>CM039672.1:51526941-52983665 GCA_022496015.1 Hordeum marinum | reverse complement strand
CCAGTGGGGGCATGCTGAATGCACCCACTAGGTGTAGTCCCCGAGACCGCTGTCGAGTGCTTGCCTCGGCGGGGGTCTGATTGAAACAATGTCTCCATGCTTGTGCATTTTGTTTGTTTGTTTTATCTGCTCACCACTCGACGGGTAGAATGGTAGCAGGTCTAGTGGGGGCAGGCTGAGTGCACCCACTTGGTGTAGTCCCCGAGACTGTCGTCGAGTGCTTGCCTCGGCGGGGGTCTGATAGAGACAATTTTCACTCGCACAGGCCAGACCTATTCGAGTGGTTTCGAATCTAGTGGGGGCACGCTGAGTGCACCCATTAGGTGTAGTCCCCGAGACTACTGTTGATCGTTGACGATGAGTAGTAGTCTTAAGAACTTGGACTCGGGGTCCTCTTCCGTAAGCGGAGTACATTTTGACTTGGATCGTCGAGTGAACTCTTAACCCTAGGAACGGAAACATACGAACCCACTATGTAGGTTTCATGGACATCATTTCCATCAACCATGATATGATGCTGGTTTCATGAACATCATTTCCATCAACCATGATATGACGCTAGTTGCATGGACATCATTTCCATCAACCATGATATGACGATGGTTTCATGGACATCATTTCCATCAACAATGATATGACACTATTCAGGGGTGTGGAGTGGGGAAGCGTGCCGCCATCCAGACGACTGTTCTTGATCCTTTCCACTCGGGAGTGGAGAAATTTGCATGTCGACTGAACTATTTTTTTATTTCAGAGATCTTGTGAACTTGGCACCCAGTACAATGACCTGGAGAAGGATAAGAACCAGCTACAATTGGATCTGGAAGTCTCCAAGAACAACCTGGAACATGCGCATACTGAGTTGAAGACCCTGGGAGGTAATTCTTGTCGACCAAATGTACTCTTACTTTCCCCTTCCATCCTTTGAACCGAGTGCTCTCACTCAAACAGACGTGCATGATGAAAATCATCGACTGCAAGCGTGACTCAACAATGTTACTTCTTTAGATATCATGAAGAAAGCGCTGGAGGACAAGGACAAGGCGCTTGCTGATGCTCAAAAGGTGGCGAAGGAGAAGACTGACGCCGCTGAGAAGAAGCTTGCTAGAGTCAAGAAGATAGAGGAGGAAAACTCCAAGCTAGAGTAGGAACGGGATGAGTTTATAAAGAAGACCGAACAATTGACCAGGAGGAGTAATGGTTTGGAGAAGCATTTGGGAGACTTTGCGAAGAAGATGTTCATCATGCTTGACGGTAACTTTCCTTGTCGAGTGAACTCCATCAATTCCCATAGGCTAGTAATATAACCATTTTCCTATTCCTTCCTCCATATAGAGTTCTGCCAGGACTTTGATAAAGAAACCGAAGAAATTGAACCAAATCTAGATCCCACTAAGTCGCCTGTTGGAGATGTTGTGGCCATGAACATGTTCCGCCTCAACATCCGTCTCTAGAGTGTTCAAGCATAGATCATTCGACTGAAGGTTGCACTGGAGAAGATTGACAAGTAAGTGTGGCCTGAAGACACCCTCTAGACTAACCTTGCATCAACGATGACTCGCCTCAATGAGATCCCCAGTCGAGTGCAAGCTTGGAAGAAATCAACTGCTCGCTGCAGAGCCGACGTGGCGCTTTTGCTCATCAGAGTCCATTGCAAGGAGGCGAGAGAGGACAAGCTGAAGGATCTCCGGGTGATTAACACGAAGAAACTCCCGTTCGAGGACTTCATGGAGACCTTCATTGACGCAGCCACTCGGATCGCAGACGGGATCAACATGGACACCTTTCTCGAGCCAGCAAGTCCCACTGGTGCTTGAAAAACTTTACTTGAAGTTAAACTTTATTCGCCTCGGAATGCCGAGTGGAGATGTAACCGCTTTAAAACTTCATTCATGCCTTAAACCTGAGTACCTTTGTTTGCGCACACAACTTTTATTCGCACTGGAACCTTTGGATTTATCTGCACTTTGCTTTCAATCATTTGTTTGACAGAATTTGTTTGACTGGAATTTTAACTTAGGCGAAATCTGGTTCGCTGCTAAGCCTCCGAGTGAAAGAATCGGTCGTCACTCTGAACTTTTTTTGAACATAGACGAAGACTGATTCGTCGCTAAGTTTCTGAGTGAACATGATGTTATCTACTCGGAAGGGGTTTTAAACTTAGGCGAAAGCTGATTCGCAGCTAGGTCCCCGAGCGAGAGGATCGCTCACCACTCGGAGTGGTTTAGACTTAGACGAACACTGGTTTGTAGCTAAGTTTCTGAGTGAATAGGATGTAATCCACTCGGAAAGGTTTTTAACTTAGGCGAAAGCTGGTTCACGGCTAAGCCCCCCGAGTAAGAGGATCGCTCTCCACTTGGAGAGCTTTTGACTTAGGCGAAGACTGGTTCGCAGCCAAGTTTTCGGGTGAATGGACTGCTATCCACTCGGAAAGGTTTTTAACTTAGGAGAAAGCTGGTTTGCAGCTAAGCCCTCAAGTGAGAGGATCGCTCGCCACTCGGAGAGGTTTCGAACTTGGGCGAAGACTGGTTCGTAGCCAAGTTTCCGAGTGAATGGACTGCTATCCACTTGGAAAGGTTTTTAACAGAGGCAAAAGCTGGTTCGCAGCTAAGCCTCCAAGTGAGAGGATTGCTCGTCACTCGAGAGGTTTTTAAATGTGAGACTATGCGATCGAAATCGACAAAAGACTGCAGAAGTCATAACTTTGATAATCAAAATCGTCTGGAGTACTCTTATTACATCAAACCAACTCAGTCTTCACGTATAAAAACGTCGGAGTAAATCTGCATTCCAGGCGCGTGGCTCGTCAATTCGCTTCGTCAGGTTGTAGAGATGGTCTCCGTTATTCAATACCTTGGTGACAATGAAGGGACCTTCCCACGCAGGAGCGAGCTTCTGTGGCCGCTACTGATCCACTCGGAGCACTAGATCACCCTCATGGAAGGTTTGTCTCTTGACATGCCTTGCATGGAAGCGATGTAAGTCTTGCTGATATATAGTCGACTAGATCAGAGCCATTTCGCACTCTTCTTCCAGGAGATCCACACTGTCTTGTCGAGCTTGTTCAGCTTCTGCTTCAGAGTAAAGTTCTACGCGAGGAGAATTGTGAAGGAGATCACTCGGCATAATAGCTTGAGATCCATATACCAAGAAGAAAGGTGTGTGTCCAGTCGACCGGTTAGGAGTCGTCCTCAATCCCCACAGGACATATGGCAGTTCAGTAACCCAGGCTCCAGCTGCATGATCTAGGACTCGCATGAGTCGAGGCTTCAGTCCTTGAAGGATAAGGCCGTTGGCTCGCTCAACTTGACCATTAGTTTGAGGGTGTGCAACAGATGCGTAATCCACCCCAGTGCCTTGGGAGGAGCAGAAGTGTCTGAACTCTTCCGAGTCAAAGTTGGAGCCATTGTTAGTAATGATGCTGTGAGGAATTCCATACCGGACTATTATCTCTCTCATGAATTTTATCACGGTGCGTGAGTTCAGCTTCTTAATGGGTTTGGCTTCAATCCACTTGGTGAATTTGTCGACTGCTACAAGCAAATGCATAAATCCACCCTGACCTGTTCTGAATGGACCGACCATATCCAGACCCCACATGGCAAACGGCCAGATGAGTGGAATAGTTTTCAAGGCAGATGCAGGCTTATGTGATAAGTTTGAATAGAACTGGCACCCTTCGCAGTGATCAACAATGTCCTTAGCCATCTCATTAGCACGCGGCCAGAAGAAACCAGCTCGATATGCTTTAGCGACAATCGTTCGGGAGGACGCATGATGACCACAAGTTCCCAAGTGAATCTCCTTCAGACTCATTCAACCTTCTTCAGGAGAGATGCACTGATGCGTCACACCAGTTACACTTTCTCTATAAAGTTGATCACCAATAACAGTAAAGGCCTTGGATCTACAGACAATCTGCCGAGCTTCATCCTCATCCTCTAGGAGTTCTTGTCTCAATATGTACGCGATGTAAGGCACCGTCCAGTCGGGCGTGATGACTAGAATCTCCATGACCAAATCTATGACCACAGGGACATCAACTTCAGTCGGATTAGAAGCACTTATAGCTTGTGGGGGATCTTCAGTGAAGGGATCTTCTTGTACCGAAGGAGAATGTAAGTGTTCCAAAAATACAATAATGGGGACAGGCCTCCGAGTGGATCCAATCTTTTCCAATTCTCAGCCGCCTGATTCTTCACTCGGGGAACATGATGGAGTTCTAAGCCTTCAAACTTCTTCTCAAGCTTTCTCACAACATTGCAAAACCTGGTCATAGAGGGGTTCCTGACATCCCATTCCTTCATCACTTGTTTGACCACCAAATCAGAGTCGCCGTAAACCATCAAGCGCTTGACGCCGAGTGAGATGGCCATACGCAACCCATACAGGAGTGCTTTGTATTGTGCTTCGTTGTTGGAGGAATCAAAGTGAATTTGCAGGACATAACTGAGCTTGTCACCTTTTGGGGATACCAAAACTATGCCAGCACCAGACCCATTCAGCATTTTTGAGCCATCAAAGAACATGGTCCAGTGCGTCGAGTGGATTTGGATAGGCTGCTGCTGTTCAACCCACTTGGCCAAGAAATCAGGAAGTGCCTAGGACTTGATCGCCTTTTAGCCTCAAACTTCATGTCAAAGTAGAGGAGCTCAATAGCCCATTTGGCCACTCGACCAGTCACATCTCGGTTGTTGAGAATCTCAGACAACGCAACATCACTGACGACTAAAATTGAATGGTCTTGAAAGTAGTGTGCCACCTTCTTCGTAGACAGATAAATGCCATAGACAAGCTTCTGATAATGCGGATACCTTTGCTTCGAAGGGGTCAATACTTCAGAAATGTAGTAGACTGGGCATTGGACCTTGTAAGACTTGCCTTCTTCCCTCTCGACAGTGAGAACTGTATCGATGACCTGATTAGTGGACGCAATGTACAAGAACAAGGGCTCTTTGCTGTGCCGAGCAGCAAGCACCGGCTAGGTGGAAAGCAGGGCTTTGAACTCGACAAACGCTGCCTCGGCTTCTGGGGTCCACTCGAATGTATCAGACTTCTTCATTAGTCACTACAGAGGCAATGCCTTATCCCCGAGACGAGAAATGAACCGACTCAACGCCGCCAGGTAACCTGTGAGCTTCTGAACATTGCGCACTCGCACAGGGCTTTTCATTCAGGTAATGGCACTGATCTTCTCAGGATTGACGTCGATTTCTCGTTGAGAAATGAGAAAACCGAGTAACTTGCCACCCGAAACACCAAAAGTACACTTAGACGGATTCAACTTGATATCATACCTCCTCAGATTGGTGAATGTCTCAGCCAAGTCACTCAGCAGGTCGGAACCTTTGCGAGACTTGACGACAATATCGTCCATGTAAGCTTCGACATTCCGAGGAATCTAGTCGAGTAATCATTTCTGAATTGTGCACATGAAAGTAGCACCAGCATTGTTCAAACCAAAAGGCATGGTGATATAGCAGAAACATCCGAATGGGGTGATGAAGGCAGTTTTTATTTCATCCAGACCAAACAAACGGATCTGATGGTAGCCGGAGTATGCATCTAGAAATGGTAAATGCTCACACCCCGCAGTCAAGTCAACAATCTGATCGATGCGAGGGAGCGGAAAATGATATTTCGGGTAGACCCGATTGATATGTTTGAAGTTAATACACATGCGAAGTGACTTGTCCTTCTTGGGGACCATGATGACGTTCAAAAGCCACTCGGAGTGATAAATCTCACATATGAACTTGGACGCCAAGAGACGAGCAACCTCCTCGCCGATTGCCTTCCTCTTCTCAACTGTCGACTGACGCAAATGTTCTTTCACTGGCTTGGCCTTTGGATCAACTCTCAGTCAGTGCTCAGCCAGTTCCCTGGGTACACGCGGCATGTTAGCAGGCTTCCATGCGAAGATGTCCCCGTTTGCACAGAGGAACTGGATGAGCTCGGCTTCCTATTTGCTGTCGAGTGTTGATGAGATGTTGGTCAGGGAAGCGTTGGGATCTGTCGGGTGGATGGATACTTTCTTCACTTCGTCTATCGACTGAAAGGTGGACTCTGAAGCAGGCTTCTTGGAGCGCAATAGGTCGGCATGATCAATAGTCTTCTTGTACTCTTCCAACTAAACCATGGCCATCTGTTGGTCGACAATTTTGGAGCCCTGCTGCAGGCACTCCTCAGCCCTTTGTCGATTGCCTGTGATCGTAATCAGGCCTTTAGGTCCAGGCATATTGAACTTGAGATATAAGTAACATGGACGGGCCATGAAACGAGCATAAGAAGGTCGGCCAAGGATAGCATGGTAAGCACTCTGGAAGTTCACCACTTCAAACGTCAGCTTCTCCTTGTGAAAATGCTTGCCGTCGCCGAATGTAACATCCAATCCAATTTGACTGAGTGACCTGGCCTTCTTCCCTGGGATGACTCCGAGGAACAGCATATTGCTCTCACCGAGTTAGGACATTGGAAAGCCCATTTCCTTGAGGGTATCTGCATACAAAATGTTCAGACCGCTCCCACCATCCATGAGGACCTTGCGGAATTGAGTGCCGCCCACAACGGGATCCACCACCAAAGCCTGTCGACCAGGGGTAGCCATTGGGGAACGTTGCATGGGAAACAAAAATTTTTGTACCCACACAAAGATCTATCCATGGTGATGAGCATCTACGAGAGGGAGAGTGGATCTACATACCCTTGTAGATCGCTAAGCGGGAAGCGTTAAGAAACGCGGTTGGTGTAGTCGAACGTCTTCGTGATCCAAATCGCCATGTGTCCCGTGATCCAATCACAATCCATCCCACGATCCAATCATGATCCATCCCGCGATCCGATCACGATCCGTTCCACGAACTTGATCACGATCCGTCTCACGAACTTGATCACGATCCTTCCGATCTAGCACCGAACGGACGACACCTCCGCGTTCAGCACACATACAGCTTGATGACGATCTCCACCGTCTTGATCCAGCAAGAAGGAGTGGAGAGGAAGAAGAGTTCTCCGGCAGCCTGACGGCGCTCCGGCGATGGTGGTGGAGCAATTCCGGCAGGGCTTTGCCTAAGCACTGCAGCAAACCGATCTAGAGGAGAAACTATGCACTGGAGGAACGGGTAGCATGTGGCTGAAAATATAGTGCAAAACCCCTCAATACCACCAGTATATATAGGAGGAGAGGAGGAGAGGAGGCAGCTTGGCCTCCAAGCCTCCTAGGCTTCGGCCGAACTAGGAGAGGAGGAGTCCACCTCCTCCACTCCTAGTAGGATTAGGATTCATCCTTTTTTCCTTTTTTTGCCTTTTCCACCCTTTTCCTTTTGGATTTTCTTCTCCAGCCACATGGGCCTTGTGTGGGAGTTTCCACCAGCCCACTAAGGGCTGATATTCACTCTCCCACATCCATGAAGCCTCTTGGGTCGAAATACCCCTCCCGGAGGTCTCTCGGTACACTACCGGCACTCCCGGTACACTACCGATAAGCCCGGAACTTTTCCGGCGACCAAAATAGGACTTCCTATATATGAATCTTTACCTCCAGACCATTTCGGAGCTCCTCATGACGTCCAGCATCTCATCCAGGACTCTGAACAAACTTGGGTCACCACCATACATAACTCTATACTACTGAAACGTCACCAAACCTTAAGTGTGCACCCTGCGGGTTCGAGAACTATGTAGACATGACCGAGACACCTCTACGGTCAATAACCAATGGCGGGACCTGTATGTCCACATTGGTTCCTACATATTCTACGAAGATCTTTTATCGGTCGAACCTCTATGTCAAGGATTCAGTTAATCCCGTATGATGTTCCCTTTGTTCTTCGGTATGTTACTTGCCCGATATTCGATCATCGGTATCTCCATACCTAGTTCAACCTCATTTACTGGCAAGTCTCTTTACTCATTCCGTAATAGAAGATCCTGTGACCAACACTTATTCACATTGCTTGCAAGGCTTATTGTGATGTTGTATTACCGAGTGGGCCCTGAGATACCTCTCCGTCACACGGAGTAACAAATCCCAGTCTTGATCCATGCCAACTCAACAGACACCCTCGGAGACACCTGTAGAGCACCTTTATAGTCACCCAGTTACGTTGCGACTTTTGATACACACAAGGTACTCCTCCGATATCTGTGAGTTGCATGATCTCATGGTCATAGGAACATATACTTGACATGCAGAAAACAGTAGCAATAAACTGACACGATCATAAGCTATGTTTGTAGTTTGGGTCTTGTCCATCACATCATTCTCCTAATGATGTGATCCTGTTATCAAATGACATCTCATGTCCATGGCTAGGAAACCTTAACCATCTTTCAATCAACGAGCTAGTTCACTAGAGGCATACTAGGGACATTGTGTTTGTCTATGTATCCACACATGTATCCATGTTTCCAATTAATACAATTATAGCATGGATAATAAACGATTATCATGAACAAGGAAATACAATAATAAACACTTTATTTATTGCCTCTAGGGCATATTTCCAACAGTCTCCCACTTGCACTGGAGTCAATAATCTAGTTCACATCACTATGTGATTTACATTGTAATGAATCGAACACCCATGCAGTTCTGGTGTTGATCATGTTTATCCCTTGGAAGAGGTTTAGTCAACGGGTCTGCAACATTCAGATCTGTGTGCACTTTGCAAATATTTATTTCTTTCTCCAAGATGTAATCGCAGATGGAGTTGAAGCGTCGCTTTATGTGTTTGGTCCTCTTGTGAGACCTTGGTTACTTGGCCAGAGCAATGGCACCAGTGTTGCCACAGAACAGGTTCATTGGATTCAGTGCACTGGGCACTACTCCAAGATCTATCGTGAACTGTTTCATCCAGACACCTTCCTTCGCTGCCTCCGAGGCTGCGATGTATTCTGCTTCGCACGTAGAATCAGCTACCATGCTTTGCTTGGAACTGCACCAGCTTACCGCTCCCCCGTTAAGAATAAATACATATCAGGTTTGCGATTTAGAGTCGTCCGGATCAGTGTCAAAGCTTGCATCGACGTAACCCTTTACGACGAGCTCTTCATCACCTCCATAAACGAGAAACATTTCCTTAGTCCTTTTCAGGTACTTAAGGATATTCTTGACCGCTTGCCAGTGCTCCATTCCAGGATCACTTTGAAACCTTGCGGCCATACTTATGGCAAGGCTGACATCGGGTCTTGTGCACAGCATTGCATACATGATAGAGCCTATGGCTGAAGCATAGGGGATGACACTCATCTTTTCTCTATCTTCTGCAGTTTCTGGGCATTGAGTCTTACTCAACTTCACACCTTGTAATATAGGCAAGAACCCCTTCTTGGACTATTCCATTTTGAACTTGTTCAAAACTTTATCAAGGTATGTGCTCTGTGAAAGTGCTATTAAGCGTCTCGATATATCTCTATAGATCTTAATACCTAATATGAAAACAGCTTCTCCTAGGTCCTTCATTGAAAAAATCTTGTTCAAATATTCCTTCACGCTTTCCAGCATTTCTATATTGTTTCCAATCAGCAATATGTCATCCACATATAATACTAGAAACGTATAGAGCTCCCACTCACTTTCTTGTAAATACAAGCTTCTCCGTAAACTTGTATAAACTCAAACGCTTTGATCACCTCATCAAAGCTCTCATTCCAACTCCGAGATGCTTGCACCAGTCCATAAATGGATCGCAGGAGTTTGCAAACTTTCTCAGCATTCTCCGGATCGACAAAACCTTCGGGTTGCATCATATACAATTCTTCCTCAAGGAAACTGTTGAGGAACGCTGTTTTTGCATCCATCTACCAAATTTCATAGTCGAAATAGGCAGCTATTGCTAACATGATTCTGACAGAGTTAAGCATCGCTACGGGTGAGAAAGTCTCATCGTAGTCAACTCCTTGAACTTGTGAAAAACCCTTTGCCACAAGTCGAGCTTTATAGACGGTGACATTACCGTCTGCGTCTGTCTTCTTCTTAAAGATCCATTTGTTCTGAATGGCCTTTCGCCCTTCAGGTAATACTTCCAAAGTCCATACTTTGTTTTCATACATGGATCCTATCTCGGATTTCATGGCCTCTAACCATTTCTCAGAATCTGGGCCCATCACTGCTCCTCCATAGCTCGTAGGTTCATTGTTGTCCAACAACAGGACCTCCAAGACAGGGTTGTCGTACCACTCAGGGGTAGTACGCGGCCTTGTCGACCTACGAGGTTCAATAGCTGCTTGATCCGAAGCTTCATGATCATCATCATTAACTTCCTCTTCTATCGTCGTAGGTTCCACACAAACATTTTTCTGTGCTGCGCTACTTTCTGGTTGAAGTAAAGGTTCAATAATCTCATCAAGCTCTATTCTCCGCCCACTCAATTCTTTCAAGAGAAACTCTTTCTCAAGAAATGTTCCGTTTTTAGCGACAAACACTTTGCCTTCGGATCTGAGATAGAAGGTATACCCGACTGTCTTTTTTGGGTATCCTATGAAGACGCATTTCTCCGCTTTGGGTTCCAGCTTTTCAGGCTGAAGCTTTTTGACATAAGCATCACATCCCCAAACTTTAAGAAACGACAACTTTGGCTTGTTGCCAAACCACAGTTCATATGGCGTCGTCTCAACGGATTTTGATGGTGCCCTATTTAAAGTGAATGCATCTGTCTCTAATGCATAACCCCAAAACGATAGTGGCCAAACAGCAAGAGACATCATAGAACGCACCATATCTAATAAGGTTCGATTACGACGTTCGGACACACCATTACGCTGTGGTGTTCCGGGCGGTGTCAACTGTGAAACAATTCGACACTGTCTTAAGTGACTGCCAAACTCATAACTCAGATATTCACCTCCTCGATCAGATCGCAGGAACTTAATTTTCTTGTTACGATGATTCTCAACTTCACTCTGAAATTGCTTGAACTTTTCAAACATTTCAGACTTGTGTTTCATTAAGTAAATATACCCATATCTACTTAAGTCATCAGTGAAGGTGAGAAAATAACGATATCCACCATGCGCTGTAATATTCATTGGACCGCACACATCAGTGTGTATGATTTCCAATAAGTCACTCGCCCGATCCATTGTTCCAGAGAACGGCGTTTTAGTCATCTTGCCCATGAGACATGGTTCACATGTGTCAAGTGATTCAAAATCAAGTGACTCCAAAAGTCCATCAGCATGGAGCTTCCTCATGCGTTTTACACCAATATGACCTAAACAGCAGTGCCACAAGAAAGTGGTACTATCATTATCAATTCTACATCTTTTGGCATCAATGTTATGAACATGTGTGTCATCACTATCAAGATTCAATATGAATAAACCCCGAACATTGGGTGCATGACCATAAAAGATATTACTCATATAAATAGAACAACCTTTATTCTCTGATTTAAATGAGTAACTGTCTCGCAATAAACAAGATCCAGATATAATGTTCATGCTGAACGTAGGCACTAAATAACAATTATTCAGGTTCATCACTAATCCTGATGGTAATCGAAGAGAGAGCGTGCCGACGGCGATCACATCAACCTTCGAACCATTTCCCACGCGCATCGCCACTTCATCCTTTGCCAGCCTTCGTTTATTCCGTAGTTCCTGCTTTGAGTTGCAAATGTGAGCGACCGAACCGGTATCAAATACCCAGGCACTACTACGAGAGCTAGTAAGGTACACATCAATAATATGTATATCATATATACCTTGTTTGTCGTTGGCCGCCTTCTTGTCAGCCAGGTACTTGGGGCAGTTCCGCTTCCAGTGAGCAGTTCCTTTGCAATGAAAGCACTCAGTTTCTAGCTTGGGTCCATGCTTGGGCTTCTTTGCAGGAGTAGCAACTGCTTTGCCATCCTTCTTGGTTTTACCCTTCTTGCCCTTGCCCTTGACTTTGCCATTTTTCTTGAAACTAGTGGTTTTATTGACCATCAACACTTGATGTTCTTTCTGGATTTCAGACTCAGTGACTTTTAGCATCGCAAACAGCTCGGCGACTGACTTGTTCATCCCGTGCATGTTATAGTTCATCACAAAGCTGTTGTAACTAGGTGGAAGTGATTGAAGAACTCTGTCAGTGATCGCCTCTGGCGGAAGGGCAATTCCGAGCTCTGCTAGACGATTTGAATACCCAGACATTCTGAGTATATGTTCACTGATAGACCCGTTCTCCTCTATCTTGCAAGCATAGAACTTATCGCAGGTTTCATACCTCTCGATCCGGGCATTCTTTTGAAAGATAAACTTCAACTCCTGGAACATCTCATATGCTCCATGACGTTCAAAACGTCTTTGAAGTCCCGGTTCTAAGCCATACAATATTGTACACTGAACTATTGAGTAATCTCCAGTACGTGCCTCCCAAGCGTTCTTAACGTCTTCGAAGGTCATGTCTTCTGGTTGGTCACCAAGCGGTGCATCAAGGACATATGATTTTTGGGAAGCCGTGAGGATAATCCTCAGATTACGGGCCCAGTCAACAAAGTTACTTCCATCATCTTTCTGTTTAGCTTTCTCTAGGAACGCATTAAAATTCAGGGTTGCTACTGCGCGAGCCATTGATCTACAACATAAATATGAAAGTTCACTTAGACTATTGTTCAAGATAATGAGTTTAGTTAATCAAATTACTAAAGCTCCCACTCAAATTGACATCCCTCAGGTCATCTGGGTGTCACATGATCCAAATCCACCAACTCAAGTCCGATCATCACGTGAGTTGAGGTGGCTTCAATGGTGAACATCATTATGTTAATCATATCTAGTATATGACTCATGTTCGACCTTTCGGTCTCTTGTGTTCCGAGGCCATGTCTGTACATGCTAGGCTCGTCAAGTTTAACCGAGTGTTGTGCGCGTGCAACACTGGCTTGCACCCGTTGTATGTGAACGTAGAGTCTATCGCACCCAATCATCACGTGGTGTCTCAACACGACGGACTTTCGCAACGGTGCACACTTGGGAGAACACAATTTTATCTTGAAATTTAAGTGAGGGATCACCTTATAATGCTACCGTCGTACTAAGCATAACAAGGTGCATAAAAGGATTAACATCACATGCAATTCATAAGTGACATGATATGGCCATGAACTTCTGCTTTAGATCTCCATCTTGAAAGCACCGGCATGATCTTCATCGTCACCGGCACGACACCATGATCTCCATCATCTTGATCTCCATCAACGTGTCGCCATCGAGGTTGTCACGCCCTGCATGCTTCTACTACTATTGCTACCGTTTAGCGAAAAAGTAAAGCATTACATAACGCTTAATGATTGACACGCAGGTCATACAATAATTAAAGACAACCCTATGGCTCCTGCCGGTTGCCGTACTCATTGACATGCAAGTCATGAAATTCTATACATCACATGATCATTTCATACATCACATATATCACATCATGTAATTGGCCATATCACATCACAACATACCCTGCAAAAACAAGTTAGACGCCCTCTAATTGTTTTTGCATGTTTTACGTGGCTGCTACGGGTTTCTAGTAAGAATGATTCTCACCTACGCATAAACCACAACGGTGATACATAATTTGCTTTTCAACATTCTCAAGGACCGCCTTTGTTGAATCCGATCCAACTAAAGTGAGAGAAACTGCCACCCGCAAGCCATCTAGGCAAGAAGTTGCATCGAGGGAACCAGTCTCTCGGAAGCGTACGAGTAATGTTGGTCCGGGCCGCTTCATCTCACAGTACCGCTGAACCAAAATCCGACCAAGGGAGGTAGCAATCTAAGCATCAATGCCCACAAACCTTTTGTGTTCTACTCGAGATCTCATCTACACATAGACCTAGCTCTGATACCACTGTTGGGGAACGTTGGATGCGAAACAAAATTTTTCCTTCACACACGAAGATCTATCCATGGTGATGAGCATCTACGAGAGGGAGAGTGGATCTACATACCCTTGTAGATCTCTAAGCGGGAAGCATTAAGAAACACGGTTGGTGTAGTCGAACGTCTTCGCGATCCAAATCGCCGTGCGTCCCGCGATCCAATCACGATCCGTCCCGCGATCCAATCACGATCCGTCCCGCGATCCGATCACGATCCATCCCACGAACTTGATCAACATCCGTCTCACGAACTTGATCACGATCCTTCCGATCTAGCACCGAAAGGACGTCACTTCCGCGTTCAGCACACGCACAGCTTGATGACGATTTCCACCGTATTGATCTAGCAAGGAGTGGAGAGGAAGAAGAGTTCTCCGGCAGCCTGACGGCACTCCAGCGATGGTGGTGGAGCAATTCCGGCAGGGCTTTGCCTAAGCACTGCAGAAAACCGATCTAGAGGAGAAACTATGCACTGGAGGAACGGGTAGCACGTGGCTGAAAATCTAGTGCAGACATCCTCTATACCACCAGTATATATAGGAGGAGAGGAGGAGAGGAGGCAGATTGGCCTCCAAGCCTCCTAGGCTTCGGCCGAACTAGGAGAGGAGGAGTCCACCTCCTCCACTCCTAGTAGGATTAGGATTCATCCTTTTTTTTTCTTCCTTTTTTTTGCCTTTTCCACCCTTTTCCTTTTGGGTTTTCTTCTCCAGCCACATGGGCCTTGTGTGGGAGTTTCCACCAGCCCACTAAGGGCAGATATTCACTCTCCCACAGCCCATGAAGCCTCTTGGGTCGAAATACCCCTCCCGGAGGTCTCTCGGTACACTACCGGCACTCCCGGTACATTACCGATAAGCCCGAAACTTTTCCGGCGACCAAAATAGGACTTCCTATATATGAATCTTTACCTCCAGACCATTTCGGAGCTCCTCGAGATGTCTAGGATCTCATCCGGGACTCCAAACAAACTTCGGTCTCCACCATACATAACTCTATACTACCGAAATGTCACCAAACCTTAATTGTGCAGACCCTGCGGGTTCGAGAACTATGTAGACATGACCGAGACACCTCTACGGTAAATAACCAATGGCGGGACCTGGATGTCCACATTGGTTCCTAAATATTGTACGAAGATCTTTTATCGGTCGAACCTCTATGTCAAGGATTCAGTTAATCCCGTATGATGTTCCCTTTGTTCTTCGGTATGTTACTTGCCCGAGATTCGATCGTCGGTATCTCCATACCTAGTTCAACCTCGTTTACTGGCAAGTCTCTTTACTTGTTCCGTAATAGAAGATCCCGTGACCAAGACTTAGTCATATTGCTTGCAAGGCTTATTGTGATGTTGTATTACCGAGTGGGCCCTGAGATACCTCTCCGTCACACGGAGTAACAAATCCCAGTCTTGATCCATGCCAACTCAACAGACACCCTCGGAGACACCTGTAGAGCACCTTTATAGTCACCGAGTTACGTTGCGACGTTTGATACGCACAAGGTACTCCTCCGATATTTGTGAGTTGCATGGTCTCATGGTCATAGGAACATATACTTGACATGCAGAAAACAGTAGCAATAAACTGACAGGATCATAAGCTACGTTTGTAGTTTGGGTCTTGTCCATCACATCATTCTCCTAATGATGTGATCCCGTTATCAAATGACATCTCATGTCCATGTCTAGGAAACCTTAACCATCTTTCAATCAACGAGCTAGTTCACTAGAGGCATACTAGGGACATTGTGTTTGTCTATGTATCCACACATGTATCCATGTTTCCAATTAATACAATTATAGCATGGATAATAAACAATTATCATGAAAAAGGAAATGCAATAATAAACACTTTATTTATTGCCTCTAGGGCATATTTCCAACAGTAGCAACATGAGCTGGATGATCCGACTCATCAAACGTGATAGCTGTCCCTGACCACCTGAGGTATGTGGGGGTTGCGGGAACAGCCATGTTGACTTCTCTGTTGATTACTTTCGATCGAATCTTGCTCTCAACATCAGCAAAAATTATCAGGGTGGCGGTGTCATCAGGAAAAGTTTTTTTTGTCTTCATCATCCTGTTTTTCAGAGGTTTTCTCACTCGACTAGCCTTCTTTGAACTGCTGAATCAGCAAACGGCACTGTCGAGTGGTATGCTTAGGCAATATCAAATTTCCCTCTTCATCTTTCTTCGTGTGGATTGCACATGGTAAATCCATAACATCAGTTCTCGAATGATTCTTTCCTTTCTTGGGGGCGAACTGTCCCTTGGACTTCCCCTTATTTTTCCCTTCGGCAGTCAGAGCGGCCGCTTCTGCTTGAGGAGGGCCCTCAGCCTTGCGCTTATGTTTCTGACTGGAATTGTCATTGGCGTCATTGTCGACTGCTTTTCCTTTGCCGCTATAGAGGCGGTCCTCCTCTTCATCGTTGGCATAACGAGTGGCTATTTCCATCATCTTACTTAGTGAAATATCACCTATTTGCCCAAACTTCAGGTTAAGCTCTTTGTACTTCACTCCGGCCTTGAAAGCACAAACAACCTGATGCTCAGAAACATTCTCCATCGTATGAATGTAATCTCTCAAGGATTCATTGGGACTCTAAACACAATGCTGCAAATCAATCAAACCAGCAGGACGCTTGCAGGTTCCCTCGAATGTTCTGATGAACACTCGGGCGAGATCCTCCCAGTAGTAGATGCTAGAAGGAGCCAAACGATTCAGCCACGCTCGGGCCGGACCATCCAACATCAAGGACAAATGCTTTATTGCTATGTTGTCATTGCCTCCACCGATCTGTACGGCCACTCGGTAATCATCTAACCACGTCTCCGGCTTCAAGTTGCCAGAAAACTGGCTGACACTACTAGGGAAAACCCTAGTAGTAGCGCTTGAAATATGCATATTAGTAGCGCTGGGTCCAACGCTACTGCTATCGCGCTACAACTAAGTTTTAGCAGTAGCACTGGCCTCGCAAGTGCTACTACTATGTGCTATTAATAGTAGCGCTTGCCCGGAAAGCACTACTGCTAACTATCTGTAGCGCTTGGACGAACAAAGCGTTGCTGCTAATCCAGCGCTGCAATTTGATGATTTCCAGCGCTACTGCTAGTATTCTTGCTTTCGCATATTTACACCCTCTACGTATTTGTGATGTATTTATATAGTCTCTATACAGTAGTTTCATCAGATCATCATAATACATCATTGTCATATAAGAACTCCTCCTCATCATCATTTTCGTCAATGAGACATCATATAACAAGTTGGTCACTAGTCATAATTACAACTCCTCCTCATCATCATCATCAACTCTAACACATTGTATCACATAATAACACTTTGTACCTAGAACCTAGTTCTCTCTCATAGGACCTACTCCACCCTCTCTTAGGTACAATATCATAAAACAAGATAGGCCATGACTCTTCATTATGGGGAACAGAGATCATCCTGTCTCCCATTCTTGGCGTACGCACAATGTTGCTTCCAAGTAGCTCTCTACGATTGACCATACATTTTTTCCAATCTTTGATTGTCATGACTCCATCGGTTTTAGAATTCCGGTATGGACAGGAGTGATGCGTAGGCTGACCTGGCCGTGGTGGCCCTAAGCTCGTAAAAACAATGTGACCTCTGGGAAACATCAGATGAGGCACACAATCATTAGGGATTTTGTATTGAAAAACATAGTAATAAATTTGTAGTTAGCAATGTAGTTTAGTTTTAGAAGAATTTATGCAAAAGATGCATGTATGTCGTACTAGTAGAATTAAAATCTTACCTTGCAATCTCCATGGATGTTACCGTAGTTCATGCACGTGCACTAGTGGCACGTATTGACCATAATGTGCAGGAGTTTGATAATAGCTATTGTAATTCTCAAGATGACTAAGAAATGCAGTAAGATGATCTTTCTCCTTATAAGTTAATTCTGCTTCATCACTGTAGTATTAGGTTCTGTCTAGTATCTTCCGTACATTTTTTGAAGAATGAAAATAAGCTGTCAATGCAAATAAGTTGTCAACTATTTTTAAATAAACAATATAAATTACTTAATAAATATGGTTGAGAAACTCACATAATGGTAGAACTGGACGCGTCTGCACATCGACCCAGATGTCGATATTACCTTCAATTTCATCTTCCGGACGAATATCAAAGATGATAAGCATATTAGGCTCAAATGCATAAGGCTTGCATAGTGCTTGCCAAGTTTTGCATTCAAAATAGCAATAGGTGTCTGCATGGTACAATTTTACCGCAAAAGTAAAACCATGCTCGGTCCTCAAGTGAACTATCTTTACCTCCATATCTTTTTTAGTATTTAAAACAATCTTATCCAAGACAACAATTCTTGCATGGCAGGGAATACGCTAGTAGAATAGTAAAAAAAATAAAATTATAAGTTGAAGTAAAAGAAGTAGAAGTCATGCTTAATTACAAAAAAGACTTGTCATTGTGACTTACTGTATCCACTTCGAAGGTCTCATCCAGCATGATGCTGAAGCGCCTACCATCAACTAGGAAAGCCTTGTCACACATGCCGCGCTCGTCTTTGCAGTATTCACACATAGAGAATTCCCTTTCATCATCAGACATTTCCTATGTTCATAGTTGAAACATTTAAAATCGATCGAAGGAAAGTACGAGAAAACTGATCAACACACAGATCACTATTACTCAATATGCAAGGGGTTGACTTTAGGTCTGTCGAGTCTTTCCTTCCTAAACTCTCATCTCACGTATACGGTGGGCACTCCCTCTGATATTGCGACAGTCGGTGATGGTGGCTCCTCCATTCGTCCCAGAGTGCATTACACCAAAATGTCTAGCACACTGGAACGAAGGAGAAGCGACCCCCATGACAACAGTCGGGATTCTTCCTCTCTCTCTCTCATATATATATATATATATATATATATATATGGTGGACACTCTCCCTTACGGAAAGAAACACAAGGAGCCGAAACAGACCTAAAGACAACACGTTCCATATATCAAATAGACGTGCATCCTATAAGCAAAACTAAATCATAAAAAATTTAGTATTCAAATTAGCATGCATTAAATAAGCAAAAGTAAATCATCTCTTGCGTCCATACATCGTCAAACAGTATCACTAATACATCACTAATACAATTATAACCATAGCGATCGACGAGTATCGACGTGGCGGTGGACACCCAAAGAGAAGGAACCATCACAGGATCATAGCTTGCGTGAGATCCCTGAAGAACCTACCAGGTATTGGAGAACCTGGTGTCCAATGCAGCCGTATAACGTCGGATGTGCTCGTCCTCCTTCCTAACACGGCGACGTATCACCTCCTCGGGGGTCGGCTCCCTTTGCACCGACAGTGGCCCACGCGACGCCACCAAATAACCTCTGGGTCAATGACTGGCTGCGTCCTCACCAAGTTGTGCGCCCCGGAAGGTGGGACCTCACAGTACCAGCCCGACGGAGCCCAGTCCCGGACATGGCCCCTATAATCAAGCATGCCTCCTCCACTGATTCGACGATGAGGATGCGGGCCAGGCATCGTCGATATCGAGAACAAATTCTTAATCATGATTTTTTTAATAAACTTCTAAACTTAAATATATGTACTACAAAAACTAAATTAGATCATTATTATTCATCACGGGTTGACTATCGGTCTTTCGGGATTCTCCTTCCTCTCTCATATATGGTGGACACTCCCTCACTGATTTTTCAATCGTCGATGATGGTCACGACTTCTTCTTCCCATAGTGCATAACAAAGGTCTAGCACAAGGAGAAGAAGGAGAAGCAACCCCCACGACAATAGTCAGCATTCTTCTTCTCTCATATATGGTGGAGACTCTCCCTCACTGATTTTTTGACTGTCATGTATGGAGCCCCGACAGACTTATAGTCAACTCAAAATGTCGTCTAATTCTCTTTCTAGCAAATCTGGGTCACTCGATATTTCCTACATATTCTAGCACAAGTCATGCTAAACTTCATGAAAAAATCTGGCATGACCGTTGCTAAAATAGGACATATCGAGCGCCCGAAATTTACCGGAACGGAAATGAATCAACACTCCGGCAAAACATAGGCCACTGTGAGGTGTTCCCTGCAAACATAGGCCACTTGGGCAAGCACTAGTACTACAGAACACTACATATCACATATTCCATGAAAATTGTCACAGTTACTCATGTAGCTACTACTTTACTACAACTATCAAAACATCTACATCGTCATCAACATGGGGATTTGGCTGGTCTCACCTCGAGGTCAGAGGTGGTCGGTGACGGGGACGACGACGGGGATGATGCAGGGGCTCCTTGATTTCTGCAAAAACAAAATATAAAAAAAAATTTATTATCCTCATATTAGGACTTACTATAAATAAAAATAAAATTTCAATTAGATCATCAAATCTCATATACCTAAATTTTCTTACTAAAAATAAACTAGTTTATTAATTCAACTAGTTCAACTAAGCACTTACTATAAATAAAATAAACTAGTACTTACTAAAAATAAACTAGTTTAACTAGTTCTATTAATTTCTAACTAATTCTATTAAACACTTACTAAAAAACAGTAAAAAAACTATATTGAATTTTTTCTATAAACTAAACACTACTGCCCTAAATTAACATCTACTTAGTTACCTAACCTACTTCCCTAACTAAAAAACATCTAATTAACATTACCACTACTGCCCTAACCTAATTAACATCTACTTAGTAACCAAATTAGTTAACAAACATCTAAAAACATCTAATTAACCTAGTTAGTAAACCAAATTAACCTAGAGGGAGAAGGAGGGAGGAGGGAGGAGGAGTACCTCTCGGTGAAGGATGGCTGGCGTGGGGTTGGGGCGACAGGGGAGGAGGGCCGGCGTAGGAGGTTGGCCGACGAGGGAGGAGGCCAGTGCGGGGGAGGGTGGCCAGCGGGGGAGAGAGTAGCCGGTGCGGGCGAGGGCGGTCGGCGGGAGAAGAGCCGGCACGGGCGAGGGCGGTTGGCGGGGGAGTGCGTGGGGGACGTCGCCGCACGGGGGAGGGCGGCAGCGAGTGTGAGAGTGTACGGGGGGAGTGAGGTCGAGCGCGGGTGGATAAGGAGCCCATAGTAGTAGCACTTTTATTTATAAAGTGCTACTGCTACGTTCACTAGCAGTAGCGCTTCCTACATAAAAGCGTTACTACTACGCCCGGCCTGCCGCCAACGGCCTGACAATTTTACTAGTAGCGTGTTTTATGAAAACAGCGCTACTGGTAAGTTCATAGTAGCAGCGCTTGCCATGCGCAAGCGCTACTGATAAGTAGTAGTAGCGTTTTCTTATAAAAAGCGCTACTACTAATCGCCTGTCTATAGGCATTTCCCTAGTAGTGTGACCCTAGCCGCCAATCTGATGTTGGGGGGAATCTCTGCAGAACGAATGGCTCTCCTAAAACACTCGGGGCCAGAAATAACTCTGCTACTCCCACTCGGGTAATCTCTGTCGTGACCATCTTTGTGGGCTCTACCTTTGTCGATCTGCTTCTAAGCGAGGTAATCTCTCGCATCAAACCCTGGGTCCCGCTCGTCACCGAACGGGTGCCTTTCGTCATGGTGTCGGGGCACATACGAACCACTCCACGAAGGAGTAGGCACTCGATGGTGGTCATCATGTTGAAATTTATCTCGCCCCTGGCCTCGATACTGATCATCACGGTGACCTCCGCCTTTGCGACGCAAAGGTGACCCTAGACTGTGTGCCGACTGAACTGAATTGGCCTTTGGTAAATCACCATGTAATCTATTGCGTGACCGAGAAACAATGGAGTTTTGGCGCTGTGCTGCATCAAGAAATGCCCGAATCTGTAGCAAATCTCTACCAGCCTCTGAACAGGATGGCTGAATGGAATCTGCTATGCTAGATGCTGCTGCAACATTTAGTAGTGGAGTGTGGTATATCTCAACATTGTTCTGAGAACCGCTCGGAAACAGCTGTCGCTGACTTCGACTAGGGAACCGTTCACTTGACGGCCCTCCACCTCGCGTCTGCCTCGGCTGAAGCCAGGAGGCGGGCTCTGATGTGAACCAGCCATGAGTACCTCACCTGCAGGGTCGCAACTCTCACACTCGGATGGAACATCAGACTAATCTGACATCGAATCTAACACGCCGTGAAGTGACTCGTAGGGCTCGATAGTCGTGATCTGAGGAGACACGGCCCGACGAGCAGCCGCGTGTCTCATCCTGCGTTGGAGTCGTGAGCGACCGGATCGCTTGCGACGATGAACAATGGGGGAGCCGACTGGTATGGAGTCGACGGCTGCCGGAGTAGAACGCCACGGGAAAACGCACGGAAGTGTGGTGCTCCGCCTATCGGGAGCGCCTCGACGTCGAGAGGCGCCTCCTAAGGCCATGCCGAATCAGCAGCGACGAAGACGAGCACTTCGAGACGAATCTCGTCGCCGAAGAACATGTCACCGTCGGAAGACATGACAAAGGGGACAAATGCAACCTCGCCGGAAGTCGCTTAGATGCCTGCCCCATAGTGGGCGCCAACTGTTGCGGGAACGTTTCTGACAGTAGAAGATAGGGGTACGAAGGAGAGAGCAGAGTCCTAGCTATGGCGAGGGTGTACACACAGATGTATGAGTTTAGGCCCCTCTCGTGGAGGTAACAACCCTAATCTTAGTGCTCGGGAACTCTTGTTGTGTGGAAAGTATGTGTTTTAGGGGGTGCGAACCCTTGTGCCAGAGGGGAATGGTGGCTTATATAGAGTACGCCACCCCTCATAAGTGTCAGGCAATGAAGGGTTCGATCGTGCGAATAAAGATGTACGTTACTGGTAACGTATACAATGAATGCTACTAATGTCGACTGGCTGAACGCCTGCCTGTTGGCCTCCTGGGATGCCTTCTGGTCTTCTGCTGTCGATTGACCATTAGATTCTTTCGAGTGAAATGAGACCGTCGAGTGGAGGAAGGAACCTCCGAGTGGATTAATTGTCGAGTGACATATACGCCTTGATGACTCCAGTCGGCAACTCTCTTGTAACCTTTAAGTCCTCCAATATAGTGTCCTTAGGTAGGATTTGAAGGTCAAGCATAGGACCCTAACCTAGGTACATATCCTCGTCAGTCGCCTTTGGCTATGTCAAGGTGGGTGCTTGCGGTCCAGTTGGAGAGGCGTCCGCACGTTTTGGCATCCATGAAGGTCCGTGGTAGTGTTTGTCGGGTCATTCGCATGTGGGCAATTGGATTGGTGCCTCAAGCTACGGACTTGGCATTGTCTGAGCTGGTTGCTCAACGATGGTCATTGGTAGCAATCAATTCATGTCCCACCGGTCCACTGGGATTGGTAGGATTTCAAGAGTGGGCGGCCCAACTACGGTGGCGCAGAGCCTGGCTCAGTGGTTGATGTTGGGCTTCTCCTGTCGCGGTTTGTGCATTGTGAAGCGGACGATGGGCTATGTCTCATGGCTTGGAAGCCGGGGTGGTGGCCTTTGAAGGTGGTCCGCTTGGTTGGCCCTCCTGCGGGCACCATGGCGGCGGTGGTGGCTATAACTCTTGGTCATGTGGGTGGCAAGATGTGTAGGAGCGGGTGGCTTGGGCAGGCCATTGGTCTTCGATAGTGGTGGTGCCCCGATATGGACCTGGGGATCTGGTCTTGCCACGCTTCTTTGGAAGACCTCATGGTGGCATGGGGCAGATACCAAGCGAAAGCTCTATGCTGTGTCGTCAACGAGGGCGACGCTTGTGAGCGTCGTTATCCTCTTGAGGAAGCCGTTGTGGTGCTCCTTCCCGTGCCTGGGTTCGGGTGAAAACCCTTGTCCGTTGGACTCGACAGCGGTGACACCTGGCATCCTTCCCCCTTCTAAGAGTGTTGTCATGGAGCTTAGGTGTACTAGGGTGTTGTGTGGCTTTGTTCTCAGGTCTTCCTATGTTATCTTTCGGTCTTGTTGTCTCTAGCGGTCTGCGTTTCGCGTGTATCCTGGGATCGGCTTTGTAAGAGAGTTACATCATCATCTTGTATCGCTCGGCCATGTACTTTATGTGCTAGTTGCTTTATATAGAAAGTGGGGCGAAAGCCTATTTCAAGAGTATATAGTATGCACACTTGTGCAAGTTTTAGAAAAACAAAGTCCTATTACATAAGTTTAATTCAGGCGAAAAGAAGACAAATATATCCTTTGTTCTCAAAGGCATCTATAGGAAGTTGGAGCCATGATACCCTTATTTGTTCAGATGCAGGTTTGGACGATTCAATGGTGACTAGCAACATATATTGATCAAAAACTCATAAATAGGCATGATGTGTTTTCATAAAGAAAAATGTATTTGCTATTTTATTTGTGATGATCGAAGCTTCAATCAATCCTATTCTTTCACCAAACTTTAGAAACACACAATAGCTTAACCCTAAGCCTTTGCATATAAGTTAGTCAAAGCGTAGAAAATAAATATCACAGCCAACAAATCTAAAACAAAAGAGAACAAACATTGAGGTAGCAGTGCATCAAATTAGACCGCCATATCCATGGTGTGGAAACACCTCTTTGCTGGGCTGTTAGATTAAAAGACATAATCACTCTGTTTCGAAATACAATGTGTAATATATATTTGAAATGTCAAACATTTTAAATTTTATTAAATTTATAGATAATATATCAAAATCCATAATACTAAATTTTTGTGAGTGTTGGAAATATGCCCTAGAGGTAATAATAAATTAGTTATTATCATATTTCCTTGTTCATAATAATCGTTTATTATCCATGCTAGAATTGTATTGATCGGAAACTCAGATACATGCGTGGATACATAGACAACACCATGTCCCTAGTGTGCTTCTGATGGACTAGCTCGTTGATCAAAGATGGTTAAGGTTTCCTAGCCATGGACATGAGATGTCATTTGATAACAAGACCCAAGCTATAAATGTAGCATATGATAGTGTTAGTTTATTGCTACTGTTTTCTGCATGTCAAGTATCTGTTCCTATGACCATGAGATCATGCAACTCACTGACACCGTAGGAGTACCTTGTGTGTATCAAACGTCGCAACGTAACTGGGTGACTATAAAGGTGCTCTACAGGTATCCCAGAGGGTGTCTGTTGGGTTGGCATGGATCAACACTGGGATTTGTTACTCCGTGTGACGGAGAGGTATCTCAGGGCCCACTTGGTAATACAACATCACAACAAGCCTTGCAAGCAATGTGACTAAGTGTTAGTCATGGGATCTTGTATTACGGAACGAGTAAAGAGAGTTGCCAGTAACGAGGCTGAACTAGGTATGGAGATACCGACGATCAAATCTTGGGCAAGTAACATACCGAAGAACAAAGGGAACATCGTACAGGATTATTTGAATCCTTGAAACAGAGGGTCGACCGATAAAGATCTTTGTAGAATATGTAGGAACCAATATGGGCATCCATGTCCCGCTATTGGTTATTGACCGTAGAGGTGTCTCGGTCATGTCTAGTTCTTGAACCTGCAGGGTCTGCACTCTTAAGGTTCAGTGATGTTTCGGTAGTATAGAGTTATGTATGGTGGTGACCGAAGGTTGTTCAGAGTCCTGGATGAGATCCCGGACATCACGAGGAGCTCCGGAATGGTCCGGAGGTAAAGATTGATATATAGGAAGTCCTGTTTTGGTCACCAGAAAAGTTTTGGGCTCATCGGTAGTGTACTGGGAGTGTCGGTAGTGTACCGGGGGACCATCGGGAGGGGTATTTCGACCCAAGAGGCTACATGGGCTGTGGGAGGATGAATGCCAGCCCTTAGTGGGCTGGTGGAAGTCCCACAAAGGGCTCATGCAGCTGGGAAGAAAAGCCCAAAGAGAAAAAGGTGGAAAAAGGCAAAAAGGCTAAATAAGGAAGGAGTCCTAGGCCTACTAGGATTGGAGGAGGATTCCTCCTCTCCTCCTTGCACAATAGGCCAAGGGGCTGGCCCTTGTGCGTTAGCCTCCTCCCTCTCTCCTCCTATATATAGTAGAGGTTTTGAGGGTTTTGAGACACAGAAAAACAGCCACGTGTTGCCTCTCCTCTAAATCGTAGTTTCTCCTCTAGATCGGTTTTCAGCGGTGCTTAGGCGAAGCCCTGTTGGAATTCCTCCACCACCATCGCTGCAATGCCGTCACGCTGCCAAAGAACTCGTCTACCTCTCTTCTCCCTCTTGGTAAAATCAAGAAGGCGGAGATCATCGTCGAATTGTACGTGTGCTGAACGTGGAGGTGTCGTCCGTTCGGCGCTAGATCGGAAGGACCGTGATCAAGATCGCGAGACGGATCGTGATGAGATCGCGAGACGGATCGTGATTGGATTGCGGGACAGATCGTGATGAGATCGCGGGATGCTCAGCAATTTGGATTGCAAAGACGTTCGATTACACCAACCGCGTTTCTTAACGCTTCCCGCTTAGCGATCTACAAGGGTATGTAGATCCACTCTCCCTCTCGTAGATGCTCATCACCATGGATAGATCTTGCGTGTGCGTAGGAATTTTTTTGTTTCCCATGCAACATTCCCCAACAGTGGCATCATGAGCTAGGTCTATGTGTAGATGAGATCTCGAGTAGAACACAAAGAGTTTGTGGGCGTTGATGCTTAGATTGCTTCCTCCCTTGGTCGTGTTTTGGTTTAGCGGTATTGTAGGCTGAAGCGGCCCAGACCAACCTTACTCCTACGCTTACAAGAGACTGGTTCCATCGACTGACATGTAACTTCGTTGCACAAACATGGCTGGCGGGTGTCTGTTTCTCCTACTTTAGTTGGATCGGATTCGACAAAGGTGGTCCTTGAGAAGTTTGAAAAGCAACTTATGTATCACCCTTGTGGTTTATGCGTAGGTGAGAATTGTTCTTGCTAGATACCCGTAGCAGCCACGTAAAACATGCAACAACAATTAGAGGACGTCTAACTTGTTTTTGCAGGGTATGTTGTGATGTGATATGGCCAATTACATCATGAGATATATGTGATGTATGAGATGATCATGTGTTGTATAGAATATCATGACTTGCATGTCGATGAGTACGGAAACCGACAGGAGCCATAGGGTTGTCTTTAATTATTGTATGACCTGCGTGTCAATCATTAAGCTCTATGTAATGCTTTACTTTATTGCTAAACGGTAGCAATAGTAGTAGAAGCATGATGGGTGCAACAACCCCGATGGCGACACGTTGATGGAGATCAAAATGATGGAGATCATGGTGTCATGCCGGTGACGATGGAGATCATGCTGGTGCTTTGAAGATGGAGATCAAAAGCACAAGTTCATGGCCATATCATGTCACTTATGATTTGCATGTGATGTTAATCCTTTTATGCACCTTGTTTTTCTTAGGACGACGATAGCATTATAAGGTGATCCCTCACTTAAATTTCAAGATCAATTGTGTTCTCCCCGAGTGTGCACCGTTGCGAAAGTTTGTCGTGTCGAGACACCACGTGATGATCGGGTGTGATAGACTCTACGTTCACATACAACGGGTGCAAGCCTGACGGGGTTTATACCCCGAGGTAGGCTAAAGCAACGGGGTCCTCTCCCCCTTCGCTTCGAAGAAAAACTATGCAGCCGGCTGGACGTGGCCGGCCGGAGGGCGCCCAATGCAAGCCAGCATCGGCTGGCGACCCGGCCGGCTGGTCAAGCAGCCGGTTGGACCCTCGGCCGGCCGGTTGAGTAGCCGGCCGCCCACGGGCCGTCTCCTCCATTGACTTTGGGATGGACATGCCCCGTCCTGTCCCTCTGTCCGCGGGTATGACAACGCGATGCGACCAGCATGACGGGCGGCCCTGTGCTTACAGTGGCCGCTTACGTCACGCTGCGGATGGCTACAGTTCGACCGTCCCGACCGCTAACCCCAGTGGGCGCGACCAGGCAGGGGAACAGTGTAGGCACGCCCTCGCCACTCGATTACCTGTCCCGGCGTGGCTACAGTGCCGCCGACCGTACTAGAGACTTTGGCCGGCTGGCGCTAGACAACGCTCCCCCTGGTGACCCGTGCCGGGGTAGGTGGGCGAGGACCAATTGCAGAGCCGGGTGGTGGGCCCCAACAGGAGATGGGACCGCTCGGCCGGCAGGCTCCGCCCATGATGAGACAACACAAGCAGCATGACACTCTGGCCGGCCGGAGAGGCTGCCAGCCGGGTCCCTCCACTTTGGTACTTATAGCATATTGTAAGAGCCGGGGGGTTGGCCTATAAAACCCCCCGAGCCCCCCATGCAACGGGGACAGACAAAAAACATATACACTCATGCTCACATCCACTAAACTCCGGTCATAGAGGAGGAAGACGAGACGGCTGCTCCTTCTTCCTCCTCTAGACACAACTCCAGGAGCATCCCTGTGAACATACCCATCCATCCAAAGAAACCAAGCAGGACTAGGGGTGTTACCTCCCTCGGAGGGCCCCGAACCTAGGTACATCGTGTGTCATCACCTCTTGTGCCCAGTCTCGCACCCGGAGCCCATCAGCGTCCTTTGGCCCCAACAACTTCGATAAGCCACCCCATGACATCTGTCGTGAGAAAACAACGACAGTTGGTGCCCACCATGGGGCCATACGTGGTGCCGGTCGAATTCATGCTCCGGGCGGGACCCCTCGTCATTCCCCGCTATCGCCGCTCATCCCGGCAAAACCATGGGGAGCTCGTGGGGCTTGCCTCAGCATGCCCTTTGGGCAACTCCGTCGGCCTAACGACCGACATCGACGCGCTCACCGAGCGCTTCGGCAGGCTCAGCCTCGCCGAGGCTCCGGCCGCTGACGAGTATCCCGCGGGGGTGCTTGTCTGCGCCAGCCCGCCTACAGCAGTGGGCGCACTCGCTGTGGCTTGGCCCAACGGGTCCCACGATCATGTGGGGGTGATGGACGTCACCTCCTCCACCGCGTTTGGACGGGCGCGGGCCACGGCTACCACCGCTGTTGCCCGCGTTGGCACGTCCGACCCACTCGGTATGGCCCTCCAGGGTTTAAGCACTCCAGTCGCCCCAACGACGAACCCCGACACTGCCGCAGCCGACCTTCAGGCGGCTCGCCGCATCCTATTCGAGGATTCCACTGCCCTCGCGGCCACATGGCGCCGCATGGAGGCGGCGCAGTGGGAGTATGCTTCCGCCTATGATCTCACCCCGACTGGCGCCGAGCCCAGCCGGCATGGGGCTGTGCACGACCGCGGCCGCGTGGTCGCCGAGATTCTCGGCGGTAAAATGCCCATCTACGACACACCCGCAGCCAACTTGCGGGCCCTCTAGGTGGCCTACGAGGAGTTGGCCGCCTTGGAGGGCGAAGCGCGCGCCGCTCACAAGCGCCACATCAAGGAGCTCACCGATGCTGCTAATGCGCAACAACATCTGCTCGTGCCCGGCGGTGCTGCCACCGAAGGCCCCCGGCCCGAACGCGAGGGCACGTGAACTGCCGACCGTCAAGCGGCCCAGTACTCCTGCTCCCCTCCCGTCTCCGGACTTCGGGTCAAAGCGAACAACCCCCAGCCCTCTCAAACACCGGGGAGTGAGCAGCCGGCTGTCAGCAGCCGGCGCACCAACGAGCCGCCTCGTAGCGGTCGCCACCACGAAGCACCGGCATCCGATAGCCGGCGTAGCCGGGTGCACACACCGCCTCCACAACGGGAGTCGCGGCAGTCGACGCCACCTACCATCCGTCCCGAACTCTCGACCCGGCTTGGACTGCGCGTCCCCCGCAGCAAGGACGACGCTCGCAACCGCATCGACAGACTTGCGTAATCCGCTCTCGTCGAGGAGGAGGGTTCGATTGGTCCGGCCTGCTACGGCCCCCGGATTCGCACCGAGCCGTTCCCAACCGGCTTCATGCTCCCTAGGGATACCCGAAATACAACGGGGCCGCCAAGCCCGAGGACTGGCTGATCGACTACACCACCGCAGTGGGTATCACCAGGGGGAATAAGCGCGTTGCCGTTCGCTACGTCCCCCTCATGCTGATCGGCTCGGCCCGCACCTGGCTCAACAGCCTGGCGGCCGGCAACATCAACACCTGGACGGACTTCGAGGAGGCCTTCGTCCGCAACTTCACCGGCACCTACAAGCGGCCTGGCCGTCCCCGTGAACTCGCCATGTGCGTCCAGGGGCCGGATGAATCCCTCCGGGACTACCTCACTCGATGGACCAAGCTCCGCAACTCCTGCAAAGGGGTGCACGAGGTACAAGCCATGCAATATTTCATCGAGGGCTGCCGGGACGACACCCCCTCAAGCACAAACTCCTGTGCTTCGAGCCGGCCACGTGCGCCGAGCTCATGACCAAGGCGGACAAGTACGCCACGGCCGACTCGGCCATCTGGGTCAAGACGACCCCGCTGGCCAAGGCGACGACAACGCCGGCCGTGACCTGGCCGACTGCCGACAAACGACAGCCGCAAAACAATAAGCGCAAGAACGACCAGCCGGATCCCCGCTACAGGAGCCGACAGGTGAACACCGTCGAGGATCAAGAGCCGGCTGCCCAGCCTTCCGGCCAGCGCCAGCGCACCGGCAAGGCTGCCTGGCAGCCAAAGCTCACCTTCAAGCAAATGCTCGATCTCCCATGCAAGAACCATTTAGGGGCCAAACCCTCTACGCACACACTTTGGCAGTGCATCTTCTCACAGCGATTGGCCCAGGGGGACGGCCTTCCGGCTCCTCCTGTGCCACTAGCCCGCGCGCCGGCCTCGGGCCAAGCTGCCGCCCCGGCGTCGACAACGATACCGAACGATGCTCATCTAATCGACGAGTTCCCCAACCAGGACGGTTGCTACATCGTCTTCACCAGTGAAGAGACGGGCAAGCACGTGGAGCGCCGGCTCCGCCGTGAGGTGAACACCACCATGCCGGCAACTCTCCAGTTCATGCACTGGTCAGAGAAGCCGGTCACTTGGAGCCAGGTCGATCACCCTGCCGTGATGTCGAATCCCGGCAACTACACCTTGGTCCTTGATCCCACCATCGCCTCCAAGGAGCGAGCCTGCCGCTTCTCGCGGATGCTGATAGATGGCGGCAGCAACATCAACATTCTTTACCTCGACACGATGGACAAGCTGGGGCTGAAGGTAGAAGATCTGCAGGCGAGCCGGACGGTTTTCCACGATATCGTGCCTAGGAAATTCTGCTCCCATGTCGGCAAGATCACCCTTGACGTCCTCTTCGGCGGACCCGTCCACTTCCGCCGCGAGCCAGTGATGTTCGAGGTCGTGGACCTCGCGAGCCCCTACCACGCGCTGTTGGGCCGGCCGGCCCTTGTTAGCTTCATGGCGATTCCACGTTACACCTACCTCAAGCTCAAGATTCCAGGCCCCAAGGGAATCATCACCATCAAGGGCGACTACAAGATGTCACTCGAGTGCGCTCGAGACGGCAGCCAGCTGGCCGAGGCCCTGGAAATCGCTGAGGAGAAGCGGTAGCTCGACTGGCTCGTGGCCCTTGCGTCCAGCCAGCTGGCCGTGCCGGCCCCTCCCTCGTAATCCACTAGCGAGGCCTTCTTCCAGCCGTTCAAGGACACCAAGAAAATCTCGCTCGACCCGGCCAACCCGGCTCAATGCGTCACGATCGGCTCCCGCTTCGACAACAAATAGGAAGGCGAGCTCGTCGACTTCCTCCGTGATCGCATGGTCTCCCAAAGACATGCCGGTCGTTTCAAGGAAGTTCGCCGAGCACAAACTACACGTCCGGCCGGACGTCAAGCCGGTCAAGCAACCCCTGTGCTGCTTCTCCGCGGAGAAGCGGCGCACTATCGGAGAAGAGATCGCTCGGCTGCTCACGACCGGGTTTATCATGGAAGTGTTCCATCCGGACAGGCTGGCCAATCCAGTCCTGGTGCTAAAGAAGAACAAGACCTGGCGCATGTGCATCGATTACACTAGCCTGAACAAGGCGTGTCCCAAAGACCCATTCGCCCTGCCGCGGATCGATCAAGTTATCGACTCCACGGCCGGCTGCGACTTGCTGTCCTTCATGGACGCCTACTCCGTCTCCCACCAGATAAAGCTGGACCCGGAAGTCCGGCTCAAGACCTCCTTCATCACGCCCTTTGGGGCCTACTGCTGCATCACCATGTCCTTCGGCCTGAAGAATGCAGGCGCCACCTTCCAACGATGCATGCAGAAGTGCCTCCTGTCTCAGATAGGCAGGAACGTTCATGCCTACGTCGACGACATCGTCGTCAAAACCAAGAAGCACTTCAGCCTCCTCGACGACCTCTGGGAGATTTTCGTGAACTTGAGCGAATACAAGATCAAGCTCAACCCGGAGAAGTGTGTCTTCAGCGTTCCTGCCGCTCAACTCTTGGGTTTCTTCATGTCCGCCCGCGGCACTGAAGGTAACCCCGAGAAGATCCGCACGATCGAACGCATGCCGAAGCCGACCCGGCTCCGCGACGTCCAGAAGTTCATCGGCTGCCTTGCCTCGCTCAGCCGGTTCATCAGCCGACTGGGAGAGAAGGCTCTTCCCCTTTACAGGCTCCTTCACAAGATGACTCTAATCGAGCCGGGTCAAACCAAGAGGCCGGGCATCTTCGACTGGCCTGACAAGGCGGACGAGGCCTTCCGCGGCCTCAAGAAGTCTCTCACCCGCGCACCCATCCTGGCCATGCTGGCTGAGAAGGAACCGCTGCTTGCCTACATTGCTGCGACCACCCGCATCATCAGCATCGTCCTGGTGGTCGAGCGACCGGAAGAAGGCAAGTCCCTGCCGGTCCAATAGCCCGTCTACTACCTCAGCGAGGTCCTCTCCGCGTCCAAGCAAAAATACCCCCACTACAAAAACATGTGTTACGGCATATATTTTGCCGCCAAGAAGGTCAAGCAATACTTCCAAGATCATACCATTACCGTGGTGAGCACGGCCCTGCTTGGTGAGATCATGAGCGGCCGAGACTCCACCGATCGGATTGCCAAGTGGGTGATCGCCCTCGCCAATCACGAGATCCAGTACGAGCCAAGAACCGCCATCAAGTCACAGGCTTTGGTGGATTTTCTCGTCGACTGGGCGGAGACGGAGTTCGTTCTGCCTCCCCCAGACTCCACGCATTGGTGCATGCACTTCGGCGACTCAAAAATGAGGACCGACATGGGTGCCGGCATAGTCCTCTCCTCCTCGAAAGGTGATCAGCTCAAGTATGCCCTCCAGATCCACTTCACCGCTTCCAACAATGTGGCGGAATACGAGGCCATCGTCCATGGCCTCCGGCTCGCCAAGGAGATCGGCATCAGGTGCATCCTATGCTTCGGCGACTCCGACCTCATGGTGCAGCAGGTCTCTAGTGAATGGGACGCCAGTGACGCCAACATGGCCAGCTACCGCTTCCTCGTGCAATGGCTCACCGGCCCCTTCGAGCGCTGTGAGTTTCATCACGTCCCCCGAGCGGACAACGAGGTGGCAGATGCGCTGGCGAAGATCGGCTCCACCCGGCAGGCCATCCTAGCCGGCGTCTCCCTCGAACGGCTGCTCAAGCCATCGATAAAAACCATCCCTAGAATCGGAGTCAATCTTCGTGCCGGCAGGCGCCTCCGGCCCATCAACGGCTCCGGCCGCCTCCCCTGCAACTTCGGCACCGGCTCTCGAATCGTCGGCCGTCCAACCGACCCCGGTCGAGCTGGCGGAGCCCGAGGCGGTTAGCCTCGGCGGCACGGCCGTCATGATGATCGTCGAGCAACTAGCCTCGGGGGCTCCCGAGACGGTTCCGGGGGCTGGCGGCCCGGCCCCGGGGGCTGATGAACCAGCCCCGGGGGCTCCCGGGCCGGCCGCCATCGCGGCCCCTTCATGGGCCCAACCCATCTTGGCGTTTCTTCTGCGAGGCGAGCTGCCTCCGGACGAGGATCTGTCTAGGCATATCCAGCGTCGGGCCTCGACTTACAACATCATCAACAACGGGCTCGTCCACCGCAGCACCACCAGCGTGTTTTAGTGATGTGTCGAGCCGGAAAAGGGCCTGAAAATCCTCCTCGACATTCTCTAGGGCGAGTGCGGGCATAATTTCGCCTCCCAGACTCTGGTGGCCAAGGCTTTCCACCATGGCTTCTACTGGCCCACGGCTCTCGAGGCGGCCAAGAAGTTGGTCGACGAGTGCGAGGGCTGCCAACGCTTCAGCATGCAAAGCCACCTGCCGGCGACGGCCCTCCAAACCATCCCCCTCTCATGGCCTTTCGCCGTCTAGGGGCTGGACATGGTGGGTCCATTCAAGACCGCTCGAGGCGGCATGACGCACTTGCTGGTGGCCGTTGACAAGTTCACTAAGTGGATTGAGGCACGACCAATTAAGAAGCTAGAAAGCACCACGGCTGTCCGGTTCAGCGACGACATCATGGTACACTACGGCGTTCCCCACAGCATCATCACGGCCAACGGTACCAACTTCGCCAAGGGCACGCTCGCACGTTTCTGCTCCAAGCAAGGGATCCGGCTCAACCTAGCCTCCGCCGCTCATCCACAGTCAAATGGCCAGGTCGAGAGGGCAAACGGCCTCACACTATCCGTCATCAACCCCCGGCTCGTGATGCCGTTGGTGAGGTCGGCCGGCTGCTGGATCGACGAGCTGCCGGCCGTCCTTTGGAGTCTCAGGACCACGCCGAACCGGTCAACCAGCTATACCCCATTTTTCCTTGTGTACGGGTCCAAGGCGATCATCCCCACTGACGTCGAATTCGATTCGCCTCGGGTCGCCCTATACACGGAAAAGGACGCCACGGAGGCAAGAGAAGACGGCGTCAATCTACTCGAGGAAGCTCGCGAACTGGCCTTAAGCCGGACGGCGATCTACCAGCAGAAGCTCCAGCACTACCACAACAAGCGGATCCGGCCGCTCTCGTTCCGCGAGGGGGATCTGGTCCTCAGGCGGATCCAGCGAACCGCCGGGCAGCACAAGTTGTCCTCCTCATGGGAAGGCCCGTTCATCATCAGCAAGGTGCTACACAACAACGCGTACTACGTGATAGACGCCCAGAAGCCGCAGAAACACAGAAGAGACGCTTCCGGTGAAGAGACAGAGCGCCCATGGAACGCGGCGCTCCTGCGCCCGTTTTACTGCTGAAGAGAATCAATGTATGTATGTACCCCCGTCCTTTTGGGCTTATGAATGCAATGGGCACCCCAAGCCAGCTCTTGGGGCGTGCCCCATTACGTTTCTCCCAAAGTGTTCCTCGCTCACCGGCTCCCCGGTCCAGCTCCGGGCCCGGGGGCTAGCCGACTGGACCTAGAAATACCTCTCCGAAAAATGGCTAAGTAATGTGGGCCGGCCAAACATCCCCACCCTTACCAGCTACAGACCTGCTCCCGACTGTCCGGCTAATGGGGCCTCGGGGCGGCAAGGTCTGGCTCACACGAAAGGTCAAAAGGGTGGGCTCTTCTGGGCCTAGCCGGACCCTTGCCGCGTCTCTGTCACTCTACTTATCCCGAAAAACCCCCGCGATTCCTATGTTCCGAAATGGCTCCCTCGAGGCGGACGCCCCGACCCAGCTACAGACCGGCTCCCGGCTGTCGGGCTGGCGGGACTGAAGCCAAAGGGGAAAAGGAATAGAAATGGAAAGAATCAAGGCCGGCGAAAAAGGGATAAGGATAGGGCGACACGAGTTATAAGGAGAAACACGGATACTCACGACATAAACATTAAGGATAAAATGGCCAACGGCCAGCATTCAGTTCATTACTCAAAACACCCCTAGTGAGTGGAATCAAGTCTTACATGCAGGAACAAAGATAAAAAGGATGCCAGGGGGCTCAGGCCGCCGGCGCGTCGCCAGCCGGCATGCCCTCAGCCGGCGCATCACGGGGCGGCTCGGTCCTCGCCCCGGAGGTGGTCGCGGCCTTCGGGTCGGCACCCTTGTCCTTCGGGTCGGCACCCTTGTCCTTCGAGGCGGGCTCCTTGGTCTCAGCCGTCTCGCCGCTCGAGTCGCTGCTCTCGTCAGCGACTTCGGCATCGTCCGGGCCCTGAAGGATGCCGAAGGAGTCCTCCGGCAGTGGCTTGCCGTCCTCGCTAAGGGGCGGTAGGAACTCATCTGTGTCAACGTATGACGCGAGCTCGTTGGCCCGCTGGACGAGGGCCGGCTTGCGGGCCTCCTGCTCCGCGGCCGGCACGTGCCGCATGGTTGCCAGCCGGCCCAGGTCTACCCCCCGGTAGCAAGAAGTAACGAACCGGAGCGCCATCTGTGCCCCGGCTTGGGCAGCCGATGCCTTCCAGGCCTCGAGGCGGGGGATGGCATGCTCAAGCCACTGTGCCACGCACTGGGTCGGAGCTCCTCCGCGACCCGGCCACAACACGGCGATGACCTCCTTGCCGGCGGTCTTGAGTCGCTCCACGCTACGCTCAAAATGGGTCATCCGCATCTCTACGGCGATCCCAATCTCGTCCATGTCCCACGCGGCGTGCTCCTCGATGGAGCGGCCGTACCCCCGAAGGTGTTTCCGATGCTCCTCAACAGCGTGCGTGACGCGACGATGAATCTCCGGGAAACGCGCTGGAAGAAAGAAGAAGAGAAGAACAAAAAAAAGCAAGATGAAGACACGAGAAACGGGAGAGAAAAGTGCAACCGACTGAGGAGGGAGAGAGGTTGGCACATACCTTTGATCGCGTCATCCACCCTGACGGCGAAGTGGTACGCCGCCTCGCGCTCCGACTTCTGGGCCGCCTCAGAGGCGGCGAGGGAGCCCTTGACCTCCTTGAGCGTCTTCTCGAGGCGGGTCACCTCGCCTTGAAAGGCGGCGGTCCTCAGCGAGGCATCAGCCGCCTCCTTGACGGCCACCTCCCGAGCTGCCACATCCTTTGCCGCCTCGGCCTTGAGCCGGTCCCGGGCCGCCTCCTCATCGACCAGCAGCGCGGCCAGTGGGTCCATCTCCTGCACGGCAGCTTAGACGTCCTGCGCCAGTCGGTCCCGTTTGGCGACGAGCCCGGCCTTCTCCCCCTGAAGGGTGGCCAGCTCGCCTGGAAGACACATCCAACGTCAGCCGACTCCCGAGGGCTATGTGCCTCTCCTACAAAACGCAACCCACCTCGCACGCATGCCAGCTCCTCCTCCAGGCGCTAGAAGCCATATTTATCGCAGTCGTGGATGGAGACCGCCTCCGCAAAGAGCTTCTGCCGCTGGGAAGTGTCCTCCTATCACAAGAAAAAGAAGCCAGAGATCAAGAAGTGCTCGAAGGAGATCTGACCCGGCTGCCCGTCAGCTGGTCAGCCGAACCGCATCTCGAGGGCTACACCTAGTGTGTGTGCTTGTGCGCCTCACTAAAAACTCAAGGAAAGTTGCCTGCTTACCTCCGTGTGTTGAAGGGCGGCGTCCGCCGCCTCCGCAAACCGGGCCAGCTCCTGCCGGCACCGGTCCAGGACGCTTCCCAGATCCACGACGGAGGGGACCGGGCCGCCTGTCGGGGGAGCCGGCAAGGCCGGCACGCTCGCCAGAGCGTCCTAGTCCCGGGAGACCTCCTACATCGACCGCAGGACCCTCTGGGCCCGGCCGCCACTGCCACCCGGACTCGCCGCGGTTCCGGCTGCCGGGGCGGGTTGATGACGGCAAGGGGCCGGGAGTCGCCTACCGCCGGCCCCCCGCCCGGTGCCGTTGCCGCCTCTTCTCCTGGCCGCTTTGGCGCGTCAGTCGCGCCGGAGGGCACCTCCACCTCCATGGCTGGCGCCTCCGGCGGCACCTCTGGTGTCGCCTCCGGGGCCGCCGGCACCTCCGGCGGCTCGACCCGGACCGGTTCGGCTGCAGGCGGAGTCGCCTCCGTCACCTCAAGCCGGGTTGCCTCGGGAGCCGGCGCCATCGCCGCCTCCCTTGCCTGGACCGCCTCCTGCGTGGGCCGGTCCATAGCCGCCCCTCGCGGCTTGCTCGACGGGGGCCTCGACATGCGAGTGGACTCTGCTGCGGAGTCCGAGGCCCGCGGAGGCTCGGTCGACCCCCTTCGCCGTCGGCCGCTCGAGGTCCCGGAGTGTGCGGCCCCTCCCCGCGTCCGAGACCGAGACTCCAACAACTGCGAGTATGACTCCAGCAACTGCGTTCTTGTAATGCTTCCGCTTAGCGATCTTCAAAGGTATGAAGATGTAATCTCTTCCTTCTCATTGTTGGTTTCTCTATAGATAGATCTTGGTGAATGCGTAGAAATTTTTGATTTACTACTACGTCTCCCAACAGTGGCATCATGAGCTAGGTCTATGCATAGAATCTATGCACGAGTAGAACACAAAGCAGTTGTGGGCGTCGATCTTGTTAATTTGCTTACCACTACTAGTCTTATCTTGATTCGGCGGTATTGTGGGATGAAGCGCCCCGGACCAACTTTACACGTACGCTTACGTGAGACCGGTTCCATCGCCTAACATGCACTTGTTGCATAAGGTGGCTAGCGGGTGTCTGTCTCTCCCACCTTAGTCGGATTGGATTCGATGAAAAGGGTCCTTATGAAGGGTAAATAGCAATTGGTATATCACGTTGTGGTTTTGGCATAGGTAAGAAACGATCTTGCTAGAAACCTATAACAGCCACATAAAGCTTGCAACTACAAATTAGAGAACATCTAACTTGTTTTTGCAGCATATGCCTTGTGATGTGATATGGCCAAAGGATGTGATGTGATGCATTGGGATGTATGAGATTGATCATGTTCTTGTAATAGGATTCACGACTTGCATGTCGATGAGTATGACAACCGGCAGGAGCCATAGGAGTTCTCTTATTTTATCGTTTGACCTGTGTGTCAATCGTAAACGCCATGTAATTACTTTACTTTATTGATAAACGTTAGCCATAGTAGTAGAAGTAATAGTTGGCGAGACAACTTCATGAAGACACGATGATGGAGATCATAATCATGGAGATCATGGTGTCGTGCCGGTGACAGTGATGATCATGGTGCCCCGAAGATGGAGATCAAAGGAGCAAGATGATATTGGCCATATCATGTCACTATATTGATTGAATGTGATGTTTATCATGTTTACATCTTATTTTCTTAGAACGACGGTAGTAAATAAGATGATCTCTCAATAAAATTTCAAGAAATGTGTTCACCCTAACTGTGCACCATTGCTAAGGATTGTTGTTCGGAAGCACCATTTGATGATCAGGTGTGATAGATTCTAACGTTCGCATACAACGGGTGTAAGCCAGATTTACACATGCAAAACACTTAGGTTGAATTGGCGAGCCTAGCATGTACAGACATGGCCTCGGAACACGGAAGACCGAAAGGTCGAACATGAGTCATATAGAAGATACGATCAACATGGAGATGTTCACCATGGATGACTAGTCCGTCCCACGTGATGATCGAACACAGGCTAGTTGACATGGATCATGTATCACTTGGATGATTAGAGAGATGTCTATCTAAGTGGCAGTTCATTAAATAATTTGATTATGTGAACTTAATTACCATGAACTTAGTCTAAAATTGCATTTACAATCTATATTGTAGATCCAATGGCCAATGCTAATGTCACCCTCAACTTCAACGCGTTCCTAGAGAAAACCAAGCTGAAAAATGATGGAAGCAACTATGCGGACTGGGTCCGTGGCTTGAGGATCATCGTCATAGCTTCCAAAAGATTGTATGTCCTTGATGCATCGCTAGGTGACCCACCCATTTTCCCAGCGGACCAAGACGTTACAAATACTTGGCAGTCATGCTGCGATGATTACTCCCTTGTTTAGTGCGGCATGCTTTACAGTTTAGAACCGGGGCTCCAAAAGCGTTTTGAGCAACACAGAGCATATGAGATGTTCCAAGAGCTGAAACTGGTTTTCCAAGCTCATGCCCAGGTCGAGAGATATTAAGTCTCCGACAAGTTCTTCAACTGTAAGATGGAGGAGAATAGTTCTGTCAGTGAGCACATACTCAAAATGTCTGGGTTGCACAACCGCTTGACTCAGCTAGGAGTTAATCTCCCGGATGACTCAGTCGTTGACAGAATCCTCCAATCGCTTCCACCTAGCTACAAGAGCTTTGTGATGAACTACAACATGCAGGGTATGGAGAAGTCCATTCCTGAGTTGTACTCTATGCTGAAATCAGCGGAGGTCGAGATCAAAAAGGAGCATCAAGTGTTGATGGTAAATAAGACCACTAGTTTAAAGAAAGGCAAGGGTAAGAAAAACTTCAAGAAGGACGGCAAAGTTGTTGCCGCGCCCGGTAAGCAAGTTGCCGGGAAGAAGAACAAGAATGGACCCAAGCCTGAGACTGAATGCTTTTATTGCAAGGGTACCTGTCACTGGAAGCGGAACTGCCCCAAGTACTTAGAAGATAAGAAGGCCGACAACATTAGAGGTATATGTGATATACTTGTTATTGATGTGTACCTAACCGGCGCTCATAGTAGCTCCTGGGTATTGGATACTGGTGCAGTTGCTCACATTTGTAACTCCAAGCAGGAGCTCCGGAATAAGCGGAGGCTGGCAAAGGACGAGGTGATGATGCACGTTGGGAATGGTCCAAGGTCGATGTGATCGCCGTCGGCACACTACCTCTACGTCTACCTTCGGGATTAGTTTTAAACCTCAATAATTGTTATTTAGTACCAGCTTTGAGCATGAACATTGTATCTGGATCTCGCTTGATGCAGGATGGCTACTCATTTAAATCTGAGAATAATGGTTGTTCTATTTATATGAGAGAATTGTTTTATGGTCATGCTCCGTTGGTCAATGGTTTATTTTTGATGAATCTCGAATGTGCTGTTACACATATTCATAGTGTGAGTACCAAAAAAGTGTAAGGTTGATGACGATAGTCCCACTTACATGTGGCATTGCCGCCTTGGTCATATTGGTGTGAAATGCATGAAGAAGCTCCATGCTGATGGACTTTTGGAGTCTCTTGATTTTGAATCATTTGACACGTGCAAACCATGCCTCATGGGCAAGATGACCAAGACTCCATTCTCCGGAACAATGGAGCGAGCAACTGACTTGTTGGAAATAATACATATTGATGTATGCGGTCCAATGAGCATCGAGGCTCGTGGTGGCTACCGTTATGTTCTCACCCTCACTGATGACTTGAGCAGATATGGGTATGTCTACTTAACGAAACACAAGTCTGAAACCTTTGAAAGGTTCGAGGAATTTCAGAGTGAGGTAGAGAATCAATGTGACATGAAAATAAAGTGCCTACAATCTGATCGTGGCGGAGAATATTTAAGTCACGAGTTTGGCACGCACCTAAGGAAATGTGGAATTGTTTCACAACTCACGCCGTCTGGCACACCTCAGCGAAATGGTGTGTCTGAACGTCTTAATCGCACTCTATTGGATATGGTGCGATCTGTGATGTCTCTTATCGACTTACCGCTATCATTTTGGGAATATGCATTAGAGATTGCCGCATTCACTTTAAATAGGGAACCGTCAAAGTCCATTGAGACGACACCGTATGAATTATGGTTTGGAAAGAAACCTAAGCTGTCGTTTCTAAAAGTTTGGGGATGCAATGCTTATGTGAAGAAACTTCAACCTGAGAAGCTCGAACCCAAAGCGGTAAAGTGCGTCTTCATACGATATCCCAAAGAGAATATTGGGTATACCTTCTACCTCAGATCTGAAGGCAAAGTCTTTGTTGCCAAGAATGGATCCTTTCTCGAGAAAGAGTTTCTCTCGAAAGAAGTAAGTGGGAGGAAAATAGAACTTGATGAGGTAATTGTACCTCCACTCGAACCGGAGAGTAGCGCAGCACAGGAAGTTGTTTCTGTGGAGCCTACACCGGCTGGAGAGGAAGTTAATGATGATTATCATGAAACTTCAGATCAAGTTACTATTGAATGTCGAAGGTCCACTAGGACACATTCCACACCAGAGTGGTACAACAACCCTGTCCTGGAGATCATGTTGTTGACAACGATGAACTTTCGAACTATGAAGAAGCGATGGCGGGCTCGGATTCCAACAAATGGCTTGAAGCCATGAAATCCGAGATAGGATCCATGTATGAGAACAAAGTGTGTACTTTGGTGGACTTTCCTGATGATAAGCGAGCCATTGAAAATAAATGGATCTTTAAGAAGAAGACTGCCACGGATGGTAATGTGACCGTCTATAAGGCTCGGCTTGTCGCTAAGGGTTATTGACAAGTTCAAGGAGTTTACTACGATGAGAATTTCTCACCCGTAGTGATGCTGAAGTCTGTCCGAATCATGTTAGCAATTGCCGCATTTTATGATTATGAGATATGGCAAATGGACGTCAAAACGGCATTCCTTAATGGCTTTCTTAAGGAAGAACTGTATATGATGCGGCCGAAAGGTTTTGTCGATCCTAAAGAAGCTAACAAAGTATGCAAGCTCTAGCGCTCCATCTATGGGCTGGTGCAAGCATCTCGGAGTTGGAACATTTGCTTTAATGAGGTGATTAAAGCATTTGGGTTTGTACAGGTTTATGAAGAACCCTGTATTTACAAGAAAGTGAGTGGGAGCTCTATATCATTTCTCATATTATATGTGGATGACATACTGATAATGGGAAATGATATAGAACTTTTGAAAGTGTAAAGGCCTACTTGAATAAGTTATTTTCAATGAAGGACCTTGGAGAAGCTGCTTACATATTAGGCATCAAGATCTATAGAGATAGATCAAGACGCCTGATAGGTCTTTCACAAAGCACATACCTTGACAAGATATTGAAGAAGTTCAATATGGATCAGTCCAAGAAGGGGTTCTTGCCTGTGTTACAAGGTGTGAGATTGAGTATGACTCAATGCCCGACCACGGCAAAGGATAGAGAAGAGATGAGTGTCATCCCCTATGCTTCAGTCGTAGGCTCTATTATGTATGCCATGTTGTGTACCAGACCTGATGTGAACCTTGCCATAAGTTTGGTAGGGAGGTACCAAAGTGATCCCAGAGCGGAACACTTGACAGCGGTCAAGGATATCCTGAAGTACCTGAAAAGGACAAAAGACATGTTTCTCGTATATGGAGGTGCCGAAGAGCTCGTCGTAAAGGGTTACGTCGATGCTAGCTTCGACACAGATCCGAACGACTCCAAGTCGCAAATCGGATACATGTATATTTTGAACGGAGGGGCAGTCAGCTGGTGCAGCAGCAAGCAAAGCATCATGGCGGCATCTACATGTGAAGTGGAGTACATAGCTGCTTCGGAAGCAACAAAGGAAGGAGTCTGGATGAAGGAGTTCATCACCGACCTAGGAGTAATTCCAAGTGCGTTGGGCCCGATGACTCTATTCCGTGACAACAATGGAGCTATTGCCCTTGCGAAGGAGCCCAGGTTTCACAAGAAGACAAGACACATCAAGCGCCGCTTCAACTCCATCTGTGATTACATTTAGGAGGGAGATATAGATATTTGTAAAGTGCATACGGATCTGAATGTCACAGACCCGTTGACTAAACCTCTCTCACGAGCAAAACATGATCAACACCAGAATGCTATGGGTGTTCGATTCATCACAATGTAACTTGATTATTGACTCTAGTGCAAGTGGGAGACAGTTGGAAATATGCCCTAGTGGCAATAAGAAAATGGTTATTATTATATTTCCTTGTTCATGATAATTGTCTATTGTTCATGCCATAATTGTGTTAACAGGAAACCGTGATGCTTGTGTTAATACATAGACCACAACCTGTCCCTAGTGAGCCTTAGTTGGCTAGCTCGTTGATCAATAGATGGTCACGGTTTCATGACCATGGACATTGCATGTCAGTGATGACGGGATCACATCATTAGGAGAATGATGTGATGGGCTGCAACGCTTGTGTGGAAAATGTTTTCACCTATTGAGCTCGAACCCAAAGCGGACAAATGCATCTTCATAGAATACCCTAAGAACAGTTGGGTGAACCTTCTATCTCAAATCCAAGCATAAAATTTTTGTTGCTAAAACTGGGTCCTTTCTCAAGAGAAAGTTTCTCTCGAAAGAATTGAGTGGGAGGAAGATGGAACTTGATGAGGTTGTTGAACCTTTGTTTCAACTAGAGAGTAGCGCAGCGCAGGAAGTTGTTTCTGTGAAGCCTACGTTAGTTGAAGAGGAAGTTAATGATGATGATCATGAAGCTTCAAATCAAGTTATTATCAAACCTCGTAGGTCGACAAGGATGTGTATTGCTCCTGAGTGGTACAACAACCTTGTCTTAGAGGTCATGTTGTTGGACAACGATGAACCTACGAGCTATGGAGAAGCGATGATGGGCCCGGATTCCGACAAATGGTTAGAGGCCATGAAATCCGAGAAAGGATCCATGTATGAAAGCCAAGTATAGACTTTGGTAGACTTGCTCGTTGGACGGCAGGTCGTCAAGTACAAATGGACTTTTGAGATGAAGACAGACGCTGATGGTAAATGTCACCATTTGTAGAGCTCGACTTGTCGCAATGAAATTTCTCACAAGTTCAAGGAGTTGACTGCAATGAGACTTTCTCACTCATAGCGATGCTAAAGTCTGTTGGAATTATGTTAGCAGTTGCTGCATTTTTCAATTATGAAATCTGGCAGATGGATGTCAAAACACCATTTCCTTACTTGAGGAAAGGTTGTATGTGATACAACCAGAAGGTTTTGTGTGTCCTAAGGATGCTAAAAGGTGAGCAAGCTTTAGTGATCCTTCTATGGACTGAAGCAAGTATCTCGGAGTTGGAATATACACTTTGATGAGGTGATCAAAGTTTTTGAGTCTATACAAAGTTTATGAGAAACTTGTATTTACAATAAAGTGAGTGGGAGCACTATAGAGTTTCTGATAAGCATATGTGGATGACATATTGTTGATCCAAAATGATATAGAGTTTCTGGAAAGCATAAAGGGTTGTTTGAAAAGATTTTTTTCAAAGGAAGACCTGGATAAAACTACTTAATTGTTGGGCATCGATATCTATAGAGATAGATCAAGACGTCTGATAAGACTTTCAATGAGTACATACCTTGACAAGATTTTGAAAGAGTTCAAAATGGATCAGTCAAACAAAGAGTTCTTGCCTGATTTGTAAGGTGCAAAGTTGAGTAAGACTCAAAGTTCGATCACGGCAGAAGAAAGAGAAAGTACGAAGGTCGTCCCCTATGCTTTAGCCATAGGCTCTATATAGTATGCCATGCTGTGTACCGCACCTATGTGTGCCTTGCCATGAGTCTATCAAGGGGTACAAGAGTGGTCCAGGAGTGGATCACTGGACAGCGGTCAAAATTATCCTTAGTAACAAGTGGACTAAGGAAATGTTTCTCGATTATGGAGGTGATAAAGAGTTCATCGTAAAGAGTTACGTCGATGCAATATTTAACACCAATCCGGATGACTCTTAGTAGCAATCCAAATACGTATAGTGGTGCAGCCATTTGGAATAGATCCAAGTGGAGTGTGGTAATAGTGTCTACAGTATTACATAGAGATTTGCAAAGTACACATGGATCTAAATGTCGTAGACCTGTTGAGTAAAAGACCTCTCTCACATGCAAAGCATGATCGAGCCCCAGAACTCATTGGGTGTTAGATTCATAACAATGCGAATCACATGGTGATGTGAACTAGATTATTGACTCTAGTGCAAGTGGGAGACTATTGGAAATATGCCCTAGAGGCAATAATAAATTAGTTATTATCATATTTCCTTGTTCATAATAATCATTTATTATCCATGCTAGAATTGTATTGATCGAAAACTCAGATACATGTGTGGATACATAGACAACACCATGTCCCTAGTGTGCCTCTGATGGACTAGCTCATTGATCAAAGATGGTTAAGGTTTCCTAGACATGGACATGAGATGTCATTTGATAATGGGATCACATCATTAGGAGAATGATGTGATGGACAAGACCCAAACTATAAATGTAGCATATGATCGTGTTAGTTTATTGCTACAGTTTTCTACATGTCAAGTATCTGTTCCTATGACCATGAGATCATGCAACTCAGTGACACTGGAGGAGTAACTTGTGTGTATCAAATGTCGCAACGCAACTGGGTGACTATAAAGGTACTATATAGGTATCCCCGAGGGTGTCTGTTGGGTTGGCATGGATCAAGACTGGGATTTGTTACTCCGTGTGACGAAGAGGTACCTCAGGGCCCACTCGGTAATACAACATCACAACAAGCCTTGCAAGCAATGTAACTAAGTGTTAGTCACGGGATCTTGTATTAAGGAATGAGTAAAGAGACTTGCCGGTAACGTGGTTGAACTAGGTATGGAGATATCGACGATCGAATCTCGGGCAAGTAACATACCGAAGAACAAAGGGAACGTCATACAGGATTAACTGAATCCTTGACATAGAGGTTCGACCGATAAAGATCTTCATAGAATATTTAGGAAAAAATATGGGCATCCATGTCCCGCTATTGGTTATTGACCGTGGAGGTGTCTCGGTCATGTCTACATAGTTCTCGAACCCGCAGGGTCTGTACACTTAAGGTTCGGTGACGTTTCGGTTGTATAGAGTTATGTATGGTGGTGACCGAAGGTTGTTCGGAGTCCTGAATGAGATCCCGGACGTCACGGGGAGCTCCGGAATGGTCCGTATGTAAATATTGATATATAGGAAGTCCTGTTTTGGTCGCCGGAAAAGTGTCGGGCTCATCGGTAGTGTACCGGGAGTGCCGGTAGTGTATCGCGGGACCATCAGGAGGGATATTTCGACCCAAGAGGATACATGGGCTGTGGGAGGATGAATACCATCCCTTAGTGGGCTGGTGGAAGTCCCACAAAGGGCCCATGCACCTAGGAAGAAAAGTACAAAGAGAAAAAGGTGGAAAACGGCAAAAAGGCTAAATAAGGAAGGAGTCGTAGTCCTACTGGGATTGGAGGAGGATTCCTCCTATCCTCCTTGCGCAAGAGGACAAAGGGCTGGACCTCGTGCACTAGACTCCTCCCTCTCTCCTCCTATATATAGTATAGGTTTTGAGGGTTTTGAGACACAGAAAAACAACCACGTGTTGCCTCTCCTCTAGATCGGTTTTCAGCGGTGCTTAGGTGAAGCCCTGCTAGAATTCCTCCACCACCATCGCCGCAACACCGTCGCGCTGCCGAAGATCTCGTCTACCTCTCCGCTCCCTCTTGCTGGATCAAGAAGGTGGAGATTATCATCGAGCTGTACGTGTGCTGAACGCGAAGGTGTTGTTCGTTCGGCGCTAGACCGGAAGGACAGTGATCAAGATCGCGAGACGGATCGTGATGAGTTCGCGGGACGGATCGCGAGACGGATCGTGATGAGATCGTGGGACACTCGGCGATTTGGATTGCGAAGACGTTCAACTACACCAACCCCATTTCTTAATGCTTCCCGCTTAGCGATCTACAAGGGTATGTAGATCCACTCTCCCTCTCGTAGATGCTCATCGCCATGGATAGATCTTGCGTGTGCGTAGGAAATTTTTTGTTTCCCATGCAACATTCCCCAACAGTGAGTAGATTCATCGCTAAATGATTTTTCATGTTTTTATTTAATATTATGGACGTCGATATTTTTGCTCTCAACTTGGTCAAAGTTGAAGAATTTGACTTTCCAAAAAACTAACACCCCTTATATTTTGAAACTAATGGAATATTTCGTTTGATGTGTGGGGGAGATAACATAGTGTCTTTTATTTTTATTTATAATTCAGTAATTTCATGTGACCTTCGTGGTGTGTTTCTATATTATATGCTAACCAACCTTATATATGTGGGAAAATTTCTACGTCGATGGCTGCATGGGCGTGATTGATATATGTTTTATAGGCCGGCTATTGTTGATTCGAAAAACTGTTGATTCTATCAAAATCTTGAACCAAACCCATTAGGAAGGATAGTGTATTTGTCTAAAGAATTGAACGGATGAGTTTCGAGAAATTGTTGACCCGGCCAAAATCGAATGACCCAATTTTAATTGAAGTCTTGGAGACCACACTTGAATGTGGACTCTTTAAAACTAAGTAGTGTAGTGTTATAAAGATATAAATAAAATAATTAAATGAGAGAGCTTTAAAAAATTGTTAAGCAGGTCAAAATCGGGTGTCACAATGTTAATTGGAGACTTCAACTAAATGTGGGCTCTCCAATTCTAAGAAGATTACTGTTATAGTATATGAAGCCTTTGCACGTATCACTAGTAGAAAACAGGGAACTAGTCCCAGTTCCAGAGGGTCTTTAGTCCTAGTTCTGGAACCAGGACAAACCAAGCGGGACTAATACCCAACACCTTTAGTCCTGGTTCTCTTACGAGACGGGACCAAAGGGGCTCCACGTGCCAGCTACGAGGCAGCCAGGAAGGAGTACGTTTAGTCCCGGTTGGTAACACCAACCAGGACCAAAAGGGAAGTGGCCTGTCTTTCCTATTGTGTTAGCTAGCTAATAGAAGGAAGTGGCCTGTCTTTTTCCGTGCTTGGTCGACGCTGCTAGCTACTATACATATAGAGAGGACTCGATGCTATCTAATAAGCAAATGAAGGAAACCATTAATTACACAAGATCTAACAACACATGATCATCATCTTAATCATACAAAGTTAAAGTCTCATAAAACAAAAAAAAGATAAAATGACATAGTCCTACCTCATAGGACCTAGTCCTCCCTCATAGGTAAAATGACATAAAAAAGAATGACACCTATGTTTCCTCCATGATGAAGTAAAGAGATGCAACAATCTCCGACTTGTGGCTTGGATCATTCTTTATTTGTCCCCATTCTTCAATTTGGAGCCGTCTTGATGGTTTGCGCTCAGCGGAGTATAAAAAAGAGAACTCGGGATGGAAGGGGCTTTTAATTGTCATATTACCTTCGGTTGCATCAACGATGGCACAACTTCATATGGCAATTTTTCTTGAAGAACATAATAGTAGCCTAGTTAGCAATGTAATCAATACCATCTACGCAACAGTACTACTGTACTTAATTAGCAACTCTTACCAAGATATTTCGGCAAATGTCATCTGCCCTCAACCTATGCACTAGTGTCCTGTACAATGTATAATTTGGGCCAGTTCCCAAATTATACGGGAAGATCTCCCTACCAACTAGGACACCAGTAACAAAGTTGATAAGATCATCCTTCTCCTCCCAAGTTAGATGTGATCCATAAGTATAGTGTGTCGTGTCGATTATGTTCTGTGTTTCACTCGAAGAAAAGAAATAAGCTGTAAATTATAAATTAACAAATTTAGTATGGATGAACACCAAATATTTTTAAATAGAGAATGCAAATTACTTGACAAATATGCATGGTTGACAAACTCAGATGGAGGCAAAACAGGAAGCATATCGACATCCACCTAGATGTCGATGTTTCCTTCAATATGATCTTCAGGACGAAGATCAAAGGTTATTTTCATATCCTCCTGAAATCCATATGCCTTGCAAAGAGCTTCCGAATTTAATCACCGTAATTATGTATTATTAGGTGCATTCATTACTTTCACAAGAAATGTGTGACCATGTTTGGTCCTTAGGTTGGTTGTCCTCGTCTCAAAACTCTTGCGATCTTTGAAACCGAGCCTCTCCAAGAAATACCGTCTTGCATGATACGGGATGAACTAGTCAAATTGTATAAAACAAAATTTACGCGTTGAAGGAAAGAAACAGAAGTCATGCTTAATTACGAAAAAACAGTTATCATCGTTGCGTACCATAGAAATATCAAAGTCCTCGTAAAGCTTCATGGTTAAGAACCTGCCGTCTCGCAGCCCAGGTTAGTCGCAAAGACCCTTATCTTCACCGCAAAATTCACACGCTTGGATCCTATCGTCACGCTTGGATCCTAATGCGTGTGTGACTTTCGGTCATCGAGCCTTTCCTTAAATAACTCTCATATCTCATGGTGTGTTGGTGCGCACTTTCTCACACTGATACGGTAGTATATATATGTTGGTGGACACTCTCTCACAGTAATAGTTCGACCATTGGTGATGGACGCCCCCCCTCTTCTCTTCTTGCGCATTATACTGACGAATATATCAGAAAGAAGAGAAGAAAGAGGAGGCGCCCCCCATGACAACAGTCGGGATTCCTCCATCAAGAACACACATGAAAGTCACACAAGGAGCAACGACAAACTGAAAGTCACACACGCATTATACTCATAAAATATCACTAATACATTTATAATGAACTCGAATATAATATCACTAATACATCATCTCGAATAATCCACTTATTAATGCATCATCAAATATTAACTAATACATCTCGAATATTATCATATAAGATCACTAATACAAATCGAATATTGTCGAATAATTTAAGTCACTAGCGGTTCCTGAGTCGCGGGTGGTGGACACCCAAAGATAAGGAACCATCACGGGATCATAACTCAGGTGAGATCCCTCAAGAATCTACCAGGTATTGTTGAACCTGGCGTCCAACGCCGCCATGTAGCGACGGATGTGCTCGTCCTCCTCCCTGACATGGCGACATACCACCTCTGCGGGGGCCCTCTCCTTATGCACCAAAAGTGGCCCACGTGACCGCCACAAAAGAAGCTTCAGGTCGACGACGAGACTCAGATTCCTCACCAAGCTTTGAGCCCCGAAAGGTAGCACCTCCCAGTGCCACCCCGACAGAGCCCAATCCCGGACGTGGCGCCTGTCAAGCAGGCTCTCGCGGACCACTCGACGACGAGGATGCGGGACGGGCATCATCGATGTCGAGACAAATTCCTATGAGAACATTTTCTTATCGTTTAATCACTAATTTTTCCAAAACCCAAGAAATTTTCTCTAATCTAACATACTCATACTAATTTTTCCTAGGACTCCTAAGTAACTAAAACATAAAAACAATCATAAACAAAATCATATAAAAATATTAATCTACTTATCCATCTACGTACAATTTTCTTAACACATTGTTTAATGAAAAAATGTTGCATACCAACCACAAAAATTTGCATGTTTTTAAACAATATGTGTGTGTGTGTGTGTGTTTGCGGCATCGTAGGAGATGGACGTGCCGGGCAGCGGGGCTCCTACATCGGAGATGGATGGGGCGGCGGCCCTCGGGCATCTCCAATGGTGGCTCTAGGTGGGACCGGATGGGCTCGGGGAGGGGCGGCCATGCATGACAGCAATGGCAGATGGAGAGGGGTGGCCATGCATGGCCGGTGGCAATGGCGGACGGGAGGGGTGGCCATGCATGGCGGCAATGGCGGACGGGGAGGGGGGCTTGAGGAGGAGATGTAGGAGAGGGAGGAGAGTGGCTCACAGGGGGCTCGACAGCGATGGTGAGGTCGGCTGGAGCGAGCGGGTCAGGGACCGCGATCTCTGGCAGGAGGCAGTTTGACGGCGAGGTCGAGGGAGAAGAGGCACGCGGCGAGCACTGGCAGCCTGTTGGCATTGGGGCAGGGGCCGCGTCGTCGGGTAGAATGGGAGAGGTTGGTGAAGAAACGACAATGTCCTGGATATATAGAGGGACCCTTTAGTCTCGGTTCATGTATACAACCGGGACTAACGAGACTTTAGTCTCGGGTGATATCACAAACCGGGACTAAATGTCCACCCTTTAGTCCCGAGTCGTGTCACCAACCGGGACTAAATGTCCACCCTTTAGTCCTGGGTCGTGTCACCAACCGGGACTAACTGTCCAAATTCTGCGTGCCCAAAGTTTCCAGAGGTCCAAATTCCGCGCGGTGAGGGACTCTTTAGTCTCAGTTGGTAGCACCAACCGGGACTACAGCTGTATTGTCTCTTTTTTGTTTTGTTTGGTTTTCTAATTTCTGTTTTTATATTTGGAATAACTGTTAGAATATTTATAGTTTTTTAATAAATCTTTTTTATTTAGGTCAAAAAAATTACAATTTTTCTGTTAGTGCCAGTAGTTTTCAAATTGAAATAGTTTAAATTTGAATTCATTTGAAATTTGTGTGAAACAGTAATTTGTGAATAACTTTAGTTTAAAAATAGATATTTGAGTGATTGTTTTTCCTGTTGTTTAATACTACTATGTTTTCTTGTTATGTTAAAGTTGGGACTTTTTTAGGATAATTGAAATAGGTGTTTTAATCAAAATCAGATTATGTTTAACTCTTTTAGTTTTATACCTTCATTTGTTTTAATAAAAATCACCCAACTGAATTATGAAAAGGTTGAAACTTGGCATGGTATCTTGATTTCAACCACATAGCATGTGCTAAAAAGTTGAGAGCGTTATGGCAAAAACGGGATGCACTTCATGTACAAAATGGACAATCTCTTTCGAAGTATCGGGATTTCGGACGAAAACTCGTCTATTACAAAAGGATTTCAACCTTTTTAACATATTTCAAGTCCAGACTTTTTGTGCATTCAATATGAACCATTAGAAGCCACATACTAAAATTTCAACCCTATCTAACTTCGTTTGCTATTTTCCATGCATTTAATGATTTGTTTTGAGCTAAATGACCCTAAAATGAAAAGCACTACAAATGATCTCTGAAATGGTTGAAACTTGGCATGGTACCATCATTTCACCCACATAGCATGTGCTAAAAAGTTGAGAGCGTTACGGCAAAAACTAGATGCACTTCGTGTACAAAATGGACAATCTCCTTCGAAGTATCGGGGTTTCGGACGAAAACTCGTGTGTTACAAAATTCCAACTTTTTTAATTTATTTTAGCTCTAGACATTTTGCACATTCAATATGAACCATTAGAATCCACATACTAAAATTTCAACCCTATCTAACTTCATTTGTTATTTTTCATGCATTTAATGATTTGTTTTGAGCTTAATGACCCTGAAATTAAAAAGCCCCACAAATGAACTCTGAAAAGGTTGAAACTTGGCATGCTACCATCAGTTCACCCACATAGCAACTGGTAAAAAGTTGATAGGGTTACAACAAAAACTGGATGCACTTCGTGTTTAAATTGAACCATCCCGACTACTCACTAGAGAAGAAAAGTGATGACGGTGCAACCAGTTACATCCTAGAGTGGGATCTTGGGGTATAAGTCATCTTCAACATTGTCGTCATTCATGAGATGTGTTCTCAACGAACCGCCAAAAGCTTGCAGGTCAAATTCCTACTATTTGTGCTCATTCCACACACATACGCATTTTTTATTCCACAACTGTAAAAGTTCATCAACTAATGGCCTTAGGTACAAATCAATGTCGTTGCCGGGTTTCTTAGGGACTTGGATGAGCACTAGCATCATAATGAACTTCCGCTTCATGCACAACCAAGGAGGAAGGTTATAGATACATAGAGTCACAGGCCATGTTTGAGTCTGGTTTCATGTCCCCGCTATAACTGTTGGACCAAGCACGGAGAAGGAGGGGTCCTAATGTGTACCTAAGGCCATTAGTTGAAGAACTTTTACAGTTGTGGAATAGAAAAGGTGTACGTGCGTGGGATGAGAAAGAACAGGAGGAATTTGACCTACATGCGTTGCTGTTTGTAACCATCAATGATTGGCTTGCTCTCAGTAACCTTTCGGGACAAACAAACAAGGGATACCACGCATGCACGCATTGTTTAGATGATACCGACAGTATATATTTGGATAAATGTAAGAAGAATGTGTACCTGGGGCATCGTCGATTTCTTCAGAGCAGGCATCTCGTAAGAAAGAAAGGCAAGCATTTCAAAGGTGAGGCATATCACCGGAAGAAGCCTCGCCACCGTACTGGTGATGATATACTTGATATGGTCAAGGATTTAAAAGTAATCTTTGGAAAGGGTCTTGGCGGATAATCTGTTCTGAATGACGCTGACAAACACTCACCCATGTGGAAGAAGAAATCTATATTTTGGGACCTACCCTATTGGAAAGCTAGAGGTCCGCTCTACAATCGACATGATGCATGTGACAAAGAATCTTTGCGTGAACATGCTAGGATTCTTGGGCGTGTATGGGAAGACAAAAGATACACCGGAGGCACGGGAGGACCAACAACGTATGCATGGAGAAGACGACATGGATCCAAAGCAGTTTCAGGGTCATGCCAGCTATGCTCTTACCAAAGAAGAGAAGGAAATCTTCTTCGAATGCCTACTCAGTATCAAGGTCCCGTCTGGCTTCTCGTCAAATATAAAGGGAATAATAAATATGGCAGAGAAAAAGCTCCAGAACCTAAAGTCTCATGACTGCCACATGATTATGACGCAAGTGCTTCCGGTTGCATTGAGGGGGCTTCTACCGGAAAACGTTCAATTAGCCATTGTGAATCTATGTGCATTCCTCAATGCAATCTCTTAGAAGGTAATCGATCCATAAATCCTACCAAGGTTAGAGAATGATTTGGTGCAATGTCTTGTCAGTTTTGAGTTGGTGTTCCCACCATCCTTCTTCAATATTATGACGCACGTCCTAGTTCACCTAGTCGAGGAGCACTACCGGAAACAGCAAATTTGCCGTCTGCCATTTCTTTGCCGTCAGCTGGCAGGCGGCAAAGCAGCTATTTGCCATCAGTTTCTAGTAAACAGATGGCAAATAAGATCTTTGCCATCAGCTTGTTCTTTGTCGTCTGCCAGCGGATGGCAAACTAGCTTTGCTGTTAGCTAGCAGATGGCAAAGAGGAAGGGTGGCCCACTAACGGGTACCAGCTAACGGACATTTTCTTTGCCGTCTGCTAGCAGACGACAAAGAAGTAACGTCCGTCCCCACGGCCCCACCCCACTAGCTAGTCTCTTTGCCGTCTGCTAGCAGACAGAAAGAGATTAACCTACCTAACCCCCACGCCGCACCCCTCTCTCTCTCCCTCACCTCACCCGCGTCGTCCCCCGTTGCCCGAGTCGCCGCCGCCCCCGCACTACCCCCCGGAGCAGCCACCGCCGCCGGCCAGCCCCACCCCTTGTCGCCCGCCCTGTCGCCCCACCCCTCTCTCTCTCTTCCCTCACCTCAACAGCTCCGCCCCTTGCCACCCGCCCCGTCGCCCCACCCCGAGCTGCCCCTCACCCCTCGAAGCCCCCGCCGCCACCGGCAAGCCCCGCCCACCGGTGCCTGCCTCGTCGCCGGCCGGCCGGCCGCCCCGCCCCGGCCGCCCCTCCTAGCGGACGCAGGCCGCGGCCACCGTGCTGCCCCACCCCACCGTGGGAGCCACGCCACGCCCCACCGCCGAAGCCACGCGGCGCCGCCCCGCCCCGTCACCGGCGCCGCGCCGCCCAGCCTCGCCCTGCCACCGAAGCCGCACCGTCAAACCCTAAGGTGATTTTTTCCTGTTTTTCCTGTTTATTTAGATTTAGTTTAGCTAGGTTTAGATTTAGTTTAGCTAGGTCGAGGATCGAGGGGAAAAGGAGTCGAGGGTCGACCCCGACACGACACCCCCGACACCCCGACCCCCGACACGACACCTCGACACCCCGACACGGCACCTCCGACCCCGACACGACACCCCGACCCCGACAGGACATCCCTGACACGCCGACCCCGACACGACACCCCGACACCCCGACACGGCACCCCTGACCATGACACAACACCCCTACCCCGAGATGACACCCTTCACACCCCGACCCCGACAGGACACCCCCGAAACCCCCGAGACCCCGACACCCCTATATTTAGTTTAGGTTTATTTAGATTGTCGAGGGTCGAGGATCGAGGGGAAAAGGAGTCGAGGATCAACCCCGACACTACATGGCCGACACCCCGACCCCCGACACGACACCCCGACACGGCACCCCCGACACCGACACAACACCCCTGACACCCCGACCCCGACACGACACCTCGACACCCCGACACGACACCCCCGACCACGACACAACACCCCGACCCCGACACTACACCCCGACCCCGACACGGCACCCTCGATACTCCGACCCCGACATGGCACCCCCGACACCCCGACCCCGACACGGCACCCCCGACACCCTGACCCCGACACGGCACCCCTGACACCCCGACCCCGACACGACACCCCGACACCCCGACATGGCACCCCCGACCACGACACAGCACCCCCTACCCCGACATGACACCCCCGACACCCCGACCCCGACACGACACCCCCGACACCCCCGACACCCCGACTGACATGACACCCCTGACACCCCGACACGACATGACACCCCCGACACCCCGACCCCGACATGACACCCCCGGCACCCCGATCCCGACACGACACGGGTCATATATTTGTGAATTATGAGTTAGGTCATATATTTTTCGTTTTTGTTATACAAAACATCATATTTATGTTGATCAGGTGGATTTAAATGTGCAGTTGATGCGTCGCTGCGAGGGTCTTGTGTTCGATGACCTCCCCGTGCGTTCGACGAGCTCCGTCCCTGTGTTCATGGATGAGCACAAATGACATCTCCTCTTGCCCCCTTCATTTCCTCTGTTCCGGTCTTCGTGCCGATGAAACTTGCTAGCTATAGGTGTCTTCAATCATCAGTATGCGTGACCACTATGCGTCTCCCGTTCGAAAGGGTTGCATCTATAAATATGCATTCATTAGCATATTTATAACCGTGATTCTTTCGAATTGGCCAACGTTATCCATGGACAGTCCGAGTATGTGTAGATTGGGTTTGTTTTCCCATATGCTCTGCTCCGGATCCGATGCAGAATTTTATCAGTGCCTCCCTGTTGTTCTCCGGGTACACATCCTCTCTACTTATTGCCGAGACGTGTATCAGGAGAATAGCGGGGAGGTGCTGTCGAAATTGTGCGTCGGATCTGGAGCAAAGCATAGGAAAACGAACCCAATCTACACATATTCGGGTGGGATTAGGACCTATCTTTACCTACTAGCGTCTAGGTTGCATCGATGTAATAAAACTGACAAACTCTATTAACTGATGAATATGGTTTGCTGAATTATGTATATATTTTTTGTGTGTCCAGTAGATAGGCAAGATGAGTGATCGTGGGTGGATGTACACCGGTCACACTAGTCAGAAAGATATGACCCACGAATGGATAACAAAAACCAAGGAGTTTGTGAGAGTCGCATTTGCAAATGGACAGAAAACAACCTGGTGCCCTTGTGTCGATTGCGACAACTGTAAGAAGAAGTCAGAGTTTGAAATGATCAAACACCTGCAGAAGTGGGGTTTTACGCCTAATTATACAGTTTCAACATTTCATGGTGAGTCTGCCCAACATGCCAAAGCTGAGGTGTTTCGTCATTGCACCAACGAGCATGGTACCGGGATCGAAGACATGGTGCAAGACTTTGATAATGCTCGGTATTCAGACGATGAGATGGAGGAATCTGCGAAGGCCTTTTATGAAAGGTTGGAGTCTTCAAAACGTCCTTTCCACGAGCAAACTAAGCTTTGTCAGTTGGATGCCATCGTGCAAGTAATGGCTCTGAAGGCTCAGTTCAACCTGGGTAGAGAATGCTATGATGCGATGATGACGATATTTGGACGCTTTCTACCAAAGGGCCATGTATTGCCACCAAACCTGTACCAGTCGAACAAAATCCTACGTGCGCTTAAGATGCATGTGTGGTACATGTACTCGATGCATGACTTGCCGGCGTATGCGCTATTCATTGGCTGCTGTGTGCATGGAAGGTTTGTGTGCCCCACATGCAAGGCAGCTCTTCATTTCCGTTGGCTGGAGGCGGGTCGCACATTTTCTTGCTTCGACATGCATAGACAGTTCCTGGATCCTGACCATAAGTTCAGAAAAGACAAGAAGAATTTCATCAAAGGTAGAGTTGTCAAAAACATTGCACCACCTGCGTTGACAGGTCAACAGATCCTAGATCAGATAAACGCTCTCGAGCCGGATCCAGATCGTCTTCAAAGGGTATAATACGGAACATGCCTGGACTCGCAAGATATGTTTTTGGGATCTGCCTTACTTTAAAGACCTCCTTTGCCCACACAACATCGATGGGATGCACACTGAAAAGAATATCGTGGAGGCCCTTTTTGGTACATTGTTCGGCATAGAGGGGAAGTCGAAGGATAATCTTAAGGCTAGAGTCGACCAAGAGGCTCTATGTGATAGACCGTCACAAAACATTCGACAACCGAAAGGAAAGAAGAACTGGAGGAAGCCAAAGGCATGGTTCAATCTTGGAAGGCCAGCAATGAGGGAAATGATCTTGTGGGTGAAAATGCAGTTGATGTTCCCTGATGGGTATGCAACGAATCTAAAGAGGGGAGCGAGTCTTGACAAATTGAAAATATTTGGTCTCAAGAGTCATGATTGGCACATATGGCTTGAGCGGGTAATGCCGGTGATGTTGCGTGGCTTTATCCCTGAGGATGAATGGCTAGTACTGGCAGAGCTAAGCTATTTCTTCCATGCTCTTTGTGCGAAAGAACTATCGCCTGACGTGCTAGACGAATTGGAAGAGTTGGCGCCGGAGTTGATCTGCAAGTTAGAAAAGATCTTTCCACCGGGCTTCTTTAATCCAATGCAGCATTTGATTTTGCATCTCCCGACCGAGGCAAGATTGGGGGGCCGTGCAAAATCGTTGGTGCTTCGCAACTGAGAGGATGCAGAAGATGCTTCGAGAAAAATGTAAAAATAAACGTAGAGGTGAAGCATCAATGGCCGAGGCATTCATTACTGAGGAGGCGGCAGACTTCATGACAGCACACTACAAAGACAAGAATCGTCATTTGCATAATCCGAAGCCTCGGTACAATGATGGCGACCGTGAAAAAGGTCGATCCAACCTCAGCCTATTCAATGGGAAGCTCGCACCAGCCAGTTGTTTATAATCAATAGCGTTGGATGTCGAAGAATGGCGGACCATTTCGTTGTATATCTTCAACAACCTAACAGAAGTGCGGCCGTACATCGAGTAAGTTCTCGATACATTGTTTCACAACTTCTAATTCCTTTGAAATGCTCTTATTCCCGGACATGTGATACAGTCGATACGTCGCCAAATTCTCGGATGGAGCGGTGATCCAAAAGGATTCCATCGAAGAGTATGAGCTTCTGGCAAAGCATGGAGGCGGCTATCCCGGTTTCATCTCTTGGTTCAAGCAAACGGCAATTTCCATTAATTAGACGATTTCATTCCTTCGCCTAGTTTTCGGCTAATGCAAGAGTCCTTTCGTATTAAACTTGTAGGCTAATGTAGAGTCTATGGACTCCGAATTGAGACACGTCGCTAATGGTTTTGACTATAAGGTCCGTTAATTTAACAAATACGACATCAATGGGTATCGCTTTCGTACTTTTGGCAAAGAGCTATCTATGGCCGACCGAAAGTCTACAAATTGTTGTGTCTTCACAGTCGGCAAAGGAGGGGTTGAGTATTATGGAAGAGTTGAAGCAATTTATGAACTTACATTCTTTGGTGAAAACCCACCAAACATCGTAGTCTTCAAATGTTGTTGGTTCCAGCCGAAGGAGACTAGAAGGACTCATGAACATATAGGGCTAGCCAAAATCAAACAAAGCACCCATTTAGATGTTCCCGATGTCTATTATACGGCTCAACAGGCGACCCAAGTTTTCTATCTACCGTGGGCCTGCCAAACGGATCCAAATTTGAAAGGTTGGGATGTCGTTTATGATGTGCCGCCACATTTTGGACCACCTCCCCTCAATGAAGATTATTATGAACCACACATTAACCCAGACACATATGAAGGAGAATTCTTCCAAGAAACACGTGTTTCCAAGAAATGTTTCAAGAACTGCTCTACTTCACCCCAGAACATTAAGGTCGACAGCGACAGTGAACCCGACGTCACCCCTGAGCCGGAACAAGAAGAGACGGAAGAAGAAGAGGTTACTGCTGCGGATGTCCTGACAATGCTTGACTGATTACATAGAGGCCTACCACATGTTGATGCATTTATTGATGATGCTGATGAGCACGTCATTACTGATAGTGATGATGATTATGCATTTATTGATCATGGAGCATGTATAGACGATGAAGATTAATATTAGTAATGTGAGGTATTCAATTATTATTATGTACATATACATTATTAATTAGTTCATGTTATTAGGTATTCATTTTTTTATGTTGAACTGATTTCGTTCACGCTTTGTCATTGTAGGTGTTAACAGATGGTGGGCACAGGTCGAGAGGGCTCTGAGCCTCCTTCCTCGGCACATGCTGGGAGGGGTGCTATTATTCCACCCCAGCAACTCCGGAGAGCGCTGGTACACTGCATGCAGACACCGGCAGGCACTTCTTGTTTGACCGGGACAGGTCGGGGGAAGACGAAGAGAGGTGCTAGAGGTACGAAGGATGCTGCGCCTTCCTCGCCGCCACCCCCAACTGATTCTCCCGACCACAGGAGTGCTCCATCTCAGGTGGACCCGTCTGACTTAGACCCATCTCGGACTCCGGTCCACGAGCCTCGGATCACCGAGCCTTGGTCCCAGGAGACTCCGGTCCCAGAGTCTTCGTCCCAGGAGACTCGGGTCCCAAAGTCTCCATCCCACGTGACTCCGGAGGCTAGTGCCATGCTAATGGTGGCGAGGACAACTTGTGTAAGGACACCTATAGCGAGGGCGAGCTGGTTGAGGAGGGCAAGAAGGTCTACCAGCGTGGTTGTACAAAGCTCCCGCCCGTGCCGATGACCCGCGAGCAGAGGTGGTTGACTGCACCTAATGCGGAGAAGTAAGTGCATTTACTATTTTTTCACCTTTTGCCTTCATGTTTCTTCAAATTAATATCTAATGTGTTGGCCTTGTCATACTGCAGGGGTTGGAAACACGAGCATGGTGTCCACAGGCCCAACCAGGTCCTTGGTGTGCTTCTCCGGCACCACTTCCCGGGGAAGGTCCAGTTGCCTGGTGAGGGTGAGGCTCCACAGGTAGCACTGACCTAGGAGCTATACATGGCTGTCCCGTCCCCGCCGGAGGAGATGGTCGATGGTGTCTTGTGCGAGACGGTGGTTGACATTGTGATCCGTCGCTTTCGGGTAATTTCTCCTTTACAAAATTAAAAATCAACATCACCTAGTGATTGTACTAATCAGTGTTGTCTTGTTTGATTGCAGACCTTCTACAGGTGTCTTGAGGAACACGAGGCGAAAGCGGCTGTTGTTCTTTAAGCCGAGTGCAAGCGCCTACTTCAGAACTTACGACATGAGGCTTGGGTGCAGGCTATTCAGGACTACTACACCTCGTCTATCATTAAGATGGCCAAGAAGAAATGCCGCAAAAATTATGTGAGTAAGGAGAAGTTAATGAAGGTAATTATCTATTGTTAAGGCCTTGTACTTAGTTTCTTTGATTTGATTTGTAGGTGTAGCACTGAAATTTCTCTTGTCTAACTTAGGTGCCCCCGAGATGGTGTGCGGATAGGATGGACTATTGGGAGGCATTGGTGGATGAGTGGTGCTCTCCCGAATGGCTAGCCGAACACAACAAGGCCAAGGATAAGCGTGCCCATATGAGAGGTGTGCCACACCATCAAGGGAGCTCCAACCTGTTTGAGTACGGGGATCACTGGGTATGTGGTTTGCTTCATGATCCATGCAATTTCATTCTTCATGCTAGCTTGAGCCCTTAACTAATATTTTGTTCCTCTCTTTAGGCATGAGAAAACAAGAAGGAGGTGCCACCTCTGTTCGAACTCTATTCCATGGCCCATACTGCCTCGTACAAGAAGGCCAAGGCATTCTTTGAGGATGACCTCGATCATCTAGAGAGCTTCAGCAACATCTCCTCCCACAACAAGCTCATGAGGTACAGAGATGAGGGTAAGGCAAGGAAAGGGGAGGACTTCAACCCAAGCAAGAGTCCTTTTGATCTAGAGCTCGTGATGATATCTGGTGGTGGAAGGCCCCATGGCTTGATAGCCATTAGGGATGGACTGATACGTTGTCTAGAACTCTCCCGGAGATCAAGAAGCGCCAGACGAGCTCTGATCCTGAGATAAGGACTCGTCCATGGCCAATGGAGCTCGCCTTTGAGGCTAGGGCCCAGGAGCTTCTGGCGGAGGCAAACAGGTAGGCGGCGCAGAGGGAGAGGGACATGGAGGAGAGGACAACTAGGCTCTTGGAGGAGGAGAGGAACCGGAATGACGCATCTCACCGGGCCCTATACGAGCTCCTCGTGGTAAGTTTCTCCTGCATATTAGCCAAATCATGCACGTAATGTTCGTTTCATCAGTAACTAATATGAATGACTCGTGAAAACAAAATGTGCAGACCGTGTGCCAGAACAATGGTCAGACCCCTCCGTCGATGCCCCGTATTGCTATAGCACCCACGATGAGTTTCATTTGAATGGTCATTAGTTACTAGTATTCACATTTGAGTTGCATCATGCTAAGGAGACATTGCTTGCAAATGATCTTTGGTGCAGCGTGCCTCCCGACAAGCATCGACCGATCCTTCTGCGTGTGCTGCAACACCGACCGGTCCTTCTACGAATCACCCTAGTGCAAACCCGACCGGTCCTTCACCTCCGTGATGATGATAAGTTTTCCCAAGTGTTTTGCTTAACAAATGCATACTTAGCTTAATAAATGACCTAATTATCTCCAAAATGACCTATACTTAGCTTATTTTCCTCAAAAATGACATAATAACCTTACTTAGCTCCAAAATGATATATTCTACCTAGGATAGCTATAAAATGACCTATACTTAGCATTTTTCCTCCAAAATGACTTGATATGCTTAGTTAGCTAGAAAATGGCGTAACTACCTGTTGGGGAACGTCGCATGGGAAACAAAAATTTTCCTACGCACACGCAAACCTATCCATGGTGATGAGCATCTACGAGAGGGAGAGTGGATCTACATACCCGTGTAGATCGCTAAGCGGGAAGCGTTAAGAAACGCGGTTGGTGTAGTCGAACATCTTCGCGATCCAAATCGCCGAGCGTCCCGCGATCTCATCACGATCCGTCCCGCGATCCAATCACGATCCGTCCCGTGAACTGATCACGATCCGTCCCGCGATCTCATCACAATCCGTCTCATGATCTTGATCACGATCTGTCCCGCGAACTCATCATGATCCGTTCCGCGATCTCATCACGAACTGTCTCGCGATCTCGATCACGGTCCTTCCGATCTAGCGCCGAACGGACGGCACCTCCGCGTTCAGCACACGTGCAGCTTGATGACGATCTCCACCGTCTCGATCCAGCGAGAGGAGGTGGAGAGGAGAGAGAGTTCACCAGCAGAGTGACGGCGCTCCGGTGATGGTGGTGGAGTGATTCTGGCAGGGTTTCGCCTAAGCGCTGCGGAAAACCGATCTAGAGGAGAAACTGTGCACCGGTGAAACGGGTAGCACGTGGCCGGAAATTCTGTCCAAAAACCACCCAATCCACTAGTATATATAGGAGGAGAGGAGAGGAGAGGCAGCCAAGGCCTTTGGGTCGGCCGAAATAGGAGGTGGGAGCAATCCTACTTCACCTCCAATCCTAGTTGGAGTAGGATTGCCTCCTATTGGCTGATTTTCCACTTTTTGCTTTAGGACTTTCTCTCCTGCGCCATGGGCCTTTGTGGCTGTTTTCCCAGCCCACTAAGGGCTGGTTATTATTCTCCCACAGCCCATGGACCTCTTGGGGTCGAAATACCCCTCCCGTAGGTCCTCCGGTACACTACCGGCACTCCCGGTACAATACCGATACTCCCGGTACACTACCGATGAGCCCGAAACTTTTCCGGAAACCAAACTGGGACTTCCTATATATGAATCTTTACCTCTGGACCATTCTGGAGCTCCTCGTGACGTCCGGGATCTCATCCGGGACTCCGAACAACCTTCGGTCACCACCATACATAACTCTACACTACTGAAACGTAACCGAACCTTAAGTGTGCAGACCCTGCGGGTTCGAGAACTATGTAGACATGACCGAGACACCTCTATAGTCAATAACCAATGGCGGGACCTGGACGTCCACATTGGTTCCCACATATTCTATGAAGATCTTTATCGGTCGAACCTCTATGTCAAGGATTCAGTTAATCCCGTATAACGTTCCCTTTGTTCTTCGGTATGTTACTTGCCCGAGATTCGATCGTCGGTATCTCCATACCTAGTTCAACCTCGTTACCGGCAAGTCTCTTTACTCGTTCCATAGTACAAGATCCCGCAACTAACAATTAGTCACATTGCTTGCAAGGCTCATTGTGATGTTGTATTACCGAGTGGGCCCTGAGATACCTCTCCGTCACACGGAGTAACAAATCCCAGTCTCGATCCATGCCAACTCAACAGACACCATCGGAGATACCTGTAGAGCACCTTTATAGTCACCCAGTTACGTTGCGACGTTTGATACACACAAGGCACTCCTCCGATATCCATGAGTTGCATGATCTCATGGTCATAGGAACATATACTTGACATGCAGAAAACAGTAGCAATAAACTGACACGATCATATGCTATGTTTGTAGTTTGGGTCTTATCCATCACATCATTCTCCTAATGATGTGATCCCGTTATCAAATGACATCTCATGTCCATGGCTAGGAAACCTTAACCATCCTTTGATCAACGAGCTAGTCCATTAGAGGCATACTAGGGACATGGTTTTGTCTATGTATCCACACATGCATTTAAGTCTCCGATCAATACAATTATAGCATGGATAATAAACGATTATCATGAACAAAGAAATATGATAATAACTAATTTATTATTGCCTCTAGGGCATATTTCCAATAGTCTCCCACTTGCACTAGAGTCAATAATCTAGTTCACATCACCATGTGATTCACATTGTTATGAATCTAACACCCAATGAGTTCTGGGGCTCGATCATGCTTTGCATGTGAGAGAGGTCTTATAGTCAACGGGTCTGCGATATTCAGATCCGTGTGTACTTTGCATATCTCTATGTCAAACCGTAAACACTGCTACCACACTCCACTTGGTACTATTTCCAAATGGCTGCTCCACTATACGTATCCAGATTGCTACTACTAGTCATCCGGATAGGTGTTAAACCTTGCATCGACGTAACTCTTTACGACGAACTCTTTATCACCTCCATAATCAAGAAACATTTCCTTAGTCCTCTGGTTACTAAGGATAATTCCGACCGCTGTCCAGTGATCCACTCCTGGACCACTCTTGTACCCCTTGACAGACTCATGGCAAGGCACACATAGGTGCGGTACACAGCATGGCATAATATAGAGCCTATGGCTAAGGCATAGGGGACAACGTTCGTCCTTTCTCTTTCTTCTGCCGTTGTCGAGCTTTGAGTCTCACTCAACTTCACACCTTACAAATCAGACGAGAACTATTTCTTTGGCTGATCCATTTTGAACTCTTTCAAAATCTTGTGAAGGTATGCACTCATTGAAAGTCTCATCAAGCATCTTGATCTATCTCTATAGATTTTGATGCTCAACAATTAGGTAGCTTTATCCAGGTACTCCTTTGAAAATCACTTTCCAAATAACCGTTTTATGCTTTCCAGAAACTCTACATTATTTCTGAACAACAATATGTCATCCACATATACTTATCAGAAATTCTATAGTGCTCCCACTCACTTTATTGCAAATACAAGTTTCTCATAAACTTTGTATAAACATCAAAACTTTGATCACCTCATCAAAGCGTATATTCCAACTCCGAGATGCTTGCTTCAGTCCATGGAAGGATCACCGAAGCTTGCACAACTTTTAGCATCCTTAGGCCTGACAAAACCTTCTGGTTGTATCACATACAAACTTTCCTCAAGTAAACCATTAAGGAAACGATGTTTTGACACCCATCTGCCAGATTTCATAATTGAAAACACAGCAACTGCTAACATAATTCCAACAGACTTTTAGCATCGCTACGAGTGAGAAAGTCTCATCGTAGTCAACTCCTTGAACTTGTCACAAACATCTTTGCAACAAGTCGAGCTTTACAAATAGTGACATTCACCATCAATGTTTGTCTTCATTTTAAAGATCCATTTGTACTCAACGACCTACCGTCCAACGAGCAAGTCTACCAAAGTCTACAATTGGTTTTAATACATGGATCCTATCTCGGATTTCATGGCCTCCAACCATTTGTCGGAATCCGGGCCCATCATCGCTTCTCCATAGCTCGTAGGTTCATCGTTGTCCAACAACATGACCTCCAAGACCGAGTTGTCGTACCACTTAGGAGCAGTACACATCCTTGTCGACCTACGAAGTTTGATAGTAACTTGATCCTGAAGCTTCATGATCATCATCATTAACTTCCTCTTCAACTAACGTAGGCTTCACAGTAACATCTTTCTGCGCTGCGCTACTCTCTGGTTGAACAAAGGTTTAACAACCTCATCAAGTTCCATATTCCTCCCACTCAATTCTTTCGAGAGAAACATTTTCTCGAGAAAGGACCCAGTTCTAGCAACAAACACTTTGCACTCGGATCTGAGATAGAAGGCATACCCATCTGTTCTTAGGGTATTCTATGAAGATACATTTATCCGCTTTGGGTTCTAGCTTATTATGTGAAAACATTTTCCACACAAGCATCGCAGCCCCAAACATTAAGAAATGACAGCTTAAGTTTCTATCAAACCATAATTCACACGGTGTCATCTCAACGGATTTAGATGATGCCCTATTTAAAGTGAATGTAGTTGTCTCTAATGCATAACCCCAAAAATTATAGTAGTAAAACGATAAGAGACATCACAGTATGCACTATATCAATAGAGCATGACTATGATGTTCGGACACACCATCACACCATGGTGTTCCAGGTGGCGTTAGTTGTGAAACAAATTTCACGTTGTCTTAAGTTGTATGCCAAACTCGTAACTCAGATATTCACCTCCACGATCATATCGCGGTCATTTTTATCTTCTTGTCACGATGATCTTTAAACTTCACTCTGAATTTGCTTGAACCTTTCAAACGATTCAGACTTATGTTTCATTAAGTAAATATACACTATATCTACTCAAATCATCAGTGAAGGTAAGAAAATAACGATATCCACTGCACGCTACAAGACTCACTAGATTGCATACATCAACATGTATCATTTCCAATGAATCACTTGCCCGCTCCATCCAACGGGGTCCTTTAGTCATCTTGCCCAAGAGGCATGGTTCGCATGTCTCAACCGATTCGAAATCGAATGAGTCCAAATATCCATCAGCATGGAGTTTCTACATGCGCTTTATACCAATATGACATTTAGCGGCAGTGCCACAAGTATGTGGTACTATCATTATTAACTTTGTATCTTTTGACATCAATGTTATGAACATGTGTAATACTACGATCAAGATTTCAACAAACCATTCTCACTGGGTGTATGACCATTGAAGGTATTATTCATGTAAACAGAATAACCATTATTCTCTAACTTAAATGAATAACCGTATTGCAATAAACATGATCTAATCATGTTCATGCTCAACGCGAAACACCAAATAACATTTATTTAGGTTCGTCACTAATCCTGAAGGTAGAGAGAGCATGTGATGTTGATCACATCAACCTTGGAAACACTTCCAACACATATCGTCACCTCACCCTTAGCTAGTTCTCCGTTTATTCCGTAGCTTTTATTTCGAGTTACTAACATTTAGCAACCGAACCGGTATCCAATACCCAGGTGCTACTAAGAGTACTAGCAAGGTACACATTAGTAACTCATATATCAAATATACTTCTATCAATGTTGCCAGCCTTCTTATCTACCAAGTATCTAGGGTTGTTCCGCTTCAGCGACCTCTCACCTCATAATAGAAGCACTTAGTCTCGGGTTTGAGTTCAACTTTGGGTTGCTTCACTGGAGCAGCAACTGACTTGCTATCCATGAAGTTTCCCTCCTTGCTCTTGCCCTTTTCGAAACTAGTGGTTTGATTAACCATCAACACTTGATGCTCCTTCTTGATTTCTACCTTTGCGGTGTCAAACATCGCGAACAGCTCAGGGATCAATACTTCTATCCCTGGTGTATTATAGTTCATCACTAAGTTCTAGTAGCTTTCTGGAAGATCAACTCCCACTTGATTCAAGCGATTGTAGTACCCAGACAATCTGAGTACATGCTCAACGATTGAGCTATTCTCCTTCATCTTACAAGCAAAGAATCTTGTTGGAGATCTCATATCTCGCAACAAAGGCACGAGCCTGAGATCACAATCTCTGCTCCTAGAACATCTCATATGTTTTGTGACGTTCAAAACGTTTTGGAGCCTCAATTCTAAGCCGTAATGCATGACGCACTAAACTATCAAGTAGTCATCGAAACGTGCATGTTAGATGTTCACAACATCTATAGACGACGCTAGAGGGGGTGGCGCACCGAGCGGTGCATTAAGGACATAAGCCTTCTGTGCAGCAATGAGGACAATCCTCAGATCACAGACCCAGTCCGCAATTTTGCTACCAACATCTTTCAATTCTATTTCTCTAGGAACATATAAAAATACAAGGGAGCTACAGCGCGAGCTAGTAATCTACAACGTAATTTGCAAAGACACTTTGACTATGTTCATGATAATGAGTTCAATTAATCATATTACTTAAGAACTCCCACTCAAATTGACATCCCTCCGATCATTCGAGTGATACATGATCCAAATTCACCAACTCAAGTCCGATCATCACGTGAGTTGAGGTGGCTGCAATGGTGAACATCATTATGTTGATCATATCTACTATATGACTCATGTTCGACCTTTCGGTCTCTCGTGTTCCGAGGCCATGTCTGTACATGCTAGGCTCGTCAAGTTTAACCCGAGTGTTCTGCGCGTGCAAATCTGGCTTGCACCCGTTGTATGTGAACGTAGAGTCTATCACACCCGATCATCACGTGGTGTCTCAACACGACGAACTTTCGCAACGGTGCACACTCGGGGAGAACACAATTTATCTTGAAATTAAGTGAGGGATCACCTTATAATGCTACCGTCGTCCTAAGCAAAACAAGGTGCATAAAAAGGATTAACATCACATGCAAATCATAAGTGACATGATATGGCCATGAACTTGTGCTTTTGATCTCCATCTAGAAAGCACCGGCATGATCTCCATCGTCACCGGCATGACACCATGATCTCCGTCAACGTGTCGCCATCGGGGCTGTCACGCCCTGCATGCTTCTACTACTATTGCTATCGTAGCGATAAAGTAAAGCATTACATAGCGCTTAATGATTGACACGCAGGTCATACAATAATTAAAGACAACCCTATGGCTCCTGCCGGTTGCCGTACTCATCGACATGCAAGTCGTGATAATCTATACATCACATGATCATCTCATACATCACATATATCACATCATGTAATTGGCCATATCATATCACAACATACCCTGCAAAAACAAGTTAGACGTCCTCTAATTGTTGTTGCAAGTTTTACGTGGCTGCTACGGGTATCTAGCAAGAACGATTCTCACCTACGCATAAACCACAACAGTGATACATAGATTGATTTTCAACCTTCTCAAGGACCGCCTTTGTCGGATCCGATCCAACTAAAGTGAGAGAAACTGTCACCCGCAAGCCATCTAAGCAACAAGTTGCATCGAGGGAACCGGTCTCTCGTAAGCGTACGAGTAATGTTGGTCCGGGCCGCTTCATCTCACAATCCCTCTGAACCAAAATCCGACCAAGGGAGGAAGTAATCTAAGCATCAACGCCCACAAACCTTTTGTGTTCTACTCGAGATCTCATCGAACCATCAACCTAGCTCATGATGCCACTGTTGGGGAACGTCGCATGGGAAACAAAATTTTTCCTACGCACACGCAAACCTATCCATGGTGATGAGCATCTACGAGAGGGAGAGTGGATCTACATACCCTTGTAGATCGCTAAGCGGGAAGCGTTAAGAAACGCGGTTGGTGTAGTCGAACATCTTCGCGATCCAAATCGCCGAGCGTCCCGCGATCTCATCACGATCCGTCCCGCGATCCAATCACGATCCGTCCCGTGAACTCATCACGATCCGTCCCGCGATCTCATCACGATCCGTCTCACGATCTTGATCACGATCTGTCCCGCGAACTCATCACGATCCGTTCTGCGATCTCATCACGAACTGTCTCGCGATCTCGATCACGGTCCTTCCGATCTAGCGCCGAACGGACGGCACCTCCGCGTTCAGCACACGTGCAGCTTGATGACGATCTCCACCGTCTTGATCCAGCGAGAGGAGGTGGAGAGGAGAGAGAGTTCACCGACAGCGTGACGGTGCTCCGGTGATGGTGGTGGAGTGATTCTGGCAGGGCTTCGCCTAAGCGCTGCGGAAAACCGATCTAGAGGAGAAACTGTGCACCGGTGAAACGGGTAGCACGTGGCCGGAAATTCTGTCCAAAAACCACCCAATCCACTAGTATATATAGGAGGAGAGGAGAGGAGAGGCAGCCAAGGCCTTTGGGTCGGCCGAAATAGGAGGTGGGAGCAATCCTACTTCACCTCCAATCCTAGTTGGAGTAGGATTGCCTCCTATTGGCTGATTTTCCACTTTTTGCTTTAGGACTTTCTCTCCTGCGCCATGGGCCTTTGTGGCTGTTTTCCCAGCCCACTAAGGGCTGGATATTATTCTCCCACAGCCCATGGACCTCTTGGGGTCGAAATACCCCTCCCGGAGGTCCTCCGGTACACTACCGGCACTCCCGGTACAATACCGATACTCCCGGTACACTACCGGTGAGCCCGAAACTTTTCCGGAAACCAAACTGGGACTTCCTATATATGAATCTTTACCTCTGGACCATTCTGGAGCTCCTCGTGACGTCCGGGATCTCATCCGGGACTCCGAACAACCTTCGGTCACCACCATACATAACTCTACACTACTGAAACGTCACTGAACCTTAAGTGTGCAGACCCTGCGGGTTCGAGAACTATGTAGACATGACCGAGACACCTCTACAGTCAATAACCAATGGCGGGACCTGGACGTCCACATTGGTTCCCACATATTCTACGAAGATCTTTATCGGTCGAACCTCTATGTCAAGGATTCAGTTAATCCCGTATAACGTTCCCTTTGTTCTTCGGTATGTTACTTGCCCGAGATTCGATCGTCGGTATCTCCATACCTAGTTCAACCTCGTTACCGGCAAGTCTCTTTACTCGTTCCATAATACAAGATCCCGCAACTAACAATTAGTCACATTGCTTGCAAGGCTCATTGTGATGTTGTATTACCGAGTGGGCCCTGAGATACCTCTCCGTCACACGGAGTAACAAATCCCAGTCTCGATCCATGCCAACTCAACAGACACCATCGGAGATACCTGTAGAGCACCTTTATAGTCACCCAGTTACGTTGCGACGTTTGATACACACAAGGCACTCCTCCGATATCCATGAGTTGCATGATCTCATGGTCATAGGAACATATACTTGACATGCAGAAAACAGTAGCAATAAACTCACACGATCATATGCTATGTTTGTAGTTTGGATCTTATCCATCACATCATTCTCCTCATGATGTGATCCCGTTATCAAATGACATCTCATGTCCATGGCTAGGAAACCTTAACCATCCTTTGATCAACGAGCTAGTCCATTAGAGGCATACTAGGGACATGGTTTTGTCTATGTATCCACACATGCATTTAAGTCTCCGATCAATACAATTATAGCATGGATAATAAACGATTATCATGAACAAAGAAATATGATAATAACTAATTTATTATTGCCTCTAGGGCATATTTCCAACACTACCTAGGATAGCTCAATAATGATCTATAGCTAGCTTAGCTAGTTCATTTATGACATAATTAGCTCACTTAGGTACAAAATGGCATAACTACCTAGGATAGCTCGATAATGATCTATAATTAGCTTAGCTAGTTCATTTATGACATAATTAACTCACTTAGGTAAAAAATGGCATAATAACCTTGGTGTAGCTCCAAAATGACCTAAACTTAGCTTATTTTCCTCAAAAATGACATAATAACCTTACTTAGCTCCAAAATGATATATTCTACCTAGGATAGCTATAAAATGGCCTATACTTAGCATTTTTTCCTCCAAAATGATTTGATATGCTTAGTTAGCTAGAAAATGGCATAACTACCTAGGATAGCTCAATAATGATCTATAGCTAGCTTAGCTAGTTCATTTATGGCATAATTAGCTCACTTAGGTACAAAATGGTAGAACTACCTAGGATAGCTCAATAATGATCTATAATTAGCTTAGCTAGTTCATTTATGACATAATTAGGTCACTTAGGTAAAAAATGGCATAATAACCTTGGTTTAGCTCCAAAATGACCTATACTTAGCTTATTTTCCTCAAAAATGACATAATAACCTTACTTAGCTCCAAAATGATATATTCTTCCTAGGATAGCTATAAAATGACCTATACTTAGCATTTTTTCCTCCAAAATGACTTGATATGCTTAGTTAGCTAGAAAATGGCATAACTACCTAGGATAGCTCAATAAAGATCTATAGGTAGCTTAGCTAGTTCATTTATGACATAATTAGCTCACTTAGGTACAAAATGGCATAACTACCTAGGATAGCTCAATAATGATCTATAATTAGCTTAGCTAGTTCATTTATGACATAATTAGCTCACTTAGGTAAGAAAAATGGCATAATAACTTTGGTTTAGCTCCAAAATGACCTATACTTAGCTTATTTTCCTAAAAAATGACATAATAACCTTACTTACCTCCAAAATGATATATTCTACCTAGGATAGCTATAAAATGACCTATACTTAGCATTTTTTCCTCCAAAATGACTTGATATGCTTAGTTAGCTAGAAAATGGCATTACTACCTTCGAGAAGAGGAGAGGAGAGGAGAAAAAGAAAGAGAAGATAAATTCTTATTCTTCTTCTTCTTTTTCTTCTAGCTAGTCTTCTTCTTCTAACTTTCGTCTTTCCTAATTTGCAGATTTGATATAGATGAGGAAGCTTGCATTGATGGAGTGTAATCTTCTACTTGTGCTTCCTTTTTGTTTATGGAAACTTGTCGGAAACTTGTTTTGGATATGTATGTATGGATATGTTGTTGGAAACCATTGTATGTTGGATATGTTGTTGGAAACTTATATGTTGGATATGTTGTTGGAACTTATTGTTGGTATGCTTGTTCAAACTTATTGTTGATATGCTTGTTGGAAACTTGTATTGTTGATATGTTGGATATATATGTGAAATTCTGTCAAATTGAATGATTTTAAGAAAAAATAGAAAAAACAGGGGCTATATAGCCACTTTGCTGTCTGCTGGCAGACGACAAAGAGCTTTGCCATCTGCCAGCAGACAGCAAAGTTGCCACGTGGCAGCTACCTATGCAACCTGGGGTAGCACTAGGCTGGCCTAGGTGGGTTCTTTGTCGTCCGCTGGCAGATGGCAAAGACCTTAGTTCTTTGCCATCTGCTAGCGGACGGTAAACAACCCACCTAGGCCGACAAAGAAATAGGTGCTTTGTCGTCAGCTGGCAGACGACACAGAACTAAGGTCTTTGCCGTCTGCCAACGGACGGATGTAACATCCCAAAATTTTCATTTTGGAATGTTATGAAATATAGCTATGCATCATCATCACTTTGTTTGAATGTAATGAATTTGTTGAAGTGCTTATTTTGATTTTCTGAAAGGCCATTTCTATTTTCCGATGTGTTTGTTTCACCTATTTGAAAACCTTTGGAAATGTTCAAAGAAAGAGGGGATTAACATGACACTCCACACCAGGGGCATCTTGGTGAAATATTTGAGCAATAAAACTAGGGAGTTATTTGAAAATTTATCTCAAAAGGATTTAAAATCAATTAGGCATTTTCTGAAAATAAATTTTAAAAAGATATTCAATATGACAGAGGAAAAATGTTCATTAAATAGCATTAATTCTCCTGATCATTTTGATATATATAATTCCTATGTTTGGAATTGTTTTGAATGCATTAAAAGAGTTTTTACTGCACTGGAAATAGAAAAGGAAAGTATTTAAACCGAGCCGGGCCGGCCCACGTCTTTAATTCCCGAAACCACTCCGGGTCGGCCACCGACGCGCTAACCACGCCCCCACCCTCACTGATGCGCGGGACTCACCGTCCGACCGTGGCGTCAACGCGGTCATCCCCTTCCCCACGCCCGACCACCGTCGCCGGAGATCCCTCTCTGTGGATCTCGCCCCTCGTGCCGTCCCCGACCACCGCACCGCCCCCATATAAAGCCCCGCCTCTCCTTTCTTCGTTCCACCCCCGAAACCTTCTTTTCCCTTGCCGGAGCGCTGCCCCAGACCTCACCAGAGTTCGGCACCCAATCGAACGTCTCCGAGCTCGTGCCCGTTGCCACACTCACCCCCAGCCCCGTCCGACGCCGCCAATCGATGTCGGAGCCTCGCCGCCGCCGTTTTGAGGCCTTCGGACTCCGCTCCGATCACCGCACCGTCGACCCCGAGCATCTCCGACCACCGGCCGCCGTTGACCTCGCCGGAGACCCCGACCCTCTCTCTGTAAGCCTCCACCTCCACCCGTAGTCGTCGGATCCGTAGTCAACGCACGAGATTAGATCTATTTAATAAACGAACTGGTGCGCTTTAGTTGTCGGTCGTCCGCTCGTTATCTCTCACACGCATGCCCTCACGGCCAATCACAGCATGCCACGTAGACCCCGTCCGGTCGATAGGAAGTTTTTCTTTTTCTTTTCTGTTTTAGAAAACAGAATGTATTCTGTTTTTGTTTTTATCATATCTTTTAAATATTTGGTGTTTTTATTTGATTCTTTTTGCATTAGTTCACAAATTTGATATAGTTTATGTCTGTATGCTTAGATTTAAAATTTGAACTATAAATTTTGAATCTAATCAAATTTGTTTAAATTGCTAAAATCTGTATAACTAGAGTTTAAAAATATATTTTTGAGTGAATCGTGTTGCCACTGTTTGGTATTAGTTAGACCTATCATTCTACATAGTTTGAGAATTTTTAGGATGAATTTGGTTACTGTTTTTAACAAAAGCAGAATTTGTTTAGTTCTTAATAGATTTTAATTAAATTGATTTTAATTTAATTTGAACCTGAATTAGTTTAACCTTTGTTTTTAGACTTCATTAGGTTCTGTTGATTCAACATTAGGTGTATTATTTTTCTATTAATAAAATATGTTTTTCAAATTGTTTTGTGCTCTAGTTTGAATAGGTACATCTTGTTTCAGCATTTATTTTGTTTAGAAAAAAGGTTTTGTAGTAATTCTTTTAGCACAATACTTTTATAATGAAATACTTTTGTTTTCAAATAAAATTTTGTATTTTACTTTTCTGTTATCTAAATGTCTAGTTGTTCAAAACAAATTTTTGACTTGTATGTCTTAGTAGGGATTTTGACACCAATATTTTTATAGTCTTATACTTTAAGTGATTCTTCTTTTGATTGTGCTTTTGTTTGTTGAAGCATTTGTTTACCTTGCTGTTGAATGAATTGTATTGTGTTTATGCTTATGGTGTACTCTTGTTTGATTCGTTAGATCATCTGGAGTGCGAAGCTTGTTATCTAGAGTCACTTGATTACGAGGATCGTCAGCAAGGCAAGTCACTTTGACCATGTATACCTATGTTTTATTGCATTAGTTCTTCCATCTCCCCAATTTCATGCAAAGTAGGTAAATTGGAAATTTGGTTACTTATTGTAGTATCATGTGGTAGGTACCCCTCAACCTTTGACACATTGGCCCCGGGAAACATGGATTTATATATTGCTATGCTATTAGTAGACGGGGTTGGTTGTGTGAATCATGAGAGTTGTGAGTTAATAATTTCAAGACCTACATGATGATCAAGTCTTCAAGACTCCGAGTTTTCAACATACCTCTGGGTGGATGATGGTTGAACGGTGCCCTGGAGAAACCAGTGGTTAGCCTAGATGATGCTGGAGAAGTGCCAGTATTCATGCGGAAAGGTGCACCCAGGCACAAAGAGATGGATGGATGCTTCAAGACCCAAGGCTTACCTGCACAGCCACAAGCCATTATGGGCTCTGGCTTGGTTGGATATCGTGGTGATCCTAGACAAGCGGTGCTACGAGATGTAGAAGAACGGTAGGAAAGGATGGGCACCGACAGAGTCTCGGGGAAACCCTTTAGAAGACCATGTTTTGGTCATTCGTTTCTCAAACACCATGAAGTGCAAGAAATACAACGGAGGCGATCAAATCTTGTGGGGAACGTGTGCAAAACTCTGTAGAGTACCCAAACCTAATCGATTAGCCGTGTCCACGGTCATGGACAGTTTGAGCCAAAGGAACTGAAACTATCTGGAACTCTCAACACCATAAATTACATTGATGTGGGTATTTTAATGTCAACTTGGGTATGAGAATTGGTTGGTGGAACCATCTCATTAATCAACCAACATTGTAGTAATTATGCCTTTGCCCTCTCTTGTTGTAGGAAAAAAATGGCTTTATGCAAAAACTTACTACCCCCACCTGTCATATATGCATATAGAATAGATGATTACTTTACCCCTCTCTTGTGACATTGCCGGCATATTCAATGTGCTGACCTATACGACTGCAACGTATCATGTTACAGAGTACTTTTCCAACCAGGAGTGAGGATACGCTCTATGCTCGGTGAGATGCCCTTGGAGTCAGATGGACTCAACTACCTATGGAGCTTCCGCAAGACTTTAGTTTAGTTTATCTCATGAGTTGGCCTTCAGCCACTTTATTGTAATCCTTATTGTAATAAAGGACTCGATATGAGATTTCGATTAATTAATGTTGTGTGATTTCCCTTTGATATATACATTGATGTACCATGCGTGTACCAGTATGATCTTGGGATGGTACAGAAACACCGGAGATTCGACCTTTCAGGTCGGGTCGCTACAACGGCAAAGCATGCCGTTAAGCCCTCAACGGAGCTAAGTTGCCACGTGTGCCGTCCATGCCCTTTGTCGTCCGCTGGCAGACGACAAAGATGCAAAGGTCTTTGTCGTCTGCCAGCGGACGGCAAAGCACCCTTTACCATGGCTTATTCAGCCGGACAGTTGGCCGTCTGCTGGCGGACGACAAAGCCTTTGCCATTCGGGATGGCTGACGGCAAAGTGCCTGATTCCTGTAGTGGAGATTGCCATTCTGGGTCCTGTATTTCTACAAAATATGTTCCCCTTTGAGAGGTTCATGGGAGTCTTAAAGAAATATGTTCATAATCATGCTAGGCTAGAAGGAAGCATCTCCAAGGACCATGAAACAGAGGAGGTCATTGAGTTTTGTGTTGACTTTATTCCTGACATTAAGACGATTTGTGTTCCTGAATCGCGGCATGAGGGCAGACTGGGTGGAAAAGGCACGCTAGGAAAGAATTCAGTAATATGCCAGGACGGACATTCTTTGGCCCAAGCACACTACACAGTTCTACAAAGTTCCGCCTTGGTGGCTCCGTATATCGAGCAACACAAGAATATTCTACGCTCCAAACACCTAGAGTAGTCTGACGACTGGATTACACATGAACAAACGGTGACTTTCGCCAGTTGGTTGCAGACACGTCTCATGCATGACGACACTGTTGCAGATGACTTTTACATTCTGTCCAAGTTACCATCTTCGACTATATTGACTTTCAAAGGGTACGAGATAAATGGGAATATATTTTACACGATCGCCCAAGATAAAAAGAGCGCCAACCAAAACAGTGGTGTCCGCTTTGATGCAGCAAACACCAATACACCAAAGGACACATGTTATGTTTAAATAGAGAAGATATGGGAACTTGACTATGTACTTGGCTTGAAGGTCCCTTTGTTTCAATGCAAATGGGTCAATCTAACAGGAGGCGGGGTAAAGGAAGACCCGCAGTACAGAATGACAACAGTGGATCTCAACAATCTTGGGTACATAGATGAACCATTTGTCCTAGCCAATGATGTGCCGCAAGTTTTCTATGTGAAGGACATGTCTACCAAGCCGAGAAAAAGATAAGATAAGGAAGTGAATACATCATACGATGAGCCAAAGCACCACATAGTTCTTTAGGACAAAAGAAACATCATGGGAGTGGATGTCATGCCCAGGATGCGCGCGTATCCTTTTTAAAACACGAGGGCCTCGCAAGGGATAGAGGCGCATCTTGCCGTTCGCAAGTATAGTAACATTGCATCATACATTACAGAAGAGATGAGTATACAAGTTGGCTTAGACTCGTCACATGCTAAATTACAATTCCACACAGAGTTTGAATCATCAAGATGAAGACAGGGCCGACTACGGACGAAATCAAACGATAAAACAGATGCAAATGAAACTATCTCGCTATCCCAAAGATCACGACCATGGTCCTCTACTCATCCGGGTAAGTCACGTACATCCTTCCTCTTTCCTCATCATACTCCCATCAGAGCTGGGTAAGATCTTCCTGCACGTACTCATCTGTACCTATACCTGGAGGTTTGTAGTAATCTGTGAGCCACAAGGACTCAGCAATCAAGCGCCCGGGTATCGAGACTATTCAAGCTTAAAGGTTGGGATGGGATATGTGTTTAGTTTGCAGCAGCACTAAGCATATATGGTGGCTAACTTACGTAACATGAAAATAAATATGAGTGGCCTACAATGAACGATCAAATCTAGTATGATCTCTATGAGATCCTGAACACTTACTTACGTCAGACATAACCCCACCATGTTCTCTCTCGGATTATGTTCACGAGCAGAGACGATCACGGTTACTCACACAGTTGGTGTATTTTATTAAGAGTTTACTTCACAATAACCGGGTGTTAAACAAATATCCAAGTTGCCACATAACCGTGGGCACGGCTTCTTAAAAAGATTTAACCCTGCAGGGGTGCTCCAACTAGTCCATCACAAATAACCACACTCCATGGGAATAGCCTCGACCTCGGATCTCGTGGTGATCATGGGTAATTCCAAAGGAATTCCAACACCTCGAGAAAACCCGAAGAAAGTTAGACTCCACATGCAAGACACTCGATAAAGGTAAAACAAATCCAGCAAGACCACCCGACGTGTCGACGAACCCGATAAGAGCCGCATATCTCGTTCTCAGGACACGACGGATAAGCGACGCGTACAGAGGCCTGATAGAAATCTCCCAAGTTGCCTTGGGTTGTCCCCGCACAGTGCTCTAGTTTGGACCAACACTCATGAGGAGCACTGGCCCGGGGGTTGATTAATTATCCACGGGTTTGGAAAGCCCTATGCAAATTTATTAAGTTATTAAGCAAATCTAGTACCAATGTTGGGTCTTGCCAGACAAGTTTTAATCTCATCCGAATAAACAAGGGGGTCCCCATAACAACCCCGAGCATGTTAGGAGCGCAAAATATGGAAACCATAAAACCGGTAACAAGAACTATGGCAGTAACAGCGGAACAAAACACCTAACAAAAGGCCAAGCCTTCCACCAATAACAAGATATATATGTGCATTAAATTAAATAACAGATAATATTGTGATATCCAATCCATGTTATCACATGGAACAACCTACACCTACAACTAAGAACGCTATGGGAGGGGCTGAGGAGCGGTAACTTAGCCAATCAAAGGTTTTCTAGGATGTGGAGGGTTAGAGGCTTTCATGGCAATTAGGAGGCTGATATTCAAGTGGTAGGTAGCACAATTGTAACGATAAGAGCGAGAAACTAGCAAGCAAAAATAGTATCGGGATCCGGGTACAATCATCTTGCTTGTTGGTTCTTCAGCGAAACAAGTAGTAGGATCCTCGTAGTGGTACTCTCCTGGGTCCTCGTACTCAGTATCAACACTCGCATCTACCCAAGAGAAATAGCAACAATAAACATCCAACCAAGGTGCAATGCACAAACAAGATGATGCATGATTCATTTATGAAGAATTAACATGGCAATCCAAAACTAGTCATCTTTCACATGCAAAGTTTGTTTATTAATGAATCTGGACAGAACCTCATGTTAAGTTATTTAAACATGCATGAACATGGCAAACATGGATGCAGCATGCGAAATCGATAGAACTGCATATAAAGAACACAAGAAACGGAGTTAAGGTTCTCACGATACGCTCACGGCAAGGAAAAAAAGGCAAAACACAAGACAACCAATACCATGGGCTAATTCTTCGCATTACAAGGTAGCCAATGGTTAGGCAATGAAAAACCAACCACAGTACTCAAAAATCAATCAATTCCATTGAGTATATCTCCCACAAGTCACAAAATAATGAAACAAACAATCTGCCACAAAACAGCAACATAGCAACTTCCACAGCCCACAACTTGAGCTACAGGAATCCTACAGCCACATACAAGGTATAGACAGAAACTACACAACATATACATCAACTTATCGAACTACACAATCTACATAGGAGGCACACATCAATAAGCATGAAGCTATCAAGTTGACAAGATGAAGCAGTTTTCTAGGACTTGGTGAAAATTACAGTTTTCTGGAATATGAGTTAATAAAGTGGCAAGTTGACAGCAGTAGTTAAATATGATATAGAGCACCTATTGGCATGAAAATTAACATGATGGTAGTAGACAACATCTACTCCCAAATACTAGCACTGAGCATGATCTAATTCACAACACATCACAAGATACCAACCACTCTACATGGCATAAAAATAACAACAGATTTCTCAGACTTGGTAATTTTTAGCATGCTGAAACAGAAACATTAAGTTGGCTACTTAGCAGCATGTTTCCCACTTATATGGGTGATTCTCATGTTAAACAAAAATACCATGGCATAGTAGATATAAAACACTAGCACTTCCTAGTTGGCACATGCCCCAAAGCAAGCAAGGATTAAATGATGCAAAAATGACAAATTGGCATCACGGTTAAAATGACAGTTTTATGAACTTGCTCAAAAGTGAAATCTGAAAGCACCAATGGATTCATTGGCTCTTTCTACCCCAAAAACATGTGTCATACTCATATGTTCATGTGAAACAACAAGGCACAAACAAGATAGCAAAACTACCACCTATTCTCATAAGTGATACATAGCTCTATTTGAACATGGGCATAAATGATCACAATCAGATTTGTAACTTAGCTAGAGATGGAAAAGAGCTAACAATCACCACATGCATATAAATACAACAAAGGGGTTTATCAAGTGGGGAAACCCACTAGTCCCCACACACACATACACTCTACACACACACACACACTATAAGCAAGCACATCCATGCTCTATATATGCCCAAGGCATATGAGCACCAACACTCATGAGCATACCACCCAAGAAGGGGGTGTTCACCCACACACACTCACATGCTCATATATGCATAATGCATATATGCACATGTATATGTGTATGGTAACACACACACACACTCCCACAACACACATGCATATATACTCACACAACATGTGTGCAATCTACCACACATAAACACATGCATATACACCTATGTATACACACATACACACAACCAACACACCCCTCACACTCACATACATGCATATATATGCACCACACTATGTGGCACACACACACACACAAGCACAAGGTCATGCATATGTGCACACTCACATGCACATACACATACACACACATGCACACAATCAAGCAAAATAAGCAAAACACATGCTGTAATTAACTACACACACATATATATTGCAATGGAAGAAAACAAAGAAAAAATAATAAAAAGAAAATAAAAATGGGGAGGGGTTCAGAATCGAACCCACAACCTCCTAGCTGCTTCCCCTGATGCCTACCACTCTACTATCGGCTCAACTGATAACAGAGGAGGGGACTAATGCACTAGTACACACACGCACTACCATGTCTGACGAAATTGAAGAAGAATGACACCTGCGCGACAGAGCACGGCGGCGGCCAACCGGAGGACTCCGATGACCACACGAGCGGCGGAGGCGCTCACTGGACGCCCTGCTCCTGCCTGCACACGCACACACTAGCACAGCCACCAAACGCAGGCGAGAACGCTACCGGCGATGATGACAGAACGGCAACGGCGGGGACCTACACACGAATCGCGTGGCGATGACCCAGACAAGGAATCGGACGGGACGGAGCGAAAACGGGCCCCTGCGAGAAGCAGGAACTCGCACGCGACGCCCGGAAGCATGAGCTCAACGGTGCACTCGTCGAAGATGAGGTCCGACGGTGGCGGAACGCACCTAACGCAAGCACGCACTACAAAGAAGCTAAAAGCTTGGGATCGAGCGAGGATGGACGGGGAGCTCACCTAGACACGACCGCACAGCCAATTTAGCTCGAGGAAGCACGGCGATGGCGAATTGCCGCGGTGGAGGAGCTTGGCCGGAGGGGAAGAAGGCAAAGCAGAGGCCGGACTGGGCATCCCACGTGGATGCAGAGGACGTCGGGGAAGCAGAAGGCGACGGCGACGCGATCCTGATGATCTCCTGCTCGAGGGGCTCGTCGGAGAAGCTCCCGTGGCGGCAAGCTCTCTCTCTGAATCTCACTGCACCCTCTCTGGACTCTCTGAACCCATGCTTACCTGAGACGAAAGAGAGGGAGAGATGGAAGGCGGCGGCGCGAGGGGGAAGAGGGAACACTAGGGGAGCGGCACGAACGTCGAGGGGATTAAATAGGCTCGGGAACAGACGACGACGGCGACGGAAAAGGGACGGCGAAGCACACTCGCTCTCTCTGAACCTGTCGGCAACAGCGACGTAGCAGGTGGCCGTCAGGTGGCTGCTAGGCCTCGTGGGTCGGGAAGGCCACACGCACACACTCTCTCAGACAAACAAAATAGAAGCCTATTCTTTTTAAAAATACCACAACACAAGGGAAAACCCTAGAGAAAAATAAAAGGGTTCTGGTGCAAACAAAAATACTTCTGTAAAGAAAAATATTATGCACTATTTAATAAAAATATTAAGTTGATTTTTAGGACAAGAATTTTAAATATTTTAAAATAGGCAGCCCTCCGTTATTCAAAACTCACAAGCACACAAATTCAAACATCAAAACACCCATACTCAAAATTCATAACACATATGGGGATACCTCTTGAACATTTTTAAATCATTTAAATAACAACTTAATTCTACTAACAAATAACATGAAGCGAAGGGGGGGTATTGGAAGGTTTGTTGAAAAGAAAATAGATGGAAGAAAAGGAGGGTTGCACACCAACATTCCACCACATCACACACAACACTGAAGATCACAACCCACCAATCACACGAGGCCACATAAGAATCAAAATGCATGGATTCAAAACAAAGCATGGCATGACAAGGTGCAACCTCATTAATCTCATGGCACAAGGTTCATGCAATAAGTTACATGCCAAATAAAGGTAGAGGCAGCACTTGGGCTGTCACAGTGGAGGTCAAGACAGACATGTCGGAAGATTATGAAAAGTTTCATAAAATTGCTCCCTTCACAGTGAATGTTGACCCGAGCATCAAGTTAAACGATGAAGATTATCCATGGTTACGACGCAAAGGGACACAAGCGAAGAAAAAGTTTTATACCCAAAGATCCCACTCTGGGATGTGACCGAATTCTCTAGTTGGTTTTCGGACTTATATATCTAGAAAGTCCCACTTCGGACAAACCTAAGGGAATCTTTGTAATAGTAGTGTAATTATGTGTTTTGGCATTTCAAACACGAAAAAATATTATGTCCAAAGCCACATCATCAATTTTCAACCCTTTCTGACTTCATTTGCTATTTTTCATGCATTTACTGATTTTTTTAGCTAAATGACCCTGAAATTGAAAAACACTACAAATGAACTCTGAAAAGGTCGAAAGTTGGCATGGTATCATCATTTCACCCACATAGCATGTGCTAAAAGTTAAGAGCGTTACGGCAAAAACTGGATGCACTTCATGTACAAAATGGACAATCTCTTTTGAAGTATCAGGTTTCGAATGAAAACTCATCTGTTACAAAGGCATTTCATTTTTTAACTTATTTCAACTCCGGACTTTTTGTGCATTCAGTATGCACCATTCGAAGCCACACCATCAATTTTGAACCCTTTTTGACTTCGTTTACTATTTTTCATGCATTTACTGACTTTTTGAGCTAAATAACCCTGAAATCGAAAAACACTACAAATAAACTCTGAAAAGGTTGAAAGTTGCATGGTATCATCATTTCACCCACATAGCATGTGCTAAAAATTTAAGAGGGTTACGGCAAAAACTGGATGCACTTCGTGTACAAAATGGACAATCTTTTTCGAATGAGGCTTCCGGACGAAAACTCGTCTGTTAGAAAGGCATTTAATTTTTTTAAATAACCTAAGAATTACAAAATTAAATATAATGATAAAATACACTAATATTAAACAGCAGAAAAAAGAAACACTGAAAAATCTATTTTTAAAGTAAAGTTATTCATAAACTAGTGATTCACACAAATTTCAAATAATTCAAATTTGAAAACTACTCGCACTAACAGAAAGTTTATAATATTTTTTACCTAAACCAAAAATATTCACTCACAAATTCTAAATAAAGCAAAAAAAACAACTGAGAAACAAAAGAAAATAAATAAAGAAGAAAACACAAAAAAACTGAAAAGTAAATAAAAAAACCACCTACTGGGCCGCCACGGCCTGCATACGATTAGAAACCCAACTACTAGTTGGGCCAGGATGCAGGACCGCGCGACCCAGTACGGCCCACAAGGCAGGACAGAACGGTAGGCCCACAAGGCCCTTTTTAGACAAGAGCTCGAGTGAGCTATCGTGCCGAGGGTTATAAATCAGTGCGGACGCCCTTCGCTGGGCGAGGTAGGACTAAACATCCACCATACTGCGTCATGCCAGGAATAGGTCTTTAGTCACGGTTGGTGGATCCAACCGTGACTAAAGGATTTCCTTTAGTCGCAGTTCGAGCCACCAACCGCGACTAAAGGTGACTTTCATCCAGTCCAAGCAGCGGGAAGCCAGACCTTTAGTCGCAGTTGGTGGCTCCAACCGCGACTAAAGGTGGCCTTTAGTCGTGGTTGGAGGCACTAACCACGACTAAAGGCTCTCATATATATAATGCCACTTACAAAAAATTCACCATCCTCTCCATTCTCTCGACGCCAAACACACACGACGCCGCCAGGCTGCTGCTCGCCGCTGCCTGCCCCGTTCGACGTCGTCGCCGCCCCCGATGCCGGTCGCCTGCGCCCTCCTTGTTGATCCCCGACGGTGCTGCCTGCCCCGATGCTGTCGCCGCCCCCGACTCGCCTCGCCTCGTTGTCGCCCCGCTGTGAGCTCATCAGTTCCCTCTCCCCTCTCTCCCTCGCCCCCTGCAGCCATGCGCGCATGGCTGTCGCTGGCCTCCTCGAGCCCACACACACACATATGCATGAACACAGTACACAAACACACATGTGACACATTTTCTATTTAGATTTTTTAGTTGTTTTAGATGATTATTTAGTATATTAGTATATATGTATGTATAGAAATTAAATGTTAGATGAATGTTTTTTAGTTTTTTATACTTTTAGTTTATAGCTAGATAAATGTTAGATATAAAAACGTTGAGGAATTTTGACATTTGATCCAATGTATAGCAATTAGTATTTGCAAAAGTTGCATATTTTAATGTTGTATTTGTAATAGATTTTCTTAGTCCTTTTAAGGGATTTATCAGGAATGTCCCCTTATGGATGTGCACAAGTTGATCCAATTTTATGATTCTGAAGGTTCCTCGTATATAAGAAATCACAATCAAGCATTTAAAAATGTTAAATATGCATAGAATTTCTTCTCGGAGTCAACGATGCCCGGCCCGCATCCTCGTCATCGACTCGTTCGCGACGGCGTCCTTCTTCAGAGGGGCAATGTTCAGGACTAGGCTCTGTCGGGCTGGCACTAGGAGGTGCTACCATCAGGGGCACGCAGCTTGGTGAGGAACCCGACCCTGGGTCCCGTCGTCGACCCGGAGCTTCTTTGGTGGCGTTCGCGTGGGACACTTTCGGTGCGGAGGCAGTCAGCCCCATCGGAGTTCCTGGCAGGTTCTTCAGGGATCTCACCCGAGGTATGATCATGTGATGGTTCCTTCTCTTTGGGTGTCCACCACCCGCGCCACAGGAACCGCGAGTGAACTAGATTCTTCGATAATATTCAATCTGTATTAGCTAGTGATGGTATATATATATATGGTAATGTTCGAGATGTCTTAGTTATAATACTCGAGATGTATTCGAGATTATATTCGATAATATTCGAGACGATTTATTCGAGATTATATTCGATTATGCATATTATATGAATTATTCGAGATGCATATTACGTACGATGATTCAGTTTTTCCTTATTGATTGCATGCATTCTAATTTGAATACTAAATTGTTTTATCTTTCTTCTCGGTTAGTTAAATAAAATCTATGATAAATACCGGCAGAGAAGGAGAAGAGGCTTTGTTCGACATCATATGCTCCCCGAGCCCAGAGCATGAACCTGAAGATGATGACTAATACATCTTCGTCGTATCTATAATTTTTGATTGTTTCATGCCAATATTCTACAACTTTCATATACTTTTGGCAACTTTTTATACTATTTTTTGGGACTAACATATTGATCCAGTGCCCAGTGACAGTTCCTGTTTGTTGCATATTTTTCGTTTCGCAGAAAATCTATATCAAACGAAGTCCAAACGCGATAAAAACTTACAGAGATATTTTTGGAATATATGTGATTTTTGGGAAAAAGAATCAACTTGAGACGATGCCCGAGGAGGTCATAAGCCTGCTAGGCACGGCCCACCCCTGGTCGCGCCTAGCAGGCTTGTGGCCACCCCTTAGGTCGGTTGGAGCTATCCTTCGGCGGCAAGAATGCTAATTTCCGGATAAAAATCCCCTCAAAATTTCAGCTAGATCAGAGTTACGGATCTCCGGATATTTAAGAAACGGGGAAAGGCTAGAATCTGGGAACGCAGAACAGAAGGAAACAGAGAGAGAGAGAGAGAGAGAGAGAGAGAGATCCAATCTCGTAGGGGGCCCACCCTTCCGCCACCATGGAGGCCTTGGACCAGAGGGGAAACCCTTATCCCATCTAGGGGAAGGTCAAGGAAGAAGAAGGAGGGGGCTCTCTCCCCCTCTCTCCCGGTGTCATCGGAACGCCGTCGAGGCCATCATCGTGACGGTGATCTACTCCAACAACAACGTCATCTTCACCAACACCTCCATCACCTTCCCTCATCTATCTACAGCGGTCCACTCTCCCGTAACCTTATGTACCCTCTACTTGAACATGGTGCTTTATGCTTCATATTATTATCCAATGATGTGTTGCCATCCTATGATGTCTGGGTAGATTCTTGTTGTCCTATGGGTTGATTGATGATCATGATTTGTTTGAGTTACATGTTTTATTATTGGTGCTCTCCTCTGATGCTCTTCGTGTCACACAAGCATGAGGGATCCTCGCTTTAGGGTGTTGCAATGTGTTCATGATTCGTCTATGGTGGGTTGGTTGAGTGACAGAAGCATAAACCCGAGTAGGTGGGTTGTTGCATATGGGAGTAAAGAGGACTTGATACCTTATAATGTTATGGTTGGGTTTTACCTTAATGATCTTTAGTAGTTGCGGATGCTTTCTAGAGTTCCAATCATAGGTGCATATGATCCAAGTAGAGAAAGTATGTTAGCTTATGCCTCTCCCTCATATAAAATTACAGTAATGATTACCGGTCTAGTTATCTATTGCCTAGGGACAATTCCGCAACTCCTACCACCACTTTTCCACACTCGTTAAACTAACTTAGTTGTTACTTTATCTTAGTAGCCCCTAGTTTTTATTTACGTCTTCTTTATTATCTTGCAAGCCTATCCCGTCACACCTACAAAGTACTTCTAGTTTCATACTTGTTCTAGGTAAAGCGAACGTTAAGCGTGCGTAGAGTTGTATCGGTGGTCGATAGAACTTGAGGGAATATTTGTTCTACCTTTAGCTCCTCGTTGGGTTCGACACTCTTACTTATCAAAATAGAGGCTACAATTGATCCCCTACACTTGTGGGTTATCAATGACGGCTCGCAATATCTGAACAATTCCAGTGAGGGTTGTATGATATTTGATGAAGACAAACAAATAGATGAAGGCACCAACGATGTTCTTCAAATAACAAAGACCGGCGAGGTATATTTATTATATAAGCCATCTGGTGATCATTACATGTCTTAATTGAGTTGTATGTATTAACGAAACAATCTTTCTTCTTTAATCCTCTGGATTGAGCAAATTTTCTACAAGCGACATGGTAGTTCGAGGCCAGGCCAGAAAGTTGGAGACTAGCATAAAGGTCAACATCGATTCCATCAAAACATCAAATGACAAACCGCTTGAACCTAGGAAAAATGCGACCAAGTTCAAGAATCAATGCAGAGTTATTGTCAGGGACCAAATCCCAATCTCCGTTCAAGAATGGAAAAATCCAGCAAAGGGAGATCAAGCAGGAGTTACATTTGTCGACGAAAGAGAAAAAGATGTGCTTTGGGATTCGCTCATGTCACATTTCACCCTACCAGATAATTTAACTGATGCAGATCTGAAGAAAGTAAGAAACTATGCTCTTAAAAAGATGGCGATCCCATTCAACACCTTCAAGACAAATACATGGGATGCGTACGTCAAAGCAAAAAAGAAGACTCCAGAATTCAAGGGAGCACTGGTGAAGGCAAAAGATCACTGGACGATTTCGTGAAGTTCAAGGAATCGGAACACGCGAAGGAACGGTCAAGAAAAACAAGATTAATGCGACGAAAAATAAGTGGCACCATACTCTGGGGCCAGGTGGCTACCAAGTGGCCCTTCCTAAGTGGGATCAATCTAGCAAGAGATTATTAGTGCAAGGGTCACTTGAGTTACATTGAAATGCCCCCCCCCCAGGAGCAGGACATGGTTTTATGCGCATGGGGGGAAGTTGGACCCAGAGACAGGGTTGATTAAGGTGAAGGCAAGTCTTAAAGAAGCGACAGACTGAATACTCATTGCAATAGAAGAAGCTCGAATGGGGGTGTTCACGTCGAACAGAGAGAACGACGAGCTTACGTGCACCCTGAAGAATCCTGAACACCCGGGAAGAACACGGGGCAATGGTGTTGTTTCGTGGTTTGAGGGGTCTGCGGATTGGAACGATAACTATAGAAGTCGTGCGAGAAAGAAGAAGCAAGAGGATCAGAAGAAGAAGGAGGAAGCACTCCACCTTGAAGGCCTAGAATCAAAGCACCTGGAGTTGGAACGCGCTTTCAGGCGGCAACAGGAGCAGATCGGCTCACTTAGCCAAGGAAGGGCGTCTCAGCTGCAGCATGAGCAAATCAATCCAGCATTGGATAGCACCGTCCCATCTATCTCGAGAAGTAGCATGGGTTCCTCCCCGGCCGATATCAATGATGCACTGCTAGCTAGCTACCCTGTGGATGCTATCAAAGACAGGACTAACTATGAGCTACACACGAAAGTGAAGAACTTATCCATGAAGGTGGTGGACGGCTATGCTTTAGCAAATCCCCCTGAAGCAACCTTCCATTGCAATCCCATTCCAGCTGGCTATGCTCGTGTCGGGGTTGATGAAGTGATGTCAGGATATCACGAGCTACAACATGACATTCTTGGAGGTGACGAGGAGAGAACACTAGGAGAGGCCATACATCGTATCATTCTATGGAAAAAGGATTGCATCATATTTCCAAGGCCACCGACTCCTCCTCCTCCAAGTCCGCCGCCGCGTTAGTCGACTCCTCCTCCTCCAAGTTTGGCACCGCGTCAGCTGACTCCTCCTCCAAGTCTGGCACGGCGTCAGCCAACTCCTCCTCCTCCAAGTCTGGCACCGTGTCAACCGACTCCTCCTCCAAGTCTGCCACGGTGTCAGCCGACTCCTCCTCCTCCAAGTCTGACACCGCGTCTGCCGTCTCCGCCGACTCAGCATGTTCTATCGCCTAAGCAACAGCGGAAGAGAGAGGCCGTAGGTACGACGGCTAGAGGTACAACAAGGAAGAAATTCAAATATGGTCCAAGCCTCAAGCCTCTTCCGAAGTTGCCTTACTACCTGGCCGAGGAGGAACTCGACACCGTAGTGGATGCCAAATTGAAGGCCCATTTTGGACCGAAACCGCCCCCGCCGCCAAAGGAGGAAGTACCTAAGCATGTCTCTCAACACTTTATTGATATGGCTCGACCGGCTGACAATAAGAAGGACTACGACTATGTGCAGTCTATCAAGAAGTCATATTTTGCAGGACAAAAGGAGTCGAGATCGAGATCGAGCCAAGTAGTTGGCAAAAAAAGCGGGAAAAATGTTCCCTAGCTAGGAGAATAGGCAGTGCAATCGATCCTCCCCGCTCATTGTACAAACACCTGTGAGTATCGCCGATCAGCTGGTAGTAACCGACGATCATAAAAGGCAGGCTAAAGAGGCCGGTGTCCCTGTTGAACAACTCCTAGGCCTTGAGGAAATCCCCGGACTTAAAGAGGAGGAAGTAAAATGGCAATATGTCCGCGGCAAACCTCTGGTCAAGCTGACGATGTCAAGCTTCTACCAACAAGATTGTACAATTTGGATATGTGGTACATGCAAGAAACAGCAAATACCAATCAAGAGTCCCTCATGGTGAAAGTCAAGAAAAAACATTACTTTCATAAAAAAAGATTTGTGGATGCATAATAGCTTGTTTCAGTTGCTATTGTTTGTAAGTGATTTTTTTTTGTAATTTAAGTCTCTAGCTAGTTTTGCTCTTGTTCATTACTTGTAATTATCCTTACTATATTCTTTTCTGTAGTATTATGCAGAATGAAGATGTATGAAATGAAAAAAGCTAGACGCTATGGCATAGTACTAGACTTACTATATAAGAATCCATCCGAATACGCAACCGTGAGGGGGATAGTCGACAGGTAATTTCAATCATTATCACACTATGTCGGCCTCTTTACTTCATTTTCTGATATCAACTAATTAATAACTCATTTATTCATTTTTTTTGCCGGCGGACAGGACTTGAGCCAAGTTCATCAAACTGGTTCAAGGCGAGTGGGCACAAAAGCTGATATGGGTGCGACTCAAGGTAATTAAGTAGTACTAGCTAGGTCCGTGCATCTCTTTAATTATAGTTTCAATAGCATTACCATGCTTGATTAATTATTACCTGATTGAATTTTATTCTCGAAAGTGCATGAGATAGGAGCAATGGAATAGTTTATGCGCATACTGCGTTTGCGAGAACATTCTCATGATCATGTCTAAAAGGAGCAGAAACGAAAGAAATCTTCGGTGGAGAAATTCGATTATATATATATATATATATATATATATATATATATATATATATATGATTGGTTCTACGAGAAATTCTATTTATATATATATATATACACACACATATATATATACATATATGTGTATATGTATGTATATATATATATATATACATATATATATATATATATGTATATAACAAATGTTTCGTATAATCGGATATAGTTACTCCTACTTTTGTTTGGTATATTGTAGGTAGTATCTAGCGTATCGGAGAGTATGTACGTGTAGTATATAATATATAAGAATATTTAGGTAGTATATCTACTACTTTTTAGGTAGTATGTACCCTATTTTTAGCATACTTATTTTTATATATAAATATGTACGTATTTCAAAATATGATAAAAACTATTAATCAACTATATTTTTTTTCATGTAACACACCTTAAAGTATCTTATATATAGTATGTGAACATACTCAAAATGAAACTTAATATATATACTATCATGTGGCAGTATATGAGACATGAGAGTAACTACACCCGATAGTAGGAGGTATTTTCTCTCTCTCTCTGTATATATATATATATATATATATATATATATATATATATATATATATATATATATAAACTCTATTCATCATTCAGGGTGCAGAATAAGTTATTTTTTAACCGAGATAATCTTACGTTCAATTTATAAATAAATTACGTTCGGAATACAAAAAGTTACATTTATATTGAATCACGACGAAAATTTTCATATAAGAAAACAAAAATATAAGTCAGAAGACCAAAAAAATTGAATTTATTGTATATTTCCACTATTTTTGTATGTTTATAATTTTACCTCACATAAAATATATTTTACGCTGATTATAAATTTTCTTACGGTCTCTTTTTACGTATAAAATGAGACAAAAATTACAGGACGTAAAATTACGGTGCATTGATGGTAAAATTGAGGAGGGGTGAAGAATAACTATTCCTCCACCCAGGGTGACGAATAGCGCGACCCTATATATATATATATATATATGTGTGTGTGTGTGTGTAGTAATGTATATATGTTTGAAATAAAAAATAATTAAATAGAAAACATAAAATTAAAAGAAAGAATAAACCACAATTAATTCATAAACCCCTAAAGGATTAAAAGGAAAAATAAACCGAAATTAAAAGAATTAAATACTTTTAGTCCTGGTTGGTGATCTCCAGCCCACAGTGCCAACAGGTGCCATGTGGTGGGCCGTGTTGAACCGGCACTAAAGGAGGGGAGGGGGGCTTTAGTCCCCATCCTTTAGTGCCGGTTAGAGAGCCGACACTAAAGGCCCTTACAAACCGGCACTATAGGCCGGTTCTGCACTAGTGATTGTGTTGTTGCAAATGCCAAAGTATTGGTATCATCTTGATATTAATATATTATCACTCATAAAAATACACAATACTTTATTGTCAATAAAAAACTCGACAACTATCTACATGTATGATGTAATTTCTTGTGATTAGTCTATATTTATGTCATGGACTCATGGTAGGAGACCATTCCACGTGGCTAACTTTTCCCCAACTAAGCCCCGGAAGAAAGATAGATTAGGCGGGAAAATGCATAGGACCTTGACCATTCAGTTATGTCCATTTGGCATCATGTGTTAAAAGCTTGGGTATTGGTCCTAGGGGGAGGATTACAAGATATTTATCTTGAAAAATAATATTGTTCACTCCAAGTCAGTAGTTAAATAGGAGTGTAATTTTTTTTCCTCGAGAAAACTATGGCACACAAAAACCAGCCTAAACATTTTGTTAAACAGGTTTGCTAATTATCATCTAGATGTCAATTAACAAAGTCACATCTAACTCCTACGGTATTTCAAATAGTAAAATTTCAGGAATGTCGACGCAAATCAAATGGTGTTGGAGTTAGGTGTGACATTGTCAACTTTTATCTTGATGAAAGCTAGTCACACGCTTTGTTAAGTATTTTTAAAAAGTATGTGTATAGCTAAAGAAGGTATTTACATGAGAATGCAGAAAAGAAAATAAAGTAGGGTTGCGTTTCTACATTCACATACTAGGAAAGTATCATGCCTGATGAAAAAATATTGAGCTGCGTGCTTAATTTTTTAATATGTTGAATCGCATGGAGAACATCATATCTTAGCGATTGCACGTCATCGCAAAAGACTTTAGAGTCTCGACTCAGAAGATTTTAGAGTTTGGAGTGTCCAAAGGCCTGACCGATCATGCGTGACGAGGATGGACTGTGGCTTGAGCTCCTTCAGGCAAAATACCTAAAGGGTGAGCCACTGCTGTCGTGCTCCCGCTCAGGAGGCTATTCAAAAGATCAATGAGGAAATTTGTGTGGGAATCTCCTTCTGTATAGGTAATTGGACTGGGATCCACTTTTTGCTGGACCCCATGGTGGGCACCGAGCCTCTTAGGGTTAGCTTTCTTAGACTATTCTTGATCTTCGTGGACCCACTATTTCTCGTATCCGCGGCTTTCCAATCCAAACAGCGAAACCTAAGATTCCGTCGTACATTTGGGAAAGTGGAGAATGACGAGTGGACTAGACTACGGGCAACCCTTCCACCGATGTTGCTGGACTATCCAAACAGTGTATCCTGGCAGTTTTCGCCGCCGAGTGAGTTCTGGATGAACTTGGCATACCAAGCATTATGTCAATCACACATCATTGCGCCTTCCCACATGTGAAAGGACCCTTTGCTTATGTGGATTAAGATTTTTGTGTGTGGCAACTGTTACAAGATTGCATCCCTTTAGGGATTGAAGTGCTTAAGCGGCATGGCCCAGGTGATGGCTTGCACCCCTATGTGCGGTACTGGAGACTGGGACTCGTATCCTATTCTTGTGTACGGTGGCTCCGGCCTTATGAATGTTCGTTCCTCTAAGGTCCGACTGGAGCTCACGGAGTTCCTCTAGGCCAGAGCTACCCAACCTAGACAACAATATTGTTTATTCTCGCTTATCTTTGCGGCGATTTCATGGACCTTATGGAAGACACATAATAAAATGATGATTGAGCGGGTCTTTCCGCGACGGAAGTTCGACTCCTTCAAATTCATTGATTTTATGCAGCATTGGCACCCGCATTTTAGGCAGCACGACCGTGATCATCTTGGCCTCATGCTGGATGTGCTTCTCGCTATCGTCGTCGTAGGACCGTCTAACGTCATCAACTATGTGATTCTTTTTTTCTTATTTGTCTTCTATCTTCTGAGCGTGATTATGCTGCTCCCCTAGCCGTCATTATTGTTTCGAAGTTTGGATGATGGTTGTATGGATCGTTGCTTTATTTATAAAACGGAGATAAAAGTCTATTTCAAAAGCATCCAAATACTTCACGTAAGGATATCTCCAATACAGTCCCTCAAATCATCAATACATATCTTCTACGGAGTCTGCACACCTTTTGCTATCCAATGCTAATCCTCAAACGTCCGCCGTTCAAATTTTGAAAGTAGAAGCAAAGTTGGTAAGACTTTGGGGAGTCCCCTCTCTAGCCAATCAAAAGCTATCTCGTCGGACATCCCCTCTTTTTTTCCAACCGCCACATATGCGTGCTTAGATGAACATTTAAGGGATATGATTGAATGACCGGCTTCTGTATCAATATTCATGGACTGATCCAGATCATTTCAACTGATCCGGGTCATTCCGCAGATAAATATTGTGTCTATTTTAAGTTTCAGCATTAGAGATACCCTAACCACCATAATCATAGTGTTCCGCATTTTACACTTGTATGGCTTGAATTCCACATGTCTTGAAATAGAATCACAGCAAACATGGAGAACGCGGAGAGAAGAATTTATTGCACGAAGGCGCAGTGAAGGAATATATGATGCATGCGTAAATCTTTTAAGCAACGAGTGTATATGATCACTATAATCAATGTTCCCGTTCGAACGTGGCTTCCATGTTGCCGCAGAAAACACTCGCGGGTCATCGATTAAATAGCTGTGATTAATTAGCTGGATTGCAGGTTCCAAGCTGGTACTAATTTTAGTACCAAAGCTGGGAAATTAAACTTTATTATTTGAAGTTCGATACTCCTAATGGGTATCAGGACACATGGGGTAATGGGTATGATTTTCCTAATGAACTAAGAAATTGCCCTAATGAAGAGGAGAAGTTCAATTGCATATATTTCACCATATTCATATTTGTACAGTTGGTGTTCAACCAGCAGATTTCCATGTGCAGGGCTATGTACTGTAGTACATCACGATGCCAAGCTTGCACCAGCTTGGTATTATTTTCTAGCAACTGTTTCAACTACAATATACCTCAAGGACTTCTTGGTATTATTTTCCGCGTCGGCTTCCGGTCGTCTGCTTTCATAATCTTGTGAACTTGTATGGGCCTCAGTCTAAGGTCGGGCAAGCGTCTTCGTTCTAAAAAAAGCTAAGGCATCAGAGTGCTAGCTAGTTAGGATATGGTTGCGGAATCCTGACATGCTCTGCAAATTTAGCATGTTACACAAAAAAGCCAACTAAAAAAATAGAAAACAGAAACTTGTTCGCTAAACGGGTCTAGAATGACCAATAGAGAAAGGTGTGATAGCTCTTCGGTGTAGGGACACCCTCTATGAACAGTATATTAAAAAATAGTAAAAAAATCTTAAACTTTGCGGCATTAAATATGATCAAACGTTTTAGGTTCTTGTAAATTTTCATAAGAAAATATCAAGTAGAGAGAGGTGTACACATGAATTTCCGATTTCAGTGTTAAAAGTGCTCAAAACTTTGAGCACTGGAATCTCTTTCTTGTTTAGAGCTCCTCAAATGTTTTTTCTGCGCGAAAACTTGCAAACAACTACAAAATTCCAGTATATTTGATGTTACAAAGTTTCAATTTTTTTATTTTGTTTTCAATTTTTTGACGGATTCTACAGGGTGGAGGCGGTTCCCTCTTATAATTGGTACCCCTGTATTTTAGTGGTGGGCTTGCCCCCCCCCCCCCTAATTAAATCCGAGCCAATCATTCTTAATCAACATGTAAATCCCTTATAAACCCTAGTATGTCTAGCATTATTCCTTGGATGCCACACAAAGAAATTGTTTCCCTGCCTGAAGTTTGAGTTGATTGAAACTCTTGCCCCTCCTCTTTTATAAGTAATGTAATATCTAGGCCTCGAGTGCCACACTGATGGTATAACTAGATCAACACATATATTTGTTTTCTACACATTTATAGATTGTATACTACCGACAATATCCTGAACCCAGAGCCTGGACAAGTCTCATGAAAAGATGCGGCCGGCTCCACCTCTCGAAAAAAGGCTCTAGGGTTTCCTCCTAAGGGCTCCGCCACCTCCCGCTCCATTCGCATTAGGGTCCCTTCTAGCGCCGGGGAGGGGGGGAGGGGGACTCTAGGTTGTCTATGAAGTTTCAGGTCATCTCATAACTTTAGTTAGCATTAAGTATAAGTGTTTGGCTAGTAATGGCCCCATTAACAGTGACAGATAAGACCTCCCTGTTTTGTCCTTGTTCGGCGATGTTGTTTGGCATCAGCGTGGTGTGTGGAGCTTCAGTCAGAGCTACATATTGGACCTTGGGTTTGTCTTTGTTTTATCAAGGTGATCTGTGGCACCCTACGGGAGGGATGATATCGTGACATGTCTGTTGGAAATATGCCCTAGAGGCAATAATAAAATGGTTATTATTGTATTTCCTTGTTCATGATAATTGTCTATTGTTCATGCTATAATTGTGTTAACTAGAAACCATAATACATGTGTGAATACATAGACCACAACATGTCCCTGGTGAGCCTCTAGATGACTAGCTCGTTGATCAATAGATGGTCACGGTTTCATGACCATGGACATTGGATGTCGTTGATAACGGGATCACATCATTAGGAGAATGATGTGATGGACAAGACCCAATCCTAAGCATAGCACAAGATCGTGTATTTCATTTGCTAAAGCTTTTCAATGTCAAGTATCGTTTCCTTAGACCATGAGATTGTGCAACTCCCGGATACCGTAGGAATGCTTTGGGTGTGCCAAACGTCACAACGTAACTGGGTGGCTATAAAGGTGCACTACGGGTATCTCCGAAAGTGTCTGTTGGGTTGGCACGAATCGAGACTGGGATTTGTCACTCCGTGTGACGGAGAGGTATCTCTAGGCCCACTCGGTAAGACATCATCATGAGCTCAATGTGACCAAGGAGTTAGTCACGGGATGATGTATTATGGAACGAGTAAAGAGACTTGCCGGTAACGAGATTGAACAAGGTATAGAGGATACCGACGATCGAATCTCGGGCAAGTATCATACCGATAGACAAAGGGAATTGTATACGGGATTGATTGAATCCCCGACATCGTGGTTCATCCGATGAGATCATCGTGGAGCATGTGGGAGCCCACATGGGTATCCAGATCTCACTGTTGGTTATTGACCGGAGAGGTGTCTCGATCATGTCTACATGTCTCTCAAACCCGTAGGGTTTACACACTTAAGGTTCGATGACGTTAGGGTTATAGGGAAATGGTATACATGATTACCGAAAGTTGTTCAGAGTCCCGGATGAGATCCCAGACGTCACGAGGAGCTCCGAAATGGTCCGGAGGTAAAGATTGGTATATAGGAAGTCCAATTTTGGTCACCGGAAAGTTTCCGGGCTCATCGGTAGTGTACCGGGAGTGCCGGGAGGGTGCCGGAGGACCCCCAGGAGGGGTGTGACGACCAAAGGACTTCGTGGGCCCTTAGAGGAGGTGTGCCAGCCCTTATTGGGCTGGTCAAGACCTTCTAGAAAGGCCCATGCGGCTGAAGATAAGAGATAGGGCTGAAAAAGGTTTTAAAGGAGGAGATCCACCTCCCTTGTGGGAGGTGGACTCTCCCCCTTGTTCGGCCGAAGCTCCCCTCCTTGGAGGAGGGGACAAGGCATCCCTCCCTCTCCCTCCTCCTATATATGTGCAAGGGTTTGGGTTGATTTGAGACACGACTTCTTTCTCTCTCGATGCAGCCCTACCCTTCCTCTTCCTCGTTCTCCGTAGCGCTTGGCGAAGCCCTGTTGGAGTTCACGTAGCTCCACCGTCACCACGCCGTCATGCTGCTGGAGCTCTTCCTCAACCTCTCCTTCCTCCTTCCTGGATCAAGGCGTAGGAGATGTCATCGGGCTGCACGTGTGTTGAACGCGGAGGCGTCGTTGTTCGGCGCTTAGATTGGAATCCACCGCGATCTGAATCGCTGCGAGTATGACTCCATCAACCGCGTTCTTGTAATGCTTCCTCTTAGCGATCTTCAAAGGTATGAATATGCAATCTCTCCCCACTCGTTGCTGGTTTCTCCATAGATAGATCTTGGTGACACGTAGGAAAATTTTGATTTACTACTACGTCTCCCAAAAGTGGTATCAGAGCTAGGTCTATGCGTAGAATCTATGCACGAGTAGAACACAAAGCAGTTGTGGGCGTCGATTTTGTTAATTTGCTTACCACTACTAGTCTTATCTTGATTCGGCGGTATTATGGGATGAAGCGGCCCAGACCGACTTTACACGTACGCTTACGTGAGAGTGGTTCCACCACTTGACATGCACTAGTTGCATAAGGTGGCTAGCGGGTGTCTGTCTCTCCCACCTTAGTCGGATTGGATTCAATGAAAAGGGTCCTTATGAAGGGTAAATAACAATTAGCATATCACGTTATGGTTTTGGCGTAGGTAAGAAACGTTCTTGCTAGAAACCTATAGCAGCCACGTAAAAACTTGCAACTACAAATTAGAGGACGTCTAACTTGTTTTTGCAGCTTATGCCTTGTGATGTGATATGGACAAAGGATGTGATGTGATGCATTGTGATGTATGAGATTGATCATGTTCTTGTAATAGGATTCACGACTTGCATGTCGATGAGTATGACAACCGGCAGGAGCCATAGGAGTTGTCTTATTTTATTGTATGACCTGCGTGTCAATCATAAACGCCATGTAATTACTTTTCTTTATTGCTAAACGTTAGCTATAGTAGTAGAAGTAATAGTTGACGAGACAACTTCATGAAGACACGATGATGGAGATCATGGTGTCGTGCCGGTGAAAGTGATGATCATGGTGCCCCGAAGATGGAGATCAAAGGAGCAAGATGATATTGGCCATATCATGTCACTATATTGATTGCATGTGATGTTTATCATGTTTACATCTTATTTGCTTAGAACAGCGGTAGTAAATAAGATGATCTCTCAATAAAATTTCAAGGAAATTGTTCACCCTAACTGTGCACCATTGCTAAGGATCGTTGTTCCGAAGCACCACGTGATGATCGGTTGTGATAGGCTCTAACGTTCGCATACAATGGGTGTAAGCCAGATTTACACACGCAAAACACTTAGGTTGACTTGACGAGCCTAGCATGTACAGACATGGCCTCGGAACATGGAAGACCGAAAGGTCGAACATGAGTCGTATGGAAGATACGATCAACATGGAGACGTTCACCATGGATGACTAGTCCGTCTCACGTGATGATCGGACACGGGCTAGTTGACATGGATCATGTGTCACTTGGATGACTAAAGAGATGTCTATCTAAGTGGCAGTTCATTAAATAATTTGATTATGTGAACTTAATTATCATGAACTTAGTCTAAAATTATCTTTACAAATCTATATTGTAGATCCAATGGCCAACGCGAATGTCATCCTCAATTTCAACGCGTTCCTAGAGAAAACCAAGCTGAAAGATAATGGAAGCAACTACGCGGACTGGGTCCGTAGCTTGAGGATTATCCTCATAGCTTCCAAGAGATTGTATGTCCTAGATGCACCACTAGGTGACGCACCCATTCTCCCAGCGGAACAAGACGTTATGAACGCTTGGCAGACACGTTGTGATGATTACTCCCTTGTTCAGTGCGGCATGCTTTACAGTTTAGAACCGGGGCTACAAAAGCGTTTTGAGCAACACAGATCATATGAGATGTTCCAAGAACTGAAACTGGTTTTCCAAGCTCATGCCCGGGTCGAGAGATATGATGTCTCCGACAAGTTCTTCGGCTGTAAGATGGAGGAGAATAGTTCTGTCAGTGAGCACATCCTCAAGATGTCTGGGCTACACAACCGCTTGACTCAGCTGGGAGTTAATCTCCCGGATGACTCGGTCATTGACAGAATCCTCTAGTCGCTTCCTCCTAGCTACAAGAGCTTTGTGATGAACTACAACATGCAAGGGATGGAGAAGTCCATTTCTGAGTTGTACTCGATGCTGAAATCAGCGGAGGTCGAGGTCAAAAAGGAGCATCAAGTGTTGGTGGTAAATAAGACCACTAGTTTCAAGAAAGGCAAGGGTATGAAGAACTTCAATAAGGACGGCAAAGCTGTTGCCGTGCCCGGCAAGCAAGTTGCCGGGAAGAAGAAGAACAAGAATGGACCCAAGCCTGAGACTGAGTGTTTTTATTGCAAGGGTACCGGCCACTGGAAGCGGAACTGCCCCAAGTACTTAGCGGATAAGAAGGACGGCAACATTAAAGGTATATGTGATATACTTGTTATTGATGTGTACCTAACCAGCGCTCGTAGTAGCTCCTGGGTATTTGATATCGGTGCAGTTGCTCACATTTGTAACTCCAAGCAGGAGCTGCGGAATAAGCGGAGGCTGGGAAGGGACGAGGTGACGATGCACGTCGGGAATGGTTCCAAGGTCGATGTGATCGCCGTCGTCACACTACCTCTACATCTACCTTAGGGATTAGTGTTAAACTTAATAATTGTTACTTAGCACCAGCTTTGAGCATGAACATTGTATCTGGATCTCGCTTGATGCGAGATGGCTACTCATTTAAATCTGAGAATAATGGTTGTTCTATTTATATGAGAGAGATGTTTTATTGTCATGCCCCGCTGGTCAATGGTTTATTTTTGACGAATCTCGAACGTGATGTTACACATGTCCATAGTGTGAGTACCAAAAAGTGTAAGGTTGATAACGATAGTCCCACTTACATGTGGCACTACCGCCTTGGTCATATTGGTGTAAAACGCATGAAGAAGCTCCATACTGATGGACTTTTGGAGTCTCTTGATTTCGAATCATTTGACACGTGCGAACCATGCCTCATGGGCAAGATGACCAAGACTCCGTTCTCCGGAACAATGGAGCGAGCAACTGACTTGTTGGAAATAATACATACCGATGTATGCGGTCCAATGAGTGTTGAGGCCCGTGGTGGCTACCGTTATGTTCTCACCCTCACTGATGACTTGAGTAGATATGGGTATGTCTACTTAATGAAACATAAGTATGGAACTTTTGAAAGGTTCAAGGAATTTCAGAGTGAGGTAGAGAATCAACATGATAGGAAAATAAAGTGCCTACGATCTGATCGTGGCAGAGAATATTTAAGTCACGAGTTTGGCACGCACCTAAGGAAATGTGGAGTTGTTTCACAACTCAGCCGCCTGGCACACCTCAGCGAAAATGGTATGTCTTAACGTCGTAATCGCACTCTATTAGATATGGTACGATCTATGATGTCCCTTACCGACTTACCGCTATCATTTTGGGGATATGCATTAGAGACTGCCGCATTCACTTTAATTAGGGCACCGTCAAAATCCGTTGAGATGACACCGTATGAATTATGGTTTGGAAAGAAACCTAAGCTGTTGTTTCTAAAAGTTTGGGGATGCGATGCTTATGTGAAGAAACTTCAACCTGAGAAGCTCGAACCCAAAGCGGAAAAGTGCGTCTTCATAGGATATCCCAAAGAGACTATTGGGTATACCTTCTACCTACGATCCGAGGGCAAAGTCTTTGTTGCCAAGAATTGGATCCTTTCTCGAGAAAGAGTTTCTCTCGAAAGAAGTAAGTGGGAGGAAAATAGAACTTGATGAGGTAATTGTACCTCCACTCGAACTGGAGAGTAGCGCAGAACAGGAAGTTGTTTCTGTGGAGCCTACACCGGCTGGAGAGGAAGTTAATGATGATGATCATGAAACTTCAGATCAAGTTACTATTGAACGTCGAAGGTCCACTAGGACATGTTCCACACCAGAGTGGTACGGCAACCCTGTCCTAGAGATCATGTTGTTAGACAACGGTGAACCTTCGAACTATGAAGAAGCGATGGCGGGCCCGGATTCCAACAAATGGCTTGAAGCCATGAAATCCGAGATAGGATCCATGTATGAGAACAAGTATGGACTTTGGTGGACTTGCCTGATGATAAGCGAGCCATTGAAAATAAATGGATCTTTAAGAAGAAGACTGACGCGAATGGTAATGTGACCGTCTATAAGGCTCAGCTTGTCGCTAAGGGTTATCGACAAGTTCAAGGAGTTGACTACGATGAGACTTTCTCACCCATAGCGATGCTAAAGTCTGTCCGAATCATGTTAGCAATTGCCACATTTTATGATTATGAGATCTGGCAAATGGACATCAAAACGGCATTCCTTAATGGCTTCCTCAAGGAATAACTGTGAATTATGTAGCCGGAAGGTTTTGTCGATCCTAAAGATGCTAACAAGGTATGCAAGCTCCAGCGCTCCATCTATGGGCTGGTGCAAGCATCTCGGAGTTGGAACATTCGCTTTAATGAAGTGATTAAAGCGTTTGGGTTTGTACAGGTTTATGGAGAACCCTGTATTTACAAGAAAGTGAGTGGGAGCTCTGTAGCATTTCTCGTATTATATGTGGATGACATACTGATAATGGGAAATGATATAGAACTCTTGGAAAAGTGTAAAGGCCTACTTGAATAAGTGTTTTTCAATGAAGGACCTTGGAGAAGCTGCTTACATATTAGGTATTAAGATCTATAAAGATAGATTGAGATGCCTAATAGGTCTTTCACAAAGCACATACCTTGAAAAGATATTGAAGAAGTTCAATATGGATCAGTCGAAGAAGGGGTTCTTGCCTGTGTTACAAGGTGTGAGATTGAGTATGACTCAATGCCCGACCACGGCAAAGGATAGAGAAGAGATGAGTGTCATCCCCTATGCTTCAGCCATAGGCTCTATTATGTATGCCATGTTGTGTACCAGACCTGATGTGAATCTTGCCATAAGTTTGGTAGGGAGGTACCAAAGTGATCCCGGAGCGGAACACTGGACAACGGTCAAGAATATCCTGAAGTACCTGAAAAGGACAAAGGACATGTTTCTCGTATATGGAGGTGTCGAAGAGCTCGTCGTAAAGGGTTACGTCGATGCTAGCTTCGACACAGATCCGGACGACTCCAAGTCGCAAACCGGATACGTGTATGTTTTGAACGGAGGGGCAGTCAGCTGGTGCAGCAGCAAGCAAAGCGTCGTGGCGGCATCTACATGTGAAGCGGAGTACATAGCTACTTCGGAAGCAGCAAAGGAAGGAGTCTGGATGAAGGAGTTCATCACCGACCTAGGAGTAATTCCAAGTGCGTCGGGCCCGATGACTCTATTCTGTGATAACACTGGAGCTATTGCCCTTGCGAAGGAGCCCAGGTTTCACAAGAAGACAAGACACATCAAGCGCCGCTTCAACTCCATCCGTGATTACATTCAGGAGGAAGATATAGATATTTGTAAAGTGCATACGGATCTGAATGTCGCAGATCCGTTGACTAAACCTCTCTCACGAGCAAAACATGATCAACACCAGAATGCTATGGGTGTATGATTCATCACAATGTAACTAGATTATTGACTCTAGTGCAAGTGGAAGACTGTTGGAAATATGCCCTAGAGGCAATAATAAAATGTATATTATTGTATTTCCTTGTTCATGATAATTGTCTATTGTTGATGCTATAATTGTGTTAATCGGAAACCATAATACATGTGTGAATACATAGACCACAACATGTCCCTAGTGAGCCTCTAGTTGACTAGCTCGTTGATCAATAGATGGTCACGGTTTCATGACCATGGACATTGGATGTCGTTGATAACGGGATCACATCATTAGGAGAATGATGTGATGGACAAGACCCAATCCTAAGCATAGCACAAGATCGTGTAGTTCGTTTGCTAAAGCTTTTCAATGTCAAGTATCGTTTCCTTAGACAATGAGATTGTGCAACTCCTGGATACCGTAGGAATGCTTTGGGTGTGCCAAACGTCACAACGTAACTGGGTGGCTATAAAGGTGCACTAAGGGTATCTTCGAAAGTGTCTGTTGGGTTGGCACGAATCGAGACTGGGATTTGTCACTCCGTTTGATGGAGAGGTATCTCTAGGCCCACTCGGTAAGACATCATCATGAGCTCAATGTGACCAAGGAGTTAGTCACGGGATGATGTATTACGGAACGAGTAAAGAGACTTGTCGGTAACGAGATTGAACAAGGTATAGAGGATACCGACGATCGAATCTCGGGCAAGTATCATACCGATAGACAAAGGGCATTGTATACGGGATTGATTGAATCCCCGACATCGTGGTTCATCCAATGAGATCATCGTGGAGCATGTGGGAGCCAACATCGGTATCCAGATCCCGCTGTTGGTTATTGACCAAAGAGGTGTCTCGATCATGTCTACATGTCTCCCGAACCCGTAGGGTCTACACACTTAAGGTTCGATGACGCTAGGGTTATAGGGAAATGGTATACGTGATTACCGAAAGTTGTTCGGAGTCCTGGATGAGATGCCGGACATCACGAGGATCTCTGAAATGGTCCGGAGGTAAAGATTGATATATAGGAAGTCCAGTTTTGGTCATCGGAAAGTTTCCGGGCTCATCGATAGTGTACCGGGAGTGCTGGGAGGGTGCCGGAGGACCCCCGGGAGGGGCGTGACGACCAAAGACTTCATGGGCCCTTAAAGGAGGTGTGTCAGCCCTTATTGGGCTGGCCAAGACCTTCTAGAAAGGCCCATGCAGCTGGAGATAAGAGATAGGGCTGAAAAAGGTTTAAAAGGAGGAGATCCACCTCCCTTGTGGGAGGTGGACTCTCCCCCTAGTTCGGCCGAAGCTCCCCTCCTTGGAGGAGGGGACAAGGCTGCCCTCCCTCTCCCTCCTCCTATATATATCCAAGGGTTTGGGCTGATTTGAGACACGATTTATTTCTCTCTCGGTGCAGCCCTACCCTTCCTCTTCCTCGTTGTCCGTAGCGCTTGGCGAAGCCCTGGCGGAGTTCACGTAGCTCCACCGTCACCACGCCGTCATGCTGCCGAAGCTCTCCTTCAACCTCTCCTTCCTCCTTGCTGGATCAAGGCGTAGGAGACGTCATCGGGCTACACGTGTGTTGAACGCGGAGGCGCCGTTGTTCGGCGCTTAGATCGGAATCCACCACGATCTGAATTGCTGCGAGTACGACTCCATCAACCGCGTTCTTGTAACGCTTCCACTTAGCGATCTTCAAAGGTATGAAGATGCAATCTCTCCCCACTCGTTGTTGGTTTCTCCATAGATAGATCTTGGTGACACGTAGGAAAATTTTGATTTACTACTACGTCTCCCAACAATGTCTTTGTTCTCCGGTTCCTTCTACATATGATGAAGCTAAAGCTCAACTAAATGGGGCTCCGTTGGGGAACTTGTGAGGTTTGTGTTATACTCTCCTCTGTCGGGCCAGACTAATGATTATCTTCGTACCCGCCTTGGTGCCAGCTTATGTAGGATCGTTCTATGTCCAGAAGAAACAAATAGCCTAACATTTTCCACGAACTAAAAACATTTTTTTAAATCTTCATAAACTTTAAGAATGCTCATGAAATTAAGAATAGTCGGTCCCAAACACGCCAAGAATAGCAGATTCTCAGTGTATCCCCATCAACGCGACCCTTCTAAAACCAAAGTTTTTATTTATATTTTCAAATGTAGATAAACAGTCATCTCACTGATTCATAAAAATCAATTTAAATAATAAAATCAATAAAAGAATATGTGTGTATCATAAAAATAGTGGTAAATATCTAAAACAAATATCCAATTGCTTTTACAAATTATTCATATGTTCTTTTTTAAGTTCACGATATCTAAGAAACTATGTGGTTTAAAAAGTGCTTGTACATTTAAAACTTTGGTGTATTCTTCAAAGAATGCCAGGAAAATAGAAAAGAAGAAACTACAAATAAATAATAAAATAAAAGAGAATAGAATAAAAACAAAGAAAATTATAAAAAGGAAAAAAGGGCAAACATATTACTCCAGTCGTCTGGAAGCAAAGTCACGAACTACACCGGTCAATAGTAAAACGAGCCCACTAGCCAAAATATCTCGCTTATTGCGAGGGGTAGGGTGCCTTCAGCCACAACGACGGGCTCAATATAGGTTGTTCCATGAACCAACTTTTGGAAATATGCCCTAGAGGCAATAATAAATTAGTTATTATCATATTTCCTTGTTCATGATAATCGTTTCTTATCCATGCTATAATTGTATTGATCGGAGACTTAAATGCATGTGTGGATACATAGACAAAACCATGTCCCTAGTATGCCTCTAATGGACTAGCTCGTTGATCAAAGGATGTTTAAGGTTTCTTAGCCATGGACATGAGATGTCATTTGATAACGGGATCACATCATTAGGAGAATGATGTGATGGATAAGACCCAAACTACAAACATAGCATATGATCGTGTCAGTTTATTGCTACTGTTTTCTGCATGTCAAGTATATGTTCCTATGACCATGAGATCATGCAACTCACGGATATCGGAGGAGTGCCTTGTGTGTATCAAACGTCGCAACGTAACTGGGTGACTATAAAGGTGCTCTACAGGTATCTCCGATGGTGTCTGTTGAGTTGGCATGGATCGAGACTGGGATTTGTTACTCCGTGTGACGGAGAGGTATCTCAGGGCCCACTCGGTAATACAACATCACAACAAGCCTTGCAAGCAATGTGGCTAAGTGTTAGTCATGGGATCTTGTATTACGGAACGAGTAAAGAGACTTGCCAGTAACGAGGTTGAACTAGGTATGGAGATACTGACGATCGAATGTCGGGCAAGTAACATACCAAAGAACAAAGGGAACGTTATACGGGATTAACTGAATCCTTGACATAGAGGTTCGACCAATAAAAATCTTCGTAGAATATGTAGGAACCAATGTGGACGTCCAGGTCCCGCCATTGGTTATTGATCGTAGAGGTGTCTCGGTCATGTCTACATAGTTCTCGAACCCGCAGGGTCTGCACACTTAAGGTTCGGTGACGTTTCGGTAGTGTAGAGTTATGTATGGTGGTGACCGAAGTTTGTTCGGACTCCCGGATGAGATCCCGGACTTCACGAGGAGCTCCGGAATGGTCCGTAGGTAAATATTCATATATAGGAAGTTCCAGTTTGGTTTCCGGAAAAGTTTCGGGCTCATCGGTAGTGTACGGGGAGTGCCGGTAGTGTACCGGGAGACCTCCGGGAGGGGTACTTCGACCCCAAGAGATCCATGGGCTGTGGGAGAGTATTAACCAGCCCTTAGTGGGCTGGTAAAACAGCCACAATGGCCCATGGCGCAGGAGAGAAAGTCCTAAAGCAAAAAGTGGAAAATCAGCCAATAGGAGGCAATCCTACTCCAACTAGGATTGGAGGTGAAGTAGGATTGCTTCCCACCTCCTATTTCAGCCGACCCAAAGGCCTTGTCTGCCTCTCCTCTCCTCTCCTCCTATATATACTAGTGGATTGGGTGGTTTTTGGACAGAATTTCCGGCCACGTGCTACCCGTTACACCGGTGCATAGTTTCTCCTCTAGATCGGTTTTCTGCAGCGCTTAGGCGAAGCCCTGCCGGAATTGCTCCACCACCATCACCGGAGCGCCATCATGCTGCCGGTGAACTCTCTCTCCTCTCCACCTCCTCTTGCTGGATCGAGACGGTGGAGATCGTCATCAAACTGCACCTGCGCTGAACGCGGAGGTGTCGTTCGTTCGGCGCTAGATCGGAAGGACCGTGATCAAGATCGCGAGACGGTTCGTGATGTGATCACGGAACGGATCGTGATGAGTTCGCGGGACAGATCGTGATCAAGATCGTGAGACGGATCGTGATGAGTTCGTGGGACGGATCATGATGTGTTCGCGGGACGGTTCGTGATTGGATCACGGGACGCTCGGCGATTTGGATCGCGAAGAAGTTTGACTACACCAACCGCATTTCTTAATGCTTCCCGCTTAGAGATCTACAAGGGTACGTAGATCCACTCTCCCTCTCGTAGATGCTCATCACCATGGATAGGTTTGCGTGTGCGTAGGAAATTTTTGTTTCCCATGCGACGTTCCCCAACAGTGGCATCATGAGCTAGGTTGATGGTTTGATGAGATCTCAAGTGGAACACAAAAGGTTTGTGGGCGTTGATGCTTAGATTGCTTCCTCCCTTGTCGGATTTTGGTTCAGCGGGATTGTGAGATGAAGCGTCCCGGACCAACATTACTCGTACGCTTACGAGAGACCGGTTCCCTCGACGCAACTTGTTGCTTAGATGGCTTGCGGGTGACAGTTTCTCTCACTTTAGTTGGATCGGATCCGACAAAGGCGGTCCTTGAGAAGGTTGAAAAGCAATCTATGTATGACCGTTGTGGTTTATGCGTAGGTGAGAATCGTTCTTGCTAGATACCCGTAGCAGCCACGTAAAACATGCAACAACAATTAGAGGACGTCTAACTTGTTTTTGCAGGGTATGTTGTGATGTGATATGGCCAATTACATGATGAGATATATGTGATGTATGAGATGATCATGTGATGTATAGAATTTCACGACTTGCATGTCGTTGAGTACGGCAACCGGCAGGAGACATAGGGTTGTCTTTAATTATTGTATGACCTGCGTGTCAATCATTAAGCGCTATGTAATGCTTTACTTTATCGCTAAGCGGTAGCAATAGAAGTAGAAGCAGGGTTGGTGCCACAACCCCAATGGCAACACATTGATGGAGATCAAGATGATGGAGATCATGGTGTTGTGCCAGTGACGATGGAGATCATGCCGATGTTTCGAAGATGGAGATCTTAAACACAAGTTCATGGCCATATCATGTCACTTATGAATTGCATGAGATGTTAATCCTTTTATGCACCTTGTTTTGCTTAGTACGGCAGTAGCATTATAAGGTGATCCCTCACTTGAATTTCAAGATGAACTGTGTTCTCCCCGAGTGTGCACCGTTGCGAAAGTTCGTCGTGTTGAGACACCACGTGATGATCGGGTGTGATATACTCTACGTTCACATACAACGGGTGCAAGCCAGATTTGCACGCGCAGAACACTCGGGTTAAACTTGACGAGCCTAGCATGTACAAACATGGCCTCGGAACACAAGAGACCGAAAGGTCGAGCATGAGTCATATAGTGGATATGATCAACATAATGATGTTCACCATTGAAGCCACCTTAACTCACGTGATGATCGGACTTGAGTTGGTGAATTTGTATCATGTATCACTCGAATGACCCGAGGGATGTCAATTTGAGTGGGAGTTCTTAAGTAATATGATTAATTGAACTCATTATCATGAACATAGTCAAAGTGTCTTTGCAAATTATGTTGTAGATTACTAGCTCGCGCTGTAGCTCCCTTGTATTTTTATATGTTCCTAGAGAAATATAATTGAAATATGTTGGTAGCAAAATTGCGGACTGGGTCCGTGATATGAGGATTGTCCTTATTGCTGCACAGAAGGCTTATGTCCTTAATGCACCGCTCGGTGCGCCACCCCATCTAGCGTCGTCTGTAGATGTTGTGAACATCTGACAGACACGTTTCGATGACTACTTGATAGTTTAGTGCGTCATGCATTACGGCTTAGAATTGAGGCTCCGAAATGTTTTGAACATCACGGAACATATGAGATGTTCTAAGAGCTGAGATTGTGATCTCAGGCTCGTGCCCGAGTTGCGAGATATAGGATCTCCAATGAGATTCTTTGCCTGCAAGATGAAAGAGAATAGCTCAATCGTTGAGCATGTGCTCAGACTGTCTGGGTACTACAATCGCTTGAATCGAGTGGGAGTTGATCTTTCCAGATAAGATAGTGATTGATGTAGTTCTCCAAGTCACTATCACTGAGCTACTAGAACTTGGTGATGAACTATAAAATGCCAGGGAAAGAAATGTTGATCCCTGAGCTGTTCGTGATGTTTGACACCGCGAAGGTAGAAATCAAGAAGGAGCATCAAGTGTTGATGGTTAATCAAACCACTAGTTTCGAGAAGGGAAAGAGCAAGGAGGGAAACTTCATGGAAATGATACATGTTGATGTATGCAATCTAGTGAGTCTTGTAGCGTGCAGTGGATATTGTTATTTTCTTACCTTCACTGATGATTTGAGTAGATATAGTGTATATTTACTTAATGAAACACAAGTCTGAATCATTTGAAAGGTTCAAGCAAATTCAGAGTGAAGTTTAAAGATCATCGTGACAAGAAGATAAAAATGACTGCGATATGATCGTGGAGGTGAATATCTGAGTCACGAGTTTGGCATACAACTTAAGACAATGTGAAAGTTGTTTCACAACTAAACGCCACCTGGAACACCATAGTGTGATGGTGTGTCCGAACATCATAGTTATGCTCTATTGGACATGGTGCGTGCTATGATGTCTCTTGTCGTTTTACTACTATAATTTTGGGGTTATGCATTAGAGACAACTACATTCACTTTAAATAGGGCACCATCTAAATCCGTTGAGATGACACCATGTGAATTATGGTTTGATAGAAACCTAAGCTGTCATTTCTTAATATTTGGGGATGTGACACTTGTGTGGAAAATGTTTTCACCTAATGAGGTCGAACCCAAGGCAGACAAATTGCATCTTCATAGAATACCCTAAGATCAGTTGGGTGAACCTTCAATCTCAGATCCTAGTGCAAAGTGTTTGTTGCTTAAACGGATCCTTTCTCGAGGAAATGTTTCTCTCGAAAGAATTGAGTGGGAGGAAGATAGAACTTGATGAGGTTGTTAAACCTTTGTTCAAGCAGAGAGTAGCGCAGCGCAGAAAGATGTTTCTATGAAGCCTACGTTAGTTGAAGAGGAAGTTAATGATGATGATCATAAAGCTTCAGGATCAAGTTACTATCGAACTTCGTAGGTCGACAAGGATGTGTACTGATCCTAAGTGGTACGACAACTCTGTCTTGGAGATCATGTTGTTGGACAACGATGAACCTACGAGCTATGGAGAAGCGATGATGGGCCCGGATTCCGACAAATGGTTAGAGGCCATGAAATCCGAGATAGGATCCATGTATGAAAACCAAGTGTAGACTTTGGTAGACTTGCTCGTTGGACGGCAGGTCATTGAGTACAAATGGATCTTTAAAATGAAGACAGACACTGATGGTGAATGTCACTATTTGTAAAGCTCGGCTTGTTGCAAAGATGTTTGTGACAAGTTCAAGGAGTTGACTACGATGAGACTTTCTCACTCGTGGTGGTGCTAAAGTCTGTTGGAATTATGTTAGCAGTTGTTGTGTTTTCAATTATGAAATCTGGCAGATGGATGTCAAAACATCGTTTCCTTAACGGTTTACTTGAGGAAAGGTTGTATGTGATACAACCAGAAGGTTTTGTCAGGCCTAAGGATGCTAAAAGGTGTGCAAGCTTCGGTGATCCTTCCATGGACTGAAGCAAGCATCTCGGAGTTGGAATATACGCTTTGATGAGGTGATCAAAGTTTTGATGTTTATACAAAGTTTACGAGAAACTTGTATTTGCAATAAAGTGAGTGGGAGCACTATAGAATTTCTGATAAGTATATGTGGATGACATATTGTTAATCAGAAATAATGTAGAGTTTCTGGAAAGCATAAAACGGTCATGTGGAAAGTGTTTTTCAAAGGAAGACCTGGATGAAGCTACCTAATTGTTGAGCATCAAAATCTATGGAGATAGATCAATATGCTCGATGAGACTTTCAATGAGTGCATACCTTGACAAGATTTTGAAAGAGTTCAAAATGGATCAGTCAGAGAAAGAGTTCTCGCCTGATTTGTAAGGTGTGAAACTTGAGTGAGACTCAAAGCTCGACAACGGCAGAAGAAAGAGAAAGGACGAACATCGTCCCCTATGCCTTAGCCATAGGCTCTATATTATGCCATGCTGTGTACCGCACCTGTGTGTGCCTTGCCATGAGTCCGTCAGGGGGTACAAGAGTGAACCAGGAGTGGATCACTGGACAGCGGTCAAGATTATCCTCACTAACTAAGAGACTGAGGAGATGTTTCTCGATTATGGAGGTGATAAAGAGTTCGTCGTAAGGAGTTACGTCGATACAAGCTTTAACACTAATCCGGATGACTCGTAGTAGCAATATGGATACGTATAGTGGAGCAGCCATTTGGAAATAGTACCAAGTGGAGTGTGGTAGCAGTGTTTACGGTTTGACATAGAGATTTGCAAAGTACACACGGATCTGAATATCGCAAACCCGTTGACTATAAGACCTCTCTCACATGCAAAGCATGATCGAGCCCCAGAACTCATTGGGTGTTAGATTCATAACAATGCGAATCACATGGTGATGTGAACTAGATTATTGACTCTAGTGCAAGTGGGAGACTGTTGGAAATATGCCCTAGAGGCAATAATAAATTAGTTATTATCATATTTCCTTGTTCATGATAATCGTTTATTATCCATGCTATAATTGTATTGATCGGAGACTTAAATGCATGTGTGGATACATAGACAAAACCATGTCCTTAGTATGCCTCTAATGGACTAGCTCATTGATCAAAGGATGGTTAAGGTTTCCTAGCCATGGACATGAAATGTCATTTGATAACGGGATCACATCATTAGGAGAATGATGTGATGGATAAGACCCAAACTACAAACATAGCATATGATCGTGTCAGTTTATTGCTATTGTTTTCTGCATGTCAAGTATATGTTCCTATGACCATGAGATCATGCAACTCACGGATATCGGAGGAGTGCCTTGTGTGTATCAAACGTCGCAACGTAACTGGGTGACTATAAAGGTGCTCTACAGGTATCTCCGATGGTGTCTGTTGAGTTGGCATGGATCGAGACTGGGATTTGTTACTCCGTGTGACGGAGAGGTATCTCAGGGCCCACTCGGTAATACAACATCACAACAAGCCTTGCAAGCAATGTGGCTAAGTGTTAGTCACGGGATCTTGTATTACGGAATGAGTAAAGAGACTTGCCAGTAACGAGGTTGAACTAGGTATGGAGATACCGACGATCGAATCTCGGGCAAGTAACATACCAAAGAACAAAGGGAACGTTATACGGGATTAACTAAATCCTTGACATAGAGGTTCGACCGATAAAGATCTTCGTAGAATATGTAGGAACCAATGTGGACGTCCAGGTCCCGCCATTGGTTATTGACCGTAGAGGTGTCTCGGTCATGTCTACATAGTTCTCGAACCCGCAGGGTCTGCACACTTAAGGTTCGGTGACGTTTCGGTAGTGTAGAGTTATGTATGGTGGTGACCGAAGTTTGTTCGGAGTCCCGGATGAGATCCCGGACATCACGAGGAGCTCCGGAATGATCCGTAGGTAAATATTCATATATAGGAAGTCCCAGTTTGGTTTCCGGAAAAGTTTCGGCGCTCATCGGTAGTGTAACAGGAGTGCCGGTAGTGTATCGGGAGACCTCCGGGAGGGGTACTTCGACCCCAAGAGGTCCATGGGTTGTGGGAGAGTATTAACCAGCCCTTAGTGGTCTGGGAAAACAGCCACAAAGGCCCATGGCGCAGGAGAGAAAGTCCTAAAGCAAAAAGTGGAAAATCAGCCAATAGGAGGCAATCCTACTCCAACTAGGATTGGAGGTGAAGTAGGATTGCTTCCCACCTCCTATTTTGGCCGACCCAAAGGCCTTGGCTGCCTCTCCTCTCCTCTCCTCCTATATATACTAGTGGATTGGATGGTTTTTGGACAGAATTTCCGGCCACGTGCTACCCGTTACACCGGTGCATAGTTTCTCCTTTAGATCGGTTTTCTGCAGCGCTTAGGCGAAGCCCTACCGGAATTGCTCCACCACCATCACCGGAGCGCCGTCATGCTGCCGGTGAACTCTCTCTCCTCTCCACCTCCTCTCGCTGGATCGAGACGGTGGAGATCGTCATCAAACTGCACGTGTGCTGAACGCGGAGGTGCCGTCCGTTCGGCGCTAGATCGGAAGGACCGTGATCGAGATCGCGAGACGGTTCGTGATGTGATCACGGAACAGATCGTGATGAGTTCGCGGGACAGATCGTGATCAAGATCGTGATGAGTTCGCGGGACGGGTCATGATGTGTTCGCGGGACGTTTCGTGATTGGATCGCGAGACGCTCGGCGATTTGGATTGCGAAGAAGTTCGACTACATCAACCGCGTTTCTTAACGCTTCCCGCTTAGCGATCTACAAGGGTACGTAGATCCACTCTCCCTCTCGTAGATGCTCATCACCATGGATAGGTTTGCGTGTGCGTAGGAAATTTTTTGTTTCCCATGCGACGTTCCTAACACCAACATGTGGTTGGATGACTAGAAAGACAGTGATATCTCCTGTCCTTCAATGTTCAAGTCTCAGAATTAGCATTGATGCTCGCATTTTTTTTATTTACTTTAGACCTTTCAGCGATGTGCGTTCACTGAAGAAGACGTACCCGTTGACTATGACGGCTTCGTCAATTTCAATATGATAATATGTGCGTGCACCTAAAGATAATGTTTACCTAATGTAAATACAATATTATTGTATTTTTCAAACTAAAAATACCTTAAGAATGTATATGAAATTTAGAAAAACATTCACTCATTTTCAAAATATGTCCTTGAACTTTTCTGGAAATGTTTATAAGATGTACAACAAATGTTCGTGTTGTTTAAAAATAATATTCAGTACAATTCGAAAAATTGTCAACCTGTATTTGAAAAATATTTAACACTTATAAAAAAAATGTTCGAGACATGTATTTGAAAAATTATTTATGATTTATTAAAAAATGTTCAATATGTTTCCTAAAATGCTCCAGAATATATACAGAGTTTATAAAGAAAAGTAAACATGTATTTAAAACAAAAAATAAAACAGATAAAGAAAGGTAAAAAACTGAAACCTAAATGAAAAGCCAGTGAAAACCGACACCGACAAAAGACACGGAAAAAAATTAAGAAAAACCTGGTTGGAGAAACTTCTAAAAAGAGTTCCCCAAAATCAGCATTTACCCGATCCATCTTACAATTGCTTACTGCGATAGTACCGTCTCGTGCTTGGCAAGATATAGCACGGGAGCTAGTCTCGCCCAACCGGGGCGTAATAGTCTCGCGTACAATGCAACACTATTGGGCTGGTCCAATATTGTTGTTGCCTATGAGGTCTTTTCTATGGTTTGTCATCTGTTTTTCACTATTTTGCTTCGATTTTCAATTATTTTCTTCAATTTCTATGGTTTTCTTTTGTTTTTTTCCTTTTCCTTTCGTTTCTTATGTTACATTCCTCGGTATTTTTTATAATTACATATATTTTCGACATATATCTATTTTTTTCATACAGATGGTGTATTTTGCATTACAGCACGAACATTTTTTTATACATGTTTAGAAAAATTCAATTCATGATAAAATTTTTGTCCAAATATATATATATATATATATATATATATATATATATATATATATATATTAATGTATACTTACTCAATACACGTTGTATATTGTTTATCCATATATAGAACATTTTCTATATTCGTTTTTTTAAATGCACGTTTTTTCAATCAACTGTTTTGAACATTTTCTTAAATACATGTAAAAAATTTGTTTTTGAAAACGTTCAATCATTTGTATAATTATACGAAATATTTTTGTTTATATGCAAACATTTTTTAACAATTTTTAAATGTATTTTAAAAGGTAACGGACATATTTGTAGAACCATGTGAACATTTTATTTTTCAATCTAACATATATTATGTGAATGGTTTGATTTTTTATAATTATGTGATTGTTTGCATTGTAAAAATATTTCCTAAAAATGCCACATACTCCTTCCGTTCCTAAATATAAGATTTTTCGGATATTTCAATATGGACTACGTACTGCGGAAAATGAGTGAATCTACTATCTAAAATTCATCTATATATATCCATAGGTAGTCCATACTGAAATATGTAAAGTGGCTTAAGTTTAGAATCGAAGGGAGTACATGTTTTTTTAAATCTTGAACATTTTGTAAATTTGGCAATTGTTTTTGGATATTTATCAAGATTGTTTGAAAAACTGTTGTGCATTACCATATTTTAAATTGATGAATTTTTGAAAAGTTAAGTAAATTATGTTTGTAATATATGCATTTCATGTTTCTTAAAACAATATAAAAAATTTAAAAACATGAACAAATAAGTGAAAAAAACATAAAAGAAAATGAACTGTCCAAGAAGTTGGGTCGGCCCAATACTAGCAAATGAGGGGGTGCCCCTTGAAAAACAAGAGGGAAAAGACAACAACCTGTGCTTCCCATAAAAACTGAAAACCGCAACTGTGTGTCCTGGCTTTCGGTTTTTCTTCCAGTTATTTCCCGTGTTCGTTTTTGTTTTCAAGATTTTTCATGAAAAAAAATCAGTTCATCGAAAACTATTACCGTGAGACCTAGTTTAAAAATCTAATGATGAAAACGAGTTAGTATTTGAACGCACGGTACAAAAGATAAAACATTTTAAATAAGCGAACGTATGGAAAAAAATCATCCAAGTTGCGACAAGTTATGAACATGCAGTGTGGCACTTATCAGTATTCGAGATGGTAAAAAATGACCTTTACAAACGGTAACGTTTAACTAGTGATTTCACGAGATATAGCTGTGACGGGGGAGGTGATATGTACTGCTCTCTGCGAGCTATACCAGCGAGTCGACCATGTGAGCTCCCCACATTTTCCGGGACAGGCTAACAACGAATTCTTTCTACGGTTAAACTGCACTGCGCTCAAGCCTATCTATTCCTCCGAATTTTTTCATAATTATTCATATTCTCCAGCAGCACCAACGGCTCACCACATTTCTATGACACGTTGCTATGGTACTCCATCTATACCTAAATTTGTTGGGAAACACTAATACAAGTAGTCCCGGCTACAAATATTGTGGTATAGAGGGAGTAGTACTCACCATATGTCTTAGTTTTTGTTGCATGCGGACAAGCGTATAATCTGTAAATACATGCATGTTGTGCGCATAATACATGTATATGTAATATGTGCATATAATTTGCGTTGCATTCTCTACACACATACACGCAAAAAAGTTACAAGTTATGCATTAAGATAAATTCATGTTCCCAACCGCAAAAGAAACGAAGATAAATTTATGTTCTATTGTTTCACTACAAGGATACCCCTATAAAGCAACGAAACTTCTACAGCGTTTTGATTATATGTTGTAAATTTTAGAATAGATACGGATATAAGGGTTGTAGCATATGCGTTGCAGATTTGCAGCTCATGACCCCAATCACCCTGTCATGATTATTTATTATACATATATTTATAAAAAATAAATAGAGGAAAGGAGAGAGAGAGGTGCGAGAAACAGAGCCTACCCACGACTCCTCTCGTCTCTCCCAAATCGCCGCCACCAATGCCCCTTGTCAACCTCCTCCAACCCACCTCGCCGCGCTTGCCGTCGGCCCTCCCCCTCACGTCCTCCCACATCGCAGCTCGGGAGGCTACCGGATCCGCCACATCCCCACTGAACCGTCCCTCTCTCGTCCCATCCCACTCTCTTCACGTGGCTCCTCGCAGCGCTACCTGCAGCGGCTGATTCAGGTGATGTCCGGCGAATCCCGCCACTCAAAGCATAGCCCGAGGTCCCCTCGCTCCGCGGAGCCCTCCCATCCTGCTAGATCCATCGCTCACAGCCACCAAAGCCCACCCACGACCCATCTCCCATGGCTAGGGTTTCGACGCTGGTGGCCATGTCGTCCTCGTCTCATTCTGTGAGTGCATCCCCTCCCCTGGCTTCGTCCTCTCTCTATCCCTTCTCTAACCCTTGATCTTCACTTCTCATGTAGACGTGCACGGAGGAACGACCAGTGGACAACCTTGCTGTTGCTCGGGATGAAGCAGCCATGAGCTTCCTCCTCCTCTGGCTTCAGGTGAGTTGGTCCACCCCTCCCCTCTGCTCTGGTCCGTGGCACATCGGGAGACATTGTTGTTCTAGCGATGTTAAGATTTTCTACTGTTTCGAATCAAGTGTGTGCTGATTGAGGTCAATTAGATTTTGTTGTGCTGCTAAAGTGTCAAAACAGAGGACGACCACATGTTGAACTGAGTCCTAGCTTCATATTATTTCTAGGGTAACAACATTGTAGGGGATGGTTCTCTTTCCAGTTAGTGATTCTAAAGCTCATCTATGCAACAACCAGTGTGTTTGAGGCAATTAGTGCAAAAAACACCTAGGTATAGTTAAAAATCAGGTTAGGGTCTAATTAATACAGTATATATCCCCAAGGACCCAATCATTTTCTTTTCCAATCTTTATTATTCTCGTGTTTCAGGTTTTGACCATGGCCAACATACATTCTTTCAGGCTAAGTCAATCTAACGATGGTTCTTGTGGCACCGGAGGTGTAACAACGGCAGTTTGAAGCAGATTAGGCGACCGTGGGCGTCTTCGGCAGAGAGGCCGTCGAGTGAAGGAAATGGTGGCATGGTGATTTGTGGTCTATTTTCCATCCTTTAAGTTCATAACACAAGAAAGAACCATGCAGTCGACTTGATCACTATTATTTTATCAAGAAAAAAATCTGTCTTGTACGCATGTATGGATGAGTACTCCTCTTGACCAGATTGTGTTGTAGGGAGTGAAAGCATCCGGTTGGGCTGGTCTGCAGCTCTGGTCACCTCCAGCAACACCACATAATCGGAGTTTCAAACAGTAGTGTTGCACTGCTGCTTTCAGCCAACCATTTCATTTTGATGTTTATAGGTGACTTAACATAATCACTAGATGTGTTTATTATGTAGAAGATTTGAGTGATGTACGTGTTTATCTAAGAAAACATTTCTTAATGCAGGTTTATATAAGACATATATTCATGTACATTAGCTTTACTTTTTATTTGTTAACTAGAAAGTGTGGTTTCCTTTTTTGTAACCATACTCACTAAAGTATGGGATCCATTTGGGGTTCCTAGACAGCTAATTGTAGAAGCTCAGAAGATTTAGACTCCTGCTATGTAATCAAAGGAAATCACAACATTGACTAATATCCTCTGTATATTTACTAACCCCGGATCCAAGACTTTTACATATAAATTATAATTTGGAAAGTTTATTTATAGGAATGATACATAGTATGTATGAATGCCTTTATTAAAATAAATTTATTTCAGCCACATGGAAGAAAACATAGTATCACATTTAATATTTCTCAATTACTTAAAAGTATGCTTCTTTTACAATTTATGGTTCTAATTTTTTTTCTTACATAAAAATGTTCTAGTTATACATGGCAGACTAAAATTATCTAGCCCGCTCAGACGCACTGGTTGATGAGTAGTCTAACTAACTCGGGGATAAATTCATTGAACCAGATGTAAAGTTGCCAAGATAGCAACTAGGACACATATGACGGGAGGAATATAATTTTCTCTTCTTTTATTAAGTAGGAATGGAACTTGATGAAGCTTTACTTGTGTTGTGCTGTTCTAGAGAAGCATGAGACACCATAACCTTTTCACCTTGGCTTTGCAGCTACACACACCAACTTAATGTAGGGAGACACCATGGAGCAAGTCATGGATGATGACGTGGCAGGTATACACTCTCCTCTCCCTACTGTACTACTGCTCATTGTGTCCACGACCATTGAGCCATGCTATGTTCTATGATGTTGTCGATGCAAATTTATAGGATTTGGGGTTATAGGCTTTAGCAATTTATTTAGCAATAAATAAATATTTTCAAACAAAACAGTTTGACTGTAGGTGTACAGAATTAGCAATGGATCTCTAAGCTTGTGATGACCATGTAAATTCGTTTCAGTGGATTTGGGGCTGTAAGTTTGTTCGGAAGTGTGGTGAGCACCTGTAGGTTTGTCTGTTTCTTGTTTGATGACTGAAACCAACTAGATCTAACTGTTTTGGTTCAGTTTCAGATGACTAAAACTGTTTTGGTTCAATTTGCTAATTAAATGGAGAAGAGAAGAGAAGAGAAGTAGTACTGTCACTCACATTCCCTTGAATGCGCAACAACGCTTAGGCTATTGTCCATATAATGTTTTTGAGCCATGTTCTGCAGGCTATGTCGTATATTGTGGCGTATGGATTAGTCATCAATGACAACTAACACTCATGCCGGTATCTTTCCATAATCATAACAGGGACGCAACTCTTGCTATAGTTCTTAGTTATGATCCTAAATTTAAACCTGATGGTGCCGAAATTAAAATGCATTTTGGCCAGTGTAATATAGCACTTGTGAAAACTGAAGAGTTGGTACAGAGTCGCAGAAACTGCAATACTATTGGTAATGCAGAAAAAAAAGATTGCATGACCTTCAACCTTTGTACGTGTCTAATATCCTGCCTTTATCACTACTTGCATCATGTCAATGCATTGTATGTTAACAGTTCATTTTGTTATTTTCTTTGTAGATTGAAAATTTATATGGATAATTATATGGGTGCGTAACAAGTACACTGCAATGATGATGATATTCTGGTTCATGATGATGATGATAATGATGATGGATGCTTTCAGTTTTAGTAAAGTTGTGGGATGTTCCTGTCGAATGGTGTTCCTCAGTTACTTTTAGTTAAGTTGTAGGAATGTTGATGGATGCTTTCTGTTTAGGTTTTGTTGTCAAGAAAATATTAAATTATGCATCACATTTCAATGATGTTCCTCCTGTAATATCCATTGTTGTAATCCAACAGTTTTATCCAATATATAATTTCTTCCTCTTTTGAGTGTATTCTATTTTTTTTCCTCAATTGATATACCTAATTATCACCATTGTGTGCAGCATTAATTTAATTGCTGGCAATATATAATATGATTATATGCACCAACACATGAAGCCTTGTAAATTCTCTGTTGCCTAGCAATCAAATCTAGATTCTTGTACATTAACACCAACATATAAAAGCGTTGTAAAAGTCGGTTTTATGTGTTGTATTCTTGCAACAGTCCCTTTTACCAATGACAGTATAAGCGTTACACTATGCGCTAGAAACGCTGGATAAGGCAATGCATCCCAATCCGTTGGTAAAGACACCAGCAACACATATATAGACTTTTAGATACGGGAAAAAAGCGTTGCTATAGGTGGGGTCATGTTGTAGTGTTTGCACAGAAGAAATAAAATAATGTCCCGATGCATGTATGATCTGATACTTTTTGTTCGTTTCCGCTCCATTTCTGCTCCGAATCCGAGATCCCATAAAATCCGCATCCGGTCAATATCTACTCCGTTTCGCATCCAACACAAAATTATGGTAAATGATATGGAAAAGGCATTATCCAATTCGAAAAACAATCAAGATTTTCATAAATGTTTGTGGATTTAAAAAATCATAAATTTTTTATGAGTTTCAAAAATGATCATGAAATGAGAAAAAAATCATGTATTTAAAAAATGTTGAAGTATTAAAAAGGAAAAAACAATGAGAAAAAAAACTTCTGAAACCTTACCAAAAGGACACATGAGGTTCCTGAATCTTCTGAAACCATGGTGACGGTTTCCTTGTGTCCAATGTCATGTTACATAGAAAGAATGTCGTGTTTACTAGCCACAACCCACCTAAAGTCCATGATGCCATTCAAGTTCACATGGATATTGCAGTTTGTGATAAGTAGAGTTTTGCATTACGAAGCTTCTGGTGGCATCATCATTTACCATGAGATGGCACTCCGCCCTGCGCGGCCAAGGGAAGCATGTGGTGGGCACGCGTGGGTCTCCTGGTGCTTTGGTTTATCGTTTCTCCTACACCTTCAATATAGTCGTGAAAATGCTCGAGAATTTTCAAACATAATATTTCCCCGCCGCAAACCTCTCGAATCGTGAACCTATTAATGAAGCAAATTCAATGAAACAACAACTGGTACCATATAGAAGGGGCCATAAACTGGAGAGTCTTGACCAATTCGAAAGATCATTTGGTGTAGTTGAAATAACAGAATTGGAACTTATTTGGTCAAGTAAGGGAAACTCAATCAAATTCATAACTGTCTCAATAGAATCTTTTCCTTCTTTTTTTTTGTCTAAATATTCAGTTAAGACCATTCCAAGGCTCCTTTTCGCCATGCATAAACTAAACCGACAACTAAGATAAGCACGAAAATCAAAGCTTCGATAAAACGGATACACCCAATACGTCGAAACTCATTGCCCAAGGGTATAAAAAGACGGTTTCCACATCAAAAACAACAAAAACGAGCGCAAACATATAATAGCGTATTCGGAATTGTACCCAAGCCCCTCCCATGGGTTCTATACCCGATTCATATTTTGTGACGATGCAATATGCATGCCTTTTTTGGATCTCTATCTCAGGGGTAATTCTTCATCGAGGCCATCTCCATCAACTTGAAGTCCATTATGATCACCCCTGAGTAGTCTCCTTTGGACTATGCGTCCATAGTACTCCCTTCGTCTCAAAATAAGTGTCGTCACCCTAATACAAAATTTGTACTAGTTTAGTGTTAAATGTGCGACACTTATTTTTGGACGGAGTGATAGTAGGTAGATGGTTTTCTCTCATATGCCTACATGATTGTGATTCATCTCATGTAATCTGTTAGTGTGTGTTTGTTAGGATATGATGAATTGTCACTTTTACGATCAAATTTATCCATGAATCTTTTTAAGATCTATTTGGTTTCTTTGTTGCATAATTCTTTTCCAAATATGATCTCTGATCTATTCTTCTTTCTTTGGCCAAGTTTGAGGTTCTATCTCCAAGAGTGAGTTGTGTATGATAGTTGGGTTCAACCTTGCAAGTAATCTACCGCGGTGACAGAAAGAGGAAAAGGCACGTATTGTGTTATATCTACTAGGGATAAAAATATGGTTGTGTAGTTGTCCCTTGAACGCAGGGTGAAGAAAATATATCATCTACTTCATGTCATCATAATTATTGCAATACTATGTTTTATTACTTAATACTTTTAGATGCATGTTGGATAGTGGGTGGAGTATTAGCTATAGATGTGGTTCGATAACAGTCCTTATATATTGGGACGTGATGCGTATATGTTGACTATGCCATGGGTAGGCATAGTTATAAAAACTGCAATTTAATCGATGCTCAACCGTAATTTCTTGACCACGCCATGCTTTCTTTTTGAGAGAAACCTCTAGTGAACCTATGGATCCCGGTCCATCTTCTTCGAATAATCTTTCAATCTCAATCAACGTTATTTTCATTTATTTTATTTACTTTTCCATAAAGTCCAAGCCTTCTTTTGTTGCTTTTAATCCTTAACTAGCAAAGCTAGTGAGGTTGAAACCTCTCTATTCTATTGGGGGGCAAGGCGGTTTTGTATCTATGTGTACAAGTGTTGATTATTTCTTGTGTTGCGAAGCTCGTGTAGGTTCGACAAACCTTGAGGTCACATAAGGGAAATTATTGTGTGCTATGAACCCTTATAATTGCGGGCCAACACCTTCCTACTTGAGAGGAAGCACATGTCACCATTGATGGCCCATTGGACTGAATCACTAATAGAGATTACACCCTGGACCCAATATCTTAAGCATCATGTAAGATTAGCCAGGGATCTCATGGATTTTGCTAATTGATGGAACCCAACAGGCTGTTGCACGCCATCACGAATTCACCACGTCGAATTTGTAGAGCACCCTTTGACAATTCTCCTCATGACCAAGTATGCTAGGGCAAGTGATCTAGCCTATTGGACCATGGGTCACCCTAGAGACGACTAGTTTCAAGATCGGTTGGATGATCGAGGGTCCTTGTTGTACTAATGTTGAATGAGATTTGGTCATTGACTAATATGAGGTGAACCTACGAAATGCGAATGATTCATGACACCAACAAAGGATAACATGCAGGGTGAGCGCAATTCGATGGGTGAACGCTCTCATGAAAACAGTTGAGGCCTACGAGACCGAAGTCGAGATGGTTAGACCTGGATAATCATGCCATGGTTACTTTGGCGTCCCTAGTGGACTAAATTAGCTAGACGATCCGCTCCACATATGGTTCCCATGGGGAAACTCGGTGTTGAGGCAAGCTAACTCGGCCCAACAGGTGAAAACCATAGGAGTGAACCACATAGCTTCATTTCAGGCGGGCTTACGCCAAGATTGGAAAGACACATAGCCCTTTGCCATGTCGGCCGACATACACATGTTCGATCACCGACAATAGAACCAACATGTGGAAAACACACGAGCCAACCACAAAGACCCATTTTGGTTAGGCTTATGCCAAACCAGGAAAGACACCTGCCCCGTTCCCTAGCACACACACACACGTTCGGGCACTGATAATGAGCACAACAGGCAGCAAATTAATACATGAGTGAACCACAAGCCCCATTTCGGGTCGGCTTGCGCTATGCCAGCAAAGACACGTATGCCTCCTACCAACACACAAGCGTTAGGGCACCGAAAGAGGGCCCAACATGCAGAGAACACACAATTCAACCGCAAAGCCCATTTTGGATGGGCTTTTCGTGAAGTGAGCCCAACTGGCAGAGAACACATGAGTGGACTACAATTACCTCTTTGGGCTTATGATGTGGAGTCATTCATTGCTAAGACAATTTGTAAGCAACATATTTTATTATGAAATGTGAAATCGTTATCATTTGCATAACTATCAACTATCATATCTTATTTGTATTGTGTTTTTAGACCATATATGTATTTAATGACAAATAGAGGCAAAATATTTGTTGCATCCATTAATTAAGAACAAATTTGCTCAGTTATTCATGGAAAACTATATGAAAAATGACACAATTTTCTGAGTGGCACACACAAGACATTCCTCACACACCAATGTGAATAAAGCCTCATCGAGGTAACAAAAAAGACATTGTCGTCATCACTTCTCCCCAAACCAGTGTCATCACATCCCTTCTCTATGAGCAAGTGACTCTACCTCACCGAAGATGACACCCAGCCCACTCCAAAGTGGCTGAGTGAAGCCAGATGAAACTCCATGCCAATCAATCAACCATCCGTCATGGAAACATCACAAACTTTGATTCTGAAGGAGACCTACGAGAAAAACTATGCAAGGCTGGTAACATGGAAGATCACATTTGCCACCCGGACCCGCCGTTGTAGCTTCAACTTTGCATAAACGAATAATCCGAGACGAGCCCATAGACCCAGAAAAAATAGCCGACTACCACAACCATGCCGTAACTTCAAGATCACTCACCCACCGTTGTCATACATCGAACCGGTGCTTATTTACATTGACATTGTGCATGATTACCCAAAGTAAATGTCATTGTGAATAGAAAGCATGTGTAGGATGAAAACCGTGCCGCTTGTCGCTGAACGCTGATAAGAGTGCCCATAGACATACGCGCATAGCTAAGTGAAGCCACGTGGACTTAGCCACGCCACAAACTGGATTACACTGGACACGCTGCAGGGCGTCTATCACACAGTGTGTGTCGGCGCGGCCATGTAAACCCTGGACCGAAAATTGAGATTGCAGTCACGACACGAGCCTGTTTGTTATCCAATCTGTGTCCCACGTGCGTGTGTTTGCTTGTATTTTTCATTCGAAACTACTCTGCGCACACATTATGCATGGTGGCTGATTTTCAGACGATGCCTGGTCGAGCGGCGACACGAGCGCTGCTCATATATACCCATACATCGTCCAAACATCGGCCGGATATTGTCGTCCCTATAGTTTTTCATTCAGCAAAATAACCATCCAAGAACAACAGCACTTCAAAATCGACCCGACAACAACAGCACTCTGGTTCCTTGACGAATCAAACAGGCAGCAATAGGCGTGAATTTATTATGGGGTGAGAAAAACTTGCAGGAGCAGGAGCATCTCCCTCGCTCCTTGGGTTACATTCTTCTTCCTGCCTGAAAAGCAGCTCACGCAGACACAGGGCAGCTAAGGGTCACCTCGCACTAGCAGCTAACTAATAGCAAGCCATGCTGCCACCAGCGCAAGAAGAACAAGAGAGGCACAACAACACAAGAGATTTTACTACTAGGGCTAATCCAAGTAACACTGCTGATTAAACTAGCTAGCTAGAAACTAGGTAGATGGAACTCCGGGCGGTCGAACCATCCATCGTGCGCGCATGTCGTCCTTCCGGTCAATCACAGACCGTGGCGGTGGTGCCGGTGGTGGTGGTGAAGCGAGCCGAAATGCATCGGAGCCGGGGCCGGAGCCGGAGACGGGGCAGACATCGGGGCGAACATGCCGGTCATGTTGAAGCCGAACGGCATGGACGGGCTCGGGGCGAGCGGCGGCGCCAGCAGCGGCGAGGCGACGGCGGGGTGGGGCGGGCACTGGTAGCACTTGGCGAAGAGGCCGAAGGTGGACACCTGCTGCACGAAGTTGGTGATGCTGGCCCACCCTCCGAAGCCGAAGCCGACGACCAGCACCCACGCCACAACGAACGAGTTGATCACGTACGCCCCCGTCCAGCCTCCGGCGAACCGCGGCGGCCGCTCCACCGCGTTCTGCATTTTAGACAAAGATAAGTTCATACTGACAAAATGGCATGGGAATGTGAAAACGGTAATAATCATGTCACAGGTGAAGGGGGCATCCGGTGCGTGGAGCTGGCAGCTCCGAGCGCTCAAGTGGCGGAGTACTCTACTCTACTCTACCGCTGCTGCTTTTGTTGCTTTCTAGACATGGCATGGTGGCATCGGTGTCCAGACAGAATTATGTGCAGACTGCGCGCCTGCTGCGTGCGCCATCCATCCATAGATCGATGCCAATGGCTCCCCGACAGCAGATGATACAAAACCACGCTCGCATTTCACCGCACTTTTCCTTCAACTTTGCGGTACTGTGCGCGATGGTGAGTGGTAGAGGTACTTTTTTTTTTTGAAATTATCATCACTGGTGCTGACACTCGATCACTTCGCTGCTACGCTAGCTGGATGCATGCTGCGGTTTTGTCTTGCATTCAGCGAGACATCATAACATGCAGCAGCAGCAGACAATACATACTCCAACGGACTGAAGTATACAGTACTACTCAAATTAACTAAAGTATTACTATATTTTTAGTGGAATGTTTTTGTGTCACCAGTTAACTGATCGAGAAACGTATCAAGCCAGCAATTGTGCATGCACCTTGTGGAGGAGGCTAGTTTCCATGAGTGACAGGTCATGTCCCCCCCCCCCCCCCCAGTGTTCACAGTTTGCACTGTGCGCAAGCAGATTCACTGTTCCAGCTAGCTACATCATCTGCAACAATGGCGACTGGCTAGCTAGTTGCTGCTGGAGCAGCTGTATGCAGCATGGAGCCCAGGTGTGTAGCCATGCATGAACAAAAACCCATGCATGCATGTCGATAAATCTCACAGCAGGCATCTAGATCAATATCTCGTACTACAGTGTTTATTTAGATTAGAAAAAGAAAGTGATAGCACAAGCAAATGGAAATAAGACGTGTATAGTAGTAGTAGGAAATAATTAACGAACCTCGCGGGACTGTGGTGAGCGGAAGGTGACCATGTGCGCCATGGCGGGGATGATGTAGACGGTGAAGCTGACGAGGAGCGAGCCGACGGCGGAGTTGATGGGGCCGAAGAAGGGGAAGATGATGGCGAGGAACCAGATGGGGACGACGACGGGGAGCCTGGCGGCGGCGCGCTTGCAGAGGCTGCGGCAGTCGTGGATGCCGATGAGCTTCTCCCACACGAAGTAGAGCGGGGTGCAGGCGAAGCCGAAGGTGATGAACTGGTGGATGAGCATGAGGACGACGGCGGCGTCGCGCCAGGCGTCGCGCGGCAGCAGCGAGAGCGCGTTGGAGTGCGTGAGCAGCTCGTCGCCGAACGCCCAGTACGCTGCCGACGCCGACGGTAGCGTCAGCGTCAGCACGTACAGCGTCGCCAGCAGGTAGATCGCCTTGAACTTCTGCGGCCGCCACATCGCGTGCATCACCTCCCTGCACACACACACACACACACACACACACACACAAACACGGATCAGATTAGGCGCCCGCCTGCTCTAAGATTCGTGCAAATGAACTTCATTAGCGATGCACGCACAGTGTACCACGACACAAACAAAGGGAGATGGAGATGGACATGGACGTGGTTGGGCTTTGCCGTGACAAGGTGGCATAGACATGACGACGGGGCCCAGGTGTCGTGGAGCCTACGACCTAGCTGATGTATCATGCATGCAATGGTCTTTTCTTTGTGCACAAGGGATGCAAATGCAAATGTGCATGCATGCAGCGCTAGCTGTGGTGAAAAAAGCAGAGAGGGGTTCATCAGGCTTCAAAGCCTCAAAGCCAAAGGTCCAGCACTTTGCAGCAGCAGCGGTACTGGGCTAGTTTTGCATTCAGCACTTGGTAAGACTGCTCTGAAACAGTGTGTTTCTTTGCAGGTGATGCCTGTTCCAAACTCCAACGTGAACACTGTTGGTACGGAAAAGTGTGAACGAGTAATCTTGTGCTGAACCTACGTACGAGCTAGTTGTAGTACTACCACAATAACACTGTTGGTAGGGGTACGAAAAAAGTGTAAACGAATAACACTGTTGCTGAACCTACAAGCTGGCTAGTGGTACCACAAATATGAATCCTAAATTCTTCTTTGAGGGTAAAAAATCCTAGATATATTATCTTGCTAGCTCAGGTTTCAACTTTGTTTATGTTGGAAATTTGGAAACGTATACAGCCCGCTCCAACATGCACGAGCATTTGTGCTCGGTTGATGTGTGGGTAGCACGTGTGTGTTCTTGGGATATACTGCATGTACGCATATGGCACCGTGCGTGCATGTCTAGGTCTACGTGGTCCCTAAATGACGGCCGTTGCATATATACATGGTGACCCCGCATGTCAGAGGACATTCCCGTTGCACGTGACCCCGAGCCGGGTAGTAGCGTGCACGCTCCGTGGCCAGTGACCGTTACATTGCATGCCATTCCCATGGATACTTAAACTAGAACTAACCAGATCATCAGCAGCTTTGGGAAAAGATTAGTGCAATGAAAAAGGTAGTAGGCAAGTGGGGCGTGTCGGCTTACACGGTGACAGCGTGGCCCCCGAAGGTGTAGAGGATGTTGGTGGCGCCAGTGAAGTAGAGCATGATGGTGGTGGGGCCGGAGTGCTTGACGCCGGCGGCCTGGCCGTGCATGAGGGAGGCGACGGCGATGTACCAGGCGGTGTAGGTGGTCATGAGGAGGCCCAGGAAGGACCAGACGCGGTAGTTGTGGAAGGACGGGATGAAGACGCTGGTGGCGCAGCAGGCGCCGAAGATGTAGGTCCACGTCCGCTTGTCCAGGTGGTCGTTCACGTAGTAGATGTTGCTGGCGCAGCCGATGAGCTGGATCACCGACCCGAACAGCAGGAACGTGCAGTTGAAGGCCAGCCCCACGTTCCGCCAGTGCCGGCCCAGCAGCCCGTCCAGCACCTCGAACCACTGCACCACGTTCAGCAACAATGGTGGTCAGACTCAGACATGGAGGCTTGGTTGGCAGCAGCTTGGAATGCAGCTGCGACAATGGAGGCGCGCGCGTACCTGGATGACGTGGTTGCGGAAGTCGACCTTGTCCTTCTCCTTGCGGGTGCGGTACTCGAGGTAGAGGATGCTGATGAGGTAAGCGGTCCAGCTGCCGAGGAGGCCGTAGAAGAGCTGGAACAGGATGCCGCTCACCATGCCCAGCTGCGCGAAGGAGTAGGGGAGGGTGAGCAGGACCTGGGCGACCTGGTTCGACGCGCAGCTGAACCACGCGTCGTACGCCGACCCGCCGTGCCACAGCAACCCGGACAGCCGGGACTTGCCGTCGCCGCCGCCGCCACCGCCTTCTTGCCGGTCCTCCGCGTCGGCCTCGTACCGGCTCAGCCCGGCGGGCGCCTTCTCGTCGGCGACGCTCGGCTCGGACGCCATCTTTCGCTGCTCTGCGTCAGTGCTCGTCGCTCAGCACTGCTAAGCTTCGCTAGCTCACAGGAGGTAACTTTAGCTACCTAGCTGGCCGTTGGTTTATGGTGGTGGTGGTGACTGGTGATAGGTTGGAGTGTGCAGGGGAGGGGGAGGGGTCGTATATATATGCAGACGCCGCCGGCCGGAGCGCTGAGGAGGCAGCACTCCAGCAGCTCAGGCGTAAAGAAAATAAAGCTAAGCCGGCTCCCGCCCCCACACCGCCTCACTTTCCCTTCCTCTACATGTGCTCTTTCTGATAAAAGAAAAACAAAAGGCTCAAAAGAAGGGGGTGGTTTGTTTGTTGCAAAAATCCTGAGTAAAGTGGTACCTGAGTGTGGGACATTCATGTCAGGGAATACATGAAAGATGATGGTGCATGACATCTACACCCGGTGAAAATAAAAATAAAAATATATACTAAAAAAACAAAATAAAATCTTTTTCCATGCAAGATAATTGAATGCATGACGTGTTTGTCAAATTTCAAAGCATTTAGCATCTGAGTAGCACCCAGCAAAAAAAAAGTCAAGCCGAAACAATGCACAAAGAATAAAGTTTTTTGGAGATAGGAAATATCACTACTGCAGGATGCTAACGCGACACTGTAATCAGAGACCCTTCGACGAAACTGTGTGCGACGCATGAATCGCAAATGTTATAGTTCAACCTCCCTCACTAATGGCACGAATTGTGTGCGAGTGGATCCATCAAATACGATTCATAAAGTCGTTGCATGTGCGATCCACGGCAGACAGTTTGTTTTTATGAACCGTTTGTGATTAGATAAGATAACAGAAACGGTTACACAGATTCAGATGTGTGCGATAGTGGGAACACAATTCATCACTACAAACTGTGTGCGAGAATATAGCAGAACACAAATGATTCAGTATAACAAGATGTGTGCGAAATACGACATACAGTTCATTCGGAGCTGATACAGCAGAACACAAACGATTTGGCATAACAAGATGTGTGCGATATACAGCAAATGGATTAGTAATAAGAATCATGTGAGAACACTAGATATAACACAGACGATCGGTGCTAATAACATGTGTGTGTTGTGGGGAAACATTTGCTGGTATACAACTATCAACGATTGATGAAATCATCACCGACCGGTTTCGTAGTTTTGTCCGTGTGTACTATGATTTCCTCTATCTGCACAATATCTATGCTGCCTACACAAACGGTTGCACAAATCAAGATGTGTGCGACAGATGGCATACGGTGCGCTCGGATGAAATATGCGAGCCAAAATAACACAAACAATTGGAGGTAACAAGATGTGTGTGTGAAGACCAAGAAACAGGTCAGTAATCCAAATTGTGTGGAAAGACAGAAAATAACACAGACAGATAATAACACAAACGATTCATGATAATAAGCACATGATTCAGAAAGCGATAGCACAAATTATCGTCCGCACTCCTACATAATCGACTAAAGAATATAATAGCGACATTACATATCAGCAAGGTTCAGAAAACAGCAAAATGGAAACAGCTACTCGTCGTTGTTGTTGTGGGGCTGGCCTGTTGGCTCGCCTTAGTAGAAATATCTGCACTCATGCAACATCCTCTCTATGGAAGTAGGATCTGCTTTCGGGTTGGCATTCACCATGTTCTTGAACGCTTCATAGGCTCGGGCTTTCCTCTGCTCATACCCCATCACGGTAGATCCGGTATCATGGAAAATCCCGTCCACGGCGAACTGCATGCGTACGGCCCTCTTACGACGGAAATATTCAAAGCGGTCGTAAACAACATAGTCAAGAGCCGCGCGCTGTGCTAGAGCGGTAGGATACTGCACTAAGGAGGCTGTTGCTCTTACCGAGGCCAAATCCACGCGAGGCGGCAAGGCAACAGCGGACTGGTCGGCGCATGATGCTCTTGTGAAGGCCACAGCCGCGCGTTCCACGTATAGAACCGCGCTTGCCAGCAACCGATCTGATATAACATCTAGCTCTTTCTCTTTATCTGCTAAGGCCTCCGTACTCTCAAGAGCGCGTGCCGCTGCCAAGGCCTCAAGACCCTCAACAGTGTGTAGCGCCGCCAAGTCCTCCGGACCCTCAGCAGCGCGTACCTGCCTCAACCGCGTGCTCCTCCATAGCAGGGTCTCAGCAGCACGTACCGCCGCCAAGGCCTCCGGACCCTCAGTAGCGCGTACCTGCCTCGACCGCGCGCTCCTCCGCAACGGGGTCCTCCGCGCGAATGACATATATAATGTCGAGGATTTTGTGGAGGCAAGGACAGTCACTAGTAGAAAACAGGCCATTAGTCTTGGTCGGGACGGGCCTTTAGTCCCGGTTCCCTAACCGGGACTAAAGTATAGAGACTAAAGGGTCTAAGGCTTTAGTCTCAGTTGGCTACGAACCGGGACTATACCCTGTCCATGTGGACGGTAGAGTGCGCCAGGGCATTGGGACTCCCGGTTGGTAACACCAACCGGGACTAAAGGTTTAGAGGTTTGGGGCTTTAGGGGTTTAGGGGTTTAATGTTTATTGTTTATTTTTCCTTTTCATTTTGTGTTTTCTATTTAATTATTTTTCATTTAAAATATATTTTATGCTACTACATACTGTACACGTTATGCATATATAATAGAATTTCTCGTAGAACCAATCATATATCATAGAATTTCTCGTATGACCGTGTGCATACACACATATATATACAATTTGGTATATACAATTTCTCGTACAATTTGCAGATCATTCGGGGATCGGGTAATGGTATTCTCCGTCGGGAGATATGACCTGCTGAAGCAAAATCCCGCAATTTCCTCTTGAATTGCTCGTATGCGGTCCGTTGGTAGGAGCTGATCCCGCATCTGCGACATCTATATATAAAGAAGGAGATCAATATGAATATGCATGTTAGTTGTGTGTATATGTATTAGATCGTGATAAAAAAATATGAATGGTGTTTACTTACCCAAATATCTCTTGCACTCTTGTTGTTTTCGGTCATAAAGCGAATGTTCTCGCAAACATAATATGCACATAGTTCAGTCCCATGTGCGTGCCTCATGCACTTTACGAGAATAGAATTTAATCAGGTAATAATGAAGCATGACAATGGTATTGAAACTAGAATTAAAGAGATGTCCGGACGTAGCTAGTACTACTTAATTACCCTGGGCTTTCGCCATCTCAACTCTGGTTTCCATTCACTAGTGACCTCTTTGATGAAACGTTTCCAAACACTGCTCGACAAAAAAATGAATAAAGGAGTTACTAATTACTTCATATCAAGAAATGAACTAATAAAGAAGCCGACATAGTGCGTCAATGATTGAAATTACCTTCCGAGCAAAGAATGCAAGCTTATGTAATCTTTAGGGTCTTTACTTAGCGAGTCCAGTACTTCAACACTTCCATCGTCAACTCTAATGAGTAGAAGGATCCAATGGTAGTTGCGCACACGATTTGTATAAGCGGGCATGCATAACTCATCAACTACACTTAACATCGAGTATATATATAAGCAAAAATAGAATTTGTAGTACAAGATAGTAACACTCACTAGAAGTTCCAAGGTAAAAGTATTTCTGCTTTGTACTTTAGGGCCTTCAAAAACCTTAGAAGCATTTTCTCCGTGTCTTTAGGGTCCCTTCTCAAAACTTCTTCATTAAGGGTATTTGGGTCAACGAACCCAATGCCATAGACTCCAGATCTTTTCGATTCAAAAATCTTCATTCTGCATAATACCACACAAAAGAATATAGTGAGTATAATAACAGGCAATGAACGAGCTGAGCTAGAGACTTAAATTAGATAAATAAATCACATATAGACAATAGCAATTGACGATAGACTTGTCGAGTGCTCTTTCATTGAATAACTGGAAAAATTCTGGATAATCAATCCACAAAGCATTTTCATGGATGTAATGCTCTTTCTCGACTTTCACCATGAGGCTAGATCGTCGCCCGACCTTTACTTCTCTCATGTACCAGCCATGCAAGTTGTGCATTTGTGTTGTTAGAAGCTTCTCGTCCTCGGGAGTGACTAGAGGTTTCCCGGGGACATATTCCCATGCTATTTACTTTGGATCCAATGGTGGAAATTCCTCGATCTCTAGGAATTGTTCAACGATGATACCGAGCATTCTAGCATTCTCTCTATCAGCGTCGGTTATTACCACCTTATTGGCACTCACCTTCAGCGGGCGGATTGGTTGGATTGGCTGTTCTCCAAGCCGGGGAACAATTTTCTCGCATTTACTGTTACCGCTCGATGTCTTCCATTTGTTACGGGATTCAAAGGACTTGGTGATACAACGTTCATAGTCTGATACCGGCCTTTTCTCTATCGGTTTAGCTGCATCAATAAAGTGTTGTACGATCTCGTTGGGTACTTTCTCCTTTGGCGGTGGGGGTGGTTTCGGTCCAAAATGGGCGTTCAGATCGATAACCACTTGTTCATCGGTTTCCTCGTCAGTCTTCTCGTAAGCTAACTTCTTTTTCATAGGAGGCTCGGGTTTTTTCTTTGGTGCTGATCTCTTCCGCTTTGGAGAAGGTGGATATCGATATCATGGACTCTTCATGCTAGGATCCGTCTCGGGGTGGGATGAACTATGCTGACGTGCCGGAACTTGATATGGCAGACTTGCCATGCGCTCCGTCTCGGGGTGGGATGGATTCGGCTGGCACGGTGGAGATGGATATGGCGGACTCACCCTGCCCTCCGTCTCGGGGAGGGTTGGAGTCTGCTGACACGGTGGACTTGGAGGGGGAGTCAGTGGCCTTGGCACCGAGTTTGCAACCATGATGCATTCCTTTTTCTATAAAATGAAACAACACCTGGCTTCTCCCAATGTCCGCTCCCCTTCACCTCCAAGGTAGTCAAGATCTAGTGTTTCATATGCCGACACAACTTGATCCACCCCGACACGAGCATAGGTAGGTGAAATCAGATTGTCGTGGAAAGTTGCTTCAGGTCCACATGGTAAAGCAAAGCCGTCCGCCGCCTTCATGGATATGTTCTTCAGTTTCACCTGTAGCTCACAAGGTGTCAACTCAAAGATATCCTCCATGGGGTAGCGAGCCAGCAGTGCATCATCAGCCGGGACCTTCGTGGAACCCATGCTGCTTTTCGGCATACATGATGGAATGGTACCATCCAATCCTGGATCTGGTTGTTGTTGCTGCTAAGACGCGCCTTGCAGGCTAAGTTTGTTGATTTGCTCCTGCCGCATGTTATATTTGCGTTCCAAGTCCTAGATCCGATCTACTTCATGCTTCTTCTTTCCTTCACGACTTCTGTAGCTATCGCTCCAATCCGCAAACCCCAGATACCACAAAACCATGCCTTTGCCTCGTGTTCGTCCCAGGTGTTCAGGATTCTTGAGGGCGTGCGAAAGCTCATCATTCTCTCTATCCGGCTAGTACACACCCGCTTGAGCTTCTTCTACTGCTTTAATTATCTCGTCTGTGGCATCTTTAAGACTAGCCTGTTCAAGAACCTCGCCTGTCTTTGGCTCCAACTTCCCCCCATATGCATAAAACCAAGTCCTGCACCTCTCGGGCCAAGTATCTGTTACTGGAGAGACCCCTGCATCCTTCATGTTTCACTTAGATTCATCCCACTTAGACAACCCAGACTTGTAGCCGCGTGGCCCCAGATGATGGTGCCACGTTTTTTTCCAGCATTTTTCTTGTTTATTCTCGACCGCTTCTTAGATTCTTCTGATTCCTTGAATTTCACAAATTCGTCCCAGTCATCTTCTAACTTCACATATTCTCTTTTGAATTCTGGAGTCTTCTTTTTTCCGTCCAAGTAATTGTTACATAATCTTTTCTTCCAAGACTGGAATTGTGTGGCCATCTTCTTAAGAGCACACTTCTTGACTTTCTCCCGTTGGACATCTGTTAGACCCTCAGGTAGTGTGAAATATTTCATGAGCTCCTCCCAAAGCAGATATTTTGCTATTTAGCTGACAAAAGGAACTCCGTGATCCTTTGGCTAATTCCATTCTTGAGTGGTGATCGGGATTTGGTCCCTAACGATAACTCTGCATTGACGTATAAATTTGTTTGCATTATCTTTAGGAGCAATCGGTTCGCCATCTGCTCTGACTTGATCGATGTTATACTTCACGCCTTGTTTCAACTTTCTTGTCGGGCCATGTTTAACCCTTGTAGAAGATTTGCTTGATCCAGAGGGAAAAAAGGAAGAAAGATTCGTTAATATATACAAATCAATCAATACATTTGATGATCACCAGAGGGCAAATTAATACCTCGCCGGCCACTGTTAAATGGACAAAAATTTCTTCGCAATCATCATTGTCAGCTGGTTCGCCTTCGTCTCTTGGTTGTTCTTCCTCAATTCCCTCACCGTATGGGTTAAGGTATTGTGAGCCATCATCTACTTCATTCTCTTCATTTCCGGAGCGTATCAGGTCGTACATGGCATTCTCTTGATCACGGTCGTCCATAGCTGAACTAATCCAGAAAAATATAAAAAAATTAGAATGCATTCAATAAGGAGAACCGGAGATATGCAAATCAATACAATGGGACTCCGGCGATCGACGATGAGGTTGCAGGCCAGGACTCCTCTGGCGATAGTCCGGGGCTCCTCACCGGCGATCGTCGGGGACTCCTCTCACGATCGACAACTAAATTAACAACCTAAAACAACTAAAACTAAAACAGCCTAACTAACAACTAAAACAACTACAACTAAAACAAACTAACTAAATTTAACAACCTAAAACAACTACAACTAAAATAACCTAACTATTAACTAACTAACAACTAAAACAACGCAACAACTAAAACAAGCAACAATACTAAGTAAACAAGCAAAAATACTAACAAATTAAAAGACACAATTTTACATGGTACTCGGGAGCGGCCGGACGGTGCCAGAGGGGAAGTGGAGCTCACCACGCGGGCAGAAATTCGTCGACGACGGAGATGGGCGCGTGGTGGACCACGGTGGTGCGTGGAAGGCGACGATGAAGAAGTGAGGTGGAAGGCCGGCGGTGGCACGTGGAGGAACAATAGTGGCGCCTGGAGGGACGACATCAACGCGTGGGGAGTAACGGCGGCGGCGCGTGTGCTCGGGCGGCGGCGACGACGCGTGGAGGAGCGGCAGTGGCGTGTGAAGGAGGAGAGCGGCAGGGGCGCATGGGCATAACAGCCAGGCGGCGACGTTGATCGAGGGCGGGGCAGCCTGGTGTCATCATCGAAGCGGAGGAATACGATGTGATTTGGGGGAGGAAGAAGGCGGGGTAATATAGAAAGGACCTTTAGTCCGGGTTGGAGCCACCAACCGGGACTAAAGGTCCTCACTTTAGTCCCAGTTTGTCATACCAACCGGGTGTAAAGAGGCCTTCTCACCGGCCCAAATTCATGCGGGAAGGCACCTTTAGTCCCGGTTGGTATAAACAACCATGACTAAAGGTCTGTTTTCTCTTTTTCTTTGTTTTTCTGTTTTCATATTTGGAATAACTGTTTTTATATTTGCAATAACTGTTAGAATATTTATAGTTTTTTAATGAATCTTTTTGCTTTAGGTCAAAACAATTACACACTTTCAATTAGTGACAGTAGTTTTCAAACTTAAATAGTTTAAATTTAAATTCATTTGAAATTTGTGTGAAACAGTAATTTGTGAATAACTTTAGTTTAAATAGATTTTTGAGTGATTGTTTTTTCTGTTGTTCAATATTAGTATGTTTTATCATTATATTAAAGTTGGAAAAAACTGGATGCACTTCGTGTACAAAATGGACAATCTCCTTCGAAGTATCGGGGTTTCGGACGAAAACTCGTCAGTTACAAAAGGATTTTAATTTTTTTAACTTATTTCAACTCCAGACTTTTTGTGCATTCAATATGAACCATTAGAAGCCACATACTAAAATTTCAACCCTGTCTAACTTTATTTGCTATTTTTCTTGCATTTAATGAATTGTTTTGAGATAAATGACCCTGAAATTAAAAAGCACCACAAATGAACTCTGAAATGGTTGAAACTTGGCATGGTATCATAATTCCACCGACATAGCATGTGCTAAAAATTTGAGAGGGTAAAGGTAAAAATTGGATGCACTTCGTGTACAAAATGGGCAATCTCCTTCAAAGTATCGGGGTTTCGAACAAAAACTCGTCTGTTACGAAAGGATTTCAATTTTTTTAACTTATTTCAACTCTAGACTTTTTGTGCATTCAATATGAACAATTAGAAGCCACATACTAAAATTTTAACCCTATTTAACTTCATTTGCTATTTTTCATGCATTTAATGAATTGTTTTGAGCTAAATGACCTTGAAAATAAAAAGCACCACAAATGAACTCTGAAATGGTTGAAACTTGGCATGGTGTCATCATTTCACCCGCATAGCATGTGCTAAAAAGTTGAAAGGGTTACGGCAAAACTCGATGCACTACGTGCACAAAATGGACAATCTTCTTCGAAGTATCGGGGCTTCGGACGAAAAATCGTCTCTTACAAAGGATTTCAATTTCTTTAACTTATTTCAACTCCAGAATTTTTGTGCATTCAATATGAACCATTAGAAGCCACTTCTTGAAATTTCAACCCTATCTAACTTTATTTGCTATTTTCATGCATTTAATGAATTGTTTTGAGCTAAATGACCCTGAAATTAAAAAGCACCACAAATGAACTCTGAAATGGTTCAAACTTGCCATGGTATCATCATTTCACCCACATAGCACGTGCTAAAATGTTGAGAGGTTTACGGCAAAAACTGGATGCACTTCGTGTACAAAATGGACAATCTCCTTCGAAGTATCGGGGTTTCGGACGAAAACTCGTCTGTTACAAAAGGATTTCAATTTTTTAACTTATTTCAACTCCACACATTTTGTGAATTCTATATGAACCATTAGAATCCACATACTAAATTTCAACCCTATCTAACTTCATTTGCTATCTTTTATGCATTTAATGAATTATTTTGAGCTAAATGACCCTGAAATTAAAAAGCACCAAAATGAACTCTAAAACAAAATGAACTCTAAAACGGTTGAAACTTGCCATGGTATCATCATTTCACCCACATAGCATGTGCTAAAAAGTTGAGAGGTTTACGGCAAAAACTGGATGAACTTTGTGTACAAAATGGACAATTTCCTTCGAAGTATCGGGGTTTCGGACGAAAAATCGTCTCTTACAAAAGGATTTAAAAAAATTGAACTTATTTCAACTCCAGACTTTTTGTGCATTCATTATGAACCATTAGAAGCCACATACTAAAATTTCAACCCTGACTAACTTCATTTGTTATTTTTAATGCATTTACTGAATTGTTTTGAGGTAAATGACCCTGAAATTAAAAAGCACCACAAATGAATTCTAAAATGGTTGAAAATTGGCATGATATCATCATTCCACTGACATAGCATGTGATAAAAATGTGACAGGGTAACGGTAAAAACTCGATGCACTTCGTGTACAAAATGGGCAATCTCCTTCAAAGTATCGGGGTTTCGAACGAAAACTCGTCTGTTACGAAAGGATTTCAATTTTTTGTAACTTATTTCAACTCTAGACTTTTTGTGCGTTCAATATGAACCATTAGAATCCACATACTAAATTTTTAACCCTATTTAACTTCATTTGCTATTTTTTCATGCAATTAATGAATTGTTTTGAGCTAAATGGCCCTAAAATTAAAAAGCACCACAAATGAACTCTGAAATGGTTGAAACTTGGCATGGTGTCATCATTTCACCCGCATAACATGTGTTAAAATGTTGATAGGGTTACACCAAAACTTGATGCACTTCGTGTACAAAATGGACTATCTCCTTCGAAGTATCGGGGTTTCGTACAAAAAATCGTCTCTTACAAAAGGATTTCAATTTTTTTAACTTATTTCAACTCCAGAATTTTTGTGCATTCAATATGAACTATTAGAAGCCACTTATTGAAATTTCAACCCTATCTAACTTTATTTGCTATTTTCATGCATTTAATGAACTGTTTTAAGCTAAATGACCCTGAAATTAAAAAGCACCACAAATGAACTCTGAAATGGTTGAAACTTGTCATGGTATCATAATTTCAGCCACATAGCATGTGCTAAAATGTTGAGAGGTTTACGGCAAAAACTTGATGCACTTCGTGTACAAAATGTACAATCTCCTTCGAAGTATCGGGGTTTCGAACGAAAACTCGTCTGTTACAAAAGGATTTCAAATTTTTAACTTATTTAAACTCCACACATTTTGTGCATTCAATATGAACCATTAGAATCCACATACTAAAATTTCAACCCTATCTAACTTCATTTGCTATTTTTTTCATGCATTTAATGAATTGTTTTGAGCTAAATGACCCTAAAATTAAAAAGCACCACAAATGAACTCTGAAATTGTTGAAACTTGCCATGGTATCATCATTTCGCGCACATAGCATGTGCTAAAAATTTGAGAGATTTATGGCGAAAACTAGATGCACTTCGTGTACAAAATGGACAATCTCCTTCAAAGTATTGGGGTTTCGGACGGAAAATCGTCTCTTACAAAAGGATTTTAAGTTTTTTAATTATTTCAACTCCAGAATTTTTGTGCATTCAATATGAACCATTAGAAGCCACATACTAAAATTTCAACCCTTTCTAACTTCATTTGTTATTTTTAATGCATTTAATGAATTGTTTTGAGCTAAATGACCCTGAAATTAAAAAGCACTACAAATGAATTCTGAAATGGTTGAAACTTGGCATGGTATCATAATTTCACCCACATAGCATGTGCTAAAAAGTTGAGAGGCTTATGGCAAAAAACTGGATGCACTTGGTGTGCAAAATGGACAATCTCCTTCGAAGTATCGGGGTTTCGGACGAAAACTCGTCTGTTACGAAAGGATTTCAATTTTGTAACTATTTAAACTACACACTTTTTGTGCATTCGATATGAACCATTATAAGCCACATACTAAAATTTCAACCCTATCTAACTTCATTTGCTATTTTTCATGCATTTAATGAATTGTTTTGAGCAAAATGACCCTAAAATTAAAAAGCACCACAAATGAACTCTAAAATGGTTGAAACTTGGCATGGTATCATAATTTCACCCACATAGCATGTTCTAAAAAGTTGAGAGGGTTACGACAAAAACTCGATGCACTTCGTGTACAAAATGGACAATCTCCTTCGAAGTATCGGGGTTTCGGACGAAACTCGTTTGTTACAAAAGGATTTCATTTTTTAACTTATTTCAACTACAGACTTTTTGTGCATTTAATATGAACCATTATAAGTCACATACTAAAATTTCAACCCTATCTAACTTCATTTGCTATTTTTCATGCATTTAATGAATTGTTTTGAGCTAAATGACCCTGAAATTAAAAAGCACCACAAATGAACTCTGAAATGGTTGAAACTTGGCATGGTATCATCATTTCACCCACATATCATGTGCTAAAAATTTGAGAGGGTTACGACAAAAACTGGATGCACTTCGTGTACAAAATGGACAATCTCCTTCGAAGTATCGAGGTTTCAGACGAAAACTCGTGTGTTACAAAAGGATTTCAATTTTTTAACTTATTTCAACTCATCACTTTTTGTGCATTCAATATGAACCATTAGAATCCATGTACTAAAATCATCAAAATGAACAGGGACATAATAGAAATAATTCGTTATATCCATTACAGAATATTCTTATGCACAAACCATACTTTAACAGGGACATAATAGAAATAATAGTTCAGATATCCCTTACAGAAAGTACTACATAATTGAAGATACCAATCCTATGGAAAGTACCAACACTACTCGTCGTCCGGATCAGTATACCCCCAAGAAGGAGACCCTTGGGCATTGGTGGTGGTACTAGCGGTGCAAGGTGACGCTGCGCATAATTGAAGATTCTAATCCTACGGTACAACTCGTATGCAATGTACCCATCTATTTCTGCATACTCAATGATAGGGTCAAGTGGGGTCTTCTCCCAATGTTTGTGCCCTGACTTGGGGAATTTTTTCTTCATATCAGCGTAGTCCTCGTCGATCAGGGTGGCTGCCATATCGGCCATTAAAGTCTGGTCATGGTCAAGCCCGAACCTTGCTTAAGCCTGAACCTGTCCTGAAGATCAATGTGGCATTCGGTTGGTATCTCAATACCCCAGGTGTGCCTCATCTTGATCTTGTCATTCGTTATATCAACACTAGCAAAATATATGGCGCTGCGAAGGAACTCCATGAGTTTTGGACAATGCTTGTCACTACTGCAACAACTAAATGGAACATATGTGTTATATACTACTGCAACATGTATATTTTAAAACAAGTATAATAAGAATCATAATAAGTATATATAATTCGGCACAAGTATAATAAGAATCACAACAAGTATAATAAGAATCAAAGTAAGTTTCCTATTCTTATGCATTTCCTATCCTATGAATCAAAAGAAGCCCCTAATATAATTAAACTATGACACATGTTCTCCCACGATGGCCAATTATATACAACTACAAGGAAAATTCTTATGCAATTTTCATATCCTATTCGTCCTATATATATTCTCCTATTCCTATTCCTATGCAATTTTCCTAATTCTCCTATTCCTATGCAATTTTCCTATGAATCAAAGAAAAGCCCCAATTTTCCTATGAATCAAAGAAAAGCCCCAATTTTCCTATGCATTTTTCATATGAATCAAGGAAACTATGACATGTTCTTGACATTCCCAATCCTCCTATTCCTATGCAATTTTCCTACCTATGAATCAAAAGAAAAGCCCAAATTAAAACAATGTCAAGTTTCGTATTACCTTGCCCACTGGAAGACCATGACACGTTGCTTGAAACAAAGTTGGATGACGGCAACATCACGACCATCGGCCGTGTACTCAAGATTGAGGCCCAAGAACTTGTTTTCCTCCTATTTAAGCCATTCCTCGAGCATGAAAAGAAAACCTTCACTTTGGCGCTATCGTCCGTGTAGATGACATGGAGATTGGTCGTGCCATGTGCAAACACTTTCCTATAGCGAGTGATTGGATTCATGGTGGAGGATGCGGAAGAAGATATGAGAGGGAGATGAACAGAAATGGAGGTGCTGGTCGCGGTTACTGTAGCGTCGTGTGGCATTTGACCTCGCGCGGAAGAACTTCTCCAAGGCGCGGGAATTGAATGGTTTGGACCTTTAGTCCCGGTTTGATCCATGAACCGGGACTAAAAGGGCTCGCGCCAGGCGAACGGTTGTCACCACCCCTTTAGTCCCGGTTGGTGACGTCCTCACGAACCGGGACTAATGCTTATCCTCATGAACCGGGACTAATGGTCGCATTAGTCCCAGTCCAAAATGCGACCGGGACTAATGCTCCGGTCGAAAGGCCTGTTTTCTACTAGTGAGTGGAGAGAAGAAGAGACATATTTGGGGGGTGCGAGAGGGGAAAGAGATGGTGGAGAGCAAAGAGTGGTAATATTAATTTATGACCCTATACAAGATTGCATTCAGTTTCTATATGTGTTATGTTTGCGATTATGTGTGCACGTAAAAGAACTCAAAAACTGTAAAAATGCTTCCCTCGCAAGTGCACGCGCCAGCGACATCGGTAAATTATAAAATCCCCAACCCCCTTGGCAACAACTAGCTATAAATATCCACAGCGATGGCTGGCGGCGGCGAGTCAATGATCCCCTGGCTAGTTACCACACACACCATCAAACCACCAATCAGGTTGACGACAAGATGAAGTTGTACGATGACGGAATCGAGGCTGCGTGCGAATCACGACATGCCGCCACCTCTACCGATGACAGCCAAAGGAGGCAGGAATCATGACATGAGCATTCCAAGAAGTTAGCCACGGTCGTCTTGAAAGCAACTAACGATCGCCAGGGGAGATATTATGGGCACGGCGCAGAGTGCGTCGGATGGTGCAGGCGGTGCAGCAGGAACCGCGATGCCGCAAGGAAAACTGTGTCACTGGCCGTCGCACAAGGCGCATGCTTATGTCCGAGATGGAGGAGGACATAGCTTCGCACGTCGGGGAGGACAAGCGGTCGGTGCTGCAGAATTGGAGATGGTTAGGGTCTCGTCAGCCGCCGTCGTCGAGGCTGACCCTTCCTCGGTCGATCAAGGTGTAGGTTATCGACTTGGCGACCTCCTGTCCTCCTGAGCCAAGGCACGACACGATATCGATGGACGATGGCAGCTGTGCGTGCTAGGTTGGCGTTAGGAGCAGTAGCACCTTCATGCGGGCGTAGTTCATATGTACTTATTATATTGATGTAAAATTAATAGAGAGCTAATGTTTTGTAAATTACTCCGCCAACTATGCATTGTACCAATTTGAGCATGTAAATGCTCGATTGAATTGCTAATACCTGATTTTTATTGGCACTGTGGACACTGCGGTTGCATTCGTCGATGACAGCCAGCTATGACAGGCGCTTGTCGAGCTCGATGATTTGGTCGGCCAAGGACGAGAATGAGAAAGTATACAACAATGAGAATGAGGAACAAGGGGGAGATGGTCGTGGACTCGCGGTAAAGGGTCCTCGTAGGGAATGGTTCGTAAACATGAACCTTGTGTGATTACTTCGATTAAAAATCTAGCTCATGTACGAACTAAAATCCAACTACACTACACGGGTGTGTCGGGAGAAGTTTGGATTGCCGTTCAATCTCGGTGCATCCTACGACGCGCATGCGCGACCCATTTGGTTGGTGCTTTGGCCAATCCGAACACATCACATAATGGGGCGAACGCACACAACATTCGCAAAGTAACTGTTTGCCCAAAAAAATCACAAAGTTTCAAGGGAAACCCATATTTCCTTGGTCATTTTTCCATCATTATTTTTCTACTATCAACATACCCACTGCAATTCACGTGTCCAAAATTCACCTTCTTCCAAGTCGTTTACCATATTTAGTCTTTTTGTGTACTTTTCTAGGAATTTAATGCTTATAATTCAAGTCCAGACGTTTTATAAATGAAAAAGGTGTTCAAAATATGTTATCTCGTGTGGTGCCCAGGCATGACCTCAATATGATTCAGTAGAAAATTGAGGAGGTATGGATAATGTTGTGATAAACTCTTCATAAACCGGACCATCACCTATGGAGTTTCATGGTCCGGGGAGCAAAATCACCATGTTTTCAAGGGGACCCATATTTCCTTGGTCTTTTCAACTAGATTTATATTATAAGATCAACATACCCACTAGAATGCACCATGTCCAGATTTCACAATTTCCATGCTCATTTATCGTATTTGGTTCCTTTTGTGTACTCTCTAGGTCATTTGTGTTTATAATTCTGGTTAGAACGTTCTTTACTTGAAAAGGCATTCAAAAAGGACTCGAAAAATCGTAATTGTGCCGTTGGATAAGTTTCCATGTATTTTATATGAAATTAATACAATTTTAGAGCATATGTGCGGGTCGAAGCAACCAGAGATGTGTCATTTAATTTATTTGTTTTGGAACTATAGAAAAAATGGAAAACATGCCTGAAGCACATGTTATCTCGTGTGGTTCCCGGTCATGACCTCAATATGATTCGGTACAAATTTGAGGAGGTATGGATAATGTTGTGATAGACACTCTTCATAAATCGGACCATCACCAATGGAGTTTCATGGTTTGGGGAGCAAAAATTGCCATGTTTTCAAGGGGAACCCATACTTTTTCCCTGGTCCTTTCAACTAGATTTATTTTATATGATCAACATACGCACTAGAATGCACCATGTCCAAATTTCACAATTTTCTGGCCCGTTTATTGTATTTGGTCCCATTTTATGTACTTTGTAGTTCATGTGTGCTTATAATATAGGTTAGAACGTTATGTACATGAAAAATCATTCAAAAAGGACTCGAAAATTCGTAATTATGTCATTGAATAAGTTTTTATGGGAAACTAATATAATTTTAAAGGATATGTGTGTGAAGAGGTAACCAGAGATGTGTCGTTTATTTATTTTGTAACTCTAGAAAAATGGAAAACATGCGTGAAGCACATGTTATCTCGTGTGGTGCCCCGGCATGAAGACCTCAATATGATTCGATAAAAAATTGAACAGGTATGGATAATGTCGTGATAGACACCCTTTAACCGGACCATTGTGTATGGAGTTTCATGGTCCGGGAGCGAAAATCGTCATGTTTTCACGGGGAACCCATACTTTTCCATGGTCCTTTGTGTTGGGGAACGTTGCATGGGAAACAAAAAATTTCCTACGCTTCACCAAGATCAATCTAGGGGATGAGCATCTATGAGAGGAGAGATTGGCTCTACATACCCTTGTAGATCACTAAGCAGAAGCGTTAAAGAATGCGGTTGATGTAGTGGTACGTCTTCGCAATCCAAATCACAAGCCGTCCCACGAACTCCCGATCAAGTACCGAACGGACGGCACCTCCGCGTTCAGCACACGTGCAGCTCGGTGAAGATCTCTGCCTTCTTGATCCAGCAAGAGGGAGTGGAGAGGTAGACGAGTTCTCAGGCAGCGCGACGGCGTTGCGGTGATGGTGGTGGAGCAATTCCAGCAGGGCTTCGCCTAAGCACTGCTGAAAACCGATCTAGAGGACAAAACGATCTAGAGGAAGAGGAGGGCAACACTTGGAAAATTAGGGTTGGGGCTTCCCTCAAAATCCTCTAGTATATATAGGAGGGAGGGGAGAGGAGTCATCCCTAGCCTCTCCTCCAAGGAGAGGTTCGGCGGAACCAAAGGCGAGGAGTCCACCTCCCACAAGGGAGGTGGATTCCAAGTGGGACTCTTTCCCAAACTTGGCCCCTACTCTATCTCCTTCTCCATGCGCATAAGGCCTTTTGGGCTGGCTTGACCAGCCCACCAGGGGCTGGTGCGCCACCTCTAAGGCCCATGTGGCCCCTTGGGGTATGTGGGCCCCACTTGGTGGTCCCCGGAACCCATTCGTCACTCCCGGTAAAGTGCTGGAAATGCCCGAAACTTTTCCGGAGTTCAAACACCACTTTCCTATATATCAATCTTTACCTCCAGACTATTACGAAGCTCCTCATGACGTCCGGGATCTCATCCGGGACTCTGAACAACCGCCGGTCACCACCATACATAACTCTATACTACCGAACGTCACCAAACCTTAAGTGTGCAGACCCCGCGGGTTCGAGAACTATGTAGACATGACCGAGACACATCTACGGTCAATAACCAATAATGGGACCTAGATGCCCATATTGATTCCTACATATTCTATGAAAATCTTTATCAGTTGAACCTCTATGTCAAGGATTCAGTTAATCCCGTATGATGTTCCCTTTGTTCTTGGTATGTTACTTGCCCGAGATTCGATCGTAGGTATCTCTATACCCAGTTCAACCTCGTTACTGGCAAGTCTCTTTACTCGTTCCTTAATACAAGATCCCGTGGATAACACTTAGTCACATTGCTTGCAAGGCTTATTGTGATGTTGTATTACCGTGTGGGCCCTGAGATACCTCTCCGTCACACGGAGTAACAAATCCCAGTGTTGATCCATGCCAACCCAGCAGACACCCTCGGAGATACCTGTAGAGTACCTTTATAGTCACCTAGTTACGTTGTGATGTTTGATACACACAAGGCACTCCTCCGGTGTCCGTGAGTAGCATGATCTCATGGTCATAGGAACATATACTTGGCATGCAGAAAACTATAGCAATAAACTGACACGATCATATGCTACGTTTATAGTTTGGGTCTTGTCCATCACATCATTCTCCTAATGATGTGATCCCGTTATTAAATGACATCTCATGTCAATGGCTAGGAAACCTTGACCGTCTTTGATCAACGAGCTAGTTCACTAGAGGCACACTAGGGACAAAGTGTTGTATATATATCCACACATGCAATGTGTTTCCAATCAATACAATTATAGCATGGATAATAAACAATTATCATGAACTAGTAAATATAATAATAAACACTTTATTTATTGCCTCTAGGGAACATTTCCAACAGTCTCCCACTTGCACTAGAGTCAATAATCCAGTTCACATCACTATGTGATTTGCATTGTAATGAATCGAACACCCATGCAGTTCTGGTGTTGATCATGTTTAGCCCTTGGAAGAGGTTTAGTCAACGGGTCTGCAACATTCAGATCCGTGTGCACTTTGCAAATTTTTATGTCGTCCTCCTTGATGTACCCGCGGATGGAATTGAAGCGTCGCTTTATGTGTCTGGTCCTCTTGTAAAACCTAGGTTCCTTGGCCAGGGCAATGGCACCAGTGTTGTCACAGAACATAGTTATTGGATTCAGTGCACTGGGCACTATCCCGAGATCTGTCATGAACTGCTTTATCCAGACACCTTCCTTCGTTGCCTCCGAGGCGGCGATGTACTCCGCTTCGCATGTAGAATCGGCTACCATGCTTTGCTTGGAACTGCACCAACTTACTGCTCCCCCGTTGAGAATAAATATGTATCCGGTTTGCGACTTAGAGTCATTCGGATCAGTGTCAAAGCTTGCATCGACATAACCCTTTACGATGAGATCTTGATCACCTCCATAAACGAGAAACATTTCCTTAGTCCTTTTTAGGTACTTAAGGATATTCTTGACCGCCGTCCAGTGCTCCATTCCAGGATCACTTCGAAACCTTTTGGACATACTTATGGCAAGGCTGACATTAGGTCTTGTGCACATCATTCATACATGATAGAGCCTATGGCTGAAACATAGGGGATGACACTCATCTTCTCTCTATCTTCTGCAGTCACTTGGCATTGAGTCTTACTCAACTTCACACCTTGTAACACAGGCAAGAACCCCTTCTTGACTGATCCATTTTGAACTTCTTCAAAACTTTATCAAGGTATGTGCTTTGTGAAAGTCCTATCAAGCATGTTGATCTATCTCTATAGATCTTAATGCCTAATATGAAAGCAGCTTCTCCTAGGTCCTTCATTGAAAAACTTTTGTTCAAATATTCCTTCATGCTTTCCAGCATTTCTATATTGTTTCCAATCAACAATATGTCATCCACATATAATATCAGAAACGCTATAGAGCTTCCACTCTCTTTCTTGTAAACACAAGCTTCTCCATAAACTTGTATAAACCCAAACGCTTTGATCACCTCATCAAAGCGCTTAGTCCAACTCCGAGATGCTTGCACCGGTCCATAAATGAATCGCTGGAGTTTGCAAACTTTGTCAGCATACTCTGGATCGACAAAACCTTCTGGTTGTATCATACACAACTCTTCCTCAAAGAAACCGTTGAGGAACGCTATTTTGACATCCATCTGCCAAATTTCATAGTCGAAATATGCAGTTATTGCCAACATGATTCTGACGGACTTAAGCATTGCTACTGGTGAGAAGGTATCATCGTAGTCAACTCCTTGAACTTGTGAAAAACCCTTTGCCACAAGTCGAGCTTTATAGACGGTGACATTCCCATCCGCGTCCGTCTTCTTCTTAAAGATCCATTTGTTCTGAATGGCCTTTCGCCCTTCAGGTAATATTTCCAAAGTCCATACTTTGTTTTCATACATGGATCCCATCTTGGATTTCATGGGCTATAACCATTTCTCGGAATCCAGGCCCATCATCGCTCCTCCATAGCTCGTAGGTTCATTGTTGTCCAACAACATGACTTCCAAGACAGGGTTGTCGTACCACTCAGGAGCAGTAGGCGCCCTTGTCGACCTACGAGGTTTAATTGTAACTTGATCCGAAGCTTCATGGTAATCATCATTAACTTCCTCTTCAACTGCCTAGGCTCCACAGAAACATCTTTCTGTGCTGCCCTACTCTCTGGTTGAAGCAAAGGTTCAATAACCTCATCAAGCTCTATTTTCCTCCCACTCAATTCTTTCGAGAGAAACTCTTTCTCAAGAAATGTTTCGTTCTTAGCGACAAACACTTTGCCTTCGGATCTAAGATAGAAGGTATACCCAACTATCACTTTTGGGTATCCTATGAAGACGCATTTCTCCGCTTTGGGTTCCAGCTTTTCAGGCTGAAGCTTTTTGACATAAGCATCACATCCCCAAACTTTAAGAAATGACAGCTTTGGCTTCTTGTCAAGCCATAGTTCATATGACATTGTCTCAATGGATTTCGATGGTGCCCTATTTAAAGTGAATGGAGTTGTCTCTAATGCATAACCGCAAAACGATAGTGGCAAATCGGCAAGAGACATCATAGAACGCACCATATCTAATAAGGTTCGATTACGACATTCGGACACACCATTACGCTGTGGTGTTCCAGGCGGTGTCAACTTTGAAATAATTCCACACTGTCTTAAGTGACTGCCAAACTCATAACTCAGATATTCACCTCCTCGGTCAGACTGTAGGAATTTAATCTTCTTGTTAACGATGATTCTCAACTTAACTCTGAAATTGCTTGAACTTTTCAAATGTTTCAATACTTGTGTTTCATTAAGTAAATATACCCATATGTACTTAATTCATTAGTGAAGGTGAGAAAATAACGATATCCACAGCACGCCTCAATGTTCATTGGACCGCACACATCAGTATGTATGATTTCCAACAAATCACTCGCCCGTTCCGTTGTGCGACGTTTTGGTCATCTTGCCCATGAGGCATGGTTCACATGTGTCAAGTGATTCAAAATCAAGTGACTCCAAAAGTCCATCAGCATAGAGCTTCCTCATGCGTTTTACACCAATATGAGCCAAACGACAGTGCCATAAGAAAGTGGTACTATCATTATCAAATCTACATCTTTTGGCATCAATGTTATGAACATGTGTATCATCACTATCAAGATTCAGTATGAATAAACCCCTCACATTGGGTGCATGACCATAAAAGATATTACTCATATAAATAGAACAACCATTATTCTCTGACTTAAATGAGTAACCGTCTCACAATAAACAAGATCCAGATATAATGTTCATGCTTAAGGCGGGCACTAAATAACAAATATTCAGGTTCATCACTAATCCCGATGGTAATCGAAGAGAGAGCGTGCCGACGGCGATCACATCAACCTTGGAACCATTTACCACGCGCATCATCACTTCGTCCTTCACCAGCCTTCGTCTATTCCGTAGTTCCTGTTTTGAGTTGCAAATGTGAGCAACCGAACCGGTATCAAATACCCACGCACTACAACGAGAGCTAGTAAGGTACACATCAATAACATGTATATCATATATACCTTGTTTTTTGTTGGCTGCCTTCTTGTCAGCCAGATACTTGGGGCAATTCTGCTTCCAGTGACCAGTTCCCTTGCAATGAAAGCACTCAGTTTCTGGCTTGGGTCCAGCCTTGGGTTTCTTCACGGGAGGAGCAATTGCTTTGCCACCCTTCTTGGAGTTACCCTTCTTGCCCTTGCCATTCTTCTTGAACCTAGTGGTTTCATTGACCATCAACACTTGATGTTCTTTCTGGATTTCAGACTCAGCGACTTTCAGCATTGCAAACAGCTCGGCGGCTGACTTGTTCATCCCGTGCATGTTATAGTTCAGCACGAAGCTCTTGTAGCTAGGTGACAGTGATTGAAGAACTCTGTCAGTGATCGCCTCTGGCGAAAGAGGCATCCCTAACTCCACCAGACGAGTCGAATACCCAGACATTCTGAGTATATGTTCACTGATAGACCCGTTCTCCTCCATTTTGCAAGCATAGAACTTATCGGAGGTCTCATACCTCTCGATCCAGGCATTGTTCTTAAAGATAAACTCCAACTCCTGGAACATCTCATATGCTCCATGAAGTTCAAAACATCTTTGAATTCCCGGTTCTAAGCCATACAATATTGCACACTGAACTATTGAGTAATCTCCAGAATGTGCCTCCCAAGCGTTCTTAACATCTTCGGATGACAAGTCTACGGCTTGGTTACCAAGAGGTGCATCAAGGACATATGCCTTCTGGGAAGCCATGAGGATAATCCTCAGATTATGGTCCCAGTCCACAAAGTTACTTCCATCATCTTTCAACTTAGCTTTCTCTAGGAACGCATTAAAATTCAGGGGTGCTACTGCGCGAGCCATTGATCTACAACATAAATATGCAAAGGTTACTTAGACTATTGTTCAAGATAATGAGTTTAGTAAATCAAATTACTAAAGCTCCCACTCAAATTGACATCCCTCAGGTCATCTGAGTGACACATGATCCATATTCACCAACTCAAGTCCGATCATCACGTGATTTAAGGTAGTTTCAATGGTGAACATCATCATGTTGATCATATCTACTATATGACACATGCTCGACTTTTTGGTCTCTTGTGTTCCGAGGCCATGTTTGTACATGCTAGGCTCGTCAAGTTTAACCTGAGGGTTTTGCATGTGCAACACTGGCTTACAACCGTTGTATGCAAGTGTAGAGTCTATCACACCCGATCATCACGTGGTGTCTCGACACGATGAACTTTCGCAATGGTACACACTCGGGGAGAACACAGTTCATCTTGAAATTTAAGTGAGGGATCACCTTATAATGCTACCATCGTCCTAAGCAAAAAAAGGTGCATAAAAGGATTAACGTCACATGCAATTCATAAGTGACATGATATGGCCATGAACTTGTGCTTTTGATCTCCATCGTGAAAGCACCAGCATGATCTCCATCGTCACCGGCATGACACCATGATCTCCATCATCTTGATCTCCATCAACGTGTAGCCATCGGGGTTGTCGCGCCCACCATGCTTCTACTACTATTGCTACCGTTTAGCGATAAAGTAAAACATTACATAGTGCTTAATGATTGACACGCAGGTCATACAATAATTAATGACAACCATATGGCTCCTGCCGGTTGCCGTACTCATCGGCATGCCAGTCGTGATATTCTATACAAAAACATGATCATATCATACATAATATTTATCACATCATGAAATTGGCCATATCACATCACAACATATGCTGCAAAAACAAGTTAGACGTCCTCTAATTGTTGTTGCATATTTTACGTGGCTGCTATGGGTATCTAGCAAGAACGATTCTTACCTACGCAAAAAACAACAACGGTGATATGAAGATTGCTTTTCAACCTTCTACAAGGTCCGCCTCAATCAAATCTGATCCAACTAAAGTGGGAGAGATAGACACCCGCTAGCCATCTTTGTGCGATGAAGTCACATGTCAGCCGATGGAACACGTTCTCTCGTAAGCATACGAGTAAATTCGGTCCCAGCCGCTTCATACCACAATAATGCTGAACCATGAAAAGACGAAGGAAGGAAGCAATCTGAATATCAATGCCCACAAACTCTTTGTGTTATACTCAACATCTCATCTACGCATAAACCTAGCTCTAATACCACTGCTGGGGAACGTTGCATGGGAAACAAAAAATTTCCTATGCTTCACCAAGATCAATCTAGGAGATGAGCATCTATGGTAGGAGAGGTTGGATCTACGTACCCTTGTAGATCGCTAAGCGGAAGCGTCAAAGAACGTGGTTGATGTAGTGGTACGTCTCCACGAACCAAATCGCAAGCCGTCTAACGAACTCTCGATCAAGTACCGAACGGACGGCACCTCCGCGTTCAGCACATGTGCAACTCGGTGAAGATCTCCGCCTTCTTGATCCAGCAAGAGGGAGCATTGAGGTAGACGAGTTCTCCGGCAGTGCGACGGCGTTACGGCGATGGTGGTGGAGCAATTCCAGGAGGGCTTCGCCTAAGCACTGCTGAAAACCGATCTAGAGGAGAAAACGATCTAGAGGAAGAAGACGGCAACACTTGGCAGAATTAGGGTTGGGGCTGCCTTCAAAATCCTCTAGTATATATGGGAGGGAGGATAGAGGAGGCATCCCTAGACTCTCCTCCAAGGAGAGTTTCGGCCGAACCAAAGGGTAGGAGTCCACCTCCCACAAGGGAGGTGGATTCCAAGTGGGACTCTTTCCCAAACATGGCCCCTACTCTATCTCCTTCTCCATGCGCATAGGGCCTTTTGGGCTGGCTTTCCCAGCCCACTAGGGGATGGTGCGCTACCTCTAAGGCCCATGTGGCCCCTTGGGGTATGTGGGCCCCACTTGGTGGTCCCTGGAACCCATTCGTCACTCTCGGTACAGTGCCGGAAATGCCCGAAACTTTTCCAGAGTTCAACCACCACTTTCCTATATATCGATCTTTACCTACAGACTATTCCGGAGCTCCTCATGACGTTCGGGATCTCATACGGGACTCCGAACAACCTTCAGTCACCACCATACATAACTCTATACTACCGAAACGTCACCAAACCTTAAGTGTGAAGACCATGCGGGTTCGAGAACTATGTAGACATGACCAAGACACCTCTACGGTTAATAACCAATAGCGGGACCTGGATGTCCATATTGATTTCTACATATTCTATGAAGATCTTTATCAGTTGAAGCTCTATGTCAAGGATTCAATTAATCCCGTATGATGTTCCCTTTGTTCTTTGGTATGTTACTTGCCCAAGATTCGATCGTCGGTATCTCTATACCTAGTTCAACCTCGTTACCGACAAGTCTCTTTACTTGTTCCTTAATACAAGATCCTGTGGCTAACACTTAGTCACATTGCTTGCAAGGCTTATTGTGATGTTGTATTACCGAGTAGGCCCTGAGATACCTCTCTATCACACGAAGTAACAAATCCCAGTGTTGATTCATGCCAACTCAGCATACACCCTCGGAGATACCTGTAGAGTACCTTTATAGTCACCCAGTTACGTTGTGACGTTTGATACACACAAGGCACTCCTCCGGTGTCTGTGAGTTGCATGATCTCATTGTCATAGGAACATATACTTGGCATGCAGAAAACTATAGCAATAAACTAACATGATCATATTCTATGTTTATAGTTTGGGTCTTGTCCATCATATCATTCTCCTAATGATGTGATACCATTATCAAATGACATATCATGTCAATGGCTAGGAAACCTTGACCATCTTGATCAACGAGCTAGTTCACTAGAGGCACACTAGGGACAAAGTGTTGTCTATATATCCACACATGCAATGTGTTTCCAATCAATACAATTATAACATGGATAATAAAAAATTATCATGAACAAGGAAATATAATAATAAACACTTTATTTATTGCCTCTAGGGCACATTTCCAACACTTTGAACATTTTTTTACACGATCAACATGCCCACTAGAATGCACCATGTCCAAATTTCACAAAATGTTCATGCTCGTTCATCGTATTTGGTCCCTTTTGTGTATACTTTCTAGGTCGTTTGTGCTTATAATTCACGTTAGAACATCTTGCACATGAAAAGGCATTCCAAAAGGACTAGAACAGTCGTAATTATGTATTTGAATAAGCTTTCATGTATTTACTAGGAAATTAATACAGTTTTAAAGGATATATATGTGTGGGAAGAGGCAACCATAGATGCGTCATTTATTTATTTTGTAACTCTAGAAAAATGGAAAAGATACTTGAAGAAGATGCTATCTCCTGTGGCGCCCGCACATGACCTCAATATGATTCGGTAAATTTTTTAGGAGGTATGGATAATGTCGTGATAGACACTCTTCATAAAACGGACCATCACCTATGGAGTTTCATGGTCCGGGAGTGAAAATCGCCATGTTTTAAGGGGAACCCATATTTTTCCTTGGTCCTTTCAACTAGATTTATTTTATACGATCAACATGCCCACTAGAATGCACCGTGTCCAAATTTCACAATGTTCATGTTTGTTTATCATATTTGGTCCCTTTTGTGTACACTTTCTATGTCCTTTGTACTTATAATTCAGGTTAGAACGTTTTGCACATGAAAAGGCGTTCAAAAAGGACTAGAAAATTTGTAATTATGTTGTTGAATAAGTTTTCATGTATCTAATAGGAAATTAATATAGTTTTAAAGGATATATATGTGTGGGAAGAGGAAACCATAGATGTGTCATTTATTTATTTTGTAACTCTAGAAGAATGGAAAACATGCTTGAAGAACATGTTATCTCCTGTGGCGCCCGGGCATGACCTCAATATGATTCGGTAATTTTTTAGGAGCTATGGATAATGTCGTGATAGACACTCTTCATAAACCGGACCATCACCTATGGAGTTTCATAGTTCGGGAATGGAAATCACCATGTTTTCAAGGGGACCCCATATTTTTCCTTGGTCCTTTCAACTAGATTTATTTTATACGATCAACATGCCCCTTAGAATGCACCATGTCCAAATTTCACAATATTCATGCTTGTTCATCGTATTTGGTCCCTTTTTTGTACTTTCTAGGTCATTTGTGCTTATAATTCACGTTAGAACATTCTTTACATGAAAATGTGTTCAAAAGGAGGACGAAAATTCGTAATTGTGTTGTTGGATAAGTTTTAATGTATTTTTTAGGAATTTAAAGGATATGTGTGGGAAGAGGCAACCAGAGATGTGTCTTATTTATTTTGTATCTCTAAAAAAAGGGAAACATGCTTGAAGAACATGTTATCTCATGTGGTGCTCGAGCATGGCACTCTTCATGATAGACACTCTTCGTAAACTGGATCATCACCTATGGAGTTTCATGGTTCCGGGAGTGAAAATCGCCATGTTTTCATGGGGAACCCATATTTTCTTGGTCCTTTCAACTTGATTTATATTATATGATTAACATACCCACTAGAATGCACCACGTAAAAATTCACAATTTTCAGGCTCTTTTATTGTATTTTGTCCCTTTTTTGTATTTTCCAGGCCTTTTATGTTTTTAATACATCTTTAATGGCAAACGTTCTCTTACAACAAACTGTTTGCAAAGCGTCTGATGGAAGAGAGAGATAGAGAGAGAGAGAAGACTTTAATTATTTCCAATGCGGGGTCACCAATTTTATCTTTTATCACATACGAGTATTTGATGCGCTTCGTGTGCGTTGCATGCCCCCCCGTAAGTTTCGAGTTTTGCCGCCAAATTCTCAATAGGCACGCGATTTCTGTAGTTATTCGTCCCACCCCACATCAACCCATAACATTTCCCCCTTATCCCCATCGCCCCCTCTCCCCCCGCTCTAATTGCAGCCCAAACTGCCGTGACAGCCGCAACCAAATCTATGTTTTGCACCAGTCTCGCTCATCGATCTAGTGAGGTAACCTCCAATCTCCATCTCCGCCCCAGCCCGATAGCTCAGATGGAGCATGTGAACAACCCTCATGCCTCCACATCCCCACCCTCTATCGCTGAGCGACCCCGCGTAAGCTCAACCACATATCATGCAAAGGTCGAGGAGCTTGTCATGGCAGTCGATGACGCGATGAACGCTATGCGTGCCGACCTGGAGGAACATCTCGCCGCCAACGTGGTGCAGGCTCTGGCCTTGATGAATTCCCCAAGAAACTACTCCCCAGGACCTACCAAGTATGAATTGTCCAATTGATTTTTACGAATACCAGTATAGCAATGTTTAACCGTGTCAATTTCAGTTTCAACAGTACATGTTTAGATTTCCATGTTAGGTTTTTGTTGTTCATTTAATTTATGCACAGTGTGTTGTTCAAGTATGAACTGTCTAGTTCAATTTTACCAATACCAGTTACAAACTTACAATGCCTATGCTAGTTTGCTGTTAAGCCTGCTTTAGTGAACAGTTATATCCATTTTTTACGCTGTTCATTAGGTACCGTGCTACTCTTCGCAAAGAAGGTATCACTGGAGATGATGTCCTTCAATTACCATTATATATTTTTGGTGCATGTTAACCCTGTTGTAGTTGACATGCCTTTCCTTGTACCTACACAGTTCCATAATGCACGATGGTGTTGTTTACCATCGAGGTTAGTCACATCCCAATATCTTATAGTACTTTAAATCATTTGTTCAGTTGCAGTTTAGCTTCTAACATTTACTTGTTGCTTGTAAGTACATATGTTAGCGGTACTAATCCATGCTGCGACCGGCAGGAACACCTAGCCACCAACTTTGTGCGGGCTCTGGCCGAGTTGAAGTACCCCAACAACTACCCCGCGGGATTTACCAAGTATGAACTGGCTCGTGATGTTTAAATGTGTCAATTTCTGTTTCACTCGTACACCTTTTAATGACTATGTAAGGTTGTTTGAACTCTGAAGTGAACACATCTAGTTTAATTTCACCAATACCCGTCCGTTTGTTACCACGCTACTCCTCACAATGAAAATATCACCAGAGATATTTTTGTTTTAGTTAACATTTTCTATTTTTGGTGGATGTTAACCCTGTTGTAGTTAAGACGTCTTTCTATGTGCTTATGTAGGGCTACGACGCGCGATGCTATTGTTTACCATCGAGGTTAGTCACCTCCCATTTTCTTATAATATTTTACATTATCTGTGCAATTGCAACTTGTGTTCTAACATTGATTTGTTGCTTGTAGGTAGATATATCAGCGGTACTGATTCACGCTTTGACCCCCTCTTTGCATATGGGGCAATGTAATAACCATGAACAAGCATCAAGTGAGGAAACTAAGAAAAATTGTTAGGCAGAAGAAATATTTGAGTGGAATTAAACTCTTTATTTATACTTTATCCAAGAAATCAGTGAGCTTTAGGATGGTAAGTAATCTGTTGCCTTCATTTGCATCCCAAAACAAGTTACTCTATTAGACATGAATACCTGAAAGTTGTCTCTTTTCAGTGGTTTCCAAAGGAATTTACTCAAGATTACCTAGCAAACTACGTGACCTATGTGGAGGCAACAAAGGTTATAGTATATAATTCATGCTACCATGATGACGGTCTAGAAGTCTTCTTGAAGGCAGTGAAGGATGGACGGGCGATCATCACAAGGGGTTGGACAAAAGTTGTGTGCACCTTTGGCATGAAGGAGGGCACATTATGGGTATTCCGCTTCTTCAACTCCATCGACGGCCAAAAGCATTTACATTTCACTCTTCACCTTTACCGCCTCTAATACTATATATTGTGGTTCATCATATTTAATCTTTCACCGAATTATGTAACCATGGAACATGTACTGAGATTTTGATTTATGCATTGGTTGTTGAACCATTCTAATCAGGGTATGTATTGATGGATGAGAAATCCACATTTCATAACTAAAAATTTGAATTTATAAATCTAATAATAAATTAGAAAAAATAAGATATTGGGTAAATTACAGCACATACAACTAGAACGATTAAACCGTGTGCGATGGTGTCATATGCCACACATGATTGTTTGAATAATAGTGTGTGTGATTATCAGCTTTACAACACACGATCACATATTTTGCACGTGAGGGATGCGCGCACTATCACACACGCGTTTGCATGCCGTAACTGTGTGCGCTTGATATTAATAGCACAAACGGTTACGAATCTGCATGTGTGTGTAATGTAGGACGATGAAGAGATGGTTGGCATATGTTTCGCGTGTGCAATCCGAAAAAGTATCACACACGAATATATCTGTGCCATCATCTCGGATGTCTGCTTGACCACAAATGTATCATCAAAGTGTGGCGTGTGGGATAGGCTACGACTTCGCATACGTTTATGTTAGGCAAATCGTCAGCAGGTGCTCGCACCATCGCAGACAATGTTTCTGTGTCGTGTGCGATGAACCCCCCCTATTGCCTAGGCATGCAAGGCGACGGTTTTGTACTACGTCACCGAAAGGGGTTAAAAACCGTTTGTATAGCAAGTAACGATATGAGTGTTTGTCTTTTTTTGCTGATACCTACTCAGACATCCAATTATTTTGAAATTGGGCACATACATCATGCACTCACTCATCTTTCTTCGTAACAAACTTATAATATTTTTTGAATTTGTTTAGTATTTTAATGTTTTTTGTTCACTCCTGGGTTCATCTGAGCCTGGAAGGCAAAACTTCTCACTCATGCATGAAAGCATACTCTACGGAGACATATGATAGTCTGCATATTGCCCAACCATGTCAACCCATTTGATTGCCAGGGCTGTTTTTTTGCTCGCGCAATGTTTAAAGTATTCCCGGTCCACGGTGAGGGGGAATGGACGAATTGGGCATTTCTCCAGAGTGTCCTCTTGCCTCCACGAGTTGGGAAGCACGGGAGAGGACGAGACATGTCATAACTCCCTCCCCTCACCGTCCACTCCATATTCACATCATATTCACTCACTCTCTCATCCCCCTTCCATTTCTTTGATGGTCGACCCTCAAGAACAATGCCCACAGTCCCATCCCCTCCGGCAGCCCAATGCATGAAAGGTAGCTTGCTAGAGGTCACCACAAAGGGAATTGACCTAATCACGGCTTTCAGTCGCTTGCTCCAAAAGCTCCACCTCGAGCTCGATGATGGCGTAAGCTTTGCCGCTTGGCTGCTGGAAGGAGGTCGTCGGAGTTATCTATCATCATCACGCACCATCTCCTTTGCCGCGAAGCCATAGTTGTTTTGAATTTTTTTACCATAATACCTAGATCCACCAGAATAGGTAACTTATGTGGATGCGGTTTGTAGTTGTCCCTCACATCTCAATGTTCCGATATAGGGTTCGGATTATGTCTCGCATGAATGGAATGCCCTAAACATTATCTAGTATTCTCCTTTGGATATACTGGGTTGTCCCATCTCATTTCCTTCGTCCGAAACATTGCTCATACTTTATATCCACTATCTCTTTAAAATCTATTTGCTCGAAGAAAAAACCTCCTACATGCATTCGTAAGTAGGTCCCCATTTTCCCTCTCATCTATCTTATTCATGGGAAAATGCAATCAGTTGAAGATTCATCTCAACCAGTAGGTAGAACTGATAGCACTGATGACATTCTAGGCACAACATATGAGTCAAAGGCATTGAATGCTTTGAATAAACCAACAGCTAAACCATTGACGAGCAAGCGCAAGAGAACAACTGGAGAGCAACAAGAAAATGCTCCTCTCAAGAAGAGAAAAGGAGGCAGGCAACCGTTCACAAACTCCACCGAGTTTATTACTCATGATAGATACCACACTATCTTTGGGAGACGAGTGGCACTCAGAAAAGGAGACTGCAATAGATTCGGTGCCACTGTGTTCGAAGGTAGTTCAACTATGAATTTGTACGCCCTCACTTTGCACAGAACCTCACCTTTCATACTCCATGCCGTGATTGTCGTGCTATTTCGCTCATCAAGCCATGAGGTCCTACAGAAAGACCTCCCCCTCCACCAAATTCTCATGAGTCATTTCTCTGGACCCCCCAAATCATATCCTGCTGAGCTAACTAAGCGTCAAAGAAATGCCCAAATGACTGTGGCAAAAGCTGAATAGAAGGCGGCAAAGGAAGGCAAAAATATTTGTCTTCTCAAAGATGTTGAGAAGAAACATGATGGAGGGTCATCTCAAGGCTGCTCCAGGCGGAAGCATGATCCCAATGCTCGCACCACTTCGTGAAGAAAATCTCTTGCGAAGATGAAAGGGAAAATGCATGTTGAGGCCAAAGACAACTCTTCGTCCGATGACGATCCCCCTCTCACTTAGGAAGAGGTTGAAGCCACTCTCAGTGAACAAGTCAACAAAACCACCTCAACCATTCTGCTAGATCTTCAGACACACGTGGCTCCTCCGGAACCTCCGAAGAAAATTAAGCATCGAAAAACTCCTGCAACAACGGTTCAAATGAAACAGGATGTTAATATGACACCTGGTCCATATGCCATTGATGTTCATGACTTAGTTGTGGATGCACCTATTCATACTGCCAAGCCAGGAGAAAAGATTCCCAAGGCTTCCGTGAAAAAGCTCAAGGCTCCTCCAACCGAGCAAAATGCTTCTGCAGACTTGAAGGAGAAAGCACCAATATTCACTCCAAATTTGGCCCATCCATTGGCCTTAGAACCTCCTCTTGAGGAATTTCATTCTGAACCTGCTCCTATAGCCTGATATGTCTCCAACGTATCTATAATTTATGAAGTATTCATGGCATTTTTACAATGAATCTATATGATTTTGGTATGCTTTCATTAGAACTAACCCGGACTAACGTTGTTTTCAGCAGAACTAACATGGTGTCGTTTGAGTGATGAGCATGATTGCAATATTCTTAGTATGAATTCTCTGAATATTCATGATGCTAATGATATGCAAATTCACAAGCTTGGGGATGCTATGTTTGATGAATATGATTTTTTTAGTCCCCCAAGTTTTGATGAGCAAACCTATTATAATGATGAGATGCCTACTATCTATGATTATTATGATGATGAAATGTATGCTATAAAGAGAGTGATAGTAACCATGAAACTTTTCATCATGATTTTAATATTCAATGTTCTTGTGTCAATCAAGTATCTCATGATAGTTATTTTGTTGAGTTTGCTCCCAATATTATGAATGAAAAGAAAATTGCTTATGTGGAGAGTGAGAAAATTTCTATGCTTATGGATAATGAAGAGAATGCTTTATGTGCTGGTTATATTGTGGAATTCCTTCATGATGCTACTGATAATTATTATGAGGGAGAAACATATGCTTGTAGAAATTGCAATAATATCAAGTTTCCTCTCTATGTGTTCAAGGTTTTGAAGTTGATTCTTGCTCCCATAAAGTTTTTCCTCACAAAATCCCTATGCGTAGGAAGTTTTTTAGACTTAAATTTTCTTGTCATGAGATTCATGATGCTCTTTTGCATGTTTCAATTATTATTCCTATACGAGCATCATTGAAATCATCATGCCTAGCTAAAAGGCATTAAAGAAAAGCGCTTGTTGGAAGACAACCCAACACTTTCACTTTCTGTTTTGATGTGTTCACATGATTAAGATACTGTAATAATCATGTTTTGTGTCTTTTATTTCAATAAAGTGCCAAGTAAAGCCTTTGGGATAGTGTGGATACTTGCTTGTTTGATTATGTGCAAAAAACAGAAAGTTCTGCGTCCAGTATATGAATTATATGATTTTAACGGAGCGTCAAAAAATTATGAAATTTTTGCACAACATTTACATGAAAATTCCTTGAGCTTTCCTAATTTTTTAGAAGTTTAAGCATCAGGAAAATATGGTTATCATTTAGATCTTTACAGACTCTTCTATTTTTAACAGATTCTGTTTTGCATGCATAGTTTGCTTGTTTCAAGTGTTCCTACAGCTTATATTGAGTAATATAAATTGTTGGAATGATTTCATATAGTAGTTATCATGTGGTAATAATTATGAATCTTGTCTTGATAGTACCTAAGTGAATGATTTATCTTTACTACACTAACCCTTCTCACGAAGTTCCGTTAAGTTTTGTGTGATTGAAGTTTTCAAGTTTTGGGTGAGACACCGATATGAGGAAAATAATGAGTGACAAGAAACTAATATTGGGGATGCCCTATTCACCCACAAGGTAATAAACAAGGAATATTCAAGCACCTAAGCTTGGGGATGCCCCTGGAGGCATCCCCTCTTTCGTCTTCAACACTATCGGTATATCTCACTTGGAGCTATATTTTTATTCGTCACATAATATGAGTTTTGTTTGGAGCATCATTTTATTTTTATTTTATATGTTAGGTGTTATTTATAATATTGTTTTCAATAAAAAGTTCCAAGAATTGCCATAGGATGCTTGCATTGCTTGTTTTGATATGTGCTGGGTAAAAACAGAAACTTTTTCTGTAGTGTTTGAATTTTCATATTTTACTGGAATGTGTAACGTTTATGAAAGTTTTAAACAGTATTTTAAGATAAATTTTATTGGATTTCCTAATTTTTCATATTTTTTTAGTTACATAAGTACACTGGTTTAATAAATTCCTACAGACTGTTCTGTTTAGACAGATTGCTGTCACAGTTTTGTTATCAACTTATCCTATAGTTTCCATAGCCTATATTGGTAAATATAAATTGTGTAAATGATAGTAGAAAGTACGTAATGTTTTAAAATTATTGTGAAACTTGTCTTGGACGTACATGAAGTCTTGATTTATTCTTATGTGTACTAACCTATCTCACGAGTTCTTTTCGAGTTTTGTGTGGATCAAGTTTTTGAGAATAGGTGAAACCGGGATATGAGAGGATTGAACAATATACAAAATCTCAAGCTTGGTGACGCACAAGGCACCCCAAGAAAATATTTCAAGAACTCTCAAGCATCTAAGCTTGGGGATGCTACGCATCCCACCTCTCTTCATCAACTATCGGTTAGCTATGTTGAGCCTAAATTTTTATTCGTTCACATGATGCATCCTATTTTTTGAGTGCTATTTTATTTTGTTTGATGCTTAAATAAAATACTCAGATCTGAAAATCTTTATTGAGAGAGAGTCCTCACATAGCTACTTAATTGTTTGACTAACTCATTGATCTTCATTTATATGTTTTGGAGTAGTTTTGTCATTTACTCTCGTGCTTCACTTGTATCCTATGAGTAAATGATTGAAGGAATTGAATATCATAAATCTGAAATCATATATGTTTTATATGATTATCCCATGGGGAGTAATGACTTCACATATAAGAATTATAGATGGTGAAATTTATTGAAAGTTAGCAAACACCGCATTGGTCACTTGAACAATTCATGAAAGAATATTGAAGGAAGAGATATTTCACATATAAATATACTATCTTGGACATCTTCTATGATTGTGAATACCCATTAATTATTTTCAAAATTGAGAAAATTAGTTGAAGTTGGACAAGGAAAACAACGTAATGAGTTATGCTTGGGTATATTTTCATAGAAGTTATATTGTTATGGATCCTCCAACATGTGGTGCTTGTTTCCACCTCATACTAGACAAAACTTCTACACCAAGTAGAAATAATACTTGTGCATCCAAACACCCTTAAACCCAAAGTTGTTCCATATGAGTCCACCATACCTACCAATATGCGGTATTTACCTGCCATTACAAGTAAATTTGCATGTGCCAAACTCTAAACCTTCAAATAATATTCTGTTTTGTATGCCCGAATCGCTAATATAGTAACTAGGGGTTGTCAGTATCTTCCATGCTAGGTGGGTATTCTCACGAAATGTGTTGATTCACTATCATTCTCGAGAAAGTGGCTGGTATTCGGGATGCCCAGTTCCATGCTCAAAAATCAAATCAAAATATAATGAAACAAAACTCCCCCAGGATTGTTGTTTGTATGGACGGTACCCATGGATTCGGCTCGCTGTGGAGTGTGATTGATTGGTAGGGGGGAGTAAAAACTTTACCATTTTGTTTGGGAACCGCCTATAATATATCTAGCATGGAAGATACTGAGATCACTCGGTTGTTATGTTGACAATGAAAGCATACCGCTCAAAATTATTATTCATCTCTGTTTTAAAAGCTCGAGCTCTGTCACCTCTGCAAATCAATGCTTCCCTCTATGAAGGGCCTATCTTTTACTTTCTAGTACTTACCTTTATACAAGAGTCATGGTGATCTTCACCACTTCCTATATTTCACCTTTTTCTCTTGGCAAGCATTATGTGTGTGTGTGGGGGGGGGGGGAGATCCAAGCATTCATGGCCATTCAAATATATTTGATCATGAATTATTATTGTTGACAATTATCTATATGATAAATAAGTTGGGAGGCGAAACTTCAAGCCCCTATATTTCTCTGTGTTCGACGGATTCCATTTGCTCTAAAAATATGCTTTGAGTGTTAGCAATCATGGAAGACTATATGATGGTTGAGTATGTGGAATTTGCTAAATCAAAGCTATTACATAGACCCTTCCTGAAATAAGATGAATTGCAATTGTTTGGTGACTCAGAGCATAGTTTGTTAGTTTTCAACAAACTCGATGGTCTATACTTTAACATGTGAATAGCTTGTTACTCGATCATGAGAAGTTTTATGAGATGAGATACTGTTTATGATATATAATGATGCTAGAAAAAAGTGTTTGGAATTATCATTGGTCAAACTTGTGCACTTGCTAGCACTCACACTTCATAAATTATTTCTTTTATCATTTACCTACTCGAGGATGAGCAGGAATTAAGCTTGGGGATACTGATACATCTCCAACGTACCTATAATTTATGAACTATTCATGCCATTTTTACAATAATTCTATATGATTTTGGTATGATTTTATTAGGACTAACCTAGACTGACGTTGTTTTCAACAGAACTACCATGGTGTCGTTTTTTGTGCAGAAATAACAGTTCTCGGAATGGGCTGAAATTTTAAGGAGAATATTTTTGGAAAATATAAAAAATACTAGAAGATGCCAAAGAGGAGTCCCGGGGAGGCCACAATCCACCAGGGCGCAGCCACCCCCTAGCCGCGCCTAGCAGGCTTGTGGGCCCCTTGGGAGTCCCCTTGACGTGATTCCAACACCAAGTGCTTCTATAAATCCTAAAAACCCCAGAAAGAAACCTAGATCAGGACTTCCGCCGCCGCAAGCCTCCAAAGCCACAAAAAACCAATCGGGAGCCCGTTCTAGCACCCTGCCAGAGGGGGAAACCATCACCGGAGCCCATCTTCATCATCCCGGCAGTCTCCATGACAAGGAGGGAGTAGTTCACCCTCGGGTCTAAGGGTATGTACCAATAGCTAAGTGTTTGATCTCTCTCTCTCTCTCGTGTTCTTAAGATGACATGATCTTGATGTACCGCGAGCTTTATTTATATAGATGAATCATATGGAGTTTCCCCTCTCTATCTTCTTGTGATGAATTGAGTTTTTTCGTTGCAGTTTTCTTATCGGATTGAGTCTTTAAGGATTTGAGAACACTTGATGTACGTCTTGCGATGGGATATCAGTGGTCACAATGGGATGTTCTATTGATCCACTTGATATATGTTTTGGTGATCAACTTGCTGGTTCCGTGACCTTAGGAATCTATGATAGGGGTTGGCACATGTTTTCTTCTTGAATCTCTGGTAGAAACTTTGGGGCACTCTTTGAAGTTCTTTGTGTTGGATTTAACATGATGAATCTGAAATTGTGTGTTGAATATCATATAATCAAGCCCATGGGTACTTGTGGTGACATTGGAGTATCTAGGTGGCATTAGGGTTTTTGTTGATGTGTATCTTAAGGTGTTATTTTAGTACGAACTCTAGGGATGTTCGTGACACTTATAGGGATAGCTCATAAGAGATCAGAAAAGATAACTTTGAGGTGGTTTCGTACCCTACAACAATTTCTTTGTTACTTCTCCGCTATTTGTGACTTTCGAGTGAACTCTTTGTCGCGCGAGAGGTATTTACATATGATTCAACTATGTTAGTATTGTTGAGAGATTGCACTAGTGAAAGTATGAACCCTAGGCCTTGTTTTCAAGCACCGCAATACCGTTTGTGCTCACTTTCGTTACTAGTTACATTGATGTTTTTATATTTTCAGATTATAAAAACATATATCTACCATCCATATTACACTTTTATCACCATCTCTTCGCCGAACTAGTGCGCCTATACAATTTACCATTGTAATGGGTGTGTTGGGGACACAAGAGACTTTTTGCTATTTGGTTGCATGGTTGTTTGAGAGAGACCATCTTCATCCTACGCCTCCCACAGATTGATAAAACCTTAGGTCATCCACTTGAGGGAAAATTGCTACTGTCCGACAAAACTCTGCGCTTGGAGGCCCAACACGAGTCTACAAGAAGAAGGTTGTGTAGTAGACATCATAGCCCAATCTAATTCTCCCCACTGTTATGATCATATGTTGATCATGGAGAAGCTTGATTGATTTATTGAAAATCCTTTCAGTGAAGGAGAAGTGGCATCTTTGCCCATTCCACTCGCAATTATTGAACAAGATACTTATGTGGTGATGGAAATGTGTGATGACGCGGTCAAAGTAAATGAGCTTTCTGCCGAGATTCTTGAACTGACTAAAAAAATGAAATCAACTTTCTCCACCTTTTTCATCGGGGAATTCGAAGAGTCTTTCAAGGAGGTAAATCATTCCTATATAAAATGACATACCTTTGCAGAAATCTGCGTATGAGAAGGTAAAATCCCTCATTCAACGCCACAATATCCCTCTGCTCAAGAAGCCCCTCAATCTTTGCATCAGGGTGCTCATGAAGATAAAGCAATGCTTGTTCCACCTGTCTCGGCACAAGAGGTCCTACAAATTGTGCCTATCAATGTTTAGGCCCCAGTGCCCCCTCCAGATAAGGCTGCACCTCACGCAACTAACTACGAAGTACCACCTGGAAAGGTTCCAGCTCCTCTGAAGAAATCTGATTCTGCCAGAAATCCCGACTTAGTGATCTATGGAGAAGAATTTCTGACTACCGACAAATAATTGAAATATCCAAATCCTTGAGAATAATTGCCTCTGTTCACATTAGGTGCCAGTGCCAAAATACCTTTCTTCAATTGCTCCGCGCATCCCAAATTCTTTCAGAACAATCCATATGATGGCCCTCGCACCTTGCCATCTCCTCGCTTATGGAACCAAGAACAACTCGTATATTACTCTCATATAGTCTATGAAAGTAGGAGATATTCCCTCATGAATATCCGAATATCCTAGCTATGCGAGAGATTGGTGGTGTTGCAAAATTGCTTCAAGACCTGGATGATTTCTGCCTCACCAAAGTTTTTGCTTTTCAACATCCATGGAACCTCGAAATTGTTTCAATTTTATGCCACTTTGTACATATCTGGAGAAGAGGATGATAGTACCAAGTGGATCATGGAATGGATGACCTAAGGAAAACACATCAAGTGCACATCAACTGACTTCGTGTCACACTTCCATTTTCCTCATTTTGAGCATGCCAAACAAAATATTTAGGTCCATAACATTTATGTCATTTCTGATCAAGAGTTTCGATCCACCATGGATGCATGAAGGATTCTGTTCTACTCGGGCTCTCCTCGTCCTGAGCACTTATTTGTCGACAACCAGATGCTCTACCACTAGCTCACTTACACCATTTGTCCCTTGGCTGGCATGAATCTGAACAATTCCATCTTTGATGTTCTTCGAAATACAATCTATCCTATCTCCAAAGGTTACATCTTTGATGTTGAAGATATGTTTCTATGCATTCTGAAGGATTCGGCTCAACATCCTATTTGCATCGAAGTCTATGCAAATTGGATCCGGAAGGTAATGGATCATGCTATGAAGACTGTGTATCTTGGCAAGGCCTCTCACAAAAGCTTCATTCCTCCTTTGCGAGATATACTGAAAGTATGGAAGATTTTCCTTCGGGAAAATATCCTGGCCCAAGCCAAGATTACCATCGTCACTTTGTTGGCCCTCGTGTGCCTTAACGCGAAAGGATCTCTTCCCCTCTGCCGCCTTCTCAACTTGAAGTTAGCTTGCGCACCCAACAACTTCTCGTGAAACATAATAAGGAAGATCACTGCAAGAAAGAACACTTGGCCTGTAAGCTCAATTCTATCAACAACCGCACTCGCATAATGCATTTGATAGGTGATGAGAATAAGAAGAGGCTCTAGAAATTGGTTCGCAAATTCTTCACTAAAAGCAACTGATGAATGTGAATCTTTAGGAACTCTATGCCTACATTGACAAGGGCTTCTCTATTGAAGATTTTCAAGATCGAAGTGTTCCACCTCTACCTGCTCATGAGCCTACTACTGTTCTTCTTCATCTCAAGATTTGCAAGCTGCTCGACCAATGAGAGGCCACGTCAACTATTGAGAAACCATTCGAAGGCCAAGCTCTCGCTTGTGTTCCGCCAAAGTTGATCCTTTGGTGCCATGCTTGTTTTGCTTAGCATGAGGAAAAACCTAAAGAAGAACCTACTGTTGTAGATGCCGAAGAAGTTGCTACAATGCCAGTCACCTCAATAGATGAAGTATCAACCAGCTCTTCTGGAAATGCGTCGGAGTGATCAACATCAAATGCTTTATGCCTCATGTCATTCGTCACCTTTTTGACACTCGTTGACAAAAAGGGAGAATTACAATGAGTTTTCGATAGATTTGCTTTTTGATGTTCTTCTGGATTTGTTTTCTGTTGAGTTTGCAACTGACTTTCAATGTTTGTTGATACGTCTCCGTCGTATCTATAATTTTTGGTTGTTTCATGCCAATATTCTACCACTTTTGGCAAATTTTTATACTATTTTTTGGAGTAACATATTGATCCAGTGCCCAGTGCAAGTTCCTATTTGTTGCATGTTTTTTGTTTCACAGAATATCCATACCAAACTAAGTCCAAACACGATAAAAACTTATGGAGATTTTTTTGGAATATATGTGATTTTTGGTAAAAATAATCAATATGAGGTGATGCCTGAGGAGGTGGCAAGCCTGCTAGGCGCGGCCCACCCCCCTAGCCACGCCTCGGTTGGAGCTTGTGTCCACCCCTTAGGTCGGTTGGAGCTATCCTTTGTCCGCAAGAAAGATATTTTTGGATAAAGATCCTCTCAAAATTTCAGCCCGACGGAGTTACGGATCTCCAGATATTTAAGAAACAGTGAAAGGCCCGAATCTGGGAGCGCAGAAACAGAAGGAAACATATAGAGATAGATAGAGAGAGATCCAATCTCGGAGGGGCTCTCGCCCCTCCGCCGCCATAGAGGCCATGTACCAAAGGGTAAACCCTTCTCCCATCTAGGGGGAAGGTCATGGAAGAAGAAGAAGGAGGGGGGCTCTCTCCGCCTCTATCACGGTGGCATCGGAACGCCGCTGGGGCCATCATCGTGACGGCGATCTAGTCCAACAACTCCGTCATCTACACCAACACGTCCATCATCTTCCCCCATCTATCTAAAGTGGTCCACTCTCCCGCAACCCGCTGTACCCTCTGCTTGAACATGGTGCTTTATGCTTCATATTATTATCCAATGATGTGTTACCATCCTATGATGTGTGAGTAGATTTTTGTTGTCCTATGGGTTGATTGATGATCATGATTGGTTTGATTTGTATGTTTTATTATTGGTGCCGTCATATGGTGCTCTCCGTGTCGTGCAAGCGTGAGGATCCTTGCTGTAGGGTGTTGCGATGTGTTCATGATTCGCCTATGGTGGGTTCCTTGAGTGACAGAAGCATAAACCCGAGTAGGTGGGTTGTTGCATATGGGAGTAAAGATGACTTGGTACCTTATAATGCTATGGTTGGGTTTTACCTAAATGATCTTTAGTAGTTTCGGATGCTTCCTAGAGTTCCAATCATAAGTGCATATCATCCAAGTAGAGAAAGTATTTTTGCTTGTGCCTCTCCCTCATATAAAACTTCAATAATGATGACTGGTCTAGTTATCGATTGCCTAGGGACGATTCCACAACTCCTACCACAACTTTTCCACACTCGTTAAACAAACTTAGTTGTTTCTTTATCTTAGCAGCCCCTAGATTTTATTTACGTCCTCGTTATTATCTTGCAAACCTATCCTACAACATCTACAAAGTACTTTTAGTTTCATACTTGTTCTAGGTAAAGCGAACGTTAAGCATGCGCAGAGTTGTATCGGTGGTCGAGAGAACTTGAGGGAATATTTGTTCTAGCTTTAGATCCCCGTTGGGTTCGACACTCTTACTTATCGAAAGAGGCTACAACACATCCCCTATACTTGTGGGTTATCAAGACCTTTTTCTGGCGCCGTTTTCGCAGAGCAATAGCGTGGGGTGAATATTCTCGTGTGTGCTTGTTTTCTTTATCACTAAGTATATTTTATTTGCTGTTTTAACTTGTTTTCTATCTATAGATAAGGGTAGGAAATGCAAAATACCAAAAAATAGTTGTACTCGCCGCTCCAAAAGTTGAGGAACCACTAGTGCTCCGTACCACCGAAGAATATTACTTGGGTCATCTTCGATCCACTTGTGCTCGTGCTGAAAACCCAACTAGCTTAGTTGAGGGAAAGTAATTAAATGAGCATGCTCATTATGTGAGACACTGCATATCTCAAAAAGGGAAACTCTTTTGGCATCAAATTTATTCTTTGTGTTGCTATGCTTGGAATCTATGTGAAATTTATGATTTTACTTATTGTTCTAAAGAAGCTAAAAAACACCTTCCCTACCAATGTGTGTTTAATGATAATGAAATATTATCCTCTTATGCCAAGGAGGCCTATTGCTATAATGATGTTGAACAAATTAAAGAATTTGTTGCTTTTAAGGGTGCCTATGAAATTGCTTCTTTCATTGAAAAGTATGATGCTACTCTGTACAATTTTGAACATTTTGCCACACTTAAACATTGCTGTGAAACTATGCTTCTAATGCTTATGTTAAAGAGTTTATTGAAAGAATGACCGCTGCCTTGGAAGAGACTAATATTTTGCAGGAATCTATGGAAGAGGAAGTTGCCAAAATTGCAAGCTCATTGGATGAAAAAGATGAGGAGGAGAACAAAGAACAAAAGGAGGAAGAGCAGATTAGCTACCCGTGCCCACCTTCTAATGAGAGTAACTCTTGAACTCATACATTGTTTAATTTCCCTTCATTCTTACCGAAGGATGAATGCCATGATAATTGCTATGATCCCTTGGATTCGTTTGAAATATCCCTTTTTGATGAACTTGATTCTTGCTATTCTTGTGGCCATGATGCCAATATGAATTATGCTTATGAAGATGAACTTGGTATAGTTCCATATTTTAAGCATGAAATTGTTGCTATTGCACCCACTCATGATAGTCCTATTATCTTTTTGAATTCTCCAAACTACACTATATCGGAGAAGTTTTCACTTATTAAGGATTATATTGATGGGTTGCGTTTTCCTATTGCACATGATGATTTTGAATGAATATAATATGCATGTGCTTTCTGCTCCTACTTGCAATTATTATGAGAGAGGAACTACATCTTCACCTCTCTATGTTCCCAATACGATAAAATTGCAAGAAACTGTTTATACTATGCATTGGCCTTTACTTTGTGTGCATGTATTGTTCTTTTATGACATGCCGATGCATAGGAAGAGAGTTAGACTTTGTTGTTACATGATATATGTTACTTTGTGCTCACTACTAAATTACATATTATTTTTAATTAAAATTGGCTTTGATATACCTTAGGATCCAGGTGGATCCATTACTTGAGCACTATATGCCTAGCTTAATGGCTTTAAAGAAAGCGCTGCCAGGGAGACAACCCGGAAGTTTTAGAGAGTCATTTTATTATGTTGTGTGCTTTTCTATAGTTTAAAAAAAGTGGGGAACTTAAAACCTTTTCAAAAAGAAAAGTGAAAGTGAGAAAGACGAGCAACGTTGAAGTGGGGGCTAGCCTTGAACTTTGTTCATGCCCATGGAAACTTTGTGAATCGTGATTACATAAACTTTTCAACAAAAATAATTATCCCATTGTACAAATACATTTCATTATAAAAATAATGTGCCAAGATTTGCCTTTAGGATGGTTAGATTGCTTGTTTGGTGTGTGCAGTGCAAAAACAGAAACTTTGGCTGTACTGCGTGAATTTACATTTTTTACTGGAATGTCAAAAGTTTCTTAAATTTTTACACAGTACTTATATGCAAATTATTTATTGTGTCCTAATGTTTAATAATTTGTAGAGTTACAAAAGTATGGTGAATGTTCAGATTACTATAGACTGTCATGTCTTTGACAAATTCTATTTTTGATGCATGGATTTGCTCATTTTGATGAAACTATCGATTGTATCGGTGGTATAAGCCATCAAAAAGTTATATTACAGGTGCTACAATGCAAAAACAAAATATGAATTGGTTGGCAATAGTACTTAAAGTGGTGATTTGTTTTATTATACTAACGTATCTCACGAGGGTTTTGTTAAGTTTTGTGTGATTGAAGTTTTCAAGTTTTGGGTGAGATCACAATGGATGAAGGAATAAGGAGTGGAAAGATACTAAGCTTGGGGATTCACTAGGCACCCCTAGGTAATATTCAATAACTACCAAGAAACTAAGCTTGGGGATGCCCCGTAAGGCATCCCCTCTTTCTTCTAACAACCATCGGTAATTTTACTTTGAACTATATTTTTATTCGTCACATGATATGCGTAAATCTTGGAGCGTCGTGTGCTTTTTATTTTTATTTTAACAATGCACCATCCTGGTATGAGAAAGTCCTTGGTTGATTTATAGAAGGCTCTTTGCTCCTCACTTATATCTTTTGGGTATGGCTTTATAGAATGCTTCATGTGCATCACTTATATCATTTGGAGTTTGGATTGCCTGTTTCTCACACATAGAAAACCGCCATTTGTAGAATGCTCTTTTGCTTCACTTATATTTTTACGACGTGGGCATATATTTTATAGAAATAATTAAACCCTCATGCTTCACTTATATCCATTTAGAGAGTTAACAGGAGTTGGTCATTCACATGGTTAGTCATAAAATCCTACAAAAAACTTGTAGATCACTGAATATGATGTGTTTGATTCCTTGCAATAGTTTTGCGATATAAAGATGGTGATATTAGAGTCATGCTAGTGAGTAATTGTGGATTGGTAGAAATACTTGTGTAAAGGTTTGTGATTCTCGTAGCATGCATGTTTGGTGAACCGTTATGTAAGGAAGTCGGAGCATGATTTGTTTATTGATTGTCAACCTTTGTGTGAGGGTCGGGAGCGCATGATGGTTAATTCCTACCAACCTCTACCCTAGGAGCATGCGTCTAATACTTTTCTTCTATGACTAATATACTTTTGCAATAAGTATGTGAGTTCCTCATGACTAATGTGAGTCCATGGATTATACGCACTCTCACCCTTCCACCGTTGCTAGCCTCTCTAGTACCGCGCAACTTTCGCCGGTACAAAAAACCCACCATATATCCTTCCTCAAAACAGCCACCATACCTAACTATTATGGCATTACCATAGCCATTATGAGATATATTGCCATGCAACTTCCACCGTTCCATTTATTATGACATGCACCATCATTTTCATATTACTTTGCATGATCGTAAGATAGCTAGCATGATGTTTTCATGGCTTCTCCGTTTTTTTGATGTCATTTTGCTATGCTAGATCATTGCACATCCCAATGCACCGCCGAAGGCATTCATATAGAGTCATATTTTGTTCTAGATATAGAGTTGTAATTCTTGAGTTGTAAGTAAATAAAGTGTGATGACCATCATTATTAGAGCATTATCCCATGTGAGGAAAGGATGATGGAAGCTATGATTCCCTCACAAGTTGGGATGAGACTCTATACTTTATGAAAAATAAAAGAGGCCAGTGAAGCCCAAATAAAAAAAGAGGCCTTAGATGCCCACCAAAAAAATAAAAAAAGAGAAAAGAGAGAAAGGACAATGCTACTATCCTTTTTCCACACTTGTGGTTCAAAGTAGCACCATGATCTTCATGATAGAGAGTCTCCTATTTTGTCACTTTCATATACTAGTGGGCATTATGCATTATATAACTTGGCTTGTATATTCCAATGATGGGCTTCCTCAAATTGCCCGAGGTGTTCATGAGCAAGCAAGTTGGATGCACACCCACTTAGTTTCGTTTTGAGCTTTCATACACTTATAGCTCCAGTGAATCCGTTGCATGGCAATCCCCACTTAATCACATTAATATCTATTAATGGGTATCTCCATATCCCGTTGATACGCCTAGTGATGTGAGACTATCTTCTCCTTTTTTCACAACCTCCACCATATTCTATTCCACCTATAGTGCTATATTCATGGATCATGCTCATGTATTGCATGAGAGTTTAAAAAGTTTGAGAACATAAAAGGTGTGAAACAATTGCTTGACTTGTCATCGGTGTTGTGCATGATATAAATACTTTGTGTGGGGAAGATGGAGGATAGCCAGACTAGACGATTTTGTAGGGATAACTTTCATTTGCCTTATATTTTTGAAGAGATACAATTACTTTGTTAGTATGCTTGAAATATTATTGTTTTTATGTCAACATTAAGCTTTTGTTTTGAGTCTTATGGATCTGAATATTCATGCCATGATTAGATTATATGAACAAGATTATTCTAGGTGGAATTCCACATCAAAAATTATCTTCTTTACCATTTACCTACTCGAGGACGAGCAAGAATTAAGCTTGGGGATGATGATACGTATCTATTGTATCTATAATTTTTTATTGTTTCATGTCAATATTCTACAACTTTCATATACTTTTGGCAACTTTTTATACTATTTTTGGGACTAACATATTGATCTAGTGCCCAGTTCTAGTTCCTGTTTCTTGCATGTTTTTTGTTTCGCAAAACATCCATACCAAACGAAGTCTAAATGCGATAAAAACTGATGGAGATTTTTTTGGAATATATATGATTTTGGGGAAAAAGAATCAACGTGAGACGATGCCCGAGGAGGTGGCAAGCCTGCTAGGCGCGGCCCACCCCCCTAGTCATGCCTGGCAGGCTTGTGGCCACCCCTTAGCTCAGTTGGAGCTGTCCTTTTTCTGCAAGAGTGCTAATTTTTGGATAAAGATCCCCTCAAATTTCAGCCCGATCGGAGGTACGAATCTCCATATATTTGAGAAACGATGAAAGTCTAGAATCTAGGAGTGCAGAAACAGAAGGAAACAGAGAGAGAGAGATCCAATCTCGGAGGGGCTCTCGCCCCTCCGCCACCATGGAGGACATGGACCAGAGGGTAAACCCTTCTCCTATCTAGGGCGGAGGTCAAGGAAGAAGAAGGAGGAGGGGGCTCTCTCCCCCTCCCTCCCGGTGGCACCGGAACGCCGTCGGGGCCATCCTCGTGACGACGATCTACTCCAACAACAATGTCATCTTCCCCAACACCTGCATCACCTTCCCCCATCTATCTACAGTAGTCCACTCTCCCGCAACATGCTGTACGCTCTTCTTGAACATGGTGCTTTATGCTTCATATTATTATCCAATGATGTGTTGCCATCCTATGATGTTTGTCCTATGGGTTGATTGATGATCATGATTGGTTTGAGTAGTATGGCGTGAGGGATCCTCAATGTAGGGTGTTGCAATGTGTTCATGATTCGCCTATGGTGGGTTGCTTGAGTGACAGAAGCATAAACCCGAGTAGGTGGGTTGTTGCACATGGGAGTAAAGAGGACTTGGTACCTTATAATGCTATGGTTGGGTTTTAACTTAATGATCTTTAGTAGTTGTGGATGCTTGCTAGAGTTCCAATCATAAGTGCATATGATCCAAGTAGAGAAAATATTTTTGCTTGTGCCTCTCCCTCATATAAAACTTCAATAATGATGACCGGTCTAGTTATCGCTTACCTAGGGACGATTCCGCAACTCCTACCACAACTTTTCCACACTCGTTAAACTAACTTAGTTGTTTCTTTATCTTAGCAGCCCCTAGTTTTTATTTACGTGCTCTTTATTATCTTGCAAACCTATCCTACAACACCCACAAAATACTTCTAGTTTCGTAGTTGTTCTAGGTAAACCGAGCGTTAAGCATGTGTAAAGTTGTATCGGTGGTTGATAGAACTTGAGGGAATATTTATTCTACCTTTAGCTCCTCGTTGGGTTCGACAATCTTACTTATCGAAAGAGGCTACAACTGATCCCCTATAGTTGTGGGTTATCATTTGTATATTTCGTTGCAAAACTCTCGTTAACTTGTGTGATGTAATTAATAACCCCTTATGCTACTAAATTTCTCTCCAAGCATCTATTTTGTCGGTGGACTTATTATCAGAAGTTACGAATGATCGCACTTCACTCTCGATGAAACTTATCTTATAAGTGGAATTATAGCATCTTGATTGATTGAAATGTCCTCCTTACACACAAACATTTACAGCAAGGCTTATCATAATTTTTTATACGTGCATACATTTAGGGGGTGTTTATTTCATCATTGAAAAAACTAATACTCATTCACTCTTGTTCAGAATACTTACAATAATCTTTCTCTTCTTTGATGATGATCTGTTTTGTCAATAGTCGGCCAAAAAGGGGGAGATTGTAGGTGCAATGATCTTCATCCTTATGTCTTGCAGTTTGTTAACATAAACAGTTAGGGACTGATGTGTTTGCTAGTGCACACAGAGTAACAGGTCCCTGGATTCTTGAGGAGTTTGATCCAACTCTGAAGATAATTTCTTGCATTGCAGCTAGTATTATCACCGACGACTATGGTGACAAGAGTGACCCCTAAAAACTGCTGACGCTAAGAAATTGGTTTGGTGTCTGTCCGAAGGATATGACTATAGCTGATAACATGAAGACGGAGTGAAGACGTAGTATTTGTTTCATTGTTCCTTATCTCTTTCAATGAGTCATAAGACCACCGTACTACTAAGAGCGGTATAGTGTTCGAAAACTTCTATTCACTGATGCTAAATCCAATCCTATGTGAGCTGAGAGAGAAATCTCTTTGTGTTTCGAGAAAATACTTGCCGGCAAGAGACTATGTTCTACTTTTCCGCGAGAGATTTGTCTTAGACTGAGGAGTTAGCATTACTTGCTCGGCAAGTAATGTCAACAATGCTCTTAAAATCCAACTGTTGAGAATGTGTCGGTTGGCCATTGGCTAGACCGCATGTACAAAATGGGCATTTCTTTTCAGGGAAGGCCTAAGATATAAATATCTACCTTGAAGTGGCTTTGTATAGTGGTTGATCCATTTGATTCCGAGATATTTGGAAGCTACCCTCTCTCCTGAGTGATTTGGGTTTAAAATCTATCGAGAGAAACCCCAAGATCTGAAAAAATAGGTAGTGGTTTAGAATCACTCAAATCTAAGTCTACTACGCTCCACCTATTATTCTTGAGAGTTGCCAACTCTCTAGACGGTTAGTTGTCAAAGTCTTCAGAAATCAAGAGTAATTGTGTTCTTGAAAAGTCTGTAAAGGTTCGAAGATCGTCTCAAGTATCTACCACGAGTAATCGACATTGGTTGACAAACCAATTGTTGATGAGAATAGGCTGAAGAGAGTTTCTCTTCAGTGTTAAGTCACAACCCTCCAACCAGACGTGGTCCTTTGGTAGAAGGGCGAACTAGTCTATCAAACGCCTTGTGGCCATCGAGCACCCACGGTGATTCTTATCACATCTATCATTACCTTTGGTGTTCTACGAAGCATATCAATCGTGTGATTTCCTTAGATGCTTGAGCTGTAATATCTTTGTGTACTCTAGTTGTTGCTCATTGTAGCTTAGTCTTCTTTGTTCCGATCTTGGGTTGTGAGAGTTTATGTTCTTCAAAATAAATTTTAAAACTTCCTATACCAGCGTAACAAATGTTCGAAAAAATCAAGTTGCTAGTTTTTGACTTTACTACATCAAGTGGGGTATACAATCTAGAGGCAAGGGGGGCAAACATATAGACGTCTGATAATGTAATGAACATTACTTTTCGACAAAAAAGGTTGTCCTACCTCTTGCAACTTGTTATAGAGTTTATTTATTCTTCAACACAGACTTACGAAAGCTAGCCATACCTTTGATATGTCTAAAGGATACAAGTATCATCATCAGACTATAGGCTAGTGCAAAACTTGCAAAATAGTTTGACAAAAATCTAAACCCTAAACATTCATTTATAAGCAACAATTAACCCTAACACACACACACACACACACACACATATATATATATATGGGATACTTATTTCTGTGCCCCCGGTTCCTTAGTTGTACTCATTCATCCCCACGCTCTTAATTTTTCTCACTTTTCCCCACTCCCTTGCCCGAAACCCTCATAACTGGTCACAGCGGACGTTGCCGTCGGGTCAATGGCTTGACCGTTAACTCTAGCGAGTGGGGCTGCGGTGGACTGTGTCGCTTGTTGGACCTACCAAGTGGGGCCGTGTTGGACTGTGTCACCCTCCTTTGGCCATTCTGACATGTGGGGCCACACTAGACTGTGTCGCCCGTTGGACCTGCCAAGTGGGTTCGCGTTGGACCATGGTGCTGGTTGGACCGTTGGGCCGTGGTTTCATTTGGGCCATTGCATTAAACGCCCGCGTGCATCACGCGCTGATGCACGCTGCCACAGTAAGCCTGCTATGCATGCGCGACATGAACCAGCCAACCTCCGTGCATGCATCGATGCGCGCCGCCAGGGATGCAGCCTTCTCGTGAGCTTCCATGGGATGCAGCGTCTGTCGCGGCTGCCAATTCGTCCCTTCTCGCAAGCGCCTCCTCGATCGATTCACAGTTCACACTGTCTCAGCCTTTGACCTCCGCAGCATCAATTCAACGTGGCAATTAAAGTCTAGGGCATACCGATCGACATGCGCCGCCATGATACAGAAGCCTGCTATGCATGCCATGTGATCAAGCTAGCCTGCCTACATGCGCGCCGCCACGAATGCAGCGACGGTCGTTGTCGTTGGTTCCTCTCTTCTCGCACGCGTCTCAAATTCAAATTTCTTTGACCTCCTCTCCTTGACTGCCGAGGCACCTATCCGGCTTCGCCCTCATTATCCATAGATGACTATTTAAGCCAGACGATGTCCCCCAACCCTAGCTCATTCACCTGCTCCCTCTCCCCGCTGGGACCCGAGCAATCCCCTCTCTGAGCCCATCAGCCATGCCACCACGCCACCAGTACTGCACAATCGAAGACCGTATCTTCTTCCTTTGGCATGCCCAAATCCGGAGGCAAGCGAGGCTACCTCTGGAACTAAAGGAGGATTTCGAGGAGGGGTCAGAAATGAGGGAGGAGGAGGGAGAGGCGCAGGTGCAAGAGACGGAGGTGGAGTCACCGCCACAGGAGCCGAAAGTGGAGGCGCTATCGCACAAGGCCAAAGTGGAGGGGCCACCGGAGGAGCCAGAAGTGAAGGCACCACTGATCTACTATATGTGGCCTGACCAAGTGGTGATCCTCAACTCCATCCAATTGGAAGAAGCTACGTAGGCCCGACGTCTTCATCAGCAACAGATGGAGGCAGCACGGGCGGCGCAGGTGGCGGCCCAAGCTCTGGCGCACGCAGATCAAGCCATCTCCGACTACGAAGACGTGTAGTGCACTAGGCAGTACGTAGGATATATATTGTATGCTTTCGCTATCATGTTCTCTGAGCTATGTTTAGCTGACTCTGGTTGCTGATTATTTTCTCTAATGTCATGGATGATTGTAGGGCACCCTATGTTTTATGTAAGAACGATGCTATGATTGCTACTTTCTATGTTATGGATGTATGCTTGCTACGTGAGATATCAGTAGATGGATATGGTGTCATAGACGAGCCCTAGACATGCTCTGTAGATGGATATGGTGCCGTAGCCAAGCCCTAGACATGCTCTCTAGATGGATATGGTGGCTAATGGTGCCACCGGACTATATTTTAGACGTGGTTTCTGATGGATATCATGGTCTACATAATTAAATATTACATGCTCTTAATAATAAATTTTCCATGTTCTACAAAAAAATTGTGTATAAAAAAACAAAAACAAAAAGGGAAATTGTGTATATATTATTTTTGTTGCAACAAAAACATGTTTATAATACCCGCATCTCAAAAATTCAAACTGTTGTGCCGTAGGCTATATACAGAAGGGGATTGCCACGATATGTACAAATAAATTTTACACGGGAAAGTTCAATAAAGAATTTGTCATGGTATCAACACTAAAAATGACATGGAAAAAGTTTTTCTTAAGTTCGACATGGCAATTATCTGTACAAAAATGCCATGGGACAAAAGTTGTACAGCTAACAATAAATCGATTTACCATCATGCACTATTTTTGTTCAGCATGGCAATAAATGGATTTACCATGGCAATAATCAAGCAAAAAAAATAGAGCTAGTGCATGCACTATTTTTAAGGCCTCTTTTATCTTTATGGTCCTTCGACACTCAACGCAATGTGACCACCCAACCAGAGCTTAGTTTGAATTTGGGCCCTAGAACTATGTTTTTTTTCTTCTGCAGCCGGTGTTGTGTGATGGAACTGAAGAAACTGAAAGTTTACAAAACTAACGAAACTGACACGATCCACAAAATAAGCAACACGGAGCATAGAGCACATGATCCACAAATTTAAGCAAATCCTAGAGCACATGATCCACAAATTTAGGCAAATCTGAGAGCACATGATCCACAAATTTAACCAAATCCTAGAGCACATGACACCACAGTAATAACATCACTAACGAGTGATGACCAGCAAGTAAGCAAATACTAGAGGAACTATACAAAAATAAAATCCTAAAGCTATCAGATTCGCCTGCTTGTTCAATTGAATCATCTGCTTCAATTTCTTGTTCATCTTCTTTAATTCCCCCTTCAGATGTGCATCCCCATCTATCGGAGCAGCACTTTCAGAGACCAAATTGGTTGGTGCTGACGGCAGACTAAGCTCCCGGGTTGGGGCCCCATTGCGTTGAATCCACTCAACGTAGTCATCTAGCCATTAAAAATGTGTGCATTTCTTCACGATCTGAAACGAAAACATGAACCCTAAATCACAGATCTAAGGAAAAAAGAATTAAAATCAAATAGAAAAAGAAATCAAAGAATTAAAAGCAAAATGAGATCTAACCTGCCCCTCTCGCTTGCTCTTGCATTTCACAAACTCCCGCCCATATTTGCCATTCTTGACCACCTGCGAAGTCAACCATACCAGTGGCACGCTGTGTGGGCAGCCAGGACATCGCTCCATGGGAAGTGGACCATAGTGGGTCCACGAGGGGTGGGAGGCTGAAGTGGAGCTCAACATATCGCCCAAAGTCGCTAGAGAAGAAGAAACAGAGGAGTGGCTAATCTCGTCGTCGGAGAAGAAGAAGCAGAGTAGTGGCTCATGTCGCCGCCGCAGAATAAGCAGCAGAAGAAAGGGGAGGAAAGGGTGGGCGAGCACAACCAACAACTCTCGCGGATCGCCTCTTGTGAATCACCCCACAATCCAACAATACGGAGCCGTCCATGTGATCCAACGACGCGGAGGGTTGTCGCTTGGCGCTAGGGTATGATCAGATAGCTGACCATTCGCCACGGGGTTTAGAGGGGTTTTGAGCTAGTCAATGGTGTTTCCAAGGCTTTGACTGAGCATAACTAATTTTAAAAAATTGAAAAATATGAAACCTTTGCCATTCGTCGTTTTATAAGACACACTAACAAGGAAAAACTCAAAACTTGGTATATGGACATTTACAAAAAAAACGTAGCTGGCACGATCGAGGTCAAATGAGCACCTTTAATTTAAAAAATATATAAAGCCAACACATGATGTTGTCTTGCGTGACATGTTACCAACCAAAAATCATAAACTTTGTCTATGGACATTTTCATGAAAAATCCTACACACATATGATCTATCACGCACAACATTTCATAGAGTCCAAGGAGAGGAGGTAGGGTTCCCTTCGGTTTTTGAATTTTTTTTAAAATGAAAAACATCACCAAAGCTTGATTTCAAAGTGAATAAGAATGATCTGAACTTAGTTTTCCATTTTCATATTTTATACGTGTTTTTAATGGTTTTCCATTAAGGTGTATTTTTTCAAAATAAAAGCAAAAAATATGAAGATTAATTCAATAAATAGTGATACTTCGAATCTATACTATATAAATTGAATATGTGTTAATAAAAAATATTTGTCTCATTTACAATAGGTCCAAAAAACTTGATTACCAATGGGGTTGTTTAACCTAGATTGGGAGCTCATTTGGAGCACATTTCTCATGACTACAAGTTTTACCACGCAAAAGAGATCGGATTGATCACCTAACATTTATAATAGTTCGGCAATCTTTGCAACTCACACCACAGGGCAATGGACTTCAAGTGTTGGTTTAAATTCAGAGTTCGCCTAAAATTCAAATTTTGCATCAGTTTTGTATTCTACCTCAAATTTCACATCAAATTACAAATAGAATTATTACACCTTAGAAGTTTTCACTGTAGTTCAAATTGACGACAGAATCCTTATTACAAATCCTTAATGGTCAAAGTTTATGACTTGCATTCAAGTTCAAATTCAAATCTTTGCCTTGCTCCTTGTGTTCTGGGATGGGTTAACCGTCTTGCTCCTGGTTTCCCTAGCTGCGATATTTTGTGCTTTTGAAAGCTTTGTCTTGTTGTTTCTGATCTTCGCTTCTGGTGGTGGTGGATTTGTTGAGCTTTGACTGACCGAGCAAGTGATGATCAGTTGACGGTCATCTGTTGGTTCAATAATCCTTAAAGGAACTTCAAACAAAATAACTTTCTCCTCTCTTATAGCTTGAAAACCTTCATAAGCCATGGTTTAAAATTCCGCATCAGATGATGGTTCAATTGAAGTTTCTTCCTCTCTAAGCCTTTTCTGTCATGTGCCTCTAATTATCCCAGAGCTGTGTCAAACAGAAATAATCTTAGCCATCGATAAAAAAAGAGAACAAATGCAAAAAAGAGAAAGGTTGCACTCATACCAAGCTACTACTTCAGTTGCTTCATTCTCCTGTAAATTTGCTGCATTCTCCTCTGTTGTTGGATTCTCCTCTAAACTTGCAGCATTCTCCTCTGCATTTGTAGTTGCCCATTGTTCCTCTTCTCCAAATGATGCATCAACTGGATTGGTACAAATCCTAGCAATATTCCCTAGGATACCACATTTTTTGCACTTACGTTGTTTTTTACATGACCCTCTTCACCAGCTCTTATCTTCTTTTTCCTTGGTCTTCCTGGTGGTTTAGTCAGTATAGGAGAATGGAGTTTGAACCATGGGTCTACTATGTTCCATTGGTCTTTTCCCAAGAGTGCAGGGACATTTTCAGCATAAGCAGCCCTAAATTTGGTAACAGATAGATATTTAGAGAAATAGTGATAACCTTCACCATCTTCACCTCCAATAACAGTCATGAGATATAGGGCATGCATGTACGGCTTCCCGCGGATCTGCCATTGCCCACAACTGCATTTCTTAGTTGGAAGGTTCACTGGATATCTCCATTCCCTATTTTTACTGTCAGTGTATGTCACCTCAGCCTCGTATGTCGACGGTCAAATGCATTTCATCCTTAGTCCTCTTGCCTTGGCATGCAATGCCTTAATCAGATATATGAGCACAAGATGACCAACATATTGTGTTTCTGCAATTATTTTATGAAAAGCCATCTTTACTATGATCATTTGCCTGATCTTATCAAATGCTTGCCACAACAGAAGCCCTTTCACTAACTAGAACTTTGCATTGAAACACTCAGCTAGGTTACTGGTCACATAGTCTACTTTGCAGATTTCTTTGAATTTGCTTCTTGACCACACCTTTCCAATATGTTCATCCATGTACTCCTACACCAAAGGATTGTGAGCATACAACACTCTCAAATGGTGCTCATGCTTCCTCAAGTTGCATGTGTATGATGCTAGCCATAGGTTTTCATCATAAACTTTGCCTTTGAATTTCTTTTTTAAATTCTACGCTAGGTGTCGCATACATTCCCTGTGTTCCACTCTAGGGAATACAATTTCTACTGCACTTTCTAAACCCTTGCAAGCATCTGTGTGTATAACTAAACCTGAGGGTGTACCTATAATGTTGCACAACTGCTATAGAAACCAGACCCAACTCTCCTCGGACTCTACCTCCAACACACCAAATGCAACTGGGAATAGCCAGTGTTGTCCATCAACTGCAAAAGCTGCTACTAGCTGGCCTCTCCATCTTCCATTCAAAGCAGTTGCATCGACCGCCAAATAGGGCCTAAAACCATTCAGAAACCCCTGCGAGCAAGCCTTGAAACAAACAAAAGCACTCCTGAAGCACTCCTTATCCGTTGTCCTCCCTTTTAATTTGTACTGAACTGTATGCTTGCCAATCTCTACAACACTCCCTGGACTAGCCGTCTCCACTTCAGCTTTGAAGGTGTAAAGCAACTGAAAACTCTCATTCCATGGACCATTAATCCTATCAAGAGCCCTTTCCTTAGCATAGAAAATCTTCATGTGACATATATTAATCTTGTAATTGTCAAATAGCTTCCCATGGAGTGATGTTGGACCAATTTTTGGTGTTTCCCTCACCCAATCCAAGATTGCATCTGCCACCCACCTAGTCTTTGCAAGCTTTGATTAGTCCTTTCCCCCTCCCCGTCCAGGTGGGAAAGTGTGCGCGTGCTTTTTTTATCTGAAACAAAACAGTACACATGATCCAAATATAGAATGGATAAATAATCTGAAAAAAGATTCAGTTGTAATACCCGAATCAATTTGCCCTTTAGCATAGTGTATGAATGCAATCTCCACGTACACCTATCATAAGGGCAATGAATAGTGAATCTTGTTGGCTCACTCCTATCAACCTCATAGGAGTTTTCAGTGAGAATGCAATATGTAGTCACTGCATTATGACAGTCCACCATCGATTCGAATACGGTTCCTAGAGTAAGCTGAGGATTCTCCCCATTCCACTCAATTTTTGGCATGTCCTCGCCATCATATTCTTGTAAAACTAAGGAGTCAATGTTCTCCTCCCTCTCTTCATCGTTGGTGTCATCAAATCTAGCACGACTAGTAGGCTCCTCTGGATATTCATCTTCCGTTGCATGTTGACTGACTCTATCTACCAGTTCAGGGATTAGAGTCTATCCTCATCATCATGTCGAGGCACTTCCTCGTTAGGCTCTGCATCTACTTCTACATCAGGTGGAGAAGGGAGAGGAGAAGTGGCAGAATTAGCGGCAGCCGACATTCTATGGCTTCTAGAACCACTAGGTTTACTTGGTCTCGACCTACAAGGAGTGCGAGGACGCTTGCTATTAGGAGAGACAGATGATGTCTAAACACCCTTCCCCTTCGGGATATGTTGTTTGCGTGCCTGAAGCACACCGATATGGATTTTACAGAAACGACTGTCAGCATTCAAACTAAATAGCAATCCCAGATGTTCGTCACAAGTTAATGGGACACATCTCTGCTCGGTACTGTCGAAATATCCCAGTTCAACAGCATTGGCAGGCCTCCAGGGATACTCACAACAAAGTGCCTCGCAGAAATATATGAACGAAATGCTGGTTTCTACCACTTTTGGATATAAAAATCCAGAAATCGGATACGATTTAGTTCCATGCAGCTCGCTAGTTTCTATTCTAACTGCCAGCCGAAAAGCTAGTGCAGGATCAACCATATTCGATGGAAATAAAGGGCACAATTAGGCCGAAAATTGTCAGCAAAATTGCACTGATTCACGCAAATTGTGATCAAATACAGCCTAATTTACAGATCTCCTAATCAATTTGAGAGGAAAATGATGCTTACCCAGGTGGAATCCATGAATTATCCACCTCTGGTTCGACCCAATCATCTCCACGGTCGATGGGTCGTACGGTGTGCTCCCCCGACATCGCTTCCTAATCCTAGATGGGGAGATAGGGTAGATGCGGCGGAGGCAGCGGAGGCGGCATGACGGGAGCAGAGGTGGCACGATGGCGGCGGAGGGGGCGGCGCGGAAATGACTCGATCTGATTCGGGTTACAGCGAATGTCAGTTTTGTGGCCCCACTCGTTAGCACGTAACGGTCAAAATGTGGACTCATCCCAAACCGGTCCCACTCGTTAGAGTTAACGACCAGAGGCATTGACCCGACGGCAACGTCCATTGTAACCTGTTCTGAGGATTTTGGCCAAGGGAGTGGGGAAAAGTGAGAAAAGTTAAGAGTGTGGGGATGAACATTGTTGAGGAAATTATTAACTGGTAACTGCTCGGTTGGTTGGCGAGTAGGGGATTAATAGGCTCATTGGCAAGTAAATCGGCCATTTAATCTATTAATCTGGTGATTTATTAGTTAATCGGCTACTTAGTGACCCCATGAGTAGGGATTAATTGGCAAGTTAACTAGTTAATCAGATGGATTCTTGAGCAGGGGGGATGAATGAGTACAAGTAAGGAACCAGGAGCACAGAAATAAAAATCCATATATATATATATATATATAAGAAAACAACAAATATCCCTACAACAATTTATAAGTGTACAACAACTAATGCTACAAAAATCCATCACCATGAAGGCGAGTAACACTTGTGAGCTCACCATGCCAGAGATCTGAGACGATGTCGTTGTAATGAGTCTTCCCATGTGATGTAGTCCACCTAGGGAGGCCTCGGTGGATGTAAGAGGTGACATTCTCCTCTTCGCCCCCTAGACGAGATGCTCTATCAATGACATAGCACATCACATTGAATTTGCATTTTATAGTCAATGGCCTTGTTCAATGGCGTCATCGAACTAGATCTCTCACCGTACTCCCGGTTCGGTGGAGGAATAGTTCTATGGTGTTACAGGGCTTGTCTCAAAAGGGGCCACCTCAATTTAGTAGACAACTCAGTCGATGGCATACTCAGGATGATTTGACACCACACAACCCCCCTTTGATGGAGGACTAGAGTTATGGTGTGGCCGAGCGTACCTGCCATCATGTGACCCAGGTTCAATTGAAGACCATGTCAATACTCTTTTCTTTTACTCTTGCTCTTTATTTTCGTGCTCACAAAAATCACTGAATACTTTAAACTTTAGTTTTCGCTTTGCTTGGGATCGCAACTAACTTGCATGCACTATAATCTAAATCACTATAAGAGACAATGTTCAGTTCTTGAGCTTCATGTGGAATTGATACTCTTACTTTGAAAAGGCTACAATCAATGTGCACTTGCAAGACATGAACATTCCAAATGTTTAAGTCTAGTTCCCGAAAGCCCTCCGTATTGAACCCATCTTTAGCCTTTTTAGAACACTTGTAAACAGAACAAAACAAAGAAAACTAATAAAAATTGAATGAAACACAAACTATGCAATGCACACAATGAAAATAGTGAAAACTGGCAATCATGCACAATGGACATGTACCTGGTTCAATCGGATATGATATATGTAGATAATATGCAACAAATGAGATCTAAAAACAAATAAATAATAAAGCCATCATGGACTTCCTTCAAAAATAAGGAACTACATTATGGAGAAGTTTTACCTAAGATTGAACATTCCTCTTGCACCTTCCATTGGGCGCATTATAATTCTTAAAGTGATGAAGATGCTACTTGCAAAATAAAAGGGGCTAGACATGATCATATTTAAGAGAACATACATGATATAAAGGCCAGTTGAGTTGACAATCAAAATAGGAAATGGATCCTGGAGGGAATTTCTTTTGTCTAATTAGGAGATAGATAGAAGGTGAGATGACTTCCCCTCTTGCAGCCCTCTCTCAAGCGATCTCGCCTTCTGGCCATTAATCACTAATTCTTCTCCGACGATTCTCTCCGACGACCTCTTTGGATCAAGGTAATACCCATCTCGGATGGATTCTCATGGTGGATCTACCCGTGGCTTGTATGTCTCCAAGGGTAGTGTTTTTTCTGATGAGGTTTTTAGATCTACTGGTCTTACAGTTCATCCAATGGGGGCTCGAAGATCTTTCACTCTGGTGGTTTCTTTCAGTTGACATGTCTTTCGGTTCACAGAACAATCTGTGGTGGACGCTTTGGAATCGACAATTGGTGGTTCGACAATCGATCTAAGGGTTTCTCACATCAAAGATAAGGTTTTTTCCTTTCAAGTTTCTTGCTAGCAAGTTGGTTTTCATAATGTTGATCTTCGCTCTTATGCTTGCGATTTGTTCAAGTGCTATTTCAATCTTTGGGGTAATGTGGGACCTAATTGGATTAGAGAACTTAAGATTTGGAGGAAACAATATGATGCTGAATGGGTTTTGGTTAGTCCTTCCAAATGACGCTCCTCCATGGGGCTCCTAGCCATGCATAAAACTCCCGCAAAGTCTTCTATCAAGTCTTCCAATGCTATCAAGAAAAAATTATCATTTGCCACTCTTATGAATTATCCTACCTGCAAGGGCTATAGATACCCAGCAACTCAAGATTGTATAGACACTTTGATTGAGGCGGGTCATAAATTCTCCGAGCAAGAACATGTTTTAGTGCAACCATCACCTCAAGAGGATTTGCAATGGACGACGGCGTAGCCGCACATTTGCTTTGGTTCTGTGCGTCCGTTCTTTGGAGATCCACCCAGATATTTTGGTGATTTCCCTTCATCTACAGAGGCGGGCTCTTCTAATTTTCAAAATCTACGGGCTTCTAGGGGCCATGTTGGGCTTAACTTTTCTCAGAATATCGCTCTGGGCGATAGTGGCCCTAGGCCGGAAAATGGGCCTCCTACTGCTTTGAGCCCCAGATCATTTGATATCCCCTCCACTCAGGAGGCTGCTCAACAATTTGAGTCCATGGTCAATGACATGGTGGACCATGTGCTGACCTGTACTGTCTGTGCCCAATAGGGCCACCTCTCATCCTCTTGCGGAAGCTCAACAGTCTGCATGGCTTGCTCTTGTTTGGGTCACCGTAGGAAAGATTTCCAAGAGTTTGCATGCATACATGGCTTAGTGTGGAAGCCGGCATACCTAGGGAAGGGAGACGGCGTTAAGGGGATAGATTATTCGGTCACATGGACACAGCCTCCCTCGCAATCTACTCCACCACCTCCATCCAGAGAAAACCCCAACCCTGCGTCGCCACTTGAATCCATGGCGAACTATGAGCTTGATCCAGAGCGATTCATTCTGGCAGGGCATCACATCATCGATGGTGGTGAGCTCCGACTTCCGCATACTTTCTTCACGCTTGTCTCGCGGACGCCATGTCGCCATGAGGACTACATGGTTGCAGAGGTTATGTCGGCACCAGAAGGAGCTCTTGGGCCAATCAGAGAAGAAATCACGCAATTCCTGTAGAACAGAGGTATTCTGGTCCGATCCACGCAGCCATGCTTCCATCGAGTAGGACTCTTTCAAGTTTGAGACCCTGTTGTTAGATACTCTTTGATTCAGTATGCTCCTTTTCAAATTGGTGGTGACCGCTTTTTTCAATTCATGAAACATGATGAGGGGGATAGTTTCAAGGGAGCTCGGGGTTTTCGTAATGGGTGGCTAATGTTCATTGGTATTCCGCTTGATTACCGCACGGCAGAATATATTTCTCAGATGGTTGGTACCTTTGGAAAGTTCATCTCATGGAACAGTGAGGATCCATACATGGTCAGGACTTTGGTGGAGGCTAGTTTTCCTCACATACCGCTAGTCCCTAGGGATACTGTACTTGGGGATTAGGTTGAGTGGGGAGATGCTCGGGTGTCTTGGACCGCGGCTTGCTATGTGTTGGGGGCAAACTTTGCCGATCAAAACCCCAATGATGAAGACCCAATGCCACTTGACGGTAACCCGCATCCTCTTCCTGGGAACCTCATTCCTGGCAATCTGCCATTTGTGCTTCCCCCTTACCCTCAATTGGGATGGAATGAGGCACCTATTCTACCAGAACAACCAGTGCAAGACAATGCTCATGAGGTGGAGGCCGATGGTCGGGGGCATGCTGGGGGGGGGGGGGATAATCAAGAAGATCTGGATGTCCCCCCGCAAGCTGTGGCACCAGAGCAAGATTAGATTTCAATTCTGATTGATCAACCAAAGGCTTCAGATTCAGTTGATCAACAGGTGTAGATTAATGAGGAGCCATTGTTGTTTGCTCCTCTAGCTAATCCAATGGCCATTGTACCATATCAGCAACCTAAAATCAACCAACAGAAACTCTTCATTGGTATGGTCAGAGTTATAGCAAGAACATCTCTTCCCCCAGGGATGATCTGGAAGTGTTGTTTTGAGGCTCTGCTTGGTGATTTTGCTCGAATGCATGTGCCCAGGTCCATCTGTTCTAAACCTCTGGGGTGATTGTCTACTCCAAGCGTACATGGTCGATTGCTTTTGATATGGACAAGAGGTTGTCTATGTTGGTGCCAACATCCGACACACCAGAGAGACGGTTGGTGGTTGCAGCTCGGAGGCCGGTGGCTAGAGCTCTGTTCCATACAAGCTCTGATCAGCCTGAGGGCGATGCTCCAGTGGACTTGCAAAGGGATTCTTCTTCACGGAATCAGGTGTTCTCTACGGAAAAGGTAATTAGTGAAGGAAAGGTGAGGACCAAGAAGAAGGAACCGCTCGTGGTGATGTACCAGGAGTGCGGCAAAATTAAATGGTTTCAAGAACATAGTTTTCGAACAGCTAGCATACCAGCTGCCATGGGAACGAGCCTGACAGTAGAAGGTAGGGGTACGAAAGGAGAGGGCAGAGTCCTAGCTACGGCGAGGATGTATACATGGATGTATGAGTTCAGGCCCCTCTCGTGGAGGTAACAGCCCTACGTCTTAGTGCTCTGGAGCTTTGTCGTGTGGGGAATAGAGATTACAAAGGTTGTGAACCCTTGTGCCAAAGGGGAGGGATGGCTTATACAGAGTTTGCTGCCCCTCGTAATTACCAAGCATCCAAGGGTCCGATCATGGGTATAAAGACTAGCGTTACTGGTAACGTATATCATAATTGCTACTAATGATGACTGGCCAAACACCTGCCTATTGGCCTCTGGGGGGTGGCTTCTGGTCATCTGGCGTTGACTGGAAGTGAGGTCTTCTGAGTGATAGGTGACTTTCGAGTGGAGTAAGAAGCCTCCGAGTGGATTGCCTGTCAAGTGACTTGAGTGTCATGGGGAATCTAGTCGGAATCTTTCTTGTGATCTTTAAGTCCTCCGATGCAATGTCCTTAGGTAGGGTATGTAGGTCAGGCCTAGGACCCTACCCTAGGTACATATCCTCGTCATTATCCCCCGAATGGATCAGGGTTCAAGTAGTGAAAGGGGGTATCGATGCTAGTTCAGAACAAGGCACCAAATCTTCCGAATGATATTCGGGGCTTCAACGTAACTTGCGTCGACTGAACTCCTTGACATTCGCCCAGATAAATTCAGCCTTGAAAGTGCCCGAGTGAATGCTCAATGCCAATCTTGTTCCGAGTGATCTGAAGGGATCTTTGGAGGTGACGGGTTGGCCTATCAGGCCCGGATCTTGGGATACGGAAATTTTGGAAGCGCGCGCGTCCGTGATGATGACGCCACAACTGGAGTGAGTGGGGGCATGACGCCTTGATGTCCGCGCCGCTCATTTCGCCGCGTACAAGGCATCGTCTGTGGTTGGGATACGCGAGGATCTAGCGGGCCCACATATTAGTGGGACACTCGACAGGGTATAAATCCTGGGGCGTTGTGGTTCGCACAATATCTTTCCCCCAAATCCCCTCTCTTCTTCCGCCTCTCTTATGTCCAGAGCTCCACTTCGCTCTGATCCGACGAGCTCCGCTGCTGCGATGACGAAGGGAACCATGGAATGTTGGAGCGCGCCAAGAAGGGAGCCGCGAGGGGCAAGGCCAGGAAGCCCTCGACTGCCTAGTTCACCGCGCCGCCGGGGTAGATCAAGTGGGACTTTCTCCCATCGATAGTCACCCATGAGGACATCGAGAACCTTGTCATCGTCGGGCTCGTGGCGGATGGCGCCTGGAGGCTGCCGGAGGGGGAGCATGAGCCAGAGCCGTGTGAAGGAGAGCGGGTTCTTATCCTCTCCCACGTCGAAAGAGGTTTTTCCATGCCTCCCCATCCGTTCTTCAGAGGGTTCTTGAACTTCTTCGGAGCTTAGCTCCACCACTTTCCACCTAATGCCATCTCCTACTTGTCTGCTTTCATCATCCTGTGCGAGTGCTTCCTGGGCTGTTGTCCCCACTAGGGGCTGTTAAAGCACATTTTCACCGTTAGATCGCATACTGTAGAAAAGGCCCTCCCCGGGGATGGAAAGACTCATGTAGTCCAGCTGTGTGGGGGTCTAGGAATCCAAAGGAGAGCTCGTAGTTCTTTTCCTTCCATGACCATTCCTGAATCTATCAGAGGCTGGCAGTCGACATGGTTTTATTTCAAAGATATATCTTCTCCCAATATGTCGACTGGCCTTTCCCCTTTCACATCTAATCGTCCTGCCATCCCCAAGTCCCTAAAGGTGTCAGAAGGAGAAAAAGTCCAAGTGGGAATCTTGGTGGACGCCGTAGTGAAACTTGTCCGTGGCGGAGTGACCGGCATTGACCTCCTGGAGACATTCCTCAGTCGACGGATCTAGCCACTCCAGGCCAGGGACCACACTATGTGGCATTATGCAGGCCCCGGAGACTCGACACGGATGCATCCAGAAGAGGTTTCGCAAGCAACTATCGAACAGTGGCTTCGCAGTATCACCGGAGCTTGTGACACTCCCCTGGGAGCCAAGAGGATCCAACCTTACTCAGCCGAGAATCCGCCGAAGGATCTGGTAAATTACACCTTGTCGACTGGCACAGTATACTATTGAGTGGTTGATTAATTTGTTGACTGAGTTCATTGTTTGAACCATGCAGGAGTGGATGCACATGTACTCACCGTGCCCAACGGGAACCAGCCTGAAGATGGTGGGGAGAGTGAGGGCGGCAGCATGGACGTCGACGGCTCTTATGACACTGAAGATGAATATGAAGACTCGGGTGAGAACGAGGAGGAAGTCGAGTCTCCTCCATGCACCGAGTGCCGCTCCAAGTCCTGTGAAGACCCTGCAACTGCTGCGGACAAGGCCCCGGCTCTGAGTGAAAAGAACCCGAAGCGGAGCCGACCCTCGACCGTCGAGTCAAGTGACCGTTTGGCGAAGCAACTCAAGCCCAACGCAACAAAACCTCGCAAAGCTCTGCCCCACATGAAGATGGTTGTGCCTGTCGTCTCCATGTAAGTGTTTAGTTTCAACTCTCGATGTCGATTGTGACTTCAAATTCTTGTTGACTGAGTGTCATTTGATCTACCAGAGCCACTACCTCAGCGACGTCGCCTCCACGGGACGGAGAGGAGCCAATGGATGTAGATACTGTTCATGCGGCCACCTCCCACAGAGGTAAACAAATCTTTACCTAGTTCTTCTTCTCGAATGGGATTTGTCGATTGCAAGTGTTGACATTGTCGATTGATATTTGCAGAAATCATTCAACTGGTAGATTATGAGGAACAGCCTCGGGGTATGAGAGGTGAAGGTGAGACCTTAAGCATCACGCGCATACACACCCGAAGAACTCCGTCAGCATAGATGCCTCAGCGGTCGACTAATGGATCCTCCCAGGGGATAAGCGACTCGCCACGGGTCAGAGCCGATCCTGCGATGCCTTTGTCGAGTACTCCACAAGATGTTTCAACTACCGTGGCGTCGACTCCGACCGAACCAGCTCAGACTACCTCTACTGCCCCAGCCATGATGTTGATCCCGCCGGTGACTGCTTTTCCTCTACACCGCATTCCGGAAGATCAGACCGGGGCTGCAAAGGATTCCATGATCCAGGCGGAACAGATGCTGCTGCACACCAAGGAGGCGTATGAGGCCAACAAGTTGGCTTACGATGCAAGCACAACACTTCACACCAATGTCCGAGTAAGTTCGATTGTAAGTACATTTCCGATTGAATTCCTGTCTTCTTTGATTGTACACCCAGTGGGTGTTTTTTTCCGCTCTTAGAATATTTGAAAATTCTCCACTCGAATAGATCGGGTCTTAATCGAGTAGGTTTTGGTCTAGTGGGGGCATGTTGAGTGCACCCACTGGGTGTAGTCCCCGAGACCGCTGTCGAGTGCTTGCACTGGCAGGGGTCTTAGAGTTCAATGTATGCGGAATACGTTTGTTGCTCGACATGTCGAGAGAAGTTTGTCCTAGCCGTCCCACACTAAAGCTACCTTGTAGGTTTCATGGATATCATTCATCAACCATGATATGACGCTACTTCAGGATAGTGGGGTGGCGGACCACTCGAAGGATCGAGTGTTAGCATGTCCAATGGGGGCACTCTGTGTGAACCCACTAGGTGTAGTCCCCGAGACCGTTGTCGAGTGCTTGCACTGGCAGGGGTCTTTAAAGAGACGATATTCATATGCTTGCACACGTTTTTTTATTATTTTTCTGCCACTCGACGGATCGAGAGTTAGCAGATCCAGTGGGGGCACGTTGAGTGCACCCACTGGGTGTAGTCCCCGAGACCGTCGTCGAGTGCTTGCACTGGCAAGGGTCTGATAGAGGCCGTCGAATGCTCAAACAAGGCAGACCTTGTCGATTGGTTTAGGAACCAGTGGGGTCACGCTAAGTGCACCCACTGGGTGTAGTCCTCGAGGCTACTATTGATCGTAGACGATGAGCAGTAGTCTTAAAAACTTGAACTCAGGACTTCTGTCGTACGCGGAGTATGATTCCCACTCGACATGTCGAGTGTACTTTATTTCTCTTAGTCGTCCCACACCGAGGCTACCTTATAAGTTTTATGGACATCATTTCATCAACTATGATATAACGCAGCTTCAGGGTAGTGGGGTGGGGCTGGGTGCACCACCCAGTCGACTGTTATTGACCTTCTGCACTCGGGAATGTACGTGTTTCTTGTCCACTGAATTTTCTTTTCTTTGTTGATTTCAGAGCTTGTGAACTCGGTGCACAGTACAAAGACCTCGAGGAGGAAAGGAACCAGCTGCGAGTGGACTTGGAGGTTTCCAACAACAGTTTGGAGCGAGTGCGCACTGAACTAAAAACTCTAGGAGGTAACTTCTGCCGATCCAATGCATTCTTATCCTCACTTTCCGTGCTTTGAACCGACTGCTTTCACTCGAACAGACGTACGCAATGAAAATCGTTGACTCCAAGCGCGACTCAACAATGTTATTTCTTTAGATACCATGAAGAAGGCGCTGGAGGACAATGACAAAGCGCTTGCTGATGCCCAACGGGTGGCAAAGGAGAAGACTGAAGCTGCTGATCAGAAGCTGGCTGCTGCCAAGAAGATGGTGGTGGAAAACTCTAAGCTGAAGCAGGAGCGGGTGGGGCTCATCAAGAAAACTGAGCAGCTAACCAAGAGGAGCAATGACATGCAGAAACACTTGGGGGAGTTCGCAAGAAAGATGTACATCATGCTCGACGGTGAGTATCTCTGTCGACTGAACTTCATAAAATCTTTAACGACTGTATCTCTTTAATTTGCCTCCCATTCCTTCTCCCCAACAAAATTCTGCCAGGACTTTGAAAAAGAAACTAAAGAGATCGAGCCCAATTTGGATCCCACCAAGTCACCTGTTGGAGATGAAGTGGCCATGAACATGTTCTGACTCCACGTCAGGCTCCAAGGTGTCCAAGCATATGTCCTCCGACTGAAAGCTGTGATGGAGAAGATCGACAAGGAACTGTTGCCCGAAGATACCCTTCAGCTTGACCTTATATCCATGATGGCATGCCTTAACGACCTTCATAGTCGAGTGCAGGCCTGGAAGAAATCTGCTGCCCGCTGCGGAGCTGACGTGGCGCTCTCCCTTGTAAGAGTCCATTGCAAGGAGGCAAGGGAGGACAAGTTGAAGGAGCTCCAAGTAATGAACACAAAGAAGGTTCAGTTTGAAGATTTCAAGGAGACCTTCATTGATGCAGCCATGAGGATCGCAGATGAGATAGACTTGGACACATTCGTCGAGCCAGCAAGCCCGTCGGGTGCTTGAAAAACTTGGTCTTTGAGAAAAACTTTATTTGCCTCGGTATGTCGAGTGGAATTGTATCAACTTTAAAACTTCATTCAGGCCTTAAGCCTGAGCATGTTTGTTTGCTCGCAAAACATTTATCCGTGATGAAACTTTTGAATTTATCTGCATTTGGCTTTCACTCGTTTGTTCGATCGAATTTGTTTTTGACTTAGGAGAAAACTGGTTCGCAGCTAGGCCTCCGAATGTGAGGATCGCTCAATACTCAGAACAGTTTCGAGCTTAGCCAAAGACTGGTTCGCGGCTAAGCCACCGAGTGAATGGAATGCTATTCACTCAAAAAGGTTTTAACTTAGGCGGAAGCATGTTCGCAGCTAAGCCCCCAAGTATGAGGATCGCTCAACACTCGAAGGAGTTTTGAACTGAGGCGAAGACTAATTCGCAGCTAAGTCGTCAAGTGAACAGGCCGCTATCCACTCGGCAAGGTTTTAACTTAGGCAAAAACATGTTCGCAGCTAAGCCCCCGAGTACAAGGATCGCTGAACACTCGAAGAAGTTTTGGACTTAGAAGAATACTGTTCGTAGCTAAGTTGCCGAGTGAATGGATTACTATCCACTCAGAAAGGTTTTAACTTAGGCGAAAGCATGTTCGCAGCTAAGCCCCCCGAGTATGAGGATCGCTTCAACACTCGGAGTAGTTTTGAACTTAGACAAAGACTGATTCGTAGCTAAGTTACCGAGTGATTAGATTGCTATCCACTCGGAAAGGTTTTAACTTAGGCGAAAGCATGTTCGCAGCTAAGCCCCCGAGTGCGTGGATTGCTCAACACTCGGAGAAGTTTTGAACTTAGACGAAGGTTGATTCGTAGCTAAGTCACCGAGTGAATGGACTGCTATCCACTCGGTAGGGTGTTTAATTTAGGCGAAAGCATGTTCGCAGCTAAGCCCCCGAGTGCGAGGATTGCTCAACACTCAGAGAAGTTTTGAACTTAGACGAAGGCTGGTTCGTAGCTAAGTCGTCGAGTGAATGGACTGCTATCCACTCGGCAGGGTGTTTAATTTAGGCGAAAGCATGTTCGCAGCTAAGCCCCCGAGTGCGAGGATTGCTCAACACTCGAAGTGTTCCCAAGTGTGAAATTGCACGATCGGAATCGACAAAAGACTGCAAAAGTCTAACTTGCATATATGACATGCTCTGAAATATTTTTATTACATCAAAAACCTTTCTGTCTCTAGGTATAGAAGAGCCGGAGCAAATCTGCATTCCAGGCCCGTGGCTCGTCCATGTGCTTCTTGAGGTTGTACAAATGATAAGCTCCATTGTTCAACATCTTTGTGACGACGAAGGGACCCTCCCACACAGGAGCGAGCTTGTGGGATCGCTGTTGAACCACTCGAAGCACCAAATTCCCCTCATGAAACGACTTACTCTTGACATTCTTCGCATGGAAACGCCACAGATCTTGCTGATAAGCTGTGGTCCGGATCAGGACCATCTCTCTCTTCCTCTAGGAGGTCGAAGCCATCATGTCTGGCTTGTTCAGCTTCTACTTCAGAATAAAGTTCCACTCGGGGAGAGTTGTGAAACAAATCACTCGGCAGGACAGCTTCGGCTCCATAGACCAGGAAAAAAGGGGTCCGTCCAGTCGACGGATTGGGTGTTGTTCTCAGGCCCTATAAAACAAACGACAACTCTGTCACCCAGGCTCAAGCGACACGGTCCAAGTCGCGCATGAGACGAGCCTTCAAACCTTGAAGGATGAGGCCGTTAGCTTGCTCAACTTGACCATTAGTTTGGGGGTGTGCAACAGACGCATAATCCACCCGAGTGCGTTGAGAAGTGCAGAAGTCTCTGAATTCTTCTGAGTCAAAGTTGGTGCCATTATCTATGATGATGTTGTGAGGAACGCCGTATCGGAAAATCATTTCCCTCATGAATGCGACCGCCATGTGAGAGTTCAACTTCTTTATCGGCTTGGCCTCTATCCACTTTGTAAATTTGTCGACTACGACCAACAAATGATTGATTCCGCCTTTTCCAGTCCAAAAGGGACCAACCATGTATAGTCCCTAGACAGCAAACGGCCAGGCGAGGGGGATTGTCTTCAAAGAAGACACCGGCTTCTGGGACAAGTTTGCATAGAACTGGCAGCCTTCACAATGATCGACAATGTCTTTAGCCATTTCATTAGCCAATGGCCAGAAGAAACCAGCTCGGTATGCTTTAGCGACGATTATCCATGAGGACGCATGATGGCCAAAATTCCCGAGTGGATTTCATCTAAAATCACTCAACCTTCTTCAGGCGAGATGCAATGCTGCATCACGTCAGTCGCGCCTTCTCTAAACAGCTGATCCCCGATCACAGTAAAAGCTTTCGACATGCGCACAATCTGTCGAGCTTCTGTCTCGTCTTCAGGGAGTTCTTGTCTAAGGATATATGCAATATAGGGCACTGTCCAATCGGGAATGACAACCAGAATCGCCATAACTAAATCAATTACTACAGGGACATCGACTTCAGTCGGATCGGTGGAGCTCATAGCTTGCGGGGGCTCTTCGGTGAAAAGATCTTCTTGTACCGAAGGAGTATGTAGGTGTTCTAAAAACACGTTGCTGGGGACAGGTCGTCGAGTGGATCCAATCTTTGCCAGCTCATCAGCTGCTTGATTTTTCACTCGGGGAACATGATGAAGCTCCAGACCTTCAAATTTCTTCTCCGGCTTTCTAACAGCACTGCAGTATTGAGTCATAGCGGGGTTTCGAACGTCCCACTCCTTCATCACTTGATTGACCACCAGATCTGAGTTGCCATAAACCATCAAGCGCTTGACGCCGAAAGAGATAGCCATGCGCAACCCATATAAAAGTGCTTCATATTCTGCTTCATTGTTGGAGGAATTGAAGTGGATTTGCAGGACATAACTGTGTTTGTCGCCCTTCGGACATTCTAAGACAACGCCAGCACCAGACCCGTTCAAGATTTTGCAACCATCGTAGAACATGGTCTAGTGTGTCGAGTGAACCTGGATTGGTTGTTGTTGTTCAATCCACTCTGCCCTAAAATCCGCAAGTGCCTGAGATTTGATCGCTTTCTTGGCTTCAAACTTTATGTCAAAGTACAAGAGCTCGATTGCCCACTTAGCCACTCGACCAGTTGCGTCTCGATTGTTGAGAATCTTGGAGAACGGAGCATCACTGACGTCCGAAATCGAGTGGTCTTGAAAATAATGTGCCACCTTCTTTGCTGACAGATAAATGCCATAAACCAGCTTCTGGTAGTGAGGATATCTTTGCTTCGAAGGAGTCACTACTTCAGACACATAATAGACTGGGCGTTGGACTTTGTAATCCTTGCCCTCCTCTTCCTGCTCCACGGTTAACACTGTACTGACAACCTGATTAGTGGTCGCAATGTACAGGAGCAATGGCTCTTTGCTGTGAGGAGCAGCAAGCACCGGCTGGGTGGAGAGCAAGGTTTTGAGCTTGACAAACATTGCTTCGGCCTCTGGAGTCCACTCGAACGTATCTGACTTCTTCATCAGTCGGTACAAAGGCAATGCCTTCTCACCGAGACGAGAAATGAATCGACTCAATGCTACCAAGCAACTTGTGAGCTTCTGAACATCGTGCACCCGCACGGTTGTCTTCATTCGGGTAATGGCGCTGATTTTCTCAGGTTGACGTCGATCCCTCGTTCAGAAATGAAAAAACCAAGTAACTTGCCGCCAGGGACACAGAAAGTACACTTAGCCAGATTTAGCTTTATATCGTATCTCCTCAGATTGGCGAATGTTTTGGCCAAGTCAGCCACCAGGTCGGAACCTTTGCGGGACTTGATGACTATATCGTCCATGTACACTTCGACATTCCAAGGGATCTCGTCGAGTAAACACTTCTGAATCATGCGCATGAAAGTAGCGCCGACATTTTTCAAATCGAATGGCATGGTGATGTAGCAAAAACACCCGAATGGGATGATCAAGGCTGTTTTTATTTCATCTGGGCCAAACAGACGGATCTGATGGTACCCAGAGTGAGCATCTAGAAACGATAAACGCTCGCCCCCTGCGGTTGAGTCAACAATCTGATCTATGTGGGGGAGCAGGAAATGATCTTTCGGGTAGGCCCGATTGATATTCTTGAAGTCAATACACATGCGTAGTGACTTGTCCTTCTTGGGAACCATGACGACATTCGAGAGCCACTCGGAGTGGTAAATCTCCTGAATGAACTTGGCTTGCAAGAGATGAGACACCTCTTCACCGACTGCTTTACGCCTCTCTGCCGCTGATCGATGCAAATGCTCCTTTACAGGCTTGGCCTTGGGGTCAACTCTCAGTTGGTGCTCAGCCAGCTCCCTGGGAACCCCCGGCATGTCAGCAGGCTTCCATGCGAAGATATCCCAGTTCTCACGGAGGAACTGGATGAGCTCGGCTTCCTATTTGCTGTGAGTGTTGATGATATGTTGGTTGGAGCGGCAGTTGAATTTGCCGGGTGGATGTGCACTTTCTTCACTTCCCCTACCGACTGAAATGCCGACTTAGAAGCAAGCTTCTTAGCGCGCAGCAAATCAGCAGGGTCAGCACTCTTCTTGTATTCTTCCAGCTCAACCATGGCCATCTGATGATCGGCAATCTTGGAGCCTTGCTGCAGGCACTCTTCGGCTCGCTGTCGATTGCCAGTGACCGTGATCACACCCTTAGGACCTGGCATCTTCAACTTGAGATACACGTAACATGGACAGGCCATGAAACAAGCATACGCAGGCCGACCCAGAATGGCATGATAAGCGCTCTGGAAATCCACGACTTAAAACGTCAAATTTTCCTTCCAAAAATTTTATCTGTTCCGAATGTCACATCCAATGCAATTTGGCCGAGTGACTTGGCCTTCTTCCCTGGGATGACTCCGTGGAATTGCATGTTGCTCTCACTGAGTCGAGACATCGGAATGCCCATCCCTTTAAGGGTATCTGTGTAAAGAATGTTCAGGCCGCTACCACCGTCCATGAGGACCTTGCAGAGTCGAGTGCCTCCCACAACCGGATCAACCACCAAAGCCTGTCGACCGGGAGTGGCCACGTGAGCGGGATGATCTGACTGATCAAATGTGATGGCAGTCTGAGACCACTTGAGGTAAGTGGGGGTGGTAGGAATGACCATGTTGACCTCCCTGTTGATGACCTTCAATCGACTCTTGCTTTCGACATCAGCAAAAATCATCAATGTAGCGTTGACATCAGGGAACATTTATTTGTCTTCATCATCCTTCTCAGGAGTTTTCTCACTCGATGGAGTCTCCTTAAACTGCTGAATGAGCAGTCGACACTGCTGAGTGGTATGCTTGGGCAATATCAAGTTGCCTTCTTCATCTTTCCTCGTGTGGATTGCACATGGTAGATCCAACACATCAGTCCCCGACTGAGTCTTTCCTTTCTTGAGGTTAAACTAGACTTTGGCCTTCCCCTTATTCTTTCCTTGGGCCACCAGAGTAGCCGCCTCAGCCTGGACGGGGGCATCAGCCTTCCGCTTATGCTTCCGACTGGAATTGCCGCCTGCCTCGTTGTCGACTGCCTTTCCTTTGCCACTACGGAGGCGGTCTTCCTCTTTGCCATTGGCGTACCGAGTGGCGATTTCCATCATCTTACTCAGCGAGATGTCGCCTGTTCGACCAAACTTCAAGAAGAGCTCTCTGTACTTCACTCCAGCCTTGAAAGCACAGACAGCCTAATGTCAAGAGACATTTTCCAGTGTATGATGCAGAGTGGACTAGCGCTGAATGTAATCCCTTAAGGTTTCATTGGGCATCTGAACACAATGTCGCAAGTCGACCAGCTCGGCAGGACGCTTGCAAGTGCCTTCGAAAGTTCTGACGACTACTCGGGCGAGATCCTCCCAGCAGTATATGCTAGATGGAGCCAAGCAATTCAGTCATGCACGTGTCAAACCATCCAACATCAAGGATAAATGTTTCATCGCGACATTATCACTGCCACCACCAATCTGAATAGCCACTCGATAGTCATCCAACCAAGTCTCTGGCTTTGACTCGCCAGAAAATTTTCCGATCCCAGTCGCCAACCTAAAGTTGGGGGGAATCTCTAAGGAACGAATGGCCCTGCTAAAGCACTTGGAGCCAGAAATAACAGCTGTGCTGCCACTCGGAAAATCTCTGTCCTGTCCCTCTCTATGGGCTCTGCCTCTGTCGCTCCGCCTCTGAGTAAGCAGATCACGAGCATCAAACCATGCATTATGCTCGTCACCGAACGAGTGCCTTTCGTCCTAGTGCCGGGGCACGTGCGGACCACCCTACGGAGGGGTGGGAACTCGACGGTGGTCATCACGGTGAAATTGATCTCTGAACTGATCTTCATGAAGACCTCCGCCTCTTCGACGCAAGGGCGAACCAGGGCTATGTGCCGACTGGACTGTTTCTGCCCTGGGTGAGTTACTATGAATCCTATTGCGTGACTGCGGAACAACAGAATTCTGATGCTGCGCTGCATCCAGCAAAGCTCTAATCTGTATCAACCCTCTGCTAGCCTCTAACCGGGACGACTAAATGGAATCTGCTATCCTAGCAGCAGCTACAACGTTTACCATGGGAGTACGGTATACCTCAACATTGTTGTGAGATCTAGTCAGAAATAGCTATCGCTGACGTCGACTAGAAACTGGTGGACGCTGGTGAGCGCGCTCGTCAAGCTCTCTCTGAAGCTCTTCAAACCGTATGCGTGCGGCCTCCAAGGCTTGGGCCTCGGCGGTCGTACCAACGATGGGAGTATGAAGGACTTCACCATCGCGACGTGGCTGCTCATTCGACGGTCCGCTAGCTTCCCGCTTTCCATGGCCGAAGCCCGATGGCGGGCTTTGATGAGAACCAGCCATAAGGACCTTCGCTGCAGGATCCCAGCTCTCGCACCCGGAAGGAACGTCAGACTGATCGGAGTCCGACTCGAACTCGTCATGAAGGAACTCGGCAGGCTCGATTGCCGCAATCTGTGGAGATGAAATTTGGCAAGCCGCTGCATGCTCGACCCAGCGTTGGAGTCGTGAGCGACCGGATTGCTTGCGCCGACGAACAGTGGGCAAAGCCGATCAATACGGAGTCGACGGCTCCTGCAGCAACACGCCACAGGAACTCGCGCAGAATTGCGCAGCCCCCTGGACTGGTAGCGCCTTGATGTCAAGAGGCACTTCCCGAAGCCATGCCGAATCGTAGGCGGTGAAGGTGAGCGCTCCAAAATGGATCTCGTGGCCAGAGCAAAAACACCGCCAGAAGACATGATGAAGGGTGAAAAATGCAACCTCACCGGAAGTCACTTAGACGCCTGCCCCACGGTGGGTGCCAACTATCATGGGAACGAGCCTGACAGTAGAAGGTACGGGTAGGAAAGGAGAGGGCAGAGTCCTAGCTATGGCGAGGATGTACACACGGATGTATGAGTCCAGGCCCCTCTCGTGGAGGTAAGAGGCCTACGTCTTAGTGCTCTGGAGCTTTGTCATGTGGGGAATAGAGATTACAAAGGTTGCAAACCCTTGTGACAGAGGGGAGGGGCGGATTATATAGAGTTCGCTACCCCTCATAATTACCAGACATCCAAGGGTTTGATCGTGGGCATGAAGACTAGCGTTACTAGTAACGTACATCATAATTGCTACTAATGACGACTGGCCTAACGCCTGCCTGTTGGCCTCCGGGGGGTGGCTTGTGGTCTTGTGGCATCGACTGGAACTAAGGTCTCCCAAGTGACATGTGACTGTCGAGTGGAGGAAGAAGCCTCCGAGTGGATTTCCTGTCGAGTGACTTGAGTGTCATGGGGAACCCAGGCGAAATCTTTCTTGTGATCTTTAAGTCCTCTCGTGCAGTGTCCTTAGGTAGGGTATGTAGGTCAAGCCTAGGACCCTACCCTAGGTACATATCCTCGTCACCAGCCGAGGAAGAAAAGTTCACACCCAAATCCCACCAATGATGGGGCCCACTTGAACCTTGAATCACCTGCTCTTTTCTTGGAGAAGAAACTACAAGAGGAACCAGAAGCTGAGGTGGTGCCTCCACACACACCAATCAGGGCATTGCAAGCTACAGGCGCGGAGTTGGAAATTGATGCAATGCTCTTGTCTACGGAGCAGCTTATGGCGGATCCCACTGTGGAATCTTCTTCTTCCAAGGATCAATGATGTTCATGCACTATACTTTAGTTGGGTTTGGCATACTAGTTACTTTTGCGTGTCTCCTGCTGTCTTTTGTGCTGGGTGTACTTTGCTACAAACTCTTATGTTCTCTCGTTTGTAAGTATTATGGCTATGCGGCATTATCTGTCGTATTTTACTCTGCTTATTATTGTTGGTTCATCCATGAGTACATCATCCCATCGTAGTTGGAAAGTCCTCTACTGGAATGTCAGAGGGATGAATTCTGAAGCTCGTCAGTGAGCAGTTCGTCAGAAGGTGATAGAAAGCTAGTGTGATGTTATTTGCTTGCAAGAAACTAAATTGTAGAGCTGTAATCGTGCTACAATTCGGAACATCTGCCCGTCTCATTTTGATCAATTCATTGAATCCCCATCTTCTGGGGCATCGGGGGGCATTCTCACAGTTTGGCGATCGGATATTTTTGGGGTGTGTTAGTAGAAGTCAAACCATATGGCATTATAATTAGCTTCACTTCCACGCATAATAATGATCAATAGTTCTTAATTAATGTGTATGGACCTTGCCAAGGGGAGATGAGAGATGAGTTTGTTAGGTGGTTATATGCTTTGGAAATTGACCCTGACAAACTCTAGATGTTATTGAAGGACTTTAACTTTATCAGATCACTGGACAACATGAACCTACTTGGGGAGATGTAAATGATATATTCATCTTTAATGAAATCATTGGGCATTTGGGACTGCTTGAACTTCCCCTAAAGGACAGACGTTTTACATGGTCTAATATGCAGGATCACCCATTGTTGGAGCAACTGGATTGGGTGTTCACTTCATCTAGTTGGATTTGTCAGTACCCAATGACATAGGTGATTCCTCTGGCTAAGAGTATCTCAGACCATTTACCTTGTTTGGTCACAATTGGTACCACCATCCCTAAGGCAAATATTTTCAGATTTGAGAATTATTAGGTGGAGCAGCCAAGTTTTATGGAATGTGTGAAATCTGTGTGGAATAGGCCATCTAATAAGTCTCATATCTCAGCCATAATTGTGGATAAATTAAAATCACTGAGGTTTTCTCTAAATAAGTGGCAAAAGGTTCTTTCTCATCTTAAAAAATTAATCCAAAAGTGCAATGAAGTTATCCTATGGTTGGATAATCTGGAGGAGTTGAGACCTCTGTCCAGACCTGAATTTAACTTCCGGAAAATCGTTAAGCTGCACCATGCGCATCTCGTGCACCTACAATGCTTATATTGGAAGAAGAGATGCACCATTAGGTACATCAAAGTTGGGGAGGAGAATTCAAAAAAATAATCCAGATTATGGCGATAGAGAGGCAGAGGAAAAATGTTGTTGCTAGTCTTGTTCTGCTTGATGGATCAGTGACTTCAGATCATGACCGTATGGCCTTAGAATTTCTGGTGGCTTCCAGAAATAGAATGGGTTATGTCAGAGAGATTTCAATGGGAGAAGACATTCTTTCTCTAATCCCTAGGGTTTGTGGACTTGATGTGCTAACCAGGTCTTTTCAAATTGATGAAATTGAATAGGTTATCAAGGAAATGCCCATTGATAAGGCACCTGGCCCTGATGGTTTCAATGGTTTGTTCCTGAAAAAGTGCTGGCCTATTATCCATGTAGGGACACTTAAATTAGAGAACCTGAATGATGCTTTCATCACACTAGTGCCAAAGAAACGCTCCGCTGAAGGTGTTGGCTACTTCAGGCCAATATCCCTTACTAGTGTTGGTTTAAAGTTCCTAACAAAAATGGCAACAAATAGATTTCAGAATGAAATTATGAACTGTGTGCACAAAAATCAATATGGTTTCATTAGATCAAAAACTATTCAGGACTACCTTGCTTGGACTTTTGAATACATACATTAGTGTAATTGCTGAAAGCGGCCAATCATCCTTCTTAAACTTGACTTTGAAAAAGGCTTTTGATTCTATTAAGCATGAGGCAATCAAAAGGACCCTTCGGGCTAAAGGATTCAGTGCCAAATGGGTGCATTGGATAAAAGAGCTTTTGTCCTTTGGAACTTCCTCTGTGTTACTCAATGGCGTGCCTGGGAAACATTTTAAATGTAAATGTGGGGTTAAGCAGGGAGATCCCATATCACCCCTTTTGTTTGTTCTTACTGCTGATCTCTTGCAACAATGATAAATCACCTGTTGCATCAGGGGGTCCTAAACCTGCCTTTGCAAACCAATGATCATGATTTCCCTGTAGTTCAATATGCTGATGATACCCTGATGTTCATTGAGGCAGACAAGGGTCAATTGGATGCCCTCAAGGAATTGCAGAGTTCTTTGTCCCAAGCCACTGGACTGCAGATCAACTATCACAAGTCCTCTATGTATCCAATCAATGTGCAAGCTGATATTGTTGCAGGTTTAGCATCTGATTTTGGATGCAAAATAGGGACAATGACTTTCACCTATTTGGGACTCCCAGTTGGAACTACTAGGCCAAAAATTGTTGATCTAATGCCTCTTGTTGGCTGCATGGAAAGAAGGCTTACTGTCAGTTCCTAGTTTTACCACAAGGTGGTAGACTACAGTTGGTTAACTCTGTGATGTCATCCCTGCCAATTTTCTTCCTGAGCAGCTTGTCGATTCCACCTGGTATCTTAAAACCGTTAGAAAGGATTCAAAGACAATGTCTATGGAGAAAATATGGGGAAGAGAAGCGACATTCTCTGGTAGCTTGTCCACTGGTATGCAGGCCCAAACTAAAGGGTGGATTGGGGATCCTCAACCTTGGGCTGCAAAATGAGGCTCTGCTCAAGAAGTACCTCAACAAGTTTTATAGCAGGGATTATATTCCATGGTTCACCTCATCTGGGACACATATTACTATAATAGGGTGCCTCATGATACAACTATGTGTGGATCTTTCTGGTGGAGAGATCTTGCCAAGTTGATGGATAAATTCCGGGCAGTCACACTTATTACTGTGAATAAAGGGGACAATGCCCTGCTCTCGGCTGATAATTGGAACCTTGACAATCAGGTTGTTCCCTTGCAAGACAGATTCCTGAGGCTTTTTCTTACTGTCGGGATAAAATGCTATCTGTGTAGGAGGTCATCAGCACAAATGATTTCCATGATTTATTCTCACTACCTCTTTCTGAACTGGCCTTTAATGAGCCGAGTCAGTTGACATCTCTTTTGGAAGCTATCAACCTTAATCCTGAAGCGAATGATTGCTGGAGATGGAGACATAAGAAAGTATCAGAATACACGGCTAAAAAATACTATGTGTTTGTGCATCAGCCAATTGTGGCCAATCCTCTTCTTTCCTGGATTTGGAAGAGCAGTTGCACCATGTCGATTAAAATGTTTGTATGGTTAGTTATGATGCACAGACTAAACACTAAGGACATGATTCAACGCAGGCATTGGATAATTAATGATGGGCCAGAATGCATACTCTGCTCCACCTTGGCACTGGAGGATAGAAATCATCTTTTCTTTCAATGCAATTTCAGCTTTCGGATATGGAACTATCTGCAGATCACTTGGATGGACAGCAACAACATGGTGCAGATTGCACACCATGCCATAAAGGAGTTCAACAAATCTTTCTTTGCTGAAGTAGTTTTCCTCACATGGTGCAATATTTGGAAAGTGAGGAATGACAAGGCTTTCAAGCACATCAGACCTACTTTCAGCCGTTTGAAAAGTGGTTTTATTCATGATATTTCTCTCCTCACTCACAGGATCAAGACCAAGCACAGAGAGGAGCTTCGCAAATGGATTGCCTACTTACCCCCTTGAACCTTTCCCTATATAATTTTTTGCTTTTTTTATCTTCTCTTACTTCTAGCCTCTTGTACATATGATTCCTCTTCTTTTAATTAATAAAATGTTGTGGTGCGTAAGCCTTGCAGTCTTCATGGTCAAAAAATAGGAAATGGATATATCCGATGGATTTGCAAGCAAGATGTTGTAGCTGCAGTAACTATGTGCACAAATATTTCTTATTGGCAAAATTCAATGAAAATTATGATGAAAATTTTCCTACAATGGAGGGGGACAATGGTGGGATATAGCTGACCCTGGGTTCAAAATGTGTGCACCCGTTGAAAACAGCCCCCCTCGTAGACCTAGAAAGCCCTGGATGAGGGCAAAGCCTAAAGGAGAAGGCCTTCAGGCAGGAGAAAGGTATGTTCGTTGCATGACAACCATTCCAAAGAGGCAACTAAACCTGCTTTTGCAGAAGATGGTCATTGGGGTATTGAAAATGCTACAAAACCCTGATGCTCAAGTTCTTACACCCGAAGTTCAATAAACTACTACACCCAAAGGTCATGTATTTGGAGCTCCTACAATTGGTGCATAGGAAACTCCTAGAAGTGATGCTTGTATAGCAGCTACAGTTGTCAACTATACAAAAAAATCTACTTACCAAATGAATTAAGCGTGAAATTATTTTAGTTCTAACCGATTCGCTTGTTTTCTTACTTTTCGACCCAAGAAAAATTTATAAAATAGCAACTGCGGGGGTTAAAATCAAAAATCACCACGAAAGGCGAAATGTGCAACAAAATCCACTATTGGATCTATAACTAGCTCAACAAGTTTGTCTCTCCGAAAAAGCGATAATTGAATCTCTCGGCATAAGGAGCAAGTGTAGACTCTATATAAATGATGCTTGCAACACTAGAAGTAAGAGAAGCAAATTATTATGAACAATGTGATCTTGTTTTACTCTTGTTTTGTAAGATGTTCTGAACTATGTGCACGTATTGGTGTACTAGATGTGCCCGAGTTGCTTGTGTCATGAACTTTCTACCAGATATTGTGAATTGTTGTTATGCTAATACTATCTTAAATGTTGTTAAATTTTGTTGGTGATTTTGTTGTGCTAACTTTGGGTTTATCGAAAATTAGTACTGATCTTCATGGTGTTATCTTGACGTGAAATGTTGTTGAAAGTTTTTATTATTTGCTACATGTTATGTGTAATGGGCTATCTTATCTACAAGGAAATTCATATAAATGCCAAAACAATCATCAGAATCTCCTGAAATGTCATTTATCCGTTGCATCAATCGCCAAGAACATTTAACAATATTACAATAAGCAACTTCTACTACATTACAACCACTAGAAGCAAGTTCAACATCCAAACACACATAAATAAGCCTAAAATGCAAGCACATACAACCACCCACTAAATATATATGTATTTAAGAACACATAGAAACTAAATTGACCATAATGCTTATGCTAAGAACTATTAGAAATCTCCATGTTTCCATCAACTCTTGCATGTTCGTCAACTATAATGTTAGTTTCTTCCTTTTCTTGGTTAGGTGCATCACCCTCCTCTCTACAACAAGATTTGAGCCAACTGCATTCCAGCTTGGCATGTAATTTTAGAAATCATGCCTAACACAATATGTCGGGGGGGGGGGGGATTAACCCATTCACACTCATCAAGAAGCAGCTACATTAAAAATTTCCAAAAAATCTAATCCTTGAAAGAATGACGAACAAAACAGAGAAAAGTGAAGTAAATTACCTCATGTGGTCACCCCAAAAATGTCTCCTTGTGCTTTCTCCTCCCCAAGTGACACGGTGAGTGGGAACGAGCCCGTCCCCGGGCACTAGTGCTTCGACGCTCCTGAAGCTCCCAAAAACTCGGATCAAGGATGTAAAATGCATATTCGAGTTGCACAATCCTGCCGCCGTCCACCTAGATGCAAAATCCCCAAGTCAAGGCTCAAATATGATTCCCCCAAATTGTATCTCAAGCCCTCATTGCAAAATCCCCAAATCAAAATCATGCCACTTACCTCACCAGTCGCCTACAAGCTCACGAATGACGTGCCCTACATACATATGGACTCCATGATATCGTGCCTCTCTCCGTGAGGTTTAGATCACAACTGTTAACCCACCCGAGTGTTGCGAGTCTAGGCATCGCAAGGCAGAAAATTAGAGTGGGGGATAATGTTTGATTATGGCCCCACATGTATGCAAGGGCACATATGTCCATCACATGTTCCAAACACGGTCAAACACCCTTGACTAGATGGAAAGACATATATGTAAGGGCACCAGAAGGTTGAGTGGCAAATTTGAGCTTCTAAAAAACTAGGAGTAAATATTAGTGGGTTAGAGTTAGTGGGGGCCATAGAATTGGCCCTTTAAAAGAGGAACCAATAGAAATTCACAAACTTATTTCTTGGCTTTCATTCGCCGCTTTGCCCGTGCACACGAGTGTCGCATGTCATGGTCTCGCTATCTCATCACGATATTTCCCTTACAACCTCCACCCCACACTCCTTATCCCCAAGTATGCCTTGAGATACAGGGATGTTGCAAACAACCACGTCACAAATGACAGTGGTGATGCAACGATGAAGGGTTGCAACATGGATCATGTTGCAATGGGTGATAAAAGCCTCACTTCACGGAAGTGAGGCGACCGCCACATCGGCCATGTTGCAATAGGTGAAGAAAGGCCACATCACACAAGTGGAGGTGACCTTAACATGGACCATGTTGCAATGGAGACTGCAACATGATCTGTGTTGCAATGAGCCAATGACCGAGGCGTAGCACGAAACAAATGCAAAACAAAGTTTCACGGGGAGCGTAGTAGGGATCGTGTTACACGAGGGTCGAGGCAAAGCACAACATGTGATTTGTTGCAAAGGTTGACACGCCTCAGCGACTCAGGACGCAGAGATGAGATAGTTTTCATGTGATCCATCCAACCTTAGGGCATCTCCAACGCCGACCCTCAAACCGCCCGCATCCATCCGGACCACGCAGTTCGGAGCACGGAAGCCATCCAATGGGAGTCGACATCGGTCCGCCGAGACGTCCGGACGTATTTTTTCCTGCAAAGCACAGACAAACATGGGGGAGGGGGCATTGTAGGCATCCAAAAAACACTCACGCCCGCTTCTGACCACCTTGGCCCATCCAACACACTGCTCCCTCGCCCGAGCGCGTTCCCGTCCGGCACTAGCTACCCGCGCATTCATGCCATTGTAGAGCGGCTGCTCCACAATGAAGCCAGACCTGAACGGATGCGACCTCTCACTAGATCCAGCATTGATGCGGCGCGTAGGCCGAGGGCGTTGCTGACGCGGCTTGAGACTGCGTCGGTATATTCCCAAAGAGGAAGGGATGATGCAACATAGCTACGGTAAGTATTTCCCTCAGTTATAAACCAAGGTTATCGAATGATGTCTACTACATAACTTTATTCTTGTATGCTCGTGTTGGGCCTCCAAGCGCAGAGTTTTGTAGGACAATAGCAATTTTCCCTCAAGTGGGTGACCTAAGGTTTATCAATCCATGTGAGTTGTAGGATGAAGATGATCTCTCTCAAACAACCCTGCAATCAAATGCAAGAAATCTCTTGTGTCCCCAACACATCCAATCCAATGGCAAATTGTATAGGTGTACTAGTTCGGCGAAGAGATGGTGATACAAGTGTAGTAATGATAGTAGATATTGATTTTTGTCATATGAAAATATAAAAACAAAAAGGTAGCAAGCGACAAAAGTGAGCACAAACGGTATTGCAATGCTTGAAAACAAAGCCTACGGTCCGTACTTTCGCTAGTGTAATCCCTCAACAATGCTAATATAATTGGATCACATAACCATCCCTCAACGTGCAAAGAAGAATCACTCCAAAGTTCTTATCTAGCAGAGAACATAAGAAGAAATTGTTTGTAGGGTACGAAACCACCTTAAAATTATTATTTCTGATTGATCTATTCAAGAGTTCGTACTAGAATAAGACCATATGATACGCATCAACCAACTCTAATGTCACCTAGATATTCCAATGTCACAACAAGTATCCATGAGTTAATTATACGATACACAACAAACAATTTCAGATTCATAATACTCAATCCATAGAAAGAACCTCAAAGAGTGCCCCAATATTTCTATCGGAGAAAGTAGGACAAGAACGTGTATCAACCCCTATGCATAGATTACCCCAATGTCACTGCGGGAATCCGCAAGTTGAATACCAAACCATATATGAAGTGAATCGATATAACACCCCATTGTCACCACGGGTATCCGCATGCAAGATATATATCAAGTGTTCTCAAATCCATAAAAGTATTCAATCCGGTAATGAAATCTCAAAGGATAAACTCAATTCTTCACAACTAGATAGAGAGGGAAACACATCATATGATCCGACTATATTAACAAAGCCCGTGATACATCAAGATCGTGATATCTCAAGAACACGAGAGAGAGAGGGAGAGAGAGAGATTGAACACATAGATACTACTACATACCCTCAGCCCCGAGGAGGATTACTCACACATTATTATTGTGAGAAAGGGAGATTTGTTGATGGAGAGGTGCAGCCCCGAAGAGATAGAGGCGATCACAGCCGCTGCGTTGGCGACGGGTGGCGGACCCTTGCCCCTCCTTCCTCCTTGGTCTTGGTGCTGCAATGGAGGAGCCTCTCCCCCTTTTTCGCAGCTGCCAAGGGAGAGAAAAATTCGTGGCTCTAGGTGGCTCCCCGAAATTAGGATTTTCCTCTCCTTATATGTGCCTCTGACGTGCTCTATGGCCCTCCGATGGATGGACCCTTGATCCAATGACTCTTGGGCACCTCTAGAACCTTCCTAGGGGCTCCTCACAGCCCTCATGAGCCCCAAAGTTGTGGCTTGGCCGTATATATCAGATATGGTAAGAGTTGGACTCAATCACGTCATCAATTCTCGTGATCCCGTAATCAGATATTTTCCTTCAGTAAAACGAGTCTCGAGATCGCATCCAAACTCCTTTTTGGATGAATTTTTAATCCAGATCATTTCCATAAAATTCCCCACACTTTCCTGGTTTATCTTTTTCCATTTGATGCCATATTCAGGGGTCAAGCGGACGATCTCTAAAAACTATTTGTGGACAAATTTCAGGAAAGTCAGAGTCCTCCTCCAACAAGTCTACTTTTGCGTTTTTTTGACAATTTACAATTAATTCCTACACATCAAATTGTTAAATAAGAACTTATGCAATTTTGCAACCATTAATAGGTTAGTCCCAATAAGTCATAAAACATTAGTAAAAACATAGGCAAATATGACATGAATACTTCATAAATTATCGAAACGTTGGAGACGTATCAGCATCCCCAAGCTTATTTTCCTAATCATCCTTGAGTAGGTAAATAATAAAAGAAATAATTTATGAAGTGTGAATGCTATCACAGTATATAAGTTTGATCAATGATAATTTTGATCAATTTTTCTAGCATCATAGCAACAACTTTTTCTCATAAAAATCATCATGATAGAGTAGCAATCAATTCACATGTCATGGTTCAAACAATCACTAGTTGAAAACAGGGCTTTGGTCCAGGCAGAGCCAGCCCATTAGTCCCGGTTCAGTCATGAACCGGGACCAATGGGGGCAACGGTCCTGGTTCGAGAGGCTAACAGGGTGACCGGGCCACGTGGGCCATTGGTCACGGTTCGTCGGACCCCTTTGGTCCCGGTTCGAGACACGTACCGGGACCAATGTGCCTCACTCCAGGCCCACAACCATTGGTCCTGGTTCGTGTCTAGAACCGGTACCAAAGGGGGTCCTTTAGTCCCGGTTCCAGCCACGAACCGGGACCAATGAGATGCCTATATATACCCCCTCGCCGGTGAGGCAGAGCACTCCACGCTGCTCTGTTTTCTTGGCCGGTGAGGGAAGAGCTTTGTGGTGCTCTAGCTCACCTCCTATGCACATGAGGTGTTCGATGAAATGCCCAAGCCACATTTAAGCCTTCTCCTCTCGAAGCTCCTTGTCCAAGTTCCATTTTCCTCAAGATTTGTCTAGGTTTGGCGGTCCGTCCTGTCCCGTCCCCGTCCTCACCACCGTCGATCGCCCGCGCCCATCTCGGTGCCGACACCACCGTGGTTAGCCTCTATTTCTTATCTTCTTTCTAAAAGAAAAAAGTTTTTACTTGTACGATTTAGATAGATACTTGTGAAATTTTCTTACTTTTATTATTGTATTTATTTTGGTCACTATTGCACTTTGGCTTTAATGTGATGATGAATTTCTATTAATTTGGTCACTTTTGTATTCATGATATGTTGTAATGGTTTTAATACACTTTATTATATAACGCACGTAGATGAACCGACAATGGATGTATGGTGACCGACGCACCTCCGAGTATATTAAGGGCCTGTATAATTTTCTCGAAGCGGCCGAGGCAAACAAGCAGAATGGTTTTATTCATTGTCCATGTACTGTATGTGAGAATACGAAGGATTTCTCCAACTCTAAAACCCTTCACTTCCACCTGCTTGAGAAGGGTTTTATGCCACACTATAATGTTTGGACCAGGCACGAAGAAAGAGGGGTTATGATGGAAGACAACAAAGAAGAAGAGGATGATGACAACTATGTGCCTCCTGAAAATGGTGATGCTACAACGGGGGAAGATTAAGATCAAGAGGAACCATACGATGTGCTCGATGATGATCTTCTCCGGGTCATTGTTAATGCAAAGAGACCATGCGAAAGTGAAAATGAGTAGTTGAAGTTCGATCTCATGCTAGAGGATCACAAAAAAGGGTTGTACCCCAATTGCAAAGATGGCAACACAAAGCTCTGTACCACACCAAAATTGCTGCAGTGAAAGGCAAAGAATGGTGTACCTGACAAAGGATTTGAGAAGCTACTGAAAATGTTGAAGAACAAGCTTCCAAAGGATAACGAATTTCCTGAAAGTACGTACGCAACAAAGAAGGTTGTATGCCCTCTAGGATTGGAGGTGCATAAGATACATGGATGCCCTAATGACTGCATCCTCTACCGCGATGCATACAAGGATTTGAACGCATGCTCGGTATGTGGTGCATTGCGGTATAAGATCAGACGATATGACCCTAGTGATGTTGACAGCGAGTGCCCTAGGAAGAGGGTTCTTGCCAAAGTGATGTGGTACGCTCCTATAATACCAAGGTTGGAACGTCTGTTAATAAACAAAGAGCATGCCAAGTCGATGCGATGGCACAAAGAGGACAGTAAGAAGACGAGAAGTTGAGAGCACCCACTGACGGGTCGCAGTGGAGAAAGATCGAGAGAAAGTGGAGCGACTTTACAGGTGGCCCAAGGAACGTGTCGTTTGGTTTAAGTGTAGATGGCGTATATCCTTTTGGGGATCGGAGCAGCAAGCATAGCACATGGCCTGTGACTCTATGTATGTATAACCTTCCTCCTTGGTTGTGCATGAAATGGAAGTTCATTATGATGCCAGTGCTCATCCAAGGCCCTAAGCAACCCGACAATGACATTGATGTGTACCTAAGGCCATTAGTTGATGAACTTTTATAGCTATGAAATGGAATAGGTGTACGTGTGTGGGATGAGAACGAACAAGAGGAATTTTACCTACATGCATTGTTGTTTGTAACCATCAATGATTGGCCTGCTCTCAGTAACATTTTAGGACACACAAACAAGGGATACCACGCATGCACACACTATTTAAATGACACCGACAATATATATTTGGACAAATGCAGGAAGAATGTGTACCTGGGGCATCGTCAATTTCTTCCGACCAACCATCAATGTCGAAAGAATGGAAAGCATTTCAAAGGTGAGGCAGATCACCGGAAGAAGCCCGCCCTCCGTACTGGTGACATACTTGCTATGGTCAATGATTTACAAGTAATCTTTGGAAAGGGTTCCAGTGGACTATCTGTTCCAAATGACGCTAAGGGACACGCACCCATGTGGAAGAAGAAATCTATATTTTGGGACCTACCCTATTGGAAAGACCTAGAGGTCCGCTCTACGATCGACGTGATGCATGTGACGAAGAATCTTTGTGTGAACCTGCTAGGCTTCTTGGGAGTATATGGGAACAAAAGATACACCAGAGGCATGCGAGGAACAATAACGTGTGCATGAATAAGACGGCATGCATCCAAAGCAGTATGAAGGTCCTGCCAGCTACGCTCTTACCAAAGAAGAGAAGGAAATCTTCTTTGAATGCATGCTGAGTATGACGGTCCCGTATGGCTTCTCGTCGAATATAAAGGGAATAATAAATATGGCAGAGAAAATGTTCAAGAACCTACAGTCTCATGACTGCCACGTGATTATGGTGCAACTGCTTCCGGTTGCATTGAGGGGGCTTCTACCGGAAAACGTTCGATTAGCCATTGTGAAGCTATGTGCATTCCTCAATGCAATCTCTCATAAGGTGATCGATCCTGAAATCCTGCCAAGGTTAAGGAGTGATTTGGTGCAATGTCTTGTTAGTTTCGAGCTGGTGTTCCCATCGTCCTTCTTCACTATCATGACGCACGTCCTAGTTCATCTAGTCGACGAGATTGTCGTTCTGGGCCCTGTATTTCTACACAACATGTTCCCCTTTGAGAGGTTCATGGGAGTCTTAAAGAAATATGTTCGTAACCGCGCTAGGCCAGAAGGAAGCATCTCCATGGTCCATCAAACAGAGCATGTCATTGGGTTTTGTGTTGACTTCATTCCTGACCTTAAGAAGATTGTCTCCCTCAATCGCGGTGTGAGGGGAGACTGACTCGAAAAGGCACGCTAGGAGCGGACTCAATAATATGTAGGGACGAGCATTCTTGTTCTCAAGCACACTACACAGTTCTACAGAATTCTACCTTGGTGACCCCGTATGTCGATGAACACAAGAATATTCTATGCTCCAAACACCCGGAGTAGTGTTACGACTGGATTATATGTGAACACATCAGGACTTTCGGTAGTTGGTTGCAAACACGTCTCATGCATGACAACACTGTTTCTGATGAGCTTTACTCGTTGGCCAGGGGACCATCTTCGACTGTGACTTACAAAGGGTACGAGATAAATGGGAATACATTTTACACGATCGCCCGGGATCAAAAGAGCACCAACCAAAACAGCGGTGTCCGCTTTGATGTAGCAACCAAGAGGGGAAAGGACACAAATTATGGTTACATAGTGGACATATGGGAACTTGACTATGGACATGATTTGAAGGTCCCTTTTTTTCAGTGCAAATGGGTTAACCTGTCAAGAGGCGGGGTATAGGAAGATCCACAGTACGGAATGACAACAGTGGATCTAAACAATCTTGGGTACATAGACGAACCATTCGTCCTAGCCAATGATGTGGCACAGGTTTTCTATGTGAAGGACATGTCTACCAAACCGAGAAAAAGAAAATATAAGGAAGCGAATACATCATACAATGAGCCAAAGCGCCACATAGTTCTTTCAGGAAAAAGAGACATCATGGGATTGGAGGGCAAGACAGACATGTCCAAAGATTATGAAAAGTTTCATGAAATTCCTCCCTTCAAAGTCAAGGTTGATCCAAGCACCCTGTTAAACGATGAAGATTATCCATGGTTACAGCGCAATAAGCAAAGGACACAAGCGAAGAAAAAGTGAAGACTTTCTCTCAACAACTATATCATTGCAGTTACATGTGAAGAAATGAAATGCCTTTTGTAACACATGAGTTTTCGTCTGAAGCCCTTATACTTCAAAAGAGATTGTCCGTTTTGTACACGAAGTGCATCCAGTTTTTGCTGTAACCCTCTCAACTTTTTATAACATGCTATGTGGGTGAAATGATGATACCATGCCAACCTTCAACCTTTTCAGAGTTCATTTGAACTGCTTTTCAATTTCAGGGTTATTTAGCTCAAAAAATCAGTAAGTGCATGAAAATACCAAATGAAGTCAGAAAGGTTTGAAAATTGATGATGTGGCTTTGAATAGTGCATTTTTAACACACAAAAAGTATGGAGTTCAAATAAGTTCAAAAAAATGGAATCCCTTTGTAACATATGAGTTTTCGTCTAAAACTGTGATACTTCGAAAGAGATTGTCCATTTTGTACACGAAGTGCATCCAGTTTTTGTCATAACCCTCTCAACTTTTTAGCACATGCTATGTGGGTGAAATGATGATACCATGCCAACTTTCAACCTTTTCAGAGTTCATTAAGGTTCAAAGCAGATCTCACATCCCAATCCGTCCGCCTCGACGGTGTAAGCATTGGTAGATTCTTCCAACGTTTCTTCCCCACAGCCACGGGGCACATTTGGCCTCCCCCCATTTTCGGGTGCCATCCTCGCCTTCTTCATGCTCTGCTTCTCCATCCCTGTACCATTCATGAGATGCATATGCAAGAATTAATGAGCACAGAAATAGCAGGCGGAGGAAGAACTCGACATTAGGTACAGCCTCGATAAGAAACGCAATGCTCACCTACGCGTTGCTTAGCTTCACATTCTCAACGAGATGACGACTGGGTTGGAGGCTTGGGGTTGGGGCTGGAGACCTTTATAGATCAATGTAAGGTGAGATGGAGAAGAGCAAAAGAGTGACACGTGAACCGGTGGTGGCTACCGTGAGAAGTCTAGCGGACTCAAGGGAGGAGCGGTTCACCTCGAGGGTTGCTCCGAGCTCAAACAGAAATTAATCACAGGGGAGGTGTTGTCATGTCAGTCAAGTGGTGAACACTTTGAAGGCTCGAGAGGGCGGGCTTGGATGGAAAACGGGCTGGCGTCCGGCAACCAGGGCTATTATGGGCTACGTGGTGATTGCATGCACTGTGTTGTCAAACTCTTCTAGTTCGTCGCGTGCGATCTGTGCTCGGCACCGCTGATGCCTTACCGTGCACAGTCGATGGACGTGGACATGCTCGATCGGCCGGTTGCATGCAAACCTTTACGTGGCGAACATCAGATTAACACTTATTGCAGATCCAAAGTTATCCTAAAAAGAAAATAGAGATCGAAATAAAGCAGAGAGGACAACTAGAAACTGTAGTGCTACGAGGTTTGTCACGAACCGCACACCCCACCAACACACCCTACCGATCGAGGGCAAGCGCAGTGCTGACGGCAAGCGTTGCCACCACCTTGCCCACATCCTGCCATTGCTGGTAGCCCCCCACCATGGCCGGCGCCTCTGGCTCATCAGCCAATGAGAAGGTACTCCTCTCCCTCCCCTCATCTCTTTCTAATTCTCTTTCTCAAACGCATAGATCATTGCAGATCAGAGATGAATTACTGATTACTCATAGTCTACACGATCCAATAGTTCTATCAATGGTATCAGACCTAGTAGTCTTAGGATTTTCGGTATAAGAAAAACAAATTATGCAACTAAAATTATCAATGTTTTTTTGTTAAAAACTTTAATAGCAAAAAGAATATTTATAAAGTATTTTTTGTTAAGAACTTTTAATATGCAAAAAAATAACATAAAAGATAGCAAAAGTGAAAATAGATGCGCTTATATAGAAAATTCAACCTAAATTCAAGGTGCTAATTAGGCGCCTAACTAGCATTTAAAATTTAGGTCAAATTTCCTATATAAGGGCATCTATTTTCAATTTGAGAGGAGCTCAACGTAGCAGTCGTGGCGGGGCTTATAAACAGGTTCGGGCAACCTTAGCTTGGCGAGGTGGGACTACACTCCCACCACACCGCTGTGCAAGGCCATTGGTCCCGATTAGTGCCACCAACCGGGACCAATGCCACCCTTTCGTCCCGGTTGGTGCCACAAACCGGGACCAAAGGTCTCTGCTTCCCGCCCTTTGGGCTGACGAAAAGGGACCTTTGGTCTCGGTTTGTGGCAAAAACCAGGACCAATGCCCCTTTCGTCCCGGTTGGTGCCACCAACCGGGACAAAAGGTCCCTGTTTCCCGCCCTTTGGGCTGTTGAAAAGAGACCTTTGGTCGTGGTTGGTGCCACCAACCAGGACTAAAGGTGTACATTGGTCCCTCTTGGTGCCACGAACCGGGACCAATGCTTCTTCTATATAAGAAGCACTTAGGAAATTTTGCAGTTTTCATCGCCACTTCGCCGAGCCTACCGTCCTCGTCCCCGTCGATGTCGCCTCCCCGTTGCCGCCCCCGCCGTCGTCGTCCCCGTCCCTATTGCCGCCCCCGTCGCCGCCCCGTCCCCGTCGCCTCCCCCGTATGTCGCCCCCGACACCGCCCCGCCCCCGTCACCGCCCCCGCCGCCCCCCTTCGCCGCCCCTCCTCCGCCGCCCCCTTCACCACCTCGTCCCCATCGCTGCCCTGTCACCTCCCTGTCGTCGCCCCCGCTGTGAGCCGTGGCTGCCCCGTCGCCTCCCCGTCGCCGCCCCCTCTGTGAGCCGCCGCCGCCCCAACTCTGCGCAATATATATATATGTATATATATATATATATATATATATATAGGGATCGACTATTCGTCACCCTGGGTGAGGAATAGTTATTCTTCACCCCCTCTATTTTCACATCAATGCACCGTAATTTTACGTTCTGTAAATTTTATCGTATTCCATACGTAAAAAGAGACCGTAAGAAAATATAGTCACCGTAAAAAATACTTATGTCATGTAAATTTACAAACATAAAAACATAGTGTAAAATATACATAAAATGTGATTTTTCTGGTCTTATGACTTATATTTTTTTATGTCAAACTTTACGTAGTGAATCAATATATACGTAACTATTTGCATTTGAAATGTAATGTATTTATGAAACGATTGTAATATTACCTCGGGTGAAGAATAACTTATTCTAAACCCTGGGTGATGAATAGACTTTCTATATATATATATATATGTTGATTTGTTTTATATGATGAATGTTTTTGTTCATATATAATGTATATATGTATTTGGCTATATGTATGTATGTATGGATGTATATATGTATGTGGCTATAATGTATATATGTATGTGGCTATATGTATATGTAGATGTATGTATACTCATTAGTTATCCTACGAAAATTAGGAGTCCTAGGAAAAATTAGTTAATTAGGAGTCCTAGGAGATTAGTTGATTTTTTTTATGATGCTTTTTATGTTTTAGTTGTTTTATGTTTTATTTAATTATTAGGAGTCCTAGAAAAAATTAGCATGTGTATGTTAGATTACAGAAAAATTCTTGGTTTTTGGAAAAATTAGTGATTAAATGATAAGGAGACGTTCTCATAGGAATTTGTCTCGACATCGACGATGCCCGGCCCACATCCTCGTCGTTGAGTGGTCCACGAGAGCTTGCTTGATAGGCGCTATGTACGGGACTGGTCTCCGCCGGGCTAGAACTGGGAGGTGCGACCTTCCGGGGCTCGAAGCTTGGTGAGGAATCCGGGTCTCATCGTCGACCCGGAGCTTCTTTGGTGGTGGTCACATGGGCCACTTTCGGTGCAGACGGAGCGGGCCCCCGCGAAGGTGGTACGTCACCATGTCAGGGAGGAGGACGAGCACGTCCGTCGCTACATGGCGACGTTGGACCCCAGGTTCAACAATACCTGGCAGATTCTTCAGGGATCTCACCCGAGTTCTGATCCCGTGATGGTTCCTTATCTTTGGGTGTCCACCGCCAGCAACTCAGAGACCGCTAGTGAACCGAGTTCATCGTCCTCCACTTTGGATTCTGGGATATTCGATCTGTATTAGTAATCTTATATGATAAAATTCGAGATGTATTAGTTATTATTTGATGATGCATTAATAACTGGATTATTCGAGATGATGTATTAGTGATATTATATTCGAGTTCATTATAAATGTATTAGTGATATTTTATCGATATAATGCGTGTGTGACTTTCGGTCTGTTGTTGCTCCTTGTGTGACTTTCATGTGTCTTCTTGATGGAGGAATCCCGACTGTTGTCGTGGGGGGCGCCTCCTCTTTTTTCTCTTCTTTGTGATATACTCGTCGATATAATGCGCAAGAAGAGAAGAGGGGGCGTCCATCACGGGCGGTCGAACTATTACTGTGAGAGAGTACCCACTAACATATATACACCACCATATCAGTGTGAGAGAGTGCACACCAACTCACCATGAGATATGAGAGTTATTTAAGGAAAGCCTCGACGGACCAAAATTCACACCTGCATTAGGATCCAAAGCGTGTCGTAATTCTTGAATTATGAGCACAGGAAATGTCGTCGTCATCAGACGACGATAGGATCCAAGCGTGTGAACTTTGCGGTGGAGATAAGGGTCTTTGTGACCAGCCTGGGCTGCAAGACAGCAGGTTCTTCACCATGAAGCTTTACGAGGACTTTGATATTTCTACGGTACGCAACGATGATAACTGTTTTTTCGTAATTAAGCATGACTTCTATTTCTTTCCTTCAACGCATAATTTCTGTTTTATACAATTCGACTAGTTTGTCCCGTATCATGCAAGACGGTATTTCTTGGAGAGGCTCTGTTTCGAAGAGCATGAGAGTTTCGAGACGAGGACAGCCAACCTAAGGACTAAACATGGTCACACATTTCTTGTGGAAGTAGTGAATGCACTTAATAACACGGAATTAGGGTCCTCAAATTGGGAAGCTCTTTGCAAGGCATATGGATTTCAGGAGGATATGGAAATAACCTTCGATCTTCATCCTCAAGATCGTATTGAATGAAACATCGACATTTGGGTGAATGTCGATATGCTTCCTGTTTTACCTCCATGTGAGTTTGTCAACCATGCATATTTGTCAAGTAATTTGCATTCTATATATAAAAATATTTGGTGTTCATCCGTACTAAATTTGTTAATTTTTAATTTACAGCTTATTTCGTTTCTTCAAGTGAAATACAGAACATAATCGACACGACACACTATACTTATGGATCACATCTAACTTGGGAGGAGAAGGATGATCTTATCTACTTTGTTATTGATGTCATAGCTGGTAGAGACATCTTCCCGTATAATTTGGGAACTGGCCCAAATTATACATTGTAGAGGACACTGGTGCATAGGTTGAGGGCGGATGACATTCGTCGAAATATCTTGGTAAGAGTTGCTAATTAAGTACACTAGTACTGTTGCGTAAATGGTATTGATTACATTGCTAACTAGGCTACTATATATTATGTTTTTCAACAGAAATTGTCAAATGAAGTTGTGCCACCATTGATGCAACCCGAAGGTAATATGACAATAAAAAGCCCCTTCCATCCCGAGTTATCTTTTGCATACTCGACTGAGCGCAAACCACCAAGAAGGCTCCAAATTGAAGCATGGGGACAAATAAAGAAGGATCGCAAGCCACAAGTTGGAGACCGTTGGATCTCTTTGCTTCACCATGGAGAAATTGGTGTGATTCTTTTTATGCCATTTTACCTAAGAGGGAGGAGTAGGTCCTATGAGGGAGGACTATGTCATTTTATCTTTTTTGTTTTGTTTTATGAGACTTTAACTTTGTATGCTTAAGATGATGATGAGCTGTTAGATCTTGTGTAATTAATGGTTTTCCGTCATTTGCTTACTAGCTAGCGTCGAGTTCTCTATATGTATGTTTTATGAGACTTTAACTTTGTATGCTTAAGATGATGATGAGACTTTAACTTTGTATGATTAATATGATGATGATGAGTTGTTAGATCTTGTGTAATTAATGGTTTCCTTCATTTGCTTATTAGCTAGCGTCGAGTTCTATCTATATGTATAGTAGCTAGCAGCGTCGACCAAGCATGGAAAAAGAGAGGACACTTCTCTCTATTAATTAGCTAGCTAACACAATATGAAACCCCTAAATTAACACTCCAAAGCCCCCTAAACCCCCCCTTTCAAAAAAAAACAGCAACTTTTGGTCCCGGTTGGTGTTACCAACCGGGACTAAAGGTCCTCCTGCCTGGGCTCCCCGCAGAGGCCACGTGGAGCCCCTTCTGTCTCGGTTTGTAAGCGAACCGGGACTAGAGGTTTAGGGATTTAGTCCTGACCCTTTAGTCCCGGTTCCAGAACCTGGACTAATGGGCCTATGGAACCGGGACAACTGGGCCGTTTTCTACTAGTGAATGAATTCCCTTGAAACTTAACGACCTATGTTCTTAGGCACCAAATAATTGCAATTCAACTTATTCTTAACAAAGTCTAAGTAAGAGCTCCACATACTCAATCATCATATAGTCTTCTATGATTTCTAGTACTCAAAGCATATTTTTAGAACAAATGGCATCCATCGAACACATAGAAATATAGGGGCTTAAGGTTTCTCATCCAAACATACATATTATAAAGATAATTGTCAACAATAATAAGTCTTGATCAAATATATTTGACTGGGCATATATACCTAGATCTCTCGCCACCAGATGATGCTTGCCAACTAATAGAAGTAGGTTGGAACAAGAAGTTGACTCAACATGAAAAGTAAATAACATGAAAGTAAATAGATTGTCCCGTCATAGAGGGAAGCAGAGATTTGCATATGTGCTAGAGCTCATTGTTTAAAGCAGAGATCAATATAATTTTGGGAGGTGCATCGTTCCTATCAACGTTACGACCAAGAGTTACCGATATCTTCCATGTTAAAGACATTAGCAACGGTTCCCAAGCGGTAAAAGTAAAGGTTTACTCCCCATCCACCAACAAAAACACTCCACGAATAGCCGAATCCACGGGTATCGTGCATACCAACAACATTCCTGCGGGAGTTTTGTTTAATTATTTGATTTTTTATTTCGGGACTGGGAATCCCTATTACTGCCCCTTTGTGCAAGGACGAGTGAATAAACACTCATCATGAGAATAACTCAATTAACATGGAAGATGTTGACCGCCCCGTGTTGCTCCATGAGCGGTCTAGGCACACAAAACAGATGCTCATTTGAAAATTTAGAGATGAAACACGCAAATTTACTTGGAACGACATGGTAATATCGCATATATATAGATATAGTCATGGCAAGAAACTGGGTTTAAGGGTTTTTGGATGCACAATTAGTATCTCTACTTAGTACGAATTTTTGGCTAGCAAAAGATTCTAAGCAAACACCACATGTTCATAACAATATAACTTATATGCAAATACACACAACCATAACTCATTACGTTGTCTTCCTTGTCCAACTTCAACTAATTTGCTCAATTTTGAAAATAATTAATGGGTATTCAGAATCATAGAAGATGTCCAAGATAATATATTTGTATGTGAAAGTTCTCTTCCTTATACGAATCATTAATGAATTGCTTGTATGACAAATACTGTGATTGTCAAACTTCAATATATTTTAATTTCTAAACCAAATGTGAAGATACTACTAAGCATAAAACACATTGATAATTTTAGATTCAAGATATTCAATTCATTCATAATTTACTCATAGGATATAAGTGAAGCACAAGAGTAAACATCAAACTACTCTCAAAAGATATAAGTGAAGATCAATGAGTAGTCAAACAATTAAGAAGCTATGTGAGCACTCTTTCTCTCTCTCAATAAAGATTTTCAGATCTGATTATATTATTTAAACAGCAAGCAAAAGAAAATTAGCACTCCAAGAATAGCACATATCATGTGGACAAAGAAAAATTTAGGCTCAGCATAGGTTAACCGATAGTTGTCGAAGAGAGGTGGGATGCATAGCATCCCCAAGCTTAGATGCTTGAGACTTCTTGAAATGTTTACTTGGGGTGCCTTTGGCATACCCAATCTTGAACTTTTGTATCTCTCTCAATCCTCTCATATCCCGGTTTCACCTATTCTCAAAAACTTCATCCACACAAAACTTGAAAAGAACTCGTGAGATAGGTTAGTGCACATAATAATAAATCAACTATTTTTGTACTGCCAAGACAAGTTGCATAATAATTTTCAAACATCATACACTTTTTACTATCATCTCCACAATTTATATCTACCAATATAGGCTATGGAAACTACAGGATAAGTAGATAACAAAACTATGACAACAATCTGTCCAAACAGAACAGTCTGTAGCAATTTATGAAGACAGTGTACTTATGTAACTAAAAAAACGTGAAAATTTAGGACGTGATTAAGAATGTATATGAAAATATTGTGTAAAAATGTCAGAAAGTTTACACATTCCAGTAAAATATAATAATTCAAACACTACAGCAAAAGTTTCTGTTTTTACACAACACATATCAAAACATGCAATGCAAGCATCCTAATGCAATTCTTGGGACTTTTTAGTGAAAAACAAGATTATGAATGACATATAGCAAAGAAAAAAAATTATAATGACGCTCCAAGCAAAACACATATCATGTGACGAAAGAGGGGATGCCTTTCGGGCCATCCCCAAGCTTCAACGTTTGAGTATTCCTTGGATATTACCTTTGGGTGCCTTGGTCATCCCCAAGCTTAGGTCCTTGCTGCTCCTTGTTCACCTCATATCGGTATCTCACCCAAAACTTGAAAACTCCAATCACACAAAATTTAACGGAACTTCGTGAGATGGGTTAGTATAGTAAATATAGATCATTCACTTAGGTACTGTCAAGACAAGATTCATATTTTTCATAACATAATACCTACTGTATTAAATCATTCCCACAATTTATATCACCAAATATAAGCTATGGAAACACTTGGAACAAGCAAACTATGCATGCAAAACAGAATCTGTCAAAAACAGAACGGTTTGTGAAGATCTGAATGATAACCATACTTACCTGACTCAAACAATTCTGAAATATTAGGCAAATGCATAGAATTTTCATACAAATTCTATGTAAAAATTTCAGAATTTTTTGACTCTCCAGTAAAATCAGATAATTCATATATTACACACAGAACTTTCTGTTTTTGCATAGAATCAAACAACCAAGTATCCACACTATCCCAAAGGCTTTACTTGGCACTTTATTCAAATAAAAGACACAAAAAATTATTAATACAGTAGATTAATCATTTTAAGACACGAAAACATAAATTAAAAGTGTTGGGTTGTCTCCCAACAAGCGTTTTTCTTTATTGCCTTTTAGCTAGACATGATGATTTCAATGATGCTCGTATAGGAATATTATTTGAGACATGCAAAAGAGCATCATGAATCTCATGACAAACACATTTAAGTCTAACCCACTTCCTATGAATAAGTATTTTGTGAGCAAACAAGTCATGGGAGCAAGAATCAATTACCATAGGAAGGCAAAACAAGTGCTACTTCAAAACTTTGAACACACAGGGAGCAAACTTGATATTATTGTAATTCCTACAAGCACATGTTCCTCCCTCATAATAATTTTCAGTAGCATCATAAAGGAATTCAACAATATAACTATCACATAAAGCATTCTTTTCATGATACACAAGCATAGAATTTTTATCACTCTCCACATAAGCAAACTTCTTCTCATTCATAATAGTGGGAGCAGACTCAACGAAATAACTATCATGAGGTAAATCATAGACATAACCAATTTTAATATTAAAATAATTATAACAAGTTTCATGGTTGTCATTAATCTTTATAGCATAAATTTCATCACAATAATCATCATACGTAGGAGGCATGCTATCATCATAATAGTTTTGCTCATCAAAACTTGTGGCACTAAAAATATCATCTTCATCAAACATAGCATCCCCAAGCTTGTGGCTTTGCATATCATTAGCATCATGAATATTCATAGAATTAATACTAACAATATTTCTATCATGCTCATTATTCAAGTAATTCTCATTAAGTATTTTCATAAACTCTTCCTCTAACAATTGAGCACAATTTTCCGAACCATCCTTTTCACGAAAGACATTAAAGAAACGAAACAATTGATGCAACCTAAACTCCATTTGTATTTTTATTTTATAAAACCAAAATAGTGAAAAACAATAAAGTAAAAGATTTGATTGCAAGATCTAAACATATACCTTCAAGCACTCAACTCCTCGGCAACGGCGCCAGAAAACAGCTTGATGTCTACTACACAACTTTATTCTTGTAGACTTGTGTTGGGCCTCAAGGCGTAGAGTTTTGTAGGACGGTAGCAATTTTCCCTCAAGTGGGTGACCAAAGGTTTATCAATCCATGGGAGGTGTAGGATGAAGATGATCTCTCTCAAACAACCCTGCAATTAAATACAAAAAATCTCTTGTGTCCCCAACACACCCAATACAATGGCAAATTGTACAGGTGACTAGTTCAGCGAAGAGATGGTGATACAAGTGTAGTAATGATAGTAGATATTGATTTTTTTTATCTGAAAATATAAAAATAGTAAGGTAGCAAGTTACAAAAGTTATCACAAATGGTATTGCAATGCTTGAAAACAAGGCCTAGGCTCCATACTTTCGCCAGTGCAATCTCTCAACAATGCTAATATAATTGTATCACATAACCATTCCTCAACGTGCAAGGAAGAATCACTCCAAAAAATTTATCTAGCAGAGAACATAAGAAGAAATTGTTTGTAGGGTATGAAACCACCTTAAAATTATTCTTATTGATCGATCTATTCAAGAGTTCGTACTAGAATAACACCATATGATACGCATCAACCAACTCTAATGTCACCTAGATACTCCAACGTCACCACAAGTATCCATGAGGTAATTATACGATACACATCAAAAAATTCATATTCATAATACTCAATCCACACAAAGAACCTCAAAGAGTGCCCCAAGACTTCTATCGGAGAAAGTAGGACAAGAACGTGTATCAACCCCTATGCATAGATTACCCCAATGTCACCACGGGAATCCGCAAGTTGAGTACTAAAACATATATCAAGTGAATCAATAGAACACCCCATTGCCACCATGGGTATCTGCATGCGAGACATATACCAAGTGTTCTCAAATCCATAAAAGTATTCAATTCGGTAATGAAATCTCAAAGGGAAAACTCAATTCATCAGAACTAGATAGAGAGGGAAACACATCATATGATCCGACTATATAAACAAAGCCCGTGATACACCAATATCGTGACATCTCAAGAACATGAGATAGAGAGAGAGATTGAACACATAGCTACTAGTACATACCCTCAGCCCCGAGGAGGATTACTCACACATTATCATGGTGAGAAAGAGAGATTTGTTGATGGAGAGGTGCAGCCCCGAAGAGATGGAGGCGATGGCGGCCACGGCGTCGACGACGGGTGGAAGACCCTTGCCCCTCCTTCCTCATTGGTCTTGGTGCTGCAATGGAGGATCCTATCCCCTTCATGGCAGCTTCCAAGGGAGAGGCAAATTCATGTCTCTAGGTGGCTCCCTAAAATTAGGGTTTTCCTCTCCTTATATGTGCCTATGTGGTGCTCTATGGCCCTCCGATGGATGGACCCTTGATCCAATGGCTCTTGGGCACCTCTAGAACCTTCCTAGGGATCCTCACAGCCCTCATGAGTCTACAAAGTCGTGGCTTGGCCGAATATATCAGATATGGTAAGAGTTGGACTCAACCACGTCATCAATTCTCGTGATTCCATAATCAGATATTTTCCTTCAGTAGAACGGGTCTCCGGATCGCATCCAAACTCCTTTTTGGATGAATATGTAGTCCAGAATCATTGCCATAAAATTACCCACACTTTCTAGTTTTAAATTTTTCCATCGAACTAGTAGAAAAACCAAGCAACACTATGTAAATGGTACTTGTACACAAAGAACAAATACTTGCAACCTGACGCCTAAGAGAGGTTGTCAATCTCTCAACGGTAAAAGATAGATCGGTTTGTATGAGATTGGATAAATAGATCGCGTAAGAACACAAAATAAAACATGTAAATAAAAGGTGCAACAAGGTATTTTTGGGTTTTTGGAATAATAGATCTGAAAGCAAATGCTGAAAGAGATAGATCGGAAAGCAATATGTTAAAAGATAGACCCGGGGGCGTAGGTTTCACTAGTGGCTTCTCTCATGAGAATAGCACACGGTGAGTAAAAAAATTAATGTTGGAAAATTGATAGGAGATCAAATAATCATCACGATATCCAAGGCAATGATCATTATATAGGCATCACGTCCAAGATTAGTAGACCGAAACGATTTTGCATCTACTACTATTACTCCACACATCGACCGCTATCCAGCATGCATCTAGTGTATTATGTTCATGGAGAAACGGAGTAATGCAATAAGAACGGTGAAATCATGTAGACAAGATATATTCATATAGGAATAGACCCCATCTTGTTATCCTTAATAGCAATGATACATGCGTCCCTCGCTGCCCCTTCTGTCACTGGGAGAGGACACCGCAAGATCGAAGCCATCACAAAACAACTCTTTGCATGGCAATAAAAAAATGATGTAGTTGGCCTAACTAAACCAAAGATTCAAAGAAGAAATACGTGGCTATAAGTAATCATGCATATAAGAGATCAAAGAAGAGTCAAATAATATTCATAGATAGAAACTGATCATGAACTCAAACTTCATCGGATCCCAACAAATACACCGCAAAAGGTCATTACGTCAAATAGATCTCCAAGAGACCATTGTATTGAAAACCAAAAGAGAGAGAGAGAGGAGGCCATCTAGCTACTACCTATGGACCCGTAGGTCTATATCAGGGCGCGCCCCCCTAGGTGCGACCGGATGTGTGGTGAGGCCCTCGTGTGCCTCCTGGCCTCCTCCCGAAGCTTCCAGGTCTTCTTTTGGTCCCGAAAAATAATCAAAAAAATTCGTGGAAAATGGACTTTGTTTGGTACTATAAACCTAAAAAGTAAAAAACAGGCAGAAAACAGCAACTGGCACTGGGCATTGAGTCAATAAGTTAGTGCTCAAAAAATATTATAAATTGGTAAACAAATGCCCAACAAGTCTCCTAGAATGATAATATATTAGCATGGAACATCAAAAGTTATAGATACGTTGGAGACGTATTAGCGGCGGGGTTGGGAGGTGGTGGCGGCGGCACTAAGTTTTTATCATTGTCATACAAATTTCTCCAATGCTAGTGCTATCTTGAAAATATAGTGTTGGTGTCACTTAGAAACTGCACGCCACCAACATAAATTGTGGCTAGTCGTTTCTCCACTAGTGAACATCAAGGAAAATGCAGAACACGAGAGGTCATTATTGTTGGGGAACGTTGCATGGGAAACAAAAAAATTCCTATGCACACACAAGATCTATCCATGGTTATGAGCATCTACGAGAGGGAAAGTGGATCTTCAAACTCTTGTAGATCGCTAAGTGGGAAGCGTTAAGAAATGCGGTTGATGCAGTCGAACGTCTTCGCGATCCAAATCGCTAGCCGTCCCACGATCCAATCACGAACCATCCCGCAATCCAATCACAGTCCTTTCGATCTAGCGCCAAACGGACGACACTTCCGCGCTCAGCACACGTACAACTTGATGATGATCTCCACCTCCTTGATCCAACAAGCGAGGGTGGAGAGGTAGATGAGTTTTCCGACAGCACAATGACGTGGTGGCGGTGGTGGTGAACTAATCTGACAAGGCTTCGCCGAGCTCTGCCGAACTTATCTAGAGGAGAAACGGTCTAGAGGAAGAAGTGGGCAGCATGTATTTATTAAGTTAGGGTTGCCCTCGAATCCTCTACTATATATAGGAGGAAGGGAGGAGACGAGGCAACCTCAAGCCCTCCACAAGGAGGATTCGGCCGAACCTAGGGGGAGGAGTCCTCCCCTAACTAGGATTCCTCCTCCCACAAGGGAGGTGGAGTCCTGGGAGGACTCCCCACTTGGACCTCCTCTCTCCTCTTCGCATGGGCCCTTAGGGGCTAGCTTGCCCAGCCCACTACCGGTACACTACCTGTGACGCCCGAACTTTTCTCGGTGACCAACATGGGACTTCCTATATATCAATCTTTACCTATGGACCATTTCAGAGCTCCTCGTGATGTCTGGGGTCTCATCCGGGACTCAATACTACTGAAACGTCATAGAACCTTAAGTGTGCACACCATGTGGGTTCGAGAACTATGTAGACATGACTGAGACACCTCTACGGTCAATAACCAATAGCGGGACCTAGATGCCCATATTGGTTCCTACACATTCTATGAAGATCTTTATCGGTCGAACCTCTATTGCAAGGATTCAGTTAATCATGTATGTTGTTCCCTTTGTTCTTCGGTATATTACTTGCCCGAGATTTGATCGTCGGTATCTCCATACCTAGTTCAATCCTGTTACCGTCAAGTCTCGTTACTCGTTCTGAAATACAAGATCTCGTGGCTAACTCTTTAGTCACATTGCTTGCAAGGCTTATTGTGATGTTGTGTTACCGAGTGGGCCCTGATATACCTCTTCCTCACACGGAGTAAAAAATCCCAGTCTGGATCCATGCCAACCCAACAGACACCCTCGGAGATACCTGTAGAGCACCTTCATAGTCACCCAGTTACGTTGCGACATTTGATACACAAAAGGTAATCCTCTGGTGTTAGTGAGTTGCATGGTCTCATGGTCATAGGAACAGATACTTTGACATGTGGAAAACTATAGCAATAAACTGACACGATCATATGCTATCTTTATAGTTTGGGTCTTTTCCATCACATCATTCTCCTAATGATGTGATCCCGTTATCAGATGACATCTCATGTCTATGGCTAGGAAACGTTGACCATCTTTGATCAATGAGCTAGTCTATTAGAGGCATACTAGGGTCATGGTGTTGTGTATGTATCCACACATGTATCTGAGTTTCCGTCCGATCAATACAATTATAGCATTGATAATAAACGATTATCATGAAGAAGGAAATATGATAATAACTAATTTATTATTGCCTCTAGGGCATATTTCCAACAGTCTCCCACTTGCACTAGAGTCAATAATCTAGCTCACATCGCCATGTGACTTACATTGTTATGAATCTAACACCCAATGAGTTCTGGGGTTCGATCATGTTTTGCATGTGAGAGAGGTTTTAGTCAACGGTCTGCAACATTCAGATATGGGTGTACTTTGAAAATCTCTATGGCATAATGTATATGCTTCTACCATGCTCCACTTGGAGCTATTCCAAATGACTGATCCACTATACATATCCGGGTTGCTACAAGGAGTCGTCTGGATTGGTGTCAAAGCTTGATTCGATGTAACCCTTTACAACGAACTCTTTATCACCTCCATAATTGAGAAACATTTCCTTAGTTCTCTACTCACTAAGGATAATTTTTACCGCTGTCCAGTGATCCACTCCTCGACCATTCTTTTACCCCTTGATAGACTCATGTCAAGGCACACATCAGGTGCGGTACACAGCATGGCATACTATATAGAGCATATGGCTAAGGCATAGGAGATGACCTTCGTCCACTCTCTTTCTTATGCCGTGGTCGAGCTTTGAGTGTCACTCAACTTCACACCTTACAAATCAGGCTAGAACTCCTTCTTGGACTGGTCCATTTTGAACTCTTTCAAAATCTTGTCAACGTATGTGCTCATTGAAAACTCTTATCATGCGTCTTGATCTATCTCTATAGATTTTGATGCCCAATATTTAAGTAGCTTCATTCCAGGTCTTCCTTTGAAAAACTCCTTTCAAACAACCCTTTATGCTTTCCAGAAATTCTACATTATTTCCAATCAACAATATGTTAACCACATATACTTATCAGAAATTATATAGTGCTCCCACTCACTTTCTTGTAAATACAAATTTCTTATAAACTTTGTATAAACCCAAAAAAATTGATCACCTCATCAAAGTGTATATTCCAACTCCGAGATGCTTGCTCCGGGCCATAGAAGGATTGCTGGAGCTTGCATACCTTTTAGCATCCTTAGGACTGACAAAACCTTCTGGTTGTATCACATACAACCTTTCCTCAAGGAAACTGTTAAGCAAACGATGTTTTGACATCCCTCTGCCAGATTTCATAATTGAAAAATGCAGCAACTGCTAACATAATTCCAACAGACTTTAGCATCGCTACGGTTGAGAAAGTCTCATCGTAGTCAACTCCTTGAACTTGTCGGAAGCTTCTTTGCGACAAGTCGAGCTTTATAAATGGTGGCATTCACCGTCAGCGTATGTCTTCTTCTTAAAGGTCCATTTGTACTCAACGACCTGTTGTTCAACGGGCAAGTCTACCAAAGTCCATACTCGGTTTTCATACATGGATCCTTTTCCGGATTTCATGGCTTCTAGCCATTTGTTGGAATCTGGGCCCACCATCGCTTCTTCATAGCTCGTAGGTTCACTGTTCTCTAACAACATGACCTCCAAGACAGGATTGACACACCACTCAGGATGGTACGAGTCCTTGTCGACCCACGAGGTTTGGTAGTAAGTTGATCGTAAGCTTCATGATCATCATCATTTTCTTCCTCTTCAGTTGGTGTAGGTGTCGCAGAAACATCTTTCTGCGTCGTGCTACTATCCAACTAAAGTGATTGTTCAATAACCTCATCAAGTTCTACTTTCCTCCCACTCAATTCTTTCGAGAGAAACTCTTTCTCTAGAAAGGACCCATTTATAGAAACAAACACTTTGCCCTTGGATCAGAGATAGAAGGCATACCCAAATAATTTCCTTGGGGTATCCTATGAAGATGCATTATTCCGCTTCGGGTTTGAGCTTATCACACATAAGTATCGCATTCCCAATATCTAAGAAATGAAAGCTTAGGTTTCTGCCAATCCATAATTCATGCAGTGTCCTCTCAACGGATTTTAGATGGTGCCCTATCTAAACTGAATGTAGTTGTCTCTAATGCATAACCCCAAAATGATAGTGGCAAAACTATAAGATATATCATAGTACGCACCATATCCCATAGAGCACGACTACGACGTTCGGACACACCATCACACTATGGTGTTCCAGGTGGCGTGAGTTGTGAAACAACTTCCACATTGTATAAAGTTGTATACCAAACTCGTAACTCGGATATTCACCTCCACGATAATATCGTAGACACTTTATATTCTTGTCATGATAATCTCATACTTCACTCTGAATTTGCTTGAACTTTTCAAATGTTTCAGACTTGTATTTCATTAAGTAAATATACACATATCTACTCAAACCATCAATGAAGGTAAGAAAATAACAATATCCACTACACGCTACAACACTAATCGGACCGCATACATCAACATGTATCATTTCCAATAAGTCACTTGCCCGCTCCATCATACCAGAAAACCGGGTATTAGTCATGTTGCCCAATAGGCATGTTTCAGTGACTTCTCTCCTCATGAAGCACTTAGTCTCGTGTTTGGGTTCAACTTTGGGTTGCTTCACTGGAGCAACAACTCACTTGCTATCCATGAAGTCTCCCTGCTTGCTCTTGCCCTTCTCGAAACTAGTGGTTTGACTAACCATCAACACTTGATGCTCCTTATTGATTTCTACCTTCGCGGTGTCAAACATCGCGAATAGCTCAGGGATCATCTTTTCCATCCCTGGCATATTTATAGTTCATCACGAAGTTCTAGTAGCTTTGTGGTAGTGACTTGGAGAACTATAGCAATCACTATCTTATCTGGAAGATCAACTCCCACTCGATTCAAGTGATTGTAGCACCCAGACAATCTGAGCACATGCTCGCTGATTGAGCTATTCTCCTTCATCTTGCAGGCAAAGAATCTTGTTGGAGGTTTCATACCTCTCAACACGCGCACGAGCCTGAAATCTAATTTCAGCTCTTGGAACATCGCATATGCTCCGTGACGTTCAAAACGTATTTGGATCCTGAATTCTAAGCCATAATGCAAGACGCACTGAACTATATGATATTCATCAGAACGTGCATGTCAGATGTTCACAACATCCACGGTCACCGCTTGAGTGGGTGGCGCACTGAGCGGTGCATTAAGGACATAAGCCTTCTGTGTAGCAATAAAGGACAATCCTTTGATCACGGGCCTATTCCGCATACTTGCTACCATCATCTTTCAACTCTATTTTCTCTAGTAATGTATCAAAAACACAGGGGAGCAACAACGCGAGCTATTGATCTACAACATAATTTTGCAAAGACGACTTTAGACTATGTTCATGATAATGAGTTTAATTAATCATATTACTTAAGAACTACCACTCAAATTGACATCCCTCCGGTCATCCGAGTGCTACATGATCCAAATTCACTAACCCAAGTCCGATCATCACGTGAGATGAGGTGGTGTCAATGGTGAACATCTCCATGTTGATCATATCTACTATATGACTCATGTTCAACCTTTTCGGTCTCTTGTGTTCTGAGGCCATGTATGTACATGCTAGGCTCATCAAGTTTAACCCGAATGTTCTGCACGTGCAACACTGGCCTGCACCCGTTGTATGTGAACGTAGAGTCTATCACACCCGATCATTACTTGGTGCTTCGAAACGACGAACTTTCACAATGGTGCACACTCGGGAAGAACACAATTTTATCTTGAAATTATTTAGTGAGGGATCACCTTATAATGCTACCATCCTCCTAAGCAAAATAAGATGCATAAAAGGATTAACATCACATGCAAATCGTAAGTGACATGATATGGCCATGAACTTGTGCTTTTGATCTCCATCTCCAAAGCACCGGCATGATCTCCATCATCACCGACATAACACCATGATCTCCATCATCATGATCTTCATCATTGTGTCGCCATCAGAGTTGCCGCGCCCACCATGCTTCTACTACTATTGCTACCGCTTAGCGATAAACTAAAGCATTACATAGTGCTTAATGATTGACACACAGGTCATACAATAATTAAAGACAGCCCTATGGCTCCTGCCGATTGCCATATGCATCGACATGCAAGTCGATATGAACTATTACAAACATGATCATCTCATACATCAAATATATCTCATCATGTCTTTGGCCATATCATATCACAACATACCCTGCAAAAACAAGTTACACGCCCTCTAATTGTTGTTGCATGTTTTACGTGGATGCTATGGGTATACCTACACAAAACCACAACGGCGATACACAAATTGCTATTCAACCTTCTCAAGGACCGCCTTTGTCGAATCCGATCCAACTAGAGTAGGAGAGACAGACAACCGCCAGCCATCTTTATGCAACAAAGTCAATCACATGTCATTCGATGGAACCAGTCTCTCGTAAGCGTATGAGTAAGGTTAGTTCGGGCCTCTTCATCCCACAATACCGCCAAATCAAGAAAAGACAAAGGGAGGAAGCAATCTGAGCATCAACGCCCACAAACTCCTTTGTGTTCTACTCGTGATCTCATCTATGCATAGACCTAGCTCATGATGCCACTGTTGGGGAATGTTGCATGGGAAACACAAAATTTCCTACGCACACACAAGATCTATCCATGGTGACGAGCATCTACGAGAGGGAGAGTGGAGCATCTACGAGAGGGAGAGTGGATCTACATACCCTTATAGATAGCTAAGCGGGAAGCCTTAAGAAACGTGGTTGATGTAGTTAAAAATCTTCACAATCCAAATCACTAAGCGTCTCAAGATCCGATCACGATCCATCCCACGATCCAATCATGAACCGTCCCGCGATCCAATCACGGTCCTTCTGATCTAGTGTCGAACGGACGACACCTTCACATTCAACACACATACAGCTTGATGACGATCTCCACCTCCTTGATCCAGCAAGCGAGGGTGGAGAGGTAGATGAGTTCTCCTCAAGCACAAAGGCATGGTGGCGGTGGTGGTCAACTAATCCGGCAGGGCTTCGCCGAGCTCCGTCGAACTAATCTAGAGGAGAAACGATCTGGAAGAAGAAGTGGGCAGCACATGGATATTATGGTTAGGGCTGCCCTCAAATCCTCTAGTATATATAGGAGGAAGGGAGGGGAGGAGGCAGCCTCAAACCCTCCACAGGAAGGATTCGGTCGAACCTAGGGGGAGGAGTCCTCCCCCAACTTGGATTCCTCCTCCCACAAGGGAGGTGGAGTCCTGGGAGGACTCCCCACTTGGCCCTCCTCTCTTCTATTTGCATGGGCCCTTAGGGGATGGCTTTCCCAGCCCACTAAGGGCTGGTGCGCCGCCCCTAAGGCCCATGTGGCCTACCGGAGTGGGTGGACCCTCCCAATGGATCCTCAGAACCCTCTTGGCACCCCCCGGTACACTACCGGTGATGCCCGCACTTTTTTCGATGACCAAAACAGGACTTACGATATATCAATCTTTACCTACAGACCATTTCAGAGCTCCTCGTGACATCCGGGATCTCATCCGGGACTCCGAACAACCTTCGGTCACCAACATACATAACTCAATACTATTGAAATGTCACCGAACCTTAAGTGTGCAGACCCTATAGGTTCGAGAACTATGTAGACATGACCGAGACACCTCTACGGTCAATAACTAATAGCGGGACCTGGATGCCCATATTGCTCCCTACATATTCTATGAAGATCTTTATCGGTTGAACCCCTATGTCAAGGATTCAGTTAATCCCGTATGATGTTCCCTTTGTTCTTCGGTATGTTACTTGCCCGAGATTTGATCGTTGGTATATCCATACCTAGTTCAATCCCGTTACGGCAAGTCCCTTTACTCATTCCATAATAAAAGATCTCGTGGCTAACTCTTTAGTCACTTCGCTTGCAAGGCTCATTATGATGGTGTATTACCGGGTGGGCCCTGAGATACCTCTCTATCACACGAAGTAACAAATCTCAGTCTTGATACATGCCAACGCAACAGACACCCTCGAGACCTGTAGAGCACTTTTATAGTCACCTAGTTACATTGCGACGTTTGATACACACAAGGTACTCCTCCAGTGTCAGTGAGTTGCATGATCTCATGGTCATAGGAACGGACACTTTGACATGCAGAAAATTATAGCAATAAACTGACACGATCATATGCTATGTTTATAGTTTGGGTCTTATCCATCACATCATTCTCCTAATGATGTGATCCTGTTATCAAATGACATCTATGTCTATGGCTAGGAAACCTTGACCATTTTTTATCAACGAGATAGTCTATTAGAGGCATACTAGGGACATGATGTTGTCTATGTATCCATACATGTATCTGAGTTTCCAATCAATACAATTCTAGCATGGATAACAAACGATTATCATGAACAAGGAAATATGATAATAACTAACTTATTATTTCCTATAGGGCATATTTCCAACAGTCGCCGCTTTGATCCCAGGAAGGCCACCGCAGGAGAGTCGCGGGTGTCTCGTCCTCTCTCGCCGGCCACTGTCGTCCTTCGCCCCAAAAACAAGCACATATCTGCACTTCACGGAACCGGATACAACTCTTCCCATCCGGCTGAAGCATTTTCTTTGTCACTCCCGCGAGCGAGCAGCCGGAGATATGGAAAGGGGAAGGAATATGCCTCTAGGCTCCTGACAGTCTGATGAGCGGGCTGCCGGACATGGGAAGACAAAGGGATTCGTTGCGGTCCACCGTAGTTTAGTGTAGTGTATCAGTGTGTCGTTAGAATGGAGCTTCGCATGGCCGATCGTGCACATAGTTTTACCTATTTTAGTTAAAAATATGTTCAAAGTGTAACGAATTTCGTCCGGTTGATATGAAATCTGCTCCGTTCACATGAATTATATCCCTTTTGTTGGAAAATGTTTGAAATGTACGCGGACATCGTTGAATGGTGGCCTCCGGCATCAGTGTGCGCGAACCGATCCTCTGTCCGCGGGCGGATACCGAAGGAAATTTGTGGTCGCTGATATGCCCTTAGGCAGTCGATCTTCTCGTACTATCACCCGGCCGACGCATCGCGTTGCTCTTTTCAAAATAATAATAATAATCTTTCCTATTTACCCTTGTTATTCTCGTTACTATGAATGTATTTTCCTTTTTTCAGTAGCAAATAAATACTGAAATAAATAAGCGAGGTGATGTTTTGGCTCATAAGTATAGATGCACCTATTATAAAGTATATTAAAACACAATTTAAAATATGAAAAAATGCAAACAATAATCTTGCGTGTAGATTCGAACATTCTATGTTTGCACACAAAAATTGCAAAGAAATAATACTTTTGTGACGTGTATAAAAATATTAAAAAAATTCTCATGAATAACTATAATAAAGCATAAAAAATTGTCTTTTTTACCTACTCCAGAAAAAAAATCCGTTTTCACCAAAATTTTGTGCATGAACATACATTGTTCAGATGTACATACGAGATTTTTATCAAATTCTTTTACTTTTTAAAATGTGTATTAAAACAATAGGTGCATCTACACATATAAGGCAAAATGATTTTCTCATAAATAAGAATATATATTCTCTCCGTCGTGTATCCGCGTAGGCGTGGGGAAGCGTTTTGGCTCCCAGAGCACATGCTCCCGCATGAATAGTAACTGTTTCTAAAATTTCTGGATTTTTTCTAAATGTTCGTGTTAGTGTATTTCATGTGAAACGAAGCAACAATGTTTCGTCGGTGAAGAAAAAACAAATTTCAAATGACGTTCGACCGTAACATTTGTTGTTCAATTTGTCTTTTTTACGGGCCGAAATGCTTAACTTTTTTCTAAAAATTTGTAGATAGTATTTGGATGTGACAATGAACACATAAAATTTTATTAAATTTATTTCGACATTTAAAAAAAATCCGCAAGCAGGAGCACGTGCACCCGGGAGGTAAATTGGATTTCCGCTCGTGGGGCCCCTAGTTGGCTCCACCTGGTTACGTTTGCGAGAGTACAAATGTGGAATCGCCGTCCCAAATGCGAGTATGCGACAAACGAATGTGCAGTCCGCCCTCGCAAATCAAACCAGCATTCCCCCGCCGTTCCCGTTCTCGTCCTCGTTCCCGTCGCAACACCGGGCTCCGCATACTTTAGTTTATCGTCATCCCTCCCTCCCTCCCTCCCAGCGCCGTGTAATCGGTCGTGTGCGCGCGCGTGTGCGGTGCGAGGACACGGCGCGGCATCGGACGTCGTATAAGAAAACCAACAGCGCGCGGGCACCGCACCTCAGCCGGTCGGGCTGCGCGCCGGCGTGGTCTGCCACGCCGCACGGGCGGCGGCCTCGCCCCCGGGTCTCGACGACGACGACGCGTGCCCCGAGCAACGAGACGCAGAGCTTCCGGCTCCGCGCCCGCGCCGCAATCCGTGGCCGGCCTCGTGCCCCGGCGTTTCAGCCCGTTCTTTTTTACAGCGGCGAACGCTGCTCCGCAAAAGGAATTACGGCGCGGCAAAGGGATCTCGGAGGAGGATACGTGCGAAAAAAACGTGCCATGTTGATTAGCCAAGAAAAGCATGTTGGATTTTTGGCGCCTTAAACTAGCCAGCCAGCCGCGGCATCGCATGCACGTGACGGGGCAAACGGTCTGTTTTGTAAAGTGTGTGCTGCAGGGTGCCGGTGCCCCCTCCCGGCTTTTGCTGGCGGTAAAGCGTTGCTCTGTGATCTGAATTCTGATACGGTGATGGTTTTTATGGGCTGAAGGCCGGCATCAAGCGTTGTATTCATATGCGTTCGTTTATTTTATGCACCCTCACATGAACTCTTCCTGCTCCCACCGTTGAGAGAGCCAGACATTGATCTGAACACCCACCAGGCGCAGCAATGAGTCTCTTCAAAGGTGGACTGGGGGATCCGAGGACCAGAAGGAGGCCGAGAGGACACTGTCTGGCGCCAACACCGTCAATACGTGGGTCATCAGTATGTCTAGTTGTCTCTAGGTCGGCCTCTGATGTGTGAGGGCTCCCGTTCTTCACAAACTGGAAATAATTAGCCAAGCAAGCGTCATGTCTAACACATGAAATTCGCTTTTCGCTCCACTTTATATAAAGAACAGAGATTATAGTACATACGGTCGAACAATACATGATAATGAGAAAGCCCTCAACCGAAGCGGAGCAAACGGTAAACTGGACAAGCAAAAATGAGCCCAAAAAAGGAAAACAAAACGACATGAAGACGATGTCGGACAAGAGCACGATGACATGAGTCCACCGCCACGGTCCCATCGTCGAAGCCTGAGCTCCATGACATTTCCCCCCAAATTCCGCATCTGCCCCCCGCGTCGCCCTTCCCTGGCGACACGGGGGCAACCGCATCGGGCACCGCCAGGAACCCCACCGCCCGCCCGCCCCCGCTGTGCTACCGCCGGAGGGCCGGCCGGCAAAGCCGAGCCGCGCCCCGGGATGGCGGTGACAGCGCGGATCCGTTCTCCCGCACCCTCACGCGCTTCTCCACCCCCTCCCCCATCCCCAGATCCGCCGCCACCGTAAGCCCCGCCCCCGCCGCTGCACCGTCGCCGGCCTACGCCCCCAGGAGTGCGGCGGCTGGCAGCTCCGTCCCCCGCGCTCCCTTGCTCTTCCTCAGCCACGTATCCCGAATCAGGCTAGCAATGGGGATTACCCATGCGGGTATTGGACTTCCATCCTCGTCCCCGCGAGAGCCTTCCCATACCCGTCTTCATTCCCATACCCGTCCACGGGGATAAAAATATTCTCATCCCCATCCCCGTCGAGTTTTGTATCCCGTGGGGAAACCCATGTACGCAATCAGCAACAACGTTCGATAGAATTTCAGTAGAAAATATTAGCATTTCAGCACAATAAATAATATATTGTGGCTAGGTTAGATTTTTTAGTTTTTTTTTGGAAAAATTGATGAGATGAATAGTAATTTGGGTGGGTAAGGACCGGAATTACATGGTTTCTAGTAATTTTAGATGCCACATGTAAGGGCTTCATGGGTAAGGCGGGTAACGGACATGGATAATGCTATCCCATCCTCATCCCCGTCTTGCGTGCTGGGTAAGGTATTTGACCCACCAACTTCCCCGTGGGCATTAGAGCTGACATATCCCCGTCCCTGATAGAGTAATAACCCGTGGGGACGCGGGTAATGGTTAACCATTGACAACTTGAATCCTGGAGCTCCTGTGCGAGCGCCCCGACCCCAGCTGCTGCAACATCTGTCGGTCCGGCGGAGGACGCGGCGTGCCGGCCTAGCCATGGCCACTGGCGCCGTCCCTAGAAGACCTCCCTTCCTCCCTCTGCGCGCAGGCCAGCTCTGCTGGTCCTGCTGCCTTTGGTTGGACGCGGGCACTACGGCCGGTTGCGGAGGTGCTCGCGGCCTCCCTTCCTGCAGGCGGCCCTCTTCGTCACCGGCGGCCCTTCCTCTCACCCGAGTCGCCGTGACGGCTCACGTGGTGGCGATGAGACCACAGTGGTAGTGGCAGTAATGAAACCCCTCAAGGCGGGTGCTTGTTGGCGCTGCTCCGGCCCCGACGACCTTGGACCCGCGTCTCTCCAGTGCCAATGGTTGTCGGCGTGCTCTGTCGAGCGGCTCCAGCCTTGGTGACCCTGCAGCTGCGTTCCTTCCAGCTCACGTGTCTTCCCGACGCCCCGATGACTATGGCCACGGTAACTAGGATCTGCGTCCCTCCAGTCCTAGCTTGCCGGCGTTGATGTTCGCCGTCGACCCCCCCCCCCTTCGCGATTTGCTTCGTCGTCTGCTCTACCTTGTACGCCTCGAAGCTCCCCGTTTTCCAGATTCGATGCTCGTGGGTTCGGAGGTGGTGCCACCCTCCGACGGCAGATGCAGCCCTGCCACCCCCTTTCGACATGGTGGCTCCGATCGACGTTGGCTTCCTCATCTTTGTTTCCAGATACGGTGGCTATGGGATTGCTCAGCCTCAGGCCAGGGAGAAATATCTGCTCGGCTTTGCCGGCGCTGGTAGCGACGACGTCTGCGTATGTTGTTTCCGATGTCCAGGCCCTCGGTTGCGCCCCTCTTCGAGCTCAGGGGAAACCCTAGGTCTGGTTCCTTCGGACCGGATGGCGACGGCGTCTCGGCTCATCCTCCTTCTTGAAGGCGCTATCTTGTTCGCTCGCGATGTCCCCTGTATTGGTTTTGGAGATATTGGTGCTCTTGTTAGTTCGGCATTCTCGTCCTTGGGTCGTGTATGGCAGATTTAGCTATGTTGAGTTGTATTTTTTGTTGGGCCGAGCATCGCTCGTCTCTTTGCTCCGGGCACCATGTTCACGTGTGTCTGTACTCGTGTCATGTTGTTTCTCTATCTGTAATCGTTCTATTCCTCCTATCAATGCAATGATACGCAAGCTTTGCGTATTCGCGAAAAAAAAGCTCCATGACAAATCCTTCAAGAGGGGCACGATGTAGAGCGTCACTGTTGCCAAGTCCGATATACCAAGGTTTTCACCCGGGACCCTATCCTTGGGAATGGACTCCGCTACATGCATGAGGTCTTACGCACCCAAGATCCCATATTCCCCATACCCTCCTCCACTCGATCCACCTTGACATCGTCGGACACCACCGCTAGCCAAAGCTACTATGGGTGAGAGTGGTGTCGAGGATTAGGGAGGCTCCACCATGTCATCTGTTGCAATGGTGATATTTAGTGCAGTGGTGGCGTGGAGGTGGCGCAATATAGCATATTAGATGAGGTCAACAAGTGGTGGATCTAGATTCCTTGCGCCATTACGGCTCTTCTTTGACCTCGTGTGTGGAGTCCCCGACTTGGCAATCGTGTCGGTGAAAGGCTCTTAGGTGGAGTTAGCAGAGCCTGCACGGACCTCACGGCGACATATTGTGGTAATGGTGGTGCAAGTGGTGGCATATTGTCGTTCGTGTGGGTGCCGGATGCTATCCCTAGATCTACCACCAATGTTTACATGTGTCGAAGGTGTGGGGATGCTGGGGCATCCCCAAATTAGGTTTTTAGTGGTGTCAATGACATTCATCTCGTCATTTGATCGGTGTCGTGTGTGCGTCGATGGGTTCCCATCCTTTCTCGAGCGGCTCTTGGAATGTATGCAGCTTATATTAGATGCATTTGATGTGTTTTTCTTCTGAGTCTGATCCTGATATGATCGATTGAATTGAATGTTGATAATGTAATTCAAGGTTGTTTTGGACTACGAACCACCTCTATTGCCTCTAAGTATTCAAGCATGTTTTGAGGATGTGCCCTCCTTCGATCTGCTAAAACTCTAATGACATAACCCTGCATCGTCCATTTATCTTAAACTCTAGCCCATTTGCCCAATCTCAGACCACCACAATAGATCTCTCGGGCCGCCTCCAAATCTCACCGGAAGCATCTTCGGTTGATGTCGGCCTCGCCATTGGTGACGAGGGGGTTGGCACCTGCGACATGCCATACACTTAATGTGTGGGGTCGTCGTGCCAGCCATGCGCCACTGAGCTCGGCGAACTCATGCTTGGAGCAGGCCTTCATGTCGAAGCGTTGCTAGTTTATATCTTGGTGTACATATCGGTAGATCGAAACTATTTTGAATGGCAATAAATTGAAAGCGGAAATCCAATTCAGCTCCCAGGTGCACGTGCTCCTGCCCATCAAAATTATTTTTGAAATGTAAAAAGAAATCCAACAAAAATGTGATATGTTCATAGTCACATCCAAATGCCACCTGCAAATTTATAGGTAAAAAAGTTAAGCATTTTGGCCTGCAAAAAAATTGAACACCAAACGTCACTGCCAAACGTCACACCCAAAATTGTTTTCTTCACCGGCGAAACACCGGTACTACGTTTCGCATGAAAATTATCGAGCATGCTTGCGACACTAACAAAAACATCTGCAAAAAATAATATTTTTTCTAAAAATAGTATTTTTTTCCCTTCTATAAAAAATACTATTTTTGATTTTTTTTGCGAAATAATTCTTGTATTACTCAATAAAAGTACAATCACGCTTAACAGCATCTAAAACAATCTCTGGTCCCGACCCAAGCCATCCAGCTGTTCGGCCTCGAGTCCTCCCAAAGTTTGCCAAAACATGACTAGAAGAATTACAACCACGACGAATATGAGTATTACAAGAACCACGTTCAGACATGCTATCTTTTATCTCTCTAATAAGAAAGGCGTATTTTGATCTATTTGTCTCTCCGCTTCTCACCATATTTACTGCCTCCAAGCTGTCGCTTTCAATGTCAATTGGAAAACTGCTCCACTGTAGCGCTAGCATGAGTCCTTCCCGAATTGCTAAAATCTCAGACTCCAGTACATCAGTACATGAGAAAACATGCCTGCACGAACTGAACACAATGGCGCCAGAGTGTTCACGGAGCAGCATACCCGTTCCACCTATTCCATCCAATATGGATCCATCAGTATTGAGTTTAACGTGCCCTTCTGCTGGCGGGATCCAAGGAACAGGAGCAGCAGGCTTATTACTGCATGTACGTGCTAGAAGTGGAAAGCAAAACTGAGCAGGAGCTTTTCCTTTCACATGATCATCATCAGGGTTGATTGCAATAGCTTGTAGGGAGGATGGATAGCTTGATAAAAATCTCACAGAGACATCCACGGGAGGAGCGGGCTTCGAGTGCACGAGCTCATTTCTAACGTACCAAATCCTTCAAAAAAGCATCAGCAGTCGAACTCGAGTTGGCTCATCAATTTCGCAGATCAGCTGGATGAACCAATCTGGTCCTGTTGACTTGATTAAAGCTACATCAGAGAGTGTCCATTCAACAGACATAGCATGCCATAGGTATCTTGCATTTGTGCACGTACAAAATGTGTGGTAGGAATCCTCCTCAGCGGCGCCACAGATAGGGCAAACCGAGTTAGTCTCCAGACTTCGTTTCTTTTTGTTGCACCACGTAGCTAGGGAATTATTTGCAAGTCGCCAACCGAAGCTCAAAACTTTTGGCGGTGCCCGACTTGACCATACCGCCTTCCAGCCCTCGCGATGGCCATCAGGGCAACGACTCGACGTAGTCATTTGCCCATTGTGTAGATCATCCGAAGCCAAACGATAAACACTTCTCACACTAAAAACTCCCATTTTTTCCGGAGCCCAAGCTATGAAATCCTCGCCAAGACGATAAGAGGGGCGAATTTTTTGGATCTCACAAATGTCAACTGGGAGAAAAAATTGTTGTAGTTTTGTGTTGTCCCAATTTCCATTGTGGTCCATAAGCTCAGAAACCCATTTGAATCTGCATCGTCCTTTGGGTGATATGAGTCCACCAGTAGGATCCCGTACAATCCATCTATCACGCCAAATTCTTACATTTTGACCATTTGCGATCCTCCACACGATCCCTTTTTTTAATAATTCAAGTCCATAACATATTGCTTGCCAAGTGGATGATGGATTACCCGTGAACACAGTATCTTCCAGTCTCCCATTTGGATAGTATTTTGCTTTTAGTAGCCTAGCACAGAGACTGTCAGGGCAGGTTAGGAGGCGCCACGCCTGGCACGCTAACAATGCTTGATTAAACAACCTAAAATCCCTAAAGCCCAAACCACCTTGGCACTTTGGTCTGGTCATTTTATCCCATGCAAGCCAATTCGTTTTCCTCTTTCCTTTCTCCGCACCCCAAAAGTAATTCCTGACCATGCGATTAAGATCATCACAAACCTCAAAGGGGAGCTTAAAGACACTCATTAAATAATTTGGGATTGCTTGTGCAACCGATTTTATTAACACCTCCTTGCCTGCTTGAGTTGGGTGTCCATCAAAAGAGAACAAACGCTTTGTAAGTTTAACTTGGAGATTCTGAAATTTACCCTTGGTCATTCTCCCATCAGGGGTCGGCAGTCCAAGGTACTTCTCCTCAAAACCAACGGTTAGGACCTGCAAAGCAGTCTTCACCGAATCCATGGTGTTCTCAGGGCAAGAGTTACCGAATAGAACTGAGCACTTGGCAGGGTTGATAAGCTGTCCCGTAGCATGTCCATAAGCATCCAGAATATTTTGAACATGTGTTGCTTGTTGAATACAAGCTTTAAAAAAGAGCAAAGTGTCATCTGCAAATAACAAATGAGATATACCAGGGGCCCTTCTTGTGATCTTCAATGGTGAAATATTGCCCAATTCAATTCCTTGATTAATCAGAGCAGACAAACCATCAGCGACAAACAGAAACAAATATGGGGATAATGGGTCACCTTGCCGAAGCCCACGCGTCGGTGCAAATGAATCCAAGATAGCTCCATTAAATCTCACGGAATATCTCACCGAGGTCACACATGTCATTATCCAGTCGACCCATTTGTGAGCGAAGCCAAGCTTTTGCATCATTTGCCTAAGGTATGACCAATCAACACAATCATATGCCTTTGAGAGATCAAGTTTGTATGCACAGAAACTCCTTGTAGGGTCCTTTTCTTGCTTTATATGATGAATGCATTCAAAAGCAATCTGTGCATTATCCGTAATCATACGACCTGGGATGAAAGCACTCTGATAGGGGAAAATTATATCATCCAAGACAGGTCTAAGCCTATTGACCAGGCACTCAGATACTACTTTGTAAATAACGTTACATAGGCTGATAGGGCGGAAATTTATGACCTTTACAAGATTTTGAATTTTTGGAATCATGACAATTACTGTATCATTTACCTCAGCTGGCATTACTCCCGTGCGAAAAAAATCCTTCACTGCGCAAATGACACTTTCCTTGAGCGTAGACCAGTTCCGCTGAAAAAAGCGCGCTCGGAACCCGTCTGGTCCGGGTGCCTTGAGGGGACCAATCTGAAAAAGGGCGTCAAAGATTTCCTTTTCCGTGAATTCCTCACACAACCTTCTGTTTGTTTCCTCGCCCACCAAAGGTGCAATGAGATCAATGATAGGCGTAGCATTCAGATTATTGTCCGCTGTGAAAATATCCTCAAAATAGCTAGTAGCTGCTGCACCCATCTCCTTCATATCAGTATGGATAACACCATCAGTATCCTCAAGTTTCTTTATACGATTTTTCCTAGCTCGCCAAACAGACTTGGCATGGAAAAATTTGGTGTTGCGGTCCCCATCCTTGAGCCAAGTAACTCGCGAGAATTGCATCCACATGAGCTCCTCTCTGTACAACAATTCGTTCATTTTATCAGTCATCTTTCGTATCTCCATTCTGTCTGCGTTCATGAGCATTAATTCTTCCAGTTGGGTACGTGTTTTTTCAATGTCCTTTACAACACTTCCAAACTTTGATTTACTCCATTGGCACAGCCTGCGCATTGTATCTCGTAAAGCCCTATGGACATCACCCAAAGAACTTTTTTGACCAGCAGCCGTCCAAGCATTTGCAATTACTTCCTGAAGTGCCGGCTCCCGCTCCCACATAACCTCGTACCTCCTGATCCTGGGCATGAACGGCTGGTCTACAAATAGCTCACTAGAAACATGTAGTGGAGTATGGTCTGAACATGGAGAGGTCAAGTGGCAGACCAGCGAATGATCAAACCGGTTCCTCCAAGCTGGGTTAGCCATAGCCCTATCCAAGCGGACTTTGACATTAGCATGCCCTGATCTCTTGTTATCATATGTGTAGGGGACTCCTACAAAATCTAGGTCGGTCAGCTCACATACCTCAAGAACATCCCTGAAAGCTTGCATCTGACCCGCTGCCCGTTGCGTAACCGAGAAGTGCTCGAAATCCCACATGCATTCGTTGAAATCTCCAACCACGAGCCAAGGAAGATCATACTGAGTGCTCATATTTTGTAAAAGGGACCACATGTTGTGACGGTCTTCCACCCTTGGTTCACCATAAACACATGTTAGACGCCAAGGAGGATCATCGGGGCCTTCCCTCACATGTGCGTCAATGCAACGTTGGTTTGAAAACACCACATCAACAGATAACGATTCATGCCAAAACAAAGCAAGGCCACCACTATTACCAACACTGTCTACGGCATCAAATCCTTGTAGTCCCAAACGAGCTCGATATCTTTTCATACGGGTCTTTGATTGCCGAGTTTCACACAAGAACACCACGGTGGGGGAATGCGACTAAACCATAGTCGCCAAATCACGAACTGTCCGGGAGTTCCCCCCTCCCCGGCAGTTCCAACTTAGGAGATTCATTTGTCCTGGCGGCGTTCCGCCTGGGAACCCGCCATAGTGGACACTATTTTTGATTTGTCTGTGTTCTAGTCTGATCTCAGTCTCTTTGGATCTTGCTTTGCAAAAGGGCTGGGAGGAACACTCTGCCCCGGCGCAGGTAGAAGAAGCTGGCCTTTATCACTACTTAGTGTTGCAACAGTCCCATGCCCGGCCAAACCTCGTTTCCTACTACTATCTGGATCAGTATCAGCCCCATCTTTCTTGCTACCATCAACATCCATCTCTTTCCCATCACTTGCCTCTGAATTATTTGCACTAGGGCCATCCTCTGTATTGCGGTTAACACGTGCAGTCGACCCCCATGTAGCTCGTAGATCCTTGAAGAACAGAGCCGAGGCCGGGTGCACTCCATCACCATGTTTGGTATGGAGATGTCCAATCATACCACACAAAGCACACCAATCCGGAAGGCGTTCATACTTAACTCTGAAAATCTGCCTCTTCTTCTTTTTCACAATAGAGACATGATTCTTTAATTTGTTTCTGACATCCAGGATAATTCTAACACGATAGAAATTACCAGCTACATCTCTCTCACTATTATCTAAGGAGTAGAACTCCCCTGCTGTTTCTGCAAGAGTTGCGATAAGGGGCTCGAAACCATCAGGCAAATCCTGAATTTGCATCCATATTTTGAAGCTGTAGAGATCAATGGTGGAAGGTCTAGAGAAAACATCGTAAGCAGCCATTAGAACGGGGTTGCCGCGGAAGGTCCAGGCCCCCCCCCCCCCGCCATCACCTTGTCCCAATCTCCAAGGCACGAAAATTGCATCGTGTAGAGGCCATCCCCCAGCGATCTGAATCTGACATCTTGCGCAAGGTCCCAAGCGCTGCGCATGTTCTTGTAGAACCAAAAATCACCGAACTCCTTCGTGGTGTGCACACGGCCGATCGCAAGCCACCGGATAGAGTCAGCCACCGGCTCCGGGCACACCTCCTAGTAGACCACATCAATCAGATCATTATCCTCAATGCCCAATTGTTTCATCATCTCCTGGAGCTCGTCATCTGCAACCAACGATCCTGCATCCACAGCCGCCATGGCACCAAACCAAACCTAGCTTACACGAGGGACAAAGAGGGCTCCAAACCACCAAACTCAAGGGGTAGCAGCCAAGCCCGGGCGGTGCCGCAAGGGCACCCCTGAGTCACCCGAGCTTACCCTAGTACAGACGGCGGCGGAGGAAGGAAGTCTCAACGCTTGCGTCGCCGCTAAACGAGAGGGGTAACCCTAACGAGAGGGGATAGCTCTTCTAATTTCTCTAGTTACCCCCTCCCCCCTCAAAAAAAACAGAAATCTATCCGGTGGAAGCAAATGCACCCAGGAGTCAAAACGCCCTCCCAGAAGTGCCTACGCTTATTCCCTATATGATAGTATGAGAGTAGTTTACGATGCCTCCATGAGTGTATGCACATTAATTCCCCAATGAAATGTCTATTAACTTTGCAATACCTACGTTAACTTGCATATTAATCTTTGTACATTAAGCTCATTCTAGTTATGGCACATTGCATCATTTTTAAGTATATAGCACATGAACATGTTTTTTTCATGCAACCATAGTTTTCTAGACACATCGTTGTTATTACGACCTTTTAGAATACTACACAAATAATTCTTTTAAAAGAATACTTTCTACAGTGCCACTAAAATATCACCTCGGTGACATGACTTTATTATAGTTGTAGTACACAAAAGGAGTGGAAGGGGCACACGATGAGGACGATACACCTTAATCTTTACAAAAATGAAATTAGAAATGATTAGAAATTAAAAAAACTCATATCATTTTTCCTTAATTTTGTGAGTCCACCCAATCGAATTTTTCCTTAATTTTGTGAGTCCACCCAATCGAATATTGAACAATCAAATTCTTCAATCCAAATTCAAAATTTTGTGATCTTTAAAAAGCTGGATTAGTTTGACGAGGTCTAAGGAGAGTCCCACTGTACATGTCAATATTGGCAACAATGAAATTTCCAGGAAAAGAGGAAAAAGTCGACCTTATAAGTTGTTGCAATATCTGTAAGTTCACAATCTGCTAAGTTGATGTTAAATGCATAATGCATTCCTATAAGGCAAATTTTAACATGCTTTCTCTTATCCCGTCTTTTAACATATGAGGTAAGAAGGTAAGAACTAATCACACCACTAATTAATACGATCAACGGCTCAGATCTATTATATACTCGTACCTCTCATGAGAAAGAGTAATGCTAGACGTACGGCGTTCTACAGAGGATTTAAGGGCTCGTTTGTTGTGATTGGTTGGAATTTGGTTAAGGAGGACGGCCCCACCAGTGAAAATCAGGGGGGTCAATTAGATTAGGCCATGTTGCCATCCCGTAAAAGTTTGTTAGATGATGTTCGTATCTTTAGCATTATGCATGTGAAAAGAGGTGATAAGAAGGAGCGTGTTAAAAACTCTTCTTATAAAAATATATGTATATTATAGGTGTGATTGTGTCTCCGCTTTTCATCTCTAACACGAGACGATGAGGTTAAGTTGAAGGAGTCACTTGATCGTCAAATCTTCAACATCGCCAACCTCATCATCTCAAGAGTATATATTATTACCATTGGCAATGACACGTTGTAGATATCAAAAGGTTATTACATATGCAAACACATTGTAGATCTTAGCACATTGTTGCATATGTTGTCGTTAGTCAATTGCACAAGTAATAATCTATTTACGAAATGCAATGCAATTATTACATGAATGTGGATGTGAATTATGAAAATGTGGTGAATGTGTATTTGAATGCTGGTAAAATGAATAAAATAAAATAAAAAATAATTCCACCAAAAAAATGAAATCTACGCGGTAATGATAGTGTATAGGAGGCAGTTCCAGAGGAACAACTGCCTTTGGTCATCCTAACATTGGAAGCGGTTTATCTACGTAAATCATTTGTAGTGGGATATACTGCAAGCGATTCTGAAGTCGCCTACACTGTTCTATGTATTGGCGGTATAGGCTTTGAGGCGAAACGAAGAACCGCCACGAACCCATGTACCAAAATTTCCTCCAGTGCTCGATTTTGTAGTAGTGAACACCGACATGCGGGTTTCGCTCTGGAACTCGAGAGCAGGTATTTGGGAAGCACCACTCGATCAAAGTCATCTTGTGATATCGCCTCCACTTTCCACGGTTCCAAACATTGTCTTTATTAAAAAATGTGAAAACAGTCAATAATAAACACCGTATGTGCATGCCTTAGGAAGAAAAAAAAACTCAAACCAACTCAAACTGAAACAGAATCCACTGGACCCATCTAGTAATCCAACTTCAAGATAAAAAGAATGGACAAGGTGAAGTTCATCTTCTTGAGGAGGTCTTGATCATCTCTACATAGGAGAGGTCTTGGTTTTGTTCCCTTCCCATTGTTGAGCTTATGCACTCTTCATGCACTCTACCAAACATATCCATAGTGGTGGAACTAAGATCTTACTTTTGGGACGGGAACAACTTACATATACATAGTATAGACATTTTATAACTTCACCAGGAGTATACTTTTTCAAAAAAGTGTGAAAAACTACACTATCACTAGTAGAAAACAGGGCATTGGTTCGGGCCGGGCAGCACATTAGTCCCGGTTCAGTCACGAACCGGTATCAATGGAGGCAACAGTCCCGGTTTGTGAGGCCAGGGGCGGGCGGGCCACGTGGGGCATTGGTCCCGGTTCGTCTGGAACCTTTGGTCCCGGTTCCAGAAATGAACCGGGATCAATGTGCCTCGCTCCTGGCCCACAACCATTGGTCCCGGTTCGTGGCTGGAACCGGAACCAATGAGATGCCTATATATACCCCTCTCGCTAGTGAGCAGAGCACTCCACATTGCTCTGCTTTTCAGGCCAGCGAGGGGAGAGCTTTGTGGTGCTCTAGCTCATCTCCTATGCACATGAGGTGTTTGATGAAATGTCCAAGTCAAACTTAAGCTTTCTCCTCTTGAAGCTCCTTGTCCAAACTCCATTTTCGTCAAGATTTGTCTAGGTTTGGCGGTTCGTCCTGTCCTGTCCCCGTCCTGAAACCGCCGTCGATCGCCCACACGTGGTGAGCCTCTTGATCTTATCTTCTTTCTAAAAAAAATATACTTACTCGTATGATTTTCTTACTTTTATTATTGTTTGTTATTATATAGTGCCATGGTTATGGTATCCGCCCACGTCGGCCCTCGTCCAGTCTATGATTCAGATGTGGTATATTATCTTTTATATAACTATTTCACATATCTAATGCCTGTGACAATTAATTATGCCACCAACTTGACGTAGATGTTTTTATCTATAGGAAGTAGTTGAACCAGAAATTCTAACCAACTATGCAATTCTGCTCGAGAAGTTAACAGAAGCTGAAAAAGAAATCGATCATTTGAAAGAAAAATTGAAAAGAACCGAAGATGACAAGATGGGATTGGAGTTGCATGTTATTGATATCGTCGACGATCACAAGACCAAGATGGATGCAATGCATTTGAAGCTTAGAAAGATTAGAAAATATGCCATTCATACTGAGGCTTGGTATCATTATGACGTTGGATCAATCGGTACCTTAGTAGCGGTTATGATTGCATTTGTTGTTGTATTTAAATTTTTTACGTAGTTTCGCTGTAGGTTTTAATTAGATGCTCTAGAGAGCTATATGTTGTTCAATAATGACAACTATGTATGAACTGTACATATTTATTTTGGTCATTATTATACTTTGACATTAATGTGATGATGAATTTCTATTAATTTGGTCACTTCTCTATTCATGATATGTTGTAATGGTTTTTAATATACTTTATTATATAACGCACACAAATGAACCGGCAATGGATGTACGGTGACCGACGCACCTCCGAGTATATTAAGGGCCTGCATAATTTTGAACAAACAAAAAATCTAGAGTTCAAATAAGTTCATGAAAATGAAATTCCTTTTGTAACCGATGAGTTTCCGTTCGGAACTCTGATACTTCGAAAGAGACTATCCGTTTTGTACACGAAGTGCATCTAGCTTTTGCCGTATCCCTCTCAACTTTTTAGCACATGCTATGTGGGTGAAATGATGATACCATGCCAACTTTCAACCTTTTCAGAGTTCATTTGTAGTGCTTTTCAATTTCGGGGTCATTTAGCTCAAAAAAATCAATAACTGCATGAAAAATAACAAATGATGTCAGGAAGGGTTGAAAAATGATGATGTGGCTTTGAATGGTGCATTTTGAATACACAAAAAGCCTGGAGTTCAAATAAGTTCAACAAAATGAAATGCCTTTTGTAACACATGAGTTTCCGTTTGAAACCCTGATACTTCCAAAGAGACTGTCCGTTTTGTACACGAAGTGCATCCAGCTTTTGTCGTAACCCTCTCAACTTTTTAGCACATGCTATGTGGGTGAAATGATGATACCATGCCAAGTTTCAACCTTTTTAGAGTTTATTTGTAGTGCTTTTCAATTTCAGGGTCATTTAGCTTAAAACAGTTCATTAAATGCATGAAAATAGCAAATATAGTGTTGGTTTTTTGCAAGAAGCATTGCATATATAGTGTTGGTTGTCAATATAACACAGTCACTCCTTATGGTTTGTAGACTGGAATAGACTATATTTTATTGGCAAGGAATTCTTAATTACTACAAAGCACACACCAGGATTTTTTTATGGTTATTCTAATGGATAAAAGGGTGTGTTCTTTTTATCTGGAAAAGGAAAACTGGTGGAAAGTAGGGACATAAATACTTTTATGATCAAAGATGAAATTATTGACAATCATACTGGAATACAATCTTAACCCTAAGGAAACTACAAGTGACAGTCCCAACACAGACAAGCTTAGGATAAGTGGGAGGAATTAACTTGGAATGTTATCTTTGGATAATTGTTATGTGATTTTTGGGGAAGTCACTCTAAGTAATAGAGGATGACTCTTAAGAAGGCTTTATTTTTTTTATCAATGCCAACTATGGGTGGAAAAACTGCGGGAAGGAATAAACTCAAATGAGAAAGAGAATAGTTTGGGAACTTAAATTCATACCAAACAATCGCAAGCCTATTGTTTGGAACTGACTTTTTGTAAGGAAATTTTGCCCACTAGAATATTATAATGTCACTCTTGTTATTCAATTCTTTACACAAAGGGAAATATACCTTGTGGAAACTCTCTCTTCTGGAATTTTGGGCAAGAGGAACTAAAGACATGGTTTGCTAATTGAAGACATTAATAAATGGTCTTATAACAAGCTTCACATCAATGGAATATTAGGTCATATGGTTTTCTAAATGAAGCAAGTCACGTCGATGAAAGTGAAAGCTTAGACATGTTATAACTTTCATATGAAAGGAACGTTTGAAGCTTCATGTGTTTTGGGATTGGAACTATGTAGGGTACGTTTTGAAATGTTTCCTATGGAATATTGCAAACTTATTAAAGTACATGGAACCAAACTCGGTGAGGAATTATGTTTGAACTCCTAAGGACAAGGGGATAATGGTGTTGAAACTTACGGTAGCTTCATTTTACAATCATACCTTAGCTTTCGGAATTTATACTGCACTCAAGCAGTGGAAGGAAAGACGAGCAGCTAAGGGAATCTCACACATCATTTAAGATTGTGGAAAGTGCATCGCAACTTGTCACTTGTTCTGGAATTTATATTAGAGGCTAACACATCGAAGAAGCTATTACTATATGTCACGCCCAAGATGCGCGCCTATCCATATTAAGGCACGAGGGCCTCGCAAGGGATAGATGCGCATCTTGCCGTTAGCAAGTATAGTATCATTGCATCATACATTATAGAAGAGATGAGTATAAAAGTTTGGCTTACACTCTCCACATACTAAATTACAATTCCACACAGAGTTCAAATCATCAAGATGAAGACAGGGTCTGATTACGGACGAAATCAAACGATAAAACAGATGCAAATGACACTATCTCGCTATCCCAAAGATCACGACCATGGTCCTCTACTCATCCGGGTACATCACGTACATACTGCCTCTTTCCTCGTCATTTTCTCACTGGAGCTGGGTAAGATCATCCTGCACGTACTCATCTGAACTTGTACCTAGAGTGTTGTAGTAAACTGTGAGCCCCAAGGACTCAGCAATCATGCGCCCGGGTGCCGAGACTATTCAAGCTTAAAGGTTGGGATGTGATATGTGTTTAGTTTGCAGCAGCACTAAGCATTTATGGTGGCTAACTTACGTAACATGAACAAAAATATGAGTGGCCTACGATGAGTGATCAAATCTAGTATGATCTCTATGAGATCCTGATCACTTACCTACTCAATCATACCCTCACCATGTTCTCTCTCGGATCATGTTCACGAGTAGAGACGATCACGGTTACTCACACAGTTGGTGTATTTTATTAGAGTTTACTTCAAGTTTACTATAACCGGGTGTTAAACAAATATCCAAGTTGCCACATAACCACGGGAACGGCTTTCTGAAAGTTTTAACCCTGCAGGGATGCTTCAACTAATCCATCACAAATAACCACACTCCGCGGGAATAGCCTCGACCACGGATCTTAAGGTCATCATCGGTAATTCCAAAGGAATTCCAACACCTTGAGAAAACTGGAAGAAAGTCAGAGTCCACACGCAAGACACTCGATAAAGGTAAAACAAATCAAGCAAGACCACCCGATGTGTCGACGAACCCGATAAGAGTCGCGTATCTCGTTCTCAGGACACGACGGATAAGCTACGCAAAGGGAGGCCTGATAGAAATCTCCCAAGTTGCCCTAGGTTGGCCCCGCACAGTGCTCTAGTTGGGACCAACACTCATGAGGAGCACTGGCTCGGGGGTTGATTAATTATCCACGGGGTTGCAAATGTTGGAAATATTCCCTAGAGGCAATAATAAATTAGTTATTATCATATTTCCTTGTTCATGATAATCGTTTATTATCTATGCTATAATTGTATTGATCGGAGACTTAAATGCATGTGTGGATACATAGACAAAACCATGTCCCTAGTATGCCTCTAATGGACTAGCTCGTTGATCAAAGGATGGTTAAGGTTTCCTAGCCATGGACATGAGATGTCATTTGATAACGGGATCACATCATTAGGAGAATGATGTGATGGATAAGACTCAAACTACAAACATAGCATATGATCGTGTCAGTTTATTGCTACTGTTTTCTGCATGTCAAGTATATGTTCCTATGACCATGAGATCATGCAACTCACGGATATCGGAGGAGTGCCTTGTGTGTATCAAACGTCGCAACGTAATTGGGTGACTATAAAGGTGCTCTACAGGTATCTCCGATGGTGTCTGTTGAGTTGGCATGGATCGAGACTGGGATTTGTTACTCCGTGTGACGGAGAGGTATCTCAGGGCCCACTCGGTAATACAACATCACAACAAGCCTTGCAAGCAATGTGGCTAAGTGTTAGTCACGGGATCTTGTATTACGGAACGAGTAAAGAGACTTGCCAGTAACGAGGTTGAACTAGGTATGGAGATACCGACGATCGAATCTCGGGCAAGTAACATACCGAAGAACAAAGGGAACATTATACGGGATTAACTGAATCCTTGACATAGAGGTTCGACCGATAAAGATCTTCATAGAATATGTAGGAACCAATGTGGATGTCCAGGTCCCGCCATTGGTTATTGACCGTAGAGGTGTCTCGGTCATGTCTACATAATTCTCGAACCCGCAGGGTCTGCACACTTAAGGTTCGGTGATGTTTCGGTAGTGTAGAGTTATGTATGGTGGTGACCGAAGGTTGTTCGGAGTCCCGGATGAGATCCCAGACGTCACGAGGAGCTCCGGAATGGTCCGGAGGTAAAGATTCATATATAGGAAGTCTTAGTTTGGTCGCCGGAAAAGTTTCGGGCTCATCGGTAGTGTACCGGGAGTGCCGGTAGTGTACCGGGAGGCCTCCGGGAGGGGTATTTCGACCCCAAGAGGTCCATGGGCTGTGGGAGAATAATAACCATCCCTTAGTGGGCTGGAAAAACAGCCACAAAGGCCCATGGCGCAGGAGAGAAAGTCCTAAAGCAAAAAGTGGAAAATCAGCCAATAGGAGGCAATCCTACTCCAACTAGGATTGGAGGTGAAGTAGGATTGCTTCCCACCTCCTATTCGGCCGACCCAAAGGCCTTGGATGCCTCTCCTCTCCTCTCCTCCTATATATACTAGTGGATTGGGTGGTTTTTGGACAGAATTTCCGGCCACGTGCTACCCGTTTCACCGGTGCACAGTTTCTCCTCTAGATCGGTTTTCCGCAGCGCTTAGGCGAAGCCCTGCCGGAATCACTCCACCACCATCACCGGAGCGCCGCCACGCTGCCGGTGTACTCTCTCTCCTCTCCACCTCCTCTTGCTGGATCAAGACGGTGGAGATCGTCATCAAGCTGCACGTGTGCTGAACGCGGAGGTGCCGTCCGTTCGGCGCTAGATCGGAAGGACCGTGATCGAGATCGCGAGACGGTTCGTGATGAGATCGCGGAACGGATCGTGATGAGTTCGCGGGACAGATCGTGATCAAGATCGTGAGACAGATCGTGATGAGACCGCAGGACGGATCGTGATGAGTTCACGGGACGGATCGTGATTGGATCGTGGGACGGATCGTGATGAGATCGCGGGACGCTCGGCGATTTGGATCGCGAAGATGTTCGACTACACCAACCACGTTTCTTAACGCTTCCCGCTTAGCGATCTACAAGGGTACGTAGATCCACTCTCCCTCTCGTAGATGCTCATCACCATGGATAGGTTTGCGTGTGCGTAGGAAAATTTTTGTTTCCCATGCGACGTTCCCCAACAGTGGCATCATGAGCTAGGTTGATGGTACGATGAGATCTCGAGTAGAACACAAAAGGTTTGTGGGCGTTGATGCTTAGATTGCTTCCTCCCTTGGTCGTATTTTGGTTCAGCGGGATTGTGAGATGAAGCGGCCCGGACCAACATTACTCGTACGCTTACGAGAGACCGGTTCCCTCGACGCAACTTGTTGCCTAGATGGCTTGCGGGTGACAGTTTCTCTCACTTTAGTTAGATCGGATTCGACAAAGGCGGTCCTTGAGAAGGTTGAAAAGCAAACTAGTGTATCACCGTTGTGGTTTATGCGTAGGTGAGAATTGTTCTTGCTAGATACCCGTAGCAGCCACGTAAAACATGCAACAACAATTAGAGGACGTCTAACTTGTTTTTGCAGGGTATGTTGTGATATGATATGGCCAATTACATGATGTGATATATGTGATGTATGAGATGATCATGTGATGTATAGATTATCACGACTTGCATGTCGATGAATACGGCAACCGGGAGGAGCCATAGGGTTGTCTTTAATTATTGTATGACCTGCGTGTCAATCATTAAGCGCTATGTAATGCTTTACTTTATCGCTAAACGGTAGCAATAGTAGTAGAAGCATGCAGGGCGTGACAACCCCGATGGCGACACGTTGATGGAGATCAAGATGATGGAGATCATGGTGTCATGCCGGTGACGATGGAGATCATGCCGGTGCTTTCTAGATGGAGATCAAAAGCACAAGTTCATGGCCATATCATGTCACTTATGATTTGCATGTGATGTTAATCCTTTTTATGCACCTTGTTTTGCTTAGGACGACGATAGCATTATAAGGTGATCCCTCACTTAATTTCAAGATAAATTGTGTTCTCCCCGAGTGTGCACCGTTGCGAAAGTTCGTCGTGTTGAGACACCACGTGATGATTGGGTGTGATAGACTCTACGTTCACATACAACGGGTGCAAGCCAGTATTGCACATGCAGAACACTCGGGTTAAACTTGACGAGCCTAGCATGTACAGACATGGCCTCGGAACACAAGAGACCGAAAGGTCGAGCATGAGTCATATAGTGGATATGATCAACATAATGATGTTCACCATTGAAGCCACCTTAACTCACGTGATGATCGGACTTGAGTTGGTGAATTTGGATCATGTATCACTCGAATGACCCGAGGGATGTCAATTTGAGTGGGAGTTCTTAAGTAATATGATTAATTGAACTCATTATCATGAACATAGTCAATAGTGTCTTTGCAAATTATGTTGTAGATTACTAGCTCGCGCTATAGCTCCCTTAAATTTTTATATGTTCCTAGAGAAATAGAGTTGAAAGATGTCGGTAGCAATATTGCGGACTGGGTCCGTGATCTGAGGATTGTCCTCATTGCTGCACAGAAGGCTTATGTCCTTAATGCACCGCTCGGTGCGCCACCACCTCTAGCGTCGTCTATAGATGTTGTGAACATCTGACTGGCACGTTTCGATGACTACTTGATAGTTTAGTGCATCATGCATTACGACTTAGAATTGAGGCTCTGAAACATTTTGAACGTCACGGAACATATGAGATGTTCTAGGAGCAGAGATTGTGATCTCAGGCTCGTGCCTGTGTTGCGAGATATGAGATCTCCAACAAGATTCTTTCCCTGTAAGATGAAGGATAATAGCTCAATCGTTGAGCATGTACTCAGATTGTCTGGGTACTACAATCGCTTGAATCAAGTGGGAGTTGATCTTCCAGATAAGATAGTGATTGGTATAGTTCTCCAAGTCACTGTCACTAAAGCTACTAGAACTTAGTGATGAACTATAATACACCAGGGATAGAAGTATTGATCCCTGAGTTGTTCGCGATGTTTGACACCGCGAAGGTAGAAATCAAGAAGGAGCGTCAAGTGTTGATGGTTAATCAAACCACTAGTTTCGAAAAGGGCAAGAGCAAGGAGGGAAACTTCATGGATAGCAAGTCAGTTGCTACTCCATTGAAGCAACCCAAAGTTGAACTCAAACCCGAGACTAAGTGCTTCTATTATGAGGTGAGAGGTCGCTGAAGCGGAACAACCCTAGATACTTGGTAGATAAGAAGGCTGGCAACATCGACAGAAGTATATTTGATATACGAGTTATTGATGTGTACCTTGCTAGTACTCCTAGTAGCACCTGGGTATTGGATACCGGTTCGGTTGCTAAATGTTAGTAACTCGAAATAAAAGCTACGGAATAAACGGAGAACTGGCTAAGGGTGAGGTGACGATGTGTGTTGGAAATGTTTCCAAGGTTGATGTGATCAACATCGCACGCTCTCTCTACCTTCAGGATTAGTGACGAACCTAAATAAATGTTATTTGGTCTTTTACGTTGAGCATGAACATGATTAGATCATGTTTGTTGCAATACGGTTATTCATTTAAGTCAGAGAATAATAGTTATTCTATTTACATGAATAATACCTTCAATGGTCATGCACCCAGTGAGAATGGTTTGTTGAAATCTTGATCGTAGTAATACACATGTTCATAACATTGATGTCAAAAGATACAAAGTTAAATAATGATAGTACCACATACTTGTGGCACTGCCGCAAAATGTCATATTGGTATAAAGCGCATGAAGAAACTCCATGGTGATGGATATTTGGACTCATTCGATTTCGAATCGGTTGAGACATGCGAACCATGCCTCTTGGGCAAGATGACTAAAGGACCCCGTTGGATGGAGCGGGCAAGTGATTCATTGGAAATGATACATGTTGATGTATGCAATCTAGTGAGTCTTGTAGCGTGCATTGGATATCGTTATTTTCTTACCTTCATTGATAATTTGAGTAGATATAGTGTATATTTACTTAATGAAACACAAGTCTGAATCGTTTGAAAGGTTCAAGCAAATTCAGAGTGAAGTTTAAAGATCATCGTGACAAGAAGATAAAAATGACTGCGATATGATCGTGGAGGTGAATATATGAGTCACGAGTTTGGCATACAACTTAAGACAATGTGAAAGTTGTTTCACAACTAAACGCCACCTGGAACACCATAGTGTGATGGTGTGTCCGAACATCATAGTTATGCTCTATTGGAGATGGTGCGTGCTATGATGTCTCTTGTCGTTTTACTACTATAATTTTGGGGTTATGCATTAGAGACAACTACATTCACTTTAAATAGGGCACCATCTAAATCCGTTGAGATGACACCATGTGAATTATGGTTTGATAGAAACCTAAGCTGTCATTTCTTAATACTTGGGGCTGCGACACTTGTGTGGAAAATGTTTTCACCTAATGAGGTCGAACCCAAGGCGGACAAATGCATCTTCATAGAATACCCTAAGATCAGTTGGGTGAACCTTCTATCTCAGATCCAAGTGCAAAGTGTTTGTTACTAAAACGGATCCTTTCTCGAGGAAAAGTTTCTCTCGAAAGAATTAAGTGGGAGGAAGATAGAACTTGATGAGGTTGTTAAAACTTTGTTCAACCAGAGAGTAGCGCAGCGCAGGATGTTGTTTCTGTGAAGCCTACGTTAGTTGAAGAGGAAGTTAATGATGATGATCATGAAGCTTCAAGATCAAGTTACTATCAAACTTCGTTGGTCGACAAGGATGTGTACTGCTCCTAAGCAGTACGACAACCCTGTCTTGGAGGTCATGTTGTTGGACAAACGATGAACCTACGAGCTATGGAGAAGCGATGATGGGCCCGGATTCCGACAAATGGTTGGAGGCCATGAAATCCGAGATAGGATCCATCTATGAAAACCAAGTGTAGACTTTGGTAGACTTGCTCGTTGGACGGCATGTCGTTGAGTACAAATGGATCTTTAAAATGAAGACAGACACTGATGGTGAATGTCACTATTTGTAAAGCTCGACTTGTTGCAAAGATGTTTGTGACAAGTTCAAGGAGTTCACTACGATGAGACTTTCTCACTCGTAGTGGTGCTAAAGTCTGTTGTAATTATGTTAGCAGTTGCTACATTTTCAATTATGAAATCTGGCAGATGGATGTGAAAACATCGTTTCCTTAACGGTTTACTTAAGGAAAGGTTGTATGTGATACAACCAGAAGGTTTTGTCAGTCCTAAGGATGCTAAAAGATGAGCAAGCTTCAGTGATCCTTCTATGGACTGAAGCAAGCATCTCGGAGTTGGAATATACACTTTGATGAGGTGATCAAAGTTTTTGTAGTTTATACAAAGTTTACGAGAAACTTGTATTTGCAATAAAGTGAGTGGGAGCACTATAGAGTTTCTGATAAGTATATGTGGTTGACATATTGTTGATCGGAAGTAATGTAGAATTTTTGGAAGCCATAAAAGGTTGTTTGAAAAGTGTTTTTCAAAGGAAGACCTGGATAAAGCTACCTAATTGTTGAGCATCAAAATCTATAGAGATAGATCAAGATGCTTGATGAGACTTTCAATGAGTGCATACCTTGACAAGATTTTGAAAGAGTTCAAAATGGATCAGCCAGAGAAATAGTTCTCGTCTGATTTGTAAGGTGTGAAGTTGAGTGAGACTCAAAGCTCGACAACGGCAGAAGAATGAGGAAGGACGAACGTCGTCCCCTATGCCTTGGGCATAGACTCTATATTATGCCATGCTGTGTACCGCACCTGTGTGTGCCTTGCCATGAGTCTGTCAAGGGGTACAAGAGTGGTCTAGGCTGGGATCACTGGACAGCGGTCGGAATTATCCTTAGTAACCAGAGGACTAAGGAAATGTTTCTTGATTATGGAGGAGATAAAGAGTTCGTCGTAAACAGTTACGTCGATGCAAGCTTTAACACCTATCCGGATGACTAGTAGTAGCAATCTAGATACGTATAGTGGAGCAGTCATTTGGAAATAGTACCAAGTGGAGTGTGGTAGCAGTGTTTATGGTTTGACATAGAGATTTGCAAAGTACACACGGATCTGAATATCGCAGACCCGTTGACTATAAGACCTCTCTCACATGCAAAGCATGATCGAGCCCAAGAACTCATTGGGTGTTAGATTCATAACAATGCGAATCACATGGTGATGTGAACTAGATTATTGACTCTAGTGCAAGTGGGAGACTGTTGGAAATATGCCCTAGAGGCAATAATAAATTAGTTATTATCATATTTCCTTGTTCATGATAATCGTTTATTATCCATGCTATAATTGTATTGATCGGAGACTTAAATGCATGTGTGGATACATAGACAAAACCATGTCCCTAGTATGCCTCTAATGGACTAGCTCGTTGATCAAAGGATGGTTAAGGTTTCCTAGCCATGGACATGAGATGTCATTTGATAACGGGATCACATCATTAGGATAATGATGTGATGGATAAGACCCAAACTACAAACATAGCATATGATCGTGTCAGTTTATTGCTACTGTTTTCTGCATGTCAAGTATATGTTCCTATGACCATGAGATCATGCAACTCACGGATATCGGAGGAGTGCCTTGTGTGTATCAAACGTCGCAACGTAACTGGGTGACTATAAAGGTGCTCTACAGGTATCTTCGATGGTGTCTGTTGAGTTGGCATGGATCGAGACTGGGATTTGTTACTCCGTGTAACGGAGAGGTATCTCGGGGCCCACTCAGTAATGCAACATCACAATAAGCCTTGCAAGCAATGTGACTAATTGTTAGTTGCGGGATCTTGTATTACGGAACGAGTAAAGAGACTTGCCAGTAACGAGGTTGAACTAGGTATGGAGATACCGACGATCGAATCTCGGGCAAGTAACATACCGAAGAACAAAGGGAACGATATACGGGATTAACTGAATCCTTGACATAGAGGTTCGACCGATAAAGATCTTCATAGAATATGTAGGAACCAATGTGGACGTCCAGGTCCCGCCATTGGTTATTGACCGTAGAGGTGTCTCGGTCATGTCTACATAGTTCTCGAACCCGCAGGGTCTGCACACTTAAGGTTCGGTGACGTTTCGGTAGTGTAGAGTTATGTATGGTGGTGACCGAAGGTTGTTCGGAGTCCCGGATGAGATCCCGGACTTCACGAGGAGCTCCGGAATGGTCCGGAGGTAAAGATTCATATATAGGAAGTCCCAGTTTGGTTTCCGGAAAAGTTTCGGGCTCATCGGTAGTGTACCGGGAGTATCGGTATTGTACCGGGAGTGCCGGTAGTGTACCGGAGGACCTCCGGGAGGGGTATTTCGACCCCAAGAGGTCCATGGGCTGTGGGAGAATAATAACCATCCCTTAGTGGGCTGGAAAAACATCCACAAAGGCCCATGGCGCAGGAGAGAAAGTCCTAAGGCAAAAAGTGGAAAATGAGCCAATAGGAGGCAATCCTACTCCAACTAGGATTGGAGGTGAAGTAGGATTGCTCCCACCTCCTATTTCGGCCGACCCAAAGGCCTTGGCTGCCTCTCCTCTCCTCTCCTCTCCTCCTATATATACTAGTGGATTGGGTGGTTTTTGGACAGAATTTCCGGCCACGTGCTACCTGTTTCACCGGTGCACAGTTTCTCCTCTAGATCGGTTTTCCGCAGCGCTTAGGCGAAGCCCTGCCAGAATCACTCCACCACCATCACCGGAGCACCGTCACGCTGCCGGTGAACTCTCTCTCCTCTCCACCTCCCCTCGCTGGATCGAGACGGTGGAGATCGTCATCAAGCTGCACGTGTGCTGAACGCGGAGGTGCCGTCCGTTCGGCGCTAGATCGGAAGGACCGTGATCGAGATCGCGAGACAGTTTGTGATGAGATCGCGGAACGGATCGTGATGAGTTTGCGGGACAGATCATGATCAAGATCGTGAGACGGATCGTGATGAGATCGCGGGACGGATCGTGATGAGTTCACGGGACGGATCGTGATTGGATCGTGGGACGGATCGTGATGAGATCGCGGGACGCTCGGCGATTTGGATCGCGAAGATGTTCGACTACACCAACCGCGTTTCTTAACGCTTCCCGCTTAGCGATCTACAAGGGTACGTAGATCCACTCTCCCTCTCGTAGATGCTCATCACCATGGATAGGTTTGCGTGTGCGTAGGAAAATTTTTGTTTCCCATGCGACGTTCCCCAACAGCAAAGCCCTATGCAAATTTTATTAGTTATTAGCAAATGTAGTACCAATGTTGGGTCTTGCCAGACAAGTTTTAATCTCAACCGAATAAACAAGGAGGTCCCCATAACAACCCCGAGTGTGTTAGGAGCGCTAAATATGGAAACATAACACCGGTAACAAGAAACTATGGCGGTAACAGCGAAACAAATCACCTAGCAAAAGGCCAAGCCTTCCACCAATACCAAGATATATATGTGCATTAAAATAAATAACAGATAATATTGTGATATCCAAATCCATGTTATCACATGGAACAACCTGCACCTGCAACTAAGAACGCTATAAGAGGGGCTGAGCAGCGGTAACTTAGCCAATCAAAGGTTGCTAGGATGTGGAGGGTTAAGGCTATCATGGCAATTAGGAGGCTGATATCAAGTGGTAGGTGGCGCAATTGTAACAATAAGAGCGAGAAACTAGCAAGCGAAAATAGTATCGGGATCCGGGTACGATCATCTTGCCTGTTGGTTCTTCAGCAAAACAAGTAACGGGATCCTCGTAGTGGTACTCTCCTGGGTCCTCGTACTCAGTATCAATACTCATGTCTACCCAAGAGAAACAGCAACAATAAACATCCAACCAAGGTGTAATGCACAAACAAGATGATGCATGATTCATTTATGAAGAATTTAACATGGCAATCCAAAACTAGTCATGTTTCACATGCAAAGTTTGTTTATTAATGAATCTGGACAGAACCTCATGTTAAGTTATTTAAACATGCATTAACATGGAAAATATGGATGCAGCATGCAAAATCGATAGAAATTCATACAAAGAACGCAAAAAACGGAGTTACGGTTCTCACGATACGCTCACGACAAGGTACGAAGGTGAAAACACAAGACAACCAAGCCATGGGCTAATTCTTGGCATTCCAAGGTAGCCACTGGTTAGGCAAAGAAAAACCAACCACAATAGACTCAAAGATCAATCAATTACATGGAGTATAGCTCCCACAAGGCACAAAACAATAAAATAAACAATCTGCCACAAACAACAACATAGCAACTTACACAGCCCACAACTTGAGCTACATGAATCCTACAGCCACAAACAAGATATTGACAGAAACTATATAACATATACAACAACTTATCCAACTACACAATCTGCATAGGAGGCACACATCAATAAGCATGAAGCTATCAAGTTGACATGATGAAACAGTTTTCTGGGACTTAGTGAAAATTACAGTTTTCTGGAATCTGAGTTAATAAAGTAGCATCTTGACAGCAGAATTTAAATATGTTAGAGAGCACCTATTGGCATTAAAATTAACAGGATGGTAGTAGACAACATCTACTCTAAATTACTAACACTCAGCATGAGCAAATACTCAACATATAGCTAGATGTCACCCACTCTTCATGGCATAAAAATAACAGCAGATTCTCAGACTTAGAAATATTAGGCATGTTGAAAACAGAAACATCAAGTAGGCTACTTAGCAGCTTGTTCCCCACTTAAATGGGTGATTCTCATATTTAAATAAATATACCATGGAAATCATTAATGAATCCTACTAACAAGCATACTAACAAAGGGGTGTGTCAAGTGGGGAAACCCACTAGTCTCCTACACACACATACACTCTACTCACACCACTACAAGCATACACACCCATGCTCTATATATGCCCGAGGCATATGAGCACAAACACCACCAAGAACATACCACCCATGATGGGGGTGATGTTCAACCACACACACACTCACAAGCCCATGTGTGTAGGTGTTCATCCACACACATATGCACCCACACATATGCACAAGTGCATATATGTTCATACATATGCTTAGGGCTACACTCACACCCACTACCACTCACATACACATGCACATATGCATACTCACATGCACACCCATACACATGTAAACAGGAAAGAACAACAAACATGTAGGTACTTTATCTACACACTCATATACATGCCACATGCACAAAATGCATATGCATACACTACATCTATATGTGCAAAGCACACACACACACATATACACATGAGCATCATGTAGATACACACACTATACATACACATGACAGGCAAGCAAAAGAAAACCACATGTTGTTTATAATCTACATACACATACATATGTAGCAAGGAAGGAAACAAAAGAGAGAAAATCAAACAAAAGGGGGAGGGTTCGGAGTCGAACCCACGACCTCCTGGTCGTTCCCCGAGCCGGTTGCCACTCGGCTGCACGTGCGGACGTTAACATGGTAGGGGCTCGAGCCCTCTAATACACACACGTGCATATGTTTCTGACGAAACTGAACCACGCGACAGAGCAACGGCGGCAGAGCAATGGCGACGACCAAACGGCGAACCACGGCGGATCCGGAAAGGAGAAACAACTGCGGGGCCTACGGGACGCTACGGGGTTCCAATCCCCTGCTCGCCTTGCGACGAGGAGGACGGAGGCAACCCCAAGGCTCTGACTTGCGAACGCGGCAATAGGCAGCTACGGCGACGACGCACTAGCTACGGCGACAGGAAGCATCACGGCGGCTCACCGAGGGGAAGGCAACGACGAGCCGGTCGAAACGAAGACGACAGAGGGGTCGGGGACGCCGCGACGACGAAGAGGAAGGAGCCGGCGACGACCCGCTCCTTGCGGACGGCGGCGACGCCAATTGGCACCGCGGGGAGGTGCTCCTCACCTCCTAGCGGCGGGAATAGAACGCGGGGAGAACCCCCAAGCTCCACGCCATCACCACCGGGGACGAGACCCACCGGAGACGCGGCGACGACGACCGGCGACACTCTCTGAACCTCACTGCTCTTTTTGAAACCTTACCTGACAGAGGGAAAGAAGAGAGGAGGGAGAGAGATGGAGGGGAAGATGGGAGATGCGGCGGCGGCGGGGAAGAGAGGAAACCTAGCCGAGGGGGCACGCACGCCGAGGGGGGGCTATATACCCACGGGCTGACGACGACGGCGACGGAAAAGGGGGACGGCGGAGCCTCTCTCTCTCACTGAAGCCTGACCGTCTCCCTCGAGCGGGCTGGGCCGCAGGAGAGGCAAAGCCCACCTAGCTCTCTCTCTCAGAAACAAAATAGAGAAGGTTTTTTTCACTTTTCAAAACATAGCCACACAAAAGAAAACCCCCAGGAAAATATAAAGGATTTTTGGTGCAAACAAAAATACTTTTGTAAAGAAAATAATATGCACTATTTAGCAAAAATATTAAGATGATTTTTAGGACAAGTAATTTTAATACTTTTAAAAATAACAGTCCCTGTTATTTAAATCCCCCAATTACATAAAAGCTCAAAACAATAAAAGGCCAACACTCACAAGCTCAAAACATATTAGGCTAGCACTGGAACATTTTTAAACAATTTAACTGCAAGTTAAATCTGTTTATAAAATACATGGGAATAAGGCATTAGTTGGGGTTTTGTTGAAAAGTAAAAGAGAGGGGAGAGAAGTAGAGGTTGCACCCATGATCCTATCACATCACAACACATAACACAAGAACAAAACCAACCACACATGCAAGGTCACATGAAAAACAAACATGGCATGATGAATGCTACGATGCATGATGCAAGAATGCAAGACAACACATGGATGACAAGTTGCAAAAACACTCATTAAGCTCATGACACAAGGTTCATCCAAAGATTACATGCCATAAAAGGTAGGAGCAACCCTGTCACACTATATCTATGATATGAGAAATAAGTCTAGGTACGCATATTCAATAATTATTTTTAGCACTAATTTGGTGTAGGTTCACTGACTAAAGTCGGGAAATTCTTTCAAAACTTGGTTACTCGTGAAACTTCATTTACTGATTGGATTTTATATTTATGTGGTTTTGAAAATTTATTCAACATGGTTATTATATATTTTGACTCAATGTGGAATTATACATATTATTGATTATGTGACGGAAAATAATTGATGCGGAATTTTCACTTGAGGAAGTGATACTCAAGGTGCCTATAAAGGTGGAATTGCACTCGAGAAAATAATACTCAAGGCGCCTAGGACAGCTATGCTGGAATAATTAGGTTGAAATTAAGGTCTCTAGTGATCTTAGGTGTTACAACAAGGAAACATATTGAGGGAATGCATCGCATTTTTTTTGTGTGTGTGGGTTTTTGAACATAGTGTTAATATGATTGTTGGTCCCTTGACTAAGCCTCTTAGTCAGGAGGTATTTGGCAAGCATGTTAAGAGTATGGATTTACGAATATTTGAATGATCGTTTTGGACAAGTGGGAGATGTTGAAATTATGTGTCCTGCAACTATATTCAAGTTAATATGAATTGCTAATATCTAGAATACCTCATTATGGAATATACATGTACTTATACATGGAATTACTTTACATGATTTATCATGAAATTGTCACTTGTTGGAACATACTTAAGTTATTTGCTTAAGGAAGCTCGTCGATTATCAGTGGAATACAATTTATAATTTATATTGGAAAGACTATCCGGATACAATGATAATCGGAAGGAGCTAGATCATATAGTTGGATTACATCCCTATTGTTGATCTACATAATTAGAGGAATTTACACTTTATTATGACACGTTGCTCACAAGCGTGTGCTTCGGGGACATAACGGGTAGAATTCGTTAACAAACAAATATGATCGTGGTTGGTAATTTGCTCTAGACTCTATCCCGGAAACTAGTGGAAAATACTACGAATCTTATATCTATATAAGAGATGGACTCTTTGAAAAGACAGTATAAAAAGGTCCCTGCGTCCTAGCCTCAGATATGCGATTGTGAGCGGCACCATGGATAAGCGCAAAAAAATAGGGGTAAACTACAAAGCCTAAATTTCTAACATGCCTAAGGGGTGACCTTGAAAAGGCGAGGCACTCTCTTAATGCAAATACTACATACCTAGCGAGCGGTTCTCCGAGGATACAAGGTTGTGGAGAGGTGGTTTTGTTTTATACAACCATGGTGTGTGGTTAACGACTAGAGAGGCTGACAGGGGTTCCAACAAGTTTCCGCATGTATAGAGTAGGTCACAACGTAAACGCTGCAACTTCGTGCACTTATATACGTATGTCTGATATACATAACGGGCTGACGTTTTTTCCTTTTTTTGAGGTGGAGGACGGCCAAGGTTGAGCGAGATAGCTAGGCGACGAAGCTCCCAACGAAGAAGAAAACAATGAAGAAAGGCCTTGGAGATCCTACACGGAGATGCGGGAATCACATCATTACGCTTGCGGCGAGCATCTCCCCTCCTTTTCTACTACGCTTGTTAATCTTTCTCTGTCTTCCACCAAAGGCACTTTGCACACACATGGAGAGAGAGGGAGACCGGTGACAGGAGAACATACTCATGTCCTTCATAATTTTTCTAGCGGGAAAAGGCCCGCAGGCCCACTCATGGCCCTCGACACTGACCCAAGACCACGCTTTGCTTTCACTGGCCTGGGTCCATGCTTAAAACCGATGGCCCCGATTCCATTGCAGCACGTGGGGCCCAGCTGTAAGCCGCAGGCCCGGCGGCATGATCGAGCCCGCGCCGTCGGGGGGCGTGCGGTACCTGGTCTGGGGGACATTCCCTCGCTGGGGCTCGCGCACACTGTTTGTGGAGTACCACCTTTCACTGCTGCTGCTGCCGCCGTAGTGCCGTTCGGTCTTTTCATGCAAATGTTGATCGAAACAAAGGCAGTGGAATTTGTCGTTCGTCGGGCCTGCTAGTAGCCGCTCGATCTGCAGTTTATTACAACTAGTTTCTGCGTAATATTCGGGCGCTCCTGCTGCATGAACTAGGGCTCGCGCGTATGGCCGGTGGAAGAAGCGCGTGAGCTTCTTTGGTTTACCAGGCCTTGTTTACTACCCCTTGTATTCTGGATTATATTTTGATCACAATTTTTACAAATAAAAATATAGGTTATACATAGCAAAAATAATATTACACAAAACTACATACAAATACAAATCTAACAAGAAAAATAGCAACATGCATTAATATTTTATTAGTTAAATATGTGGTTAAATTTTAACCTAACCTTGATGACTAATAAACCTGGATAGAGATAGTAGGACCATAGGAGAAAGAAGCTCAAGTGACAAAGAGCTTAATTAGCATATTAAGCGACAATTTCAAAAGTGGTTTTACAGAATTAACAGCTCTTGGGATAGCTAGGGGAGAAGAAGTAAGCTGCTCTTGTTGTATCTCAAGTGGCCTCAAGATGGTGAGCAATGATAGTAAGTGATTTATAAATACGGTTTGACCACCATCATGCGTGGTGCTCTTTAATTATGGTGTGCTTTTTCTTGAAGAATGATGAGACTTTGGTACCACTGCCAAAACATCGATACACCCCACGTGACAGGCATCGAAAATCAAATTTGGCCTTTGGTCGCACTCTCCTTCCTTCGAACCATTTATGATTATTGGAATATAACAACATTACACGGAGACATCCACCCCTCACGCGACACAATCCGGAATATCATCTCCAACTTCTCCTTATATGAACTATTACTTTTAAGGAACCATTCCAAAAGGACGTCTCGTCTTGACAACAACACCTCTTCTCGTGCTTCGGTGCCTTTGTGTAACTCTTCCCGCAAGGGTACTTTGAGTAATATATTCATGTGCAAACCCTCTTCCCCCGTCCCACCCCCTAGGTAATTGTTAAAATAAAAGTAATGATCCATGATAAAGAACAAATGGCGGAACACAGGCACTAAACATGGAAAACCAGTTGATAGTTTCACTACCTATATATGCAGTGACGCTATCTTTCATCTCCCAAATTGTCTCGTCTCTGCAACATACTGACCTATAAAAAGGGGGAATATAACACACATAGAGACCAGACATCACCATATAATGGTCATATCATCTCTAAAAAAATGTGGTGCGTGGTGGTAAGCAAGACAACAGATGGTCGCAACAAGAGCAGTGGCACATGGCTAAGAAAACAAAAAGGCGATGAACAATAGGGAGAGGAAGGGGATAAGAAGGTGAAGCCAAATTCGACTGTCCACGTAACTCCACATTGTTCAACCCCATTGGGAACAACATCTAGAAGCAATGATGACCCACCATTGTCCACGTGACGAGAAGCCACTCCAACTGACTACCCTGCACTCTTGGATGAAGATGGAAAATAACGTAGACAGCGAGAAAGGAGCGATAGTCAGAAGTTGGCACGGTGGTTGAGCCATAGTTTATTCTTGACACGAATGCTAAAACCATGAATTTTGTATCAATGCAAAAGTAAAAGTAAAAGAAATTGCAAAAGACATGTTGTAAGTGGCAAATAGGAGGAATCCACTTTGTTTATGAGGTCTGCATGTGTAATCCAACGACTAATGAAGGAAATTCTATTTTTTCACCCAAACCGAGTTTTCATGTGAAATGTTGCCAAATGTGTTGGTTATGAATATATTACGACTACGAGTAATAACTGAGTGGAACAAAATGCACTGCAATGGCAAAACAAAAAAAAGAACCAGAGGGCAAGCACCCCCCCCACCCCCCACACACACACTAGTAGAAAACGGCCCATTTGTCCCGGTTTCAGAGGCCCATTTGTCCCGGTTCTGGAACCGGGAATAAAGGGTCGGGACTAAAGCCCTAGACCTTTAGTCCCGGTTTACTTATGAACCGGGACCAAAAGGGCTCCACATGGCTGCTACGTGAGCCCAGGCAGGAGGACGTTTAGTCCCGGTTTGTAACACCAACCGGGACCAAAAGGCATCCATGCGTCAGCATATGGCAGGAGCTGGGTTTTTTTGAAAGGGGGGTTTAGGGGGTTTTGAAGGGTTAATTTAGGGGTTTCATATTGTGTTAGCTAACTAATAGAGAGAAGTGATCTCTCTTTTTCTGTGCTTGGTCGACGCTAGCTACTATACATATAGAGAACTCGACGCTAGCTAGTAAGCAAATGACGGAAAATCATTAATTACACAAGATCTAACAGCTCATCATCAAGCATACAAAGTTAAAGTCTCATAAAACAAAACAAAAAAGATAAAATGACATAGTCCTCCCTCATAGGACCTACTCCTTCCTCTTAGGTAAAATGGCATAAAAAGAATCACACCAATGTCTCCATGATGAAGCAAAGAGATCCAACGGTCTCCAACTTGTGGCTTGCGATCCTTCTTTATTTATCCTCATGCTTCAATTTGGAGCCTTGTTTGTGGTTTGCGCTCAGTCGAGTATGCAAAAGATAACTCGGGATGGAAGGGGCTTTTTATTGTCATATTACCTTCGGGTTGCATCAATGGTGGCACAACTTCATTTGACAATTTCTGTTGAAAAACATAATATATAGTAGCCTAGTTAGCAATGTAATCAATACCATTTACGCAACAGTACTAGTGTACTTAATTAGCAACTCTTATCAAGATATTTCGACGAATGTCATCCGCCCTCAACCTATGCACCAGTGTCCTGTACAATGTATAATTTGGGTCAGTTCCCAAATTATACGGGAAGATGTCTCTAACAGCTATGACATCAATAACAAAGTAGATAAGATCATCATTCTCCTCCCAAGTTAGATGTGATCCATAAGTATAGTGTGTCGTGTCGATTATGTTCTGTATTTCACTTGAAGAAACGAAATAAGCTGTAAATTAAAAATTAACAAATTTAGTACGCATGAACACCTAATATTTTTATATATATAATGCAAACTACTTGACAAATATGCATGGTTGACAAACTCACATGGAGGTAAAACATGAAACATATCGACAACCACCCAAATGTCGATGTTTCCTTCAATATGATCTTCGGGACGAAGATCGAAGGTTATTTCCATATCTTCCTGAAATCCATATGCCTTGCAAAGAGCTTCCCAATTTGAGCACCCTATTTCTGTGTTATTAGGTGCATTCATTACTTTCACAAGAAATGTGTGACCATGTTTAGTTCTTAGGTTGGTTGTCCTCGTCTCAAAACTCTCGTGCTTTTCGAAACCGAGCCTCTCCAAGAAATACCGTCTTGCATGACAGGGGACGAACTAGTCGAATTGTATAAAACAGAAATTACGCGTTGAAGGAAAGAAACAGAAGTCATGATTAATTACAAAAAATAGTTGTCATCGTTGCGTACCGTAGAAATATCAAAGTCCGCATAAAGCTTCATGGTGAAGAATGTGCCGTCTCGCAGCCCAGTCTGGTCACAAAGACCTTTATCTTCACCGCAAAATTCACACGCTTGGATCCCATCTTCGTCTGATGACGACGACATTTCATGTGTTCATGATTCAAGAATTACAGCATGGGCTCATAGTTGAAACATTTAAAATCGATCGAAGGAAACTACGAGAAAACTAATCAACACACAGATCACTATTACTCAATATGCAACGGGTTGACTTTAGGTCTATCGAGTCTTTCCTTCCTAAACTCTCATCTCACGTATATGGTGGGCACTCCCTCTGATATTGCGACCGTCGGTGGTGGTGGCTCCTCCATTCGTCCCCGAGTGCATTACACCAAAATGTCTAGCACACGGGAACAAAGGAGAAGCGACCCCCATGACAACAGTCGAGATTCTTCCTCTCTCATATATATATATATATATACATACATATGGTGGACACTCTCCCTCACTGAAAGACACACAATGAGTCGAAACAGACCTAAAGTCAACCTGTTTCATATATCGAGCAATGACATAGAAAAAATACTGAAATGACTTGCAAATCACAAATACATTTATAATGAACTTTAATATAATATCACTAATGCATCATCCCGAATAATCCAGTTCAAGAATTACGACATGCTTTGGATCTTAATTAATGTGTGTGTGACTTTCGGTACGTCGAGGCTTTTCTTAAATAACTCTCATATCTCATGGTGCGTTGGCGCACTCTAGCATAAACATATTAATATAACATACACATACTAATCTAGCTAACATAAACATATTAATCTAACATGCATACACATACTAAAAAGCATAAAAATCAACATATATTTTTAAAAAATGCATCGAGCCACGGCGGCGGCGGCTCATAGCGGAGGCGGCGACGGGGCGATGACGGGGGCGTGGCGGTGACGGCGACGGGGCGGCGATGGGGCGGTGACGGGGCGGGGCGGCGACGGGGCCGGCGAGGGAGGCGACGGAGGAGGGGCGGCGACGGGAGCGGGACGGCGACGGGTGAGGCGACGGGGGCGGCGAGGGAGGCGACAGGGAGGGGGGAGGGGACGGGGGCGGTGGGGGAGGCGATGGGGGCGGCGGGGGAGGCGACGGGGCGGCGGGAGAGGCGATGGGGGAGGCGACGGAGCGGCGATGGGGGCGGCGACGAGGACGGGAACGACGACGGCGGGCTCGGGGCGACGACGAGGGCGAAGTGGAATGAAAACTGTGAATTTTGCTAAGTGCTTGTCATATAGAAGGAGCATTGGTCCCGGTTGGTGGCCCCAACCGGGACAAATGCTACCTTTAGTCCCGGTTTGTCGCACCAACCGGGACCAATGCCCTATTTTTCACCACCCAAAGGGCGGGAAACAAGGACTTTTGGTCTCGGTTGGTGCCACCAACCGGGACCAAAGCCCTATTTTCAGCAGCCCAAAGGGCGGGAAACAGGCCCTTTGGTCCCGGTTGGTGGCACAAACCGGGACGAAAGGGTGGCATTGGTCCCGGTTGGGGACACCAACCGGGACCAATGGCCTTACACAGCAGTGTGGTGGGAGTTTAGTCCCACCTCGCCAAGCGAAGGTTGCCCGAACCTGCTTATAAGCCCCGCCGCGGCTATTACGTTGAACTCCTCTGATAATGATAATAGATGCGTTGATACTGAAATTAGGCCTAAATTCAAAAGGCTAGTTAGGTGTCTAACTAGCACTTTAAATTTAGACTGAATTTCCGTGTAAGCGCATCTATTTTCACTTTTGCTATCTTTTATGTTATTTCTTTGCATATTAAAAGTTGTTAACAAAAAATACTTTATGAATATATTTTTCTATTAAATTTTTTAACAAAAATAACTTTGATAATTTTAATTGCGTGAATTGTATATAATATCAAGTTTCTTTCGAAGTATCGTGTACAAAACGGACAGTCTCTTTCGAAGTATTGGAGTTTCGGACGGAAACTCATCGATTACAAACGACATTTCATTTTCTTGAACTTATTTGAACTCCAGACTTTTCGTGTGTTTAAAATGTACCATTATAAGCCACATCATCAATTTTTCAACCCTTTTTGACTTCATTTGATATTTTTCATGCATTTACTGTTTTTTTAGCTAAATGACCCTGAAATTGAAAAACACTTCAAATGAAGTCTGAAAAGGTTGAAAGTTGGCATGGTATCATCATTTCACGTACATAGCATGTGCTAAAAAGTTGAGAGGGTTACGGCAAAAGCAGGATGCACTTCGCGTACAAAACGGACAGACTCTTTCGAAGTATCGGGGTTTCGGACGGAAACTCATCGGTTAGAAAAGGCATTTCATTTTCTTGAACTTATTTGAATTCTAGGCTTTTTATGTGTTCAATATGCACCATTCAAAGCCACATCATCAATTTTCAACCCTTTCTGACTTCATTTGATATTTTTCATGCATTTCCTGATTTTTTTGAGCTAAATGACCCTGAAATTGAAAAACATTTCAAATGAAGTCAGAAAAGGTTGAAAGTTGGCATGGTATCAACATTTCACCCACATAGCATGTGCTAAAAAGTTGGGAGGGTTACGACAAAAGCAGGATGCACTTCGCGTACAAAATGGACAGTCTCTTTCGAGGTATCGGGGTTTCGGACGGAAACTCATCGGTTACAAAAGGCATTTCATTTCCTTGAACTTATTTAAACTCCAGGCTTTTCGTGTGTTCAAAATGCACCATTTAAAGCCACATCATCAATTTTTCAACCCTTTGTGACTTCATTTGATATTTTTCATGCATTTACTTTTTTTTTGAGCTAAACGACCCTGAAATTGAAAAACACTTCAAATGAAGTCTAAAAAGGTTGAAAGTTGGCATGGTGTGTGGGTGCTTGTTGCCAACGATGATAACCCACTTTTTTGTTGCATATTGTTCTCGGCCACAATCGGAATTTAAGAAAAACCTGAATTGAAAAGCACTACAAATATATAATAGCTAGAGAGATATGTAATATATAACAGTTCAGATATCCATTACAGAAAGTACTCGTCCAAGCGAACACTACTATCTAGTCTGAATCAGAAGAATATCCGTCTCATGGTGGTGGTAGTGCGAGGTGACGCTGTCCATAGTTCACGGTTCGAATCTTGCAGTACAACTCATGTGCAACGTATGCATCTTTTGCTGCATACTCAATGTTCATAGGCTGAAGTGGGGTCCTCTCCCACTCTTTGTGCTGCGTCGGGGGAAATTTGGTCTTCATATCTCCGTAATAGTCATCGATCAAGGCGATTGTCATAGAAGCCATCGAAGTCCTCTCATACCGAAGCCTGAATATGTCTTGGATATCAATAAGGCAGCCAGCTGGTATCTCAATACCGAAGTTGTGCCTCATCTTCAGCTTGTCATTCCTTACATCAACGCTAGCAAAATGTATGCCGCTGCGTAGGAAGTCCATGAGTGCTGGGCAGTGCTTGTCACTACTGCAACATCAACAAATTAAAATGGAACAAATGTTAAATACTGCTGCAACAAGTATATTTCGGCAGAATTATAATATGCAACTATATAAAGGGAAATTATTTCGCTGCAACAAAAGAGGAAGACGCAGAGTTTTTGCTCCCGGACTCATTTGAGCCCGGTGAACAGTAATTAATATCATAAAAAAATCGAAAATTATTTCACTACAACTTAAGAGAAATTGATCTTTGCCATAGGATTCAAAATAGAACATATATATTGCTATATCCTATATATATGCAATTTTCATATCCTATGAATTGATGAAGAAACCCTAAATTAACTATATGACATATATGTTCTCCCACGTTTTGCAACAAGGAAAATTGTTATTCACTACAAACTTAAAAGAAATATTGATCTTTCCAATAGGATTCAAAATGCAACATATTTCTATCCTATGCAATTTTCATCATAATCTATAAATTATTAATTGATCAAAGAAAACCCTCAAAACTCACCTTGCCCATTGGAAGATCATCACATGTTTCTTCAAACATAGCTGGATGACGACAACATCTTCTTGCTTGGCCATGTACTCGAGATCAAGCCCTATGAACTTGTCTTTCTCATCCGCCACTTCAAGCCATTTCTGCAAAAGGGAAAGAAAACGCGGCACCATGGCGTTGTCGTTCGTGTTGACGACATCGAGATTGGTCGTGCCATGTGCGAGCACCTTCCCATAGCGAGTGATTGGATTCATGGTAGAAGATATGGGGAAGAAGAGAGGAGAATGGAGGAGAAGAAGAGAGGAGAAGAAGAGAAATGGGCGAAGTGCTCGGAACAGTTGCCTCTTCCTCGAACCGCGAAACATCGTGGGATGCGAACTATTCAAACCTTTAGTCCCGGTTTGAGCCACCAACCGGGACTAAAGGGGCTCGCACTAGGCGAACGGTCACCCCCTTTGGTCCCGGTTCTAGCCACGAACCGGGACCAATGGTTGTGGGCCAGGAGCGAGGCACATTGGTTCCGGTTCGTGTATGGAACCGGGACCAAAGGTGTCCTATGAACCGGGATCAATGCCCTACGTGGCCCGCCCGGCCCCCTGGCCTGCCGAACCGGGACTGTTGCTCCCATTAGTCCCGGTTCATGACTGAACCGGGACTAATGGGCTGGCCGGCCCGAACCGATGTCCTGTTTTCTACTAGTGCCCCCCCCCCCCGACATATTTTTACAGAGAGAAAAAACTATGCAATTGCAAGATGAATGTGAATGTATGTTTGTCTCGGATATGTCTTCATTTGTGTTCATTTGCTAAATATATTTGTCTCGTATTCTTGAAATGTTCATCAGATATTAAAATTACGCTTATATACACAAAAAACATCCACGTATTAAAAATAGGTCTATGAAATCTAAGATAAATGAAAAGAAAAAGTGAATTAAAAAAAGAGAGAAAGAAACAAAGCATCTAATGGAAGGAGAGTGATAAAAAAGGGAAAAGGCACATAAAATCAGAAAAACGAGAAAACCCAGAAGAAACCGCTGAAAGAAGACCAGAAAATAAAGACACAACGACTTTTTTTAAGTAATAAAAACATAGCGACTGGCCAACCATCCGTGCGAGGTGCAGAGTACGATTGCCGCTTCATCCCTCACATCCATTATTAGGGAGTTCCTATAGGAGAACGGAAATGGGCGAGTCACTGTGCAGCTCATAATTGTTTTTGAAAACTGCTTTCTTTCTTATAAAATTTACAGACGTTGTAAAATATCAAATTAACAATATGCAAAATGATATATATAAACTGAAAAATGTTCATGTACCTAAATATAACTTTTCATGTGCTCTGAAAATACTTATCTCATATTTTAAAAAATGCAAGTGTCACGATATATATTCATATGATTTAGTACAGTCAACTTATATATTTGAGAATAGTTATTCATGTATGCTAGAATATACTGTTCTTTAGAAGTGTTTACATCCACCAACTCATAAAGATGGAAAAAAATAAACAATGCAAATTGAAAACAGAAAAGGCAAGTAGAGAAAAAAATATGAAAAAAACAACAACTGAAGAAAAGGTAACAAAAATGGCACTCCCCAAGTTTAGCCTGGTCTAGCGGCAGGAAGCTTCAGTGGGGAGCTTTCCAAATTGGGCGGTATATAGTACGCAAACACTATGTATTGCTCATTACGAACAAAGATAATTCATATTCGATGCACATTGCCTCAAATGCTAATTCGCACAGGCGAGCCACTGAGTGGTCGGATTAGCTAGCTACCCGCTACATAAATTCTATCCGGGTGGCTCATGTCCGGCTTTTATTGGTGTAGAAACCTTCTAGAAGGTTTGAGTCCGGTTTTATGGTTTCATTTGTTTTTGTTTCCTTTTCTTTTCTTCTTTTAAATGTTAAAATTTTCAGCACACTTTTAGAAGTTTCCTTAAAAACAAATTGAACTTTTATTAAAAATATTTGAAGTTAGGGAAAAGAGTTCGGGCTTTTAATAAAATGTTTGCATTACTCAAAAAGTATTCAAGAAAAAAAACTCCCAAGAGTATAAAAATGTTAATATTAAAAAAACTCTCAAGGTATTTATCTTCATGTTTAAAGAAAAATAATAAACAATACTTTAGAGAAATAGCTCAGTAAGTGTGTCACTATTGATCTGGTCTAGTCGGGACGCATTGTTCGAAACACGAACACCTTGATGCGGCAAGTGTCCTATAGGAGCTCCCCGGACGAACGATACCTAGTGCTTGTTAACACATTTTCTTAAAAAATATAGTGTGAGCAATATGCAACTCCAGATGGCCTGATCCCCAACTTTACTGCTTTTAGGCGCTGGATCGTTAACGCAAAAGCTATGTATGCCTTACCCCCAATTCCTATTTGGTGCCCCGATGCGCCGGTTACAGGAGACCTCCAATTTGGCGTTCTGCGCGCCACGGAACCCAGGAACATGCAGGGGTGGGGAGTCTGGCGACGTTAGATGGGTTGGTCCAACTCCGCATGGCTCGTTGTTTTTTCCCTGGTGGTCTGCTTGTTTCTTTTTCTCTGCTTCCAGTGTTCCCACATGTTTAGTAAAATGTTCATGATTTTACTAAACTCCCCACCATGTTCGAGAAATTAAAAAAAACTGTTCAAAAAATCATAAAATGTTCATCATTTTTTTCAAGAATTCATCATTATAAGCAAATCTTGCGTATTCAAAAAATGTACACCATTTTGGAACATATTCAGCAACCTAAAAACGCAAATTAAAATAATTTTCAAAAAAGGAAACATGTTCGCCATTCAAAAAAAAACTTCATCCGTTTAGAAAAAAAATCGCAGATTAAACAAATGGTCATGAATTCGAAAAATAATCATGACTGTCAGAAAAGAAATGTTCATGAAACAAAAAATGTTCGTGATTTTTAAGATTTTTTTTGTAATTCAAGAAATGTTCACGAGTTTAAAAAATGATCGCAATTTCGAAAAATCATCTAGAATTTTTCGAAAAATTTATGAATTCCGGAATATCTTCATGATTTAAAACCATTCATAAATATATACAAAATCTTTATGAATTTGAAAAAATGCATGGTTCCAAAAACAATATTCCTGATTCCAGAAATAATGTTCATGCGTTTTAAAAAATATTCAAAATTCCAAAAAATATTCTAAAATTTGAAAGCTGTTTGCCAAAAAGAAGAGTAAAAAAATAAAAATAAAAACAGGTAAGAAAAGTCAAAGAAAAAAGGGACGTAAAAGTAGAAAAAACTAAAAAAAAGGAAAAAATAGAACAAAAAGAAAAGAACAACTACAACAAAATCTGTTCAGGGAAGGTTCTTGAACCTTGCCAAAACCGGTGAGAAATACACCTAAAATGGGCTGGCTCAAACGTTAGTCGAGCGCGCTGAAGGGATGCGCGCTAGATCACTCGCGGGCGACACGCGCAATATAGGAGAAGTCGAGAGCAACTAATGGAGGAATACACCTTGTGGTAGGTAACCGCTCGGGTCACATTTAGTTGCCTGAAGGCGTGTTACTTGGCGCACTGTTTGCCTCACCACGTGTTATGTGTTGGCACTTGGCAGCTTCCTGGGATTTCTTTTTCTATAGGCGCTTTTTAGTTTTAGATGGGGCCTTTTGGATTTTTGCCCGGTTTCCCTAGGTTTTGGACAAAAGTAGGTTTTAAAAGAAATTGTGCGAAAAACACACTTTTTTCTTCCGGCAAAGGCACAAATTTACTTCTCATAGAAGCACAAGCCTGCTTCCACGAAAGGTACAGTCATCCATATGGAATAAAATGTATTTTTTTTTCACGAGAGACACAACTATGACTCTTAAAAAAATTGTTTTGCTGGAGACACAAATTTCCTTCTCGTAGGGACAAAGTTTAGCTTCCGTGTGAAAAGAAATACATTTTTTATTCTTTCATCAGAGGCATATATTTGCTTTTTATGGAGGCACAGGTTTGTTCGGGAGGCACAACCGTGTGCCCATGCCTATCAAAAAGAGAAAAAACATGTTTTTTCTTCTTCTACGGGAGGCATATATTTGCTTCTTATAGAGGCACAGTCTTGTTCCGCAAGAGGCACAACTGTGTCTCATGGAAAAGAAACATAACGTGTTTTTTCTTCTTCCGCGACAGGCAGAGTTGTGCTTGGAAAAGGAAAAAAAAAGCGGGGGGAATCGAAATAGCGGGTCGTTCTTTTCCTTCCCGGTTTTTCTTGTTTTTGAGAAAAAACATTTCGTCAAACATATTACATGGGACCTAAAAAATCCAACGATAAAAATGGTTCATGATTTGAACGCACGGTTTAAGAAATAAAATATTTTAAATAAACGAATCTATAAAAAGGAAACCTCTCACAATGCGAAAAGTGACACACATGGAGTGTGTCATTTGTCACAACTTGAAAAGATGGGAACGACCTTTGCAAGTTGTACCCCTTAATTAGTGATTTTGAGACATTGTTGATTACGTTGTTTTTTGCAATCCGGTGCACACCGTCTCGAAATCACCTTTTATCTAAATGGGCCGACCCATTTATGCCTTCAACTCTCATCATTTTCTGGGAATCTTTCCATAATTATTAGTCGAAATCACTAATTGAGTTGTACACTTTTCAAAAGTCACTCTCATATCCTCATGTTGCGACAAATATCGCATTCCATGTTTGTCGCTTGTAACAACTTAAAAGTTTTTCTTTTTTTTCATAGATCTGTTTATTCAAAACATTTTATCATTTCAACCGTGCGTCCAAATCTTGAGTTGTTTTCACCGTTGGATTCCTCGCATAGAAATCTTTAAAACTACATCCCATGGTGATAGGTTTGGACAATTTTTCCGCAGAAAGGAAACAGACAAAAAACGTGACTCTCGTGAAAAAGAAACGTGTTTTTTTTCGTTTCGAAGAGGCACGGCTATGCCTCTCGCGGAATAAAATCCATACCTCTCGAGGAAGGAAAAAACGTCTTAATTTTTCATTTCCGAGAGGCACGTCCGTGCCTCTCGTGGAAGCAAAATCAAACCTCTTGAGGAAGGACAAAACACATTTGTTTCCGTTTTTGAGAGGCACGGCCGTGCCTCTCGCGGAAGCAAATCAATGCCTCTCACAGAAACAAAATCGTGCTTCTCGAGGAAGGAAAAACGTGTTTTTTTATTTTTCTCGCGAAAGAAAATCCTTGCCTCTCGCGAAAGCAAAAACATGCCTCTCCAGAAAGGAATATAGAAAGAAAACACAGTTTTTTCGTTTTCGAGAGGAACGTCCGTGTCTTTTATGAATGAAAATCCATGTCTCTCTAGAAAAAAACATCGTTTCACGTAAATTTTGTTTTGATTTTTTTCGTCCAAAAGCGAAGAAAGACGGACTGAAAATCGAGAAGCCTAAAGACTCGGAAAAATCATCTATAAAACAAAAAACGCGTTCCAAACAAATTAAAAATTAAAAATTCTGACGGAGCGTTTAGAGCGCAACACATGGCAACGACCGAGAACGCCCCAAATGATGGCACCTAAAAGTGACCCTTGGGAGGCTCCTTCCTCAATTAGTTGCTCCCAGTCGATAGGAGCAACTATCTGAGGAGCACTTCTTCAGGAGCCTCCCAAGGGTTATTCTTAGGCATCGTGATTTGACGCGTTCTCGGTCGTCATCATGTGTCGCGCTCTAAGCGTTTCCTCTGAAAAAAAATTGCACGCTTTTTTGGCTTTTAAAATGGGTTTTTTGGTGGTTCGGTTTTTCGACGGTCTTTCTTAGCTTTTGGACCAAAAAATTAGAATTTTTTTGCGCAAAAGAACATATTTTCTTTTTTCTTTCTCAAGAGGCGCGGTTTTTCTTCCGTGACGGGCACGAATTTGCTTCCATGGTAGGCACGGCAGTGCCTCTCGGATAAAAAAAATGCATTTTTTGTTTTTTCCTTCCTCGAGAGGAACATTTTTTTGCTTTCACATGATGCACGGATTTGCTTTCGCTAGAGGCATGGCCATGCCTGTAGAAAACGAAAAATGCGTGTTTTTTCCTTTTTTGAAAGGCACGGTTTTGCTTCCGTGAAAGGCACGGACTTGTTTCCGTGAGAAGCACTGATTTTCTTTCGCGAGTGGCACGGTTGTGACTCTCTAAAACAAAAACAAAACGTGTTTTGCTTTCACAAGAGGAACAGATTTGCTTCCGCGAGAGAAAACGATAAAAAAAGCATTTTCATTTTTTTTCCTTTGCGAGATATGGATTTGCTTCCATGATAGGCATGGCCGTGGCTTCCGAAAACAAAAAAAAAACGCATTTTTTGTTTTTTCTCCTTCCTAAAGAGGCACGTTTTTTGCTTCCACGAGAGGTATGGATTTGCTTCCGCTAGAGATACGGACGTGTCTCTCGAAAACCAAAAAAAAGTGATTTTTTCCTTTCCTGAGGGGCACGGGCTAGCTTTTGCGAGAGGCACTGATTTGCTTCCGCGAGAGGCACAGCCGTGACTCTCGATAACAAAAACAAAACTCGTTTTTTCTTTCACAAGAGGAATAAATTTGCTTCTGCGAGAGAAAATGAAAAACAAATGCGTTTTCATTTTTTTCCTTTCGCGAGTGGGATGGTTTTTTCATCCACTTTTCTGTATGGTTTCTTACGTGATTTTTTTTCAAAATGTATCAACGTGGGATCTAGTTTTGAAGATCTCAAGACGAGAAATCCAACGATAAAAACGGTCCGAGATTTGAACGGACTGTTTAAGAGTTAAAATATTTTAAAATAATTAATTTATGAAAAAAGAGAAAAAATTTAGGTTGAGACAAATGGCATACATACAATATGTCTATGTCGTAACTTGGAAAGGTGGAAACGAACTTTAAGAGGAGTACTACTACTGTACTAGTATCTCGTAACTCGATACAGCGCGACCTACACCCTAGGATGCGCCGGCGATACTACAAGCGACTTCATGCGAGACTGGGCACCCCTCAGTGGCTAGTATTGGGCCGGCCCAACTTCTTGCTTCGTACATTTTCTGTTATGTTTTTTCATTCACGAGTTCATGATTTCTGATTTATTTTATATATATTTTCAGAAAACTTCAAATACATATATTCTTAAACTTAATTTACGAAAGGTTTATAAAAAATAATGAACTTAAAATATGGAAATGCACTATCACTTTTCAAGCTTTCCAACAAAATGCATGTGAATTTTTTATAAAAGATGTTTACAGTTCAAAAAGTCACATAATTAAAAATAAATTTCATACCATTCATAGAATGTACGTTGCAATTTAAAAAACATTAGCATGTTCTAACCATATGTCCATCACATTTTAGATTACGTTTAGAAAATGTATAAACATGTTTTTATATTATAAACTATATTCCAAATCATTATAAAAATGATTGAATGTGTTGAAAAAAACTCTTTTACACGTATTGGAGAAAATGTTCAAAATAGGTGATTGAAAACAAACTTGTATTTAAAAAAAAATAAACGTGTGTAGAAAATGTTCTAGATGTGGACAAACAAGATACAACGGGTATTAAAATAGTAAACATTATAATATGTTAATTCGAAAATGTTGATGATGTGTTATATTTACTAAAATTGCATATAAAAATGTTTCTGATGTATAGTAAAAATATACCATGTGTACGAAAATTTAGAAATATGTTGCAAAACATGGAATTATATAAAAATAGAATACCGAGAAATGACACAGAAGAAGCCAAAGGAAAAGGGGGAAAAATGGAAATACGAAAGAAACCCATAGAAAATGGAGCAAACTAATTTAAAGACCAATGCAAAATAGTGAAAAAAAGATAACACAACACAGAAAAAACAAACATGCAACTATAATATTGGACCAGCCGAATAGTGTTGAATTGTACGCGAGACGTGCCTATAATTCAACACTATAATATTGGGCAAAACTAGCTCCTGCGCTATATCTTACCAAATGCGAAACACTGGCTCTCCCCCCTCCCTCCCTCGCTCCCGCGGGTGACGTGGGGAACCCTAGCCACCGGTCGTGCCCCCGCCTCCCCCTTTCTCCTACAACCCCCCTCCTCCCCCCCTCGCCGCCGGCGGTGGGCCTCCTTGTCTCCCCGCTCAGGGGGTTTGGCTCGGGCCAAGCTCGGTGGGCCGGGTCGCCGTGCTGGGGTGGGGGCGCGAAGGCGCAGCGGTTCTCCGTCCAGCAGCGGCGGCTGGTGGTCTCGGTTGTGTGGCGGGCTGCTTGCTAGGGATGTGCGCCTCCTGGAATCTTGGCAGGCCGGAACCGATCTGGCACGAGACCTAGGTGGCGGCGCGGGCCTGCTATCGTTGTCGCTCCGGTAGCGGCGGAGGCTGGTGGAGGTAGGCCGACGGTGGCTCGGGCCAGGGCGCGGAGGCGCGTGCGTGGTGGTGGCGATGCGCCTTCGGTGGTGCGTGTCGGCGGCTCCGACGCTTGGAGTTCGCCGGGCGACGTGGGTAGGATAGCGGCCAGGCATGGTCGTTGCTCCGGCAGTGGGCGGTGATGTGAGGAGTCTCAGTGGTGCCTCTCGGTGTCGTCGCGGCTTCACGGTGGCTCGGCGGATCTGCCTACGACGGCAGAGGGCTTCTCCGGCGTCGGTTCATCTACGTTTGGACCGTGTCAACCTTCGCCCTATCTCCACGTCGTCCGTCCGCTACTTCCATCAAAGGGATGACCCTCTCCCAGCCGTGGTCCATCGCCTGTCTTGCGCCCCGTGCAGCGGGATTGAGCTCGTCACGCGCATAGTGTTGCTGGACCGAGCTTGTCTCGCGCACGGGCAGCAGGACTGACCTCGTGCCCCTCACGGTGCTGCTGGCTTGAGCTCATCTCGCGCTAGGGGCTGCAGGACGGGTCGATGGATACCAGTGCTGGCCGGCCTATCGGGTCTCGACGATGGGGGTCTCCCAGGGGTGCGAAAGGTGGGACCTTTTCGCCCGTCTCTTTGGTTGAGGTAGCGGCGGGTCTCGGGTGAGGTGGTGTGAAGGTCTTGGATGCGGGGGCAGCGGCTCTAGGGGCGGTAGCGCGGTGCTCGTGGGCGGAGGCCATGGCTTGGTGCTGCCCGGTGGCCACGGCCGTGTGGGCGGCGTGGTAGCCGGGGTGTGGCGTCCGGTGGCGGTGAGTATTGGTCGGGGTGAAAACCTCTTCTATCCTTGGATGGACCAGCGGCGGCATACTCGTTCCCTTCTTGAAGGCGTCGTCGCGACTCTCATTGCTCGTCGTGCGGTTCCAGGGGAAACTCTGATCCTCGGATCGGGCGGTGGCGGCGCTCCGGTGTCGTATCATTCCTGAAGGTGCCGCCTTGGAGCCCACGGTTCGCCGTAGGCGGCTTTATCTCTTCACGGTGGTGTGTTCGCGGTTGAACTCCCCAGTTACTCTCGTAGTGCTAGGGTGGTGTTGCTGTGCTCAGCGCCTTTGTATCCTGCCTTGGGTTTATGTGTTATGGGGGTGCGTTTGTACCGCGTTGTTGCTGATCGTTGCTTTATATATAAAACGGTACGAAAGCCTTTTTCGGTAATGCGAAACGCTACTTAATATCTTGTAGTAGGGAATCGTGGACCGGGCAAATACGGGTTTTCGGGAACTCTTTCTAGAAGCTTCTAAAACCAATTCTCTTTCTTTTTTCCGGGTGTTTTTTGGGTATCGGTTTTCACTTGATTCTCGCTTAGCTTTTGTTTTTTTTCATTTCTTTCAATTTTCCTTGTTTTTCTTTTTTAATGGCACAAATCATTTTTTAAACTCTGCAAACTTTTTTACATTCTATTAACATTTATTAAATATGCGACGAACATATTTGTACATACATGAACAGTTTTTGAATGTGTCACATGTACTTTTTTTTGGTACGGCACATCGCATGAATTACATGAGCATTATTTTTAATTTTTAAAGATTTAATAAGAAATATAAAGAATATATTTTTTGATACGCGTGAACTTTTTTGAATGCCATCGGCGTTTTAAAATTTCACATGCAAACATTTCCTTAACAGTGCGTACACATTTTTTAAACACTGTAAAGATTTTCTTACCTATGTGTAATGTTTTTAAATATGAGTATTTCTATTTTAGAATATTACCATATATAAATAAAAGTATAAAAGAAAAATAAGAAAAAATGCAACCACTGCGAACGAAACAACGTCACACGCATCTACATTTTACCATTGCGTAGGCGAGCTCGAGTTAGAGTTTGCACTAAGAGAGACACATTTGCTCTCGGAAGACAAAGTGCAACCCGCCAATTAGTTCTATGACTTCTTCGCGTTTGACATTTTTTTATCATAACGTAAAAACGTAACAAAGGCCTTCTCAGCTCAGTTTGGGCCATCGACCACACGTGCAATTTATTCGTAATCAGAAGCAACTAATTAAGGGCTATCGCTTCATGGGGAACCTAGCGGGCGCTTTTGATGGGCTCGGAACGCGCCATTTGATGCACCGAGCCGCTGCGACGTGTTGTGCGCGGGACGCACCCACAGGGCAAAGTTGGGAAGCGGCGATTTGGCTCCCGAGCTTAGTAATACCTGCGTTGATATTTTTTTCTTTTCAAAACAAGTATTAAAAAATTTCAATACTATATAATTTGTTGTGTGAGGTCGGTTCAAACTTGAACTCATTTGGTCATCTAGGTAGCTTTCGGCAAAAAAAAAACAAATCAAGATCTATAAAAGAAGTTTACTGTTCACACACTGGTCTGACCTGAATTGTCTTTTTTTGCCAAGAGTTGTACAGATGTCTAAACAGATTAAAATTTGAAGCGGATCTCACGCAACAAAATATCTATCACACACAAAAAATAGAATTTTTTAAATTTTTCTAGTATTTAGTTTGATTATTTTTTTCTGACCGGGAGCAGCTGAGCCTAGGAACAGACTTGAATTTTCGGCAAAGTAGGGGCAATTGTACTACTACGTGATTTACTTCATCATCTTCTTTTACCCTTATTATTACATGAGCATTGGATGCCTTGATGGATGGTACCCAAGCAAATCAAAAGGCATAACACTTGAGCGAAAAAAAATTCTACACAGATCGCACGCGCACATTTGTCCACAAATCAATCCCACAAATCGAAGAAGAAGAAAAATAAAAATAAAAACATAACAACAAACGAATAATCAAACCCATGGAAAGCGTCAGCGCGACGTACGGGAGCTCGGGAAATCTCAGTAGCGGTTGACGAAGCGGCACTGCTTCCTGATCTCGCCCTTGCTGCCGTGCGGCATGGGCAGCTTGCTGAGCTTGACGAGCGAGTCGGAGAAGTCCTCGTCCCAGAGCGTGCCGTTGTCGGCGTACTCGTGCACGTGCCCGCGCGCCTCCTTCTCCGTCAGCAGCTGCCAGTCGGAGTTGAAGGTGACGATCCTCGCCAGGTTGTTGTGGTAGTAGCTGTTGTCCAGGAAGTCCTTGACCTTCCTCAGCTTCGGGAGGAACCCGGGGGCCGCCGCCGCTACGGCGCCGGCGTCCTCGTCCCTGATGTTGTTGGGCACGATCGGGTCCGGCCCCTTGGCGCACTTCCCGGCGAGGAGGCCCCGGTAGGCCGGGAGGATCTGGTCGGCGGGGGCCGTCAGCCGGGCGCGCAGCGACGAGCAGTGGCCCACCCCCACGGCGTGCGCGCCGGACAGGATCACCAGCTCCTCGATCGTGAAGTTCTTGCGCTTGAAGTTCTGGATGAGCTCGGCGATGGTGAAGGTGGAGTCGGGCAGGTCCTGCTGCGCCTCCGCCGCGTGGGAGTGCACGCCGTCGAGGCGGCCCGCCAGGGCGTCGAAGTGCACGTGGCCGTTGCTCAGCAGGCTGGCGGCGTCGCGGGCGGCGAAGATGAGGATGTCTGCGCAGGAGACCACGCCCGGGCACCGGTCCTCCACCGCCGACTTGATGTCGTCGAGCAGGTCGAAGGCCGCCAGCCCGATGTTGATCGGCGCCGTCTTCTCCGTGTGCGGGTTCTCCGGCGTCGGGTCCAGCAGCACCGACGCGTCACAGCCCTGCACGCACACAGCACGTTCCTCCGTCAGTTATCCAACTTGATCGTACTCCAACAAAATGATTAACTTAACTACCTAATCGAGCATATGAACGATCGATCAATTGTCTTAAACTAACACTAAGCATGGTACAATTCGTTAGCTTTGATGGGACAAATCAGGCATTTTAGCCAATCATGTACTGTAAGTGTGCATGGGGAGTCATTTCGTCGGTACTTGCAAAGCATTATTATAGCAGGAATCTGGATCTGAAATGTGCTGATTACCTTTTAGTTGTTGGACACACACGTACTACTACAGATGTACTGTCAACAATGTGGTGCATTATTGGGCAATAATCGTCTATTCGTCTAATTATATGTACTGCTAACTGGACCATCTTGCTCGGAGAGACTTGTATGCACCTTCATTTTCAGATGAAAAGGGGGCTCATGTTTATGTTTTCCACCTATAATCCATTACATATTAATCACTCTTAAATACAAATAGTACTAGGAGGTTTTCAACAGATCATTTGAACTTGTGGGGGGTGGATTGAGCATTGGTGCAACCAATTATTGATTATTGATCTCTGATGTAGGTGCGCTTTCTCTTTCGCTTTACAGTATGGCTCCGCGGCTTTCTTCTTTGTTTTTCTTTCGGCGGCGGCGAGAGATCAAGAGAAAAGTTAACCGACTCTAATACATTCCAAGGCTTCCACAATGCAAGATAATTTTTACGTTGATTGATGCTCCTCCAAGACAGTAGTATAATGTCACAATCATCCAAGCTTAAGTTATCTACTCTAAAGCAAGCTTTCCGGAGCTAGTTGTATATTGAGAAACATCCGTCCATCAAGTACCGCAAGCATCTAGTAGTAGTCAAGCACACAGCATGCATGGGTTCTACAAGCGAGGAACCTTGTATATTCTTGGTTGCAAAAGAAAAACTGATCTTTTGTTGTTAAGCACTTGCATTGGACACTCCTCTTAACTACTCGTAATTGATACCTACTTAGGGGAATGAAAAGCATGGCATGGCTCTAACCAAGAAAATTCTACATGCCAGACATAGCTAGCTAGGATAACGACACATAACCGCGAATCGTTTGAATTTATTGTCCAAGTCACCCAATCTCTCACGAAGAAAATTCTACACGGTGGAATACGAAGACGACACGTAACCCCGGATTCTTACGAGAGAACTTATTGTCGCGTGTATCATCGTCAGGCACATGGGGGATTAAAAGCAGAGAAATGACAAAAGACAATGACACCAGGCACGGAAGAAAAGCAGAAAAAGAGGAGGAAAAAAAAAGCCGAAGATAATGACAATGGACACGGTGAAGCTGGGTCCATATCCTAGCAAAGCGAAAGACGAGCGGCCTAGATAGCTCGTAGCTCGAGATGTTCTTTTCCTCGAGACGATGGATGTCTACATGTCCAAGGAAAGCATCGCATTCCGGCATCAGCTGGGCTGGCTGTGCAAGTGCAAGCTTATGTGCTCGCCGCGCTGGCTGGTCAGCGGCTAGCGCACGGAAGCTAGCCGGCCGTTCGAGTTAAGTGCAGTGGCCAGGAGTGACGTGCTTCCATGATTAACATCTGGGCGATGACAATGACGTGCAAACCAACAGGTTTGAAACTTATGCTTGGCGACCCTGACTGTGCAGATAACTCCGTCGTAAACTAGTAGCCATGTTGACTGAATGGCTGTTTAGCATCTTCGTCTAACTGTCTTAAACTTTTGGGTCAAGTATAGTTAGATTAGATCGTTGCATGCAAGCCACCAAGCCACAGAGAAAAGTTATGTGCTGCCATGTGAGTCACGGTCTGGAAGAGGGATATATACTAACCGTGTGCATCGTGTCGTACGAGTTACTATTGTTAATGTGCTGCCATGCGTTTAACAATTCGACAACGTTGATCACGAGCTATGACACTGTGCATGCACCATGTAAGGTTGCAGACGGGCTGCAGGCATGGACAAACCGCTCTTATTAGCTAGCTAACCGGTGCTACTGTGCTGGAGGACGACGATGTTGTAGAGGTGCTTTTGCTGTCTCGACAGCAGTGGCCGGCCGTGTGGTTGGTTACCGGTTAAAGAGCAGAGGAGTGGCCGGCCGGAGCGACAGAGAGAGAGGGATAGAAGACGGCGGCGGGGGCGGGGGCGGCGGCGTACGTACCCTGACGAAGCAGTCGTGGAAGATGAGGCGCACGAGGGCGGCGCCGCTCTTGCGGTTGGCCTTGATGGCCCTGGCGACGTGCCACTTCACCACGTTCTCCACGCCCCGGCAGCTCTTGTCGTAGTACCCCACCTTGAGCTTCAGCTCACTCGCCTCCGCCGCCACCGCCATGGCCAGCAGCACAGCCACCGCCACCGCCGCCACCGTCCTCATCATCCTCGCCGGCCGACGACCAACTCACCCACGCACGGCGCCACCTACCCGCCGCCGACAGAAGCAGCGGCTGCGTGCGTGCTCCTGCGCCTTGCTCGCTCGAGTGGCCGACACTGGCTGGGAGCGCAGTGCCGCTGGTTGGTGTGGTGCGGGCTGCGGGGTGCAGTCAGTGTGCTGCGTGCTCAAGGGAAGGCTCTGGGGCGCGTGGTATATAACGGCGGGGGCGGCCGGATCGTTCCCCCGACGAAAATTTTAACGGCTGGTGATCTGCCCGATCGACCGGTGACAGCGAACGCCCAACGTAAAGGACGACGTGGCCCCGGACGTACGCGGTACAACTTGCCAGGACTCATCTTTGTCTCGACCATAGTCTTGGAGAAGTGATGCGTACATCACACATGTGCGTGTGCGCCAACTTGTTCCGGCGAACACATAAACTCGGCCAAATTTCCGGCACATGACATCATGCTGGGATTTACCCATGAGGTTCGGTTACACATTTCTTGGAAGACCACTCATTGGAATTACTACCAAGAAAGAATTGATGGTGTTGATGTAGAATGTGCACTGATTTACATCAATGTCGTGTCATTAGCTTGCCATCACCGCGTTAAGACGCGGAGTATGACTGTGTGTGATGTGGCTGGGTTCGTGTACAAGTCATCGGGAGAATGTATCCACGCTCTCGTCGGTGTCCCGGTGCCGGTATGACCTCCTCATTAGTGACGGGTCAGTTGATCCGTCTGTGATGAGTTTCATCGTAGACCGCTCGACCATTGAGTGATGTTTTTGCAGAGGAGGCCGGAATGGATTCTTTTACTGACGGACTGTTAGGCTCGACCGGCCAGTGGTGGTCAAATAACACAGGTTCGCTAGTCAGTCAGTGTTGATAGATTGTGGAGACCGCTGGGTAGTGCAATACTAACTGCTCCATCAAAGAGGTGATTCAGTGACGAGCCAGTTGCACTGCTGGACAGTGCAACCCTAACCCTCCTATGCCGTCCCCGCGAGGTGGCGGGGAGGGATCTCAGATCTCCGCCGTCGGTCGCCTCCTCCTGCCTCCCCCTCCCTCGCCACTGCCCAAGGGCGCGGACGGGTGAAGACCGGCCGACGCGGCGGCGGCGGGGCGTCATTTTCCCCTCGCGCGATGGGGCGGTGCGGGCCGGCCTCCTTGGACATGGGCGCGGCACAGGGTGCCGCGGTGCCGCGGCTCGCAGGCCTGGATTGCCTGCGTGCGTGATGCGGCGGCGTGGAAAATTCCTTGGCGGTGGCGACCCGAGGCGGCGGCCCTGGATGGTGATGGAAGGTGAAGCTCAGGCCTGTCACGGCGACATGGCGTGGCGATGTCCTTGTCCAAGGTGGATTTGTGCCGGCAATCTGGTGACTTGGGCTCTGGATAAGATCAGATCAGTGACGGCATCGAGCGCGCGGGATTCCTCTCAACGGCTCTCGTGGTTTGGCGAGCTGGGGTGGCAGCCCTCTTCCCAGGTTCCAATGATGGCACACACAGGCAGTGGCCTGTGTGTCAGGGCTCTCATGGTGGCAGTGCGGTTGTGGATGGTTGCCGGATCTGGGTGGCTAGATCTGGGGCTTTGAAGGCGATCTGGACGGTGCACATGTTGTCGATTGGATGCTTACGGGACAGATCCGGGTGAAAACCTGATCTCCGACCGGTGGCCGGAGCCGGTGATGGTGATGCCCTAGGTGTCCTGTTTCCTTCTTGAAGGCATCATCGAGGTGAAGCTCTCAACTCCTTCCGCTACCTCCGGGGGAAACTCAAGATCAGTCGATCGGATGACGGTGGCGCACTTGTATCGTTCCCTCCTTAGGGGCGTCATTCTTGGAGGTGTACATTGGCTTGAGGGACCAGTGGACGATTCCAACGGTGGAGCGGCTTTCCATGTGATGCATCGACGACGTGGAGTCTAGGTGGCATGGTGCGGCATGGACTCGGCGACGGATGTGTGATGATGGACACACGCGGGGAGGAGGCGCTGTCTGGCGTCGTGGGGGCGTCAAAGACATGCCTGGCAAGGTTGATGTGTTAGTACCTGCTTTGAAGATGGATCGGTGGAAGATGGCGGCGACGACCTATGAGTGCGTCGGACTGGTTTACGTCCCAAACCCGGTATTTGGCTTGGTTGGGACATCCGGCTTTAGATTTTAGGCATTTGTGCGATGTCTGTCTGGTATTAGGCTCGGACTATCGTCACCCCTTCATCAAGTGGATATGAGTAGCGACAATTGTTGCTAAGGGTGGCTTCAGGCTTCCTCATGTACTACTTTGTAAGGTCTTTGTGAATAATTAATAAAATGGTTGCATGCATCTTCCAGATGCAGAGGTCGGGGGTCATCCTCCTTTTCGAAAAAAACATGTTTTTTTGCCACGAGGATTTTCGTCACTAACAATTGCAGATTTTATAGTGGTTTGAAATGTATCACCACCTTGTGCCTTCCCTCACGAGGGTATATCACCCCGGTCAGCTCTCATCTCATCCCCGAGGGTATCTCTCACCTCCAATACGCGGACGATACGATCATCGTGGTTGAGCTTAACGAGAACAACCTCGCTAACCTCAAATTCTTGCCGCTATGCTTTGCTGCGATGTTGGGGCTTAAGATCAACTTTTATAAAAGTGAAGTGATTGTTACCTGGGTCTCTAGATCCTAGGCCTTGCGGGTTTCTCAGTTGTTGAATTGCTCTTTGGGCTCACCCCCCTTCAAATATCTGGGCCTCCCTATCTCTCCGGACAAGTTGTTCACCAAAGACTTCATGCCGGCTGTTACAGAGGTGGGTAATCGTGTTATGCCATGGAGGGGCAGATATAATACTCAGGCATGCAAGGTTGCCCTTATCAACTCTTACCTCTCCTCCCTTTATAATGTTTTTGATGGGTTTCTACCTTCTGTCGGGTGTCATCCACGGTGGATTTGACAAGCACAGGGGTGCCTTTTACTGGAATGCCGCGGATAATAAGCGCAAGTACAGGTTGGTCAGATGGAAGTACATCTGTAGGCCAAAAACCTTGGGGGGTTGGGCATCATCAACATCACTATCATGAACAAATGGCTCATCATCAAATGGTGGTTGAAAATTATGGCGAATGTGGACAACCCCTCGTGGTTTAATATCCTCAAAGCCAAATACTTCCTGACCTCCAACCCCATGTTCCCCTCCTCCTAGGGCGGATCTCAGTTTGGAAAGATCTTGTTAACTTGCGTCCGGTGTTTCAGTCCATTGTAAAAATATGTGGTTCATAATGGCAAATCTACTCGCTTCTGGCTTGACTGGTGGTGTGGAGATTCTCCCTTAGGAATGTCCTTCCCTACCCTTTTTTCTTACTGCCCTGACCCAGAGATCTCTATCTCTGAGCTCTCCGATAATAATTGGGACATTGCCTTCCGACGTTCTTTGTTTCCTGAAGATTTGAATGACTGGCAGCGCCTCGTTACTTGCATTGCCCTGCTCTCGGAGGAGGAGGACTCGGTGATTTTGCCCCTCACCGCCTTTGGGAATTTTTTGTTAAATCTTTATATGCTAAGATCATTTCCGGCTCTCCTACCTCTAAGTTCAAGCCGGTCTGGTGGGCCCGGATTCTTCCCAAGATCAAGGTCTTCTTGTGGCAAGCTTTTTTGTGCCTCCCCCCAAGATGACAAGCGGCAAAGTATTTATACAATCAAAGATTTGTCGCCTCGTCTAGATTTGGCTTAGTATGAAACTCAATTCTCCGTCAAAGTTTTCCTCATCTTATCTTCAAGGGTAGTCAACGATTGCCTACAAGTAAAAAAATCTTGGAACATAATTGTACTTGAACTTACTATTGACTGCCTCCCACTGGAAATCATCGGTCAGATGTCTAACAACATCATGGTCATTATTTCTCCCTTCCGCATGCCGACACATCAATTTTGACTCATTCTATTACCATACATATGCCTCAAATGGGGAAGTATTGGAAGATACCATATGACTTCCCTAGGAACACAGATTGTTTTCTTGTTCATCTTGTTCCACGTTTCCCCTTAATTTGCTTGCTCATCTTCGTCTTTAATAATGTCTTCATCATCACCCTCTATCATTGCCCCCTTGTATCGGGATGTGCCACAATGCGGGAATTTTTGTAGGTTTTTATGATCCTCGTAGTAAATAACGCAGCCATTCGAGCATGCATGGTATTTCACCATGTCCAAAGCAAGAGGGAAGACAACCTTCTTGGCTTCGTATGTAGCCTTAGGCATCCTTTCTCAAAAGCTTTGCAAGGTATTTCAACAATGCGATGTTTTTGTCGGGCCAATTGTGGGTTGATTTGATCTTAAGAATTTTTAGTGTGACCTCATGGCGCATGTGCTTTTGTTGGTTGTCGAGATACATAGGGGTTTAGTCCACCGATAATTGCTCGAACTTTTATGCCACTTTTGCATTTTAATATTGCACCATATGATCATACACGTAAACAAACACCTCACTCATATTATCAGTTCTCATGGCCTTCTATTTCCTCATATGTATCTCCTAAATTTGATCCATCTTTTGTTCACCCGTTATATGTGTGTCGTCACCATCTCTCTCGTCGTGAACATGATATGCGTCACCATTATCTTTGGTATTGTCACCGTCTGTCTCATCCTCATAGTGCGATGTCCAACATTTATAACCATCAGTAAAACCCCTCTTCACCAAATGATATTGCAATTCATCTTTCGTTCCAATCATTCTCGTATCGTCACAATTATGACATGAACAACACATCTTTCATCTTCCATTGACATGCATGTGTTGTACGATGACTTTAAAACACCCTTCCAAATTTTTGGCAAAATCATCGATCACCCTTTCATACATCCATCTTCGAACCATCTACACAAAAGATACAATTAGCACTTCTGTACGTACATAGTTACATGGAAACAACAACATATGTTAACTAACCGACCTTTGGCGCACATGCAATTTGTTTTTTCAAGATAATGCATGATCAAATTAACAAGCTTGTACCATGAGGCTTCATATAGGCCTTCTGGACTAAGAGTACACAAAACGAATAAGCTACAACTATCTAGGCAGGCAGCTCACCTCATCGACAGTTGGCCAAAATGTTGAGCGAGAGAATGCGCATTGTTGTTCTACAAGGCATAGATATAGAAAAATCATCACTGGTCAGCTAGTAAAAGACCTAACACTGGACAGTCCATCACAAATCGACTACAAAACAGGAGGCCTGTAATAGATGGTGGCGGTAGTCCTTGCCCCAGCATGGGATGGTGGTGGTGGGGCCGCTCCACTTCTCATACCAAACCTTACTGCCCCAGATGCGCCATCACCGCTGGTACCTAATCACCGTCGTCCAGCTCGGATGTCAGTCAACTTGGAGCTTGCCATTCGCGGCAAGATAGACTCACATCTGCTTTGTCCCGCCCGTGGTGCGGGGCTGCCATCCCTCGACCTCGCCTCTTCCAAGATTCGGTTGGAGGTCGAGGTCGTTGACCTAGAGAGGCTGCAACTGTCGGGGGAACGAGCCTGACAATGAATACTAGGAGTACAAATGAGGGGCGGGGTCTAGCTACGGCACAGGTGTCTCACTCGGATTTAGTGAGTTTGAGCCCCTCTCGTAGAGGTAAAGACCCTTCGTCTCGTGCCCGAAAGCTTGTATTTTCTTTGGGGGTGTCTACTTCAGAGCATGTCGAACCCTTGTCCAGGAGCTCGGGGGTGGCTTATATAGAGTTTGCTAGGACCCGTCAAACGTCATTACAAGGGCAATTAATGCGAATAACTATGAGAGTTACTAGAAATTGCAGTCCCAACTACGACTGTTACTGGTAATGCCAATCATGGCTGCACTTCATGCGCGGTGTTAAGTCCCTTGGCCGTAGCATCTCCCACGTTGTCCATGCCTCTTCTTTGTCCGAGTGTTGGTGCTTGGCTGAAGGCAGGAAGACGTTTGAGTGACTCCATGGGTCCGAGTGGATCTGGTGTATGCATCCGAATGCATCTTTAGTCCACTACTAGGAGAAAGCTTAGTAGTAGCGCTGGAATTAGCCTTAGTAGTAGTGGTGGTCGCAGCGCCACTATTAAGGCGCTACATCTATGTTGTAGCAGTAGCGCTGGAAACCAGCGCTACTGGTAAGCTATGGTTAGCAGTAGCGCTAGAATAAAAGAAGCACTGTCGATAAACCAGTGCTGCCGCTAGATGCCTACCAGTGCTACTGCTAATATGCCTGCTTTCAAAGATTACATTCCCCTCTACGTATTTGTGCATTCTCTATACAGTAGTTTCATCATATGACAACATCAATAATTATTGTGCCAACAACTACATTTAGATTAAAGTGCATGGATGCAAGTGATCATGTTGAATTAGAAGGAAATATGATGTTGCCAATCGCAACATCATATTTTCCTCTAACTCAACATGATCACTTGCATCCATCCACCTTAATCAAATATATGTCATATAACTCAACATCATCTTACTCATCTAACAACTCATCATCATTTTAATCGTACCAAGTTAAAATCTTATAAAACAGAAAAACATCATAATAGTAATCACCCTAATCGATCATAGAAGTTAACTAAATTTTTCTCTCATAGGACCTAGCTCTCCCTCCTAGGTATAATGACATGAAAAAAATAACACCTATGTCTCCATGCTGAAGCAAAGAGATCCAACGGTCTCCAACTTGTGGCTTGCGATCCTTCTTTATTTCTCCCCATGCTTCAATTTGGAGCCTCTTAGGTGGTTTGCGCTCAGTCGAGCATGCAAAAAAGATTCGGGGACTCATAGGGCTTTTAGTTGTCATATTACCTTTGCCATGCATCAACGGAGGCACAACTTCATTTGTCAGTTTCTGTTGAAGAACATAATAATAGCCTAGTTAGCAATGTCATCAACACCATTTACGCAATAGTAGTGTACTTCATAATTCTTACCAAAACATTTATGCGAATGTCATCCGCCCTCAACCCATGCACTAGTGGCATGTAAAGTGTATAATTTGGTCCAATTCCCAAATTATACGGGAAGATCTCCCTACCAACTAGGACACCAATAATAAAGTTGATAAGAACATCCTTCTCCTCCCAAGTTAGATGTGATCCATAAGTGTAGTGTGTCCTGTCAACTATTTTCTATGTTTCACTTGAAGAAATGATATAAGCTGTAAATTATAAATTAACAAATTTAATGGATGAACACCAACTATTTTTAAATATAGAATGCAAATTACTCGACAAATATGCATGGTTGACAAGCTCACATGGAGGTAAAACAGGAAGCATATCGACATCTGATACGTCTCTAATGTATCAATAATTTATGAAGTATTCATACCATGTTTACAATAAATCTATATGATTTTGGTATGATTTTATTAGAACTAACCCGGACTGACGCTGTTTTCAGCAGAACTACCATGGTGTCGTTTTTTGTGCAGAAATAAAAGTTCTCGGAATGGGCTGAAAATTTAGTATGATTTTTTCTAGACCAAAAGAGACCCCTGAAGCATTGGAGTTGGGCCAGAAGAGCCACGAGGAGGTCACAAGCCTGCCAGGCGCGGCCATCCCCTGGACGCGCCTCGCAGGCTTGTCACCGCCTCGTGGCCCCCCTTGACGTGAGATCGACGCCAAAAATTCCTATAAATATAGAAACCTCTGAAAAGAAACCTAGACCGGGAGTTCCACTGCCACAAGCCTCCAGAGCCACAAAAAAACAATCGGCAGCCCGTTCCGGCACCCTGTCGGAGGGGGAAACCATCATCGGAGGCCATCTTCATCATCTCGGCGGCCTCCATGACAAGGAGGGAGTAGTTCACCCTCGGGGCTGAGGGTATGTACCAGTAGCTATGTGTTTGATCTCTCTCTCTTTTGTGTTATTGAGATGACACGATCTTGAGGTACTGCGAGCTTTATTGATATAGATGAATCATATGGAGTTTTCCCATCTCTATCTTTTTGTGATGAATTGAGTTTTCCCTTTGAAGTTTTCTTATCAGATTGAGTCTTTAAGGATTTGAGAACACTTGATGCATGTCTTGCGATGGGATATCCATGGTGACAATGGGATGTTCTATTGATCCACTTGATGTATGTTTTGGTGATCAACTTGCGGGTTCCGTGACTTTGGGAATCTATGCATAAGGGTTGGCACACATTTTTGTCTTGACTTTCTAGTAGAAACTCTGAGGAACTTTTTGAAGTTATTTGTGTTGGATTGAACATGATGAATCTGAAATTATGTGATGCATATTGTATAATTAAGCCCATGGGTACTTGTGGTGACATTGGAGTATCTAGGTGACATTAGGGTTTTGGTTGATGTGTATCTTAAGGTGTTATTTTAGTACGAACTCTAGAGCTGTTTGTGACACTTATAGGGATAGCTCATAAGATTGATCGGAAAAGATAAATTTTGAGGTGGTTTCGTACCCTAAAATAATTTCTTCATTAGTTCTCTGCTATTCGTTACTTTGGAGTGAACTCGTTGTCGCACGTGAGGGATTTACATATGATTCAACTATGTTAGTAATGTTGAGAGAAATTGCACTAGTGAAATTATGGACCCTAGGCCTTGTTTCCAAGCATTTATACAACGTTTTTCTCGCTGTTTACTATTTGTTACCTTGCTGTTTTTATATTTTCAGATTACAAAAACCTATATATACCATCCATATTGCACTTGTATCACCATCTCTTCGCCGAACTAGTGCACCTATACAATTTACCATTGTATTGGGTGTGTTGGGGACACAAGAGACTCTTTGTTATTTGGTTGTAGGGTTGTTTGAGAGAGACCATCTTCATCCTACACCTTCCATGGATTGATAAAACTTAGGCCATCCACTTGAGGTAAAATTGCCACTGTCCTACAAAACTCTGCTCTTGGAGGCCCAACACGAGTCTACAAGAAGAAGGTTATGTAGTAGACATCAAGCTCTTTTCTGGAGCTGTTGTCGGGGAGGTGAGTGCTTGAAGGTATATCTTTAGATCTTGCATTCAAATCTTTTATTTTCTTGTTTTTCACTAGTTTAGTTTTATAAAAGAAAACTACAAAAAATGGAATTGAGGTTGCCTCATATGCTTCATCTTTTTAGTGTCTTTCGTGAAAATGATGTGCTCAAGTGTTAGAAGAAGAAGTTATTAAAATGTTTGGAACTAAATCTTTGAGTGATGAGCATGATTGAAATGTTGTTAGTATGAATTCTCTGAATATTCATGATGCTAATGATATGCAAAGCCACAAGCTTGGGAATGCTACGTTTGATCAAGATGATATTTGTTGTCCCCAAGTTTTCATGAGCAAAACTATTATGATGATAGCATGCCTCCTATATATGATGATTATTGTGATGACACGTATGCTATAAAGAGTAATGACAACCATGAAACCTATTATCACGATTCTAATATTCAATGTGGTTATGTCAATCAAGTGTCACATGATAGTTATTTTGTCGAGTTTGCTCCCACTACTTTGCATGAGAAGAATTTTTCTTGTGTGGAGAGTGAAAAATTTTGTATACTTGTAGATCATGACAAGAATGCTTTATGTGCTGGTTATATTGTGGAATTCCTTCATGATTCTACTGAAAATTATTATGAGGGAGGAACATATGCTTGTAGGGATTGCAATTATATCAAGTTTCCTCTCTATGTATTCAAAGTTTTGAAGTTATGCTTATTTTGCCTTCCTATGCTAGATGATTCTTGTTCCCATAAATTGTTTGATCACAAAATACCTATGAATAGGAATTGGGTCAGATTTAAATATGCTTGTCATGAGATTCATTATGCTCTCTTACATGTTTCAATTATTATTCCTATACGAGCATCATTGAAATCACCATGCCTAGCTAAAAGGCATTAAAGAAAAGCGCTTGTTGGGAGACAACCCAACACTTTTACCTTCTGTTTTTATGTGTTCGCATGATTAAGATATTGTATTAATCATGTTTTGTGTCTTTTATTTCAACAAGGTGCCAAGTAAAGCCTTTGTGATAGTATGGAAACTTGTTTGTTTGATTCTGTGCAAAAACAGAGTTCTGCGTCGAGTATATGAATTATCTGATTTTACTGGAGCGTAAAAAAATTCTGAAATTTTTAAAAAACATGTATATGAAAATTCCTTTAGTTTTCCACCTTTTCATAATTGTTGGAGTCATGGAAGTATGGTGATCATACAGATCTTCACAGACTGTTCTGTTTTTGACAGATTCTGTTTTGCATGCATAGTTTGCTTGTTTCAAGTGTTCCTATAGCTTATATTGAGTAATATAAATTGTGGGAATGATGGAATACAATAGGTATCATTTGGGAATAATTATGAATCTTGTCTTGACATTACCTAAGTGAATGATCTATCTTTACTACTCCAACCCTTCTCACGAAGTTCCGTTAAGTTTTGTGTGATTGAAGTTTTCAAGTCTTGGGTGAGACGCTGATATGAGGAGAATAAGGAGTGACAATAACCTAAGATTGGGGATGCCCAATGCACCCCAAGGTAATATTCAAGGAAGACTCAAGCGTCTAAGCTTGGGGATGCCCCCTCTTTCGTCTTCAACACTATCGATATATCTTACTTAGAGCTATATTTGTATTCATCACATAATATGAGTTTTGCTTGGAGAGTCATTTTATTTTGTTGTTATATGTTAGGTGTTATTTACAATCTTGTTTTTCAATAAAAATTTCCAAGAATTGCCTTTAGGATGCTTGCATTGCATGTTTGTTGTGTGCTGTGTAAAAAACAGAAACTTTTGCTGTAGTGTTTGAATTTTCATATTTCACTAGAACGTGAAAAGTTTCTGAAATGTTTACACAGTGTTGTCAGATAAATTCCTTATCATGTCCTAAATTCTCAGAAGTTTCTGAATTATAGAATTAGACTGTTTTCATAAATTGCTACAGACTATTCTGTTTAGACAGATTGTTGTCATAGATTTGTTATCTACTTGTCCTATAGTTTCCATTGCCTATATTGGTAGATATAAATTATGGAAATGATAGTATACAGTACCGAATGTTTGAAAATTATTGTGCAACTTGTCTTGGCAGTACATGAAGTGTTGATTTATTCTTATGTGTACTAACCTATCTCACGAGTTCTTTTCGAGTTTTGTGTGGATGAAGTTTTATAGAATAGGTGAAACCATGATATGAGAGGATTGAACAAGATACAAAAGGTCAAGATTGGGGATGCCCAAGGCACCCCAAGTAAATATGTCAAGAAGTATCAAGCATCTAAGCTTGGGGATGCTACGCATCCCATCTCTCTTCATCAACAATTATCGGTTAGCCTATGTTGAGCTTAAATTTTAATTCATTCACATGATGCATGCTATTCTTGGAGTGATATTTTTCTTTTGCTTGCTGTTGAATAAAATACTCAGATCTGATAATCATTATTGAGAGAGAGAGAGAAAGTCCTCACATAGCTACTTAATTGTTTGAGTGCTCATTGATCTTCACTTATATGTTTTGGAGTACTTTTGTCATTTACTCTCGTGCTTCACTTATATCCTATGAGTAAATGGTTTAATGAATTGAACATCATATATCTTAAATTATTATTTTTTATATTCTTATCCCATGGGGAGTAATGACTTCACGTATAAGAAGTATAGGTGGTAAAATTTATTGAAAACTAGCAAACACCGCATTGGTCATTTGAACCATTCATGAAAAAATATTGAAGGAAGAGAGATTTCACATATAAAAATACTATCTTGGACATCTTCTATGATTGTGATTACCCATTAATTATTTTCAAACTTGAGAAAATTAGTTGAAATTGGACAAGGAAGACAACGTAATGAGTTATGCTTGGGTATATTTGTATAGAAGTTATATTGTTATGGATCCTCCAACATGTGGTGCTTGCTTCCACCTCATATTAGCGAAAAACTTCCGCACCAAGTAGAAATACTACTTGTGCATCCAAAAACCCTTAAACCCAAAGTTTTTCCATATGAGTCCACCATACCTACCTATATGCGGTATTTACCTGCTGTTCCAAGTAAATTTGCATGTGCCAAACTCTAAACCTTCAAATAATATTCTGTTTTGTATGCCCGAATCGCTCATATAGTGACTAGGTGCTGTCAGTATCTTCCATGCTAAGTGGGTTATTCTCACGATATGTGTTAATTCACTATCATTCACGAGAAAGTGGCTAGTAATAGGGATTCCCGGTCCCAAAATCAAAGAAAAAATGCAAATAATTAAACAAAACTCCCCCAAGAATGTTGTTGGTATGGACGGTACCCGTGGATTTGGCTCGCTGTGGAGTGTGATTGATTGGTGGAGGGGGAGTAAAAACTTTACCATTCTGTTTGGGAACCGCCTATAATGGATCTAGCATGGAAGATACCAAGATCTCTCGGTTGTTATGGTGACAATGAAAGAATACCGCCCAAAATTATTATTCATCTCTGTTTTAAAAGATCGAGCTTTGGCACCTCTACAAATCAATGCTTCCCTTTGTGAAGGGCCTATCTTTTACTTTCTAGTACTTACCTTTATGCAAGAGTCATGGTGATCTTCACCACTTCCTATATTTCTCCTTTTTGTCTTGGCAAGCCTCATGTGTTGGGGAAACATGCTAACATATATGTCCATTCAAATATATTTGATCATGAATTATTATTGTTGACAATTATCTATATGATAAATAAGTTGTGAGACAAAACTTTAAGCCCCTATATTTCTTTGTGTTCAATGGATGCCATTTGCTCTAAAAATATGTTTTGAGTGTTAGAAATCATGGAAGACTATATGATAGTTGAGTATGTGGAATTTGCTAAATCAAAGCTCTTACATAGACCCTTCCTGAAAATAAGATGAATTGCAATTGTTTGATGAATGAAAGCATACTTTGTTAGTCTATACTTTAACATGTAGATAGCTTGTTATTTCATCATGAGAAGGTTTATGAGATGAGCTACTGTTTATGATATATAATGATGCTAGAGAAAGTGTTTGGAATTATCATTGATCAAATTTATGCACTACGCTAGCATTCACACTTCATAAATTATTTCTTTTATCATTCACCTACTCGAGGACGAACAGGAATTAAGCTTGGGGATGCTGATACATCTCCAACGTATCTATAATTTATGAAGTATTCATGCCATGTTTACAATAATTCTATATGATTTTGGTATGATTTTATTAGAATTAACCCGGACTGACGCTGTTTTCAGCAGAACTACCATGGTGTCGTTTTTTGTGCAGACATAAAAGTTCTCGGAATAGGATGAAAATTTAGTATGATTTTTTCTGGACCAAAAGAGACCCCCGAAGCATTGGAGTTGGGCCAGAAGAGCTACGAGGAGGTCACAAGCCTGCCAGACGTGACCCCCCCTAGTTGCACCTAACAGGCTTATCACCGCCTCGTGGCCCCCTTGACGTGAGATCGACGCCAAAATTCATATAAATATAGAAACCTCCGAAAAGTAACCTAGATCGGGAGTTCTGCCGCCGCAAGCCTCCAGAATCATGAAAAACCAATCGAGAGCCCGTTCTTGTACCCTGCCGGAGGGGGAAACCATCACCGGAGGCCATCTTCATCATCCTAGCAGCCTACATGACGAGGAGGGAGTAGTTCACCCTCAGGGCTGAGGGTATGTACCAGTAGATATGTGTTTGATCTCTCTCTCTCTCTTTTGTGTTCTTGAGATGACACGATCTTGATGTACCGCGAGCTTTATTGATATAGATGAATCATATGGAGTTTTCCCCTCTCTATCTTTTGTGATGAATTGAGTTTTCCCTTTGAAGTTTTCTTATCGGTTTGAGTCTTTAAGGATTTGAGAACACTTGATGTATGTATTCCAATGGGATATGCATGTTTACAATGGGATGTTCTATTGATCCACTTGATGTATGTTTTGGTGATCAACTTGCGGGTTCTATGACCTTGGGAATCTATGCATAAGGGTTGGCACACGTTTTGTCTTGACTTTCCGGTAGAAACTTTGGGGCACTCTTTGAAGTTCTTTGTGTTGGATTGAACATGATGAATATGAAATTATGTGATGCATATCATATAATCAAGACCATGGGTACTTGTGGTGACATTGGAGTATCTAGGTGACATTAGGGTTTTGGTTGATGTGTATCTTAAGGTGTTATTTTAGTACAAACTCTAGGGCTGTTTGTGACACTTATAGGGATAGCTCATAAGATTGATCGGAAAAGATAATTTTGAGGTGGTTTCGTACCCTACAATAATTTCTTCATTGGTTCTCCTCTATTCGTGACTTTGGAGTGAACTCTTTGTCACACGAGAGGGATTTACATATGATTCAACTATGTTAGTAATGTTGAGAGAAATTGCACTAGTGAAAGTATGGACCCTAGGCCTTGTTTCCAAGCATTTATACAATGTTTTGCTCGCTGTTTACTATTTGTTACCTTGCTGTTTTTATATTTTCAGATTACAAAAACATATATCTACCATCCATATTGCACTTGTATCACCATCTATTCGCCGAACTAGTGCACCTATACAATTTATCATTGTATTGGGTGTGTTGGGGCCACAAGAGACTCTTTCTTATATGGTTGCAGGGTTGTTTGAGAGAGACCATCTTCATCCTACACCTCCCACGGATTGATAAACCTTAGGTCATCCACTTGAGGGAAAATTTCCACTGTCCTACAAAACTCTGCGCTTGGAGACCCAACACGAGTCTACAAGAAGAAGGTTGTGTAGTAGACATCAAAATCCACCCAAATTTTGATGTTACCTTCAATATGATCTTCATATGCCTTGCGAAGAGCTTCCCAATTTGAGCACCCTAATTCTGTGTTATTAAGTGCATTCATTACTTTGACCATAAATGTGTGACCATGTTTAGTCTTTAGGTTGGCTGTCCTCGTCTCGAAACTCTCGTGCTCTTCGAAACCGAACCTTTCCAAGACATACTGTCTTGCATGACAGGGGATAAACTAGTCGAATTGTATAAAATAGGAATTACACGTTGAAGCAAAGAAACATAAGTCATGCTTAATTACGAAAAACACTTGTCAGCGTTGTTACATACCGTAGAAACATCGATGGTCTCGTCAAGCTTGATGGTGAAGAACCTCTCATCTCGCAGCCGAGGCTGGTCGCAAAGACCCTTATCTTCATCGCAGAATTCCCACGCTTGGATCCTATCGTCGTCTGATGACGACGACAATTCCTGTTTTCATGATTAAAGAATTACGACACGCTTGGATCCTAATGCGTGTGTGACTTTCGGTTTTTCAAGGCTTTCCTTAAATAACTCTCATATCTCATGGTGTGTTGGTGCGCACTCTCTCACACTGATATGGTGGTGTATATATGTTGGTGGACACTGTCTCGCAGTAATAGTTCGATCATCGGTGATGGACGCCCCCCTCTTCTCTCCTTGCGCATTATACTGACGAATATATCACAAAGAAGAGAAGATGAGGAGGCACTCCCCATGACAACAGTCAGGATTCCTCCATCAAGAACACACATGAAAGTCACACAAGGAGCAACGACAGACCGAAAGTCACACATGCATTATACCGATAAAATATCACTAATACATTTATAATGAACTCGAATATAATATCACTAATATATTTATAATGAACTCGAATATAATATCACTAATACATTTATAATGATCTCGAATATAATATCATCTCAAATAATCTAGTTAATGCATCATCAAATATTAACTAATACATCTCGAATATTATCATATAAGATCACTAATACATATCAAATATCCTAGGATCCAAAGTGGAGGATGGTCAAATCGGTTCACTAGCGGTCTCTGAGTCGTTGGTGGTGGACATCCAAAGATAAGGAACCATCACCGGATCATAACTCGGGTGAGATCCCTGAAGAACCTGCTAGGTATTTGAGAACCTAGCGTCCAACGACGCCATATAGCGACGGAAGTGCTTATCCTCCTCACTGACATAGCGACGTACCACCTCCGAGGCCCCCGCTCCCTCTGCACCAAAAGTGGCCCACGCGACTGCCACCAAAGAACCTCCAGGTCGATGATGAGACCAGGATTCCTCACCAAGCTCCGAGTCTGGGAAGGTAGCACCTCCCAGTGCCAGCCCGGCGGATCCCAGTCTCGGACATTGCGCCTCTCAAGGATGTTGATAACCCACAAGTATAGGGGATCGCAACAGTTTTCGAGGGTAGAGTATTCAACCCAAATTTATTGATTCGACATAAGGGGAGCCACATAATATTCTCGAGTATTAGCAGCTGAATTGTCAGTTCAACCACACCTGAAAGACTTAATATCTGCAACAAACTATTTAGTAGCAAAGTAGTATGGAAGGAACGGTAACGATGGCAAAACTGACAATAGCAGTTTTGTAGTGATTGTGACAGTAGCAACGGAAAAGTAACTTAGCAAAGATCAATATGTGAAAAGCTGGTAGGCAATGGATTAGTGATAGATAATTATGTCGGATGGCATTCATCATGCAACAGTTATAACATAGGGTGACACAGAACTAGCTCCAATTCATCAATGTAATGTAGGCATGTATTCCATATATAGTCATACGTGCTTATGGAAAAGAACTTGCATGCCATCTTTTGTCCTACCCTCCCGTGGTAGAGGGATCCTAATGGAAACTAAGGGATATTAAGGCCTCCTTCTAATAGAGAACCGGACCAAAGCATTAGCACTTAGTGAATACATGAACTCCTCAAACTACGGTAATCACCGGAAAGAATCCCAGTTATTGTCACCCTGGGGGATGCAGATCATAACTCGTAATAGGTGTCTACAACTTGCAAGATAGGATCAAGAACACATATATGATCATGAAAACATAATAGTTTCAAATCTGAAATCATGGTACTCAGGCCCTAGTGTCAAGCATTAATCATAGCAAAGCCATAGCACTAGTAGAAAGCAGACCATTCGTCCGCCTCATTAGTCGCGGTTGACTTTTGTCCTGGTTCGTGCTACGAACCGGCACTAAAGGTGTGGTGGCAGGCTGGCATCAGACTGGGGCCCCACGGGAGCCTATAGTCCTGGTTGGTGGCTCCAACCGCGACTATAGGCTAACCTTTAGTCGCGGTTGGAGCCACCTACCGGGACTAAAGGTCCCCCTATATTGAATCCCTTCGGCGCCAACCCGCACAAAGTCCTCTGTTCTTCCCCTTTCCTCTCCTCTATGTTCTTCCTCTCTTCCTCGAGCTCATCCTCCATTTTTGCCAAAATTTGTCAAGATTTGGAGGCATCCCATCCATCCAAGTGTTCACAAAGGTTAGCAACTTTGTCCTTTCATCTCTCATTGCTAGATTAGCTCTTGCAATGCTCTATAAGTATAGTAATTTGTGGGTTTTAGTTTGTATGTGGTAGTTTATTTGATTTATGCAATTTGAGCTCAAATTAAATTCTTACTTTGCATTTGTAGGTGTGGTTTACTTAGTGCCTTCCCGTCCCCGTCCTAACCACTGTCGATCGCTCGCACCGTCCCATCGTCGGCACCACCTTTGTGAGCCTCTTGTTCTTATCATTTTTAAAAAAATACCATGTTTGTAAGATTTAGTTAGTTACTTGTATAGCTTTCTTACCTATATGGTTGTTTGTTATACATAGTGGCATGGTTTTGAAATCTGTCCCCGTCGGCCCTCGTCCGATTTATGATGCAAATGTGTTATATACTCTCTTTTATCTAGGAGGTATGTGAACCGGAGATTCCAACTGACATAGATATTCTTGTCAAGAAGTTAAATTTAGTTGAAAAAGAAAACGAGTATTTGAAAGAAAAATTGAATAGAGTTGAAGAAGAGAAGATGAAACTGGAGTTGTATGTTGCTGATGTCGTCGATGATCACAAGATCAATATGGGTGCAATGCGCTTGAATATTAGAAAATTTAAAAGATATGCCATTGATAGTGAGGCTTGGTATCACTATGCTGTTGGATCAATTGTTACCTTAGTTGTGATGTTGATCGAATTTGTTGTTGCATTTAAATGCTTCAGCTAGAGAGTTTGTATGTTGTTTTATGAGAAAAAGTGTGTATGAACTTTATGTACAAACTTGTATTAATTTGGTCTTTTCGGTGTTGTGTAATGAAGATGAGCCGACAATGGATGTACGACGACCGATGCTCTCCCCAGTTCATTAATGGCGTGCATACTTTTCTGGTTGTGGCTGAGGCAAACAAGCGGCCAGATGGTTTTATGTATTGTCCATGTGTTGGCTGAAGAATGATCAAAATTACTCTAACTCAAGAACCATTCACGTCCACCTGTTTGAGTTCGGTTTCATGTCTGGCTATAACTGTTGGACCAAGCACGAAGAAAGAGGGGTCCTAATGGAAGATAATGAATAAGAAGAGGATGACAACAACTATCCTGGCCATGGGTTCCATGAATACGATGGCACAACAATGGGGGAAGAAGCTGAGCCGACAATGCGGGAAGGAGCTGAAGAAGAGGCATCAGATGAGCCCGCTGATGATCTTGGTCGGGCCATTGCCGATGCAAAGAGAAACATCGCAAGTGAAAAGGAGAAGCTGAAGTTGCAACACATGTTAGAGGATCACAAAAAAGGGTTGTACCCAAATTGCGAAGATGACAATAGAAAGCAGGGTACCACACTGCAATTGCTGCAATGGAAGGCAGAGAATGGTGTATCTGAAAAGGCATTTCAAAAGTTGCTGATAATGTTAAAGAAGAAGCTACTAAAGGACAACGAATTGCCAGAGAGTACGTATGAAGCAAAGAAGACTGTCTGCCCTCTAGGATTAGAGGTCGAGAAGATATATGCATGCCCTAATGACTGCAGCCTCTACCGCGGTGAGTACAAGGATTTCAATGCTTGCTCGGTATGCTGTGCATTGCGCTATAAGATCGGCCACGATGACCCTGGTGATGTTGAGAGCGAGCGCCCTAGGAAGAAGATTCCTGCCAAGGTGATGTGGTATGCTCCTATAATACCACGGTTTAAACGTTTGTTCCAAAACAAAGAGCATGCCAAGTTGATGCGATGGCACAACGAAGACCGTAAGAAAGACGAGAAGTTGAGAGTGCCCGCTGACGGGTCGCAGTGGAGAAAAATCGAGAGAAAGTGGAAGGACTTTGCAAAGGATGCAAGGAACGTATGGTTGGGTTTAAGTGCGGATGGCATTAATCCTTTTGGGGAGCAAAACAGCAATCATAGCACATGGCCTGTGACTCTATATATCTATAACCTTCCTCCTTGGTTGTGCATGAAGCGGAAGTTCATTATGATGCCAGTGCTCAAACAAGGCCCCAAGCAACCCGGCAACGACATTGATGTGTACCTAAGGCCATTGGTTGAAGAACTTTTACAGCCGTGGAATGGAAAAGGTGTACGTGCGTGGGATGCGAAAGATCAGGAGGAATTTGACCTACATGCATTGCTGTTTGTAACCATCAATGATTGGCCTGCTCTCAGTAACCTTTTACGATAGACAAACAAGGGATACCACGCATGCACGCACTATTTAGATGATACTGACAGTATATATTTGGATAAATGTAAGATGAATGTGTATCTGGGGCATCGTCGATTTCTTCAGAGCAGGCGTCCCGTAAGAAAGAAAGGCAAGCATTTCAAAGGTGAGGCAGATCACCAGAAGAAGCCTCGCCACCGTACGGGTGATGAAATACTTGATATGGTCAAGGATTTAAAAGTAATCTTTGGCAAGGGTCCTGGTGCACAATCTGTTCCGAATGACGCTGACAAACACGCACCCATGTGGAAGAAGAAATCTATATTTTAGGACCTAGCGTATTGGAAAGACCTCGAGGTCCGCTCTACAATCAATGTGATGCATGTGACGAAGAATCTTTGCATGAACCTGCTAGGCTTCTTGGGTGTGTATGGGAAGACAAAAGATACGCCAGAGGCGCGGGAGGACCAGCAACGTATGCATGGAAAAGAAGGCATGGATCCAAAGTAGTTTCAGGGTCATGCCAGCTATGCTCTTACCAAAGAAGAGAAGGAAATCTTCTTTGAATGCCTTCTCAGTATGAAGGTCCGGTCTGGCTTCTCGTCGAATATAAAAGGAATACTAAATATGGCAGAGAAAAAGTTCCAAAACCTAAAGTTTCATGACTGCCACGTGATTATGACGCAACTGCTTCCAGTTACATTGAGGGGGCTTCTACCAGAAAATGTTTGATTAGCCATTGTGACGCTATGTGCATTCCTGAATGCAATCTCTCAGAAGGTAATCGATCCAGAAATCCTACCAAGGTTAGAGAATGATTTGGTGCAATGTCTTGTCAGTTTCGAGTTGGTGTTCCCACCATCCTTCTTCAATGTCATGACGCATGTCCTAGTTCAACTAGTCGAGGAGATTGCCATTCTGGGTCTTGTATTTCTACACAATATGTTCCCCTTTGGGAGGTTCATGGGAGTCTTAAAGAAATATGTTCATAATCGTGCTAGGCCAGAAGGAAGCATCTCCAAGGAACATGAAACAGAGGAGGTCATTGAGTTTTGTGTTGACTTTATTCCTGACATTAAGCCGATAGGTGTTCCTGAATCGCGGCATGAGGGCAGACTGGGTGCAAAAGGCACTCTAGGAAAGAAATCACTAATATGTCGGGACGGGCATTCTTTGGTGCAAGCACACTACACAGTTCTACAAAGTTCTGCCTTGGTGGCTCCGTATATCGAGCAACACAAGAATATTCTACGCTCCAAACATCCCGAGAAGTCTGACAACTGGATTACACATGAACAAACGGTGACTTTCGCCGGTTGGTTGCAGACATGTCTCATGCATGACGACACTGTTGAAGATGACCTATACTTGTTGTCCAAGTTACCATCTTCGACTATATTTTCTTTCAAAGGGTACGAGATAAATGGGAATACATTTTACACGATCGCCCAAGATAAAAAGAGCGCCAACCAAAACAGTGGTGTCCACTTTTATGCACCAAACAACAATGGGCCAAAGGACACATACTATGGTTACATAGAGGAGATATGGGAACTTGACTATGGACTTGATTTGAAGGTCCCTTTGTTTAGGTGCAAATGGGTCAATCTGACAGGAGGCAGGGTAAAGGAAGACCCGCAGTACGGAATGACAACAGTGGATCTCAACAATCTTGGATACGCAGATAAACCACTCGTCCTAGCCAATGATGTGGCGCAGGTTTTCTATGTGAAGGACATGTCTACCAAGTCGAGAAAAAGAAAATATAAGGAAGCAAATACATCATGCAATGAGCCAAAGCGCCACAGAGTTCTTTCAGGGAAAAGAAACATCGTGGGAGTGGAGGACAAGACAGACATGTCAGAAGATTATGAAAAGTTTCATGAAATTCCTCCCTTCACAGTGAATGTTGACCCAAGCATCATGTTAAACGATGAAGATTGTCCATGGTTACAACGCAAAGGGACACAAGCGAAGAAAAAGTTTTACACCCAAAGATCCCACTCTGGGTTGTGACTCGCTTCTCAAGTTAGTTTTCGGACCTATATATCTAGAAAGTCCCACTTCGGACAAATCGAAGGGAATCTTTGTAATAGTAGTGTACTTATGTGTTTTGTGCATTCAGCATGCACTATTCGATGGGAGGCCATCAATTTTCAATGCTTTCGGACTTCATTTGCCATTTTTCATGCATTTACTGATTTTTTTGAGCTAAATGACCCTGAAATTGATAAGCACTACAAATGAACTCTGAAAAGGTTGAAAGTTGGCATGGTATCATAATTTCACCCACATAGCATGTGCTAAAAAGTTGAGAGGGTTATGGCAAAAACTACATGCACTTCGTGTACAAAATGGACAATCTCTTTCGAAGTATCACGGTTTCGGACGAAAACTCTTCTGTTACAAAGGGATTTCATTTTTTTGAACTTATTTGAACTCCATACTTTTTGTGTGTTCAAAATGCACCATTCAAAGCCACATCAACACTTTTCAACCGTTTTTGACTTCATTTGCTATTTTTCATGCATTTCATGATTTATTTTGAGCTAAGATGACCTGAAATTGAAAAGCACTTCAAATGAACTCTAAAAAGGTTGAAAGTTGTCATGGTATCATCATGTCACCCACATAGCATGTGCTAAAAAGTTGAGAGGGTTACGGCAAAAACTGGATGCACTTCGTGTACAAAATGGACAATCTCTTTTGAAGTATCAGGGTTTCGGATGAAAACTCGCCTGTTACAAAGGCATTTCATTTTTTAAACTTATTTGAACTCCATAATTTTTGTGTGTTCAAAATGCACCATTCAAAGCCACATCATCCATTTTCAACCCTTTCCGACTTCATTTGCTATTTTTCATGCACTTAGTGATTTTTTCTAGCTAAATAACCCTGAAATTGAAAAGCACGTCAAATGAACTCTGAAAAGGTTGAAAGTTGGCATGGTATCATCATTTAACCCACATAGCATGTTATAAAAAGTTGAGAGGGTTACGGCAAAAACTGGATGCACTTCGTGTACAAAATGGACAATCTCTTTTAAAGTATCAGGGTTTCGGACGAAAACTTGCCTGTTACAAAGGCATTTCATTTTTTAAATAACCTAAGATTTACCAAATTGGATATAATGATAAATAACGATAATATGAAACAGTAGAATAAAGAATCACTTGAAAACCTATTTTTAAAGTAAAGTTATTCACAAACTAGTGATTCACACAAATTTTAAATAATTCAAATTTAAACTATTCGAATTTGAAAACTACTGCCACTAACAGAAAGTTTATAATTTTTTTGACCTAACGCAAAAAGATTCACTCCTTAACTCTCAATAAAGCACAAAAAAACTCAGAAACAAAAGAAAATAAATAAAGCAAAAAATGAAAAAATGAAAAATAAAATAAAAAAATCCCGCTATTGGGCCGCCACGGCCTGCATACGACTAGAAACCCAACCTGGGCCAGGATGCAGGCCCGCAAGGCCGAGTAGGCCCACAGGTGGGCCTAGAAGGCCTGCATTAGAGAGGAGCTCAATACAGTGCCCGTGACGGGGCTTATAAACTGGTCGAGGCGCCCCTCGACTAGCGAGGTGGGACTAAACTTCCACTGCAGTGCGTCGTGCCAGGAACACACCTTTAGTCGCGGTTGGTGGATCCAACCGCGACTCAAGACCCCCTTTAGTCGCGGTTGGAGCCACCAACCGCGACTAAAGGTTTTCGCTTCCCGCCGCTCGCGCCCGCTGAAATTCACCTTTAGTCGCGGTGTGTGGCTCCAACCGCGACTAAAGGGGTGTCTTTAGTCGCGGTTGGAGCCACCAACCGCGACTAAAGGTCTCCTTATATATACAACACTTCAAAAAAATTAGTTACTCTCCATCCTCTTCGCGACATCGCCACCATCGCCGTCTCGCCTCCCCGACACCGCCCGTGCCGTCGCCGTCTCGCCTCCTCGCACCGATCTCCAATGCCGCCCGCGCCCGTTCCTCCTCTAGCCTAGCCTGACACCGCCCGGCCGCCGCCCACGCCCGCTCCTCCGTCGCCTCCCCCGACTCGCCTCACCTCGCCGTCGCCCCGTCGCCCCGCTGTGAGCTCCCCCCTCTCCCCCCTCTCCCTCGCCCCCTGTGCCGCCATGGCGGCCGCCAGCCCCTCCTCGGCCCGAACCCCCCCCAATTTTGATGAACACACACACACACAATTTTGATAATTAGATGTATAGATGCAAGAATTTTGATGTATAGAAAAAAGTTAAGGAATTTTGACATTTGATGATTTTTGACATAGATGCATGAATTTTGACATCTTTTCACTAGATGATTAGTTAGATGTGTACAAAAAAGTGAAGGAATTTTGACATTTGAGGAATTTTGACATTTTGATCCAATATATGTATAGAAAAAAGTTGATGAATTTTGACATTTGATCCAATGTATAGCAATTAGTATTTGCAAAAGTTGCATATTTTAATGTTGCATATTTTAATGTTTTCCATTTTGTGTTTTCCATATTTTAATATTTTTTGTGTTATATGTATGATACTATTCGAGATGTATTAGTGATACTATTCGACGATGTACGAACGCAAGAGATGATTTAGTTTTGCTTATTGAATGCATGCTAATTTTAATACTAATTTGTTTTATGATTTAGTTTTGCTTATTGAATGCACGTCTGTTTCAACTATGAACATAGGAAATGTCTTGTGCTACAATGTAGGACATATCGAGTGCTTGTGATTTGACAGTCATTCCGGCAAAACATAGGGCATTTTTTCTATGTCATTGCTTGATATATGGAACGGGTTGACTTTACGTCTGTTTTGGCTTCTTGTGTGTCTTTTAGTGAGGGAGAGTGTCCACCATATATATATATATATATATATATATATGAGAGGAAGAATCCCGACTGTTGTCATGGGGGTCGCTTCTCCTTCGTTCCCGTGTGCTAGACATTTTGGTGTAATGCACTCGGGGACGAATGGAGGAGCCACCATCACCGACGGTCGCAATATCATAAGGAGTGCCCACCATATACGTGAGATGAGAGTTTAGGAAGGAATGACTCGACAGACCTAAATTCAACCTGTTGCATATTGAGTAATAGTGATCTGTGTGTTGATCAGTTTTCTCGTAGTTTCCTTCGATCGATTTTAAATGTTTCAACTATGAACATAGGAAATTTCTAACGACGAAAGGGAATTCGCTATGTGCAAATACTGCAAAGACGAGCGCGGCCTGTGTGACAAGCCTTTCCTAGTTGATGGTAGGTGCTTCAGCATCATGCTGGATGAGACCTTCGAAGTGGATACAGTAAGTCACAACGACAAGTATTTTTTCGTAATTAAGCATGGCTTCTACTTCTTTTGCTTCAACTTATAATTTTATTTTTTTACTATTCTACTAGCGTATCCCCTGCCATGCAAGAATTTATGTCTTGGATAAGATTGGTTTCAGTACTAAAAAAAGTATGGAGGTAAAGAGAGTTCACTTGAGGACCGAGCATGGTTATACTTTTGACGTAAAATTGTACAATGCGGAAACCTACTCCTATTTTGAATGCAAAAGTTGGAGAGCACTATGCAAGGCTTAGGCATTTGAGACTAATATGCTTATCACCTTTGATATTTGTCCGGAAGATGAAATTGAAGGTAATATCGACATCTGGGTCATGTGCAGACGCCTCTAGTTCTACCATTATGTGAGTTTCTCAACCATATTTATTAAGTAATTTATACTCCCTCCGTAAACTAATATAAGAGTGTTTAGAATAATATTTTAGTAATCTTAATGCTCTATATTAGTTTACAGAGGGAGTATTGTTTATTTAAAAATAGTTGACAACTTATTTCCATTGACAGCTTATTTTCATTCTTCAAAAAATGTACGGAAGATGGCAGACAGAACCTACTACTACAATGATGAAGCAGAATTAACTTATAAGGAGAAAAATCATCTTATTGCATTTCTTAATGATCTTGAGAATTACAATAGCTATTATCAAACTCCTCCACATTATGGTCAATACGTGCCACTAGTGCACGTGTTGAACTATGGTAATATCCATGGAGATTGCATGGTAAGATTTTCTACTATTACGACATCCGTGCATCTTTTGCATAAATTCTTCTAAAACTAAACTACATTGCTAACTACAAAGTTATTACTATGTTTTTCAATAGAAAATCCCGAAGGATTGTGTGCCTTCTCTGATGTTTCCGAGAGGTCGCGTTGATGTTATGAGCTTTCGGCCAGCACGGCCAGGTCAGCCTACGCATCACTCCTGTCCATACCGGATTTCTAAAACCGATGAAGACATGACAATCAAAGATTGAAAAAAACGTATGGTCAATCGTAGAGAGCTACTTGGAAGCAACATTGTGCGTAGGCCAAGAATTGGAGACATGATGATCTCATTCTCCATAATGGAGAGTCAAGGCCTATCTTGCTTTATGTTATTGTACCTAAGAGAGGGTAGAGTAGGTCCTATGAGAGAGGAGTAGGTCCTAGGTACAATGTGTTATTATGTGCTACAATGTGTTAGAGTTGATGATGGTGATGAGGAGGAGTTGTGATTATGACTAGTGACCAACTTGTTATATGATATCTCATTGAGGAAAATGATGATTAAATAGTGTTGGTGGTAATGACTATGATGATTATTAGCTATAGTGTTGTTGGTGATGATATGATGCGAGAGTTTTTATATTAATATGATGATGATGTTGATCATGATTATCATGATGATTTGTTATATCATTGGGGGAAGGAAAGCAGATTAGATTCATGTGGATGGATCAAAAGTGACCAAAAGTTGAATTAGTAGGATCGTCGTCCTACTAATTCAACTTTTGATCACTTTTTATTCATTTGGATGAATAAAATCCATGTATCTTCGTCACAATGATATAATAATTCATCATGAACATAATGATATATGTTTGAAATTAAAATTAATTAAATGGAAAACACAAAATTAAAAGGAAAATTAAACCATAATTAATTCATAAAACCCTAAAGAATTAAAAGGAAAAATAAAACAAAACTAAAAAACTAAATACTTTTAGTCCCGGTTGGTGTTACCAACCGGGACTAAAGGTCCCCCAGCCCACGGCGCCGTCGGATGCCATGTGGAGGGCCTTTGGTGCCAGGCCGTGTTGAACCGTCACTAAAGGGGGGTAGGCTTTAGTCCCCACCCTTTAGTGCCGGTTTGAGAACCGGCACTAAAGGCCCTTATGACCCGCGACTATAGGCCGATTCTGCACTAGTGTAGCAACATCAATCTCTGAACATAGTGGATACTAGGGATCAAACCCTAACAAAACTAACTCGATTACATGGTAAATCTCATCCAACCCATCACCGTCCAGCAAGCCTACGATGGAATTACTCACGAACGACGGAGAGCATCATGGAATTTGTGATGAATGATGGTTGGTGATGATGATGGCGTCGATTTACCCTCTCCGCCCAAAACGGACTCCAGATCTGGTCTCCTGAGGAAGAACATGAGGTGGCGGTAGCTCCGTATCATGAAACGCGATGAACTCTTCTCTTTGATTTTCTCTCCACGAATAGGAATATATAGAGTTGGAATTGAGGTCGGTGGAGCTCCAAGGGTCCCACAAGCCTACTAGGTGCGGCCAGGGGGTGGCCGTGCCCTGTGGGCTTGTGACATGTGGGTGGCCCCCCTCCGGTTGATTCTTTCACCATTAATTTTTTTTAATTCCAAAAATAATCTCCGTAATTTTTTAGGTCAATCCGAGAACTTTTATTTGTGCACAAAAATAACACCAAGGCAATTCTGCTGAAAACAGCGCCATTCCGGGTTAGTTCCATTCGAATCATGCAAATTAGAGTCCAAAACAAGGGCAAAAGAGTTTGGAAAAGTGGATACGATGGAGACGTATCAACTCCCCCAAGCTTAACCCATTGCTTTTCCTCAAGCAATTCAGTTGATAAACTGAAAGGGATAAACAAAAACTTTTACAAACTCTGTTTGATCTTGTTGTTGTAAATATGTCTAACTGATGTTCAGATTTTCAGCAAAGATTATAGACTAACCACGTTCACAATAAAATTTAGGTCTCACATTTACTCATATCAAATGCATAACCAACTACCAAGAAATAATAATAACTCTCAGATGACAACGCTTTTATCAAAATAATCATGATACAATATGATATAATGGTATCTCGCTAGCCCTTTCTGAGACCGGAAAACATAAAAGCAGAGGACCCGTGAAGAACAAGGACTGACTAGACATTGTAATTCATGGTAAAAGAGACCCACTTATACTCATACTCAATGTCTATTAATAACAAGGCATAAAAATGACGGTGGTGCTCTCTAACTGCTGCTTCTTATAAGAGGATGATGACTCGGTAATAAAGTAAATAGATTGGCTCTTCATAGAGGGAAGCATTGGTTTAAAGAGGTGCGAGAGCTCGAGCTTTTGAAACATGAATGAATAACAATTTTGAGTGGTATGCTTTCATTGTCACCAGAACGACCAAGAGATTTCACCATCCTCCATGCTAAATACATTATAGGCGGTTCCCAAACAGAAAGATAAAGTTTTTACTCCCCCTCCACCAATCAATCACACTCCACGGCGAGCCGAATTCACGGATATCATCCATACAAACGCAGTCCTAGGGGAGTTTTGTTTAGTTATATTTTGATTTGATTTTGAGCATGGAACTGGGCATTCCAAATACCAGCCACTTTCTCGTGTATGATAGTGAATCAACACATATCGTGAGAATAACCCACCTAGCATGGAAGATACTGACCTCCCCGAGTCGCTACATGAGCAATTCGGGCATACAAAACATAATATTATTGGAAGGTTTAGAGTTTGGCACATGCAAATTTACTTGGAACGGCAGAAGAATACCACATATAGGTAGGTATGGTGGACTAAGATGGAACAACTTTGGGTTTGATGAAGTGGATGCACAAGCAGAATTCCCGCTTTGTACAAGTGAAGGCTAGCAAAAGACTCGGGAGCGACCAACTAGAGAGCGACAACAGTCATCAACATGCTTTGAGATTAACTAACATTGAATGCAAGCGTGAGTATGATATATATCACCATGAACATAAATACCATGGAGGCTAAGTTGATTTTGTTTCAACTACATGCATGAACATGTGCCAAGTCAAGCCACCTGAATCATTCAAAGGAGGATACCATCCTATCATACCACATCACAACCATTTTAATATGCATGTTGGCACTCAAGATAAACCCTTATCCACTCTTAGCTAATTAAGCATGGCATGAGTAAGTATAATCTCTAATTGTCATTGCAAATATGTTTCACCCATAATGAGCTGAATTCAGAATGATGAGCTAATCATATTTACAAAAGCAAAATAGGTCGAGTTCATACCAGCCTTTCTCCATCTCAATATTTTCATCATATATCGTCATTATTGCCTTTCACTTGCATGACCGATCAGTGTGAATAATAATAAGAGTGCGCGTGCGTTGGAGTAAGCTGGAATCTGCAAACAATAACTCAAAGGAAAAGGCAAGGTAATATGGGCTCTCTAATAGGTAAAAAATAACGCATATGAGAGCCACTCGACATTTTCATTATGGGCTTCTCGTTACAACCCCAAAGAAAGAAAATTCAAAACTAGAACGAGAAAACTATATACACGGGAAAGCTCCCAACAAGCAAAATAAAAACGACTAATCTTTCTGGATTTTCTTTTAATACGACAACTAAACAAACAAGTAATCTCCATCCTTAGCACTATTATGCAGCCTCCTAGGAATAATGGCTCCTAAGTTATATCTCCTATCACTCATTACTGCACTCTTAAGAATACTAAGATCAGGTACACAAAGTTTGCTATGATTAGTTTTACCGTTAATACATCTACCTATGAAGAGAGCAAAACAATGTATAGCAGAAAAGTGAATGCTCCCCAAGGTAGCCTGTGTAATATTTCTAGTTTCTCCCAAAGTGATGCTAGCAAGAAAATCATTATATTCAGTTTTGTGAGGATCACTATGGTTGCCCCATTGTGGAATTTTGCATGCATGGTTAAAATCCTCTAGGTCCATAGTATAAGATTTATCATAAAGATTTAATAGAACGGAAGACTTATTGCGCCTGGATGAAAATTCAAACCCCCGCACGAAAGAATCCGTGAGTTGATAATATTGCTTGCACTGGTCTGAAAGGAAATCTTCAAGGCCAACATTTTGTGCGTATGCGTAAAATTCTTCCTTTAAACCGATATCAACCATGAATTGATTCGATGGCCATTCACAAGGATGCACTTGTGCTTCTCTTAGTGGTTCAAGGTCAGGCTCACGTATCGCGAGTCTCGAGGCCTTCTTGCTCGAGGAACCCCCTTGGTATATTCGCCTCAACATTTTTCTTTCTCTGAAAAATTTCTGAAATTTTTATTGACTCCAAATAAGGGTGAGCAAAACTTAACAAAACTTATAACAACTTCTCCCACGTGCCTAGAGCCTATATCATGCATATAAACTACTTGGGATCATACAAATTTGACATGCAAGCTTAAATTACAAGGTCACCACGGCAACAAAAAAATTGCAATATATAAAGTACTAGAACAATAACTAATTGGACCATTGGAGGAGTCACATACCAAAGAGCAATCTCCTAAAATAGTTTTGCAAATGTGGCTTTGCACAAGGAGATCGAAAATGGCAGCAAAATGAGCTAGAACACAGGTTAGAGCAATGGTGGGATTTTTTCTAGATGAAGATGAAGTGGATGGGTGCTAGAATAAGTGAAGGGGGCCTACGTGGGACCCACAAGCCACCCAGGCATGACCAGGGGGGTGGCCGCACCCTGTGGGCTTGTGACCCACTGGTGCAGCCCCCTGGTATGTACTCAGTGCCAGATATTTTAAATATTCCAGAAAAAAATCATACTACATTTTCAAGGCATTTGAAGAACTTTTATTTTCAGGTCATTTTTGTATTGCACGGATAACTCAGAAAATAGAAAAATAATAGCATTTTTACTTTATTTACTCGAACTAACAGAAAATAAAAGTTGGGTATAGAAAGTTGTGCTTTATAGATTCATCCATCTCATGCTCATCAAAAGGAATTAATTAACAAGATTGATCAAGTCTTATTAACAAACTTCTTTCGAGTAACATGAAACCGGAGAATTTTTGAATAACACTAAGTTACCTCAATGGGGATATGCATATCCCCAACAATAAGTATATCATATTTCTTTTTGACAGTAGGAAGAGGGAATTCAAAGTCTCCAATAATAATCGTTGGAATTTTTCAATGGAGTTGATACTATGAACTTGAGGTTGTTTCTTTGGAAAGTGTATTGTATGCTCATTACCATAAACATGGAAAGTGACATTGTCCTTGTTGCAATCAATAACAGCCGCCTAGAGTATACAAAAAGGGTCTACCAAGGATGATCGACATACTGTCGTCCTTTGGTATATCAAGAATAACAAAGTCCGTTAGGATAGTAACATTTGCAACTATGATAGGCACATCCTCACAAATACCGATGGGTAAAGTAGTTTATTTATTAGCCATTTGCAAAGAGATTTCAGTAGGTGTCAACTTATTCAAATCAAGTCTATGATATAAAGAGAATGGCATAACAGTTGGTATTCCTGGATCTCCTTATTTCTTTGGTACTCCACCCTTAAAAGTATAATTAGCAAGCATGGTGGAAATCTCAGCTTCCGGTATCTTTCTTTAATTTGTCACAATATCTTTCATGTACTTAGCATAAGGAGACATTTCCAGAATATCAGTCAAGTGCATACACAAAAAGACAGGTCTAAGCATTTCAACAAAGCGCTCAAAATCGCCATGATCCTTTTTCTCTTATTACTGGAGTGACTAGGTGCATTAGTATTAATTCCCTGAGAATCTTGCTCAATTCTCTTAGGATGGCCCTTAGGATACAAAGGTTCCTGAGTCATTTTACCACCTCTAGTCACAACTCTAACAGAATGATCATTGTTCTTACTATTCATCTCATTAAGCAAATCATTCTGTGCCTTAGGTACTTGTTCTACTTGAGTAGTTACCATGGAAGCATGTTCACTAATAAGTTTAAGATCATTGATAGTTCTACTCATATAATCACCTAAGCGATCAAGCATGTATTCATTATGTTTCAATTGTCTACTAACATAAGCATTAAAATTTTCTTGCTTAATAACAAAGTTACAAACTCATCCAAGCATTGGCTAGCAGACTTATTATAAGGAATATCACCTTCATCAAACTACAGAGAGAATTTACCTCTACTACCTCTGTCGGGTTATCAAGACCATGTATTTCTTCAATAGGTGGTAGAATCTTGACATCTTCAGCTTCAATACCTTTTTCTTTCATGGATTTCTTTGCCTCTTGCATATCTTCAGGACTGAGAAATATAATACCTCTTTTCTTCGGAGTTGGCTTCAGAGGTGGTTCGGGAATAGTCCAATCATTATCATTGCTCAATATATTATTCAATAGTAGTTCAACTTGTTCAACAGTCCGTTGCCTGAAAACACAACCAGCACAACTATCTAGGTGGTCCCTAGAAACATCGGTTAGTCCATTATAAAAGATATCAAGTATTTCGTTTTTCTTGAGAGGATGATCAGGCAAAGCATTAAGTAATTGGAGAAGCCTCCCCCAAGCTTGTGGGATACTCTCTTCTTCAATTTGCACAAAGTTAAATATTTCCTGCAAGGTAGCTTGTTTCTTATGGACAGGAAAATATTTTTCAGAGAAGTAATATATCATATCCTGGGGACTACGCACAGAACCAGGAGCAAGAGAATTAAACCATATCTTAGCATCACCCTTTAATGAGAAAGGAAACAACTTAAGAATATAGTAATAAAGAATTTTTTCCTCATGAGTAAATAGGGTGTCTATATCATTCAATTTAGTAAGATGTGCCACAACAGTTTTAGATTCGTAACCATGGAAAGGATCAGATTCAACCATAGTAATTATCTCAGGATCGACAGAGAATTCATAATCCTTATTAGTAACAAAGATAGGTGTCGTGAGAACAAGCCTGATAGTAGAAGGTAGGGGTATGAAAGGAGAGGGTAGAGTCCTAGCTACGGCGAGGATGTACACATAGATGTATGAGTTTAGGCCCCTCTCGTGGAGGTAACAGCCCTACATCTTAGTTCTCTGGAGCTTTGTTGTGTAGAGAATAGAGATTACAATGGTTGCGAACCCTTGTGCCAAAGGGGAGGGGCGGCTTATATAGAGTTCACTGCCCCTCATAATTACCAAGCATCCAATGGTCCGATTGTGGGTATAAAGACTAGCGTTACTGGTAACGTACATCATATTTGCTACTAATGATGACTGGCCTAATGCCTACTTGTTGGCCTCCTGGGGGTGGCTTCTGGTCTTCTGGCGTCGACTGTAAGTGAGGTCTTCCGAGTTATAGGTGACCATCGAGTGGAGGAAGAAGTCTCCGAGTGGATTGCTTGTCAAGTGACTTGAGCGTCATGGGGAATCTAGTCGGAATCTTTCTTGTGATCCTTAAGTCCTCCGATGCAGTGTCCTTAGGTAGGGTATGTAGGTCAGGCCTAGGACCCTACCCTAGGTACATATCCTCGTCATTAGCCCCTGAATGGATTAGGGTTCGAGTGGTGAAAGGGCGTATCGATGCCAGTTCAGAACAAGGCACCAAATCTTCCGAATGATATTTGGGGCTTCAATGAAACTTGCGTCGACTGAACTCGTTGACATTCGCCCGAATCAATTCAGCCTTGAAAGTCCCTGAGTGAAAATTATTCAATGTCAATCTTGTTCTGAGTGATCTGAAGGGATCTTTGGAGGTGACGGGTCGGCCTGTCAGGCCCGGATCTTGTGGGATACAAAAATTTGGGAAGCACGCGCATCCGCGATGATGATGCCACTACCGGAGTGAGTGGGGGCATGACGCCTCGATATTCGCACCTCTCATTTTTTCATGTATAGGGCATCGTCTGTGGTTGGGATATGCGGGGATCTCGCGGGCCCCCATATCAGTGAGACACTCGACGGGGTATAAATCCTGGGGCGCTGTGGTTCGCACAACATCTTTCCCCCAAATCCCCTCTCTTCCTTCGCCTTCCTTGTCTCCAGCGCTCCACTCCGCTCTGTTCCGACGAGCTCCGCCGCTGCGATGACGAAGGGAACAACGGAGAAGTTGAAGCGCACCAAGAAGGGAGCCGCAAAGGGCAAGGCCAGGAAGCCCTTGACCGCCCGGTTCACCACGCCGCTGGGTTGGATCCAGGGGGACTTTCTCCCATCGATAGCCACCCGTGCGGACGTCGAGAACCTCATCATCGACGGGCTCATGGCGGACGGCGCCTGGAGGCTACCGGAGGGGGAGCGTGAGCCGGATCCGTGAAGGAGAGCGGTTTCTTCTCCTCTCCCACGTCGAAAGAGGTTTTTCCATGCCTCCCCATCCGTTCTTTAGAGGGTTCTTGAACTTCTTCGGAGCTCAGCTCCACCACTTTCCGCCGAATGTCATATCCTACTTGTTTGCTTTCATCACTCTGTGCGAGTGCTTCCTAGGCTGCTCTCCCCACTGGGGACTGTTCAAGAACATTTTCACTGTTAGATCGCAGACTGTAAAAAGGCCCTCCCTGAGGATGGAAAGACTCATGTAGTCCAGCTATGTGGGGGTCTAGGAATCCAAAAGAGAGCTCGTACTTCTTTTCCTTCCATGACCTTTCTTGGATATGTTAGAGGATGGCAGTCGACATGGTTTTATTGCAAAGATATAGCTTCTCCCAAGATGTCGACTAGCCTTTCCCCTTTCACATCTGATCGTCATGCCGTCCCCAAGTCCCTAAAGGTGTCAGAAGGAGAAAAAGTCCAAGTGGGAATCTTGGTGGACACCGTAGTGAAACTCGTCCATGGCGGAGTGACCGGCCTAGACCCCCTGGAGACATTCCTCAGTCAACGAATCCAACCACTCAAGGCCAGGGACCACACTAGGTGGCATTATGCAGGCCCCGGAGACTCGACCCAGATGCATCCATAAGAGGTTTCGCAAGCAACTGTCGAGTAGTGGCTTCGCAGTATCACCGAAGCTTGTGACAATCCCCTGAGAGCCAAGAGGATCCAACCTTACTCAGCTGAGAATCCGCCGAAGGTTTTGGTAAATTACACCTTGTTGACTGACACACTATAGTATCAAGTGGTTGATTAATTTGTTGACTGACTTCATTATTTGAACCATGCAGAAGTGGACGCACATGTACTCGCCTGTGCCCAACGGGACCCAGCCTGAAGATGGTGGGGAGAGCGAGGGCGGAAGTGTGTACGTCGACGGCTCTTATGACAGTGAAGACGAATATGAAGACTCGGGTGAGAACGAGGAGGAACTCGAGTCTCCTCCATGCACCGAATGCCGCTCCAAGTCCGTCAAGACCCTGCAACCGCTGCGGACAAGGCTCGGCTCCGAGTGAAAAGAACCCGAAATGGAGACCCTCGATCGTCGAGTCAAGTGAACGATCGGCAAAGCAGCCCAAGCTCAATACAGGAGAGCCCTACAAAGCTCTGCCTCGCATGAAGATGGCTGTGCCCGTTGTCTCAACGTAAGTATTTGCTTTCATCTTTCGCTATCGACTGCAACTTCTAATTTTTGTTGACCGAGTGGATTTTGATCTTCCAGTGCTGCTACCTCAATGACGTTGCCTCCAAGGGACGGGGAGGAGCAAATGGATGTGGATACTGCTGATGCGGCTACTTCTCAGAGAGGTAAGTAAATCTTTATGCAGCTCTGATTCTTGAAGCTCTTAGATTGCGAAAGTCAATATTGCTGATTGATATTTGCAGAAATCATTCAACTGGAGGATGACGAAAAACAACCTCGGGGTACTAGGTGTGAAGGTGAGACCTTTGGTGCCCCGCGATTACGCGTCCGAAGAACTCCGTCAGCAAAGACGCCTTAGCGGTCGACTGCTGGATCCTCCCAGGGGATAAGCAACTCGGCACGGGTCAAAGCCGATCCTGCAGTGCCTCTGTCGAGTGCTCCACCAGCTGTTTCAACTATCGTGACGTCGACTCCAACCGAACCAGCTTAGACTACCTCGACTGCCCTAGCCGCGACGCCGATCCCGCCGGTGACTGCTTTTCCTCTCCACCGCATTCTGGAAGATCTGATCGGGGCTGCAAGGGAGGCCATGATCCAGGCAGAGCAGATGATGTTGCGCACCAAAGAGGCGTACGAGGCCAGCAAGTTGGCTTACGATGCGAGCACAACACTTTGCACCAATGTCCGACTAAGTTCGATTGTAAGTACATTTCCGACTGAATTCCTGTCTTCTTTGATTGTACACCCAGTGGGTGTTTGTTTTCCACTTGTAGAATATTTGAAAGTTCTCCATTCAAATAGGTCAGGTCTTAATCGAGTAGGTTTTGATCCAGTGGGGGCACGTTGAGTGCACCCACTGGGTTTAGTCCCCGAGACCGCTGTCGAGTGCTTGCATTGGTAGGGGTCTTAGAGTTCGACGTATGCGGAATACGTTTGTTGGTTGACATGTCGAGCGAAGTTTGTTCTGGCCGTCCCACACCGATCTACCTTGTAGGTTTCATGGATATCATTCATCAACCAAGATATGATGCTACTTCAGGGTAGTGGGGTACGGATCACTTGACGGATCGAGTGTTAGCATGTCCAGTGGGGGCACTCTGTGTGAACGCACTAGGTGTAGTCCCCGAGACCGCTGTCGAGTGCTTGCACTGGCAGGGCTCTTTAAAGAGACGATATTCATATGCTTGCACACGTTTTTTATTTCTCTACCACTCGACGGATCGAGAGTTAGCAGATCCAGTGGGGGCACACTGAGTACACCCACCGGGTGTAGTCCCCGAGAACGTCGTCGAGTGTTTGCACTGGCGGGGGTCTGGTAGAGACCGTCGAATGCTCAAACAAGGCAGACCTTGTCGAATGGGTGTAGTCCCTAAGACTGCCGTCGAGTGCTTGCACTGGCGGGGGTCTGATAGAGACCGTCGAATGCTTAGACAAGGCAGACCTTGTCGAATGTTTTAGGAACCAGTGGGGGCACGCTAAGTGCACCCACTGGGTGTAGTCCCCGAGGCTACTGTTGATCATAGACGATGGGCAGTAGTCTTAAAAACTTGAACTCAGGACTTCTTTCGTGCACGGAGTATGATTCCCACTCGACATGTCAAGTGCACTTTATTTTTCTTAGCCATCCCACACCAAAGCTACCTTGTTGGTTTTATGGGCATCATTTCATCAACCATGCTATGACGCTGCTTTAAAGGTGCAGAGTGGAGTTGACGGGACACTCAATGGATTGAGTGTTAACAGTTCCAGTGGGGCACTCTCAGTGCACCCACTGGGTGTAGTCCCTGAGACAACCGTCGAGTGCTTGCACTGGCGGGGGTTTGATAGGAACCATCTTGAACTCTGGGTAGTTTACGGTACGCGGAGTACACGAGCCACTTGACATGTCGGGTGGACTTTTGCTTGAATCCGTCCTCTTCTGAACGCAGGTTTCATGGATATCATTCAATCAACCATGATATGACGCTACTTCAGGGTAGTGGGGTGGGGCGGGGTGCGCCACCCAGTCGACTGTTTTTTACCTTCTGCACTCAGGAACGTAGGTGTTTCTTGTCGATTGAATTTCGTTCTTTGTTGATTTCAGAGAGCTTGCGAACTTGGCACGCATTACAAAGACCTCGAGGAGGAAAGGAACTAGCTGCGAGTGGACTTGGAGGCTTCCAACAGTAGTTTGGAGCAAGTGCGGACTAAACTAAAAACTCTAGGAGGTAACTTCCGCCGATCCAATGCATTATTATCCTGAATTTCCATGCTTTGAACCGAGTGCTTTCACTCGAACAAATGTACGCAATAAAAATTGTCGACTCCAATCATGACTGAACAATGCTATTTCTTTAGATACCATGAAGAAGGCGCTGGAGGGCAAGGACAAAGCGCTTGCTGATGCCCAATGGGTGGCGAAGGAGAAGACTGAAGATGCTGATCAGAAGCTGTCCTCCACCAAGAAGATGGAGGTGGAAAACTCTAAGCTGAAGCAGGAGCGGGTGGAGCTCATCAAGAAAACTGAGCAGCTAACCAATAGGAGCAATGGCATGGAGAAGCACTTGGGGGGAGTTTGCGAGAAAGATGTACATCATGCTCGACAGTGAGTATCTCTGTCGACTGAACTTCATAAAATCTTTGACAACTGTATCTCATTAATCCTCCTCCCATTCCTTCTCCCCAACAGAATTCTGCCAGGACTATGAAAAAGAAACTGAAGAGATCGAGCCTAATTTGGATCCCACCAAGTCACCTGTAGGAGATGGAGTGGCCATGAACATGTTCCGACTCAACGTCAGGCTCCAAGGTGTCCAAGCATATGTCCTCCGACTGAAAGCTGCGATGGAGAAGATCGAAAAGGAACTGTGGCCTGAAGATACCCTTCAGTTTGACCTTACATCCATGATGGCACACCTTAACAACCTTCCCAGTCGAGTGCAGGCCTGGAAGAAATCTGTTGCCTGCTGTGGACTCGACGTGGCGCTCTCCCTTGTAAGAGTCCATTACAAGGAGGCAAGGGAGGAAAAGTTGAAGGAGCTCTGAGTAATGAACACGAAGAAGCTTCAGTTGGAAGATTTCATGGAGACCTTCATTGACACAGCCATGAGGATTGTAGATGGGATAGACTTGGATGCATTCGTTGAGCCAGCAAGCCCGTCGGGTGCTTGAAAAACTTGGTCTTTGAGAAAAACTTTATTTGCCTCGGTATGCCGAGTGGAATTATATTAGCTTTAAAACTTCATTCATGCCTTAAGCCTGAGCACGTTTGTTTGCCCGCGAAACATTTATCCGCGATGGAACTTTTGAATTTATCCATATTTGATTTTCAATCGTTTGTTCGACTAAATTTGTTTTTTGACTTAGGCGAAAACTGGTTCGCAGCTAAGAATCCGAGTGTGAGGGTTGCTCGATACTCGTAATATTTTTGAACCTAGGCAAAGAATGATTTGCAGCTAGGTCGTCGAGTGGATGGACTACTATCCACTCGGCGGGTTTTTTAACTTAGGCGAAAGCATGTTCGCAGCTAAGCCCCCGAGTGTGAGAATTGCTCAACACTCGGAGTAATTTTGAATTTTGGCGAAGATTGATTTGTAGCTAAGTCGTCGGGTGTGTGGAATGCTATCTACTCAGCAAAGTTTTTAACTTAGGCGAAAGCATGTTCGTAGCTAAGCTCCCGGGTGTGAGGATTGCTTAACATTCGGAGTAGTTTTGAACTTAGGCGAAGGCATGTTCGCAGCTAAGCCCCCGGATGTGAGGATTGCTCAACACTCGGAGTAGTTTTGAACTTAGGTGAAGGCATGTTCACTGCTAAGCCCCCGGATGTGAGGATCTCTTCAACATTCAGAGTAGTTTGGAACTTAGACGAAGACTGATTCGTAGCTAAGTTATCGAGTGATTGGATTGCTATCCACTCGGAAAGGTTTTAACTTAGGCGAAAGCATGTTCACAGCTAAGCCCCCGAGTGCGAGGATTGCTCAACACCCAGAGAAGTTTTGAACTTAGACGAAGGCTGTTTCGTAGCTAAGTTGCCAAGTGAATGGACTGCTATCCACTCGGCAGGGTGTTTAACTTAGGCGAAAGCATGTTCGCGGCTAAGCCCCCTAATGTGAGGATTGCTCGACACTCGGAATGGTCCGAGGTGTGAAATTGCATGATCGGAATCGAAAAAAGACTGCGGAAGTCTAGCTTGCACATATGACATGCTCTGAAATATTTTTATTACATAAAAAACCTTTCTATCTCTAGGTATAGAAGCGTCGGAGCAAGTCTATGTTCCAGGCCCGTGGCTCCTCCATCTGCTTATTGAGGTTGTACAAGTGATAAGCTCTGTTGTTCAACACCTTCATGACGATGAAGGGACCCTCCCACGCAGGAACAAGCTTGTGGGGTCGCTGTTGATCCACTTGGAGCACCAAATCCCCCTCATGAAATGACCGACGCTTGGCATTCTTCACATGGAAGCGCCGCAGATCTTGCTGATAAGCTGTGGTCCGGATCAGGGCCATCTCTCGCTCTTCCTCTAGGAGGTCGACGCCATCCTATATGGCTTGTTCAGCTTCGGCTTTAGAATAAAGTTCCACTTAGGGAGAGTTGTGAAACAAATCACTCGGCAGGACAGCTTCGACTCCATAGACTAGGAAAAAAGGGGTCCATCCAGTCGACCGATTGGGTGTTGTTCTCAGGCCCCATAAAATAGATGGCAATTCTGTCACCCAGGCTCCAGCGGCATGGTCCAAGTCGCGCATGAGATGAGTCTTCAAACCTTGAAGGATGAGGCCGTTAGCTCGCTCAACTTGACCATTAGTTTAGGGGTGTGCAATAGACACATAATCCACCCGATTGCCTTGAGAGGTGCAGAAGTCTCTGAATTCTTCTAAGTCAAAGTTGGTGCTATTATCCGTGATAATGCTGTGAGGAACGCCGTATTGGAAAATTATTTCCCTCATGAATGTGACCGTCGTGCGAGAATTCAACTTCTTTATCGGCTTGACCTCTATCCACTTTGTAAATTTGTCATCTGCGACCAGCAAATGAGTGAATCCGCCTTTTCCAGTCTGAAAGGGACCAACCATGTCTAGTCCCCAAACAGCGAACGGCCAGGTGAGGGGGATTGTCTTCAAAGCAGACACCGGTTTCTAGGACAAATTTGCATAGAACTGGCACCCTTCACAATGATCGACAATGTCTTTAGCCATTTCATTAGCTCGTGGCGAGAAGAAACCAGCTCGGTATGCTTTAGCGACGATTGTCCGTGAGGACGCATGATGGCCGCAAGTTCTTGAGTGGATTTCATCCAAAATCACTCGACCTTCTTCAGGGGAGATGCAACGCTGCGTCACGCCAGTCGCACTTTCTCTGAACAGCTGATCCCCGATCACAGTAAAAGCTTTCTACCTGCGCACAATCTATTGAGCTTCTGTATCGTCTTCAGGGAGTTCTTGTCTAAGGATATATGCAATATAGGGCACCGTCCAATCGGGAATGACGACCAGAATCTCCATAACTAAATCAATTACGGCAGGTACATCGACTTCAGTCAGATCGGTGGAGCTCATAGCTTGCGGGGGCTCTTCAGTGAAAGGATCTTCTTGTATCGAAGGAGTATGGAGGTGTTCTAAAAACAAATTGATGGGGACAGGTCATCGAGTGGATCCAATCTTTGCCAGCTCATCAGCTGCTTGATTCTTCACTCTGGGAACATGATGAAGTTCCAGACCCTCAAATTTCTTCTCCAGCTTTCTAACAGCACTGCAGTATCCAGTCATAGTGGGGTTTTGAACGTCCCACTCCTTCATCATTTGATTAACCACCAAATCTGAGTCGCCATAAACCATGAGGCACTTGACGCCGAGTGAGATAGCCATGTGCAACCCATATAAAAGTGCTTCATATTTTGCTTCATTGTTGGAGGAATCGAAGTGGATTTGCAGGACATAACTGAGTTTGTCGCCCTTCGGAGATACTAAGATAGCGCTAGCACCAGACCCGTCCGACATTTTAGAACCATCGGAGAACATGGTCCAATGTGCCAAGTGAACCTGGATTGGCTGCTGCTGTTCAATCCACTCGGCCATAAAATCTGCAAGTGCTGAGATTTGATCGCTTTCTTGGCTTCAAACTTGATGTCAAAGTACAGGAGTTCGATTGCCCACTCAGCCACTTGACTAGTTGCGTCTCGATTGTTGAGAATCTCAGACAACGGAGCATGACTGACGACTGAAATCGAGTGGTCTTGAAAATAATGTGCCACCTTCTTTGCTGACAGATAAATGCCATAAACCAGCTTCTAGTAGTGAGGATATCTTTGCTTCGAAGGAGTCAATACTTCAGACACATAATAGACTGGGCATTGGACTTTGTAAGCTATGCCCTCCTCTTCCTGCTCGATAGTTAGCACTGTACTGACGGCCTGATTAGTGGCTGCAATGTACAGGAGCAAGGGCTCTTTGCTGCGAGGAGCAGCAAGCACCGGCTAGGTGGAGAGCAGGGCTTTGAGCTCGACAAATGCTGCTCCAGCTTTTGGAGTCCACTCGAACGTGTTAGACTTCTTCATAAGTCGGTACAAAGGCAATGCCTTCTCACCAAGATGAGAAATGAATCGACTCAATGCTGCCAAGCAACCTGCGAGCTTCTGAACATCGTGCACTCTCACGGGAGTCTTCATTCGGGTAATGGCACTGATCTTCTCAGGGTTGATGTCGATCCCTTGTTCGGAAACGAGAAAACAGAGTAACTTGCCGCCAGGGACACCGAAAGTACACTTAGCCGGATTCGGCTTTATATTGTATCTCCTCAGATTGGCGAATGTTTCGGCCAAGTCAGCCATCAGGTTGGAACCTTTGCGGGACTTGACCACTATATCGTCCATGTAAGCTTCGACATTCCAAGGGATCTGGTCGAGTAAACACTTCCGAATCATGCGCATGAAAGTAGCGCCGGCATTTTCAACCCGAATGGCATGGTGATGTAGCAAAAACACCCGAATGGGGTGATGAAGGCTGTTTTTATTTCATCTGGGCCAAATAGACGGATTTGATGGTATCTAGAGTAAGCATCTAGAAACGATAAACGCTCGCATCCCGTAATCGAGTCAACAATCTGATCTATGCGTGGGAGCAGAAAATGATCCTTTGGGCAGGCCCGATTGATATGCTTGAAGTCAATACACATACGTAGCAACTTGTCCTTCTTGGGAACCATGACAACATTCGAGAGCCACTCGGAGTGGTAAATCTCCCGAATGAACTTGGCTTACAAGAGACGAGCCACCTCTTCACCGATTGCTTTACGCTTCTCTGCCGCCGATCGACGCAAATGCTCCTTGACGGGTTTGGCCTTCAGATCAACTCTCAGTCAGTGCTTAGTTATGTCCTGCAATTTTTTTCCTCAACAACTTAAGAATATAGTAATAAATAATTTTTTCTCATGAGTAAATAGGGTGGCTATATCATTCAATTTAGTAAGATGTGCCACAATAGTTTTAGATTCGTAACCATGGAAAGGATCAGATTCAACCAAAGTAATTATCTCAAGATCGACAGAGAATTCATAATCCTTATTAGTAACAAAAGATAGGTGAAGTAGCAAACTTAGGATCATATTGCATTCTAGCATTCAAAGATTTTTCCTTCCACTTGCATAGCAATTTCTTAAGATCATCTCTATCCTTACAAGTTGGAAAGTCCCTAGCTACCTCTCCTTCCATAACATAACCATTAGGAATATTAGGCAATTCATATGTAGGAGAGATAGGTCTAGTAGCTGTCTCATAGTGTTCAATTTCAATAATTTCATCAGTTTCAGAGATATCATCATTTTCAGCATTGACTCTAGCAATCTGTTCATCAAGAAATTCACCAGTGGCACATTATTATCAACCAAAGTATCATCATAAGCATCATGCATAGCAGAAGTGGCATCATCAATTACTTGCAACATGTCATAACTAATAGCAGGTGGTGGTGTCGCAAATTTACTCATAACAGAAGGTGAATCAAGTGCAAAGCTAGATGCCAGTTCCTTACCTCCCCTCGTAGTAGAGGGATAGATCTTGGTTTTTGGGTCTTTCAGATTCTTCATAGTGATCAACATATATAAATCCCAAGTGACTCAGAGAATAGAGCTATGCTCCCCGGTAATGGCACCAGAAAAAGGTCTTGATAACCCACAAGTATAGGGGATCGCAACAATTTTCGAGGGTAGAGTATTCAACCCAAATTTATTGATTCGACACAAGGGGAGCCAAAGAATATTCTCGAGTATTAGCAGCTGAGTTTTCAATTCAAGCACACCTGAAAGACTTAATATCTGTAGCAAAGTATTTAGTAGCAAAGTAGTATGGAAGTAACGGTAACGATGGCAAAAGTGAAAGTAGCAGTTTTGTAGTGATTGTGACACTAGCAACGGAAAAGTAACTTAGAAAAGATCAATATGTGAAAAGCTCATAGGCAATGGATCGGTGATGGATAATTATGTCGGATGGCATTCATCATGCAACATTTATAACATAGGGTGACACAGAACTAGCTCAATTTCATCAATGTAATGTAGGCATGTATTCCATATATAGTCATACGTGCTTATGGAAAAGAACTTGCATGCCATCTTTTGTCCTACCGTCCCGTGGCAGCAGGCTCCAAATGGAAACTAAGGGATATTAAGGCCTCCTTTTAATAGAGAACCGGACCAAAGCATTAGCACTTCGTGAATACATGAAGTCCTCAAACTACAATAATCACCGGAAATAGTCCCAGTTATTGTCACCCTAGGGGATGCGGATCATAACTCGTAATAGGTGTCTACAACTTGCAAGATAGGATCAAGAACACATATATATTCATGAAAACATAATCGGTTCAGATCTGAAATCATGGCACTCGGGCCCTAGTGAGAAGCATTAAGCATAGCAAAGTCATAGCAACATCAATCTCGGAACATAGTGGATACTAGGGATCAAACCCTAACAAAACTAACTCGATTACATGGTAAATCTCATCCAACCCATCACCATACAACAAGCCTACGATGGAATTACTCATGAACGGCGGAGAGCATCATGGAATTGGTGATGAAGAATGGTTGGTGATGATGATGGCGTCGATTTCCCCTCTCCGGAGCCCAAAACGGACTCTAGATTTGGCCTCCCGAGGAAGAAAGGGAGGTGATGGCAGCTCCGTATCGTGAAACATGATGAACTATTCTCTCTGATTTTTTCTCCACGAATAGGAATATATAGAGTTGGAATTAAGGTCGGCGGAGCTCTAGGGGGGCCACAAGCCTGCTAGGTGCGACCGGGGGGTGGTGCGCCCTATGGGCTTGTGACCTGTGGGTGCCCCCTCCAGTTGATTCTTTTGAGAGTATTTTTGATTAATTCCAAAAATAAATCTCCCTAAAATTTTAGGTCAACCCGAGAACTTTTATTTCTGCACAAAAATAACACCAAGGCAATTTTGCTGAAAACAGCGTCAGTTCGGGTTAGTTCCATTCAAATCATGCAAATTAGAGTCCAAAACAAGGGTAAAAGAGTTTGGAAAAGTGGATACGATGGAGACGTATCAGATGTCGACGCCGACGAGCATGTGGGCCAGGCATCGTCGACGTCGAGATAAATTCCTTTGATAACATTTTCTTATCGTTTAACTAATTTTTTAAACTCATTTTAGACTCATTTTACTCAGTTTTCTGGAATGTCGCTTCTCAGCAAATCACAACCCTTGATATGCCTACTTTCTAGCACAAGTCATGCCAAAATTTCGACATACCTTTGCTAAAAAGTGGACATATCGAGCGGCTAAAATTTACCAGAACGGAAATGAATCAACATTCTTGCAAAACATAGGCCACTTGGATCATTTGCATATAAAAGTAAGAAAAATATAGAACTTGAAAAAAATGCATAAGGTTTTTCATATTTGGCACATTCATATTTGGCTCTAAACAAATTTAGCTAACAAACCTAACCGTAGAATCAACCTAACTCTAGAATCAACCTAACCCCCCTAATCAACCTAACCCTAGAATCAACCTAACCCCCTAATCAACCGAACCCTAGAATCAACCTAACAAACCTAACCCTAGAATCAACCTAACCCCTCTAATCAACCTAACGCTAGAATCAACCTAACAAACCTAACCCTGGAATTGACCTAACCCCCCTAATATTACAAAATGGCCAGATGCAAGAGGGGGTGAAGTGGGTGAGGATAGAGGGAAGAGGGAGGGAGCAGGGGCTACCTACATAGGGAGGGGTGCGACGGTGAGAGAGGGGGCGATGGTGAGGGAGGCTGCAACGGTGAGGGAGGGGGCGACGGCGAGGGAGTGCGCGATGGCGAGGGAGGACCGGGGCGCGACGGTGGCGGCGTCAAGGCGATGGCGACGGCGGCGGTCGGGGGGAGAGGACCATTGAGAGGGAGAGGGGATCAAATGGGGAGGGAGATGGTGGGGATCAAATGGAGAGAGGGGGATACGGTGGGGGTCGAGTAGCAGTAGCGCTGGAATGGGAACCTGCTACTGCTAAGTATCATAGCAGTAGCGCTGGTGGGAGCCCAGACCCTGCTGCTAATCAGGGCCCACCTGCTAGAAACGTACAACCATAGCAGTAGCGGTGGTCCACCGGCAAGCGCTACTTCTACGACTGTAGTAGTAGCGCTGGTCTTGGACAACTACTACAATTACAGGTAGCCACTGGCGGTGGCGACGGGACCACTTATCAGTAGCACTGGTTAGGTAGCCCGCACTGCTGCTACGGTTCTACTTGTAGTGTTGGTTGGTTTCCAGCTCTACTACTAATTAACAATAGCGCTTTCCCTATATCTAGCGCTACTGCTAAAACCTTGTCTTTGGGTTTCTCCTAGTAGTGGTCCCGAGACTTTAATGGCCATTTGGATCCCTTGGGCCCTGGATGTCTGATCCATGATCCTACCACTAGTAGGTGACCCCATCATTAGCCCCCGAATCAGTTGAGGTTTAGATGGACGAGGAATGACAATTTGGAGTGACCCTGGAACATCGAGGGCACCTGGAATACGGCTCGGGGCTTTCTTCACTCGATTCAAAGAAGGAACCATAATAGATTCACGACCGAAGATTTCCGAATGATCGTATTGGGTTGACTCCTATGCCCAATCCGATGGCACTCGATTGTCTCTCTCTCGAGATAGGCTAGCGGATCGCATGGGAGCATGCCAATAATTTCGAGTGATTGCGTAGGAGTGAGGACTGATCCTCTCTGGGTCCTAGGGGAACTCCTTCGACCATGTTTGTGCGTATCCGAGTGAACAGGGACCCGTAGAAGGTATTTGGTGGACCTAAATATGTTATTTTAGGCAAGCGGGCGTAGAGACCACTCACACTGATTTGCAGCAAAATTCCCGCGGGTTTGAAACGAGGGCGGCGTGCGCAGAAGCAATTGTGCCGTGGTAGTGGGGAACATGGGCATGACGCTTCAATTTCTGCGCCAGGGATTTCGCCACATGCCCTGACCGCACTGATAACGGGATCTTGTGGATCTCGTCGCGCCCAAGGATTGACGGTTGGAGATCCACTAACCTGTGGTATAAATCTCTACAGAGCGGGGTGGGAGGAATTCATTTCCTCTTTCTTCCTTATTTCTTCCTCCGCAACTCCGCTGCGCCCCATCACATTTGTGCACCTCACTCGCCTTTGAGTGCCAATCCGACAAGAGAGGATGATGAAGTGCTCAGTTGCGATGTCCGAGTGGACGAGGAGGGAATCACGGCGGTATTAATCGAGCACCGATGTCGCATCAGGCCGAATCCAGGGTGACTGGGTTGCATCGCGGGTCTCATGAGACTACCTGCTAGAGTTGGAGAGCCAAGGGCTTCTAGACGGCTGGAGCTGGAGGCTGACAGAGATAGGTGATCTCGAGTCGTCGCCGCATGGGGGCGAGCGGGTCCTTCTGTCGACCCATATTGAAAGAGATTTTTCTTTGCCTCCTCATCCTTTCTTCCGAGCATCGGGGCTCAACTTCACCATCTTCCTCCAAATGATATATCCTACACTAGTAGAAAACAAGGCTTTGAAACAGGCCAGAATATTGCATTAGTCCCGGTCGTGTTACGAACTGGGACTAATTGGTGCATCAGTCCCGGTTCATGAGGCCAGGGCGTCGGCCGGGCCTCTGTAGGAACCAGGACTAAAGAGATGCTTCTATATATGTTAGCTCCTGGCCCAGCCCCTTTAGTCTCGGTTGGTGGCTGGAACCGGGACTAAAGAGATGCCTATATATATGCTTGACCCTGCCCGCTCACTCCTATGTTTTTTTGGCCGGACGATGCGTGGGAGGTGTGTGCTGCTCTGCTCTCACCTCCTATGCACAACGAGGTGTTCGATGAAATGCCAGAGCCACGCTTAAGCTTTGTCCTCTCCAAGCTCGACCTCCAAGCTCATTTCCCCAAGATTTATCTAGGTTTGACGGTCTGTCACGTCCCATCCACGTCCTCACCGTCGTTGATCGCCCAAGCCGATCTCGTCGTCGGCACCACCGTGGTGAGCCTCTTGTTCTTATCTTCTTTTTAAAAGAAAAAATTTCTTACTTGTATGTTTTACATAGATACTTGTATAAATTTCTTACTTTTATTATTGTTTGTTATTATATAGGTCCATGGTTATGGTATCTGCCCACGTCAGCCCTCGTCTGGTCTATGATTCGTATGTGGTATATTATCTTTTATAACTATTTGTTTCATTTAGTGTTTATGACAATTATGTTGACAAACGTGACATAGGTGTGTTTATCTTGGAGGTATGTGAACCTGAAATTCCAACCGACCCTCTTGTCGAGATGTTAAATTTAGTTGAAAAATAAAATGAGGATTTGAAAGAAAAATTCAAAAGAATTGTGGAGGAGAAGATGAAATTGGAGTTGCATGTTGCCGATATCGTCGATGACCACAAGATCAAGATGGATGCAATGCGCTTGAAGATTAGAAAGATAAAAAATATGCCATTGATAGTGAGGCTTAGTATCATTATGATGTTGGATCAATTGGTACCTTAGTTGCGATTATGATCTCATTTGTTGTTGTATTTAAATGTTTTACATAGTTGTATGTTAGTTTTAATTTATGCTTTAATTACATGCTCTAGAGAGCTATATGTTGTTATATGAGAACTATGTATGAAATTTATGTATTTATTTTTTCAGTAATAACATTTGATCACTATTGTATTTTGGTTTTAATGTGATGATGAACTTGTATTAATTTGGTCACTTCTCTATTCATGATGTTCTGTAATGGTTATTGATACATTAGCACATGCTATGTGGGTGAAGTTATGATACCATGCCAATTTTCAACCATTTCAGAGTTCATTTGCAGCACTTTTCAATTTCAGGGTCATTTTAGCTCAAAATAAATCATGAAATGCATGAAAAAATAGCAAATGAAGTCAGAAAAGGGTTGAAAAGTGATGATGTGGCTTTGAATGATGCATATTGAATGTAGGAAAAGTCTTAGTCAAAATATGTTTAAAAATGAAATCCCTTTGTAATAGACGAGTTTTTGTCCGAAACCCTCATACTTCGAAGGAGATTGTCCAATTTGTACACGAAGTGCATCTAGTTTTTCCCGTAACCCTCTCAGCATTTTAGCACATGCTATGTGGGTGAAATTATGATACCATGCCAATTTTAATCATTTCAGAGTTCATTTGGAGTGCTTTCCAATTCCAGGGTCATTTTAGCTCAAAATGAATCATGAAATGCATGAAAACTAGCAAATGAAGTCCGAAAAGGGTTGAAAAGTGATGATGTGGCTTCGAATGGTGCATATTGAATGCATACAAATTATTGAGTTAAAATATGTTTAAAAAATGAAATCCCTTTGTAATAGACAAGTTTTCGTCCGAAACCCTGATACTTCGAAGGAGATTGTCCAGTTTGTACACAAAGTGCATCTAGTTTTTCCCATAACCCTTTCAACTTGTCGGCACATGTTATGTGGGTGAAATTATGATACCATGCCAATTTTCAACCATTTCAGAGTTCATTTGCGGCGCTTTTCAATTTCTAGGCAATTTAGCTCAAAATAGATCATGGAATGCATGAAAAATAGAAAATGAAGTCAGAACAGGGTTGAAAAGTGATGATGTGGCTTTGAATGGTGGATATTGAATGCAGAAAAATTCTTGAGTTAAAATATGTTAAAAAATGAAATCCCTTTGTATAGACGAGTTTTCGTCCGAAACCGTGATACTTCGAAGGAGATTGTCCAGTTTGTACGCGAAGTGCATCCAGTTTTTCTCGCAACCCTCTCAACTTTTTAGCACATGCTATGTGGGTGAAATTATGATACCATGCCAATTTTCAACCATTTCAGACTTCATTTGCAGTGCTTTTCAATTTCAGGGTCATTTTAGCTCAAAATAAATCATGAAATGCATGAAAAATAGCAAATGAAGTCAGAAAAGGGTTGAAAAGTGATGATGTGGCTTTGAATGGAGCATATTGAATGCAAAAAAAATCTTGAGTTAAAATATGTTTAAAAATATGCATAAAAAGTCTTTTATAAAACTGTAATAGCACAAAGAATGAACTAAAGAGAATGAATTAAATATAATATTCTTCATTAGTAAAAAGATTCAAAATAATATTAACTTAAATTATCAAAGTATTTATTTGTTAAAAACTTTAATAGTAAAATGAATTTTCATAAAGTATATTTTTTACAAGCTTTAATAGAAACTAAAAAGCTTTTATAAAACTCTAATAGCAAAAGGAATCAACTAAAAAGAATCAATAAAAAATAAAACTTATGCAACTAAAATTATATAACTAAAAATAATATATGCAAAAGGCCTGTCTACTAGGCACGACGGCCTGCATATGACTAGAAAACCTACAAATGGGCCAGGATGAAGGCCCGCAGTGCTAACAGGCCCAACAGGGCGTTAAATAGGCATGTACTGCTTGCATTAGAGAGGAGCTCGACAAGGCAGCGGTAGCAGCGCTTATAAACCGCTCCGAGCCCTCTCTACTAGCGAGGTGGGACTAAATTTTGGCCACGGGAAGCACAACCGTTTAGTCCCGGTTGGTGGCGCCAACCGGGACTAATGCCCACCTTTAGTCCCGGTTGGTGCCACCAACCGGGACTAAAGGTCTCTGCTTCCTGCCTTTTGGGCTGCTGAAAAATGACCTTTAGTCCCGGTTGGTGGCTCCAATCGAGACTAAAGGGGGGCATTAGTCCCGGTTGGTGGCTCCAACCGGGACTAAAGGTCTCTGTATATAAGCAGCACTTTGGAAATTTTTCCAAATGCCATCTGCAGTTCCCCCGTTGATGCCGGAGACCACCTCAATGCCGCCAGGCTGCCCAAGCTCCCTGTCGCCTCCGGGCCGTCCTCGAGCCCGCTCCTCATTGCCGAACCTCCCCGCCGTCCTCGTCGCCGAACCTCCTCGCCCTCCTCCCTGAGCCTGCTCCTCGTCGCTGCCCCCGACGCTATCCCCAAGCCCTTCCCAACGCCGTCACCTCGTCGTCGCCCCCGAACCCGCTCCTCATCACCGGACCTCCCATACGTCCTCGTCGTTAGACCTCCACGCTCTCATCCCTGAGCACGCTCCTCATCGCCGCCCCCCGACGCCGTCCCTGAGCCCCGCCTGGCGCCGTTGCCGATCCCCCCACATGTCATCACGCCAGCCCGCCCCGACAAGCCCTGCCAAAATGTATGATGCAAAATATTTAACTGAATTTACTGATTTTTTACAGTAGTAAACAGTGCACATCAAGTGTATGATGAAATGCTAGAGGGATCTAGCAACTTTAGGAATTTTTGAGAATTTTTGTGGTGAGGTGTTGATGCACAAAAGAGAGTCTGGCAAAGTTTCAGAATTTTTGGAGCAATTTAAATTGGGCTTTGACCAAGGAGTTTGAATCTGGTCCAAATTTGAAGTGAATGAAATTTGAAAATTGTGAACTATGGAACCAAATGTTTTTGCTGGAATGGGTTGTGGGTACTATCAAATAGATGGAGTAATTTTTGTGGTTGCAAAAGAATTGGGGAGAATGTAGCTCCTTTGCAAATCAAAGAACATTTTTTGCATTAGAGTTCATTTTGTCTTTGCTATGTTCCTGCAATGCCATGTATGTTTGTTGCATCAAATATGTATGATATGTTAGATGGATATATAGATATGTTTAGATGGATGGATGATCATTTTGTATTTAGAGTTGATTTTGATGTTCATTGAAGAAATTTTGTGTGTGGCAAAGTTATGAAATTTAGAGCTTTTGACCTTAATTATATGGAAATCTTTAGGAATGTTGTGGCGTATACTCTACTCTGCTCAAGATCGATGGATGGATGGATGTATATATATATAAAATGTTGATATGTTACCCCCCTTCACCTATATCATGTTGTGCCGCGTTGGAACACCCCTAACTTTCTGCGGAATTCAACATATCCTCGATAACTTCGACATGATGGGGGAGGCGGTCCACAAAGTATCCTATCTCGAAGGATAGCTAGGACGACTCATCAGACATGAGGGGGAGGAGTCCTCGACGATCGTCTAAAACTGACCGTTATAAAACTTGTGAACTTGGCATGATGTTTGCCACTAATCCATTGCTCATATGCATACGATTCCTTGTTGTGATTAAGTCTATGTTTGCGACTAATCCATCTCTCATGGTTGTATATTGCCACGTTGTAATATTTGCAGAAACTATGGACAGAGACTTCAAAAAAGAAGAGTTATTGGGGCATATAATCCTAACCGGAGGTGATATCAATCTCACCTTGTCGTTTCTCAACAAGACCGATGGTGAGGAAAGAGAGGATGGCGGCTCCGGTGAGGAGGAAGGAGATTATGACGTATCCGGTGATCGAATGGAGAAGGGAGCCCTAACGGCTTCAAAGTCCGGCGATGTATATATATGTATATGTGTGTGTATATATATTAATCCTCTGCGGACTAGATGTATTAATTGTTTTGTATGTACATATATTAACGCTTCTTTCTTCTTCTAATTAGCCATCCGATACAGCTCCACTTCGGTAAGGAGACGAGGCCTGATGAGAAGGTTGGACCCGGAAGACAGGTTCATGATTGAAGAAATCTCTCCAGAAGGCCAACCGATTGCTCCCAAGAGGTGAAACGGACCAAGAACATATTTATACACCAGTGTGGAGTTATTGTTAGGGACAGCATCCAAGAATGGAATAAGAAGAAGGACCCTGAAGTTCCATATGTACATGATGGACTAAAAGATGATCTTTAGAACACGATGATGAGAAATGTCAGCCTACCGCCAGAGGAGGATCCGAATAACCCAGTTATACAATGAAAGGTCAAGGCGTTTCCTCTTAAGAAGATGGCAGAACTATTCAAGAACTTGAAGAGAGAATTGAATAGAAAGTTTGTCGAGAAAGACAAGACTCCAGAATTCAAAGGTCAATGCTTGAAGATGAAAGGTCACTCGCCCGCATTTGTGGACTACAAGAAATCTGAGAAGGCTAAGAACAGGTCACTTATAAATAAGAAAAATGTTGCAAGGAAGGAGTATTACCATGTTATGGGGTCATGTGGCTACACTAAAGCCCGGCCTGCATGGGACAAGGCTTTGTAAGACCTGCTTGCTAAAGATGTCTAACCAGCAACATTGCACTGGCCAGATCGGGCAAGGACTTGGTTCTTTGAGGTTTGGGGATCGTTGGACCCAGAAACATGGAAGTGTGTCTGGACGAAAGCTCAACTTCAAATACCCATCAAAAAACTTGAGGATGCAATCAAGAAATTGTAGGAAGGGAGGTTCGTTCCTGACAGAGATAAGGACGAGCTGTCATTTGCCCTCGGGAATCCTGAACACCCTGGACGAACACGAGGCACATCAGGCTCCATTTCATGGAAAGTTGGGTTTCCCGACAACACTGGTTATAGAAGCCGACAAAGAAAGAAGAAAGAGGAAGCAAGCAAAATGCAGAAGATGAATGAAAGATTAGCGAAACTAGAGGCACTTGAGAGCTAGCGAGCTACCAGCCAACCATCTCAGCGGCACGAAGATCCTTCATTGGAGACAACCCGTGATGCTACCCCACCATCTCAACGGAGAAGCAGCATGGCTTCCATGGAGCTCGTTCATACTTATAGCATGACTCCTCGCTACCCCGTGGATGGTATCACGAATAATGAATATTGTGTGCTTATGGAGACATGCCATAACCTGACCTTGAAGGCGGCGGTCGGGTATGTCTTACCTCCTCGACCTGATGCAACTTTCCATTGCACTCCGGTTCTAGTTGACTTTGCTATTGCATTAAGTAAGATGACATGATGTAGAGGGATAAACTCAAGCAATGTGACGAAAACCCCATCTTTTTATCCTTGATGGCAACAACACAAGTATGTGCCTTGCTACCCCTACTTTTTCACTGGGTAAGGACACTGCAAGATTGAACCCAAAACTAAGCACTTCTCCCATTGCAAGAATTACCAATCTAGATGGCCAAACCAAACCAATAACTTGAAGAGACTTGCAAAGATATGAAATCATTCATATAAGAATTCAGAGAAGATTCAAATAATATTCGTGGATAATCTGATGATAAACCCACAATTCATTGGATCTCGACAAACACACCACAAAAGAGTATTACATCGGATAGATCTCCATGAATATCACGGAGAACATGGTATTTAAGAACATAGAGAGAGAAGAAGCCATCTAGGTACTAGCTATGGACCCAAAGGTCCATGGTGAACAACTCACATATCATCGGAAGGGCAACATAATTGATGTAGATGCCTGTCACAACCCTAGTTTTAACCTTGCCTGACATTACATTCATACATGCACTTAATTCTCTTTGCAAATGAATTGAGGAAATAATCAAGCCTCAGAAATCATTTTTGCCAAAATAAGCATTATAAAAATTACTTCAAATAGATCCAAGAAAATGTCCCTCATGTTGTGATAAAATATTAGAATGATTGAAAATGTCAATCAATATTTTTGGATCATAGGAAAATTTTATCTTGGGCATTTGAATTAACCAAAAAATTAATTGCATTGGACTTATATTATTATATTTAGAAATATGAGTTCAATAATTCTGGAAAATTTTATGTGGCATGGGTTATTTCCAATTAGCTCACATGACAATTTTTAGGATTTTATAAAATGGTTAAGTATTTTTTTTAGCTAGAACAAATGTCAGAAAAGAAAAATAAAAATAATAAAAAGAAAGGCAGAGCACTTACCTAGCTCCCTGGCCCAACTGGGAAGTGGCCCAGTGGCCAGTCACCCTCTTCCTCCCGCTAGGAGGACATGGCGCGTGGCTGGAGCACGTGAGCACGCGCCTCACCACGTTCTACTTGCGGTCGATGCCCCCCGATGGATATGGACACCGAGGCCCTCCTGTACATGTCTCTCCCCCTCGCATCTCCTTTCTCCCTTCATCTGGCTCTCTTAACCCCGCATGCTCGAAGGCTGCCATCGCTGCCGCTCGCCACACCCGTAGCCACCAGCCTCCCCTCACCTCCCTGAGCCGCCCCGAAACTCCGCCACGACCCCCTTGACCCCTGCATGGAGCCAGGCGTCGTCGAGAGCACCATGAAGCCAAGGCCGTCGCCATCTTCTCCACCTCCGGTCGCCTCTCCTCGTCGGTGATTCGCGAGCTCTCCGGTGACGCCGAGCCCCTGTCTAGCCCCACTCGACGTGGTTGAGCATGGGCTCCAATCCAGTGCCATCAACGCACCAAACCGATGCTCGTAGCGAATTCCGGCGAACTTCCGCCACGGTTCTGGTCGTCGGCGGCCCAGCTCCAGTGGGCGCTGGCGTGGACTGTGTTGGAAATATGCCCTAGAGGCAATAATAAAATGGTTATTATTGTATTTCCTAGTTCATGATAATTGTCTATTGTTCATGCTATAATTGTGTTAACCGGAAACCGTAATACATGTGTGAATACATAGACCACAACATGTCCCTAGTGAGCCTCTAGTTGACTAGCTCATTGATCAATAGATGGTCACGGTTTCATGACCATGGACATTGGATGTCGTTGATAACGGGATCACATCATTAGGAGAATGATGTGATGGACAAGACCCAATCATAAGCATAGCACTAGATCGTGTAGTTCGTTTGCTAAAGCTTTTCAATGTCAAGTATCGTTTGCTTAGATCATGAGATTGTGCAAATCCCGGATACCGTAGGAATGCTTTGGGTGTGCCAAACTTCACAACATAACTGGGTGGCTATAAAGGTGCACTACGGGTATCTCTGAAAGTGTCTGTTGGGTTGGCACGAATCGAGACTGGGATTTGTCACTCCGTGTGATGGAGAGGTATCTCTGGGCCCACTCGGTAAGACATCATCATAATGAGCTCAATGTGACTAAGGAGTTAGCCACGAGATGATGTATTACGGAATGAGTAAAGAGACTTGCCAGTAACAAGATTGAATCTCGGGCTCATCGGTATTGTACCGGGAGTGCCGGGAGGGTGCCGGAGGACCCCCGGGAGGGGTGTGACGACCATAGGACTTTGTGGGCCCTTAGAGGAGGTGTGCCAGACCTTATTGGGCTGGCCAATACCGTCTAGAAAGGCCCATGCGGCTGGAGGAGTAGAGATAAGGGCAAAGGAGTTTGAAAAGGAGGAGATCCACCTCCCTTGTGGGAGGTGGACTCTCCTTTTGATTCGGCCGAAGCTCTCCTCCTTGGAGGAGAGTCCAAGACAGCCCTCCCTCTCCCTCCTCCTATATATACTTGAGGTTTTGGCCTTTTGAGAACAGTTCTGAACTCTCTCTCTCATGGCAAAGCCCTATCTATCGTCTTCCTCCTCCGTAGCGCTTAGGCGAAGCCCTGCCGGAATACCTTGCTACTCCACCACCACCACGTCGTCGTGCTGCTGTTGGAGCCCTTCCCCAACCTCTCCTTCCTCCTTACTGGATCAAGGCGTAGGAGACTTCATCGGGCTGCACATGTGTTGAACGCGGAGGTGCCGTTGTTCGGCGCTTAGATCGGAATCCACCGCGATCTGAATCGCTACGAGTACGACTCCATCAACCGCGTTCTTGCTTCCGCTTAGCGATCTTCAAAGGTATGAAGATGCAATCTCTCCGCACTCGTTGCTGGTTTCTCCATGGATAGATCTTGGTGATCGTAGGAATTTTTTTGATTTACTACTACGTCTCCCAACAGTGGTATCAGAGCTAGGTCTATGCGTAGAATCTATGCACGAGTAGAACACAAGTTGTTGTGGGCGTCGATTTTGTTAATATGCTTACCACTACTAGTCTTATCTTGATTCGGTGATATTGTGGAATGAAGCGGCCCGGACCGACTTTACACGTACGCTTACGTGAGACAGGTTCCACCGCCTGATATGCACTTGTTTCATAAGGTGGCTAGCGGGTGTCTGTCTCTCCCACCTTAGTCAGATTGGATTCGATGAAAAGGGTCCTTATAAAGGGTAAATAGCAATTGGCATATCACGTTGTGGTTTTGGCGTAGGTAAGAAACGTTCTTGCTAGTAACCTATAGCAGCCACGTAAAAACTTGCAACTACAAATTAGAGGACGTCTAACTTGTTTTTGCGGCATATGCCTTGTGATGTGATATGGCCAAAGGATGTGATGTGATGCATTGTGATGTATGAGATTGATCATGTTCTTGTAATAGGATTCACGACTTGCATGTCGATGAGTATGACAACCGGCAGGAGCCATAAGAGTTGTCTTATTTTATTGTATGACCTGCGTGTCAATCATAAACGCCATGTAATTACTTTACTTTAATGCTAAACGTTAGACATAGTAGTAGAAGTAATAGTTGGCGAGACAACTTCATAAAGACACAATGATGGAGATCATGGTGTCGTCCCAGTGATAGTGATGATCATGGTGCCCCGAAGATGGAGATCAAAGGAGCAAGATGATATTGGCCATATCATGTCACTATATTGATTGCATGTGATGTTTATCATGTTTACATCTTATTTGCTTAGAACGACGGTAGTAAATAAGATGATCTCTCAATACAATTTCAAGAAAAGTGTTCACCCTAACTGTGCACCGTTGCTAAGGATCGTTGTTCCGAAGCACCACGTGATGATCAGGTGTGATAGGTTCTAACGTTCGCATACAACGGGTGTAAGCCAGATTTACACACGCGGAACACTTAGGTTGACTTGACGAGCCTAGCATGTACAGACATGGCCTCAGAACACGGAAGACCGAAAGGTCGAACATGAGTCGTATAGAAGATATGATCAACATGGAGATGTTCACCTTGGATGACTAGTCCGTCTCACGTGATGATCGGACATGGGCTAGTTGACATGGATCATGTGTCACTTGGATGACTAGAGAGATGTCTATCTAAGTGGGAGTTCATTAAATAATTTGATTATGTGAACTTAATTATCATGAACTTAGTCCAAAATTGTCTTTACAATCTATATTGTAGATCCAATGCCAACGCGAATGTCACCCTTAATTTCAACGCGTTCCTAGAGAAAACCAAGCTGAAAGATGATGGAAGCAACTATGTAGACTGGGTCCGTGGCTTGAGGATCATCCTCATAGCTTCCAAGAAATTATATGTCCTTGATGCACCACTAGGTGACCCACCCCTTCTCCCAGTAGAGCAAGACGTTGCGAATGCTTGACATTCTTGCTGCGATGATTAGTCCCTTGTTCAGTGCGGCATGCTTTACAGTTTAGAACCGGGGCTACAAAAGTGTTTTGAGCAACACGGAGCACATGAGATGTTCCAAGAGCTGAAACTGGTTTTCCAAGCTCATGCCCGGGTCGAGAGATATGACGTCTCCGAGGAGTTCTTCAGCTGTAAGATGGAGGAGAATAGTTCTGTCAGTGAGCACATCCTCAAGATGTCTGGGCTACACAACCGCTTGACTCAGTTGGGAGTTAATCTCCCGGATGACTCGGTCATTGACAGAATCCTCCAGTCGCTTCCACCTAGCTACAAGAGCTTTGTGATGAACTACAACATGCAAGGGATGGAGAAGTCCATTCCTGAGTTGTACTCGATGCTGAAATCAGCGGAGGTCGAGATCAAAAAGGAGCATCAAGTGTTGATGGTGAATAAGACCACTAGTTTCAAGAAAGGAAAGGGTAAGAAGAACTTCAAGAAGGACGACAAAGATGTTGCCGCGCCCGGTAAGCAAGTTTCCGGGAAGAAGAAGAACAAGAATGGACCCAAGCCTGAGACTGAGTGTTTTTATTGCAAGGGTACCGGTCACTGGAAGCGGAACTACCCCAAGTACTCAGCGGATAAGAAGGACGGCAACATTAAAGGTATATGTGATATACTTGTTATTGATGTGTACCTAACCAGCGCTCGTCGTAGCTCCTGGGTATTTGATACCGGTGCAGCTGCTCACATTTGTAACTCCAAGCAGGAGCTGTGGAATAAGCGGAGGCTGGCAAAGGACGAGGTGACGATGCGCGTCGGGAATGGTTCTTAGGTCGATGTGATCGCCATCGGCACGCTACCTCGACATCTACCTTCGGGATTAGTGTTAAACCTTAATAATTGTTATTTAGTACCAGCTTTGAGCATGAACATTGTATCAGGATCTCGCTTGATGCGAGATGGCTACTCATTTAAATCTGAGAATAATGGTTGTTCTATTTATATGAGAGAAATGTTTTATGGTCATGCCCCGCTGGTCAATGGTTTATTTTTGATGAATCTCGAACGTGATGTTAGACATGTCCATAGTGTGAGTACCAAAAAGTGTAAGGTTGATAATGATAGTCCCACTTACATGTGGCACTGCCGCCTTGGTCATATTGGTGTCAAACGCATGAAGAAGCTCCATACTGATGGACTTTTGGAGTCTCTTGATTTCGAATCATTTGAGACGTGCGAACCATGCCTCATGGGCAAGATGACCAAGACTCCGTTCTCTGGAACAATGGAGCGAGAAACTGACTGGTTGGAAATAATACATACCGATGTATGCGGTCAAATGAGTGTCGAGGCTCGTGGTGGCTACCGTTATGTTCTCACCCTCACTTATGACTTGAGTAGATATGGGTATGTCTACTTAATGAAACATAAGTCTGAAACTTTTGAAAGGTTCAAGGAATTTCAGAGTGAGGTAGAGAATCAACGTGACAGGAAAATAAAGTGCCTATGATCTGATCGTGGCAGAGAATATTTAAGTCACGAGTTTGGCACGCACCTAAGGAAATGCGTAATTGTTTCACAACTCACGCCACCTGGCACACCTCAGCGAAATGGTGTGTCTGAACGTCGTAATCGCACTCTATTAGATATGGTATGATCTATGATGTCTCTTACCGACTTACCGCTATCATTTTGGGGATATGCATTAGAGACTGTTGTATTCACTTTAAATAGGGCACCGTCAAAATCCGTTGAGACGACACCGTATGAATTATGGTTTTGCAAGAAACCTAAGCTGTCGTTTCTAAAAGTTTGGGGATGCAATGCTTATGTGAAGAAACTTCAACCTGCGAAGCTCGAACCCAAAGCGAAAAAGTGTGTCTTCATAGGATATCCCAAAGAGACTATTGGGTATACCTTCTACCTACGATCTGAGGGCAAAGTCTTTGTTGCGAAGAATGGATCCTTTCTCGAGAAAGAGTTTCTCTCGAAAGGAGTAAGTGGGAGGAAAATAGAACTTGATGAGGTAATTGTACCTCTACTCAAACCGGAGAGTAGTGCAACACAGGAAGTTGTTTCTGTGGAGCCTACACCGGCTGGAGAGGAAGTTAATGATGATGATCATGAAACTTCAGATCAAGTTACTATTGAACGTCGAAGGTCCACTAGGACACGTTCCACACCAGAGTGGTACGACAACCCTGTCCTAGAGATCATGTTGTTAGACAACGGTGAACCTTGGAACTATGAAGAAGTGATGGCGGGCCCAGATTCCAACAAATGGCTTGAAGCCATGAAATCCGAGATAGGATCCATGTATGAGAACAAAGTATGGACTTTGGTGGACTTGCCTAATGATAAGCGAGCCATTGAAAATAAATGGATCTTTAAGAAGAAGACTGACGCGGATGGTAATGTGACCATCTATAAGGCTCGGCTTGTCGCTAAGGGTTATCGACAAGTTCAAGGAGTTGACTACGGTGAGAATTTCTCACCCGTAGCGATGCTGAAGTCTGTCCGAATCATGTTAGCAATTGCCGCATTTTATGATTATGAGATCTGGCAAATGGACGTCAAAACGGCATTCCTTAATGGTTTCCTCAAGGAAGAACTGTATATGATGCAGTCGGAAGGTTTTGTCGATCCTAAAGATGCTAACAAGGTATGCAAGCTCCAGCGCTCCATCTATGGGCTGGTGCAAGCATGTCGGAGTTGGAACATTCGCTTTAATGAAGTAATTAAAGCGTTTGGGTTTGTACAGGTTTATGGAGAACCCTGTATTTACAAGAAAGTGAGTGGGAGCTCTGTAGCATTTCTCGTATTATATGTGGATGACATACTGATAATGGGAAATGATATAGAACTCTTGGAAAGTGTAAAGGCCTACTTGAATAAGTGTTTTTCAATGAAGGACCTTGGAGAAGCTGCTTACATATTAGGTATTAAGATCTATAGAGATAGATCAAGACGCCTCATAGGTCTTTCACAAAGCACATACCTTGAAAAGATATGGAAGAAGTTCAATATGGATCAGTCCAAGAAGGGGTTCTTGCCTGTGTTACAAGGTGTGAGATTGAGTACGACTCAATGCCCGACCATGGCAAAGGATAGAGAAAAGATGAGTGTCATCCCCTATGATTCAGCCATAGGCTCTATTATGTATGCCGTGCTGTGTACCAGACCTGATGTGAACCTTGCCATAAGTTTGGTAGGGAGGTACCAAAGTGATCCCGAAGCGAAACACCGGACAACGGTCAAGAATGTCCTGAAGTACCTGAAAATGACAAAGGACATGTTTCTCGTATATGGAGGTGCCGAAGAGCTCGTCGTAAAGGGTTACATCGATGCTAGCTTCGACACAGATCTGGACGACTCCAAGTCGCAAACCGGATACGTGTATATTTTGAATGGAGGGGCAGTCAGCTGGTGCAGCAGCAAGCAAAGCGTCGTGGCGGCATCTAGATGTGAAGCAGAGTACATAGCTGCTTCAAAAGCAGCAAAGGAAGGAGTCTGGATGAAGGAGTTCATCACCGACCTAGGAGTAATTCCAAGTGCGTCGGGCCCGATGACTCTATTATGTGACAACACTGGAGCTATTGCCCTTGCGAAGGAGCCCAGGTTTCACAAGAAGACAAGACACATCAAGCGCCACTTCAACTCCATCCATGATTACATTCAGGAGGGAGATATGGATATTTGTAAAGTGCATACGGATCTGAATGTCGCAGATCCGTTGACTAAACCTCTCTCACGAGTAAAACATGATCAACACCAGAATGCTATGGTTGTTCGATTCATCACAATGTAACTAGATTATTGACTCTAGTGCAAGTGGGAGACTGTTGGAAATATGCCCTAGAGGCAATAATAAAATGGTTATTATTGTATTTCCAAGTTCATGATAATTGTCTATTGTTCATGCTATAATTGTGTTAACCAGAAACCGTAATACACGTGTGAATACATAGACCACAACATGTCCCTAGTGAGCCTCTAGTTGACTAGCTCGTTGATCAATACATGGTCACGGTTTCATGACCATGGAAATTGGATGTCGTTGATAACGGGATCACATCATTAGGAGAATGATGTGATGGACAAGACCCAATCCTAAGCATAGCACTAGATCGTGTAGTTCGTTTGCTAAAGCTTTTCAATGTCAAGTATCGTTTCCTTAGACCATGAGATTGTGCAACTCCTCGATACCGTAGGAATGCTTTGGGTGTGCCAAACGTCACAACGTAACTGGGTGGATACAAAGGTGCACTATGGGTATCTCCGAAAGTGTTTGTTGGGTTGGCACGAATCGAGACTGGGATTTGTCACTCCGTGTGACGAAGAGGTATCTTTGGGCCCACTCGGTAAGACATCATCATAATGAGCTAAATGTGACTAAGGAGTTAGCCACGGATGATGTATTACGGAACGAGTAAAGAGGCTTTCCGGTAACGAGATTGAACAAGGTATAGAGATGGCGACGATCGAATCTCGGGCAAGTATCATACCGATAGACAAAGGGAATTGTATACGGGATTGATTGAATCCCCGACATCGTGGTTCATCCGATGAGATCATCGTGGAGCATATGGGAGCCAACATGGGTATCCAGATCCCGCTGTTGGTTATCGGCCGGAGAAGTGTCTCGGTCATGTCCACGTGTCTCCCGAACCCGTAGGGTCTACACACCTATGGTTCGATGACGTTAGGGTTATAGGGAAATGGTATACGTGATTACTGAAAGTTGTTCGGAGTCCCGGATGAGATCCCAGACGTCACGAGGAGCTCCAGAATGGTCCGGAGGTAAATATTGATATATAGGAAGTTCAGTTTTGGTCACCCGAAAGTTTTCGGGCTCATCGGTATTGTACCGGGAGTGCCGGGAGGGTGTCGGAGGACCCCCGGGAGGGGTGTGACGACCATAGGACTTTGTGGGCCCTTAGAGGAGGTGTGCCAGCCCTTATTGGGCTTGCCAAGACCTTCTAGAAAGGCCCATGTGGCTGGAGGAGTAGAGATAAGGGCAAAGGAGTTTGAAAAGGAGGAGATCCACCTCCCTTGTGGGAGGTGGACTCTCCCTTTGATTCGGCTGAAGCTCTCCCCCTTGGAGGAGAGTCCAAGCAGCCCTTCCTCTCCCTCCTCCTATATATACTTGAGGTTTTGGCCTTTAGAGAACAGTTCTGAACTCTCTCTCTCACGGCAAAGCCCTACCTCTCTTCTTCCTCCTCCGCAACGCTTAGGCGAAGCCCTGCCGAAATACCTTGCTACTCCACCACCACCACGTCGTCGTGCTGCTGTTGGAGCCCTTCCCCAACCTCTCCTTCCTCCTTGCTGGATCAACGCGTAGGAGACATCACCGGGTTGCACGTGTGTTGAACTTAGAGGCGCTGTTGTTCGGCGCTTAGATCGGAATCCACCGCGATCTGAATCGCTGCGAGTACGACTCCATCAATCGCGTTCTTGTAACGCTTACGCTTAGCGATCTTCAATTGTATGAAGATGCAATCTCTCCCCACTCGTTGCTGGTTTCTCCATGGATAGATCTTGGTGATCGTAGGAATTTTTTTGATTTACTACTACGTCTCCCAACAGACTGGCCATTAGGGCCTAATCCACCACTAACCATCCCCCCTGGGTCACTGACCAGTGGACCCCATTGACCAGGTTTGACCTGAACCAGGCGCTATTAACCTACTAACGTCAAGATAACGCAGTAAATAATTTCTGTAATAAAAATAATCCAGAAATATGATATAAACTTCAAAAATTTATAGAAAATAATCAGTAAGTCAGCTGAAAATAATTTATATATGAAAATTTATCAGAAAAATCCAATGAATCTGGTGGTAGCATTTACATGCATGTTAGACCAAGCTAAATAGGAAAATTTGGACATCTTTTTCACAACACATTATGTACCCTCACATATGGAGTTGAATTTGAACCTTGCGTTCAAACCATATTCATTTAACATGTTGATAGATTCATTAGCTCAAACCAGCAACATATTGCCATGCCATTATCATGCATCAATGTGAAGCATTTGCCTTGCTTAATTTGTAACTTGTTTGATCTTGTCGATAGACTTGCGAGACGTAGTTATCGATGACATCGAAGAACAGCTGAGTTCTTCTGATAAACAGGCAAGCAACCTCCCTTGAGCATATTCGATACAATCCCACTCTCTCCCTCTTTCTCTCATTTCAATGCATTAGGACAACGCGATTCAACTGCTACTTGTGTTGTGGTAGATAAACCCACTCCTTTGCATGACCTGTCATTGTCACAGTAAATAGCTAAACCAAGCAACCTATCATGCATGGTAGATGCTTGTGCCATGTTGTGCTATAACCCTGTTATGCTTGCTATGCTTAGAGTTGTGTCAGGTTTGATTCATCTGGGTGATGAACCGGAGTGGAATGGATGTGTCTTGATGATGAGGGTTAAGTGTTGAACCTGTTTTGGTAAAGGTAGCGATGAGAGGCCATGTAGGAGTACATGGTGGGTTGTCTCATTGAAGCCGCTCATAGGAACTCAGTTCTGTGTTGGTGTTCCAATACTAGCTACTACCGCACATTGGGCCCGAAACCAATGGACCCTCTCGGCCTATTAACCTACCATATTCTCAGTCCAGGAGTCGCAGTAGTTAGAAACGTTGATAGGTGTGGCACAGCCTGCGAAGTGGATGAACGGCCCAATCGGGACCGGCTTGCGGCCCTGCTCACAACGTTTGAGGACATGTTGGAAACCTCGACCGGACTTTCATTATGGATTCTAACTCAGATAGGCGACTGCATTGGGTGTGAGTCGTTGAAGGTTAACATATGTGGCCGAATCCCTTGCTGGGCTTCTGCTTGAAGGTTGTCGAGGTGCCTTTTTATGTGCACAGGGTGATAAGTGGTGGGAGCATGTGTGAAGAAGTACACCACTGCAGGGTAAACTATCTATTCAAATAGCCATGTCCTCGGATATGGACTACTTGGAGACTTGCATTGTTCATAGACAACTTTAAGTGGATACTCTAAAAATGCACCAAACAAGCATGAGTGCTATGGATGGCTTCTCGTAGGAAGGCGAGAGAGGATCCATAGTGGTGTATTGAGATGGTGAACATGTGGATATGTGTGAGCTCTCTCGTAGGTAAACGAGAGAGTAGTGATACATTGGATACTTTGTCGTAGTCTAGGATAGCCAAAGGTCAAAGCTGGCATTCTGCAGTAAACCCCACAATCCCGTTCATTGATACATGATGCATATGTAGATAGTTCTAATGTAAGACTTGCTGAGTACCTTCATACCCACTATTGCTTATTAATTTTTTTGCTGAGATAGACATTGTTTAGTTATGTTTCTTGTGACGTTGACATCGACGGATTAGCTTAGTAACCCAGATAGAAGTCTGGCTCCTATGGTAGGGTCGTTGTAGCCTTTCAGGCTCTTCTAGATGTCTGTACTCAGACATGTAACTTCCGCTTGTTGTTTGTATGGTTTGAATGTTGAGTCATGTGACCCCTCCTGCTTGTAACATTATACTATGTTGGATCCTCGGAGCCTCCTAAATAAATGTTATGTTGTAGAGTTTTGTTGTGATGCCATGTTGTATCTACACATATCGTGCATAGTGCGTGTATGATTGAAATGCATTGGTATGCGTGGATTCGACACCTAGTTGTGTGCCTTTAGTAGCCTTCTTTATGGGGAAATGCTTCTTTGTGCTTCCATCGAGCCTTGGTAGCTTGCTACAGCTCCGAACACATTGATCGACCAACATGTATCCTTCTTTGCTATTGTGTCTGTCCCTTCGGGGAAATGTCTCGCAGTGTAATGGAGTCCCTGTAGCCTGCTACGACTCGTCTACATGAAGTGATGACATTTATGTCCCACGACGTAATGGAGTCCTTGTAGCTTGCTATGACTCGTCTACACATGCTGATGACCGACACCTGCATTGCTGGGTTACGTATGCTTGTCCATGTACGGTTGTGCCACTTGGGTCTATAACTAGTCATGTCGACCCGGGTTCTTTGATGTGTGAATTCTAGCGATATGTTCATATCCGTGAGCCAAAAGGCACAAATGGTCCCAGCCAAGGTAAGGCGGCAGCCATGGGTTACCGCGCAAGTGGCTGCAAAGTGGTGTGACATGTTACAGGCTGGATTCATATGGCTTAGGATCGGGGTGCCGACAACGTTGGTATCAAAGCTGAACTGTTTGTAGGTTTACGAAGCCAAACTGGTCGATGTTGAGTCTAGTAATGCTTTAGTTATATAAGGGAATTGATCGTGGAAGGGAACGTAAGGCTCTTTTTAATCCTTTCCTCAAGTTACTCTATTCGGGGTCACCCCTTCTCTTTCTACGGGGATTAAGGACTAGGCTTCTCAACCTATCTGCTAGGATGACGAGTTACTAGACCCCAGACTCATAGAATGGTTGTTTGGTCAAGTCTTGTTCCCATCATAGTTGTGAGAAGTGATGCCTATGTTCTCTCTATGCCTTGAACCATGATGTTGTGTGGTTATGCTACCAAATCTTGTGCAGGTTGCCTCATATTTCATGCCCGTACATCCGTTATGATGTCCGAGTTATCCTAGGAATCATTGTATGTTAGTGTTCTCCCTTAATTCTGAACCCTGGTTGTTTCCTTCACGATGTCGCCAGTTAATCGGAGATCTGTCGGTCATAGTCAAAACCATGGAGGTGGTAGGGATGAAGAAGATCCTCCCGACCAACCCTCGTTGGCAGAGGTTATGCTAGAGATTGAGAGGAACAAGCATGCCACCAACCATTTGTTGGAGCACATCGAGCAGAATACAGCCCATCAACGCAATGAGCTAGTATCCATCATAGACTTTAACAAATTGCAACCGCCCACCTTCTGGGACTCCATTGAGCCACTATACACAGATGATTGGCTCCATAGCTTCAACAACAAGCTGCGTTATGCAAATGTGGCTGAAGGAGGCAAGGTCACCTATGCCTCATATCACCTTGAAGGTTCCTCCAGCATATGGTGGGAGAACTTCGTGGCCATGCGACCAGCCGACCAAGTTACTTCATGGGAAGAATTTTGTGAGGCTTTTCGTGAGCATCATATTCCATAGGCCCTGATAGATCGTAAGAAAGAAGATTTTTGCAACCTGACCCAAGGCAAGATGGATGTGGATGCCTATACTCGTGAATTTGAACGCCTCACACGTTATGCCCCGGAAAAAGTATCCACAGATGCCAATAAGCAAGCAAGGTTGAGGAAAGGCCTTAACCCGAAGCTTCGTCATGATCTTAGTCTGCCTGAGTTCATCACTTTCCAGGTTCTTGTGAACAAAGCAATCCAAGCAGAAACGAGCAGGATGACCTACGAGGAATCTCACAAGCACGGCCGTGATGTTGGATCATCTTCAATGTCTACATCCCAGAAGAGTAGGATATTGATACGTCTCCAACGTATCAATAATTTTTGCTTGTTCCATGCTGTTATATTATCATTCTTGGATGTTTACAATCATTTTACCACAACTTTATATTATTTTTGGGACTAACCTATTAACCTGGAGCCCAGTGCCGGTTCCTGTTTTTTCCGTGTATTTGAGTTTTACAGAAAAGGAATATAAAACGGAGTCCAAACGGAATAAAATTTACGGTGATTTTTTTGGACCAGAAGAGACCCACGGAGCATCGGAGTTGGGCCAGAAGACCCATGAGGCACTCACAAGCCTCAGGGGCGCAACCACCCCCTGGCCACGCCCTGCAGGCTTTTGACTCCCTTGTGGCCCATCCGGACTTATTTCCACCGCCATAATTTCATATAAATACCAAAAAAACCCAACACAGAACCTAGACCGAGAGTTCCAGCGCCGTAAACCCCTAGATCCACAAAAACCAATCGGGAGCCTGCTCCGGCACCCTGTTAGAGGGGGAAACCATCACTGAAGGCCATCTTCATCATCCCGACGCTCTCCATGACGAGGAGGGAGTAGTTCACCCTCGGGGCTGAGGGCATGTAGCAGTATCTATGTGTTTGATCTCTCTCTCACTCTCATGTTCTTGACATGGCACGATCTTGATGTACTACGAGCTTTGTTGATATAGATTGAATCATATGGATTTTCCCCTCTCTATGTTGTTGTGATGAATTGAGTTTTCCCTTTGAAGTTTGCTTATCGAATTGAGTCTTTAAGGATTTGAGAACACTTGATGTATGTCTTGCGATGGGATATCTGTGGTGATAATGGGATGTTCTATTGATACACTTGTTGTATGTTTTGGTGATGAACTTGTGGGTTCCGTGACCTTGGGAATCTATGCATAGGGGTTGGCACATGTTTTTGTGTTGACTTTCCGGTGGAAACTTAGGGGCACTCTTTGAAGTTCTATGTGTTGGATTGAATATAATTAATATGAGATTATTTGATGCATATCATATAATCAAGCCCATGGGTACTTGTAGTGACATTGGAGTATCTAGGTGACATTAGGGTTTTGGTTGATGTGTATCTTAAGGTGTTATTTTAGTACGAACTCTAGGGCTGTTTGTGTCACTTATAGGGACAGCTCATAAGATTGATCAGAAAAGATAACTTTGAGGTGGTTTCGTACCCTACAATAATTTCTTTGTTAGTTCTCCGCTATTTGTGACTTTGGAGTGAGCTCTTTGTCACACGAGAGGTATTTACATATGATTCAACTATGCCAATATTGTTGAGAGAAACTGCACTAGTCAAAGTATGAACCCTAGGCCTTGTTTTCAAGCACTGCAATACCATTGGTGCTCAATTTTACCATCAGTTACCTCGCTGTTTTTATATTTTCAGATTAAAAAAACCTATATCTACCATCCATATTACACTTGTATCACCATATGTTCGCCGAACTAGTGCACCTATAAAACTTACCATTGTACTGGGTGTGTTGGGGACACAAGAGAATCTTTGCTATTTGATTGCAGGGTTGTTTGTGAGAGACCATCTTCATCCTACACCTCCCATAGACTGGTAAACATTGGGTCATCCAATTGAGGGAAAATTGACATTGTCCTACAAAACAGTGCGCTTGGAGGCCCGACACGAGTCTACAAGAAGAAGGTTGTGTAGTAGACATCAGATATGGATCCCGAATGCCACTCTTCCTCCGAGATATGCACCGAGGCCATCCTATGTGGCGCCTCGTCTGCCGATGCCATGTGCTCCCCAAAAGAACCTCATCAACCGAGTGCTCAACCTGGATCCACGTCCCATTCATGGGGCATGCTTGAACTGCGGTCATCCAGGACATTATTCAAAGAATTGGCCTTTGCGAGCAAATGTTCCACCCTCTTCAACAAGTGGTGATGTTCGTTGCAAGCCGCCAACCAAGAAGCCTAATGTCAGGTCAGTTGTTTATACTCGTGGATGTGTGTACCATGTAACTGCAGAAGAAGCTAAAGATGATGCTAATGTCATGCTTAAGACGCTCGTTGTCAATTTTCATCCAGCTTCAGTCCTATTTGATTCAGGAGCATCCCACTCCTTCATCTCTGAATGTTATGCCTCCTTGCATAATATTGCTTTCGAAGTTATGCCCTCTCCATTAGTAATTCAAAGTCTAGGTTCCAAATGGCAAACTAATGCAGTAAGCCATGGGAACCAAATCCTTGTTGATGGTTTAGTGTTTCTTGCCTCTCTAATAGCCCTCAAAAATTTGGACATCGATATCATTTTGGGGATGGACTAGATGACATCTCATCATGCCAAAATTGATTGTTTCTCTAGGTCTGTTCAACCTGCTCATCCTTCTGGCCAGATAGTCAAAGCCTAAACCCGCATTCCAGAGGGTATGATTTATTCCCTCAATGCCAATCCTCTCCCAAAACTTGAAAAGATTCCAGCAATCCGTGACTTCCTGGATGTGTTTCCAAAAGAATTGTCAGGTGTTCCACCTGAAAAAGAACTAGAGTTTATCATAGACCTTATTCCACAAACCGCTCAAATTCCTAGAAGGCCCTATAAGATGTCTCCCCAAGAGCTAGCTGAGCTTAAGATCCAACTCGATGAATCTTTGAAGAAATGTTTCATCCGTCCTAGTTCTTCTCCATGGGCTTGTCCTGTCCTCTACGTCAAGAAGAAGGATGGTACAGATCGGATGGTCGTCGATTATCGACCGGTTAATCTGGTCACAATAAAGAACAAATATCCACTCCCTAGGATCAACGATCTGTATGATCAGCTCGCTCGATCCACAGTCTTCGCCAAGATGGATTTGAGATTAGGTTATCATCAAATCAAAATCAGGAATGGGGACATTCCAAAGACAACTTTTGTCACTCGTTATGGTCAATACGAGTACACCGTCATGTCCTTCGGTCTAACCAATGCCCCAGCCACCTTCTCTCGCTTAATGAATTCGATCTTCATGGAGTATCTAGAAAAATTTGTCGTGGTTTACCTCGATGATATCCTCATATACTCGAACAATGAAGAAGAACATGCTGAGCATCTCAGGCTGGTATTGATGAAACTCCGAGAGCGCTACATTTATGCCAAATTCTCCAAGTGCGTGGTTGCAAGAAGTGACCTATCTAGGTCACGTAATTTCTGCGAAAGGTATTGCTATCAATCCCGAGAGAGTTCAAGCTGTCCTTGACTGAACTCAACCTGAATCGGTGAAGCAAGTTAGGAGTTTCCTTATCTTAGCGAGCTATTGTCGCTGCTTCATTGAGAACTTCTCCAAAGATGCCAAACCTCTAACTGAACTTGTCAAGAAATATAAGAAGTTCGAGTGGACTCCAAAATGTGAGGAAAGTTTCCAGGAGTTGAAAAGACGACTGACTACTGCCCCGGTACTTGTACCCCCTGATTTCACAAAGGACTGTATTATCTACTGTGATGCTTCGCGACACGGTCTAGGTTGCATTCTTACGCAAGATCGTCATGTGATTGTCTACAGATCTTGACAGATGCGTCCACATGAGGAGAATTATCCAACACACGATCTAGAACTTGCCGCAGTAGTCCATGCACTTGTCACTTGGTGACATTACCTTCTTGGTAATTGTTGCGAAATATATAGTGATCACCAGAGTCTCAAATATATATTCACCCAACTGGATTTGAATCTCAGGCAAAGAAGGTGGATTGAGTTGATTACGGAGTACGACTTAGGAATATCTTACACCCCATGCAAAGCCAATGTCATGGCCGATGCACTAAGTCGTAAATCCTATTGTAACAACCTCATGTTGCTACAAAGTCAACCACTTCTCCATGAGGAATTTCGTAAGTTAATTCTTCACATTGTTCCTTGAGGATTACTTTCTATCGTGGTGGCAAAACTGACTCTTCAGGATCAGATCGTAGAAGACCAGAAGCATGATACGGGAATTCCCGGATCAAGAGCAACATTGCCAAGGGAGTTCCTCGTTCTTTCTCGGTAGATGATAAAGGTGTTGTATTCTTTGAAGACCGCTTGGTGGTTCCCAAGAAGCAATAGTTTTGAGAACTGATCCTTAAGGAAACTCGTGAATCTTGTAGCGACCCGACTCGAAACGAGTCAAGCCTCTGTGTGTTCTGTGCCATCCCTGGATCAGTATGCTGGCACACACAGTACATCAATGTATATATCAAAGTGCAATCACATGTAATAGCGTAAAACTGATATATACCTTAAAATATCAGCGGATACAGTCAACGGGAGTGGAGTCCCAATAACACCAACAACAAGTTGAGTGCAGACCGTAAACCTGAATCGTACTCTTACCCGTCGTAGAAGAGTATCTGCAACATAAGACGTTGCAGCCGTGTAGGTCAGTACATGGAATGTACTGGCAAGATCACCATAGTAGAATAGAAGAATAAAGACTATTCTATATGCAAAGGCTTTGTGGCTCTGTGTCTGAGTTTTTGCGTAAAAGCTGATTTAATTTTCCTACAACAAAGGAATATCAGGAATTTCACTATGGAGTTACCTATCATGACATGGTTCCGCCAACCAGTGTCTAAATGCCCATAAGTATCATAAGTTTCCCACAATTAGTTATCAGTCCAGTGTTGAGAGTTCAGAGATAGATCCAAGTCTAGAAGCTCAAATTGTCCGTAACCGGGGACATGGCTAATCGATTAGGTTTAACTCTGTAGAGTGTTGCACACGTTCCCCACAAGATTTGGTCGCCTCCGTTTGATTTCTCGCACTTCAGGGTGTTTGAGAAACGGATGACCAAAACATGGTCTTCCAAAGGGTTTCCCTGCGACTCTGTCGGTGCCCATCCTTTCCTAACATCGACTACATCTCGTAGCACCGCCTGTCCAGGGTCACCACGATATCCAACCAAGCCAGAGCCCATAATGACTTGTGGCTGTGCAGGTAAGCTTCCGGGCATGAAGTATTCATCCTTCCCTTTGAGTCTGGGTGAGGCTTTCCGCGTGAATACTGGCCATCTCCAGCAACACCTAGGCAAATCCACTGGTTTCTCCAGGGTACCGTTCCAACCATCCCTCACCCAGTAGTGTGTATTCAAAAACTTTTTTCTCGAGTCTCGAAGTCTTGAGGTCTTGAATATGCAGGTCTTGAAGAAGCCTTCATGAAGTCATCGTTTTGACGTGGAGTCCTTCTTCACACCACTCACGAACACTCATACCAGACCCCGTCTACTTTAGCATAGCATTGCACTAACTAGCGTTCCCGGGGCATTAGTAACAAGTGGTGGGTTCCTACCTCATGCATTCTACTCAACTACAAGAATTTCAATAACACTACAGGAGGGATTTGTTGAATGATGTCACTACATGCAATAAAACATAGGTATGAACAAAATGGTCAAAGTGAACTTGCCTGTACTGTTGATGAAGATAAGATATCGCTCTCAGAAATAACTTGATAGAACTATTCGTCACTCTCCGATGAAAATCTATCGTAAGCAAATAACATTCAATAAACATTCATGTCAAAACAAAGAACTGAAGAACGCAAGAACAAAACATGTCTTGGTGCGAAAATAACAACATACTAAGGTTAAATAAGAAAAGATAGGTTCTAGCTGTGTTGTAAAGTGAAAGTGGAGGAATCAACTCAAAAGAGTTAATGGATGATGAACTATTGCTATATAAGCTTAGGTTGGAGAGACTACGGAAGACGATCCAAGGTATGAGAGAACAAGATGAATGTTGTTTGACAAATAGCATATGACATAAGAATTTATTTGTAGAAAGAGTTTAATTGAAATGGAGCACTACAACACAAGTTATAGCGAATTGAAGTATGAAATAAATTGTAAATTCAAGTATGAACTGAATCTGAATTCACAAAGGTCAAAAGAAGTTGAACCGAAGTACGATGGTTATGAATAGAAATATATGACACGAGTATTTAGGGGCAAAAAGAATCAATTGAAACGGTGTTACACTTTGCAAGATATGATCAAATGAAGGTTCGGATTCAAATTGAATCGTTCAAATTTGAAAGGTTCAAAGATTGAAACTGATGATGTTACTATATATGGGATGTCAATAGGAACGTGTAGAAAAAAAGAATTACTAGGTTCAAAATGACGGATCAAAAGTTATAAGCAATTCAATATGGCATTGAATTAGACTAGTACAATGTGTGAACACATTTTGGGGACTAATAGAAAAGTATGAGCAAGATCAAAATTATATGTTAATATGATAACACTAATGATGTGAACGGAAAGATTACTTTGATACGGATCCGACGCAATTGGATTCATCGGAAACGGAGCTACGGATAAAAATATATGATTAAAAGAAGTTTGAATATAAATCTGAATAAATTTCGAAATTTGTAAATTTGAAAAAAGTTGACGTGATAGGTTGATTGGATAGGTGAGGTCAAGACGAAAATCTAGACGTTGGTTTCATCTAATTCTGATAAACGAGTAGAAAGTTATGGCTATTTGAAAATTCTAGGCCAAGCTGTTTTATGGAAGAAAATGCTATGTCTAAAAGAATTCTAGGACTAATGAGTAAATACGAAGACTAATTAATAATCTAATTACTGTATCGTATACTACTATAGAAATACTAGTCTAGGGATATTAAACTACAGGAGTATAAAAGAAAATACGAAGAGAATACCTTTAGAATGCACAGAAGATATAAATCCAAAGAGGAGACGACTTCCAGAAATCCCGCCGGAGAGAAGATTTTTTTTTTATAAAGCTAGTCAAACTGAAACGATTCGATTCAACCCGAAGTGGATGACTTTTGGGTTCACCTATGGGTCTATATTTATAGGTGGAAGGGAGGTGTAAAGGTCTAAAGCTAAGCAAGGTGGGACTAAAATCATAGACAAAGAGGAAAAGAGAGAAGAAGAGGGCCACATGGGCTTCGGTGGCTGCAGAAATATTTTTTTTGTCCCGAATGAACAGTGTCCGCAATGAACAGTGTTTTCTGTTTTTTTAAAACCAGCAAAGAAAAACAAATAAAAAAATAGAAAAACATTTTATATAGGCATATTATATATCAAAATTTTCAGAACAATATTTCCTAAAACTTGAACATTTTTTTAAGGCTGAATAAAATACTTTAAAAAATAGTATTTTTTTGCAATAACTCCAAAATGAAAAGAAACTAGAATTTCAAATAAATGGCAAATAGTTTTTTTATTTTAAAATTTGAGTCAAAACATTGTATCTGATTTTTTGACTGTCATTTACCTCCTCTCATTTGATTTTATAAGAGGGTTTTGAAAATATTTGAACTCAAAATTGAATAGGGATTCGAAATAGAAAATTTTGGGAAATTCATTTTATACCCTCTCATTAAAATTTCAAAAGTTTCAAAATTCCATTCAATTTCACACAATCAATCACACAACATTCAAGCAAACAGTCCTACTTATTTATTTAATATAACATTCCAAAATTTAGAATTTTGGGATGTAACAAATCTCCTCTCACGATTCATTCCGGTAGTACCAAGATGTATCAGGACCTACGCCAGAGGTTGTGGTGGACCCGGATGAAGAGAGAAATTGCTTAGTTCGTTGCTAACTACGATGTTTGTCGTCGCATTAAAGCAGCGCATCAAAGGCCTGCTGGCACCCTTCAGCCCTTGGCTATTTCCGAGTGGAAATCGGACAAGGTCGGTATGGATTTCATCACCGGCTTTCCGAAGACTAAGAAAGGGAATGATGCCATTTTCGTGGTCATCGATCGCCTTTCAAAAGTTGCTCATTTCCTTCTAGTTCGAGAAACTATAACTACTAGTCAGTTAGCAGATCTGTATATTTCTCGAATAGTTTCTCTTCATGGTGTTCCTCTTGAGATCAATTCTGATTGTGGAAGTCTTTTTACTTCTCAATTTTGGGAAAGTTTCCAGAATCCTATGGGAACCCATCTCTCCTTTAGCACCTTAAAATATTTCTTATAAGCATGTCAATTTTTTTGGAGTGCATAGAGTTTGTCAAGACATGCCTAAAAGGGAAGATAGATTTTGTAAGAGGCACAAGTATTTAGAAACTAAATGGTTGCAAGAGAGGCTAGATGTTTGTGCTGAAAGATTTAATATTTATCGCTATCCTTGTGAACTTTGCAATGAATATGGTCATTTAAATCTCCAATGAAAATTGTTTCATGATCGAATCATGTCCAAAAATTGTGATAACTTGATTTCCCTTGCCCATCATAATGAAATTAGTTTGCTTCTGGGCTATGAAGAAATGAAACGTATAACTAGGGGTATCCCAGAATACAATCTTAAGAGATTTCTTGATTTTGATCTAAATGAAACTGATATGTATTGTGTAGTAAATTGCATTGGGAATCCTTATATTGCCAATTACTTAAAGACAAGAAAACAAATAGAAGAGGAAGAGAATACTAATGAAGGGGAAGAGGTTTCTGAATATCCTCCTATTTTTTCTTATGATAAATCAGGTAACGAGGAGAAGCTTTTTATTCAACCAGCCTATTCAAAAAGAAGTTTGGAGGAATTAAATCAAGCCACACATAATGTGGTGAAGAATAAGAAAAGAAGGAAAAGTAAAGGTAAAGAGGTATCTCTCCAAAATAATGTTGCTCCCATTATTGACAGGCCTCATGAGAATGAATCAAAAATAGTTGTGGAATATGATACACTTGAGGAGGATTTTGTTATGCCTATTTCTTGTTGTGATTATTATGATTGGGAGGATAATGATACTTCTTATAATCTTGAAAATATTTATGGCACCAACTTGGAGGATGATGATAATAATTTCTATACTATTGGTGCTATTCATACCATTAATGATGAGAGTGATTATGTTTATGATATACAAAGCCACAAGCTTGGGGATGTTATGTTTGATGAAAATGAAATGTTGGAGAATTTATTTGCTGCAATTAATGTTTGTCCCAAGCTTGTGGATTCTATGCTTAATGAAGATGATCTTTTTATCCCCCCTACTTTGAATGATCAAATTTGTTATAATGATTGCATGCCTCCTACTTATGATGATTATTGTGATGACACTTATGCAATGAAAAAGTTTGATGATTACTATTATGATACTTGCCATAATTATGAATATCCTTTTACTAAATATTACTCTTTTAGTGTGGAACCAATTTGTAGTATTCAAGTCTTTTATGATACTCCCACTATTAGTCATGAGAAGAAATTTGCTTATGAGGAGAGTAGTAAAATTTCTATGCTTGTAGATCATTCAAAGAATGCTTTATGTGCTGGTTATATTGTGGAATTCATTCATGATACTAGTGAAAATTATTATGAGGGAGGAACATATGCTTGTAGGAATTGCAATAATATCAAGTTTCCTTTCTATTGTTGAAAGTTTTGAAATTATGGTTGTTTTCCCTTCCTATGCTAGATAATTCTTGATCCCATAAATTGTTTGCTCACAAAATCCCTATGCATAGGAAGTGGGTTAGACTTAAATGTCCTTGTCATGAGATTCATGATGCTCTTTTGCATGTTTCAATTACTATTCCTATGTGAGCATCATTGAAATCATCATGCCTAGCTAAAAGGCATTAAAGAATAGCGCTTGTTGGGAGACGACCCAACACTTTTACTTTATGTTTTTGTGTGTTCACATGATTAAGCTATTGTATTAATCATGTTTTTGGTCTTTTATTTAAATAAAGTGCCAAGTAAAGCCTTTGGGATAGTGTGGTTACTTGCCCATTTGATTCTGTGAAAAAACAGAAAGTTTTGCGTCCAGTACATGAATTATCTGATTTTACTGGAGCATCAAACAATTATAAAAAAATTACACAACATTTATATGAAAATTTACTGAGTTTTAATAATTTTTCAGAATTGTTGTAGTCAGGTAAGTTTGGTGATCATTCAGATCTTTATAGACTGTTCTGTTTTTGACAGATTCTATTTTGCATGCATAGTTTGCTTGTTTCAAGTGTTCCTATAACTTATATTGAGAAATATAAATTGTGGGAATGATTTAATACAGTAGTTATTATGTGGGAACAATTATGAATCTTGTCTTGACAGTACCTAAGTGAATGATCTATATTTACTACACTAACCCATCTCACGAAGTTCCGTTAAGTTTTGTGTGATTGAAGTTTTCAAGTTTTGGGTGAGACACCAATGTGAGGAGAATAAGGAGTGGAAGGAAACTAATCTTGGGTATTCCCAAGGCACCCCAAGGTAATATTAAAATAAGACCCAAGCATCTAAGCTTGGGGATGCCCCGGAAGGCATCCCCTCTTTCGTCTTCAACACTATCGGTATATCTTACTTAGAACTATATTTTTATTCGTCACATAATATGTGTTTTGCTTGGAGCGTAATTTTATTTTGTTTTTCTCTGTTAGGTGTTATTTATAGTCTTGTTTTTCAATAAAAATTTCCAAGAATTGCTTTTAGGATGCTTGAATTGCATGTTTGATGTGTGTTGTGTAAAAACAAAAACTTCTGCTATAGTGATTGAATTTTCATATTTTACTGGAACAAGGAATGTATCTGAAATTTTTACAAAATGTTTTCATATAAATTTTATAGCATGTCATAAATTTTATTAATTTTTTAAGTTACATAAGTACACTGTTTTCATAAATTGCTATAGACTTTTCTGTTTAGACAGATTGTTGTCATAGTTTCGTTATCTACATATCCCATAGTTTCCATAGACTATATTGCTACATAAAAATTGTGTAAATGATAGTATAAAGTACCTAATGTTTGAAAAGAATTATGCAACTTGTATTGGAATTACATAAAGAGTTTATTTATTATTATGTCTACTAACCTATCTCACGAGTTCTTTTTGAGTTTTGTGTGGATGAAGTTTTTGAGAATAGGTGAAACCGTGGTATGAGAGGATTGAAAGAGATAAAAAAGCTCAATATTGGGGATCACCAAGTCACCCCAAGTAAATATTTCAAGAAGTCTCAAGAATCTAAGCTTGGGGATGCTACGCATCCCACCTCTCTTCATCAACAATTATCGGTTAGCCTATGTTGAGCCTAAATTTTTATTCGTTCACATGATGTGTGCTATTCTTGGAGTGCTATTTTTCTTTTGCTTGATGTTTGAATAAAGTAATTAAAATCTGAAAATATTTATTGAGGGAGAGAGAGTCCTCACCTAGCTATTTAATTGTTTGACTACTCATTAATCTTCACTTATATCTTTTGAGCTAGGCAATGTTGCTCTAGTGCTTCACGTATATCTTTATAGAGCATGGTGGTGTTATATTTTGTAGAAATTATTGAACTCTCATTCCTCACTTATATTATGTTGAGAGTTTCTTAAAACAGCATGGTAATTTTTTTAGGTTATGAATTTAGTCCTAATATAATGGGCATCCAACAGTGATATAATAAAAACTTTCATATTAAGTGCATTAAAAACTATGAGAAGTTTGATTCCTTGCATATAGTTTTGAGATAATAGGGATGGTAATATGAGAGTCATGCTAATGAGTAGTTGTGAATTGGAAGAGATACGTGTGTTAAAGCTTGTGATTCCCGTAGCATGCTCGTATGGTGAACCGTTATGTAACGAAGTCGGAGCATGATTTGTTTAATGATTGTCGACCTTTGTGTGAGGGTCGGGAGCGCGCGATGGTTAACTCCTACCAACCTCTCCACTAGGAGCATGAGTCTAATGCTTTGTTTGATAACTAATAGACTTTTTCAATAAGTATGTGAGTTCTTTATGACTAATGTTGAGTCCATGCATTATACGCACTCTCACCCTTCCATCCTTGCTAGCCTCTCTAGTACCGTGCAACTTTTGCCGGTACACCAAACCCTCCTTCCTCAAAACAGCCACCATATATTCCTCAAAAACACCCACCATACCTACCTATTATGGCATTTCCATAGCCATTCCGAGATATATTGCCATGCAACTTCCACCATATAGTTTTTTATGACTTGCATCATCACTTCATATTGCATATAGAGTCATATTTTGTCATAGAAATCGAGTTGTATTTTTTATTTTTTTGAGTAATAAGTAAATAAAAGTGTGATTATTTTTCATTAATAGAGCATTGTCCCATGAGAGAAAAGGATGATGGAGGCTATGACTCCCTCACAAGTCGGGATGAGCGTCCGGAGTTTACAAGAAATAAAAGAGGCCAGCGAAGCCCAAACAAAAAATAAAAGAGGCCAAAGAAGCCCACCGAAAATTAAAAAAATTAAAAAAGAGAAAAAAAATTAAAAAATGAGAGAAAGAGAGAAGGGACAATTACTACTACCTTTTTCCACACTTGCGCTTCAAAGTAGCAACATGATCTTCATGATAGAGAGTCTCCTATTTTGTCACTTTCATATAACTAGTGGATATTCATTTTGCACGACCACTTAGTTTTCTTTTTGAGATTTCATACACTTATAACTTTAAGTGCATTTGTTGCATGGAAATCCCTACTCACTCACATTGATATCTATTGATGGGCATCTCCATATCTCGTTGATACGCCTAGTTGGTGTGAGACTATCTTCTCCTTTTTCTCCTTGCACCTCCTCCATATTTTATTCCACCAATAATGCTATATCCATGGCTCACGCTCATGTATTACGTGAGAGTTGAAAAGGTTTGAGAACACCAAAAGTGTGAAACAATTGCTTGACTTGTTCATCGGGGTTGTGTATGATTTAAATACTTTGTGTGGGGAAGATGGAGCATAGCCAGACCATATGATTTTGTAGGGATAACTTTCTAAGGCCATGTTATTTCGAAAGGACACGACTACCTTGTTGGTGTGCTCGAAGTATTACTGTTTTTATGTCAATATTAGACTATTCTTTTGAATCTTACGGATGTGAATATTCATGCCACAATAAAGAATGTTACATGCACAAATATGTTAGGCAGCATTCCACATCAAAAATTCCGTTTTTATCATTTACCATCTCGAGGACGAGCAGGCATTAAGCTTGGGGATGCTGATACGTCTCCAATGTATCTATAATTTATCCTTGGTCCATGCTGTTATATTATCATTCTTGGATGTTTTACAATCATTTTACCACAACTTTATATTATTTTTGGGACTAACCTATTAACCTAGAGCCCAGTGCTAGTTCCTGTTTTTTCCGTGTTTTTGAGTTTTACAAAAAAGGAATATCAAACGGAGTCCAAACGGAATAAAAATTTATAGTGATTTTTTTTGGACTAGAAGAGACCCACGGAAAATCGAAGTTGGCCCAGAAGACCCACGAGACAGTCACAAGCCTCAGGGGCGCGGCCACCCCCCTGGCCGCACCCTGTAGGCTTGTGTCTCCCTCGTGGCCCATCCGGACTTATTTCCATCGCCATAATTTCCTATAAATACCAAAAACCCCAACTCAGAACCTAGATCGGGAGTTCCGCCACCGCAAACCTCCAGAGCCACGAAAACCCAACCGGGAGCCCGTTATGGCACCCTGCCGAAGGGGGAAACCATCACCGGAGGCCATCTTCATCATCCCGACGCTCTCCATAACGAGAAGGGAGTAGTTCACCCTCAGGGCTGAGGGTATGTACTAGTAGCTATGTGTTTGATCTCTCTCTCTCTCGTGTTCTTGAGATTGCACGATCTTGATGTATCGCGAGCTTTGTTGATATAGATTGAATCATATGGAGTTTTCCCCTCTCTATCTTGTTGTGATGAATTGAGTTTTCCCTTTGAAGTTTACTTATCGGATTGAGTCTTTAAGGATTTGAGAACACTTGATGTATGTCTTGTGATGGGATATCTGTGGTGACAATGGGATGTTTTATTGATACACTTTATGTATGTTTTGGTGATCAACTTGTGGGTTCCGTGACCTTGGGAATCTATGCATAGGGGTTGGCACACGTTTTTGTCTTGACTTTCCGGTAGAAACTTAGGGGTAGTCTTTGAAGTTCTTTGTGTTGGATTAAATATAATGAATCTAAAATTGTGTGATGCATATCGTATAATCAAGCCCATGGGTACTTGTGGTGACATTGGAGTATCTAGGTGACATTAGGGTTTTGGTTGATGTGTATCTTAAGGTGTTATTTTAGTACGAACTCTAGGACCGTTTGTGACACTTAGGGATAGCTCATAAGATTGATTAGAAAAGATAACTTTGAGGTGGTTTCGTACCCTACAATAATTTCTTCATTAGTTCTCCGCTATTTGTGACTTTGGAGTGAACCCTTTGTCACACGAGAGGTATTTACATATGATTCAACTATGCCAATATTGTTGAGAGAAATTGCACTAGTGAAACCATGAACCCTAGGCCTTCTTTTCAAGCATTGCAATACTGTTTGTGCTCACTTTTACCATTAGTTACCTTGCTGTTTTTATATTTTCATATTACAAAAACCTATATCTACCATCCATATTACACTTGTATCACCATCTCTTTGCTGAGCTAGTGCACCTATACAACTTACCATTGTATTGGGTGTGTTGGGGACACAAGGGACTCTTTGCTATTTGATCGCAGGGTTGTTTGAGAGAGACGATCTTCATCCTACACCTCTCACGGATTAATAAACCTTAGGTCATCCACTTGAGGGAAAATTGCCATTGTCCCACAAAACTTTGCGCTTGGAGGCCCAACACGAGTCTACAATAAGAAGGTTGTGTAGTAGACATCAGATATGGATCCCGAATGCTACTCTTCCTCCGAGATATGCACCGAGGCCATCCTATGTGGCTCCTCGTCTGCCGATGCCATGTGCTCCCCAAAAGAACCTCATCAACCGAGTGCTCAACCCGGATCCACGTCCCATTCATGGGGCATGCTTTAACTGCGGTCATCCAGGACATTATTCAAAGAATTAGCCTTTGCGAGCAAATGTTCCACCCTCTTCAACAAGTGGTGATGTTCGTTGCAAGCCGCCAACCAAGAAGCCTAATGTCAGGTCAGTTGTTTATACTCGTGGATGTGTGTACCATGTAACTGCAGAAGAAGCTAAAGATGATGCTAATGTCATGCTTAAGACGCTCGTTGTCAATTTTCATCTAGCTTCAGTCCTATTTGATTCAGGGGCTTCCCACTCCATCTCTGAATGTTATGCCTCCTTGCATAATATTGCTTTCGAAGTTATGCCCTCTCCATTAGTAATTCAAAGTCCAGGTTCCAAATGGCAAACTAATGCAGTAAGCCATGGGAACCAAATCCTTGTTGATGGTTTAGTGTTTCTTGCCTCTCTAATAGCCCTCAAAACTTCGGACATCAATATCATATTGGGGATGGACTGGATGATAGCTCATCATGCCAAAATTGATTGTTTCTCTAGGTGTGTTCAGCCTGCCCATCCTTCTGGCCAGATAGTCAAGGTCCAAACCCGCACTCCAGAGGGTATTATGTATTCCCTCAATGCCAGTCCTCTCCCAGACCTTGAAAACATTCCGGTAGTCCGTGACTTCCTGGATGTGTTTCCAGAAGAATTGCCAGGTGTTCCAGTTGACAGAGAAGTAGAGTTTATCATAGGTCTTATTCCACAAACCGCTCCAATTGCTGGAAGGCCCTATAAGATGTCTCCCCAAGAGCTAGCTGGGCTTAAGATCCAACTCGATGAATCTTTGAAGAAAGGTTTCATCCGTCCTAGTTCTTCTCCATGGGATTGTCCTGTCCTCTTCGTCAAGAAGAAAGATGGTATGGATTGGATGGTTGTCGATTATCGACCGGTTAATCTGGTCACAATAAAGTAAAAATATCCACTCCCCAGGATCAACGATCTATATGATCAGCTCACTGGATCTGTAGTCTTCTCCAAGATGGATTTGAGATTAGGTTATCATCAAATCAAAATCAGGAATGAGGACATTCCAAAGATGACTTTTGTCACTCGTTATGATCAATATGAGTACACCGTCATGTCCTTCGGTCTAACCAATGCCCCGGCCACCTTCTCTCGCTTAATGAATTCGATCTTCATGGAGTATCTAGGCAAATTTTTCGTGGTTTACCTCGATGATATCCTCATATACTCGAAGAATGAAGAAGAACATGTTGAGCATCTCAACCTGGTATTGATGAAACTCCGAGAGCGCCACATTTATGCCAAATTCTCCAAGTGCAAATTCTGCTTGCCAGAAGTGACCTATCTAGGTCACGTAATTTCCGCGAAAGGTATTGCTATCAATCTTGAGAGATTTCAAGCTGTCCTTGACTGGACTCAACCTGAATCGGTGAAGCGAGTTAGGAGTTTCCTTGGCTTAGCGAGCTATTATCGCCGCTTCATTGAGAACTTCTCCAAAGTTGCCAAACCTCTAACTGAACTTCTCAAGAAAGATAATAAGTTTGTGTGGACTCCAAAGTGTGAGGAAAGTTTCCAAGAGTTGAAAAGACGACTGTCTACTGCCCCGGTACTTGTACCCCCGGATTTCACAAAAGACTTTATTATCTACTGTGATGCTTCGCGATAAGGTCTAGGTTGCATTCTTATACAAGATCTTCATGTGATTGCCTACAGATCTCGACAGCTGCATCCACAAGAGGAGAAATATCCAACACACGATCTAGAACTTGTCGCAGTAGTCCATGCACTTGTCACTTGGAGACATTACCTTCTGGGTAATCGTTGCGAAATATACAGTGATCACCAAAGTCTCAAATATGTATTCGCCCAACCGGATTTGAATCTCAAGCAAAGAAGGTGGATTGAGTTTTACGAACTACGACTTAGGAATATCTTACACCCCATGCAAAGCCGATGTCATGGCTGATGCACTAAGTCGTAAATCCTATTGTAAAAACCTCATGTTGCTACAAAGTCAACCACTTCTCCATGACGAATTTCGTAAGTTAAATCTTCACATTGTTCCTCGAGGATTCCTTTCTACCTTGGTAGCGAAACCGACTCTTCATGATCAGATCGTAGAAGCCTAGGAGCATGATACGGGAATTTCCCGGATCAAGAGCAACATTGCCAAGGGAGTTGCTCGTTATTTCTCGGTAGATGATCAAGGTGTTGTATTCTTTGAGGACCGCTTGGTGGTTCCCAAGAAGCAACAACTTTGAGAACTGATCCTTAAGGAAGCTCATGAATCTCCTCTCACGATTCATCCCAGTAGTACCAAGATGTATCAGGACCTACGCCAAAGGTTGTGGTGGACCCGGATGAAGAGATAAATTGCTTAGTTTGTTGTTAACTGCGATGTTTGTCGTCACATTAAAGCAGAGCATCAAAGTCCTGCTGGCAACCTTCAGCCCTTGGCTATTCCCGAGTGGAAATGGGACAAGGTCGGTATGGATTTCATCATCGGCTTTCCAAAGACTAAGAAAGGGAATGATGCCATTTTCGTGGTCATCGATCGCCTTTCAAAAGTTGCTCGTTTCCTTCCAGTTCGAGAAAGTATAACTGCTAGTCAGTTAGTAGATCTGTATATTTCTTGAATAGTTTCTCTTCATGGTGTTCCTCTTGATATCAATTCTGATCATGGAAGTCTTTTTACTTCTCGATTTTGGGAAAGTTCCAGAATGCTATGGGAACCTATCTCACCTTTAGCACCGCTTATCACCCTCAGTCAAGTGGTCAAGTAGAAAGAGTCAATCAAATTCTTGAAGATATGCTTGGAGCCTGTGTTATCTCATTCAGAATAAATTGTGAGAAATGTCTTGCATTCACCGAATTTACTTATAACAACAGCTTCCAGTCTAGTTTGGGCAAAGCTCCTTTCGATGTTGTGTATGGACGAAGATGCCGAACGCCATTAAACTGCTTAGAAACTGGTGAAAGACAATTCTTTGGACCGGATATGATCCAGGATGCAGAAGAGCAAGTTCACATCATTCGTAAAAATTTGAAAACTACCCAATCCCGTCACAAGAGTCAATATAACCGCCATCATAAGGAAGTAAGTTATGAAGTTGAAGAGAGGGCTTACCTTCGGGTTTCACCTCTCAAAGGTACCCATCATTTCGGTATCAAAGGCAAATTGGCTCCTCGTTACATTGCTCCTTTTCGCATTCTCGCTAAACGAGGAGAGGTTGCCTACCAATTGGAACTACCCCCGCAACTTTCCAAAGTTCATGATGTGTTCGACGTTTCTCTACTCGGGCATTGCTTCAAGGATCCTATCCGCGAAGTAGACCAAGAAACACTTGACCTTCAAGATGATCTCTCATATCGAGAATATTCTGTTCATATTCTTGATGAAACCGAGCGCAACACTCGACATAGCAACATCAAGTTTCTCCAGGTTCAGTGTTCACATCATTCCGAGGATGAAGCAACCTAGGAGCGCGAACATCATCTTCGGCTTGAGTACCCAGCACTCTTCCCGACTACTCGTGAATCTCGGGACGAGATTCTTGTTTAGTGGGGGTGTGTTGTCACAGCCCTAGTTTTAACCTTACCTGACATTGCATTCATGCATGCATTTAATTCTCTTTGCAAATGAATTGAGGAAATGATCAAGCCTTAGAAATCATTTTTGCCAAAACAAGCATTATAAAAATTGCTTCAAACAGATCCAAGAAAATGTCCCTGGTGTTGTGATAAAATATTAGAATGATGTGAAAATGTCAATCAATATTTTTGGATCATAGGAACATTTTATCTTGGGCATTTGAATTAACCAAACAATTAATTGCATTGGACTTATATTATTATATTTAGAAATATGAGTTCAATAATTCTGAATTTTTTTATGTGGCATGGGTTATTTCCAATTAGCTCACATGACAATTTTTAGGATTTTATAAAATGGCTAAGTATTTTTATTTTAGCCAGAACAAATGTCAGAAAAAAAATGAAAAGAAATAAATAAGAAAGGCACATGACTTACCTGGCTCCCTGGCCCAGCTGGGAAGAGGCCCAGCTGGCCCAGTGGCTAGTCACCCTCTTCCTCCCGCCAGGAGGATAGGGCGTGTGGCTGGAGCGCGTGAGCACGCGCCTCACCACGTCCTGCTTGCCGTCGATGCCCCCCGATGGATATGGACGCCGAGGCCCTCCCGTGCATGTCTCTCCCCTCGCCTCTCCATTATCCCTCCCTCTGGCTCTCCCCCTCATGCCCAAAGGCCGCCGTTGTTACCGCTCGCCGCACCCGCAACCACCGGCCTTCCCTTACCTTCCCGAGCCACCTCGAAGCTCCGCCGTGACCCCCTCGACCCCTCCGTGGAGCTAGGCATTGTCGGGAGCACCACGAAGCCGAGGCCGTCGCCATCTTATCCACCTCCGGCCGCCTCTCCCTGTCGGCGATTCGTGAGCCATCAGACGCCTTCGACCTTGTCGTGGCCTCCCATGGAACCGCTGTGAGCCCCCGATGTTCCTCCTCTCCCCGTGGTCCCCCTGTCCTCTAGCTGGCCTCCCTGTCAAGGCCGTACGGGCGCCGCCGCGGATGTGCTCGCCGGCGAGCCCTCCGGTGACTCCAAGCCCCTGTCCAGCCCCACTCGATGCGGTCGAGCACGGGCTCCACTCTAGTGCCCTCCGCGCACCGAACCGATGCTGTAGCAAATTCTGGCAAACTTCCGCCGCGGTTCGGGTCGCCGGTGGCCCAACTCCGGTGGGCGTTGACATGGACTAGCCATGAGGGCCTAGTCCACCACTAACCGGCCCCCTTGGGGTCACTAATCAGTGGACTCCACTAGCCAGGTTTGACCTGGACCAGGCGATGTTGACCTGCTGACGTCATGATGACGTCAGGCTGACGTAGTAAATATTTTGTATAATAAAAATATTCCAGAAAATGATATAAACTTCAAAAATTCATAGAAAATAATATTTAAGTCAGATGAAAATAATTTATATATGAAAATTTATCAAAAAAATCCAATGAATATGATGGTGGCACTTACATGCATGTTAGAGCATTTTAAATAGGAAAACATGGACATTTTGTTCAAAACACATTATGTACCCTCACATATGGAGTTGAATTTGAACCTTGGGTTCAAACCATCTTCATTTAACATATTGATAGATGCATTAGCTCAAACCAGCAACATATTCCCATGCCATTATCATGCATCATTGTGAAGCATTTTCCTTGATTAATTTGTACCTTGTTTAATCTTGTCAATAGACTTACGAGACATAGTTATCGACGACAGCGAGGAACAACTGAGTTCTTCTGATAAACAGGCAAGCAACCCCCCTTGAGCATATTCGATACAATCCCACTCTCTCGCTCTTCCTCTCATTTCAATGCATTAGGACAACGTGATTCAACTGCTACTTGTGTTGCGGTAGATGAACCCACTCCTTTGCATGACCTGTCATTGTCACAGTAAATAGCTAAACCAAGCATCCTAGCCTACCTGGTAGATGCTTGAGCCATGTTGTGCTATAACCCTGTTATGCTTGCTATGCCTAGAGTTGTGTCAGGTCTGATTCATCTTGGCGATGAACAGGAGTGAAATGGATGTGTTCTGATGATGAGGGTTAAGTGTTAAACCTGTTTTGGTAAAGGTAGCGATGAGAGGCCATGTAGGAGTACATGGTGGGTTGTCTCACTGAAGCCGCTCATAGGAACTCAGTTCCGTGTTGGTGTTCCAAGACTAGCTACTACCGCACATTAGGCCCGAAACCAATGGACCCTCTCAGCCTATTAACCTACCATGCTCTCAGTCTAGGAGTTGCAGTAGTTCGAAATGCTGATAGGTGTGGCACGACCTGTGAAGTGGATGAACGGCCCAATCGGGACCGGCTTGGGGCCCTGCTCACAATGTGTGAGGTCATGTTGGAAACCTCGGCTAGACTTTCATTATGGGTTCCAACTCAGATAGGCGACTGCCTTGGACGTCAGTCATTGAAGGTTAACATCTGTAGCCGATTCCCTCAATGGGCTTCTGCTTGAAGGTTGCCGAGGTGCCTTTTTACGTTTACATGGCGATAAGTGGTGGGAGCATGTGTGACGAAGTAAACCCCTATAGGGTAAACTATCTATTCGAATAGCCGCGTCCGCGGTTATGGACTACTTGGAGACTTGCATTATTCATAGACAACTTTAAGTGGATACTCTAAAAATGCACCAAACAACCCTGAGTGCTATGGATGGCTTCTCATAGGAAGACGAGAGAGGATCCATAGTGGTGTATTGAGATGGTGAACATGTGGACTCGTGTGTGCTCTCTCGTAGGGAGATGAGAGAGTAGTGATACGTTGGATACTTTGTCGTAGTATAGGATAGCCAAAGGTCAAAGCTGGCATTGTGCAGTAAACCCCACAATTCCGTTCATTAATACATGATGCATATGTAGATAGTTCTGATGTAAGACTTGTTGAGTACCTTCGTACGCACTATTTCTTATTTACATTTTTGCAGAGATAGGCATTGTTTAGTTGTTTCTTCTGACGTTGACATCGATGTATTAGCTTAGTAACCCACACAGAAGTCTGGCTCCTATGGTAGGGTCGTTGTAGCCTTTCAGGCTCTTCTAGCCGCTTTTATAGATGTCTATACTCAGACATGTAACTTCCGTTTGTTGTTTGTATGCTCTGAATGTTGTGTCATGTGACCCCTCCTGCTTGTAACATTATACTATGTTGGCTCCTCGGAGCCTCCTAAATAAATGTTATGTTGTAGAGTTTTCTTGTGATGCCATGTTGTATCTATGCATATCGTTCATAGTGCGTGTATGATTGAAATCCATTGGTATGCGTGGGATTCGACACCTAGTTGTGTGCCTATATTAGCCTTCTTTATGGGGAAATGCCTCTTTGTGCTTCTGTCGAGCCTTGGTATCTTGCTACTACTCCGGACACATCGATTGACCTGCATGTATCCTTCTTTGTTGATGTGTCTGTCCCTTCGGAGAAATGTCTCACAGTATAATGGAGTCCCTATAGCCTGCTACGACTCATCTACGTGCAGTGATGATAATTATGTCCCATGACGTAATGGAGTCCTTTTAGCTTGCTATGACTCGTCTACACACACTGATGACCGACACATGCATTGCTGAGTTACGTATGTATGTCCATGTACGGTTGTGCCACTTGGGTCTATAACTAGTCATGTCAACCCGGGTTCTTTGACGTGTGAATGCTAGCGACATGTTCATATCCGTGAGCAAAAAGGTGCAAACTGTCCTATCCAAGGTAAGGCGGCAGCCGTGGGTTACCGTGCGTGAGGCCGCAAAGTGGTGTGACATTTTACAGGTTGGATTCATATGGCTTACGATCAGGGTCCCGACAATGCCCTCCGTGATCGAATCCCCCTCCGGCAGATTATCGGAAAAGGCTCCAAGATGGGATCTCATGGGAACGAAGGCTTGCGACGACGGAAAAGTATTATCGTGGCTCTTTTTGGTATTGGGGGAATATTCCTGAATTTGCAGGCGAAGAATTAGGGTTGGAGGAGCTACGGGAGGCCCACAAGCCAGGGGCGCCCCCTAGGGCGTGCCCGGGTGGCTTGTGGCCCACCCGTAGATCTTCTAGCCTCTTCTCCAAGTTTCCTAGGTTCCTTCTGGTCCAATAAAAATCATGGTAGAATTTTATTCCGTTTGGACTCTATTTGATATTCCATTTCTGCAATACTCAAAAACAAGGGAAAACAGAAACTGGCACTGGGCACTAGATTAATAGGTTAGTCCCAAGCTTAATTACTGCTCATCCTCGTGTAGTTAAACGATAAAAACAGAATTTTTGATGTGGAATGCTACCTAACATATTTATCCATGTAATATTCTTGTGGCATGAATGTTCAGATCCATAAAACTCAAAACAAAATCTTAATGTTGACATAAAAACTATAATACTTCAAGCATACTAACAAAGCAATCGTGTCTCTTCAAAATAACATGGCAAAAGAAGTTATCCCTACAAAATCATATCGTCTGGCTATGCTCCATTTCCCCCAACACAAAGTATTTTGATCATGCACAACCCCAAAGACAAGTCAAGTAATTGTTTCACACCTTTAATGTTCTCAAACCTTTTCAACTTTCACGCAATACATGAGCGTGAGCCATGGATATAGCACTATAGGTGGAATAGAATATGGTGGAGGTTGTGAGGAAAAGGAGAAGATAGTCTCACATCAACTAGGCTTATCAACGGCTATGGAGATGCCCAATAATAGATATCAATGTGAGTGAATAGGGATTGCCATGCAATGGATGCACTACAGCTATAAGTGTATGAAAACTGAAAAAGAAACTAAGTGGGTGTGAATCCAACTCGCTTACTCAAGAAGACCTAGGGAAATTTGAGGAAGCCCATCATTGGAATATACAAGCGAAGTTATATAATAAAAAATTCCCACTGGTATAAGAAAGTGACAAAATAGGAGACTCTCTATCATGAAGATCATGGTGCTACTTTGAAGCACAAGTGTGGAAAAAATATAGTAGCATTGTCCCTTCTCCTTTTTCTCTCATTTTCTTATTTTTTTGTTATTTTTGTGTGCATCTTTGGCCTCTTTATTTATTTATTTGGGATTCATTGGCCTCATTTGTTATTTTTAAAGTCCGGAGTCTCATCCCAACTTGTGAGGGAATCATAGCTTCCATCATCCTTTCCTCACATGGGACAATGCTCTAATAATGATGATCATCACACTGTTATTTACTTACAACTCAAGAATCACAACTCGATACCTAGACAAAATATGACTCTATATGAATGCCTCCTGCAGTGTACCGGGATGTGCAACGATCTAGCACAGCAAATGACATCAAAAAATGGACAACCCATGAAAACATCACGCTAGCTATCTTATGATCATGCAAAGCAATGTGAAAATGATGGTACGTGTCATAGTAAATGGAATGGTGGAAGTTTCATGGAAATATATCTTGGAATGGCTATGGAAATGGCATAATAGGTAGGTATGGTGGCTATTTTGAGGAAGGGTATATGGTGGGTTTTATGCACCGGCGAAAGTTGCGCGGTACTAGGGAGGCTAGCAAAGGTGGTAGGGTGAGAGTGCGTATAATGCATGGACTCAAGATTAGTCATAAATTACTCACATACTTATTGAAAAAGTCTATTAGGTATCGAAGCAAAAGTATTAGATGCATGCTCCTAGGGGAGAGGTTGGTAGGAGTTAACCATCGCACGCTCCCGACCCTTACACAAAGATGACAATCAATAAACAAATCATGCTCCGACTTCGTTACATAACGGTTCACCATACGTGCAGGCTACGGGAATCACAAACCTTTAACACAAGTATTTCTACCAATCCACAATTACTCACTAGCATAACTCTAATATAACCATCTTTATATCTCAAAACTTTATGTAAGGAATCAAACTTCTCATAGTATTCAATGCACATTATATGAAAGTTTTTATTATATCCCTCTTGGATGCCCATTATATTAGGACTAAATCCATAACCTAAACCAATTACCATGCTGTTTAAGTACTCTCAAAATAATATAAGTGAGGTACGAGAGTTCAATTATTTCTAATAAAACACCAATGTTCTCTAAAAGGAAATAAGTGAAGCACTAGATCAAAATTGGCAAGCTCAGAAGATATAAGTGAAGCACATAGAGTATTCAAATAAATTCACGATTAATGCATGTCTCTCTCAAAAGATGCGTGCAGCAAGGATGATTGTGTAAAACTAAAAACTAAAGACTCATATCATACAAGACGCTCCGAGAAAAAACACATATCATGCGGTGACTAAAAATATAGCCTCAAGTAAATTTACCGTTGGATTGAAGACGAAAGAGGGGATGCCTTCCAAGGCATCCCCAAGCTTAGACTCTTTGGTATCCTTTAATATTCCTTGGGGTGCCTTGGGAATCCCCAAGCTTAGGCTCTTTCCACTCCTTATTCCATAGTACATCAAATCTTTATCCAAAACTTGAAAACTTCAAAAAACAAAACTCGACAGAAAACTCGTGAGATCCGTTAGTATAAGAAAAATAAATCACCACTTTAGGTAGTGTTGTGAACTCATTATTTATTTATATTGGTGTAATATCTACAGTATTCCAACTTCACCATGTTTCATACCCCCACCCCCAACCACGATACAACCCATAGATACATCAAAATAAGCAAACAACACAAAGAAAATAGAATCTGTCAAAAACAGAACAGTCTGTAGCAATCTGCAAACTTCGAATACTTACGTAACTCCAAAAGTTCTGAAAAAATAGTAAAATCTAGGTAATTTGTATATAAATCTTTTGTAAAAATTTCAGACCCATTCGTCACTCTGGTGAATTTATAAAATTCCTGGACTTAGCGCAAAAGTTTCTGTTTTTCAGCAAGATCAAATCAACAATCTCCATAGACCATCCCGAAAGTCTTACTTGGCTCAAACACTGATTAAAACACCTAAAAACAATTAATATAGAGGTAATAATGTGTAAATCACTCAATAACATAAATAATAACAAAAACATAAAAGTAAAATTGGTTTGCCTCCCAACAAGCGCTATTGTTTAACGCCCCTAGCTAGGCATAATGCAATAGATCTAGGTATTTTCATCTTTGGTATGCAATCCGTAAGTAGATATCATAATAGATTCATAAGTTAATTTTATTTTATTTCTAGGAAAGTGTTGCATGCGTTTCCTTAACGAAAATTGGAATCTAATGTTTCCTTCTTTCATAACAATAATTGCATCGATTATTCTAAGGAAAGGTCTAACAAGAATAATAGGACATGTACGATTGCAATTTATATCTAGAAAAATTATATATAAGGGCACATAATTCATATTTGCAACACTAAGAACATCATTAATCCTTCCCATAGGTTTCTTAATAGTGGAATCCGCTAGATACAGATTTAAAGAGCAATCATCAAGTTCATGGAAACCTAGCACATCACATAAAGTTTTCGGAATCATGGAAATACTAGCACCCAAATCACACAAAGCATGGCACTCATAATATTTAATTTTAATATTAATAGTATGTTCCCACTCATCATAAAGCTTTCTAGGTATAGAAACTTCCAACTCAAGTTTTTCTTCAAAAGATTTCATCATAGCATCAACGATATGTTAAGTAAAAGCCTTATTTTGATTATAAGCATGCAGATAATTCAACATGGATTGAAACAAGGAAATACAATCAATAAAATAACATATATCATAATTAAAGTCCTTGAAATCCAAAAGAGTGGGTTCATTGCTATTTAAAGTTTTGACCTCTTCAATCCCACTTTTATCAATTTTAGAATTAAGATCTATAAACTCCGAATCATTGGGACGACTTTTAACTAAAGTTGCATTATCGGTAGTCCCATATTTATCAAGATTTATATTGGAAAACAATGATTCAATAGGAGTCACGTCAATCACTTTAAGATCTTCATCATTATTATCATGAGAACACACTTTTTCAAACCATTCACGCCTAGCACGCATTCTAGCGGTTCTTTCCTTACACTCATCAATAGAAGTTCTCATAGCTTTCAAAGACTCATTAATATAAAGCTTGGGTGGAGTAGATCTAATTTTCAAAGAATAAATCTCAAGCGAAATTATATCAACGTTCCTAGCCAAATCATCAATCTTGAGCATTTTTTCTTCAATCGAAGCATTGAAAACCTTTTGCAAACTAATAACTTATTTAATATTATTCTCAAGATCAGAGGGCATATTATTATAATTTCCATCTGGATTGTTTTAGGAATTACCATAATTATTAGAGGAATTACTAGGAAATGGCCTAGGGTTTAAATTACCTCTATACGCGTTATTACCAAAATTGTTCCTACCACAAAAATTCACATCCACAGATTCATTATTATTACCAACCAAAGAAGACAAAGGCATATAATTACTATCAATACGAGCACTCTTACTAGAAAAAAATTCATTAATTCATCCATCTTTTTACTCAAAGTATTTATTTCTTGAATAGCGTGCACTTTTTTAATAGTATGAGATCTTTCAGTATGCCATTGAGAGTAATTTGTCATAATATTATATAGAAGTTTAGTAGCATCTCCTAATGCAATTTCCATAAAAGTGCCACCCTCGGCGTAATCTAAAAGATTCCTAGATGCAAAATTCAATCCGGCATAAAAAAATGTATAATCATCCATAAACTCAAACCATGTGCGGGGCAATTTCTAATCATTAATTTCATCCTCTCCCAATATTGTGCAACATGCTCATGATCAAGTTGCTTAAAATTCATTATATCGTTCCTAAGGGAGATGATCTTAGCGGTTGGAAAGTACTTGGAAATAAAGGCATCTTCACACGTATTCCATGAATCAATACTATTTTTAGGCAAAGATGAAAACCAAGTTTTAGCACGATCTCGTAGTGAGAATGGAAATAGCTTCAATTTAACAATATCATTATCCAAATCTTTATTCTTTTGCATGTCACACAACTCAATGAAAGTATTTAGATGGGATGCGGCATCTTCACTAGGAAGGCCGGAAAATTGTTCTTTCATAAAAAGATTAAGAAAAGCGGCATTAATTTCATAAGATTCCACACTAGTGGCCAAAGCAATCGGAGTACTAATAAAATCATTATTATTAGTATTGGAGAAGTCACACAATTTGGTATTCTCAAACATCGTGACAAAACAAGTAATCTAGCACACAAGCAAACAAAAAGCAAATAAAAAGACGAATGGAAGAAGGGCGAATAAAAAGGCAATTTTTTTGGTTTTTTCTGAAAATCGTTTTGGAAGTGGGGGAGAGGAGAACGAGAGGCAAATGGCAAATAATGTAAATGCAAGAGATGATTTTGTGATGGGTACTTGGTAGGCTTGATGTAGACTTGCTATGTATCCTCCCCGACAGTTACTTGCAAGGATGAGATCTGATAGAGATAGATATAAAAGATTGCTAGAAGTAAAACTAAATAAAATTGAAGCAAGGAATTTTTTGTATTTTTGGATTATAGATCTGAAAATATAATAGGGAAAATAGACCCGGGGGGCATAGGTTTCACTAGAGGCTTCTCTCTTGAAGGAAAATAATATGGTAGGTGAACAAATTACTGTCGAACAATTGATAGCAAAGCGCATAGTTATGAGGATATCCAAGGCAATGATTATGCATATAGGCATCACGTCCATGTCAAGTAGACCAAAATTATTCTACATCTACTACTATTACTCCACATATCGACCGACTCCTGCCTGCATCTAGAGTATTAAGTTCATGAAGAACAGAGTAACGCATTAAGTAAGATGACATGATGTAGAGGGATAAACTCAAGAAATATGATGAAAATCCCATATTTTTATACTTGATGGCAACAATACAAATATATGCCTCGCTACCCCTACTTTTTCACTGGGTGAGGACACCGCAAGATTGAACCCAAAACCAAGCACTTCTCCCATTGCAAGAATTACCAATCTAATTGGCCAAACCAAACCAATAATTCGAAGGGACTTGCAAAGATATGAAATCATGCATATAAGAATTTAGAGAAGATTCAAATAATATTCATAGATAATCTGGTCATAAATCCACAATTCATCGGATCTCTACTAACACACCGCAAAAGAGTATTACATCAGATAGATCTCCATGAAGATCATGGAGAACATGGTATTGAAGAACATAGAGAGAGAAGAGGCCATCTCGCTACTAGCTATGGACCCGAAGGTCTATGGTGAACTACTCACGCAGCATCGGAAGGGCAATGGAGTTGATGTAGATGCCCTCCATGATCGAATCCCCCTCCGGCAGATTACTGGAAAAGACTACAAGATGCGATCTCACGAGGACAGAGGCTTGAGGCAACGGAAAAGTATTATTGTGGCTCTTTTTGGTATTGAGGAATATTCCTGAATTTATAGGCGAAGAATTAGGGTTGGAGGAGCTACGGGGGGCCACAAGCCAGGGGCGCCCCCTAGGGCACGCCCAGGTGGCTTGCGGCCCACCCATAGATCTTCTGGCCTCTTCTCCAAGTCTCCTGGGTTCCTTATGGTCCAAGAAAAATCATCGTAGAATTTTATTATGTTTGGAGTCCCTTTGATATTCCTTTTTTGCAATACTCAAAAACAAGGAAAATAGAAACTAGCACTCGGCACTAGGTTAATAGGTTAGTCCCAAAAATAATAAAAAATAACATATTAATGCATATAAAACATCGAAAACAGATAATATAATAGCATGGAACAATCAAAAAATATAGATACATTGGAGACGTTTCAGAGGCCCTGGTGCCTGAGTCGTCTCCGATGCGTCAGCCATCTCCGGTGCGTCAACCATCTCTGGTGCGTTAACCATCTCCGTTGCGTCAGTCGTCTCCGCTGCTTGAGTCGTCTCCAGCGTGTCAGCCCTCTCCGCCCCCTCAGCAAACTCCGACGAAGGAGGGCCCTCAGCAGAATCCTCCTCTACCTGAGCTGTCTCCGCCACGTCATCAGACTCCGCCTCCTTCGTCGCCTCAACAACATCGGAAGAGAGCCGCCGCCTTTGCGGCTAGCAGCAGTACAAAACAGAAGAGATTCAGATCAGGTCCAAGCCTTAAGGTTCCTCCCAAGTTACCCTATGAGAGGACTGATGAGGAAAACAACGATATTGTGGATGAAGAAGTGAGATGCTAGTTGGCACCGAAATGTCTGCCTCCAGAGGAGAAAGTAGATCCGGTGAAAGCGAAGCGAACTTTGGAGGCCCTTATGCGACCACCACCGCCTCCGCCACAATCAAACTACAACCGATGTATTCAAAAGAGATTTGATAAAGCGAGGCGGTCAGGAAGCTTAGGTAGCAGTGGCGCAAGAAGTGGGAAAACAATTCCCTAGCTCAACAAACAAGAACTGCAATCGTGCCCTCTGCTCAAGGTGGTTACCGATATCGCTAATGATCCAGAGAAAGAGGCCGTTGGTCTTGCTATCACTCCTGCTGATTACTTACCCGACTCGGTACAGTTTGAAAATGCCGAGGTAGTACAAACCTTAAGATATGCAAACGGGAAGCCTCTCGTCACACGTGAGGAGCTCAACCATCTACCAAGGATGATGTGACAATTGCATGAATGGTACTTGAAAGCCTGCAAGGACAGGACCGACAATATCTTCGTGGGAATTAAAGATGAGCACTTCTTCAATGGAGAGTAGGTGTTGTTCATTGAATTTGAAGAAATATTTCAGTTATACAATCAAAAGGAACTCGACAAAACTATCGTCAGTTGCTATTGTGTGTAAGTATTTTTTTTCTGTAATTAAGTCTCTAGCTCAGCTCATTCATTGCATGTATTAATTATTGTCAAACTATATTATTAAAAATGATGATCCTCGAATGCAAACAACGACAAATCTATAACATTGGGTTCATTGACCCAAATTTCATAATGAACATACGTTAAAAAAATATCCCATTGATATAGAGAAAAAAATTGCTAAATGCTTTACTTGGACAACAAAACGGAAAGGAAATATTATTTCCTTACAATGTCAAGTGAGTGTTACTATCTTGTGCACATTCTATTTCGCTTACTCGAGGTTAAGTGCAATTAACAAGTTATGTGTGCATAGTTTCCACTTTATTCTGCTAGAATTTAGCTTGAAGAGGGAAAAGTAACTATCTTGGACTCGAGACGTAAAGACCCTAAGGAGTGGATGAACATGAGGCAAATGCTTGAGAAGTAAGTTCAATCATTATCGCACCATATCGGCAACTTTCATTCATTTCCTGATATCAAGTAATCATTTTGTTTGCCAGGTAGGGTTTGGAAAAAGTTCACCAAAAAGGTTAAGGGTGTCAGCTAGAAACTGGAGCTACAATTTGTACACCCCAAAGTAAGTACTATTCTAGTACCACACATCTCTCATTGATTCTAGTTTCAATACCATTATCATGCTTGGTTATCATTTTGATTGAACTCTATTCTCGTAAAGTGCTTTTGGTACGCACCCGGGATTAATTTATGTGCATACTACATTTGTGAGTTCATTCACCACTCGACCTCTGAGCGGGTGTCGGTGTCAAAACTGGTGGATCTCAGGTAGGGGGTCCCGAGCTGTGAGACTAGAATCGATGGTAACAGGAGACGAAGGAGACAATGTTTACCCAGGTTTGGGCCCTCCTATGGAGGTAATACCCTACGTCCTGCTTGATTATATTGATGATATGTAGGTTACAGAGTTGATCTACCTCGAGATCGAGTAGCTAAACCGTAGAAGACTTGTCTTCTGCCTACAACCTAAAACCCTTCGGCTTATATAGACGCCAGGGGTACCTAGGGTTTACACATGGTAGGTTACATGTCGAAGGGATAAACATGCCTATTCACTACTCCAAACGTGAAGGACACGCCATGATTCGTGAAGCTTCCTTCCTAGAGACAGGGCCTTTGATCGATCCAATGCTCGGCAAGTGGCCCATACAGTCCGGCCCATAAGAAACAGGTCGGCCTCCCAAGGACCCCTTGAACTAGGACACCCTCAATAGCCCCCGAACTTGCCTCCAACGCCAAGGGTCTTAGCTCGAGTTGCTTCGTATAATCAGAGTCTTCGGCTTGCGAGGTGAGTTCTTCCCTCCGAGTTTAGTTCGGCCTCCGATGACATGTAGTTTTCCGATTAGAGGCTCATCCGAACACCGTGAATATCTCGGCTTCGAAGGCCAAGCATCAAGGAGCAAATAAAATTCCCTAAAAACCTTTCTGAAGAAAGGTTGCGGCCCACCATGTGCGTTGGACCAGTTGTAGAAACTCGAACCACGGTTCGAGGCCTTTTTCATCAACACGATCCATCAATGCACATATCGTTCTCCGTTTCACATGGGATATGTTTAATCATGCGCGCATAACAGCATGCACATCTTGGGAAGCAGAGCGATACGCGGCATACAAAAGGGAGGTTAACCAACGACCCGCTCCATAAGAAGGAAAAAAACAAGACACAGCCACGCCTTCCATTTGCATCCTCTGCTTCCCCAATCTCTTAAGCTTCCGATGCCCAGATCTAGTTTTTCCGCTCCATCCTTCTCCAAGCTTGACTATGGCAGGTTCTAGTTCCAACAGCAAGTGGGAGGCCTCCACGGTCACCTACCGGGACATCGGGACCTCAAGGACGCCGGCTACCTCCCCGCCAACCTCTACCACCGTGCGCCGGAGAAGGGCTAGGTGGTCCCATTTCCCAAGCCGGGCAAGAGGGTGGTCTTCATCCCTCACTTCATCTGGGGACTGAGCTTCCCACTCCACCACTTTGTCAGGGAACTCATATTATTCTACGGCCTCGACTTCCATGACCTTCCGTTCAACTCCTTCATGCACGTATCGACCTTCATCATTGTCTGCGAGACCTTCTTGCGGGTCGAGCCACACTTCGGACTATGTCTCAAGATATTCAATATCAAGCCGAAGTGTGTCATAGGTGAACACGCAGACTGCAGCAGGGCAGTCATTAGCAAACTCCCCCGTGTCGGATGGCCGTTCGGCACCTTCATCGACACCATCAAGACCTGGCAAAAAGAGTGGTTTTACATCACCGGGCCAAGGGAGGAAGGCCGAGCTGCTCCGGTCGAATTCGGATCCAATCCCCCCACCAGATTGACTTCATGGCTCCAAAAGGGCCTCGACTAGGGGTCGGATAAGGAGGTGGATGACCTACTGAAGAGCATCACCTTCATGATCAGAGGCGATATCAAGCTGGCCAACGTGGTCCAGATTATGCTCCGGTGGCGCATACTCCCCTGCCAACACCGGGACTCTCTCATGTGGGCTTATCGACTTGACGATGAGCCTACTATTCGTCAGCTCTTTTGAACTACTTGGGAGAAGCTATGGAAGGCGTTGTTCAAGGCGCAAGAGAACTGGCCAGCCGAGGAGGAGGATCAGGGTCTACACGCCGATAAACCTCCTTCCCAGGTATAATATAGTCTTGTTTGATCGACTTTGTTTTCCGAAAGAAAATCAAAGCACTTTCTGATCACCTCTATAAAAATGGCTGAGCAAGGCCACGGGCATCAACTGCCCGGCGCCTCAGCCCGAGGAGATTAGGTCCAGGCTGTTGTCGGAGATGCTCGTTGTGGCGCCTTACAAGGCACCGGAGAAGAAGGAGAATAAGAAGAAATCAGGCCGAGGAGGCCTGCGTACCAGGGACCAACCAGACGCTATGTCCATTGGAAACCCATGCCTCCTCCAATCAAGAGGAGGGGCATGATGACGAGGGGGAAGGCAATTCCCCCCTCACAAGAAAGATGGTGGCGTCATCAGATGCCACACAGGAGGTTCCTCCTCCTACCCCGAAGAAAGCACGTCAGACACAGGTAACTTTGTTCGACGATAGTTCAGACTCGGATATCGAGTCCGAGGACTTCGAGAAGGTTCCACAAAGGAACCTAAGGTTCAAGCCCCTAGCTCGAAGGTAAGGATCCGAAGACTTCCTGAGCTATTAATGTTAAGCTTTTGAATGTTAAAATTATGTGAGCACCCATTGATTTGTAGCCCACCACGCGTCCTCCCCACCGACCAAGTTTCAGATGGGGAGACCCCACCCGCCAAGCTAGCAGAGAGCGAGACCGTGTCTCACCACACTCCTTCAGACTCCGCGAAGGATGCCATGGAGGTATCATCTCAGCAGGCTCCTATGGAGCCGAACACCTGTAGTGGGGAGGACGACATCATGGTCGAGGCTAACGCATCGACCATCGAAGACCGGGGGGAAGAGCCCCTCCCGAATACTAAGGAGACCGGACGAGGGGAAGTCCAGTCCCCTACAAGACCATCTCCGGAGCGCATAACGCCTCCGGAGGCACCGGTTCAATCCCCGTTTGGAGATCGAATCAACCGATCACCACCGACGCCACCGACCAATGGGTTTTACAAAGCATGCAGTATGTTGATAGCGGACTGAAGGAGGCTTTCAAAGGTCTCCTGACGGGCTTCCAGGTGAGCCACGTGATACTTTGTTTGCGAAATATTAATTTCTTTATGCTATCGTTATATACACGGCAGCCCCCGAGCCCTGGGTGAGTTTGGAAAAAAAACTCACCTGGGGGTCAATCATAGATCATTATCCGAACTATGTACAGGATGATATTTGTTCGGAACGTTCTAACAGCCCTTAAGAGGACCAGACATAGGATCATATTTATGACAGTTTGGGAGTTTTAAACCAATGTAACTTGATAGGGATTATTTTTTTTACAGGCTTCGTCGTCACCGAGCTAGACGAGCCGAATTGAAAGCTCAAGAGCTCCGATTAGGAGCTTGATGCTTTGAACAACAGATTCAACGAGGCACGAGGTAAGCCTGATTCATTATACGAACATTGTCATCATCGTACTCTCGATGCAGTATTCATATTTTTTATGCTTACGCAGCCACGATGAACGAAATTGAGAAGCTCAAGGTTGAGCTGCAGAATGCGAAGCAGGAGGCTGTGGTCGAGAGGGCGGTGGCCGAACAAGCGGCTACCACGCTTTCCACCTTAAGGGCCACCAGCGACAAGCATGAGGCTCGCGTGGAGGAAATCCAACAGGAGCTCAAAGACGGCTGCTACCTCTTGAGCGTGCGTTGGTTTTCCCCTGAAGAGGAAAGGGTGATGCAGCGAAGTAGATAAGTATTTCCCTCGGTTGTTGAGAACCAAGGTATCAATCCAGTAGGAGGAACAAAGCAAGTCATCAATGGTTGCACCTACACAAACAATCAAACTCTTGCACCCAACACTATAAAGGGGTTGTCAATCCCTTCATGATTACTTGCAAGGATTAGATCCGATAGATATAGATGTAAACAAGAACAGAAAGTAAAAGGTAAATAAATTGCAGCAAAGTATTTTTGGTATTTTTCGGTTATAGATCTAAAAGTATATTATGGAAAGTAGACCTAGGGGCCATAGGTTTCACTAGAGGCTTCTCTCTTGAAGGCAAATATCATGGTGGGTAAACAAATTACTGTCAAGCAATTGATAGAAAAGATGTAGTTATCCAAGGCAATGATCATGCATATAGGCATCACATCCGTGCCAAGAAGACCGAAACGATTCTGTATCTACTACTATTACTCCACACATTGACCGACTCCTGCCTGCATCTAGAGTATTAAGTTCATGAAGAACAGAGTAACGCATTAAGAAATATGACATGATGTAAAGGGATAAACTCAAGCAATATGATGAAAACCCCATCTTGTTACTCTTGATGGCAACAATACAATACGTGCCTCGCTACCCCTACTATGTCATTGGGTGAGTTCACCGCGAGATTGAACCCAAAACCAAGCACTTCTCACATTGCAAGAATTACCAATCTAGTTGGCCAAACCAAACCAATAACTCGAAGAGACTTGCAAGGATATGAAATCATGTAAATAAGAATTAAGAGGAGATTCAAATAAGATTCATGGATAATCTGAACATAAACTCACAATTCATCGGATCTTGACAAACACACCACAAAAGAGGATTACATCGGATAGATCTCCATGAAGATCATGAAGAACATGGTATTGAAGATCAAAGAGAGAGAAGAAGCCATCTAGCTACTAGCTATGGACCCATAGGTCTGTGGTGGACTACTTACGCATCATCGTAGGGGCAATGGAGTTGATGTAGATGCCCTCAGTGATCGAACCCCCCCCCCCCCGGCAGATTACCGAAAAAGGCTCCAAGATTGGATCTCTCACGAACGGAGGCTTCCGGTGGCGGAAAATTATTTGCGTGGCTTGTTCTGGTGTTGGGGGAATATTTGGTAATTTATAGGCCAAGAATTAGGGTTAGGAGACCTGCCGGGAGACGACAAGCCTGCTAGGCGCGGCCAGGGGGTCCTGCGCCTGGCAGGCTTGTGGCTCCCTGGCACCTCCCGTGTCGTGCAATCCAAGCTTAATCGATTTGTTTCCTTCCAAAAAAATTCCTTCTGAAGTTTTATTTCGTTTAGACTCCGTTTAATATTCCATATCTACAAAAATCAAAAACAAGGAAAAAATAGAAACTGGCACTAGGCTCTAGATTAATAGGTTAGTCCCAAAAATAATATAAAATAGCATATTAATGCATATAAAACATCCAACACAAATAATATAATAGCATGCCATCATCAAAAATTATAGATACGATGGAGACGTATGAGCATCCCCAAGCTTAATCCATGCTCGTCCTCGAGTAGGTAAATGATAAAAACAGAATTTTTGATGTGTAGTGCTACCTAACATATTTATCCATGTAATATTCTTTATTGTGATATGAATATTCAGATCCGTAAGACTCACAACAAAAGCTTAATATTGATTAAAAAACAGTAATGTTTCAAGCATACTATCAAAGCAATTGTATCTCTTCAAAATATAATGGTAAAATAAAGTATTCCCTACAATATCATATGGTCTGGCTATGCTCCATCTTCCCCACACAAAGTATTTATATCATGCACAACCCCGATGAAAAGTCAAGCAATTGTTTTCACACCTTTATTTTCTCAAAAAATTTCAACCCTCATGCAATACATGAGCGTGAGCCATGGATATAGCACTATAGGTGGAATAGAATATGGTGGTGGTTGTCAATGAAAGGGAGAAGATAGTCTCACATCAAATAGGCGTATCAACGGGCTATGGAGATGAGCATCAATAGATATCAATGTGAGTGAGTAGGGATTGCCATGAAACGGATGCACTAGAGCTATAAGTGTATGAAAGCTCAAAAATAAACTAAGTGGACGTGCATCATGAAGAATAATTCCACTAGCTATATGAAAGTGACAAAATAGGAGACTCTCTATCATGAAGATCATGGTGCTACTTTGAAGCACAAGTGTGGAAAAAGGTAGTAGCAATGTCCCTTCTCTCTTTTCTCTCATTTTTTTGGTGGGCATCTAAGGCCTCTTTTATTCGTTTATTTTTTATTTGGGCTTCGCTGGCCTCATTTATTTTTTTCATAAAGTCCGGAATCTCATCCCGACTTGTGAGGGAATCAGAGCTTCCATCATCCTTTCCTCACACAGGACGTGCTCTATTAATGGTAATCATCACACTTTTATTTACTTACAACTCAAAAGAAAATTACAACTCGATACCTATGACAAAATATGACTCTATATGCAATATGGAAGTGATGGCGCATGTCATAAAAGGAAATGGTGGAAGTTGCATGACAATATGTCTCGGAATGGCTATGGAAATGCCATAATAGGTAGGTATGGTGGCTGTTTTGAGGAAAGATATATGGTGGCTGTTTTGAAGAAGGTATATGGTGGTTGTTTTGAGGAAGGTGTTTGTTGTACCGGCGAAAGTTTTGCGGTACTAGAGAAGCTAGCAAACGTAGAAAGGTGAGAGTGCGTATAATCCATGGACTCAACATTAGTCATAAATAACTCACATACTTATTGCAAAAGTCTATTAGTCACTGAAGAAAATTATTAAACGCATGATCCTAGGGGAGAGGTTGGTAGGAGTTAACCATCGCATGCTCCCGACCCTCACACAAAGGCCGACAATCTATAAACAAGTCATGCTCCGACTTCCTTACATAACGGTTCACCATACGTGCATGCTACGGGAATCACAAACCTTTACACAAGTATTTTTACCAAATCACAATTACGTCCTAACATGTGTCTTAACATTACCATCTTTATATCTCAAAATTTTGTGCAAGGAATCAAACTTCTCATAAATACCCAATGCACTTAATATGGAAGTTTTTATTATATCCCTCTTGGATGCCTATCGTATTAGGACTAAATTCATAACCTAGACTAATTACCATGCTGTTTTATAAACTCTCAAAATAATATAAGAGAGGTACGAGAGTTCAGTTATTTCTATAAAACACAAACACCACCGTGCTCTAAAAATATATAACTAAAGCACATAGAGCAAAATTGCCTAACTCAAAAGATATAACTGAAGCACATAGAGCATTCTAACAAATTCACGATTCAACGTGTCCTAGTCAAAAAATGTGTGCAGCAAGTATGATTGTGTCAAACTAACAAGCAAAGACTCATATCATACAAGACGCTCCAAGCAAAACACATATCATGTGGTGAATAAAAATATAGCCTCAAGTAAATTTACCGATGGATTGAAAACGAAAGAGGGGGTGCCTCTCGGGGCATCCCCAAGCTTAGGCTCTTTGGCATCCTTTAATATGAGTTGGGGTGCCTTGGGCATCCCCAAGCTTAGGCTCTTGCACTCCTTATTCCATAGTCCAACCAATATTTACCCAAAACGTAAAAACTTCACAACACAAAATTTAACAAAAAAACTTGTGAGAACCGTTAGTATAAGAAAATAAATCACCACTTTAGGTACTGTTGTGAACTCATTCTTTATTTATATTGGTGTTATACCTACTGTATTCTAACTTCTCCATGGTTCATACCCCATGATACAACCCAAAGATTGATCAAAATAGGCAAACAACTCAAAGAAAACAGAATCTGTCAAAAACAGAAAAGTTTGTAGAAAACACCAAAATACAATTACTACAGAAGTAATAATATGGGAAATAATCAAAAACAGAAGCAAAAACATAACACAAAATAAAATTGGGTTGCCTCCCAACAAGCGCTATTGTTTAACGCCCCTAGCTAGGCAAAACGATCTCAGTGATGCTCACATAAAAAGTAGTAATTGAGATACGCAAAAGAGCATCATTAATAGCATGAAAATCACATTTAAGTCTAACCCACTTCTTATGCATAGGGATTTTGTGAGCAAACAATTTATGGGAACAAGAATCAACTAGCATAGGAAGGCAAAACAAGCATAACTTCAAAACTTTGAACACATAGAGAGGAAACCTGATATTATTGCAATTCCTACAAGCATATGTTACTCCCTCATAATAAATTTCAGTAGCATCATGAAGGAATCTCACAATATAAATATCACAGAAAGAATTCTTTTCATGATCAATTATAGCATATGTGTCATCATCAAAACTTGGGGAACAAAGAATATCATATTCATCAAGCATAGCATCCCCAAGCTTGTGGTTTTGCTTATCATTAGTATCATGGATATTCAAAGAATTCATACTAACAACATGGAAATAGTGCTTTTCATTCAAGCAACTATCATGAATCTTCTTACAAATTTATTCTTTCAACACTTCATCAAAAATTTCAGATTCATGATTTTCAAACAAAACTTCATAGAGATAATCAAGTGCACTCAAGTCACTAGCAATGGGTTCATCATAATGTGGTCTTTTGAAAAGATTAGCAAGTGGATGAGGATCCATATTGATAGATTTTTAGCAAGCGAAGATGCAAGCAAATAGAAGGCACATGGCAACACAAGCAAACATAGCAACAAAAAGGCGAATGGAAGAATGGCGAATAAAAAGGCAAATCTTTTTTGGTTTTTTATAAAAATCATTTATAAGTGGGGGAGAGGAAAATGCAAGGCAAATGGCAAATAATGTAAATACAAGAGATGAGTTTCTGATGGGTACTTGGTAGGCTTGATCTATATACTCCCCGGCAACGGCGCCAGAAATTGGCAAGTTGACGGGAGAGATCTTGTCTTGACATGCTATGTTTCCTCCCCGGCAACGGCGCTAGGAATCCTTCTTGCTACATCTTGAGCATGTGTTGGATTTCCCTTGAAGAGGAAACGGTGATGCAGCGAAGTAGATAAGTATTTCCCTCAGTTCTTGAGAACCAAGGTATCAATCTAGTAGCAGGAACAAGCAAGTCACCAATGGTTGCACCTACACAAACAATCAAACTCTTGCACCCAATGCTATAAAGGTGTTGTCAATCCCTTCATGATTATTTGCAAGGATTAGATCTGATATATGTGGATGTAAAAAAGAACGGAAAGTAAAAGGTAAATAAATTGCAGAAAAGTACTTTGGGCATTTTTAGTTTATAGATCTAAAAGTATATTATGGAAAGTAGACCCGAGGGCCATAGGTTTCACTAGAGGCTTCTCTCTTGAAGGCAAATATCATGGTGGGTAAACAAATTATTGTCAAGCAATTGATAGAAAAGCGAATAATCATGTAGTTATCCAAGGCAATGATCATGCATATAGGCATCACGTCCGTGTCAAGTAGACCGAAATGATTCTGCATCTACTACTATTACTCCACACATCGACCGACTCCTGCCTGCATCTAGAGTATTAAGTTCATGAAGAACAGAGTAACACATTAAGAAAGATGACATGATGTAGAGGGATGAACTCAAGCAATATGATGAAAAGCCCATGTTGTTACCCTTGATGGCAACAATACAATACGTGCCTTGCTACCCCTACTATGTCACTGGGTGAGGACACCGCAAGATTGAACCCAAAACCAAGCACTTCTCCCATTGCAAGAATTACCAATCTAGTTGGCCAAACCAAACCAATAACTCGAAGAGACTTGCAAGGATGTGAAATCATGCAAATAAGAATTCAGAGGAGATTCAAATAAGACTCATGGATAATCTGAACATAAACTCACAATTCATCGGATCTTGACAAACACACCACAAAAGAGGATTACATTGGATAGATCTCCATGAAGATCATGAAGAACATGGTATTGAAGATCAAAGATAGAGAAGAAGCCATCTAGCTACTATCTATGGACCTGTAGGTCTGTGGTGGACTACTCATGCGTCATCGGAGGGGCAATGGAGTTGATGTAGATGCCCTTCGTGATCGAAACCCCCTCCGATAGATTACCGGAAAAGGCTCCAAGATTGGATCTCTCGGGAACTAAGGCTTCCGGTGGCGGAAAAGTATTTACGTGGCTCGTTCTGGTGTTGGGGGAATATTTGGGAATTTATAGGCCAAGAATTAGGGTTAGGAGATCTGCCGGGAGGCGACAAGCCTGCTAGGCGCGGCCAGGGGGGCGTGCCTAGCAGGCTTGTGGCTCGCTGGCACCTCCCCTGTTGTGCACTCCAAGCTTGATCGATTTGTTTCCTTCCAAAAAAATTCCTTCCCGAGGTTTTATTTCATTTGGACTCCGTTTAATATTCCATATCTGCAAAACAAGAAAACAAGAAAAAACAGAAACTGGCACTAGGCTCTAGATTAATAGGTTAGTCCCAAAAATAATATAAAATAGCATATTAATGCATATAAAACATCCAAAACAGATAATATAATAGTGTGCCATCATAAAAAATTATAGATATGTTGGAGACGTATCAACGCCGGCCAAAAGTGTGAGGGCCTTGAGCAGAAAGGCAAAGACGAGGCCGCTGAACTATCCACCCTGAAAACCGATCTCCAAAAGGAGCGGGTGGATAGGCGGTTGTTTGAGGAGCAAGTCCGCCAAGCGAAGGTTATTACGAATGGTAAGCCGTATTTATTGCAGTGTGTTTTCGGGTATAGCAAGTTTGAGTTGCTTACCCAAGTGTGGCGTTCCTCAGGCACCTGCTCCGACCTCCAGAAGAGTGCAGCGGACGTGAATCAGTTCTATGCTTTGTGGGGAGAGCGAAATGAAGCTCGACTATTTTAGGCGCAATTCGAAGCCTCCGAGCGCTCTCCTCTTCTCATCGAGCAGCTGAAGTAGCTGATGGAGCTACATCGGATGGCGGAGCCGGCCATGAAGGATCTTTGTATCCGGCTATGGCCCAACGAGCCACTGCCGGGCAGCTATTTCAGCCTGGTGTAGAAGTTGAACGATGCCTCGCCCTGGATCGACGCACTAAGTCGTTCCTCCTATATCGAGGGAGCTCGGATGGCCTTTGCGAAGGCCAAGGTGCACTGGCCGGGGCTTAAGTGTTATACTACAATGATGACCGGCAAATGCCGACACCTGCCGTAAAGGCACGCAAGGTTGGGAAGCGAGCTCGGTTTCAGTCCGAACTCTCTGAACCTTCTTGGGACTCGCCCTCCATCGCACAACCCTAGGACCAGCGAAGTTCGTGCCAAGGAGGCACAACTTCACGCTCAAAATTCCATGGGCGGCGATGGGGAAAAAGGGTAAGTGTTTGGCCGGACCGAACTATGACCATCAAATGTCTTCGGACACACTGCAAGTACCATCAAGGGCCTGCTAAAGGCGTAAAGCTCATCCACAATTCGGCGACTTCTCAAGACCTTGTTTGCAAGATCCGTTCGCCAAACAGTACCACCCATTGAGGTGCACCACCCCGTAGGAGGCGTAGGAGTAGATAAGCGACAGGGCACATCAAGGACGTAAGGTCACCAATCGAAGACCCCTGGTACAACCACTCCTCTAAAATTTCTTTTTTTCAAATACCTGTAAATAGTTGCTTCGGCAATTAGAGCAATAAAAGTCGTTGAGAAAAATATAAAATCATTATACATGGTTGTCTCGTTGTCCTTTTTTGGCACATATTCTATTTTCTCCCTCTTCCCGCAACACTGTTGGGTACATTACGACGCAACCGGCTAATAGATCGGGGGCTTGAGTTAAAAAATGCTTTATGCGCAATTGATTATGCGTTCGGCGTCTTGGAATTCTCTTTATATGCATTGGTTCCGAACTATGTCTTGGGTCAATAGTTGGGTTGCCCGGCTCCTGTGCTTGCCCCTTTACGTTCCGCTCGTTCAGATAAAAGGGCAAAGGGAGCACCTCTGCGATTGTGTTTTCGACTAGCCTGATCAAACACCTCAGAGGAGAAAGCCGAAAACTAACTGTCATAGTATGCGAGAACCGGTCTGCGAATCCCAGCTTAAGTGTTATACTCAAGACCTCGACAGAGGTTATTCCATGTCATACGATGGGTTTGGTATTCATACAAACCATGTGATATCGGATTTATCTGCGGTTCATCCGAACATCACAAGTCACCGGGGGCTAGTCACCAGCCTCCAGCAGTCCTTTTCGCGCCCCTATGGCTAAGTGAAAGCAATAAAGAATTATGGTATGATTGTCTGGTCCGTCGCACACTACCGCCTTCGGGTACCGATAGCTCGGCTAAGGGTATAGTGCATAGGTAGAGACACCCCATGTAGCATCTACATGGGGGCTGAAGCCGACGACTCGCAACTTTCAGTTTTAACGGCCACACAGGAGTTATAAGGAATGCAAAACATTAAAAACATGATAAACCATGTATCATAACCTTCGGACATATTACAATACATTTACTCATAAATGTTTTCTTTTGAGCACTATGACTCTATCTCCCGAGGACCCTCCATTACTCCGGAGAAGTATAGCTCGGGGCGCTTATGCTCCTTTCTGGAATAACCTCTGTCGAGGTCTTGAGTATAACACTTAAGCTGGGATTCGCAGACCGGTTCTCGCATACTATGACAGTTAGTTTTCGGCTTTCTCCTCTGAGGTGTTTGACTAGGCTGGTCGAAAACACAATCGCAGAGGTGCTCCCTTTGCCCTTTTATCTGAACGAGCGGAACGTAAAGGGGCAAGCACAGGAGCCGGGCAACCCAGCTATTGACCCAAGACATAGTTCGGAACCAATGCATATAAAGTGAATTCCAAGACGTTGAACGCATAATCAATTGCGCATAAAGCATTTTTTTAACTCAAGCCCCCGATCTATTAGCCGGTTGCGTCATAATGTAACCAACAGTGTTGCGGGAAGAGGGAAAAAGTAGAATATGTGCCAAAAAAGGACAACGAGACAACCATGTATAATGATTTTATATTTTTCTCAACGACTGTTATTGCTCTAATTGCCGAAGCAACTATTTACAAGTATTTGAAAAAAAGAAATTTTAGAGGAGTGGTTGTACCAGGGGTCTTCGATTGGTGACCTTACGTCCTTGATGTGCCCTGTCGCTTATCTACTCCTACGCCTCCTACGGGGTGGTGCACCTCAATGGGTGGTACTGTTCGGCGAACGGATCTTGCAAACAAGGTCTTGAGAAGTCGCCGAATTGTGGATGAGCTTTACGCCTTTAGCAGGCCCTTGATGGTACTTGCAGTGTGTCCGAAGACATTTGATGGTCGTAGTTCGGTCCAGCCAAACACTTACCCTTTTTCCCCATCGTCGCCCATGGAATTTTGAGCGTGAAGTTGTGCCTCCTTGGCACGAACTTCGCTGGTCCTAGGGTTGTGCGATGGAGGGCGAGTCCCAAGAAGGTTCAGAGAGTTCGGGCTGAAACCGAGCTCGCTTCCCAACCTTGCGTGCCTTTACGGCAGGTGTCGGCATTTGCCGGTCATCATTGTAGTGGAATTCGTCCGCCATGGCCAACGCATGTTCCTCAGTTCGGAGGGAGCGCTCTGTGTTGTCGTTGACAGTAATGACCCCCTTGGGGTTGGGCATGTTGAGCTTGAGGTATGCCTAGTGTGGGACGGCGTTAAAGCGAGCAAACGATGTATGGCCGAGTAGGGCGTGATAGCCACTTCAAAAAGGTACAATGTCGAAGATCGAGTCTTCGCTTTGAAAGTTATCGAGTGAGCCAAACACTACTTCTAGGCTTATAGAGCATGTGCACCGGGCTTCGACGCCTGGAATCACTCTTTTGAAGGTAGTGCTACTGGGTTTGATCCTTGATGAATCTATACCCATCTTTTTCACCGTATTTGAGTAAATAAGATTTAGGCTACTTCCTCCGTCCATGAGGACTTTGGTGAGGTGATACCCGTCTATGATGGGGTCTAGGACGAGTGCGGCCGAACCCCCATGACGGATACTGGTCGGGTGGTCACGTCGATCGAAGGTGATCAGGTACGTTACCATGGGTTATACTTCGAGGCTACAGGCTCTACGGCGTAGACCTCTCAAAGTGCACTTTCCTCTCCTTTTTGGGTATATGAGTGGCGTATATCATGTTTATAGTTTTCACCTCTGGAGGGAACTTATTTTGTCCACCATCGATCGGACCGCGAGGTTCATCCTCATCCTCGCTGTGTGGGCTCTTGCCCTGATCCTCGGATGTGAGTTTGCCAGCCTGTTTGAATACCCAATAGTTACGGTTGGTATGGTTGGCGGGCTTCTCTTGAGTGTTGTGGATTTGGCAAGGCCTTTCCATGATCTTCTCCAGCGGGGTGGGTCCATTGTGATTGCCTTTAGGAGGCTTCTTCCGTTGCCTGGGTCGGGAATTGCGGAAGCCCGCGTTAACGGTCGTGTCATCGACATCACTATTGTTGTGTCAACGCTTATTCTTGTTGCGCTTTGGTTTGCCATTACTGTCCCGAACTTCGGCGATTCTGGGGTCTTTGGGGTTGTGGCTCCATCTTGCGAGCCAGTTATCCTCGCCCGCGCAAAAGCTGGTCATGAGGGATGTAAGGGCGGACATTGTCCGAGGTTTATCCTGGCCGAGCTGGCGGGCCAACCATTCATCCCGAATATTGTGCCGGAAGGAGGCTATTGCCTTGGCGTCCGAGCAGTCAACAATCTGGTTTTTCTTGGTCAATAATCGATTCTAGAATTGCCGTGCAAACTCTCGTGGCTTTTGGACTACGTTGCTCAAATCGGAGGAGTCCGGTGGCCGAACATAGGTGCCCTGGAAGTTAGATCGGAATGCATCCTCTAGATCTTCCCAGTATCCTATGGAATTTTCGAGGAGGCTATTCAACCAATGTCGAGCTGGCCCCTTAAGTGTTAGGGGTAGATATTTGATGGCATGGAGATCATCTCCTCGCGCCATGTGGATGTGAAGGAGGAAATCCTCAATCCATACGGTTGGGTGAGTTGTCCCATCATACTACTCTATGTTTACGGGTTTAAACCCCTCCGGGAACTGATGTTGCATCACCTCGTCCATGAAGCATAGTGGGGGCGGCGCCTCTGACCCGAGCTATGTCGCGTCGGTAATCGACACCTGTTCTAGCCTAGTTTCGTTCATGGCCTCTATTGTTGCGGTCGAGCCAGGGCCGATACCTGTCCCGTTGATCGGGTGAGTACCCTGTGGATCCGTAGATGGATCTTGTGTGACTTGCCCTATGGTCCAGGTCATGCTACAGGTCGAACTCGTCATTGGTCTCTATTGACTCTTTTCCCCGTCCTCGGGGTATCGCCGGCCAATAACCGGTGTAGTCAGCCATCCTATTGCGCCCTCGAGGGAGGCGATCTGGCTTATCGTATGGGATATGTTTGGGAGACGGCGTATCAGCGAGCTCGTCGTCGAATTGTCGCAGCAGCCTTCTGCATGGATAGCTCTTAGGTTGGTCCGATAGACCGGTACCGTATCCTTCCTCAGCTGCGAGGACTCTTGTCCATCGAACATTGAGGTTGTCTTGTTTGGCTTTAAGTTGTCGTTCTCTTGTTTTCAGGCAGCGGGGCGATGGCTATAAGTTGTTGCCTGAACAGTTCCTGGTCTTCAGGATTACCGGGGATGTCGAAGTCATCGGCTTCCGGGATGTCCTCCTCCGAGACAAGGGGGAGGTAATTGCCGTCCTCGGGATCGTTTAGGCCATCGGGGTTGCGCTGGTTCGCGCCTCTCCTAACCCTATAGCGGGTGTTCGGGGATATCGAGATCGCCGAGGTCTTCCGGGGTATCTCCGTCCCCGGTGCCGATGATAGTTTTCCTTCCCTTTTTGCCTTTTTACCGTTTATGTGGTTTCCGGTGCCTTGACGACGCTTCACCCAACTTGTCGCATCGTTTTTAGGTGTGTTCTCGCCATTAGCGGCTGGAGTGTCTACCATGTAGACGTTGTAGGTGGAGGTGGCGGCCCATCGTCCGGTGTTAATGGGGGTGGGAGCACAATCCTCCTCATCCATGTATTCTGCCTCCTCGGAGGCATAGTCCAACATGTCGGTTAAATCTTCGATTGTGGCTATCAAGTGGGTGGTCAGCGGGACGGAAAATTCATCCTGACCCGCCCTCAGACCGATCTGAGCATGGATCGGGGTTGGGTCGTCGGTAATCTTCATCGACGAGATCCGATCTAGGGCCACGTTGAGTATCGAGAGCTCGATCGGGTCAACCTGCTCGGAGATTTTGGAGTTGACCTCCGTTGTGTCTGCGCTAGGGGAGTGTTCGGCAAGAACAGGTAGCCGGTCATCTGGCACCATGGCCGAATCTGGAGTAAGAGTCTGGTCATTACCGGGGTAGACCCCATGGGCGTGACCAAAAGAGGGGTCCGAGGTTAAAGCCTCGGAGTCTTCGGGCATAGCAGGCGAGACTACGAGCTCGGTTAGCGAAAGATCGCCCCGAGAGTCTACGGAGAACTCTAGGTTCCCGAATCTGACCTCTTGATCAGGGGTCTGCCGTAGCAACGTAAAAAGAAGTTTTAAATGTGACCTCACACAATGACAATAACGTCAAAGGTTTTGTATAAACACTGATCGGGGGTACACTTTTGTAGACAACCTAGCATGCCATCCCACCCCAATGCCAGACATCCTTACAAAGGACTATCAAGGAGCGTATGGTTGAAACGGTAGTGTAGGTTTGTGGTGTTGCCTATGGGGACATGTGTTCAGTTGGCGGCGACGGTGGATGTGCTGCAATCAGTCATGCCATGCCGAGTTTTGTTGGTTCCCCCTCCTGCTCGGGTTGGCGTCCTCTCAGGGATGTTCATGGCGGCGGCAAGGTCCCAGTGTTTGATGTCCTTCAATGATGTTCGAGGTTCTCGTTGCTTTGCATTGTGCACATGTTCCTCGTTTGGTGAGGGTGGTCTCTAGGGCGCCAGGAGGAGGTGTAGTGGCTAGCTCGGCGGAATATATCCCTTCGGCGGCGGTGGCTTTCGTTTTCGCAACGTGGTCTCGACAATCGGATGTGCTTTGAGAACAACTGTGACACTCCTTGATCTTTAAGGTGAAAAGTGGTCGTTGGGCAAGCAGGTGACTTTTCTTCTCTTTGTCTTCTCGCCGTCGGGTCTCTGTTCGATTGATTCAATAATACACGTTCGTTCTCTCCTCGGTCTATTCCCGCATTGATGGGTGCCGAGTTCAACTCGTTTGTACTGCCACGCATAGCTTGTTTAGGTTCCCTTTATCTGTTTCCTTGTGACTTCTTGTGGGTGTAGTGTGCCATGTCATGTCGCCATTGTTTTGTATCTCTTTCTTATTTATGAAAATGAAAATGGTTCAGCCCCATAGCAGCATAACAATGTCGTCATTGTGTTGTATCTCTTTCTTATTTATGAAAATGAAAATGGTTCTGCCCTGTAGCAGCATAACAATGTTTTAAATATGATCTAGCGCAAAGACAATAATGCCGAAGATTTTGTATAAACACTGATTAGGTGTACCTTCCTAAAGGTTTACTCACATTATCCTACGTAACAAAACTGATAATCAGCTTGACACACACACACACACACACACACGTGTGTGTAGACACCATAACATGGCATCCCATCCCAATACCAGACATCACGACGACGCCACATAACATATCGACCTCGGTGCCCACTGGCAGCACCCATGGCAGGTCACACTCGATCGACAATCAGTTTCAAGACGAGCTAGTTTCCGAATTAACGCGAACAAGACCAACCCGCATCGTACTTGCTTGTACACATACAAACACAAGGGACCCCAAACAAACCACCATACGTCTTCCCCGTTTTGCTCCCTCGTCCCGGCCGGGCGTCTACCTGGCCAAAGTTGGTACACGTCTTTTTCCGTCGCAATTAACGGTGTGTGTATAGCGAACATACCGAGCTCGACAAACGTCGACGTCTCGACGCACGCAGAGACTCGGGACGCCTCGACCGGTTTCAAGTGCAAGCGGCCAAACATGGACGAGAATGAAATGATGATTGTGGAGGTTTCCACGGCGCGGGCGCGGGCGTGGGTCGGGGTGTTGCAGTGCCGTGCCGAGCCGAGCCGAGCCAGCGCGCTCCGGGCCGTGGCGTTGCCATCGCCATCGCCGTTGGTTGGCGCGTCCCCCGCGCCGTCGGTGCCCGACCGACCACTTGCGGCGATGTGAAAAGCTTGATTAATCATCACCGAGATCTTTTCTCCACATGGTACGTGCGTGCGTGTAGCACACGTACGCACACACATTAACCGGACCATGCACACCCGTCCGTCCATCCGGTGGTTCCGACGTTCCGATCCGCCCATCACTCAGGCACGGCCACAGCGGCAGCACGATCGCCAGTTCGCCACGCGCGCGCGCACGTGAATCTCCATCGATCGTGTCGTGTTTGCTTGTTCAGCTGCCTTAAGTTAACTAGCCTAGCCATGTCACTGTCCTGCAACCTCCGCCACCGGGACTACGCAGCGCCTGTAAGTGCGTGATTGACTATCTGGCCTTCTTCTCCGCACTGTACGCAAGCCATGGAGCGCCGGGAAGCCCCAGCTCGATTTGGTAACCTTCGCTCGCAAGCGAGATCGAACGATCGATCTCTTTAGATCGACACATATTCTCAACATACGCATGCAATGATGCGCAGACACATGGTTGTCAGTTGTCACGAGGTGCGGCATCTCGCTCAGGCATTGTGTTCGCGCCTCTGGAAATGGAGGGCAGGCATCTATACACGGCTGTGCACCCCGCATCTATACCAGCAACGGCATCGAGCCATCGATCCATCCATCGTTGTGTCGAGAAAGCTTCAGATGGCTAAGCTTTCTCTTTTGTGTCCAGATCAGCATCATCAAGCTTCTCCTTTCCCTTTCGTTTTCTTGTTTTTTGCGAGAAAAATGAGCTGGTTTTGACGCTTTGCAGGTAGCATGTCCATTGTTATGCAGGTAGGCGGGTAACGATCCTGGCATCCACGTACGCAAATGGTACACACACACACCCCATAGAAAAGAAAAGTCGTCCCGATCCTTGCTCCCCTCATTTTCCGCATCGGTCCGGCGTGCAAGCCAGCCGGCCGGGAACGAACGAGGCGATCTGGACCGACTGCGAGATGCAGCTCGGCACGGCAACACGCAACCGGTTTAATTCGCGGTGGCCAAAGCTGCTGCAAGCTTCCGGGAACTTAACCAACTTGCGCTGTCAACATGGTCCATCCATGTCCATCCCATGCCTGACCTAGCTAGCGTCGATAGCAGCCGCGGCTTTTGAGCGAGCCTGCGATCGAGAACCCTGCTTTAATTTGTTCTCGTCGCTTTTTGTTAGGATATTGGCCTACTTTTGCCGCTTTGCATGGCTATTTGCCCGTTATGTATGCTACTACTAGTGGTCTTAAGATAGGAGGATTGGGCCACAGTGTGGAGTTGGTTACATGTGATGCACATTAATTACTTACTTGGATGATGCTAGCTTGGAATGGAGTATATTTGTGATATGGTAGCACTAATTGAAGGTTTGATTAAAATCAGCCTATACCGAATTCAGATAGATACCTACACGCAGCGGCCGCCTCTACCCTTCCACACAGCCGCCCCCTCCTAACGGGCCGGTGAGTTTTAGATCCGGCAACAACGAGGAATATGTTTTGCCGACCAATTCTACCGCCGCCGACGAGAATGACGGAGCATGTAGACGGTGCAAGACTACCAAAGTGTCTTGAATTGGGATTTTAATGTTGCCATTGACCTTCCTCCCTCACCATTTTTCATCATAGCGAACGACAATCTTCGTCATTCCCAGCCATCTGTGGCCACTGACACTTGTTGTGGCTTGATTGTCTGTTTGCGCAGGCATGGTCCTTACTTGATTGACATCTCACTTCAAGACCGTGCTACACATGTAACTCTTGGCATCGCAGAAAACGGTGGCGACAACACATGATGATTTGGGTTGGCTGGTGATTCTGAGTACCTGATCTCGAGTTCCGGGATGAAAATCCTAGGTCTGACCATTGTTGGTTATACATGAAAATGTCGTTATTCTTGCATCGTTGCCTTGTTGAAGGGATCGCTTGAACTTTATCTTCAGGATGAAAACACATGGTCTAATTTTTGGTTGTTGGATCCATCACTATGGCGCTTGACCAACATACCCTTTCTCAAGGACTTGTTACTACAAAACATTTTTCATTGTGGGCGATTTCAATAAATGTCGGTACAAATGGTCATTGTTATATTTCGTCAATCATTGTTCCTTACCTCTTTGGAGTTTTTCCCCTTTTCTTTTCTTCGCCCATGTAGAGCTTCAGTCTTGTCTTGTATCATTGGTCTTCGCTGGTGTGGTTTTTGCTTGTATGACTGATTTTTGCTGGTGTGATTTTTGCTGGTGTGATTTTTGCATACTAGTCATACAGAGCTCTAATGTGTGTTTATTCTTTATTGTTTTGTATATCTTGATGCTTGATCTTAATAAGTTAATAAATCCATGCTTTATTGAAAAAGACAGATACCTACTCCGAAAAGGGGGGCAAGAAATAGGTTAGTTTCTATTTTTTAGACCAGGAATGGGTTAACTGACTTGCTGGTCTTGGCTAGCTAGCTGCGGAGCGTGTGATTGATATTAGCTTGTCCATGACTCATGATGACCCAGTGTAAAGCCGAAGAGACCATCAGTTCCCCCCTCGAGCTTAATCTAATCATGAGAAAGCTAGCTTGTTAACATCAGTTTTAGACATAGCGACGCCGGACCGAGAGAATAATTAGGCTGTACTATCAGTTAGGAGTTCAGAAAAGTCAGGAGTACAATCGGAAAGTAATGACCAGAAAGGTTTGTGGATTATTTATGATGTCTAGATTAGACTATGCACGCGATAATCATGCTGATTAAAGCTCTTAGTGGATCATGACACAAATAGAGCTAAGCTAAAACATGTCTCATATATATTCTGATAATGCTGTGTGATGGATGGTTGGTAGACATGCCATTTTAGCTAGACGCTATGTGTTTGGCTGTTTTCTGCTTGCTTGCTTGTGGTACATGGATTTCCATGTATAAGCAAGAAGTTTAGTGCTAACCAAACGGTCTAATCCCCTCGGATGATGGTATTTATGTAGAATCAGATACGCGCTTAGTTAGCTGATTGGTATGATGATCATCGCTTAGCATTGCTTTCATGATACAGCCTAAAGGCCGAAGAGAATATCGCATATCCATTACTTAATTATTAGATGAGTACTCTTATTAGATCATGAGAAAGGTGCCTAGCTAACTAACGACATGACCGATGTAAGTACCAACAAAGCTCTCCGTTAAGATCGTTAAACAAAAATGAAACAAAAATATAATCTGTTAAGCTAGCTTGCCAGAACGGAAGAACCTGCTTTAATTTGTTGTTTCCACTTTTCGTTAAGATTATTAACCTACTTTTGCTTGCTTTGCATGGTCATTTGCCCGTCCTGTATATTCCTACTAGCCTTGTGATAAGAGGACTGGGCCATATAGTTGAGTTAGAGCATCTACAACCGAACCTTTTGGACCTATCTCAAACGCCCAGACAAGCAGTCTGATCACTGATCGATCGGGAAAAAAAATAGACCTCTCAAACCATGAACAAACGCCCGGGCTGATCGGTACCCCTCATATCCAGTCCAAATGTAGGGCGGACATGAGGCGGTACGAGCCTGCCCACACGCATTCGCCACATTCGCCCGACCCATCGCTAGCCCACCCCGGCCCCACAAACCCCTTTCCGGAGCAAACCCTAGGCTCACTCCACTCCGCTTCGCTCCCCAAACCAATCCATCCAATCCCGAGCGTCGGTGACCATGTCCACCACCGGCAGCCACTCGAACATCAGCTCCGGAGACGAGGACGAGTTGACGTTCCGTATTGCGCTGGAATGCTCGCAAGTCGATACGGGTGGTAGGTACGGTTCAGGTGCGACACCGCATGTCGCCCGTCACCACAACACCGACGTCGACGCAGACCCTTCCCGCCCTGCACGCGGATCTCCGAGGGCAGCCCAATCGGCACCGCCCGCCCGACGTCCTCCTCCACCTCCGGTTGCTCCTTCGTGCGGGTAGCGATGTGTTTTAGTGCCTGCTCCGGCAGGGTTGATGTCTACTACACATCTTTATTCTTATAGACGTTGTTGAGCCTCCAAGTGCAGAGTTTTGTAGGATAGCAGCAAATTTTCCTCAAGTGGATGATCTAAGGCTTATCAATCTGTGGGAGATATAGGATGAAGATGGTCTCTTCCAAACAACCCTGCAATCATATACAAGAAATCTCTTGTGTCCCCAACACACCCAATACAATGACAAATTGTATAGGTGCACTAGTTCGATGAGGAGATGGTGATACAAGTGTAGTATAGATAGTAGAAATAGATTTTTATAATCTGAATAAATAAAAACAGCGAGGTAGCAAGTGGCAAATGATAACCCACAAGTATAGGGGGTCGCAACAGTTTTCGAGGGTAGAGTATTCAGCCTAGATTTATTGATTTGACACAAGGGGAGCCAAAGAATAGTCTCGAGTATTCGCAACTGAGTTGTCAATTCAACCACACCTGAAAGACTTAATATCTGCAGCAAAGTATTTAGTAGCAAAGTAATATGAAAGTAACGGTAACGATGGCAAAAGTGACAGTAGCAGTTTTGTAGTGATTGTAACAGTAGCAACGGAAAAGTAACTTAGCAAGGATCAATATGTAAAAAGCTCGTAGGCAATGGATTAGTGATAGATAATTATGTCGGATGGCATTCATCATGCAATGGTTATAACATAGAGTGACACAGAACTAGCTCCAATTCATCAATGTAATGTAGGCATGTATTCCATATATAGTCATACGTGCTTATGTAAAAGAACTTGCATGACATCTTTTGTCCTACCCTCCGTGGCAACGGGGTCCTAATGGAAACTAAGGGATATTAAGGCCTCCTTTTAATAGAGATCCGGACCAAAGCATTAGCACTTAGTGAATACATGAACTTCTCAAACTACGGTAATCACCGGAAAGAATCCTAGTTATTGTCACCCTGGGGGATGCGGATCATAACTCGTAATAGGTGTCTACAACTTGCAAGATAGGATCAAGAACACATATATATTAATGAAAACATAATAGGTTCAGATCTGAAATCATGGCACTCGGGCCCTAGTGACAAGCATTAAGCATAGCAAAGTCGTAGCAACATCAATCTCAGAACATAGTGGATACTAAGGATCAAACCCTAACAAAACTAACTCGATTAATGGTAAATCTCATCCAACCCATCACCGTCCAGCACGCCTATGATGGAATTACTCACGAACCGCGGAGAGCATCATGGAATTGCTGATGAAGGAGGGTTGGTGATGACGATGGAATCGATTTCCCCTCTCCGGAGGCCAAAACGGACTCCAGATGTGGCCTCCCGAGGAAGAACAAGATTGAAATTTTCTCTTAACAACAAAGTTATCAAACTCATCCAAGCATTGGCTAGCAGACTTATTATAAGGAATATCACTGTCATCAAATCTACCGAGAGAATTTACCTCTACTACCTGTGTTGGGTTATCAATACAATGTATTTCATCAATAGGTGGTAGATTCTTGACATCTTAAGCTTTAATACCTTTTCCTTTCATAGATTTCTTTGCCTCTTGCATATCTTCAGGACTGAGAAATATAATACCTCTTTTATTCGGAGTGGGCTTTGGAGGTGGTTCGAGAATAGTCCAATCATTATCATTGCTCAATATATTACTTAATAGTAGTTCAGCTTGTTCAACAGTTCGTTCCCTAAAAACACAACCAGCACAACTATCTAGGTGGTCTCTAGAAGCATCGGTTAGCCCATTATAAAAGATATCAAGTATTTCGTTTTTCTTGAGAGGATGATCAGGCAAAGCATTAAGTAACTGGAGAAGCCTCCCCCAAGCTTGTGGGAGACTATCTTCTTTTATTTGCACAAAGTTAAATATTTCCTGCAAGGATGCTTGTTTCTTATGGGCGGGAAAATATTTTTCAGAGAAGTAATATACCATATCCTGGGGACTACGTACACAACCAGGAGTAAGAGAATTAAACCATATCTTAGCATCACCCTTTAATGAGAAAGGAAACAACTTAAGAAAAAGTAATGACGAATTTTTTCCTCATGAGTAAATATGGTGGCTTTGTCATTCAATTTAGTAAGATGTGCCACAACGGTTTCAGATTCATAACCATGGAAAGGACCAGATTCAACCAAAGTAATTAACTCTGGATCGACAGAGAATTCATAATCCTTATCGATAACAAAGATAGGTGAAGGAGCAAACTTAGGATCATATTGCATTCTAGCATTCAAAGATTTTTCCTTCCACTTGTATAGCAATTTCTTAAGATCATCTCTATCCTTACAAGCAAGAAAGTCCCTAGCTACCTCTCCCTCCATAACATAACCCTTAGGTATATTAGGCAATTCATATCTAGGAGATCTAGGTCTGACAGGTATCTCATAATGTTTAGTTTCAGAAATATCATCAGTTTCAGCATTGACTCTAGCAATTTGTTCATCAAGAAATTCACCTAGCGGCATGGTATTTTCAAGCAAAGTATCATAATAAGCATCACGCATAGCAGAAGTGGCATCATCAATTACTTGCAACATATCAGAATCAATAGCAGGTGGTGATGTCGCAAATTTACTCATAACAGAAGGTGAATCAAGTGCAGAGCTAGATGGCAGTTCCTTACCTCCCCTCATAGTAGAGGGATAGATCTTGGTTTTTGGATCTTTCAGATTCTTTATAGTGATCAATAGATATAAATCCCAAGTGACTCTAACAATAGAGCTATGCTCCCCGACAACAGTGCCAGAAAAAGGTCTTGATAACCCACAAGTATAGGGGATCGCAACAGTTTTTGAGGGTAACGTATTCAGCCCAAATTTATTGATTCGACACAAGGGGAGCCAAAGAATATTCTCGAGTATTCATAGCTGAGTTGTCAATTCAACCACACCCGAAAGACTTAATATCTACAACAAAGTATTTATTAGCAAAGTAATATGGAAGTAACGGTAACGATGGCAAAAGTGATAGTAGCAGTTTTGCAAGGATCAATATGTGAAAAGCTCATAGGCAATGGATCAGTGATGGATAATTATGTCAGATGGCATTCATCATGCAACGGTTATAACATAGGGTGACACAGAACTAGCTCCAATTCATCAATGTAATGTAGGCATGTATTCTACATAGAGTCGTATGTGCTTATGGAAAAGAACTTGCATGACATCTTTTGTCCTACCCTCCCGTGGCAGCGGGGTCCTAATGGAAACTAAGGGATATTAAGGCCTCCTTTTAATAGAGAACCAGACCAAAGCATTAGCACTTAGTGAATACATGAACTCCTCAAACTACGGTAATCACAGGAAAGAATCCCAGTTATTGTCAACCTGGGGGATGCGGATCATAATTCATAATAGGTGTCTACAACTTGCAAGATAGGATCAAGAACACATATATATTCATGAAAACATAATAGGTTCAGATCTGAAATCATGGCACTCGGGCCCTAGTGACAAGCATTAAGCATAGCAAAGTCGTAGAAACATCAATCTCGAAACAAAGTTGATACTAGGGATCAAAGCCTAACAAAACTAACTCGATTACATGGTAAATCTCATCCAACCCATCATCGTCTAGCAAGCCTACGTTGGAATTACTCACGAACGGCTGAGAGCATCATGAAATTTGTGATGAAGGAGGGTTAGTGATGACGATGGCGTCGATTTCCCCTCTCCGGACCCCAAAACGGACTCCAGATCTGGCCTCTCGAGGAAGAACAGGAGTTGGCAGCGGCTCCATATCGTGAAACACGATGAACTCTTCTCTTTGATTTTTTTTCTCCCCGAATAGGATTATATGGAGTTGGAATTGAGGTCGGTGGAGCTGCAGGGGGCCCACAAGCCACCTGGGCGCGGCCTAGGGGTGCGCCCCTTGGCTTGTCGCCAATGGGTGGCCCCCTCAGGTTTATTCTTTTGCCTGTATTTTTTATTAATTCCAAAAATATTCTCCGTAAATTTTCACGTCAATCGAGAACATTTATTTCTGCACGAAAATAACACCAAGGCAATTCTGCTGAAAACAACATCAGTCCGGGTTAGTACCATTTCAAATCATGCAAATTGGTGTCCAGAACAAGGGCAAAAGAGTTTTGAAAAGTAGATACAATGGAGACGTATCAGCAAACAGCGAGCTAAACATTATATAAATGCTTGAAAATAAGGCCTAGGGTTCATACTTTCACTAGGGCAATCTCTCAACAATGCTAACATAATAGAATCATATGATCAACCCTCAACGTGCGACAAAGAATCACTCCAAAGTTCCTATTAGCGGAGAACATAAGAAGTTGTTATAGGCAGCGAACGACCTCAAAGTTATAATTTATGATCAAACTATTAAAATAACACCTATGATACATATCAATCAACCCTAGTGTCACCTAGATACTCCAATGTCACCTCAAATATCCGTGGGTTAATTATTTGACATGCATCAAACAATTTCAGATTCATCATATTCAATCTGAAATAACAAAATCTCAAAGGAAAGATTCAATTCATCACATCAAGATAGCAAGGGATGAAGACCATATGATCCAACTATATTAACAAAGCTCGTGATACATCAAGATCAGGACATCTCAAGAACACGAGAGAGAGAGAGAGAGAGAGAGATCAAACACATAGCTACTTGTACATACCCTCAGCCCTGAGGGTGAACTAGTCCCTCCTCATCATGGCCTCCGCCATGATACATCAAGAGTTTATGCCGGTTCCTCACTCCTGGAGGTTTCCCATCTCTATATCGTAGCCATAATCTCTGTTGCCACTTCTGAAGTTTTCCTGTCATGATTTGGCAACTCTTGTCGTTAGCTTTTTATCAAGCTTGAGTTCATCGAAACCGGAGTTCGTTTGCAGAAGTTATGGCGGTTTTGGGCTTCTTGCATCCTTCTGTTTTTCTTGGGCAGTTTTTCAGCTTGAGCGGTATTACCTCTCAAGAGGTAATAACTCTCTCGCGAGCGATAGTACCGCTTAGGCGGTACTTCCGCTTACCATTACCGCTTCCACTTCGATTATTCTTATGATTCTGTTACAAAATCTCCTAGAGAGCTAGTAGAGAGTGGTAGTACCTCTCTAAGTGGTAGTACTGCTCCCCCGAGCGGTAGTACCTTTCAAGCGGTACTACCTCTCCCCCGAGAGGTACTACCTCTCTAGCAGAACTACCGCTCGTAGTTTCCTATCTCATTGGGTTGTTTTGACCGTGCTAAGCGGTAGTACCGCTCCCCCGAGTGGTAGTACCGCTTGAGCACGACTTGTGGGCATAAAGGTTGCATTCGGGGGCTATTTAAGGGGGCCTTCTTTCCCAATGGTACCTATCCTTTGATCTCATGTTTGCCCCCCCATTGTTGACCTTCTTCGAGCTTGGTATCTCTCAATCCCTCCAATGATTCTTTCTAGTTCTTGAGCATAAAGAGAGAGGAGATCAAGATCTATGTTTCCACCAATCACCTTCTCCTCTATGTGAGGGGAAAACCTTGGATCTAGATCTTGGAGTTCTTTGTGAGCTCCTTGTTCTTCCACTCATATTCCTCCATAGCTTTTGTTGTTGTGGTGAAAATTAGGAGTGAGGGACTTGAACACTTCGTGTGTTCTTGCCACTGCATTAGTTGCATCGGTTTGAGTTCTCCACGGTGATACGTGGAAGTGAAGTTTGAGAAGCTTATTACTCTTGGGTGTTTAAGCACCCTAGAGCTTGTGCCTATTGGATGCTTTGGCGCCCTAGACGGTTGGTGGTGCCTAGGAGTTCAATCATTATGGTGTAAAGCTCCGGGAAAGCGTCAGGGTCTCCAATTGGGTTGTGGAGATTGCCCCGAGTAATTTGTACGGTTTCCCGTGACCGCCCCCAAGGGTTACCAAAGTGTACGGGTTCAATGACTTCCCCTAAGGATTGCCATTTGTACGGGTTCGGTAACCACTCTGGTGCCCTTGGATTAAGCTACAATGATCATTGTAATTAAGCTACAGTGATGCCCAAGATTTTGCTAAACAGTGCTTGATCAATATTAGAATCATGTCTCATTTCAATCCCATTCTTAAATTCAAAATTAAAACAATAAGTGGATAAAGTAGTTTTGCAAACTTGAAAACAAAAAATCATATTGGGGTTGCAAATAATCCCCTGGTAATTATAAAATATGAAACCAAATTTTATCAAGTATTTTGGGTGCCTCAAAATAATTATAATGATGGACAATTCAATAAAATAAATGCCCTTTTCATTTTGTAAATTCCAAACATTTTTGAAAATGCCTCAAACATTTTGTGGTGGGCTAAGTCACATATATTTACAAAAGTGCTTGGTGCTGGAAATAAAATAAAACAGAAAGTTTAAATAAAAATAGAAAGGAAAAAAGGAAAGGGGAAGGGGGCACTCTGCCCCTAGGCTCTAGTGAGCTACAGTGCATCCCAACCCACCTACCCCTCCTTCCCCTACCTCCCGCTCACCAGGGAGGACGCGGCCGCGCCGATGCGCACCACCAGCTACGGTCATCGTCGTAGCGACCATCCACGGCTCCCTGGTGCCCAACAAAAGACGCCCCGCCGTGAAACCCTAGCCGCACTTCGCTCCCCTCGCCTCTCCCCTCACCCCTCCTATTTTTCACCGCGGCGTTGGGTGCCCGCGGTCGAGTCATCGTCATTGTTGCTGCCTCCCTGTCGTCATCGTCCCCGCCTCCTCCTTGACGGCCTCCTCATGCCTCGCCAACCCCGCCCCCTACAACCGCTGGTGAGGCCCTGGCCTCCCTCCTCTCTCCCCGGCGAGCCCTTAGTCCCCCTCCCCCGATATCACGTGCCCAGCCACACCCCATCCGTGCCTTATCGCGCTACAAGCGCGCCCAGCCCCCCTGTGCGTGCGCCAGCCGCGCCCATGTGTGCCCAGGGCCGCCCGTCGCCTCTGTGCCCGCCCCTATTGCAAAGTACCCATGATGCTAACTCTGCAATGTAGCTAGTCGGTCATGGTTATCGAGGGTGATTCCTCCTTCATCACTCCTGACGACGACTTTGTCGTACAACCCCTCAAGCGTAGACCATCGAGGGTGAATCCTGTCTGGTCACCTTGACGTTTACATCGGCTGGGATCCATCGAGGGTGATTCCTTGGGTTTCTCCCTTGGTGTTATGGACACACAATTACTATAACTTTATTGTTGAAACATGTTGATGTCAAGATGACCTGGAGAGTGTTGGTGTAAGACGACAAGGCGTGGCCAGACATTCTTGGCCCTTGCCACAGGTCCTCGAGACCGGGCGACGGAACCACATATCATGTATCGCGCTCGTCACCGTAGTTAACAAAATGCTAATGGGTTGGGTATTTGATCTGAGTTGGGGGGTTGTCCTTTTTCACACTAACCTTGACATGGGAGAAGTTATGGGTACTCAGCATCGTTGTATCAAACGAAGCTCTTCGGACGTCAGCAATGGAGCGGCACGCACCCGAGTGGTCCGCGACAGCATTGATCTTTTATAAGAGGTGCTAGGGATAATCTCGGTTGCCCTCGCATCGTGCAGGAGTGCAAAGGGTTATTGGGCCCATGACTCTTGCGAGCTTAGGATTTAGACCAGCGGGCTGGCCTCTCTGTTGAGCATAGGTAGGGCGACGATGTGCTGATCTCCCGACCAGGCATGACCACAGAAAGTGTGTCCGGTCAGAGGTTATCAAGCGTGTTGGGAAATGTGGTGCACCCCTGCAGGGACGAATTCAACTATTTGAATAGTCGTGTCCATGGTAACAGGACGACTTGGAGTTGTATCCTGATCTAATACAACTAGAATTGTCACTTAAAATTGAGATGAAATGTTTGGCTTCGAGACTTCTTTCTTGCAGAGAGTCGAGGAAGATTCTCTAGGCATTGCTAATAAACTTGCTACATAACTTGCTACATTATAATTATGCTAATCTGCACTCTTCTAATGTTGCAAGACACTGAAGATGCTAGTCTTTGATAGGACCAAGCCTTCTCTCTATTCTGGTATTTCTGCAGTTAGTCCAAAGATATAGCCCCATTCCTTTGATAATGTTGCATACTTAGCATAGTTTTGATGTCAGTCTTGCGAGTACTTTGGATAAGTACTCATCGTTGCTTTGCTCCCCCTTTTCCTGCTGTTACGATTGTTGCGACCAGATGACGGAGCCTAGGAGACAGTGGATCCCGCCGACGACTACTACTACACCGACGGTGCCTACTACTACGTGGAAGTTGCCCCCGACCAGCAGTAGGATATATAGGAGGTTCCCAGGCAGGAGGCCTTGCCTCTTTTGATCCGTTGTTATGTTTGTGCTAGTCTTCTTAAGGCAAACTTGTTTAACTTATGTCTGTACTCAAATATTATTTGTTTCTACTGACTCGTTTGTATTCGAGCTTATGTATTCGAGCCCTCAAAGCCCATGTCTTGTAATATGAAGCTTGTATGACTTTAATTTGTGTCTGGAGTTGTGTTGTGATATCTTACCATGAGTCCCTAATCTTGGTCGTATGCATTTGCGTGTATGATTAGTGTACAATCAAAATGGGAGCATCACAACCGCCCTCAAGGGTCCCTTAGTGGAATCACAACATCTTGTATTGTGTGAGGGCATGAGGAGATTACGGTGATGCTAGTGGCTTCTTGTGGATGCTAATCTCCATTCGGAGCGGTGTGGAGGCACAATGCTCCCCAAGATGCCACTAAGGTCATTGTAATCTCCTCACGCCCTCGCACAATGCAAGATGTCGTGATTCCACTAAGGCACCCTCAAGGGTGGTCACCAAACCTGTACAAACAAGGTTGGGGCAATCTCCACAACTTAATTGGGGGCTCCAACAACACCACGAAGCTTCACCACAATGGATTGTGGCTCCGAGGTGATCTCAATTGCTCGGGGCAATCTCCACAACCTAATTGAAGACCCCGATGCTTGCTCGGAGATTTACACCACAATGATTGAGCTCCGAGGCACCACAAGCCGTCTAGGGCGCCAAGGCACCCAAGAGGAACAAGCTCTAGGGTGCTCAAACACCGAAGAGTAATAAGCTTCTCAAACTTCACTTCCACGTATCACCATGGAGAACTCAAACTTATGCACCAAAAGTAATGGCAAGGGCACGCGAAGTGCCCAAGTCCTTCTCTCCAAAATCCTACCACAACAACTAATGCTATGGAGGAAAATGAGAGAAAGAACAAAGAAGAAAACGAAGAACTCCAAGATCTAGATCCAAGGGGTTCCCCTCACTTAGAGGAGAAGTGATTGGTGGAAATGTGGATCTAGATATCCTCTCTCTTTTCCCTCAAGAACTAGCAAGAATCATTGGAGGGATTGAGAGTTGGCAAGATCCAAGAAGGTCAACAATGGGGGGAGAACACGATCTCAAGAGTTTTTTATCCATTGGGGAAGAAGACCCCCTTTTATAGGAGGAGGGAAATCCAACCGTTACCCCCTCAGCCGCACACAAGCAATACTACTACTCAAGGGAGTGGTACTACCACTCGGGCAGTTGAGGCAGCCAACTAGAGCAATGGCACGAGGTGCGATAGTGGTTCCCGAGCAGTACTATGATAACCCACAAATATATGGGAACACAACAGTTTTCGAGGGTAGAGTATTCAACCCAAATTTATTGATTCGACACAAGGGGAGCTAAAGAATATTCTCGAGTATTCGCAGCTGAGTTGTCAATTCAACCACACCTGAAAGACTTAATATCTGCAGCAAAGTATTCAGTAGCAAAGTAGTATGGAAGTAACGGTAACGGTAGCAAAAGTAACAGTAGAAGTTTTGTAGTAATTGTAACAGTAGCAACGGAGAAGTAACTTAGCAAAGATCAATATGTGGAAATCTTGTGGGTAATGGATCAGTGATGGATAATTATGTCGGATGGCATTCATCATGCAACAGTTATAACATAGGGTGACACAGAACCAGCTCCAATTCATCAATGTAATGTAGGCATGTATTACATACATAGTCATACATGCTTATGGAAAAGAACTTGCATGACATATTTTGTCCTACCGTACCTTGGCAGCGGGGTCCTAATGGAAACTAAGGGATATTCAGGCCTCCTTTTAATAGAGAACCGGACCAAAGCATTAACACTTAGTGAATACATGAACTCCTCAAACTACGGTAATCACCGGAAAGAATCCTAGTTATTGTCACCCTAGGGGATGCGGATCATAACTCGTAATAGGTGTCTTCTGTTGGAAATATGCCCTAGAGGCAATAATAAAATGGTTATTATTATATTTCCTTGTTCATGATAATCGTTTATTATCCATGCTATAATTGTATTGATTGGAAACACATTACATGTGTGGATACATAGACAATACCATGTCCCTAGTATGCCTCTAGTAGACCAGCTCGTTGATCAAAGATGGTCAAGGTTTCCTAGCCATGGACATGAGATGTCATTTGATAATGGGATCACATAACTAGGAGAATGATGTGATGGACAAGACCCAAACTATAAACGTAGCATTTGATCGTGTCAGTTTATTGCTACAGTTTTCTGCATGTGAAGTATATGTTCCTATGACCATGAGATCATGCAACTCACTGACACCAGAGGAGTACCTTGTGTGTATCAAACGTTGCAACGTAACTGGGTGACTATAAAGGTGCTCTACAGGTATCTCCAAGGGTGTTTGTTCAGTTGGCATGGATTAATACTAGGATTTGTTACTCCGTGTGACGGAGAGGTATCTCAGGGCCCACTCGGTAATACAACATCACAACAAGCCTTGCAAGCAATGTGACTAAAGTGTTAGTTACGGGATGTTGTACTATGGAACAAGTAAAGAGACTTGTCGATAACGAGATTGAACTAGGTATACAGATACCGACGATCGAACCTCGGGCAAGTAACATACGGAAGAAGAAAGGGAACGACATAAGGGATTAATTGAATCCTTGACATAAAGGTTCGACCGATAAAGATCTTCGTAGAATATGTAGGAACCAATATAGGCATCCAGGTCCCGCTATTGGTTATTGACCATAGAGGTGTCTCGGTCATGTCTACATAGTTCTCGAACCCGCAGGGTCTGCACACTTAAGGTTCGGTGACGTTTCGGTAGTATAGAGTTATGTATGGTGGTGACCGAAGGTTGTTCGGAGTCCCACATGAGATCCCGGACATAACGAGGAGCTCCGGAATGGTCCGAAGGTAAATATTGATATATAGGAAGTCCTGTTTTGGTCGCCGGAAAAGTTTCGGGCTCATCGGTAGTGTATCGGGAGTGTCGGGAGGGTACCGGGGGACCATCGGGAGGGGTATTTCGACCCAAGAGGCTACATGGGCTGTGGGAGGAGGTTTACCATCCCTTAGTGGGCTGGCAAAATCCCCACAGGAAGCTCATGCGGCTGAGGTGAAGAAACCCAAGGGTGGAAGGAAGGCAAAGTGGGAGAGAAGGAGTCCTAGTCCTAATAGGATTGGAGGAGGACTCCTCCTCCTCACCTTCGGCCGAAGCAAAGGGCTGGCCCCTTGGGGTCCAAGCCTCCTCCTCCCCTCCTCCTATATATACTAGAGGTTTGAGGGTTTTTTGACACAGAAAAACAGCCACGTGCTACCTCTCCTCCAGATCGTAGTTTCTCCTCTAGATCGGTTTCAGTGGTGCTTAGGCGAAGCCCTACTGCAATAGCTCCACCACCATCACCGCAATGTTGTCGCGCTGCCGGAGAACTCATCTACCTCTCTGCTCCCTCTTGCTGGATCAAGAAGGCGGAGATCATCATCAACCTGTACGTGTGCTGGGCATGAGGTGTCGTCCGTTCGGTGCTAGATCGGGACGGATCGTGATTGGATTGCGGGACGCTCGGCGATTTGGATTGCAAATACGTTCGACTACATCACCCGCATTTCTTAATGCTTCCCGCTTAGCGATCTACAAGGGTATGTAGATCCACTCTCCCTCTCGTAGATGCTCATCACCATGGATAGAGCTTGCATGTGCGTAGGAAAAATTTGGTTTCCCATGAAACGTTCCCCAATAGTGGCATCATGAGCTAGGTATATGTGTAGATGAGATCTCGAGTAGAGCACAAAGGAGTTTGTGGGCATTGATGCTTACATTGCTTCCTCCCTTGCTCGTGTTTTGGTTCAGTTGTATTGTGGGATGAAGCGGCCCGGACCAACCTTACTCGTACGCTTACGAGAGACCGGTTCCATCGACTAACGTGTAACTTTGTTGCACAAAGATGGCTGGTAGGTGTCTGTTTCTCCTACTTTAGTTGGATCAGATTCGACAAAGGCGGTCCTTGAGAAGGTTGAAAAGCAAATTATGTATCACCGTTGTGGTTTTTGCGTAGGTGAGAATTGTTCTTGCTAGATACCCGTAGCAGCCACGTAAAACTTGCAACAACCATCAGAGGACGCCTAACTTGTTTTTGCAGGGTATATTGTGATGTGATATGGCCAATTACATGATGAGATATATGTGATGTATGAGATGATCATGTATTGTATAGAATATCATGACTTGCATGTCGATGAGTACCGCAACCGACAGGAGCCATAAGGTTGTCTTTAATTATTTTCGTCGATTTGCTTTACTTTATCGCTATGAGTTAGCAATAGTCATGGAAGCAACAGTCGGCACGACAACCCCGATGGTGACACGTTGATGGAGATCAAGATGATGGGGATCATGGTGTCATGCTGGTGACGATGGAGATCATTCCGGTGCTTTCAAGATGGAGATCAAAAAGCACAAGTTCATGGCCATATCATGCCACTTATGATTTGCATGTGATGTTAATCCTTTTATGCACCTTGGTTTGCTTAGTACGATGGTAGAATTATAAGGTGATTCCTCACTTAAATTTCAAGATAAATTGTGTTCTCCCTAAGTGTGCACCGTTGCGAAAGTTCTTTGTGTGCAGACACCACGTGATGATCGGGTGTGATAGACTCTACGTTCGCATACAGCGGGTGCAAGCCAGTGTTGCACATGCGGAACACTTAGGTTAAACTTGATGAGCCTAGCATGTACATACATGGCCTCGGAACACAAGAGACCAAAAGGTCAAACATGAGTCATATAGTAGATATGATCAACATGATGATGTTCACCATTGAAACCACCTCAACTCACGTGATGATCGGACTTGAGTTGGTGAATTTGGATCATCTATCACTCAGATGACCTTAGGGATGTCAATTTGAGTGGGAGCTTTAGTAATTTTATTAACTAAACTCATTATCTTGAACAATAGTCTTAGTAACCTTTGCTTATTTATGTTGTAGATCAATGGGTCACGCAGTAGCACCCCTGAATTTTAATGCGTTCCTAGAGAAAGCTAAGTTGAAAGATGATGGAAGTAACTTTGTGGACTGGGCCCGTAATCTAAGGATTAGCCTCACAGCTTCCCAAAAGGCATATGTCCTTGATGCACCGCTTGGTAACCAACCCGCTGACATGTCATCCGAAGACGTTAAGAACACTTGCGAGGCATGTTCTGGAGATTACTCAATACTTCAGTGTGCAATATTGTATGGCTTAGAACCGGGACTTCAAAGACGTTTTGAACGTCAGTGAGCATATGAGTATCTTTAAGAAGAATGCACGGATCGAGAGGTATGAGACCTCCGATAAGTTTTATGCTTGCAAAATGGAGGAGAACGGGTCTATCAGTGAACATATACTCAGAATGTCTGGGTATTCGACCCGTCTGGCGGAATTAGGGATGCCCCTTCTACCAGAGGCAATCACTCATAGAGTTCTTCAATCATTGCCACCAAGATACAAGAGCTTCGTGCTGAACAATAACATGCACGGGATGAACAAGTCAGTCGAGCTGTTTGCGATGCGGAAAGTCGCTGAGTCCGAAATCCAGATAGAACATCAAGTGTTGATGGTCAATAAAACCACTAGTTTCAAGAAGAATGTCAAGGGCAAGAAGGGTAACTCCAAGAAGAGTGGCAAAACAGTTGCCCCTCCCGTGAAGAAACCCAAGGCTGGACCTAAGCTAGAAATTGAGTGCTTTCATTGCAAGGGAACTGGTCACTAGAAGTGGAACTGCCCTAAGTATTTGACTAACAAGAAGGCGGCCAAGAACAAACAAGGTATATATGATATACATGTTATTGATGTGTACCTTACCAACTCTCGTTGTAGTTCCTGGATATTTGATACCAGTTCGGTTGCTCACATTTTCAACTCAAAGCAGGAACTACGGAATAGATGAAGGCTGGCGAAGACGAAGTGACGATGCGTGTGGGAAATGGTTCCAAGGTTGATGTGATCGCCGTCGGCACGCTCTCTCTTCGATTACCATCGGGATTAGTGATGAACTTGCATAATTGTTATTTAGTGCCTACATTAAGCATGAACATTATATCTGGATCTTTTTATTGTGAGATGGCTACTCATTTAAATCGGAGAATAATGGTTGTTCTATTTATATGAGTAATATCTTTTATGGTCATGCACCCAATGTGAGGGGTTTATTCATGTTGAATCTTGATAGTGATGATACACATGTTCATAACATTGATACCAAAAGATGTAGAGCTGATAATGATAGTACCACTTTCTTGTGGCACTGGTGTTTGGATCATATTGGTGTAAAATGCATGAAGAAGCTCCATGCTGATGGACTTTTGGAGTCACTTTATTTTGAATCACTTGACACATGTGAATCATGTTTCATGGGCAAGATGACTAAAATGCCGTTCTCTGGAACAATGGAACGGGCGAGTGACTTGTTGGAAATCATACATACTGATGTTTGTGGTCCGATGAGCATTGAGACGTGCGGTGGATATCGTTATTTTCTCACCTTCACTGATGACTTAAGTAGATATGGGTATATTTACTTAATGAAACACAAGTCTGAAATGTTTGAAAAGTTCAAGCAATTTTAGAATGAAGTTGAGAATCATCATCAAGAAGATTAAATTCATGCGATTTGATCGGGGAGGTGAATATCCGAGTAATGAGTTTGGCAATCACTTAAGACAGTGTGGAATTGTTTCACAATTGACACCGCCTGGAACACCATAGCGTAATGGTGTGTCTGAACGTCGTAATCGAACCTTATTATATATGGTGCGTTCTATGATGTCTCTTGTGGATTTGCCACTATCATTTTGGGGTTATGCATTAGAGAAAGTTGTATTCACTTTAAATAGGGCACCATCGAAATCCGTTGAGGCGACACCATATGAACTGTGGTTTGGCAAGAAGCCAAAGTTGTTGTTTCTTAAAGTTTGGGGATGTGATGCTTATGTCAAAAAGCTTCAGCCTGAAAAGTTGGAACCCAAAGCGGAGAAATGCGTCTTCATAGGATACCCAAAAGAGACAGTTGGTTATACCTTCTATCTCAGATCCGAAGGCAAAGTGTTTGTCGCTAAGAATAGAACATTTCTTGAGAAAGATTTTCTCTCGAAAGAATTGAGTGGGAGGAAGATAGAACTTGATGAGGTTGTTGAACCTTTGATTCAACCTAAGAGTAGCACAGTGCAGAAAGATGTTTCTGTGGAGCCTATGAGAGTTGAAGGGGAAGTTAATGATGATGATCATGAAGCTTCGGATCAAGTTACTATCGAACCTCGTAGGTCGACAAGGGCCCGTACTGCTCCTAAGTGGTACGGCAACCCTATGTTGGAGGTCATGTTGATAGACAACAATGAACCTATGAGGTCGTGTTCCGCAATATCTTTCTTCATACCTGTCCACCAATAACTTTCCTTCAAATCCAGGTACATCTTGGTGTTGCCTGGGTGTATCGAGTAAGGTGAATCGTGGGCTTCCTGAAGTATCAACTTCCTGAGCTCTGGGTCATTGGGCACATAGATGCGGTTCTCAAACCACAAAGTTCCGTGTTCATCCTCACGAAAACCTTTTGCTTTTCCATCTTTCATTCTCTGCTTAATCTCAGCTATCTCCTTGTCCGATTTCTGGGCTTCTCGAATTCTTTCAGTCAAGGTGGACTGAATCTCCAGTGTGGCAACATATCCTCTTGGGACTATCTCTAGCCTGAGCTCTCTGAGATCATCGGCTAACTCTTGGGGTAATCCTCCCGCTGTGAGTGTGTTTACATAAGTTTTCCGACTCAAGGCATCGGCTACAACATTAGCCTTACCTGGATGGTAATGTAATCTCATGTCATAGTCCTTGATTAACTCTAACCATCTCCTCTGTCTGAGGTTCAACTCCTTCTGCGTGAAGATATATTTCAGGCTCTTATGGTCGGTGTATACATCACAACTATTTCTGATAAGAAAATGTCTCCAGGTCTTGAGTGCGTGCACTACGGCTGCTAGTTCCAAATCATGGGTGGCATAATTCAACTCATGAGGTCGTAGTTGTCTGGATGCATAAGCTACAACCTTTCCATCTTGCATGAGTACTCCTCCAAGTCCTTGACATGAAGCATCACAATAAACCTGGAAGTCCTTCCGAATATTGGGAAAAATCAACACTAGGGCTGTGACCAAACATTTCTTCAACTCCTGGAAACTGGCTTCACATTCCTCAGTCCAAATATACTTAGACTCTTTCTTCAACAACTCTGTCATGGGCTTGGCTATCTTTGAGAAATTCTCAATGAACCTCCGGTAATATCCGGCAAGTCCGAGGAAACTGTGGATCTCCTTAACTGAGGTGGGTGATTTCCACTCGGTGACAGCTTCAACCTTAGCGGGGTCTACGGCTATTCCTTCTTTGGAAATAACATGTCCAAGGAATCCGACTTCCGTCAGCCAAAATTCACATTTGCTGAACTTGGCATACAATTGATGCTCTCTTAGCTTCTCCAGAACTAAACGCAGATGTTCCTTGTGTTCTTCCTCGTTCTTGGAGAATATCAGTATGTCATCGATGAACACTATGACAAACTTGTCCAAATATTCCATAAACACTTTGTTCATCAAATTCATGAAGTAGGCAGGAGCATTAGTCAAACCAAAGGACATGACAGTATACTCATACAAGCCATACCTTGTGGTGAAAGCTGTTTTGGGTATATCCTGTTCACGAATCTTCAGTTGGTGATACCCTGATCGAAGATCGATCTTGGAGAATACTTTGGCGCCTACTAGCTGATCAAACAAGTCATTAATCATCGGCAGAGGGTACTTGTTCTTGAGAGTCACCTCGTTCAAGGCACGATAATCGACTACCATTCTCAAGGTTTTATCCTTCTTCTCCACCAAAAGAACTGGGGCTCCCCAAGGTGATGAACTTGGGCGAATATATCCCTTGTCCAATAGCTCCTTAATCTTCTTCTTGTTTTCCACTAAATCATTTGCGGGAATCCGATAGGGTCTCTTGGAAATTGGGGTTGTCCCTGGTTGTAGCTCTATTAGGAACTCAATCTCCCTATCTGGTGGCATGCCTGGTAATTCTTTCGGGAATACATCCGGAAAGTCTTTTACCACAGGTACTTCCTCCTGAACAACTCCTGTGAGGGAATTTAATCGAGCACTCATCTAGGTGCGTCGGGATACATACTTAATCCTCTTGTTTTCCGGGGTGGTGAGTGAAACAGACTTGCTGGGACAATCAAGATTTCCTTCATACTTGGTCATCCAATCCATGCCTAGGATTACATCCAATCCCTGGGATTCTAAGACGATGAGGTCGGTGGGAAAAACATGGTTTCCTATATTGAGTTTCAGGGCATGGCATCCTATTCCTGCCATCATCATACCTCCTGGGGATCTGACCTTAATGGGCTGTCTAAGGGTTTTGGTGGGCAAACCATATTTATCCACAACTACCCTTGATATGAATGAATGAGTTGCACCAGAATCAAAAAGTACTGTAACTGGACGTGAATGCAATAAAAACTTACCAACCACAGTCTCGGGTTGATCATAGACTTCTTCCACGTCGAGGTGGTTCACCTGGGCACGAGGAAACGGATTTGGCTTCTTGGCTGTGGAGTTGCCGTTTCCATTTCCCTGCTTGCTCTGGGGACACTCAGTAGCATAGTGCCCTATCTTCTGGCACTTGAAACAGGTGATGTGGCTCAGATCCTTCTGAGTAGGAGCGTGACGGTGCTAGTTGTTGTTCCCATTCCCATTGTCAGTCTTGAAATTGCCATGGTTGGGACGGGCATTCCCATTTCCTCCATGGTTGTGGCCTCCATGGTTGTGCACAGCATGAGTGTGCCTTCCAAACTTACCGGTTCCTGATCCGGTATTCCCTGAGTACGGGGAGTAGCGGGGCTTCTGATGAGCTCCAGAGTTAAACTTCCCCTGAGTATACTTCCGCTTGCGATTCTCAATTTGCTGCTGTTTACCCTCCAAGATGAGGGCCTTGTCCACCAGCTCTTGGTAGTTGTTGAAAGTAGCCACTACCAACTGCATGCTCAACTCATCGTTGAGTCCTTCCAGAAACTTCTCTTGCTTGGCCGCATCATCGGCCACGTCTCCTGGTGCATAACGGGCCAATGTGCTGAAGTCGTCCACGTACTGGGCCACAGAGCGATTTCACTGGCGCAAGTTGCGAAACTCGCGCTTCTTCAGACTCATGGCTCCAACTGACACATGTGCGGTGCGGAAAGCTTGCTAGAACTGCTCCCAAGTTATATCAGCAATAGGATATGTGGTGGTGTAGTTCTCCCACCATGAAGCTGCTGGTCCATCCAGTTGATGTGCGGCAAAGCGCACTTTCTCAGCATCAGTACATCCAGCGGTGACGAGTTCTCTCTCCATCTTACGGAGCCAGTCATCTACTACAATGGGCTCAATGCTGCTGGAGAAAGTTGGAGGGTTCAACCTCAGAAAACGGGTGAGATTGTCAGCCTGGGGTGGATGGTGGTGGTTGTTGTTCTGGTTGTTGGTCTGATTCTGGATCAATAGCTGCATCAGTGCATTCTGCTGCTGAAGGAGTTGCGTGAGTTCCGGCGGGAAGGTGAAGTCGGACTCACGTCGTGGAGGCATCTTGCTGTTTCTAGAGGGGTGAGAATTAGAATAGAACAAGGGCCTAAAAGGAGAAATTCATACCCATATGCAATGCAACAAACATATCACACCAAACACTCATTCATTTATTCAATCAATGTCAAACATCGGGAATACAAGTCTCAATCAAACTACACATCGACCAACGCTCTTAACGTTGAAAATAAAAGATACATGGAGGGCATAACTAAAGTTTTCCTCAGAAGTACATGGTGACTGAGTCTCCTCCAGTGGTGCTCTCCTCATAGTCATCATCATCGCTGATGAAAGGAGCCAACTCTCCTTCAGGATGAAGATTTTCACCCATGTCCATTTGTTCCTCCAGAGTGGCGATGCGAGTATTCAGCTTGTCGATCCTCGCTAAGAAATCATTCACCTCATACTCATGCTCGTACTCGGCTTCCCGTAAGTCAGCTTCGAGGTCAATCTCGCGGTTCATCAGATTCTTGATTGTCTTCGTATCAGCACGAACTCGAAGCTCCAGAGTCCTGATGTGCGTCTCCAGGGTCTGGATATATGACATGGTGGAGTCTACAGTGGGGTCGGTGATGATGTTGTCATGGGCATCTCTGCGGCAAACCATGCTGAGTCCTGGTGAAATGGTTCCACCTCTGTATTCCTCCTGAATACGTCCAAGGGCACGATGAATGGACATGTCTCTTCCAAGTATCCAGCTGGGTGCCACAAACTTGAAGTCGATGGGTTCCTTCCGATTCCCAAAGGTCTTCCCTGGGATGTGCACCTCGATCCTGTAGCGTCCATCTTGTGGAAATGACATGATAGGAGTCCCTGTGATGCTCGGCAAAGCAATCCTCACGTCCTTGACGATCCTCATCAGCTCCTTACCAAAAGGCATCGTTGCGTCAGGCTGGCAAAACTCCGTGATCAACACTGGGATGAAGGTGGCCATCTATAAATTTTGAAATAACCGGAGAGAAATTAGAAATGAGTAGATGAGAGTATAAGAATTTTAAAGACAAAGAGATACAATCCTAAGGCTTTCCAATCCTAGAGGTTACGTCCTACGGTCAGCGTGTGCTCTGATACCATTTCTGTAGTGACCCGACCTGAAAGGTCGAATCTCCGGTGTTTCCGTACCATCCCAAGATCATGCTGGTACACACATGGTACATCAATGTATATATCAAAGGGAAATCACACAGCATTATATTAATCGAAATCTCATATCGAGTCCTTTATTACAATAAAGATTACAATAAAGTGGCTGAAGGCCAACTCATGAGAATGTCTAAATCTTGCGGAAGCGTCGAAGGTAGATGAGTCCATCTGACTCCAAGGGCATCTCACCGAGCGTAGAACGTGTCCTCACTCCTGGTCGGAAAAGTACTCTGCAACATGATACGTTGCAGCCGTGTAGGTCAGCATATGGAATATGCCGGCAAAGTCACAAGAGAGGGGTGAAAAGATAATCATCTAATCTACATGCTTATATGGCAGGTGGGGTGGTAAGTTTTTGCGTAAAGCCAATTTTTCCTACATCAAGAGAGGGCTAAGCGAAAATATTACTAAGTTGGTTGACTAATGAGATGGTTCCACCAACCAATTCTCATACCCAAATTGTTAATACCCACATCATCATATTACTTGTGTTGAGAATTCCGAATGTTTCAGTTCCTTTGGCTCAAGTCGTCCATGACCGTGGACACGGCTAATCGATTAGGTTTGAGTACTCTGCAGAGCTTTGCACACGTTCCCCACAAGATTTGGTCACCTCCGTTTGATTTCTCGCACTTCAGGGTGTTTGAGAAATGGATGACCAAAACATGGTCTTCCAAAGGGTTTCCCTGCAACTCTATCGGTGCCCATCCTTTCCTACCGTTCTTCTACATCTCGTAGCATCGCCTGTCCAGGGTCACCACGATATCCAACCAAGCCAGAGCCCATAATGACTTGTGGCTGTGCAGGTAAGCCTTGGGTTTTGAAGCACACATCCATCTCTTTGTGCCTGGGTGGATCTTTCCGCGTGAATACTGGCCATCTCCAGCAACACCTAGGCAAATCCACTGGTTTCTCCAGGGTGTCGTTCAACCATCATCCACCCAGAGGTATGTTGAAAACTCGGAGTCTTGAAATCTTGATCATTATGTAGGTCTTGATATTATTAACTCTCTCAACTCTCATGAATCACACAACCAACCCCGTCTACTAATAGCATAGCAAAAAGTAAAACAACGTTTCCCGAGGCCAATGTGTCAAGGGTTGAGAGGGGGTACCTACCACATGATACTACAATAGTAACCAAGTTTCCAATTACCTAATTTGCATGCAATTGGGGGGATGGTAGAACTAATGCAATAAAAACATGGGTAAAGATGATCAAAGTGACTTGCCTGATTGACGATCTTCATACGTGAGTGACTCTAAGTAACAAGCCTCGCACTCCGGATAATCTAACGAAGCAAACAAGAGCACTCAATAAACATACAACAAAAATAATATAACTCACAAACATCAACAATGAAATAGTAAACAATCAAGACAAAACAATGCACAAATCACAACCAAGAAACACACAAAGTTTTGTTTTCTAAAAGATGATTTATAAAACACTACTAACATAATGAAACTATTAGTATTAACAGAACAATAGTTGACAGCAAGAAAACAATAAAATATTTTATTAATAACAGAACTGAATTCATTAAAGTTTGTTGGGAAAAACTTTAGTAAAGTTTTTAAAAGTTTTGATAAACACTATATGAAACAACTATAGTTTTACTAACAAAAGAGCAAAACAAAACTTATTATTTATTAACAAAACATGTTCTTAACAGGAAAGAATGTACAAATAAACTTGTCTTAGAAAACAGAATTAAATTATATAAAACTTTGTTGAAAGAAAAACTATTACTAACTAGTTGTTTTAGTTCAAATTAAACCTATTTGAAAATGTGTTGAGATTCCTATGTTAATAAAGAAACAAACTAAGCATTTTTATATTTTTATTAACATAAGTAAAACACCTAAAGTTTAACTAACAGAACCTATTAAACAAATAAAACTAAATCTAATTTAAACCAACTAAAACTAAGTTAATTTAAACTATACTAACTAATAGGCAGAATCTGTTTATAGATAAAACACTAAGAAAAATCATCCTAAAAAATTCTGAAACTAAGCATGAAGGTAGTCCTAACTAATACCAAACAGTAGCAAAAAGATTCATATCAAAATCTATTTTCAAACTCTAGTTATTCAGATTTGAATGTTTTGAGAAAATTTGATTCAATTCAAATTTAATAGTTCAAATTTGAAATTTAAAAGTACATGGTGAAACTACATGAAAAATGTGAGCTATTGCAAAAAGAATCAACTCAAAACATTAAATAGATTAAAAGTTATAGCTAAAACAATTTTCTAAAACATTCTGTTTAACTAAAACTAAACAAAAAGAAGAAAATTTCTACCGGACGGCCAGGGGTGACGTGCCACTATCCTATTGGCTGGCTAGCGCGTGTGTTGGATGGTTGCGGGCGGTCGACCGGACCGAAGAGGAAAACGATTCGGGAACTAAGTTGATCTAATCTGGGCCGTTGCGTCTGGATCGGAGGGAGGGGGTGAGCTCGAAGATTTTACCGGAAGGGGAGGTGGACTCCGGCGATGGTGACGGCGGCCGGTGGTCGAGGACGCCGCCAGAGGTGGCTCCGGTGGTCGAAACGGAGCGCGGTGGGCTCAGACGGCGGAGGAGGTCCTCCGGTGCCGATTGGTGGTGTCGGAGAGGGGCGAGGATGACCGAGGCGATGGCTACGGGCGATGGGAGCTCCGGTGGTGGTGCAACTCCGGCAAGGAATTTGGCAGCGTCTCAGCGAGGGAGAGAGAGGCCTCGGGGGGGAATGGAGAGAGGAGGGGCAGCGCTACTTATAGGGTGCTCGGGGGTGCGGGGGAGGAGAGAGGAGGGAGATCCGGGAGGGGAAGAAACTGCCGGCGATGGAGCTCCGGCGCGTGCGGGGAGGAAGGCGACCGTGCGGGGCTAACGGTCGGTCGGGGTGGGACCCGGTGGCAGCGAGAGGGAGAGCGAGGTTTCCGCGTCGGTCGGCCGGCTCGAATTGAATTCGCGAATAAAAGCCTGTGGGCCGGCCCGTTTAATTCTAAATCCGTTACTGTTTTTATTAACCAGAGTAGTAAAACGTCTTTAAAAGCATTCAAAAAAATTTAAAAATAGGAGTATTATATATCAAAATTAACAGAAGAATAAATTCTATTTATTGAACATTTTTATTCTGTCATTTGGACACTTTGAAAAAAAAATATTTTCAGAAATTGCCTATTTGGTTTTAAAACCTTTTGCAAATATTTTTCAAAAGACCCCCTGGTTCTTATTGTTCAAATATATCACCAAGATGACCCTGGTGTGGAGTGTCATGTTACTCCTCTCTTATTTGAACTTTTTACCAAGATTTCAAATAGGTGAAAGCAACACATTGAAAGTAGAAAGGGGCTTCAGAAATTCAAAGAAGGCATTTCAACTATTACATGTATTCAAGAAATGATGATGATAGATGCATAGCTACATTCATAACATTCCAAAATGGAATTTTGGGATGTTACAGGTCCATGTATGAAACTAAGTATGGACTTTGGAAGTATTACCTGAAGGGCCAAAGGCCATTCAGAACAAATGGATCTTTAAGAGGAAGATGGACACAGACGGTAATGTCACCGTCTATAAAGCTCGACTTGTGGCAAAAGGTTTTTCACAAGTTCAAGGAGCTGACTACGATGAGACCTTCTCACCCGTAGCGATGCTTAAGTCCGCCAGAATCATGTTAGCAATAGCTGCATATTTCGACTATGAAATTTGGCAGATGGATGTCAAAACAGCGTTCCTTAACGATTTCCTTAAGGAAGAGTTGTATATGATACAACCGGAAGGTTTTGTCAATCTAGAGAATGCTGACAAAGTTTGCAAACTCCAGCGATCCATTTATGGAGTGGTGCAAGCATCTCGGAGTTGGAATCTGCATTTTGATGAGGTGATCAAATCGTTCGGGTTTATACAAGTTTACGGAGAAGCTTGTATTTACAAGAAAGTGAGTGGGAGCTCTATTGTGTTTCTAATATTATATGTGGATGACATATTGCTGATTGGAAACAATATAGAAATGTTGGAAAGCGTGAAGGAATATTTGAACAAGAGTTTTTCAATGAAGGACCTAGGAGAAGCTGCTTTCATATTAGGCATTAAGATCTATGGGGATAGATCAAGACGCTTAATAGGACTTTCACAGAGCACATACCTTGATAAAGTTTTGAAGAAGTTCAAAATGGATCAGTCCAAGAAGGGGTTATTGCCTGTCTTACAAGGTGTGAAGTCGAGTAAGACTCAATGCCTAGTGACTGCAGAAGATAGAGAGAAGATGAGTGTCATCCCCTATGCTTCAGCCATAGGCTCTATTATGTATGCAATGTTGTGCACAAGACCCGATGTCATCCCTGCCATAAGTATGGACAGAAGGTTTCAAAGTGATCCTGGAATGGAGCATTGGACGGCTGTCAAGACTATCCTTGAGTACCTGAAAAGGACTAAGGAAATGTTTCTCGTTTATGGAGGTGATCAAAAGCTCGTCGTAAAGGGTTACATCGATGCAAGCTTTGACAATGATCCGGATGACTCTAAGTCACAAACTAGATACGTATTTATTCATAATGGGGGAGCGGTAAGCTGGTGCAGTTCCAAGTAGAGCGTGGTAGCCGATTCTACATGCGAAGCAGAGTACATCCCAGCCTCAGAGTCAGCGAAGGAAGGTGTTTGGATGAAGGAGTTCATGACATATCTTGGAGTAGTGCCTGGTGCACTAAATCCGGTGGATCTGTTCTGTGATAACACTGGTACCATTGCCCTGGCCAAGGAACCAAGGTTTCACAAGAGGACCAGACACATAAAGTGACGCTTCAATTCCATCCGCGAGTACATCAAGGAGGAGGACATAAATATTTGCAAAGTGCACATGGATCTGAATGTTGCAGACCCGTTGACTAAACCTCTTCCAAGGGCTAAACATGATCAACACCAGAACTGTATGGGTGTTCAATTCATTACAATGTAAATCACATAGTGATGTGAGCTAGATTATTGAATCTAGTGCAAGTGGGAGACTGTTGAAAATATGCCCTAGAGGCAATAATACAGTGGTTATTATTATATTTCCTTGTTCATGATAATCGTTATTATCCATGCTATAATTGTATTGATTGGAAACACATTGCATGTGTGGATACATAGACAATACTATGTCCCTAGTATGCCTCTAGTATACTAGCTCGTTGATCAAAGATGGTCAAGGTTTCCTAGCCATTGACATGAGATATCATTTGATAACGGGATCACAACATTAGGAGAATGATGTGATGGACAAGACCTAAACTATAAATGTAGCATTTGATCGTGTCAGTTTATTGATATAGTTTTCTACATGTCAAGTATCTGTTCCTATGACCATGAGATCATGCAACTCACTGACACCGGAGGAGTACCTTGTGTGTATCAAATGTCGCAATGTAACTGGGTGACTATAAAGGTGCTCTACAGGTATCTCCGAGGGTGTCTGTTGAGTTGGCATGGATCAATACTAGGATATGTTACTCCGTGTGACGGAGAGGTATCTCAGGGCCCACTCAGTAATACAACATCACAACAAGCCTTGCAAGCAATGTGACTAAAGTGTTAGTTACGGAATAGTGTATTACGGAATGAGTAAACAGACTTGTCGGTAACGAGATTGAACTAGGTATACAGATACCGACAATCGAACCTCAGGCAAGTAACATACCGAAGAACAAAGGGAACGGGATTAACTGAATCCTTGACATAGAGGTTCGATCGATAAAGATGTTCGTAGAATATGTAGGACCCAATATGGGCATCCAGGTCCCGCTATTGGTTATTGACCGTAGAGGTGTCTCGATCATGTCTACGTAGTTCTCAAACCCGCAGGGTCTGCACACTTAAGGTTCGGTGACGTTTTGATAGTATAGAGTTATGTATGGTGGTGACCGAAGGTTGCTTGGAGTCCCGGATGAGATCCTGGACATCACGAGGAGCTCCGGAGTGGTCCAGAGGTAAAGACTTATATATAGGAATTCCTGTTTTGGTCGCCGGAAAAGTTTAGGGCTCATCGATAGTGTATTGGGAGTGTCGGGAGGGTATCGGGGGACCATCGGGAGGGGTACTTCGACCCAATATGCTACATGGGCTATGGGAGGAGGTTTACCAGCCCTTAGTGGGCTGGCCAAAGCACCACAGGAATCCCATGCAGCTGAGGTGAAGAAACCCAAGGGTGGAAGGAAGGCAAAGTGGGAGAGAAGGAGTCAAGTCTCCTCCTCCCCACCTTCGGTCGAAGCAAAGGGCTGGCCATTTGGGGGCCAAGTCTCCTCCTCCCCCTCTCCTATATATACTAGAGGTTTGAGGGTTTTTTGACATAGAAAAACAACCACGTGCTACCTCTCCTCCAGATCGTAGTTTCTCCTCTAGATCAGTTTTAGCGGTGCTTAGGCGAAGCCCTATTGGAATAGCTCCACCACCATCGCCGCAACGCTGCCACACTGCTAGAGAACTCATAAAGCTCTGCACTCCCTCTTGCTGGATCAAGAAGGCGGAGATCGTCATCAAACTATACGTGTGTTGAACGTGGAGGTGCCGTCGTTCAGTGCTAGATCAGGACGGATCGTGATTGGATCGCGGAACGCTCAGCGATTTTGATCGGAAGATGTTCGACTACATTAACCGCGTTTCTTAACGCTTCCCGCTTAGCGATCTACAAGGGTATGTAGATCCACTCTCCCTCTCGTAGATGCTCATCGCCATGGATAGATCTTGCACGTGCGTAGGAAATTTTTTGTTTCCCATGCAACGTTCCCCACTATCTACAACTTGCAAGATAGGATCAAGAACACATATATATTCATGAAAACATAATAGGTTCAGATCTGAAATCATGGCACTCGGGTCCTAGTGACAAGCATTAAGCATAGCAAAGTCATAGCAATATCAGTCTCAGAACATAGTAGATACTAGGGATCAAACCCTAACAAAACTAACTCGATTACATGATAAATCTCATCCAACCCATCACCATCCAGCAAGCCCACAATGGGATTACTCATGAACGGCGGAGAGCATCATGGAATTGGTAATTAAGGATGGTTGGTGATGATGATGGCATCGATTTCCCCTCTCTGGAGCCCAAAACTGACTCCAGATCTGGTCTCCCGAGGAAGAACAGGAGGTGGCGGCGGCTCCGTATCGTGAAACGCGATGAACTCTTCTCTCTGATTTTTTTCTCCGTGAATATGGTTATATGGAGATGGAGAGGAGGTCAGAGGAGCCACAAGGGCCCCACAAGCCTGCTAGGCGTGGCCAGGAGGGTGGCCGCGACTAGCAGGCTTGTGGCCTACAGGTGGCCGCCCTCTGGTTAATTCTTGCGCCAGTATTTTTTATTAAATCCAAAAACATTCTCCATAAATTTTCAGGACGATCCGATAACTTTTATTTCTACACAAAAATAACACCAAGGCAATTCTGCTGAAAACAGCGTCAGTTCGGTTTAGTTCCATTCAAATCATGCAAATTAGAGTACAAAACAAGGGCAAAAGAGTTTGGAAAAGTGGATACGATGGAGACGTATCAACTCCCCCAAGCTTAACCCATTGCTTGCCCTCAAGCAATTCAGTTGATAAACTGAAAGTGATAAAAAAAATACAAACTCTGTTTGATCTTGTTGTTGTAAATACGTCTAACTGATGTTTAGATTTTCAGCAAAGATCATGGACTAACCACGTTCACAATAACATTTAGGCCTCACATTTACTCATATCAATGACATAATCAACTAGCAAGAAATAATAATAACTCTCGGATGACAACACTTTTTCAAAACAATCATGATACAATATGACAAAATGGTACTCCCTCCATTCCTTGATATAAGTTGTATATATTTTTGAGAAAAAATCCGAAATATAAGGTGTATTGCATTGCACCACTTGTTTGGATATTTATTTTAGGGATTTCATTGCATTTCCTTATATCAGGCAAGCTCATCTATTTTTTGATGTCAATTAGTCAGGTGTAATCTCGCCCAAAACTTGTGAAATTTTCCCTCCACATGCGTTCTTTAATTTCCTTGCCAAAAACTTTGCATCCTATATTTAGGAACGGAGGGAGTATCTCGCTAGCCCTTTCTGAGATCGCAAAACATAAATGCAGAGCACCTCTAAAGAACAAGGACTGACTAGACATTATAATTCACAGTGAAAGAGATCCAGTCATGCTCATACCCAATATCAATTAACAGCCAAGCATACAAATGACGGTGGTGCTCTCTAGCTAGTGCCTTTTATAAGAAGATGATGACTCAACAATAAAGTAAACGGAAAGGCCCTTCGCAGAGGGAAGCATTGATTTGAGCGGTTTGCTTTCATTGCTCACATAACAACCAAGAGATTTTCAACATCTTCCATGCTAGATACATTATAGGCACTTCCCAAACAGAATGATAAAGTTTTTACTCCCCTCCACCAATCAGTCACACTCCACGACGAGCCGAATCCACGGGTACTGTCCATACAAACACAGTTCTAGGGAAGTTTTGTTCAATTATATTTTACTTTTTATTTCGAGCATGGAACTAGGCATCCCGATTACCAGCCACTTTCTCATGAATGATAGTGAATCAACAAATATCGTGAGAATAACCCACCTAGCATGGAATATACTAACAGCCCCCAGTCACCACATGAGCGATTTGGGCATACAAAACAGAATGTTTATTTGAAGGTTTAGAGTTTGGCACATGCAAATTTACTTGGAACGGCAGGTAAATACCGCATATAGGTAGATATGGTGGACTCATATGAAACAAATTTGGGTTTGAGAGATCGGATGCACAAGCAGTATTCCCGCTTAGTACAGGTGAAGGCTAGCAAAAGACTGGGGAGCGACCAACTAGAGAGTGACACAGTCATCAACATGCTTTGAGATTAACCAACATTGAATGCAAGCATGAGTAGGATATAAATCACTATGAACATAAATATAGTGGAGGCTATGTTGATTTTGTTTCAACTACACGCATGAACATGTGCCAAGTCGAGCCACTTGAATCGTTCATAGGAGGATACCATCCCATCATACTACATCACAACCATTTTAATATGCATGTTGGCACCCAAAACAAACCATTATCCACTCTTAGCTAATTAAGCATGGCATGAGTAACTATAATCTCTAATTGTCATTGCAAATATGTTTCACCCATGATGAACTGAATTCGCAACGATGAGCTAATCATATTTACAAAAGCAAGATAGGTCGAGTTCATACCAGCTTTTCTCCATCTCAATCTTTTCATAAAATATCGTCACTATTGCCTTTCACTTGCACGACCGAACATTGTGGATAATAATAAGAGTGCACGCGCATTGGAATAAGATGGAATCTGCAAACAATAACTCAAAGGACAAGACAAGGTAACATGGGCTCTCTAATAGGTAAACAATAATGCATATGAGAGCCACTCGACATTTTCATTGTCGTCTTCTCCTTACGACCCAAAGAAAGAAAAATCAAAAACAAGAACGAGAAAACAATTTACACGGGAAAGCTCCCAACAAACAAAAGAAGAACAAAAAATCTTTTTGGGTTTTCTTTTTAATGCTACAACTAAGAAACTAGAAGGTAAAGCTAGAACTAATTTTTTTGTATTTTTTTCAAGGTTAAATAAACATACAAGAATAAAGTGAAACAAGAAAATAAACTACCATGGATGGTACAATGAAAGAGTATGAACAATGACTAGTAAAATGAGTGTGTGAACATGAATGTAAAGTTGGTGAGAAATACGTACTCCCCCAAGCTTAGGATTTTGGCCTAAGTTGGTCTATGGCCATGGCTAGCCCTAATAATATCTGAAGTCATAGTTGGGGTTGTACTGGGTTGCTGCGGCTACCGCCTGAATGACTGCAGCGTGAAGGCGAGCTGATTCCGCACTCCTCTCGTACTCGTCTGCCTCCTCTCTGGTTATGATGTATCTCTGTTTTTCCTGAAAGTTAAAGAAGGTAGGAGCAGGAAGTGTAATATGGCCAGCACATTGTCTGTCAAAAATTATTCGGTACTGGAGAGATTGTTCGTTCCTTTCAAGAAAATGAAAACATACCAAAGCCTCATAATCAAGAAAAGCAGGTGGTAACTCAATATCATTTCCACGTATGGGTACCCCAAGGTAATTAGCTAAACAAGTGGCATAAATCCCACCAAAAAACTCTCCATCCTTAGCATTATTATGCAACCTTCTAGCAATAATGGCTCCTAAGTTATATCGCCTTTCACCCATTACTGCAGTCTTAAGAATACTAAGATCGGTTGCACAAAGGTGGCTATGCTCAGTTTTACCGTTAATACATCTACCTATGAATAGAGCAAAATAATGTATGGCAGGAAAGTGAACTGTGTAATATTTCTAGTTTCTCCGACAGTAATGCTAGCAAGAAAATCATTATATTCAGTTTTGTGCGGATCACTATAGCTACCCCATTGTGGAATTTTGCATGCATGATTAAAATCCTCTATATCCAAAGTATATGATTTGTCATGAAGGTCAAATAGAATGGAAGGTTTATTACGATTGAACGAAAATTCAAACCTCTGCACGAAAGAATCCGTGAGTTGATAGTATTGGTTGCATTTGTCCGGCACAAATTTCTCAACGCCAGCATTTCTTGTGTACGCGTAAAATTCTTCCTTGAAACCGGCATCACTCATGAGTTGATCTGATGGCCATTCACAAGGTCGTACATGTGCTTCCCTCGGTGGTTCAAGGTTGGGTTCACGTATTGCGAGTCTCGGGGCCTTCTTGCTCGGTGAACCCCCTTGAAAGACCTTCCTCAACATTTCTTTCTTTTTCTGAAAAAATCTGAAATTTTTAGTGACTCAAAATAAAGGTGAACAAAACTCAACAAAACTCATAGCAACTACTCCCTCAAGTTCCTAGAGGTTATATCATGCATCAAAACTACTTGGGACCATACAAATGTGACATGCAAGCTCAAGAACAAGGTCACCACAGTAGCAAAAATTTGCAATATATAAAGCACAAGAACAAAAACTAATTGGACCATTGGAGGAGTCACATACCAAAGAACAATCTGTTGGAAATATGCCCTAGAGGCAATAATAAATTAGTTATTATCATATTTCCTTGTTCATGATAATCGATTATTATCCATGCTATAATTGTATTGATCGGAGACTTAGATGCATGTGTGGATACGTAGACAAAACCATGTCCCTAGTATGCCTCTAATAGACTAGCTCGTTGATCAAAGATGGTTAAGGTTTCCTAGCCATGGACATGAGATGTCATTTGATAATGGGATCACATCATTACGAGAATGATGTGATGGACAAGACACAAACTACAAACGTAGCATACGATCGTATCAGTTTATTGCTACTGTTTTCTGCATGTCAAGTATATGTTCCTATGACCATGAGATCATGCAAATCACGGACACCGAAGGAGTGCCTTGTGTGTATCAAATGTCGCAACGTAACTGGGTGACTATAAAGGTGCTCTATAGGTATCTCCGAGGGTGTCTATTGGGTTGGCATGGATCAAGACTGGGATTTGTTACTCCGTGTGACGGAGAGGTATCTCAAGGCCCACTCGGTAATACAACATCACAATAAGCCTTGCAAGCAATGTGACTAAGTGTTAGTCACGGGATCTTGTATTATGGAATGAGTAAAGAGACTTGCCGGTAATGAGGTTGAACTAGGTATGGAGATACCGACGATCAAATCTCGGGCAAGTAACATACCGAAGAACAAAGGGAACATCATACGGGATTAACTGAATCCTTGACATAACGGTTCGATCGATAAAGATCTTTGTAGAATATGTAGGAACCAATATGGCCATCTAGGTCCCATTATTGGTTATTGATCGTAGAGGTGTCTCGGTCATGTCTACATAGTTCTCGAACCCGCACGGTCTGCACACTTAAGGTTCGGTGACGTTTTGGTAGTATAGAGTTATGTATGGTGGTGAACGAAGGTTGTTCGGAGTCCCAGATGAGATCTCAGATGTCACGAGGATCTCCATAATGGTCTGGAGGTAATGATTGATATATAGGAAGTCCTATTTTGGTCACCGAAAAAGTTTCGGGCTCATCGGTAGTGTACCGGGAGTGCCGATAGTGTATCAGGAGACCATCGGGAGGGATATTTCGACCCAAGAGGCTACATGGGTTGTGGGAGGGTGAATACCAGCCCTTAGTGGGCTGGTGGAAGTCCCACACAAGGCCCATGCAGCTAGAAAATAAAATCCCAAAGAGAAAAGGTGGAAAAAGGCAAAAGGGGAAGGAGTCCTAGTCCTACTTGGATTGGAGGAGGATTGCTCCTCTCCTCCCACTTCGGCCGAAGCCTAGAGGGCTTGGACCTTGTGCCAAGCCTCCTCCTCTCCTCCTCTTATATATACTAGAGTTTTTACATGGTAGCAATAGTAGTAGAAGCATGGTGGGCGCGACAACCACGATGGAGACACGTTGATGGCGATCAAGATGATGGAGATCATGGTGTCATGCCGGTGACGATGGAGATCATGCCGGTGCTTTCAAGATGGATATCAAAAGCACAAGTTCATGGCCATATCATGTCACTTATGATTTGCATGTGATGTTAATCCTTTTATGCACCTTGTTTTGCTTAGGATGGCGGTAGCATTATAAGGTAATCCCTCGCTTAAATTTCAAGATGAATTGTGTTCTCACCGAGTGTGCACCGTTGCGAAAGTTTGTCGTGTTGAGACACCACGTGATGATGGGTGTGATAGACTCTACGTTCACATTTCACATACAATGGGTGCAAGCCAGTGTTGCACATGCAGAACACTCGGGTTAATCTTGACGAGCCTAGCATGTACAGACATGGCCTCAGAACACAACCGAAAGGTCGAACATGAGTCATATAGTAGATATGATCAACATGATGATGTTCACCATTGAAACCACCTCAACTCACGTGATGATCGGACTTGAGTTGGTGAATTTGGATCATGTGTCACTCGAATGACCGGAGGGATGTCAATTTGAGTGAGAGTTCCTAAGTAATATGATTAATTGAACTCATTATCATGAACACAGTCAGTAGTGTCTTTGCAAATTATGTTGTAGATTACTAGCTCACGTTGTAGCTCCCTTAAAGTTTTATATGTTCCTAGAGAAATAGAGTTGAAAGATGATGGTAGCAATATTGCGGACTGGGTCCGTGATCTGAGGATTGTCCTCATTGCTGCACAGAAGGCTTATGTCCTTAATGCACCACTCGGTGCACCACCCCCTCTAGCGTCGTCTGTAGATGTTGTGAACATCTAACAAGCACATTCCGATAACTACTTGATAGTTCAGTGTGTCATGCATTATGGCTTAGAATTGAGGATCCGAAACATTTTGAATGTCATGGAACATATGAGATGTTCTAAGAGCTGAAATTGGGATCTCAGGCTCGTGCCCGTGTTGTGAGATATGAGATCTCCAACAATGAGTATGTGCCCAAATTGTCTAGATGCTACAATCGCTTGAATCGAGTGGGAGTTGATCTTCCAGCTAAGATAGTGATTGATATAGTTCTCCAAGTCACTGTCACTAAGCTACTAGAACTTGGTGGTGAACTATAAAATGCCAGGGATAGAAATAATGATCCCTGAGCTGTTCGCGATGTTTGACACCGCGAAGGTAGAAATCAAGAAGGAGCATCAATTGTTGATGGTTAGTAAAACCACTAGTTTCGAGAAGGTCAAGGGCAAGGAGGGAAACTTCATGGATGGCAAGTTAGTTGCTGCTCCAGTGAAGCAACCCAAAGTTGAATCCAAACCTGAGACTAAGTGCTTCTATTATGAGGTGAGCGGTCCCTGAAGCGGAACAACCCTAGATACTTGGTAGATAAGAAGGCTGGCAACGTCGACACAAGTATATTTGATATACATGTTATTGATGTGTACCTTGATAGTACTCCTAATAGCACCTGGGTATTGGATACCAGTTCGGTTGCTAAATGTTAGTAACTCGAAGTAAAAGCTAAGGAATAAACGGAGACTAGCTAAGGGTGAGGTGACAATGTGTGTTGGAAATGTTTCCAAAGTTGATGTGATCAACATCGCACGCTCTCTCTACCTTCGGGATTAGTGACGAACCTAAATAAATGTTATTTGGTGTTTTGCGTTGAGCATGAACGTGATTAGATCGTGTTTATTGCAACACGGTTATTCATTTAAGTTAGAGAATAATGCTTATTCTGTTTACATGAATAATACCTTCAGTGGTCATGCACCCAGTGAGAATGGTTTGTTGAATCTTGGTCGTAGTAATACACATGTTCATAACATTAATGCCAAAAGATACAAAGTTAATAATGATAGTACCACATACTTGTGGCACTGCCGCTAAATGTCATATTGGTATAAATCGCATGAAGAAACTCCATGGTGATGGATCTTTGGACTCATTCGATTTCGAATCGGTTGAGACATGTGAACCATGCCTCTTGGGAAAGATGACTAAGGACCCCGTTTTCCGGTTTGATGGAGCGGGCAATTTACTTATAGGAAATAATACATGTTGATGTATGCAATCCAATGAGTCTTGTAGCGTACGGTGGATATCATTATTTTCTTACCTTCACTGATGATTTGAGTAGATATAGTGTATATTTACTTACTGAAACACAAGTCTGAATCATTTGAAAATTTCAAGCAAATTCAGAGTGAAGTTTAAGATCATCGTGACAAGAAGATAAAAATGTCTACGATATGATCGTGGAGGTGAATATCTGAGTTACGAGTTTGGCATACAACTTTAGACAATGTGAAAGTCGTTTCACAACTCACGCCACCTGGAACACCATAGTGTGATGGTGTGTCCGAATGTCATAGTCGTGCTCTATTGGATATGGTGCATGCTATGATGTCTCTTATCGTTTTGCTACTATAGTTTTGGGGTTATGCGTTAGAGACAACTACATTCACTTTAAATATGGCACCATCTAAATCCGTTGAGATGACACCGTCTGAACTATGGTTTGATAGAAACCTAAGCTGTCATTTCTTATTGTTTGGGGCCACGACGCTTATGTGAAAAAAAGATTTTCACCTAATGAGCTCGAACCCAAAGCGGACAAATGTATCTTCATAGAATACCCTAAGAACAGTTGGGTATACCTTCTATCTCAGATCCGAGTGCAAAGTGTTTGTTGCTAAAACGGGTCCTTTCCCGAGAAAAAGTTTCTCTCGAAAGAATTGAGTGGGAGGAAGATAGAACTTGATGAGGTTGTTGAACCTTTTGGTCCAACCAGAGAGTAGCACAGCGTAGAAAGATGTTTTCTGTTGAGCCTACGTTAGTTGAAAAGAAGTTAATGATAATGATCATACAACTTCGGATCAAGTTACTATCAAACCTCGTAGGTCGACAAGGATGCGTACTACTCCTGAGTGATATAACAACCCTGTCTTGGAGTTCATGTTGTTGGACAACGATGAACCTACAAGATATGGAGAAGTGATGATGGGCCTGGATTCCGACAAATGGTTAGAGGCCATGAAATCCGAGATAGGATCCATGTATGAAAACCAAGTATAGACTTTGGTAGACTTGCTCGTTGGGCGGCAGGTCGTTGAGTACAAATGGATCTTTAAAATGAAGAAAGACGCTGATGGTAAATGTCACCATTTGTAAAGCTCGACTTGTTGCACAGAAGTTTACGACAAGTTCAAGGAGTTGACTGCGATGAGACTTTCTCATTCGTAGAGATGCTAAAGTCTGTTGGAATTATGTTAGCAGTTGCTGCATTTTTCAGTTATGAAATCTAGCAGATGGATGTCAAAACATCGTTTCCTTAATGATTTACTTGAGGAAAGGTTGTATGTGATACAACGAGAAGGTTTTGTCAGTCCTAAGGATGCTAAAAGGTGTGCAAGCTTCAGTGATCCTTCTATGGACTGAAGCAAGCATCTCGGAGTTGGAATATACACTTTGATGAGGTGATCAAAGTTTTTGAGTCTATACAAAGTTTATGAGAAACTTGTATTTACAATAAAGTGAGTGGGAGCACTATAGAGTTTCTGATAAGCATATGTGGTTGACATATTGTTGATCGGAAATGGTATAGAATTTGTGGAAAGCATAAAGGGTTGTTTGAAAAGAGTTTTTTCAAAGGAAGACCTGGATAAAGCTACCTAATTGTTGAGCATAAAGATCTATAGAGATAGATCAAGATACTTGATGAGACTTTCAATGAGTACATATCTTGACAAGTTTTTGAAAGAGTTCAAAATGGATCAGTCAGAGAAAGAGTTCTTGCATGATTTGTAAGGTGTGAAGTTGAGTAAGACTCAAAGCTCGACCACGGAATAAGAAAGAGAACGGACGAATGTCGTCCCCTATGCCTTAGCCATAGGCTCTATATTATACCATGTTGTGTACCGCACCTGGTGTGTGCCTTCCCATGAGTCTGTCAAGGGGTACAAGAGTGATCCAGGAGTGGATCACTAGACAGCAGTCAAAATTATCCTTAGTAACCAGAGGACTAAGTAGATGTTTCTCGATTATGGAGGTGATAAAGAGTTCATCGTAAAGAGTTACGTCGATGCAAGCTTTAACACCAATCCGGATGACTCGTAGTAGCAATCTGGATACGTATAGTGGAGCAGCCATTTGGAATAGTACCAAGTGGAGTGTGGTAGCAGTGTTTACAGTTTGACATAGAGATTTGCAAAGTACACACGGATCTGAATGTCGCAGACCCATTGACTATAAGATCTCTCTCACATGCAAAGCATGATCGAGCCCCATAACTCATTGGGTGTTAGAGTCATAACAATGCGAATCACATGGTGATGTGAACTAGATTATTGACTCTAGTGCAAGTGGGAGACTGTTGGAAATATCCCCTAAAGGCAATAATAAACTATTTATTATCATATTTCCTTGTTCATGATAATCGTTTATTATCCATGCTATAATTGTATTGATCGGAGACTTAGATGAATGTGTGGATACATAGACAAAACCATGTCCCTGGTATGCCTCTAATAGACTAGCTCGTTGATCAAAGATGGTTAAGGTTTCCTAGCCATGGACATGAGATGTCATTTGATAACGGGATCACCTTATTAGGAGAATGATGTGATGGACAAGACCCAAACTACAAACGTAGCATATGATCGTATCAGTTTATTGCTACTGTTTTCTGCATGTCAAGTATATGTTCCTATGACCATGAGATCATGCAACTCACAGACACCGGAGGAGTGCCTTGTGTGTATCAAACATTGCAACATAACTGGGTGACTATAAAGGTGCTCTACAGGTATCTCCGAGGGTGTCTGTTGGGTTGGCATGGATCAAGACTGGGATTTGTTACTTTGTGTGACGGAGAGGTATCTCAGGGCCCACTCGGTAATATAACATCACAATAAGCCTTGCAAGCAATGTTACTAAGTGTTAGTCATGGGATTTTGTATTATGGAACGAGTAAAGAGGCTTGCCGGTAACGAGGTTGAACTAGGTATGGAGATACCGATGATCGAATCTCGGGCAAGTAACATACCGAAGAACAAAGGGAACATCATATGGGATTAACTGAATCCTTGACATAGAGGTTCGACCGATAAAGATCTTCGTAGAATATGTAGAAACCAATATGGGCATCCAGGTCCCACTATTGGTTATTAACCGTAGAGGTGTCTCGGTCATGTCTACATAGTTCTCGAACCCGCACGGTCTGCACACTTAAGGTTCGGTGACGTTTTGGTAGTATAGAGATATGTATGATGGTGACCAAAAGTTGTTCGGAGTCCCGGATGAGATCCCGAACGTTACGAGGAGCTTCGGAATGGTCCGGAGGTAAATATTGATATATAGGAAGTCCTATTTTGGTCGCCGTAAAAGTTTCGGGCTCATCGGTAGTGTACCGGGAGTGCCGGTATTGTACTAAGAGACCATCGGGAGGGGTATTTCGACCCAAGAGGCTACATGGGCTGTGGGAGGGTGAATACCAGCCCTTAGTGGGCTGTTGGAAGTCCCACACAAGGCCCATGCGGCTGGGAAAGAAAATCCCAAAGAGAAAAGGTGGGAAAAGGCAATAAGGGAAGGAGTCCTAGTCCTACTAGGATTGGAGGAGGATTCCTCCTCTCCTCCCACTTTGGCCGAAGCCTGGAGGGCTTGGCCCTTGTGCCAAGCCTCCTCCTCTCTCCCTCTTATATATACTAGAGGTTTTAGGGTTTTTGCACTAGTTTTTCCAGCCATGTGCTACCCTCTCCTCTAGTGCATAGTTCCTCCTCTAGATCGGTTTTCTGCAGTGCTTAGGCGAAGCCCTGCTGGAATAGCTCCACCACCATCGCCACAACGCCGTCGTGCTGCCGGAGAACTTGTCTACCTCTGTGTTCCCTCTTGCTGGATCAAGAAGGCGGAGATCGTCATCGAGCTATACGTGTGTTGAACGCGGAGGTGACGTCCGTTCGGCGCTAGATCGGAAGGACCGTGATCAAGATCGCGAGACGGGTCGTGATGAGATCGCGGGACGGATCGTGATGAGTTCATGGGACGGATCATGATTGGATCATGGGAAGGATCGTGATGAGATCACGGGACGCTCGGCGATTTGGATCACGACGACGTTCGACTATACCAACCGCGTTTCTTAACGCTTCCCGCTTAGCGACAAGGGTATGTAGATCCACTCTCCCTCTTGTAGATGCTCATCACCGTGGATAGATCTTGCATGTGCGTAGGAATTTTTTTTGTTTTCCATGCAACGTTCCCCAACATAATCTCCCAAAACAGTTTTGTGAATGAAGCTTTGCACAAGGAGATCGAAAATGGTAGCAAAATGAGCTAGAACATGGGCCCGAGCAATGGTGGGATTTTTTCTGGAGGAAGATGAAGTGAATGGGTGCTGCAATAAGTAAAGGGGGGCACGCGGGACCCACAAGCCTGCTAGGCACGGCCAAGGGTTGGTGGCACCTTGTGGGTTTGTGGACCACTGGTGCAGCCCCTGTAGTGTGCTCAGTGCGAGATATTTTTAAATATTCTAGAAAAAATCATACTCCATTTTCAGGGCATTTGAAGAACTTTTATTTTCAGGTCACCTTTTTTATTGTACGGGAAACTCAGAAAATAGGTAAATAATAGCAGTTTTACTTAATTTCATCTAACTAACAGAAAAATAAAAGTTGGGTACAGGAAGTTGTGCCTTCTAAATTCATCCATCTCATGCTCATCAAAAAGAATCCATCAATAAGGTTGATCAAGTCTTATTAATAAACTTCTTTCGAATAACATGAAACCGAAGAGTTTTCGAATAATACTAAGTTACCTCAATGGGGACATGTATATCCCCAACAATAAGTATATCATATTTCTTCTTGACGGTAGGAAGAGGAAATTCAAAGTCTCCAATAATAATCGTTGGAATTTTTTCAATGGAGTTGATACTATGAACTTGAGGTTGTTTCTTCGGAAAGTGTACCTTATGCTCATTACCATTAATATGAAAAGTGACATTGCCCTTGTTGCAATCAATAACAGCCCCTGCGGTTTTCAAAAAGGGTCTACCAAGGATGATCGACATACTACCATCCTCGAGAATGTTGAGAATAACAAAGTCCATTAAGATAGTAGCATTTGCAACTACGATAGGTACATCCTCACAAATACCGATAGGTAGAGTAGTTGATTTATCACCCATTTGCAAAGAGATTTTAGTAGGTGTCAACTTATTCAAATCAAGTCTATGATATAAAGAGAAAGGCATAACACTAACACCGACTCCCAAATCACATAACGCGGTTTTTACATAATTCCCTTTAATAGAGCATGGTATAGTTGGTATTCCTGGATCTCCTAATTGCTTTGGTACTCCACCATTAAAAATATAATTAGCAAGCATGGTGGAAATTTCAGCATCCGGTATCTTCCTTTTATTAGTCACAATATCTTTCATATACTTAGCATAAGGAAGCATTTTTAGAATATCAGTCAAGCGCATACGCAAAAAAAAAGGTCTAAGCATTTCAACAAAGCGCTCAAAATCCTCTTCATCCTTTTTCTTGGATGGTTTAGGAGGGAAGGGCATGGGTTTCTGAACCCATGGTTCTCTCTCTTTACCATGCTTCCTAGCAATAAAATCTCTTTTATCATATCTTTTATTCTTGAGTTGTGGGTTATCAAGATCAACAGCAGGTCCAATCTCCACATCATTATCATTACTAGGTTGAGCATCATCATTAATATTATCACTAGGCTCATGTTCATCACCAGATTGTGTCTCGGCATCAGAAACAGAAATATCATTGGGTTTTCAGGTGTATCTATAACAGGTTCACTAGCAGCATGCAAAGTTCTATCATCATCCTTATTCCTCCTATTATTGGAACGACTAGGTGCATCAATATTACCCCTTTGAGAATCTTGCTCAATTCTCTTAGGGTGGCCCTCAGGATACAAAGGTTCCTGAGTCATTCTCCCACCTCTAGTCACAACTTTAACAGAATGATCATTGTTCTTAATATCCATCTCATTAAGCACATCATTCTGTGCCTTAAGTACTTGTTCTACTTGAGTAGTTACCATGGAAGCATGTTTACTAATTAGTTTAAGATCATTGATAGTTCTACTCAAATAATCACCTAAGCGATCAAGCATGAAAGCATTATGTTTCAATTGTCTACTAACATAAGCATTAAAATTTTCTTGCTTAACAACAAAATTATCAAATTCATCCAAGCATTGGCTAGCAAACTTCTTATAAGGAATATAGCTTTCATCAAATCCGCAAAGAGAATTTACCTCTACTACCTATGTCGGGTTATCAAGACCATGTATTTCTTCAATAGGTGGTAGATTCTTAACATCTTCATCTTTAATACCCTTTTCTTTCATAGATTTCTTTGCCTCTTGCATATCTTCAGGACTTAGAAATAGAATACCTATTTTCTTCGGAGGTGGATCGGGAATAGTCCAATCATTATCATTTCTCAATATATTATTCAATAGTATTTCAGCTTGTTCAACAGTTCGTTCCCTGAAAACACAACTAGCACAACTATCTAGGTGGTCCCTCCCCTCGTAGTAGAGGGATAGATCTTGGTTTTTGGATCTTTCAGATTCTTCATAGTGATCAACAGATATAAATCCCAAGTGACTCGGAGAATAGAGCTATGCTCCCCGGCAACGGCGCTGAAAAAAGGTCTTGATAACCCACAAGTATAGGGGATCGCAACAGTTTTTGAGGGTAGAGTATTCAACCCAAATTTATTGATTCGACACAAGGGGAGCCAAAGAATATTCTTGAGTATTCGTAGCTGAGTTGTCAATTAAACCACACCTGAAAGACTTAATATCTGCAGCAAAGTATTCAGTAGCAAAGTAGTATGGAAGTAACGGTAATGGTAGCAAAAGTAACAGTAGCAGTTTTGTAGTGATTGTAACAGTAGCAACGGAGAAGTAACTTAGCAAAGATCAATATGTGGAAAGCTCGTAGGCAATGGATTGGTGATGGATAATTATGTCGGATGGTATTCATCATGCAACAGTTATAACATAGGGGGACATGGAACTAGCTCCAATTCATCAATGTAATGTAGGCATGTATTCCATATATAGTCATACGTGCTTATGGAAAAGAACTTGCATGAAATCTTTTGTCCTACCCTCCCGTGGCAGCGGGGTCCTAATGGAAACTAAGGGATACTAAGGTCTCCTTTTAATACATAACCGGACCAAAGCATTAACACTTAGTGAATACATGAACTCCTCAAACTACGGTAATCACCGAAAAGAATCCCAGTTATTTTCACCCTAGGGGATGCCGATCATAACTCGTAGTAGGTGTCTACAACTTGCAAGATAGGATTTAGAACACATATATATTCATGAAAACATAATAGGTTCAGATCTGAAATTATAGCACTCGGGCCCTACTGACAAGCATTAAGCATAGCAAAGTCATAGCAACATCAATCTCAGAACATAGTGGATACTAGGGATCAAACCCTAACAAAACTAACTCAGTTACATGACAAATCTCATCCAACCCATCACCTTCCAGCAAGCCTATGATGGGATTACTCACGAACGGCGGAGAGCATCATGGAATTGGTGATAAAGGATGGTTGGTGATGACGATGGCGTCGATTTCCCCTCTCCGGAGCCCAAAACGGACTCCGGATCTGGTCTCCCGAGGAAGAACAGGAGGTGGTGGCGGCTCCATATCGTGAAACGTGATGAACTCTTCTCTCTGATTTTTTTTTCTCCGTGAATAGGGTTATATGGAGCTAGAGAGGAGGTCGGAGGAGCCACGAGGGCCCCACAAGCCTACTAGGCGCGACCAGGGGGTGGCCACGCCTAGCAGGCTTGTGGCCTGCAGGTGGACCCCCTCTGATTAATTCTTGCGCCAGTATTTTTTATTAAATCCAAAAATATTCTCTGTAAATTTTCAGGATGATTCGAGAACTTTTATTTCTGCACAAAAATAACTCCAAGGCAATTATGTTGAAAACAGCGTCAGTCCGGGTTAGTTCCACTCAAATCAAGCAAATTAGAGTCCAAAATAAGGGCAAAAGAGTTTGGAAAAGTGGATACGACGGAGACGTATCATACTACTGCTGGGCAGCGGTAGTACCTCGTCCTACTACTGCCCAGGGTCGCATGGGGTTCTAGAGAACAAAAGAGTAGCTGGTAGTAGTGAGCAGTACTACCGCCCTAGGGCAGTACTATCGCTGACTACTACCGCGCTACTACCGCGTCAACCTTCTGCTAAAACCAAGCAACAGAAGGTTAGACGATAGTACCGAGCGGTACTACCGTGCCAGGGCGGTACTATCATAATTTCTACAAATGAGCTCCGAATTGAGCAAACTCAAGCTTGTTGGATTCAGGATGACAAGAGCTATTCAACAACCAATAATAAGAAGAGGCGGTATAGAAATGCCAATGATATAGAGATGTGAAACCTCTATGAATGAAGAATCGGCAAAAACTCCAACATCGAAAGCATCATAGAAGATTCATATGTACTCCATTTTTCGATGAACTCAAGCGTGTCATGAAGATGACCATACGCTCTAGGACTCACAAATAGAAACACCAAACAAGAACCAAGAAAGATGATGCAAGGATGCCAATGGTTTGAGCTCTCAACGAACATACGATCAAGGTACTCACTTGAGAGCCCCCCTTGATAGTATGAAAATCGATCCTATAACATGGTCTCCCAACTACCACTATGAGACCGGTAAAATGGAAAACCTATCAAGGGCAAATCTATACCTTGAACATGGTCCACTTGAGCTAGATGACGACGATCTTTACTTCCTCAAGATGGACCACCTTTCTTGATTGCGTTGGCTCGATCAAGACTAGTTGATTACTCCCCCATACTCCTCTATGGGTGAGCGACTCTTCGGCACATCATCACAAGTCCATTGTCACTCCAATGGACGGGAAGCTTCAAGCATGATCTCTTCATGATGCTCCACTTGAACTTGCATATCGCAACCTTGATGACGATCACCACTTGATGTCATCCTTCATGGGTTGTACGAGATCTTCCTCTTGACGCGAGCCCATGGACACATACCTAACTCCACATAGAACTCCCACTTAGATTATGGGTTAGTACACAAAGCGTAATGGACAATGCTTACCATACTATGGGATCACTTGATCCCGCTTGGTACATCGTGTACGCATTGTGTGTTGATCAACTTGATTCACTCTTTGACATAGTTTTGATCAACCTTGTTTCTTATCTTCTCTCTTGATAAAGATGATGTCTTGAAGGTAAACATGAATGTCCACACAATGTTCTTCTTCAAGACATGATTGCAATAAGTTCAACTCTCATATTGACCAATCTTTGGATAAAACCCTTACATACCACCTTGGTCACCATATAAATTCCTTGAAACCAACACATGTAATACAAGAAGTGCCTACGGATAAATCCTTCGAATATAACTCAAGGAAACCATTGGTCCGTAGGGATTGTCAACAATTACCAAAACCACATATGGAGAAATATGCTCTAACGCCTTTACTTATGCACTTTAATTTGTAATAAACATATTGTTTCATGTTATATATCTTGCTATTATTAGTTGTTTATCTTGATTAGCATAAGTTGTTGGTGAACATAGGTGAGCCTAGTATTTTTAGGTTTTGTACTTGACAAATTAAATGATAATTTATTCCGCGTTTGTTCAAGCCTAAATCATAATTATTTTAAAGCACTTATTCACCCTCCCTAGGCGACATCCACGTCCTTTCACCGTGGCTATCCGCATGCTTGCGTATGGAATTCCAGATGATCCTGTGGATGAGTACGTGTGTATGAGAGAGTCCACATGCTTTCTATCAATGTACAATTTCTGCAAGGCTATGATGGCAGTGGTTCGCCGTGAGTACTTGAGACTGTCCAATGCCGCCGATATAAAGAGTTTGTTGTTGATCAATGCCGAGAGGGGCTGGCCGGACATGCTTGGTAGTACAGACTATATGCACTAGAAGTGGAAGAACTGTCCATTTGCTTGGCAGAGGCAGTACAAGGGGCATGTGAAAGGTGTCGATGTCATACTAGAAGTGGTGGCTTCTCAAGATCTTTGGATCTGGCATTATTTCTTTGGCAAGGTTGCTTCTAACAAGGATATCACCGTGCTTCAGCGTTCACTAGTGTTCGCAAGTCTTGCAAAAGGCCACTCTCCAGATGTCAACTTGGAGATCAATGGTCACCATTACAACAAAGGATACTACCTGGATGATGGTATCTACCATCAGTGGTCAACTCTTATGAAGAAAATACCCAATCCACAAGGAGAAAAAGACAGAGATTTGCCCAAATGCAAGAGTGCTAGGAAGGATGTGAAGCGTGCTTTTGGTGTGGTCCAATCACGATGAGCGTGATGACAGCATCTATGACAAAGGATTTGATTTTCAGGGTAAAAACATTGAGCATCTGCACCAAAAACCGGTGACCTTTAAACAGTTTACCCAATTTCATCATGAAATACGTGATTGGCATACTCATATGCAGCTCGAGAATGACTTGGTTAAGCACATGCAGACTCACATTGGCAACCACTAGATGTATCGGTTCATTCGATTTTCATATATTCAAGACAATTTCGATTGGGTTGTAATAAACCATTTTATTGTGATTTTTATTTGAACATGAAACTAGAGTTATTTCGATTTCGGTGTAAAACTATTTGCAATATTTGATTTATTGCATAGTCCTAGGGCCTTTTCTAGACCGTGGCAGACCAAATGCGTTCGCGCGTTCGACGCACGACCGACACATCTATAAAACAGCCCCATTGCCATACCGTAAACGGATAAATTCCGAACCAAACGAACGTCCGTTTGGAATCGTGCGTTGGAGTCGGCCTAAGATTTTGCTCCGCCGGATCCTTCGTTATCTATAGGAATCGGTTAGAGTTGCCCTACCAAGCTAGTGTGCCGTGTATATAGGTATTGGCTAGTCAACGAGTTCAATTCCCTCCAAAACTTGTATTTACATAGTATTAGAGAGGCACTTAATTAACTGGTTGGTGACCTGGTTAACTAACACCACTATTAATGAGCCGACATAAAGACCAATATAGAGCTGTCCGTTAAGATCGTTAAACAAAAAATAGAACAAAAACTGCAAAGCGGGATCTACCAGGAAAAGCTAAGATCAGGCCCCAGTCCTTCTAATTAAATCTGTCAGTGGATCATGACACAGTGCTTAATTAATTAGCCGATTAAAGCAGGTAATGCTGTGTGATGTGTGGTTGGTGCAGGACATTTTGGTAGACCATCTGCATGTCTGCTTGCCTGCTTGCTTGTTTACTCGTGGTGTTTTGGCTTTCCATGGATGGAAAAAATGTGGTGAGCATTCCTGGCCAGCTGATCAAATTGGCCAATTAATAGGAAGGATCATGATGAACACACGAGCACAGTGAGGTTGGTGAGGAGCGATGAGCGCACGTTCATGGCCCCCCGTTTCTTCCTCCTTTCTTGTAAGTTAACACATCACTGTTAGGACCATATCGTTCGGTACTATAATATTATAATGGCAACTAAGAGGCCACCTATATGCTATTATTAACAGTTACTTTGCACCTAACCAGGGGTGTCTTCGGCCGACACACGCCCCGGCTAAATTCCACGTTGCCTACACGATTACACCAGCACTTCATAATGATTTTTTTTTTGCGGGTGACACTTGATAATGATTTGCTAGTAGTATATCCGTAAAATGTACTCTTGGGCTAAATGCATTCATTTAAGCAACAAGTAATTTCAGACAAGTATGTATAGGTATGTAATTGTTGAACATGTGTGTACGTATGTAGGTCCGGGTTTGTACGTCATACATCTAGTGTCTTTCTCCCTCTTGTATTCACTTGTTTTTTAAAAGACAAGACACCGGTCGCACCCCTTGTACCTATATATGTGCCTGTTGCACGATCAATGAGAATCATCGATACACAATCTCTTCTCTCCAATCAACATGGTATCATTCACCGTATCGATCCTATCCTAAACCGCTTCCGCAACCCTAGCCGCCGCCGCCATCTGCCGCTGCCTCCGCCGCCCGAGCTGCCGCCACCCCTACCCATGTCGCTGCCCCTCTCCCCTCGCAGCCGTGCCACCCACCAGCCGTCGCGTCGCCTCTCCAGCCGCGCCGCCGCTCTCTCTCCCTAAACCCTAGCCGCCGCTTTTCCCCTCGCGCGCCGCCACCATGTCCATCGCCTCGTCCCGCTCCAACCTCTTCGTCGGTCCCGATCCAGCTGCCATCCGTGACATCACCATCCAAGACTGCGTTCCCGTGATCCTCGACGCCACCAACTCCACGTACTAAACGTGGAAAACCTACTTCTCGCTTCTCTTCCGCGAGGAGAATCTCTTGGATCACATCGATGGCACCGTCGACTTGCGCACCATAGGGGACGACCCCGAGTGGACCGCGGTCAAAGCTACGCTCATCCGGTGGTTTTTCACCACCATCTCCAAGGACCTGTTTCATACGGTCGTGAGTCATGGGGATGATGCCCGCATCGTGTGGGTCAAGCTCAACGGACTCTTCACCGACAACAAGCTTCAGCGTCGCGTTTTTCTGCAGCATGAATTCTTCGCCTGTCATCAGGACGACCAGTCCATCTATGACTACTGCCGCCGCCTCAAGCAGTTGTCAGATGAGCTCCGTGACATCGACGCCAAAATTGACGACGACCTCCTTGTCAGCACGCTCACTCCAGGCCTCAACGAGGAATTCGGCAACGCCGCTGATAACCTCACCTTGATGTCGGATCCCTGCTTCTCCAAGTTTGTGGCATACTTGAAGTTGGAGGAGCGCTGGCTGAAAGGGGTGAAGAATCATGTGCAGCAAAAGGCCCTCACCGCCGGCACCTCTCGTGGCGCCCCGCCACAACCCACCCCACCTGCGCCTCGACAGCATCCGCCGCCCCCGCCTCCGGGGTACTATACCCTCCCGCCCCCGGCCTCCGCTCCTCCCGCTGCTCCCCAACAGCAGCAGCAGGGCGGTGGGCGACGCGGCAACCGCCGCAGGGCTGGCCGTAAGCAGTAGTAGTAGCAGCCGCCGCTCGTGGGCAGCCCTACGTCCGGGGGAGCACCTCGTCAGCACCAGCCCTCCCCGCATTGGACCTACGGTGCCAACCCATGGACGGGAGTCATCCATGCATACTCGATGCCCGTGCCCCGGGCCCCCGTCCCGAGCCTCCTTGGGCCTCATCCGGCGAGTCACCAGGACCGGCGTCGCGCCTCATGTTGCACCCTACCCGGCCCTTCCTGCATCGCCGGCCCCGGGTGGCTACGGCGCCGCCCCCGCGCCACCTTATGGCGAGGTCCACCCGCCCCAGGTGCCGCCTCCGTGGGATCCCTCCCTACTCGACACCCTGCACTCGACACCGACACCAAGCAACTACGACAGGGGTGGTGACTGGTACATGGACTCGGGTGCCACCACTCATATGACATCTCATCCCGGTAACCGCATGTCTTCCACTCTCGTTAATACCCCAACTCGCATCACCGTTGGTAACGGTTCCTTGCTCGTGAGAATCCTCTTACTGTCGAATTTGACGTTGTTGGTTTTTTTGTGAAGGACGCCCGTACACGGATGGTTCTCCACCGTTGTGATAGCCCCAAAGACCTCTACCCGGTGCATTCCTCCACCACCACCGCCACCCGTCCAGCCGTTCTCGCTGCTAGATCGATCTTTGGCACGCTCGTCTCGGTCATCCCAACTCCACAGTTTTACGTCAGATTCTTCAGAGTTTTTCATTCTCATGTAATAAGGTTGACAACCATACTTGTGAGGCATGACGTCTCGGCAAGCACGTTCGTCTTCCCTTAGCGAGTCTACTAATATTTCCACTTTTCCATTATAGTTATTGCATAGTGATGTTTGGATGTCCCCGGTTGCAAGCAACACGGGCTATCTATACTACTTGGTGATATTGGATGATTTCACTCATTATGTGTGGACATTCCCTCTCCGTCATAAATCCGACGCCCTCGCCACACTCACCACCTTCTATTCCTACGTCACCACACAGTTCGGTTGTCCCATTCTTGCATTACAAACTGACAACGGAAAAGAGTTTGACAACGTCGCCGTCCGCCTCCTTCTTGCGTCCCACGACACTGCTTTCGTCTCACTTGTCCTTACACGTCTCAGCAAAATGGTTGTGCCGAGCGCGTCATTTGCACCCTTAACGATTGTGTTCACACGTTGCTCTTCCACTCCAACGTGCCTCCTAGGTTCTGGCCGGATGCTCTCGCCACTGCCAGCCTCCTCATTAACATTTGCCCGTGTCGCCCTCGCTGGAACTATGCTCCTCACCAACTCCTCTTTGGAGCATCCCCATCTTATGATGGTCTTCGCACTTTCGGGTGTCTCTGTTATCCTAGCACCACGTCCACCACCCATCACAAACTCGCTCCACGGTCGGTTCCTTGCATCTTTCTCGGTTATCCTCCCAACACCAAAGGTTACCGGTGCTATGGTCCAGTGTCCCACTGCGTTTATACATCGCGGCACGTTTACTTTCATGAGTTTGTGTTGTCGTTCCAGCAGGTACAGTCATCACCCGCGCAACCTTCGGCGCCCGCTTCACCGAGCATCGCCATGGCCCCGACTGTGCCTGCGTGCCCCGCGCCCTCCGTCGTGGCTACCTCCTCCGGGGGCCTCATCGCCGCCCCGAGTATGGTTGTCCCCTCATGCGGCACTTTGGGTGAGGCTGTCCCCTCGGACGCCCCCGCTGCCGCCGCCTCCGCCGCTCCCTCGGATGCCTACGTTGTCGAGGCCTCCGGCTTGGACCCGCTAGGAGCTGCCACGGAGCCCGACTCGACATCATCCTCACCGGTCTCCCCTTTGGCTCCGCCAGCAGCGGCTGCACCCCTCACCGGTGTGGTCACTCGGGCTCGGACTGGGACTTTTCTTCCTAGCACGCGCTATACCGCCGACGAGTACGCATGTGTCGCGTCTACCTCGGCTCCATCTCCGCTACCCACCTCTGTTCGTGCAGCCCTTCGGGATCCGAACTAGCTCGCTGCCATGCATGAGGAGTTCGATGCCCTACAGCGCAATCACACGTGGCAGCTTGTCCCGCGACCTCCCCATGCCAATGTTATCACTGGTAAGTGGGTTTTTCGCCACAAGACTCGCCCTGACGGTTCTCTCGAGCACTATAAGGCGCGTTGGGTGGTGCGTGGTTTCCGATAGCGTGCAGGCCTGGACTTCACCAACACCTTCGCTCCGGTTGTCAAACCGGGCACAATTCGTTCAGTTCTCCAGCTAGCTGTCTCTCGCGCCTGGCCAGTTCACCAGCTCGATGTGTCCAATGCTTTCTTGCATGGCCATCTCGACGAGCAGGTGTTTTGTCAGCAGCCTACTGGTTTCGTCGACACCTCTTATCTGGACCACGTGTGCCTACTCTCCCGTTCTCTCTACGGGTTGAAGCAAGCTCCTCGAGCTTGGTACCAGTGAATTGCGGCCTTCCTTCAGCAGCAGGGGTTCCGGTCCACATGGTCTGATGCCTCCCTATTTGTTCATCACCAGGGAGCCACCGATGTGTACCTTCTCCTGTCCGTCGATGACATCATCCTGACTGCGTCCTCGCCAGCACTACTGCAGCAGATCATCGCTCGTCTTGGCACGGAGTTCGCCCTCAAGGACTTGGGGGCTCTACACTACTTCCTTGGCATTGAGGTCGTTCGCCAAGCTACAAGATTCTTTCTGCATCAGCAGAAGTACGCCCACGAGTTATTGGAGCGAGCAGGCATGCTTAATTGCAAGCCCGCTTCCATGTTTGTCGACAAAAAGGCGAAGGCGTACGCCGTCGAGGGCTCTTCGACATCCGACGCTCCCTTCTACTGCTCCATTGTTGGTGCTTTTCAGTACCTAACGCTGACGCGGCCGGATCTTCAGTATGTTGTTCAGCAGGTGTGCCTTCACATGCACGCCCCACGTGACACCCATTGGGTTCTGGTGAGACGTATCCTCCGATACATACGTGGCACCATGGCTATGGGTCTCACCCTAACGGCGTCCTCTGACACCAACCTCGTTGCCTACTCCGATGCCGACTGGGCTGGGTGTCCCGACACCAAACGCTCCACCTCCGGCTACTGTGTCTACCTTGGCCCCTCTCTGATCTCGTGGTCGTCTAAACGACAGCCCACGGTTTCACGATTGAGCGCTGAGGCCGAGTACCGGGCTATGGCTAACGCTGTCGCCGAGTGTTCCTAGTTACGATAGTTTCTCTAGGAGTTGCTATGTGAGGTTCCGAAGGCCACGATTGTCTACTGTGACAACGTCTCTGCGGTGTACCTATCTGCCAACCCTGTTCATCATCGCGAGACGAAGCATATTGAGCTCGACATCCACTTCGTTCGGGAGCACGTCGCACTTGGTTGTGTTCGAGTCTTGCATGTACCTACCGATCAGCAGTTCGCCGATGTGATGACGAAGGGACTCCCTACCTCGACTTTCGAGGGCTTTCGGTCCAGTCTTTGCGTCACTGACGACGCTTCGACTACTGGGGGGTGTTGAACATGTGTGTATGTATGTAGGTCCAGATTTGTATGCCATACCTATAGTGTCTCTCTTCCTCTTGTATTCACTTGTTTCTTGGGAGACAAGACACCGGTCGCACCCCTTGTACCTATATATGTGCCTGTTGCACGATAAATAAGAATCATCGATACACACAATCTCTTCTCTCCAACTAACAGTAATTATAGCATATTTTGTTCATGACGACAACAAAATTGGTGATCACATGATGCTTGCGTTTGGCAAATGTTTTATTAGGCGCGATAACTCTCCTATATGTTCCAAGATTTCGGACGTGACAGTAATACATGTAACCTAATAACCACGGACTTGGGAACAATAATTATAGTACTCTAGCTATATTGTATCAATTATTAAGTAGTAGTAATTTCATCAGTTGTCACTACAGTGTGGAATTATTGTTTCAAAGGTGCGTTATAGTATGTTTTAGACATAATTTTATGTTCCAAGAATTTACTCATTGAGCACCCAGTAGCTAAGAGAGTAACATTCATCCTAGATTGTTGTCGCCGCCAATTCGAGCTAATTTTTTTAAAATATTACTTTATTTATTTATTTTTACAAATATTGTGTCATGGAAAAAAATTGCAAATCTGATTCCATCGGCCTCACCCTGGCCGATTAGTTTCAGTCGGCTACGGCGAAGCCGATAGGCCTGGCCCCCAGTAAGCCGATTAGTACTAATCGGCCTAGGTGTAGCCGATTAGTACTAATCGGCCTATTCATGGCCAATTAGTACTAATCAGCCACAGCTGCACCATCTGGTGCATGCCCCTGTTTTTTTCCCGTTAAGTGTTCCCGCCATTTTTTCCAACCTGATTTCCCGCCAAGTGTTCCCGCCATCTTTTCCCGCCCGATTTCCCGCCAAATTTGCCCGACCGTTTTCCCGCCACCTTTTGTCGCCAAATTTTCCCGCTCGATTTCCCGCCATTGTTGTTGTCATCTGCCTATAAAAGGAGGCATTGTAACTGTCTTCCTCCATCGGCCAGCAACACTCGAAAAAACCAGCGCGGTAGTCATTATGAGTTTGCCTTGTTCGGATCAAAGCATTAGGCCTAGCAAATGGAAGAGTGCGAAGTTGCCTCGGGGGTGGAAGCAGTTCGTTGTTGGTGCGGGGATCTACGCAAGGTAAAGGAGGTGACGGATTTTTCAGATTGGTTGGGCATGAAGTTTTTTCATGTGCGCTAATTATGAGGAAGATCCACCCGTTTCTCCTTCACCATACATCACGCCTCCGGTATGTTTCAGTCACCTAGAATAAACACGTTGTTGATATTTTTGTTGATTTGATTTTTATATTTCTTTTTCTTTTGTAGTCTCCTTCGCCCCTCTGCATGTACTATCGTTGGATAGACACGAAAATGCCGCACTGGGCGGTGACTGAGATTCATGAAAGAGGTCGTCGTGCATGGGCAAGTTTGGACTTGGAGGAGCGTCGCGAGAAGGCGGCAGCAGAGGAGAAAGTAGAGCAGGAGAGAGCGTGGCAAGAGTACTGTGTGGAGCAGAGGGCTTTTCTTGCTGAGATGAAGAAGAAAAAATAAGAAAACCAACTTCGACTGGCGAAGGTCTACCGACAGCGAGAGGAGGCCCGTGAGGCTGAGAGGCAGAGAAAGAAAGAAAGGGCTCGTGCAGCCCAGGCAGCAGAAGAAGCTGGAGATGGAAAAGGAAAATATCCACGTTAGACTCAGTAGATTTATATTCTTGTAACTCAATTTTAGCAAGTTGTATCTTAATTTCAGCAAGTTGTATCTTAATTTCAGCAAATTGTATCTTAATTTCAGCACCTATAAAACCCTCGTGGTATGTCTGAATGTCTTCTACATTGAAATAGAACATGAATACGTATCACACATAGAATAGACATATGTCTGATACATAATTAGATAGAGGTTTCTCTACTGATAGATAGAGGTGTCACTAACAACATCTGGGAAGGCGCTCAGGGGGTGTGCTAGGCGTACTCCAGCCAAACCTTTGGGGGGCCTAATGTTACGAGGAGGAATCTCATACCCGTCCTGGTCATACTGTGTATCCTGGGTGGGCCATGGTGGAGGAGTCAAGAAGACATCCATCCACGCGTTCTGCTGCGATAGGACATCTCCTTCCTCACCCGTGAACCCGGATCCGGACGCCGAAGCCTCCTAATATGCATAGGATCCTGCAGGAGGGATCATCATTACAGAATAAATGGGTACTCGCAATTACTATTAAAAAGAGTGAATATGAAGAGACATACCAACTGGCTGATATTCCGGTGGCGGCCGAAACATGAAACCCGCCGTGGGACTTTGTTGCACCAGTGGAGGCCGAAACCCGAAGCTCGAAGAGGGAGCATGGTATTGTGGGTGCTGTGGGTGCTGCCACGCCGAACTGCCAGCCTGGTCAGGAGGGGATGGATGGGGCGTCTGCTGCCAAGCCGCACTACCATCCTGGTCAGGAGGGGGTGGAGGTGGCGTCGGCTGCTGTTCTAGGCGTGGCCTCGGTTGCTGTCGTTGCGTTGAGTGACGCGGCTGCTGGTGCACAACGTCTGAGTTGCGTGTGCACGTTATAGCCCTGTAGATATTTCACACCTTCTGTTGAATGCGTTGTAACAATGGCTGCACTTGAGACCTAGGTACTAGCAGAGGTCCAGACGATAGTGAACGTCCATAGGCCACGACTTCATTATGAAGACCATAAGCCAACTCGGCCTGCAATTGGGAGATTGATTGTTAAATATAGATGATAAATTATGTAACAGAAAGATCAATGAGATTAAAACAATAGATGTTACCGCGTATTGCCTGGAGCCCGCAGTGTCATAACTCGGGTACGTATCCGGCGTAACAGGGGCCGGTATCTCCTCTGTGTTAAAGTGCTCAATGATGCATAATCGTGTCCCTGTCATGTAGTTCTCCAAGTAGGCATTGAATGCAACAAGATCAAATGCGACATTCTCATCCTAGAGACGTGTCGTCGCAGTATCCCATTCTGAAACATATGGCTGGAGCCTCTGGAGCCACTGCTCTCTCGTCCTGCTTGTCCCCTTTCTTGTCATCCTGTAATTTATGTGTGTGTTTTACAGTTATAGAGTGCCACAGTTTGATAAACACAATGCAACAATGAATAATTATACAATACCTATATACTACTCCTGGAATCGGGTTTTCTGTAGGCGGGGGGTTGGCCATCTGTCGAAGACCAAATTGCCTGATAACCCGTTGCTGAGCCATCTCCTTGACGAAGACATCGAAGATGATCTTCGATTTATTCATCCAGTAACCCCAATCTCTCGTGCATAGCTGTGAAATACCCCCGGGGTACCTTGCATTTATGGATGCTTGCGTGTACGGCTGCCAGATCACCCCAGTGTACGTATCGAACTACTCGTTTAGTGCTATGTAGACGCGCCTAGTCTGTTCACTTGCATATCGTCTCTGTCCAAAACATACGTGAGTTTTAGCCATAGTGTATGCCAAGAAGGTCGAGTATGAAATACTAGAAGACGTACCTTCCTACACGTCCAACAAAGACCGAAAGTTGACATGTCAATTTGGTCATCATCCAATAGGTGGCCAACAGGGAAACCCTCGTCGACATGAATGTTTGGACATCCTATCGAGAACCTCTCCCATGACCACAACTGTAGAAATAGAGGGCATCCAAGAAGTGTAGTTTTTTTCGAAAGCTGGCAACCATTGCACATATCTCGGCACGTAGCAGCTAAGACCGCCGAACCCCAACTCCTAGATCTGATCTGCTCTGGAGTCTCAGCAGATGCGATCTCTAGTGCAATAGGGATGTACCGTGCACTTATAGTGGTCACATGGTTCTCTTTGAACATCACCTTTCCGAGAAGCCACATTAGATATGCCTCTAGGCTGCGAGTTATCTGTGTCGCGTTCAAAGGGTCGTCTGGATAACCCGAAAAGTTTTGTATCTGTATTCAATAAACAAAAGGTATTAGTAAATAACAAATATGTCTGTAAAACCTGAACCATATCAAATGAAAGAAACTAGACGGAAGAACTAACCCTGAAATGGAGCAACCATTCATACTTAGGTCCGTGAGGCTCCGACGTTAACTCCGGAGCATCATGATAAATACCCAAGAAACGTGCTCTCATAGATGCCACCCAACCTGGTGGGTCTTCCAACGGTCCTATGGCATGACCCGCCAACGGTAATCCTGTAAGTATGGAGACATCCTCCAGAGTACGAGCCATCTCTCCCCAGCGGAAGTGGAACGTGTGGGTCCCAGGCCTCCATCGATCCACTAAGCAGGTGAGTAAAGAGGAATCAATGGCGAGGTGCCTGGATCTCGCAGTTTCCTCAACAAGATGTGTGAAAGGTAGAAGGCCAACCCATTTCAACCTGCATATGAGTTCATAATAAATAAATAAAGTTAGCGCGTCCCATTTGTATATGTGCTAATAAGAAATATATAAGTGAAACACGTACCTATCAACCCATTGCGGGTGTATCTTCCAGTCCACCTTAGAAGTACGAGTGACAAGGGGTTCGAGATGTTGCTCAGATAATAGCGCAACACGATGCTTACTATCAAATATCAATGTCCTCTTTAAGCAAATACATTCCCTCCATTCTTAGAAAAATGCATTTAATAGAAATTTAAAACATAGTCCTGCAAATTAAAAATATAGTGCCACACAAGTTAGAAATTTAAAACGTACGACCATAATGAATTAAAATTAAAAAGATAGTGCCAAACATAATACAAATTAAAAAGATAGTGCCACACATAATACAAATTAAAAACATAGACTAGTGTGTTCCTCTTGTTCTCCCTCCTCTCCGTCCTTTTCGTCCACGGCTGCCTCGCCCACGAGCAGTGCCACTTGCAATGCTGAATAAGGGACATTGAGGGTCCCTATGCCCAAATTGGTTGCATAGAATACATTGCATGGTGGGCCCGCTAGCTTTAGATTCATCCATATCATTCCGGATGCGCCGGCAATGTCTTCTACCTCTAGATGTATGCATATTCGTAGGGCGTGGGATGTATCTCCTTTCAGCGGGGTCAACGGCGTTCAAGTTACCCATTGATCGAAAACCCATCAACTCACCTGTCCAGGTATTGAGGACAGACTCCTTCAAAAAATAAGGAGACACGAATAAAATTGCATCCAGTCCCAGCTGACCGCAAACAACAAGTACGTGCGAGCAAGGCAGGTGAAGCAATTTTGGTTTGTTGCATGTGCACTCACACGTTGGCCGGACCTCGTTTCCAATTTTCACCTCATGCGTCCTGACCTCATTTGCACATCCGAACTTGTTGTTAGCTAAGCGGACCTCGAACCTTCGCTCTTGATTTCCGATGGCGACAACACTGTGTGACCGGGCCTTTACCATCTTTTCATCCATGTACTTCATAACCCTTTCACAATAACGTGTGTTTAGGTTGTTAGTGATATGCAGGTCGGCGCTTTGACGTCTATCTCTGAAATAATTTACCGTGCCATAGAATATACCCTCCACAATGGATGTAAGTGGCAGAGCCCTGTTTCCTCTCAGGACAAAGTTATATGTTTCAGCGAGATTGGTGGTCATGACACCGTACCTTGCTCCATGCATGTCATGCAACAGAGATCACCTCTCCACAGGCTCATGCTCTATCCACTAATCAAAGGTTTTAATCGACCTCCCAAGCCTTCTCCTAGTACCAGGAGGGTCAAATCCTGGCAAGTCACAAAGCCCAACAGGCTGTTCCTCCGTAGCAGTTGATCCGGTAGCTAATTGTGCAGCTACAACTTCAACGTGTGCCCTCACAGCTGCATCTCTCGCAGCTCTTCTGTCCCTCACATGTCTCGGTGTGCATAAATTAAGTCTGTTACGGATTAATTCGTACTTCCATTGCTGGTTCTGCTTGCAGAGTTTCTTGAATAGATTCATGAGGTTCTTATTTCTGAATTGCGAGAAGAAGTTGGCCCCAAGATGGCGCATGCACCAACGGCTCTGCAAGTCTTGCCATGGAGTTTTTTCATCGGGGCCAGGGTTCGACAATGTCTTCACTACACTGAGTATACCAGCATGCCTGTCATGAAGAATGCACACATTTGGCTTATCATGCACAACTGCAATTTTTAATTGCCTGAAGAACCATGTCCAACTGTCAATGTTCTCACTCTCCACAAAAGCAAATGCCAATGGGACGACTTGATTTTGGCCATCTTGTCCAATGACAGTAAGGATCTGACCCTTGTACTTGCCAGTGAGAAATGTTCCATCAACACAGATCACCGGCCGACAATGTCTGAAAGCTTCAATACAGACACCGAAAGGGAAGAAGAATCGATGCAACACCCTCACAGTAGGAAACTCTGGCATGAACATGTCTTGGATGTCGACATACATGCCTGGATTCTGGTCCTGGAGTGTGTGTAGGAGCAGGACAACAGAGTCATATGCATCAAAATATGAACCAAATCTGGTCTCAAGTGCTCTCTGCTTAGCCCTCCAAGCCTTACCATAAGATATTTTGTACTTGAACCTGACAAAGACTTTTGTCTGGATAGCCTTAACTTCCATCACTTTGCCCTCCACTATCTTGTTGTAAAGCAACCGAGCAAGGATTGTGGATGTCAGGTTCGGATGATCTTGAGGGATACAAGGAATAACACAAGTGTGATGAACTAAGTCACTCATGACCCAACTTGAGCCATACTTAGGCAGATAGCCATGCACCCTGGCGGGACAACCCTGGTTTTTGCATACCATTGTCAAGTTTTTCGGGCTTGACACATCAGCTACAAAAACCCTTTGGGTGGACAATGCCCAACCAATAATTGCATCCTGCAGAGCTTGTTTGTTTGGATACAAGGCACCTGACGCAATGTTGTTCTGGTGGTACTGCCAGGCGAAATCATGACCATCATTCACGATCATTGCAGATGAGCAGTCCCGATTTCATGTTGCGGGAATAGGCACTTCATGTGCATTCTCTTCTTCCTCTGACTCAGCAGAATCGTCGAGAATATCACCATCTCTATCTTCATTCTCCATCTGGTTTTGCATGTGCCCATCTATCTCATTAGCATCCACCTGGCCACTTACATAATCATCAACATTTACTTCTTCTGCATGAATGCTCTGCCTAATTCGTTAACGTCATCTTCTGCATGGGGCGCATAATTTGGTAGTGAATCATGCATCCCTTCACTGCTCTGTCCAATATCGTAGCTTGGTCCGGCTTCTGGTGCACTAACATGCTTCAGCACAAGGAGCAATAAGGCCACAGGATTACATTCCCTACTCACGCAAGCTTGTAATCGGCGCACCCACTTTGAGTCCCGGTCTATTGGCTTCAAATAATAGTAAATATTTGAACTCGATCGGGTCCATAATGCATGAACACCGATGGTGTGTGTTTCAGTATTGAACCCACAACATCGGGCTAGCCATTCGGTCAACTAACTAACGGTCCAAGTTTTAGGGCAAGTAACTGGCACCTCAACGTATTGAAATTCACTCAGATCAGCTCCCATCTCATTTGTGCGGACGCTACCAGGACCGTAGTAAAAACCTAACTTCACTACATCAGACATCTTCGCTTACCTAAAAAATTATTCAACATGGTCACATATCAAGCAGAATGAGATACTATAATTATTTCCACCTAAACTACAAATTCACACACCTAAATATATTTACTACACCTAAATATATTTACCACACCTAAGTATATTTACCACAACTAAATAAATCAAAACACCTAAATATGCACAACTAAATATATTTTCCGAGGCTACCGGAGCACCTAAAAATATCCAAACACCGAAATATATCTTACAAAGCTACCGAAGCACCTAAATATGAAATCTTACCCTTGAATCGTGTGGATATACGATGAACGCCGCAGCCTCCAGCACCACCACCATCTCCTCCACCACCACCACCACCACCTCCTCCACCTCCACAAAAATGGTCAAAAGCACCACCACGAACTACCCATCGCGAGATCGACGGCTCTTCTCGCTCCCCTAACCATCTAGAATCGAACTACGATGAGGGAAAAGGGGTCTAGGGGAGAAGCAAAGAAGAGGAGAAGAATGGAAGAGGAAGAACAGGGAGAGAAGGAATGAAACGAAGGGAGGAAGGAGAGAAGAGGGAGGAAGAGGAGAGCCCGTGGGCGGCTGGCCAACCTCTAATCGGCTTCGGCGTGGCCGAAAGGCCATTCGGCTGCGGCGCGGCCGATAGCACGCCACGCTGGGCCGACTGAATGGGGGCAACATGGCCCGACCATTAATCGGCTGCCACGTGACCGGCAGGACACTAATCGGCTACGCCGTAGCCGACAGGATCCAGTCGGCCTGGGCATCGCCGGCTGGAACTAATCGGCTTGCGTGCGGCCGATGCGAAAACAGATTTGAAAAAAATCTTGGCACAATATTTGCAAAAAAAATTAAAAAAATAATATTTAATTTTTTTAGCCCAATTCGAGTGGACAAACAATTTTGTTGTTGGTGCACACAACAATAGAACATTCAGCAATGCCTCGCACCATTCTTTTTGTAAGGGGCCTTGTGCCAGATGGGGATCCACTAAGCCGGTCTTCTTTCTCCTTATCCCTTTCCCTTGTCCATTTTACATCCTTCGCCCCAAAGTAATTGAAGTTTTAGGTTTATTCTAAGTCAAATTTGCTTAAGTTTGACCAACTTTATATAATATATGCTAATGAGGTCTTTAACTTCGAATATACTTAGTACATAAGTATATTTCACAAAGACTATTATGAGACTAATTTGGTGTTTAGAAGTTTATATGCTTTTTCTATAGTCTTGGTCAAACTTAAACAAGTTTGACATAGAACAAACCCATAACTTTAATTATTTTGGAACACTGGTAGTATTTTTCACCACTAACATTGGATCCTATGGTGTGTCACAGGCTCATAGCTTCGATTTGACGTCATTTTTCTGTTGGTATTGTTTCAACCATATCTTTCACATAAAACATGAAACATGTTTTCTTATTGCTCATAATTTTTTTAAATGCTCATGGAGGTAAAGGAATGTAATCAATTTTTTTTAAAAGTACCATGATTTTGAATTTTCCATGAATATTTTTTTTGAATTTTCAAATTGTTCTGTTATGTCAAAAAATGTTCCAGATTCTAATGTATTCAAGAATTTTTGAAAGTATTAATAAATCAATGTTTGTATATTTTAAACGTTCACATATATTAAAAATGTACATAAATTAGGGAAACGGTAAAAAGAAAGAAAACCAGGAAAAGGGAACCAAAGAGTGAAAAATAGAGTAAAACATAATGGAAACCTAATAACTAACAGAACATTGGTGAATCAATGGTTCGAATAAAAGAGAAACAGGAAGAACATGAAAGAAAATTGAGAACAAAGGTAAGTCCAGTCTATCGCCACCCTGCGCATTTGCTCGACAAATAGTCACACAAATTCGATGAATTTTTTCATGGTGCATGGAGAAATCCCATTTGACGCTCTCTAAATCAATATGTCGGGCTGACCCAAAGGCGTCGAGGCTTGGGCTAAAGAAAACTTCGTTCGTTTTCCTGGTCTTGGTTTTCTTGGTAGGTTATTTTTCCATTTTCTTGGTGTTTTTGGCTTTTCATTTTTTTTCAGATGACGTTACTTCGTTTTTCCCTTTATATTTTTTAATTCCCTTAAATTTGCAAACATGTTTCTAAATTCAGAAAATATTTCAATAACTAAATTTAACAGTTTTAATCCATGAACGATTTAAAATTAGTGGACGTTTTTATTTTACAAATTCAAATTTTTATTTTTAAATTTTTTTATGAATAATTATTTAACATAATTTAAATACGTGCATTTTAATCATAAAATGTACTTTTAAATATTATCTTAGCATTTAATGAATATAAAAAGTAAAAATGATTTTTACAATTTTATTATTTTTGCGAACTTTTTAGAAATTAACTTACATATTTAACTTTACGGAATATATTTTTAACGTTCTTGCAGAGGTTTTTCTGGAGAAGACCATACAAAATACGAAGAAGTTAGAAAAATCAACTCACATGCACCTTCTGTGTTTCCCTCCAAAATTTAGACAAATATCAACAAATCCTATTTCACGCCTTCTACGTCAAACTATTGACATATCGCTCAAGGCAAGCGTTGGTGGGATGGCCCAACTGCTCGGCTTCCAGGACCTCGTCTAATTTTTCCCTTTTCCTTTTTTCTGTTGTTTTCTGGAGTGGTTTCCTTTTTGTTCTTTTGTTATTTTACTTATTTCCTATTATATTTTTAAATTTTAAATATTAATATTTCCCCTTTTTCTTTTTTGTTTCATTCTATTTTAAAGTATGTTCCTGAAATTGAAACATTTATGTTATTTGAACTTTTTAAATAGATTTTAAAAATTCATTCATTTAAAATTATTCATATATATTTTTTTGTCAAAAAACACATTTTCTAAAAATATATCTATATTTTTTTAAAATTTTAAATAAATAAACACTCCTGATTTTTGGAACTCACAGACTGATTGAGAATCACTAAAACAGTAAAAATATCTTCTAGAGATCAATGTAACAAAAAGGAGATCACACTCTTATGATAATTCCGCTCACTATAGCCCTAGAGACAATGAATTGACCCGGTTGTGACGCCACATGCATTTGCCCTCAAATTTAACGCAACAAGTCATGAAATAGGAGGTACCACAATAAACATCAAACACGTCCGTGGCGCTCGATATATATGTGAATTTCTTCATACCCACAACCATTACAAGTACAATGCTTTGGATCCAAAATTCATGAAACTAAAAAGTAACTAGCATAATTAAGAATTACAGTGAAAACTTTTGGAGACATCTTCTCTGTATTATCAAGCTATCAATCATTGCAACACGAAATATTACCAAGACTTGAAAACTACAAATGGACCTGTTTCTGAAGGTTTGCCCGCACGAACTTTATAACCAATAAAGGTTTCTAAAGTTCCCTGAAAATAATGTAAAGGTCTCCGGAAGCTCCTCGAGTTGCCCTTCCAGAAAGATAAAAAAAAGAGAGCTATGAATGTACTTCGGCACAGAATGGTTCCTTAGGAGTGCAGGCCATTGAACTACAAGATCTAGACCAAAATATCAAAGACAAAATTCAACTCCATAGAGAATCGAACCAACAAAATAACATGATACACTAACATAAACTTACTAGACCACAGTCCCAAATTGCATGGGCCAATTTTCATGTTACCCGACCAAACACAGCCCGCAGCCCAACAACAACACCATCCCGTGGCCCAACTAAAGGAACCGCCTTACCCCGCCGTCGCCCCAAAAATAGCCCAACCAACACATGCGCAAATAATCTGCCGTTTGCCGTCAGCGCCGACCCACGCTTTGTCTTCCTCTCCAATCTCCAACTCTCTCCAGTCCCCACCACAGCCCCCTCCCCATGGCGACGGCCGCCGCCGCTGCCGCCAGGCCGGCGGCGAGGACGACGGTGAGCGTGACCGGGGCCGTGTTCCGCGTGCAGATGGCCCTCCTCGACGGCGCGGCGGCCTCCAACGAGCCCCTCCTCCGCGCGTCCGCCGCGGTCCTCTCCCGCGCCGACTACGACGACGTCGTCACCGAGCGCTCCATCGCCGAGGCGTGCGGCCACCCCGCGTGCGCCAGCCCCCTCCCCGACCCCGCCAACCCCAAGGCGGCCCCGCGGTTCCACATCTCCCTCCGCGAGCACCGCGTCTACGACCTCGAGGAGGCCCGCAAGTTCTGCTCCGAGCGCTGCCTCGTGGCCTCCGCGGCCTTCGCCGCGTCGCTCCCTCCCGACCGCCCCTTCGGGATCCCGCCCGACAGGCTGGACGCCCTGGTCGCGCTCTTTGAGGGCAGCGGGGACGGGCCGGGGCTGCTAGGGTTTCGGGCGAACGGCGGGAAGAAGGAGGACGAGGGGAGGAAGGTGGAGATTGTGGAGAAGGAGGTGCCTGGGCCTGGGGAGGTGACGCTGCAGGAGTGGATTGGTCCGTCGGGCGCCATCGAGGGCTATGTGCCCCGCCATCACCCCATTCATGAAGGTGATTGTTTCATGCTGAACTCTGCTATTTTTACTTTGAGAATTTTGTAGTCGGGATGTTCATTCTTGCATTTGATTATGTTGCCATTGGTTCACTGGTGGGCACTAGAGGATTGATGACAATAGCTGATGCATTTCATTGTCTTTGTGTGCTTGGAGTTTTATGTGTATTGATCTGAATAACCGAGGTATTGTATCGTCTCAGGGTGCATAGAGTTCTGTCATTCTATGTGGATGTATGGCAAGCCATTGCAATTGAAATATACGGGCTATGTGATATTAGAATGTAGAATTAGCCTCCAACCAGATGTATACATGCAATCCTGGATTTATTTTCAAATTTTGTTGTATCTACAATAAAACGAAGTGAGAGCTTGTTGGTTATTTCAACCGTCAAGGCCTTTTTTGTGCGGCAGGTCGTTGGTCCAATGGGCTAAACCTGCCTCAAGACCACCTTTAGGAATTTAGAGGAAGAGGTGGCTTGGAGTGGCCTTTAGAAATTTCAGGTTCTTACAAAATTGAACACAAGATATAAAATCAGTTTTTGTTAGTGGCACATCATGTTGGTTGGTTCTATTCAATAATGTTGTAGAAACTGGTGTAATAAATGTTATAAAAGTGACAGTAGTTTTACTTGCAGGCACATTACTGTACGTGAAAGGATGCTTATCTCTTTCCCTTTGTTCGGCTTGTCTTAAGTTTCGAACAGTTGAAGAAACTGTGAGCTTGTGTTCTGTATTTCAGGGCCAATGCCACAGGCTAAACAGGGCAAAGCTAGTAGAGCTGAGCTGTCCGGGAATAAGAACAGGGCAAAACATGTAGTTTCATCTTCTTCAGTTGAAGCACAAGTGGGCTCTGAAGATATAGATAAAAAGTTTGATGGCATGGTCCTTCATGAGAACACAAAAACGAAGAAAAAAGACGCAGATAAAACCCTATCAAAGATTTTCCAACAGGATGAAGATACGGATATGTTGTTGCCTTGCATAACTGATTCCATTGTGAAGCAACTAGAGCATGTAGTTTTGGAAGAGAGAAATGACAAGAAGAAAAAGAAATCAACTAGAGCATCATCAAGGGCATCCAAGAGTAAGCCTGCAAGAAAACCTGCTGGAAGTAGTGGCCATGAAGTAGGCTTTACTAGTACAATCATTATGGGGGATCCTGCTTCGGTAAAGACGGATCAAGGGCCTTTGGGTCAATATGACTTCTCAAGTTCCATCCTCGCAGATAATCAGCCCTCATCATCTCAATACACAGCAAGAGATTCAATGCATGCGTACACTGAACAACTACACAAAGAATTCAGTAAAGCAGTGGACCTTGAAAAAAATGAGACTAGTGACGAGAAGGTTAGTGCTGCACTAAAATCTTCACTGAAGGCTGTAGGGTCTAAGAACAGAAGTCAGTCTGTGACATGGGCAGATGATAATGGGAGCATCTTAGAAGCAAGCAAAGCATATGACATCGATTCAGATGCTAAAAATCTATCTATGGAGGACATTGACAGCTCACTAAGGCGTGAAGCCGCAGAGGCTTGTGCAGCTGCCCTTATTGAAGCTGCAGGAGCTATTTCTTCAGGCACATCAGAAGTGGAAGATGCAGGTGAACATATTTTCTGTAACCTTGTGATCCTTTGATATGCAATAGTCTCTTATGTAGTTGATATACTGACCTGAACCTTTCTGAATACAGTTTCTAAGGCAGGGATCGTCATATTGCCTGACATGCTTCACCAGACACAGTTCGAAAATGTCCATGGCAAAGATACAGTGGAAAAGGAAATATTTGAAACAGATAGTGATGTTGTGAAGTGGCCAACAAAGACTGTGCTTCTAGACACTGACATGTTTGAAGTCGATGATTCTTGGCACGACACACCGCCAGAAGGTTTCAGTTTAACCGTAAGCATCTTTGAGAAAAAAGTGGCAGTTTGTTTCTTTTAATTCACTTTGAAATTTAGCAATGACATGCATATCTTTTCAGCTGTCTGCTTTTGCAACAATGTGGACCACAATATTTGGATGGATATCCCGGTCATCTTTGGCCTATGTATACATGCTTGATGACAGTTCTATGGAAGAAATGTTGATTTCTAATGGGAGAGAGTATCCTGAGAAGCGAGTTTCGAAAGATAGCCAATCATCTGAAATTAAAAGAGCTTTAGCTTCTTGCATTTCTAATGCACTGCCAGTACTTGTATCAAACATGAGGATGCAAATCCCAGTTTCGAAGTTGGAGACTACTCTGGTATGAATTAATAAACTCTGAGTGAGTTTATTGCCTGATTTACAGTTAGTCCGAATATCTATATTTTTGTACCTAAACTTACTTGCATATCAATGATTTTAGGTTTACTAGCTGGAACAGAATACAGATCAGGCCTCCTTTGGTTCATAGGGTAGAAATATCATAGGAATAGCAAGATTGTAGGAAGTGATTGACATATATCTCAATTCATATGGGGAGAGGGATGTCATTTGATGCATAGAAGAGGAATTTTTCCATCAAGTCTAGGCCAATGTTTTTTTTTCTTTGAAATTTGAAGGATTGATTTCTATCCTACTCCCTCCGTTCCTAAATGTAAGTCTTTTTAGAGATCCCACTAGGGACTACATACGATCTCTAAAAAGACTTATATTTAGGAACGGAGGGAGTACATAGGAATAGGAATCCATTCGTACAAACCAAAGGGCTCCAAAGAAATTTTTCCTTTGAAAATCCTATCCTATAGAATTCTTACAAATCAAAGGTCTTACTATTATCTGCAAACAACAGTCCAGTACATTTGAGAAATTACTATGGTAGAGTTGAGATTCCACATTTCTTTATATGATATGAAATGGGTGGAATGTGCACATTTCTTTATTAGATAGAGATAAGACTAGTTGCACCTGGGTATGTCCTCAGTGGCTAGTGTTTGTTTGTATCTGTCCTCTTCTATACTTGGAACCTCTGCTGCATTCTTTTCCTAGCTAACATCAACTCAGCGTAAAAGAAAAGGTATAGGTTAGCTTGATGCTAGCATCTGATACCTATGTTGCCTCGCACATGCAGAGCCATTTGTTTTTGCTTGCACCAAGCTTTTGAATAATCTAATGAGAGTATCTGGTTGCCACTACAGGGATACTTGATTGACACAATGTCACTTGTTGACGCACTGCCTGCTCTGAGATCGAGGCAATGGCAACTGCTGGTTCTTGTTCTGCTCGACGCACTCTCCGTGCACCGGCTTCCTGCTCTTGCTCCAGTGATCTCAGACTCAAAGCTTGTGCAGAAGGTGGCGTCTCTTTCCCCTACCTCTGTGGATGCCTATGTGTTTGTAGACACTTGATTGTTCTCCCCTGTGCATACTGCAGGTCTTAAACTCGGCTCAGGTTAGCAGAGAGGAGTACGACTCCATGGTCGACCTCATCCTCCCTTTCGGAAGATCCGCCGAGTCGCCCATGTCAAGCTAACCCGTGCAAGAAGTCCAACACAGTATCGGGCGTGACTGTAACAATCCTCTACCGCGCAGAGGATAGATAGAAGTCCGTCCCATATCACCATCGACAGTATGACATACGACTGAAACACCGCCACAGTGACAGCGCCCCATTGGCCTGTTATCTAGAACATCACAAATCTTGCTGCTTTACCATCGCTCGTTGTATGTATCTCCCGCGTTGCTGTCAGCTGCTTTGCGGCTTGCGGGTGCAGGCAGGCAGGCAGGCTTGTTTCATGTCACCCTCGTGGATTTCACCTTTAGCCCAGAGGAGAGAAAGCAAAAGATAACTGCCGCGAGAGCTATGGTTTGTAGCATCACATCGTAGTGTACCATATCACCAGACCTGCGTTCTCACTCATCCTAGTGCGTCTGTAGCTGTTGTTACCTGTAACCATTTGACTCTTGTGGGTTGGCGGCTTGGCTCATTCATCCGTCTGTCACCTGACTGGCCGAGCGCTGGGGTGGGGTACCTGCGTGCAGGCCAGTGACTGGTCGACCCCGAGGGCGGGCCGCCGCCGTCGCTGTATGGCTCAATACATTTGTGCGTTGCCTATCACCTTCCCTTCCGTGGTCAAATGCAGCGGCTCTTTCTTCTAGCTCTCGTTTTCTGGACTTTGCAGCTGGTCGCGCGCGCGCGTGTGGGTGGTGCAGGTGCATTGAACCCACCTGCTCTCGCCGCAGCTGATTTTTAGGTTGTCTCATCAGATTTAGGGAAGATAGGGTTCGAAAAGGTTGTGAAATTCTTCTTGACGACTAGGGGGTTGGGTTCGAAAAAATGGGATCTGTGGGTTAGGTGGGTGAGGGGGCCGTGTCCGGTGGTGCTGGTGCCAGCCGTTCCACCACCATGGCTATTGGCTAACTTGCCGGCGCGGATGGAGATAGTGGTATGTTCAGGTCAATTTACCACTACCGCCAAGTCTTCTTTGTCTTCATTTACTTGCTGCTGAATGATCCCTAGCTCATGACGAGACATCGATCCTAATTTCTCATGAAGAGTTAACCATTATTCTCTCTTTCGCGGTGAAAAATCGACTGGCAACAGACGCGCCGTAAGCAACACACGCTTCTCTGAATCGAGTTGACCAGAGCTCCCCCCTGGGAATATTTCTGTTAAATGGCATGCGTTGCTCGAGGAAAGCAGGCCCATCCGTGGACGCAACGGACGTACCATGTACTATGTACAACAGCAACGGCGTGAGCAATAACGGCAACGGCAAGTGAAAAAAACACAGGAAACAATGGGAGAATGCCCCTACAAAAACAGGACTGCCGGGCTACCGCCTGAAAAAAATGGGAGCAGGAACTAAAAGGGAAGCGGCAGTTACGATTCCTCGACCGATGTCAGCATATTTACAGCGTGGGAACGCACCACCGACCAGCAGCACAGGAGCAGGAGCAGACATCTCAAGCAAAGCTAGCTAGCGGTCGGTCTCCAGCCAGCTCCTCAGGTTGCACAGGGCCTCCGCCGACAGGCCCTTGCAGCTCCGCGGCCTCGCCGCCGCCGCGGCGGGGTGCGACGGGGGCGACCCGAGCTCCGACCCAAAGCACACCACGATGACGGTGAGGTTGTCGGCCGTCTCGAGCCGCTTGGCCTCCATGACGAGCTCCCGCGCGCACCGCTCGGGGTCGTCGTGCTGCCGCAGGCCGCGTCGGACCACGCTCACCGCGTGCTGGCTCGTCATCACGTCCCAGATCCCGTCGCACCCCATGATGAGGAACTCGTCGTCCTCGCCCAGCGTCGCCTGCCGGAACTCGGGCTCCGCGATCAGGGGCGACGTGGAGCAGTCGGGCACCTTCATGTCCCAGTCGCCCAGGGCGCGCGTCACCGAGAGCACCCCGTTGAGGTACCCGTCCTCGATGTACCCGCCGGAGGCCGCCACCCTCTCGCACTCCTCCGCGTAGTTCGCCCTGTGGTCCCGGGACATCTCCATCGCTATGCCTCGCCGGCAGAGGACCGCTCGGCAGTCGCCGGTGTTGGCGACCAACAGTTGCCTGCAAGATCACAGGTCAGACACTACCGAGCATGCACGCTGAAGCAAGAAAATTCAGATCAGTTCTACAGGCTGAGTTTGCTATCTTACCTCCCAAAGACTAGTGCTGCGAGTGCTGTAGTTCCGGAAGAGCGGCTGATATCTAAATTGTCAGCCAGGGCAAGATCAGCTTGCAAGAACGCGCTGCGAATACATTCCTCAGCAGACTGAAGGAATATATCATCCACTTGCAATGCTTGTGGGAACTCTCTATCCTCAAACAAGAACCTCATGGCATGTCTTTTCATGTAGGCAGCAGCATCAGGACCCCCATGGCCATCAAACACCTACATACAAGCAGAAGAAACAAGACAATCCATTTAGGCACAATTGCTGTGGTTAAAATGCAGCAAGCAGATATACAGTAATCACTTGCTAACTACCATCACTTACTAACTTACCCCATAGAAGGCACTAGGTAGCGGGCAAACCAACAGCGAACCAAGATGAGCTGAAAGATCATCTATCCGGATGTGTTCGTCTTCCATGTACCTCCTAGGTCCGATATCAGCAAAGCTTCCAGACCGAATATTGGGCACAAACTGCAGTGTCTCTGCAGACACACTCGTCGCGCCATCGGTGTTCGCCAATCCCTATACCAAACACGAAAATTACCACCTTGTTTCTTGAATTCAGAACAAATACAAACAGCATAAGCTTTTCCCCATAGTCTGCTAAACTAATAACATGATTAAAAGCCCGGACTACTACTCGTGTACCAGAACGGTCTTCAATCTTTTTCGTCGGATGGCACAATGAACAGCATAAAACCTATCTCCACTATAGGTTCAGAATTTCATTTGCGGCATGAACCTGATATTCTGACTTGATTGAGAACAAACCACACTTTGCAAAAGCACATATGCTACGATTCAACAACTCTGCACACTACACAAATGGCTCCAATAATTAGAGCACCCACCTTCTGTGTGGCCTACAACCACCGCCACACCACCCTAGAACCAGAACCCTCTAAAAAGGAGCTACTTTTTCCATGAAAGGGTGTCAGACTTTTGCATCCACAAGCAGCAGATAACCATCCCTCGCAGGAGGAAATGAAACTAAACCTCTTCCCCCTAACCAGTATAGGCAAGCTTCAAGAATAGCATGGTCATAATAAGTCAATAATTCACTACGGTACATGGAATTTTGAGCTGTTTGCGTCCTCGAATCTGCTCTAAATATCAGGCAAGAAAGCGTATAGCAGCTACGGCTGATCCGTTGCTGAAATTCCCCGATCTCTTTAGGGATATACGGTCTCGGGACTAGCATATGAGCAGAGAGAGGCAGGAGCCTCAGCGGCGGAACTCACCATGCGAGGAGGCAGCTCGACGGCGACCTCGACGTCGACCTCCGGCACGGCGACGGCCGACATCCCGGCCCCCTTGGCGACGCACCGGCGGTACTGCGCCTCCAGAACCGGGGCCGGCTGCTGGTGCATCACCTCCGCCTCGGCCACCATCTCCAACACGCCGTCTCTCCGGCCAGCGGCGACCAGAAGGGGGAAAGGAAAGAGCAAAGTCTCCCGTCTAAAGCAGCCGCCCGATCCGAACCGGCGAGGGGGAGAGAGAGGGTCTCCGGAGGACGGCGCCTTTCCAGCGATCTCGGTGGATTCTGGGACACGGTTTCTTGATCTGGGGAGGGGAGGAGGAAGAAGAAATGGGTAGCGAGGACGAGGGTGGTTGGCTTTTATCCCGTGCTGCTGCCTGCTTTGCTTTGGTTGCCCTCTGTGTGGAGGGGGACCGGCGGCGACCGGTGAGTGGGCGGGCGGGCGACCGGTGCGTGGCGGTCGGCGTGCACGCGGCTGATGCACGGACACGTGGATGCCGACCTCAGCACATGATTCATTTCCCATTGCTCTCCCTCTCTGATCTGGTTTGGGTACTGGGGGTAATAGTAAAAATAAACAGAGTAGTTTATGCTTAGTAGGGCGTTTTAGAGCTCGGCCTTCACGAAGCTCTTTATTAAAAAAAAATTAAAATCCAAACTTTCCGGTTTTAAAGAAAAATTAAAAAAATTATGTAACTACTGAATTGTATATGTGTACAAAAAATCAGGATAAAATACCTTGAGATACGATCTGTGCAAAGAAACAAATTCATGTACGTTTGAGATGAATAGTATCATGTGTAAAAAAGTCATAAATTTGTCTTTTTTACACAGACTCGTTTTAACGTATTTCGTCCTAAAAATTTACACACATGTGTGTTATGCCTTCATGTATATCCGTATTTTTTTCAGATTTTTTTGAGATGTGAAAATATGAATTTTCATGAATTTTGGGGTTTTCAAAAACTGGCCTCCATGGAGGCCGAGCTCCAAAAGGCATTTTCGGTTTATGCTTCCATAAAAAAAACTAGATATAACATGCAGTGTGTTCATATTTGATTCTGGTGTACAAGAGCAGCATGAAACGTTTGCAATAATTTTGCGTGGGAAAGATTGTTGTGCTCATGTTTGATACCGATTTATGTGCGTGGAAGATACCTTTTGCGGCTTAAGGTTGCGTTTGCTATGATAATCTTGCTTTATTCATTATTTGTTTCTTGTACAATTTCATTTGGCTATTGATGCTTTCCGTTATTCTGACTATTTTGTCACGTACAAATTTAGCAGCCATAGCTAAACTGTATTGGGATTTGTTGTTTTCTGTGTAGAGCTTAACTTGAGCCACGACATAAATTCTATGCAAGGTTGAGTGTTTTATTTGACAAACAACGTCACATAAATACTACACGAAATTGGATTCGGACAGCAAAACAACAAAATAGAGTCTTCCGGGATTCGCTACCATGCCATCTTTCCATTCGTTGCGCTCCTTTATTCATCTATTCTCACTAACTGCCTCATTTGTCACATATCTCTCCTTACCACTCTCATCATGCGCGTGAGAGATCCTTGCCTTGCCGCCAAAACTCCTCCTTCTTCAATTGTGGTGGTGTTGTTGTTGTTGTCGTCTCTACCACTTCGTATGAATATACCGTGAACATTTGATTCCCATGATAGTGGCGTTGACGGTGGCCTCCTACTAACGTCATCGTCGACTTTGCCCTTGTGTGTGTGGAGGGGGGGGGGGGGGAGGTTACCCTTGCTTTAAGATGTTTGTGTGTGTGTGTGGGGGGGGGGGGGGGGGGGGTGTTACCCTTGCTTTAAGATGTTTGTGGGGCTAACATGGATTGCAATGAATGCATCCGTTTACACACTTCATGATTGTGTTCTCCATTTAAAATAGCTAGATCACTTTTGATTCAAAGGACCCCGTAGGACTCTGGAGGGTTTAGGTCCTTAGGAATTTTCCCTATGATGATCATTTGATTCGCATGATTGAAATCATTGCAATTTTTGGGATATAGTACATACTTTTGTAATTCTACAAGATATAAAAAATGACATGACACTGTACTCCTAAATCTTACGTATTCTTATATTTTAAAATCCTGAAAATCAAAGATATCCTTAATGTTGGTGCCTAAGTTTTATGAGCATCTATTTACTTCTGAACCTTGTGATATTGCATATACTGTTCTTGATCTTATTCCCCAGGAAGTTACTAATGTGATGAATGATGACTTATGTAAACCTTAGAATATAGAGGAGATCAATTCTGCAATTTTTCAGATGGGGCCCATTAAAGCTCCCGAGTGGGATGGTTTCCCGACGCTCTTCTACCAAACACATTTTGATTTTTTGGGAGAGGAGATTTGTGAGGATGCTAGGAGCATTTTCTTATTCTGACTCTTTTGTCTCATACAAATTTAGCAGCTGCCACTAAACCGAAGCAGGATTGTCATTTTCTATGTAGAACTTAACTTGATCCGCGACATAAATTCTATGCAAGATTGAGTGTTTTACTTGACAAGCAACTTAGCATAAATACTAGACAAAGTTAAGTTCCGACAGCAAAACGACAAAACATACTCTTCCTACATTCTACACCATCTTTCATCCATTGTGCTTCTTCGTTCATTTATTCTCAATAACTCCCTAATTTATCGCACGTCTTTCCTTGCCACTCTCATCGCGTGCCTGACAGGTCCCTGCCTGGCCGCCAAACCTTCTTCTTCAATTGTGGTTTTGTTGTTGCCGCCTCTGGCACTTCATTTGAATATAACATGGGCGTTCCAAAAAATTACCGGGTAAAATTGATTCACATGATAGCAGTGATGACGGTGGCCTCCTACTAACATCGTCATCGACTTTGCGTTTGTGGAGGGGGCTACCCCGGAAATGCAATTCGGCTCCCAGGAGCATGTGTTCCTATCTGTGGAAAATAATTTTTGAAATGTCAAAAAAATCATAACAAAAAATTTATGTGTTCTTCGCCACATTCAAATGCTACCTGAATTTTTTTGGCAAAAAGCTCAAATATTTTGGCATGTGCAAAAAAAAAAGTGAAACACCAAATGTTATCCCAAAATGTCACTCTAAATTTGTTTTTTTCACTGACGAAACACTACTGCTCCGTTTTGCAAGAAGTTTGACAGGCATGCTTGTGACTCTAACAAGAACACCCATAATTTTTTTTAGAATTTTTTAAAATTTTCTTGAAATATTTTTTGCGTTACTGTTCATCCGGAAGCAAATGCTTCGGGAGCCAAAACGCCTCTCCCGGGGCTACCCTTGCTTTTAACATGTTTGAGAGAGCGCTGGGCTAACATGGGTTTCAGTGAATGCATCGGTTTACACACTTCATGATTGTGTTCTCCCTTTAAATCAGTTAGATCCCCTTTGATTCAAAGAACTTCTGGTGGGTTTGGATCCTTGGGAATTTTCCCTACGGTGATCAGTTCATCTGATTCGCATGATTGAAATCCTAAGTATTTTTTAAGATATAGCACATAGCTTTGTAATTCTACTGGATAGAAAAAAAATTGACATGACATTATATTCCTACGGTTTTTTGTATTCCTGCATTTTTAAATATCCTGCAAATCAAAGGTATCCTTAATCTTTGAAATAAAAGGCGAGCGGTTGCAAATCAAAGATATCCTTAATCTTTGAAATAAAAGGCGAGCGGTTTCAACATTTTGGGCACAATCGCATGACAGCTAACGTACTAACGGTTTTACCTTATGTACAGATTCCTTTCGTGCAAATGGCCTCGTCTTACAGTCCTCGTGAAAGAGTGTCACGTCTGCGATATAAAATGCCACTCTACGATAATGTGTATCGAAATCAATGCGTAAAAATATATGATGCTTTGGAGAAGGGAAGGAGGACAGATGGTCGGCGTCCTTTATTGGCTTGGAGGAGTGCGGAGTGAGTGAGAGTTTCTTGCACGTCATCCACTCTGCTGGATGGATCGATCTCTCTCGACACGTACTCACTTGCAAAGGAGGTAAGATGGAATCTTATTGCGGGCTAATTAATCTGCCCTGTCCAGCGCCCATCAGTAACATTTACCTTGAGGATGACATTACATGGCTACGTTCTTATCGAAACTTTGTGTGCCGCGGTAACTAGAACGGCACGACTTAGGGCACTTCAAGACAAATCTGCGTAACCGTTTGGATTGCATGGTTTGAATCGCGAAAATCATTCAACGCGATTTTGTATCGATCCGTGAAACGGTTCTGATCGGAATTTCTTTCGTAAACTAGAGATAAACGTGGAAACGTTTGCGTCTGCTTCGCACGATTCTCACCGTACCGGCCCATCAAAAACCTCCGTCCGTCCTTTTCGTGCCTTCCATCCCACGGGCTTCGTCACTTGCCGCACCGCATTCATGCCGACTTAGAGCATGCAGCGTCCGTTATTAAAACCGTAATTCGACTGGATGGGAAGGCAAAGCTGACGGACACGACCTCATGAGGCTCACTGCTTCAGTGCGAACGCCTCATCCCAAGGAACCAACTCCGACAGTTGTGTCGCATTGAAGAAAGCTGTCCGCCACATCGCCTGGCCTGGCTGCGGCTATTTAAGCCGCACTTCAATGTCGTGGAGCAGAGCACCAGACCTTCCTCCTCGCTTTCCCTCCCCGCGTTCACTCCGTCAGATGGAACCGACGCCACTATGACCGACGCGAGTAAAGAAAAAAGTCACTGTCCCCACTGTAGGTCCGCGTCAAGAACGAGCTAGCATCCCCGCTTCGGCCGATCAAGGACGAGCCGACGTACCCATCGCGCAACCGCGGCCTCCACATCGGCGGCCACGTGAAGCAGAAGCCCGCACCCCCAGCGTCGCTCCGCATTCGCTAAGATGGACATGGCGCCAGAGTAGGTCCGCAACGACCCGGACCTCACTGCAGCATTAGCGCTCGACTGCTCCGTGGCCACCGCGGAGACGACCGCCAAGTGTCCTCGTCGCCAGGTGTCCTTGCCGCCTTAATGGCGAGCTCACCAAGATCGGCGAGGAATGGTCGCTCCGCACGACACAACAGGAGCGGCTCCTTCGCGAGCGGCAGGTAGCTATCGGACAAGGCTGTCGTGGCCCTATGACACCGCTCCGCTGCCGGAGGGGTGACGACAACGACAACGACAGAACGAACAAATATGATGGTGTAGCAGGGCAGGACAACCACACATACGAGGAGGTTGTCCTGTATAAGGTTTAGGTTTTGTTTCTTGTATTTTAAACCGTTGAAATATCAATCTTTTATGTAAATTATCTTCGAATTTGAATGAAATCAGTCGTGTTTGCACGGATTTTATTAGATTGGTTTGAGTTGTTGGACGGATGTATGCGGCTATGGTTGGATGTTGTCCTTCCGCATCCATGCCCGCGGACTGTTTTCCTTGTCTGCGGACGGATGTGGGAGAAAATTTGTAGATTGTCATTGAAGATGCCCTTATGCGGTGGTGCAGGATGGCAATTTTCAATGCATGCTTGTTAGTTGTTAGTATATTTTATTTTTAAGAAATGTTATACTCTCCTTGATCCAAATTAATTGTTGCAGCTCTTACTATACAAAGTTGTATTAGAGCTTCGAAAGTTAATTTAGATCGGAGGGAGTAAATTAATTATGAAGTGTCGATATGTTTGTGTCATAAAATACATCTCATAGAGTCATAGGGAAGGCAACGTCCTTAGCAAGAGACGGCACAATATGTTTTCTGACTTATGTCAATGGAGTTATCACATTCTGTACCCATCTTCCACTTTTTTCTATTCCCAAGCACAATAATAAAGATAAAACTGTCCCCGTTGTTTTCTTGTCATTTTTTGGGGTATGTTCTTCCAAGCTTATCCAAAAGCAGTTTATCTTCCCTAAAAAAAAGAAAGTTGACCTTGATAGTGTGAGAAACAAGAAAGTGCTCCCCGCACCAAAAAGAAAACCCAGCAAAAAATGCAAGAAATTTGAAATTGACCACTTCATTTGAACAACTACATATACTATTTGCTAGTTTTTGTTAGCTGATTAACCCAACAAGCATTTACAACATTTCTACCATAATAAAAAAACAACATTTTGTTTTGCCAGAAAACATCCGGATATTTTATAAAAGCTCATCAGAAATACAAAGCATCACACACGCAATAAAAACTACTCCTACATCGAGAAACTTAAACAACAATTCAACTGACCTTTCATGCGAGTCGAACACACTCTGACGCAATCAGTGCTCTCACCTAACATGTATCGAACTAGTTAATTCACTAGCCAGGTTGCTTTCGTTGGGATAAACTAAAAGCAGTCGAAACATAGTAGCAATGTTTCTGTTTCCCTTTTTTCTTTCCTCGATCTGTTTTCTATGTGTACGAAGCCAACTCTTGTGACCAAATATTGTTCCCGACGCCAACATGCTAGAGACAGGCAGGCAGGAGCAGTTCACTCCGCACTACGAATATGAGCATGACCATGCATCAGCGTTACGGAATCAAGTTGACAAATAGGATTGTTGAAGTACTTCAGCAAATTGGAGTCACACTTACTACAGTTTTTTGGCCGTACTGCTGAGGCTGACATGGTTAAATATTTCTCTTTGTTGTTGTTGCTTAGACGACTTTTTATTAGCACTAAAGAAGATCCCCATGTAGTCAAGATTCAGATAAAGTTGTTAACATCGAAGTGCCTGCTATCTAAACTGATCCCTATGTACGAAGATGATCTTGGCTGTAAGTCTACTGAAAGTTTGCTTGTGGAACTTATCATTTTGTTTCTTCCATTGGAGAACACAACAACTAGATTGTGATCCACCATTGGATAGCACTGCTTGCTTCGCAAATTCCCTTCAAGATATGACGAATTGCTCCAAAGTGATTGTAGGAACAGAAAACTATTAATAAATGCCATCGTTTCATAAATAGTATCTTACCCCAGATGAATTATGGGTGCTCAATTATGTTCCTTTGTTTCCTTAATTTTTGTACTTGGCCAGGAGGGACGCAAGTGATCACCCAAGATTAAGGCATCTTCAAAGTGAACTTTCAAACCATCCGCATACGCTTCGGATCGTGCGGTTCGAACATGGTTTGTCATCTGACACCGGTCTGTACCAGTTCGCCGAGCGGCCCAACATACTTTTTTCAAGAAACCCGAGACAAATGTAAAGGATTTTGTGGGAGTCCAGGCAGAAGATACGTAGGACTCCAACACCTTCGGACCATTCAAAACCCTTCCTGGACCCGCGTCTCCATCCTTCTCATTTTCTCTCCTTCCTTCTTTCTCTCCTGCCTTTGTCGTTGCTCCACCATCCCGACCGCCACACCACACCCCTGCCAGAACTGTATGTCCCCGTTACCTCCAGCGTCCAGCCGCTCCACTCCGCTTTTCCTCCGTCGCCATTCAACCCCACCAGGTACCATCCGCCAGTGCTATACCCATCATTCCCGACAAATATTCGATGAATTGCTAGAGCTAAAAAGGTTTTCCGATCTTCATTCTAACGATGGATTATGATTTGGAGTACATATACGAGCACTATGTTGAGTCGTCCGACGAGAAGGACTATATAGATGAGACGGTGATGATGCAGGTGGTTCTTAAAGACGCGGAGTGTGCGGAGGAGCATTTTCTTAATTTCAAGGGGTCAATCAAGGGTCATCGAGTGCTCAACTATAACAGGGCGCGCGACCATTTGATACTGATGGCCGACTACTTTGCCCCGGATGCACTCTTCGCCGACCATTTTTGTTGGCATTTTCGGATGCATAGGACTGTCTTCGATCGTTTGTACCATGACGTCTGGTCCTATGATGACTACTTCGTCTTCAAGAAGGACGTTGTGGGAACAATTGGCTTCTCTGGCTACCAGAGTGCACGGCACACTCCAGATGCTTGCATATGACACGGTCGCTGATTCGTGGGGTGAGTACCTACGGTTGTTCGAAAGCACATGTAGAGATGTCATGGTTGGATTTGCAACTGCCTCGGTCGAGGTGTTTGGACCAGTGCTACATGCGGCTGTTTAAACGTTTGTACTCTACGCATGCATCCATTTTAATGTCTGAACTCTATGTATGCGACTATTTGAATGTGCGGACTCTAAAAAAAGTGAGGGAGGTCGGATGTATGGGGATAGGGTTGGATGATGGCCTTTTGCATCCGTGTCTGTAAATTACCCCTCTGTGTCCGCGGACGGATGCGGAAGAAAATTTGCGGGCTATCCGTTGGAGATGCCCTTAGTGGGTGAGAAACAAAGAAAGAGAAAGAGCAATCAAAGTATCATGTGGCCATGCTATTTACTCCCTCTGTTCTATAATGTAGTGTGTATAGATTTTTTTCAAAAGTCAAACTTTACAAACTTGGATCATGTTCATAGAGAGAACTATTTATATCTGCAATACTAAATATATAAGTACGAAACTATTTTTTGAATCTATAGTATATGCTTGGCATTCATGCCGTTAATGTTTTTTCTATAAAAAATCGATCAAAGTTTGTGAGGTTTGACTTTTCAAAAAACCTATATGCACTACATTATGAAATGGAGGGAGTATAATTTAGTAAAAACCCATATCTAAACAACTATAAAGAATTTTACAAATAAAGAGTGGCTAAAAATCAGCAAAAACATGATTTCTCATTTAAAAATATCATAAAAGTCAAGTATTTGTTTAGAGTACCAGGATATTAAATAGTAATACATTTTCCACCCCGTCCGTCCACCAAAAAATTAAGCTTGGCCTAGCCAAAAATAATTCACAAAGACCAAGCTTTTAAATTCTTGGAGCATTCATCAAATGTGCCTCAGGATCAAGAACTAACTACAAACAGTGATCCTTTAGAGCTATATCTCGCTTATTGCGAGACCGACGAAGCTCTTGCCAACGGGGGCATTCTATCTAGAACGTCAATTAGCTCCAGTGTAAGGAACTTTCTTCTCGGTTTTACGTGATTTGAGAAGTATTTGGTATTTTTTTATTCTATTTCTCTATTGGTTTTCTGGTTTTTTGTTTTGTTTTCTTATTTTTTGTTTTCATTTCTGTTTTTTTTCCTATTTTCTTTTCTAAATTCATTTAATGGTCCCGATTTAGTGCAAATGTTTTACCTGTCATGCTTTTTTTAGTTACACAATTTTTTTTACATTTTGACAAACATTTTACGCATATTTTAAAATATGTGAACAATTTATTTATGTATTATGAATATCTGTAAAATTTGTGCAAACAATTTTATCTTTTCATGAACATTTTGGTAAACATAGGAACATTTTAAAACTGTACAAACATTTTATATTTTATGAACATTTGAAGAAAAAATGAGCGAACAAATTTGACAGTTTCATGAACATTCTTTTAAAATGTCATGTTTTTTTAATGTGATAGGGGGCGTTTTTGTTTCATAATGGTAATAATATCTTTTGAAATGTAGTCCCTTAGTAAAGAAATATAAGTGTGTTTAGATCACGAAAGTAACCGATAATTTTTAAATGTATAAAATTTAATTAAACTGCACGAACATCATAAATTTTCATGAGTTTTTTTTCTAGGTGCAGGAAACATTTACAAAAATTAAGAATATTTTTAAATTACATGAACGCAGTTCTAAACTTCAGGAGAATTTTTTTTGAAATTACATAAATATGTCATATCTTACCATTTTTTTAATGTTTATGAATATAGAATATGAAATAATAACAGGTGAAAAAGGGAAAAATAAAACAGTAACCAGCCTTGCAATGCACCAGAGATATGCCGACCCAACTCCTTCTCAGTCATTTCATCGCACCTCCCACGCATACCACCGCTACATGCTATGGCGCCAGCAATGTTGTAGGCTGAAGAACAAATCAATGGTTGGAGGATTAGGGAAGTGGTGGTACGTCCATTTTGCATCATGCTTTACATTGATATTTATTGCATCATGGGTTGTTATTACATATTATGGTACAATACTTATGCCTTTTCTCTCTTATTTTACAAGGTTTACATGAAGAGGGAGAATGCCGGCAGCTGGAATTCTGGACTGGAAAATGAGCAAATATGAGAGATTTATTCTGCACAACTCCAAAAGTCCCGAAAAGTTACGGAGAATTATTTTGGAATATATAAAAAACACTGGGCGAAAGAAATACCAGAGGGGACCCACCAGGAGGTCACAAGCCTGGGGGACGCACCCTACCCCCTGGCCGCGCCTCTGTGGCTTGTGGGCCCCGTGGCAGCCCTCTGGTGCCCATCTTCTGCTATATGAAGGGTTTTGACCTAGAATTTTTTTTTCATAAGAGAGCTTTCGGGATGAAGCGCCGCTGTCTCGAGGCGGAACTTGGGCAGAACCAATCTAGGGCTCCGGCGGAGTTGTTCTGTCGGGGAAACTTCCCTCCCGGAGGGGGAAATCGAAGCCATCGTCATCACCAACAATACTCTCATCAAGAGAGGGTCAATCTCCATCAACATCTTCACCAGCACCATCTCCTCTCGAAACCCTAGTTCATCTCTTGTATCCGATCTTTATCTCAAAACCTCAGATTGGTACCTATGGGTTTCTAGTAGTGTTGATTAGTCCTTGTAGTTGATGCTAGTTGGTTTATTTGGTGGATGATCATATGTTTAGATCCTTAATGATAATTAATACTCCTCTGATTATGAACATGAATATGCTTTGTGAGTAGTTGCGTTTGTTCCTGAGGACATGTGATAAGTCTTGTTATAAGTAATCAGGTGAATTTGGTATTTGTTCGATATTTTGATGAGATGTATGTTGTCTCTCCTCTAGTGGTGTTATGTGAACGTCGACTACATGACATTTCACCATTATTTGGGCCTAGGGGAAGGCATTGGGAAGTAATAAGTAGATGATGGGTTGCTAGAGTGATAGAAGCTTAAACCCTAGTTTATGTGTTGCTTCGTAAGGGGCTGATTTGGATCCATATGTTTCATGCTATGGTTAGATTTATCTTAATTCTTCTTTCGTAGTTGCGGATGCTTGCGAGAGAGGTTAATCATAAGTGGGAGGCTTGTCCAAGTAAGGGCAGCACCCAAGCACAGGTCCACCCACATATATGTTGAGTATATTGATTATTAGGAAATACGAGATAGACTAGGATTTTTTCTACCTTGCCTTGTACTCCAAGTAGATCATTGTACTCCTATATATATGCCCACGAGGCTCAAGCAATACATCAATATTCCACCAATACCTCTCTCCCGTCTAACATGGTATCTGCCGCAAGTTCCTAGCCCTAGCCGCCGCCACCGCTTCCGCACCGCGCGCCGTCCCCGGGGCGGTCGTCCTCCCTGACCTCCGCCACGGGCCGTGCTGCCCGTACCTAGGGTTCGTCCGCTAGTCATGTTGACCGACTGCCCTAGTGAGTATTTTCCCCGATCTCTTGATCCGGGGTTTTCTCTCTTTCGCCGGTCAACTTGATCGGCAATTTCTTTTTGGTTTTCCGATCTTAGATCGGTTTGCGTTGCCCGCCGCCGCCATCGACCACCGCACCTCTACTCCGACATCGGCATGACCCGACTTCTCCACTGACCCGACGGCCTCACGCAACCCGGCAGCCCCTCAACGTCGCCGTTCGTGCACCAGCACGCCCGTCGATCTACGCCGGCTGTCATCGCCCTGCTCCGATTGGGACTCCTGCATCGCCCTGACCCGACAGCCTCGCGCCATGCGACGTCCCATCACATCCATCGTTCGCGCGCTGGCCTTCCTGTCGATCTTCATCGTTGCCTCGTCCGGTTACGCACCGGCTGCCCCGGGCCGGCTCCCGGCTCCGTCCTCGCCGACCACCTTGCGCCGACTGTGTTGGCCTTGTCGGCTACCTCACGATGGCTGCTTCGGGCCGGCTGTCGGGCGACGTCCACGACATCGTGTGCGATCGGATTGATCACTCGCTCGTTGCCGCGATCCCCCTCATCTACGCCGAGCGACTGACCTGGCCCGTCGGTTGTGTTGGAAATATGCCCTAGAGGCAATAATAAATTAGTTATTATCATATTTCCTTGTTCATGATAATCGTTTATTATCCATGCTATAATTGTATTGATCGGAGACTTAGATGCATGTGTGGATACATAGACAAAACCATGTCCCTAGTATGCATCTATAAACTAGCTCGTTAATCAAAGATGGTTAAGGTTTCCTAGCCATGGACATGAGATGTCATTTGATAAACGGGATCACATCATTAGGAGAATGGTGTGATGGACAAGACCCAAACTACAAATGTAGCATATGATTGTGTCAGTTTATTGCTACTGTTTTCTGCATGTCAAGTATATGTTCCTATGACCATGAGATCATGCAACTCACGGATACCGGAGGAGTGCCTTGTGTGTATCAAACATCGCAACGTAACTGGGTGACTATAAAGATGCTCTACAGGTATCTCCGAGGGTGTCTGTTGAGTTGGCATGGATCAAGACTGGAATTTGTTACTCTGTGTGACGGAGAGGTATCTCAGGGCCCACTCGGTAATACAACATCACAATAAGCCTTGCAAGCAATGTTACTAAGTGTTAGTCACGGGATCTTGTATTACGGAATGAGTAAAGAGACTTGCCGGTAACGAGGTTGAACTAGGTATGGAGATACCGATGATCGAATCTCGGGCAAGTAACATACCGAAGAACAAAGGGAACATCATACGGGATTAACTAAATCCTTGACGTAGAGGTTCGATCGATAAAGATCTTCATAGAATATGTAGGAACCAATATGGGCATCCAGGTCCCGCTATTGGTTATTGACGGTAGAGGTGTCTCGGTCATGTCTACATAGTTCTCGAACCCGTAGGGTCTGCACACTTAAGGTTTGGTAACGTTTCGGTAGTATAGAGTTATGCATGGTGGTGACCGAAGGTTGTTCGGAGTCCCAGATGATATCCCAGATGTCACGAAGATCTCCGGAATGGTCCGGAGGTAAAGATTGATATATAGGAAGTCCTATTTTGGTCGTCGGAGAAGTTTCGTGCTCATCGGTAGTGTACCGGGAGTGCCGGTAGTGTACCGGGAGACCATCGGGAGGGGTATTTCGACCCAAGAGGCTTCATGGGCTGTGGAAGAGTGAATATCAGCCCTTAGTGGGCTGGTGGAAACTCCCACACAAGGCCCATGTGGCTGGAGAAGAAAACCCAATAGAAAAGGTGGAAAAAGGCAAAAAAGGGAGCAATCCTAGTCCTACTAGGATTGGAGGAGGAGTCCTCCTCTCCTAGTAGGTTTGGCCGAACCATAGGAGCCTTGGCCCTTGCGCCAGGGCTCTCCTCCTCTCCTCCTATATATACTGGTGGGTTTTAGGGTTTTGCACTAGAATTTTCAGCCACGTGCTGCCCGTTCCTCCAGTGCATAGTTTCTCCTCTAGATTGGACGAAGCCCTGCCGGAATAGCTCCACCACCATCGTCGGAGCACCGTCGCTCTGCCGGAGAACTCTTCTACCTCTTTCCTCCCTCTTGTTGGATCAAGAAGGCGGAGATCGTCATCGAGCTGTACGTGTGCTGAACGCGGAGGTGCTGTCCGTTCGGCGCTAGATCGGAAGGATCGTGATCAAGTTCGCGGGACAGATCGTGATGAGATCACACGGATCGTGATGATTTCGCGGGACGGATCATGATGAGTTCGATCGTGATTGAATCGCGGGACGGATCGTGATGAGATCGCGGGACGCTCAACGATTTGGATCGCGAAGATGTTCGACTACACCAACCGCGTTTCTTAACGCTTCCCGCTTAGCGATCTACAAGGGTATGTAGATCCACTCTCCCTCTCGTAGATGCTCATCACCATGGATAGATCTGCGTGTGCATAGGAAATTTTTTGTATCCCATGCGACGTTCCCCAATAGGTTGCGCGCGCCTCTGCAGGTTCCGTGAAGACTGTCCCAAGTATAGCGCGCCCCTCCATCGATCGAGCTCCGGACTGCCGTTGCGTCGCCCCGTCGGGCCGCAGCGCCGCCGCCCCATGGCTCTCCCCGCGGCTGCACCAACCCGCGTGCTATCTCTACGTCGCCCCTTCGGGCCGTAGTGTCGCAGCCAGCGGTCTACTGCCGCCCCGAGGCCGTCCGCTCCAAGTCGTTCCCGTGGCCGCATCGACCCTCGCGCTGCCGCTGCATCGCCCATCGGGCCGTAGCGAGCGTGGCATGCGGTCTCCGCCGCCGCCCGAGGCCGTCTCTGCGGCTGCACCAACTCGCGTGCCGCCGCTGTGTCGCCCCTTCAGGCCATCGCGTAGCAGCACGCGGTCCACGCCGCCGCCCCGAGGTCTTCTTGCCGCCGCCCCGACACGCACGCTGCCGCTTCGTCACCCCATCGGGCCGTAGCGCCGTGGTGCACGGTCCACTCCACCGTCCCCGCGCGTCGACTTCCTCTGGTATGCGTCGTGCCACCTCCCTTGGCACGGGAATGCCACCGTCCGCGCCGGTCTTCGTCAAGCTGTTGGGTTCTTCCTCACCTACTTCGAGCATCGGCGCCGCACTCCTAACCAAGCCACCGCCAGGCCGCCGCCGCCGCTCTTCTTTGGCTGCCGCCGCTACCGTCGTAGCCGTCGTGCCGCCCGTCCACCCCTTTCATCTCCATCTAGCACCAGCCGGTCGCCAGCGTCGCCATCATCTACCCCGACCACTTTGTCTACTCCGACCACTGTTGGTGACATTGGTCCTGCGCCGATGGACGCCGCAATCGTCGTCAAGTTCTTCTCTGCTGGCCCCTCCGACTTCTCTGACATGGCGTACATCTCATGCAGGTCCCTGTCTACGCATGCCCGGTGTTAGCAACACCGATGCGTGCCTTCGTCCACGCCGTGTCCCCGGGCCTAGCAAGCCTGGAGATGCACTTTGTCAACTTCATCTTCGTCCGTCTACGCATGTCCGGTGTTGGAAACACCGACGCGTGCCTTCATCTACGACGTGTCCCCAGGTTTGGCAATGCCGGCACGACGCGTCTCAACTATGTCTTCTTCCCCGCGCACCACTACTTCGACACCATTGCACCCATGACTAACTCGGTGCCTCCTTGCGCCCGCGGCTCCTCGGCGACTTCCTCGAGACCGGCTACCTCGACTCGACATCGACCACGACGTTCTTCGCATGGCTACCTCAACCACGGCTACACCACCCTAAGCTCTCGGCTACTTCGACATCGACACAAAGGGCTACCGCATTGCTTGAGCAACCTCGTCGATTTCCACTCCAGCCACAACATTTGCGATGCATCGACTGTTATGACTGTGGGGGGATGACCGTTGGCTTACCTCTGGATTCTTCTCCAGTCTCACAGTCTGCGTCACTACCGTTGTGACCGTGGGGGGATGTTGAGTATATTGATTATTAGGAAATACGAGATAGACTAGGATTTGTCCTACCTTGCCTTGTACTCCAAGTAGATCATTGTACTCCTATATATATGCCCACGAGGCTCAAGCAATACATTAACTATTCCACCAATCCCTCTCTCCCGTCTAACAATATCAAAATATCAAAGTAATGAACGTGAATCATATGAGCATGATGAAAACTAGCTTGACAGAAATTCCCATGTGTCCTCGGGAGCGCTTTGCTTTATATAAGAGTTTGTCCAGGCTTGTCCTTTGCTACAAAAAGGATTGGGCCACCTTGCCGCGCCTTTTCTACATTTATTACTTGCTACCCGTTACAAATTATCTTATCACAAAACTATCTGTTACAGATAATTTCAGTGCTTGTAGAGAATACCTTACTGAAAACTGCTTGTCATTTCCTTCTGCTCCTTGTTGGGTTCGACACTCTTACTTATCGAAAGGACTACGATAGATCCCCTATACTTGTGGGCCATCAAGACTTTTTTCTGGCGCCATTGCTGGGGAGTGAAGCGCCTTTGGTGAGTGGAATTTGGTAAGGAAAATTTTATATTGTGTGCTGAACTTTACTATCACTTGTTACTATGGAAAATAATCCTTTGATGGGCTTGTTCGGGGTATCTTCACCTCGACCGGAAGCACAAATAATTGCTCCTCAACCCACTGAACCTACTGAAAATATTTATTATGAAATTCCTTCGGGTATGATAGAGAAACTGCTAGCTAATCCTTATGCATGAGATGGAACACTACATCCTGATTTGCATCTAATCTATGTGGATGAAGTTTGTGGATTATTTAAGCTTGCAGGTTTGCCCGAGGATGATGTCAAGAAGAAGGTGTTTCCTTTGTCTTTGAAGGATAAGGCATTGACATGGTATAGGCTATGTGATGATATTGGATCATGGAACTACAACCGATTGAAATTGGAATTTCATCAGAAGTTTTATCCTATGCATCTGGTTCATCGTGATCGGAATTAAATTTATAATTTTTGGCCTCGTGAAGGAGAAAGTATACCGCTCAAGCTTGGGGAGGATTAAGTCAATGTTATATTCATGCCCCAATCATGAGCTCTCAAGAGAAATTCTTATTCAGAAATTTTTATGCTCGACTTTCTCGTAATGATCAATCCATGCTCGATACTTCTTGTACTGGTTCCTTTATGAAGAAAGATATTGAACTCAAATGGGATTTATTGGAAAGAATTAAACGCAACTATGAAGATTGGGAACTCAACTAAGGTAAGGAGTCAGGTATAAACCTTAAGTTTGATTGTGTTAAATCCTTTATAGACACCGATGCTTTTCATGAATTTAGCACTAAATATGGACTTGACTAAGATAGTAGCTTCTTTCTGTGAATCATTTGCTACTCATGTTGATCTCCCTAAGGATAAGTGGTTTAAATATCATCCTCCCATTGAAGTGAAAGTAGTTGAACCTATTAAAGTTGAATAAGAAACTATTACTTATAATGTTGATCCTGTTATTCCTGCTGCTTATATTGAGAAACCACCTTTCCCTGTTAGAATAAAGGAACATGCTAAAGCTTCAAATGTGGTTCGTAAGAGCTATGTTAGAACACCTATACCCCCTGAACAAATTAAAGTTTAACCTAGTATTGCTATGGTTAAAGATATCTTGGTTGATAATATTGATGGGCATGTTATTCATTTCTTTGATGAAGCTGCTAGAATGGCTAGACCTGATACTAAAGATAAACATAGACCTATAGTTGGCATGTCTGTTGTTTCTGTTAAAATAGGAGATCATTGTTATCATGGCTTATGTGACGTGGGTGCTAGTGTGAGTGCAATTCCCTTTACCTTATATCAAGAAATTATGAATGATATTGCACCGACTGAATTAGAAGAAATTGATGTTACCATTAAGCTTGCTAATAGATATACTATAACACAAGTTGGGATTGTTAGATATGTTGAAGTCTTGTGTGGGAAAATAAAATATCCTACTAATTTTCTTGTTCTTGGTTCCCCGCAAGATGATTTTTGTACCATTATATTTGGTAGGCCTTTCTTGAGTACTGTTAATGCTAAGATAGATTGTGAGAAAGAAACTGTTACTGTGAGTTTTGGGGATGTGTCCCATGAGTTTAATTTCTCTAAATTTCGTAGAAAACCTCATGATAAAGAATTGCCTAGTAAGGATGAAATTATTGGTCTTGGTTCTATTGCTGTGCCTCCTACTGATCCCTTAGAACAATATTTGCTAGACCATGAAAACGATATGCATATGAATGAAAGGAATGAAATAGATAGGATTTTATTTGATCAACATCCTATTTTGAAACACAACTCGCCGGTTGAAATATTTGGGGATCCTCCTTCACCAAAGGGTGATCCTGTGTTTGAGCTTAAACAATTACCGGATACTCTGAAATATGCTTATCTTGATGAAAAGAAGATATATCCTGTTATTCGTAGTGCTAACCTTTCAGAGCATGAACAAAAGAGATTATTGAAAACTCTGAAGAAGCACTGTGCTGCTATTGGATATACTCTTGATGATCTTAAGGGCATTAGTCCCACTCTATGTCAGCATAAAATTAATATGGAACCTAACGCTAAACCAGTTGTGGATCCCCAACAACGGTTAAATCCTAAAATGAAAGAAGTGGTCAAAAATGAAATATTAAAGCTTATGGAGGCAGGTATAATTTATCCTATTTCTGATAGTAGATGGGCTAGTCCCGTTCATTGTGTCCCTAAGAAGGGAGGTATTACCGTTGTTCCTAATGATAAAAATGAATTCATCCTGCAAAGAATTGTTACAGGATATAGAATGGTAATTGATTTTAGGAAATTAAATAAAGTTACTAGAAAAGATCATTATCCTCTACCTTTTATTGATCAAATGCCAGAAATACTATCTAAACACACACACTTCTGCTTTTTAGATGGTTATTCTGGTTTCTCTCAAATACCTGTGTCAAAAGAGGATCAAGAAAAGACAACTTTTACTTGCCCTTTCGGTACCTTTGCTCATAGACATATGCCTTTTGGTTTATGAAATCCACCTACTACCTTTCAAAGATGTATGCCTGCTATATTCTCTAACTTTTGTGAAAAGATTGTTGAGGTTTTCATGGATGATTTCTCCGTTTACGTAACTTCTTTTGATGATTGCTTGAGCAACCTTGATAGAGTTTTGCAGAGATGTGAAGAAACTAATCTTGTCTTGAATTGGGAGAAGTGCCACTTTATGGTTAATGAGGGCATTGTCTTGGGACACAAAATCTTCGAAAGAGGTATTGAGGTGGATAAAGCTAAATTATATGCTATTGAAAAAATGTCGTGTCCCACGGATATCAGAGGTATAAGAAGTTTCCTTGGTCATGTTGGTTTCTATAGGAGACATATTAAAGACTTCTCTAAAATTTCTCGTCCTCTCACTAATCTCTTGCAAAAAGATGTTCCTTTTGTTTTTGATGATGATTGTGTAGAAGCATTTGAAATTCTTAAGAAAGCCTTGATTTCTGCACCTGCTGTTCAACCACCTGATTGGAACCTACCCTTTGAAATCATGTGTGATGCTAGTGATTATGCCGTTGGTACTATTCCAGGACGAAGTGTTGATAAGAAATTAAATTTTATTCATTATGATAGTAAAACTCTAGACAATGCTCAAAGAAACTATGCTACCATCGAAAAGGATTTTTTAGCAGTTGTGTTTGCTTGTGACAAGTTTAGACCTTATATTGTTGATTCCAGTGTAACTGTTCACACTGATCATGTTGCTATTAATATCTTATGGAAAAGAAATATGCTAAACCAAGACTTATTAGATGGGTTCTTCTACTACAAGAATTTGATTTGCATATTATTGATAGAAAGGGTGTTGAGAACCCCGTAGCAGATAACTTGTCTAGGTTAGAGAATGTTCTTGATGACCCACTACCTATTGATGACAACTTTCCTGATGAACAATTAGTTGTTATAAATGCTCCGCGTAATGCTCCATGGTATGCTGATTATGCTAATTACATTGTTGCTAAATTTATACCACCTAGTTTCACATACCAAAAAAGAAAAAGTTCTTCTATGAGTTAAGAAATTACTTTTGGGATGATCCACACCTTTATAAAGAAGGGATAGATGGTGTTATTAGACGTTTTGTACATGAGCCTGAAAGGGAACAAATCCTACACAAGTTTCATTCCGAGGCCTATGGAGGACACCACACTGGAGATAGAACTGCACACAAGGTATTACAATCCGGTTTTATTGGCCTACTCTCTTCAAGGATGCTCATAAGTTTGTCTTGTCTTGTGATGAATGTCAAAGAATTGGTAATATTAGTAGACGTCAGGAAATGCCTATGAATTACTCACTTGTTATTGAACCTTTTGATGTTTGGGGTTTTGATTATATGGGACCTTTTCCAAAGTCCAACGGGTATACTCATATTCTAGTTGCTGTTGATTATGTTACTAAGTGGGTAGAAGCTATTCCAACTAGTAGTGCTAATCATAACACTTCTATTAAAATGCTTAAAGAAGTTATTTTCCCTAGATTTGGAGTCCCTAGATATTTAATGACGGATGGTGGTTCACACTTTATTCATGGTGCTTTCCGTAAACTGCTTGCTAAGTATGATGTTAATCATAGAATTGCATCTCCATATCATCCTCAGTCTAGTGGTCAAGTTGAATTAAGCAATAGAGAAATTAAATTGATCTTGCAAAAGACCGTTAATAGATCTAGAAATAATTGGTCTAAGAAACTTGATGATGCATTATGGGCTTATAGAACTGCTTACAAAAACCCTATGGGTATGTCTCCGTATAAAATGGTTTATGGTAAAGCTTGTCACTTACCTCTTGAACTAGAACATAAAGCTTATTGGGCAATTAAAGAGCTCAACTATGATTTTAAACTTGCTGGTGAGAAGAGGTTATTTGACATTATATCACTTGATGAATGGAGAACCCAGACCTATGAGAATGCCAAGTTGTTTAAAGAAAAGGTTAAGAGATGGCATGACAAAAATATACAAAAGCGTGAATTCAATGTAGGTGGCCATGTCTTGCTATACAATTCTAGCTCAAGATTTTTTGCAAGAAAACTTCTCTGTAAATGGGAAGGGCCTTACATTGTCGAGGAAGTATATCATTCTGGTGCCATCAAGATCAACAACGTTGAAGGTGGTAAACAGGCAAAGAATCAAACATCATATCTCAGGTACCCCCATAAATGTTGAAACCAATATTATCAATACCATAACTCCGGAGGAGTACATTAGGGAGACCCACCAGAACGTTTCAGACTCCGAAAAGGAATAGGTATGTGGTACAATAAGCAAACCGACTCCAAAACTTTTCCAATAGCATTTTTTCTCCGTTTTGGAATATTTAATAAATTAGCAAAATTTAAAGTAGTCCGAAAAGTGCACGAGGAGGTGACAAGCCAGGTGGGCGTGCCCTACCCCCCTAGGCATGCCCCTGTGGCTTGTGGCCACCCCGTGCACCCTATGGACTCTATTTTCTTGTAGAATACTCCTGTTGGTTGGTAAAAAATCATTATATAATTTCTCGAAGGTTTTGACCATCGTACCATGGAAAAATCCTATATTCTTGTATGTTGTTTTTTTGGGTAGATCTGAAAATATGTCGTCCCAAGAGTCCGATAGGGAGAGCTATGTATCGCATTATCTTGCCAATCCCAAGCTCTATGGGGACCTAGATCCTTATGGATTATTCTTGGAGGAGGAAGAAGAAGGCAACTATGAGGAAGAAAACTTGGATGAAGAAGAGATCCCTTTGCCTCAACCAAGAGATATGCACGTGGAGTTTAGGAAATCAAGCCTCCCAAACGCAAGGAGGAAACCCAAGGTTCTATTTATCCCTTGTTTTTGCAGGAGAGCAAGCAATAATTATGTCAAAGGATATTGAATCTCGAGTAGGAAGTTGACGATCTAAGGGAACATAATTTATGCTTAAGAGGAAACTAAACAAGCTTAAAGATCCTACTTGAACACCACCACCTCAGAAGAAAGATAACTAAACACATGGGTATGGGTGAGGGAGTCCTGGATTAGGGGGTCCTCGGATAGCTGACCATTATTCATGGGCCAGACTATATGGGCCGCAAGGCATGCATCGGAGGATCGAGGACCATCTGTGCCAAGATGGAAGCTTCATGGAGTCCAGACGTGTTCTCCAAGTTATTAGCTGTAGTTAGGCAAGTTATATCTTTGGCATGTTACCGGCCATATGTAAGCTAAGGGCACCCCCGGCATCTATATAAGCCGGAGGGTTTTAGGGCATAAGAGAACAGCTCATCTAGGGTTAGACATACGATCTCGAGGTAGATCAACTCTGTAACCTCTTACACCATCAATACAATCAAGCAGGATGTAGGGTGTTACCTTCATAGGAGGGCCCGAACCTGGGTAAACTCGTGTCCCCTTTGTCTCTTGTTACCGTCGATCCTAGTCTCACAGTTCGGAACCCCCTATCCGAGATCCGCCGGTTTTGCCACCGACAATGGGCACTCCCCTTGGCTTGTGCCAAGCTTGGGGGAGGTGCCCCGGTATCGTATACCCATCACATATTTTACTTTTATGGTTTTTCCTAGTCTGATCCTTTTGGTTATATCTTGATCTAGTAGAATAAAGTTTTTAGTATGATCTAGCTTTGAGTTTTGCTTTATGTTCACCATATGTAAGCGAGTCCGGGATTTATATAATAAATAGTTTTGAGTTGAGGGCTTTGCTTGCTGTTATGATCTTAAGAAAAAGAAATAAAAGAAGTATAGAATAAAAGCAAGGAGTATTTATGATGATCTTATGGGGAGTGATTACTTTACATATAAGAAGTATGTCGATTGAAATTTGTTGAGAGTTGACAAACATAGCGATTGGTCATTGTTGCAATTCAAAGGAAGTAATAAAGAAAGAGAGGTTCACATATAAATATATTATGTTGGACACCTTTTATGATTGTGAGCACTCATTAAAATATTATATGCTAAGAGGTTGATGTTGGACAAGGAAGACAACATAATGGGTTATGTTTGCCTATTTCCGAATAGAAGTTATATGGTTATAGATCCTTTAACATGTGACGCTTGTTTCCACCCCATATCAGCCAAAACTTCCGCACCAAGTAGAGATACTACTTGTGCATCCAAACACCCTCAACCTAGTTTTGCCATGAGAGTCCACCATACCTACCTATGGATTGAGTAAGATCCTTCAAGTAAGTTGTCATCGTTGCAAAAAGCAATAAAAATTGCTCCTAAATATGTATGATATTTTATTGTAAGGGAAAATAAGCATTGTACAAACTTGTGATGGCAAAGAGATAAAAGCGACGAACTGCATAATAAAGGTTGCTATCACAAAGGGCAATACCATGCTGCGTTCCTTTCATTAAAGGTTTGCACATCCCAAAACAAGAAGCGCATGACAACCTTTGCTTCCCTCTGCGAAGGGCTTATCTTTTAGTTTTACTTTCTAGTACTTACCTTTATGCAAGAGTCATGGTGATCTTCACCACTTCCTATATTTCGCCTTTCTCTCTTAGTAAGCGTCATGTGTTGGGGAATGGTCTAGACACATATATCCACTCGGATGTGGGTGATCATGAGTTATTTCTGTTGACATTACCCTTGAGGTAAATAATTGGGAGGAAAAACTATAAGCCCCTATCTTTCTCTATATCCAATTGAAGCTTTGACCTCATGAGTACCGCGTGAGTTAGCAATTATGAAAGACTAAAAAATGATTGAGTATGTGGATTTAGAAGCTCTTATATTGACTCTTTCCAATGTTATGATAAATTGCAATTGCTTCAATGACTGAGAGCATAGTTTGTTGGTTCTCAATAGAGTTCTTGGTTCATACTTTACCTTGTGAATGAATTGTTACTCTAGTATAAGAAATTATATATCAATAAGTATTGCTGTTCTTAAGATGATCATGATGCTCTCATGTTCGTATTTTATTTTATCGACACCTCTATCTCTAAACTTGTGGATATATTTATCGATCTCGGCTTTCGCTTGAGGACAAGCGAGGTCTAAGCATGGGGGAGTTGATACGTCCATTTTGCATCATGCTTTTATATTGATATTTATTGCATTACGGGCTGTTATTACACATTATGGTACAATACTTATGCCTTTTCTCTCTTATTTTACAAGGTTTACATGAAGAGGGAGAATGCCGACAGCTGGAATTCTGGACTGGAAAAGGAGCAAATATGAGAGACCTATCCTGCACAACTCCAAAAGTCTTGAAAAGTAATGGAGAATTATTTTGGAATAATTAAAAAATACTGGGCGAAAGAAATACCATAGGGGACCCACCAGGAGGTCACAAGTCTGGCAGGCGCGCCATACCCCCTGAACGTGCCCCTATGGCTTGTGGGCCCCCTGGCAGCCCTTCGGTGCCCATCTTCAGATATATGAAGGGTTTTGACCTAGAAAAAAAATCATAAGAGAGCTTTTGGGACGAAGTGCCGCTGTCTCGAGGTTGAACTTGGGCAGAACCAAACTAGGGCTCCGGCGGAGCTGTTTTCCCGGGGAAACTTCCCTGCCGGAGGGGGAAATCGAAGCCATCGTCATCACCAACGATCCTCTCATCAAGAGGGGGTTAGTTTCCATCAACATCTTCACCAGCACCATCTACTCTCCAAACCCTAGTTCATCTCTTGTATCCGATCTTTGTCTCAAAACCTCAGATTGGTACCCGTGGGTTGCTAGTAATGTTGATTAGTCCTTGTATTTGATGCTAGTTGGTTTACTTGGTGGAAGATCATATGTTCAGATCCTTAATGATAATTAATACTCCTCTGATTATGAACATGAATATGCTTTGTGAGTAGTTACGTTTGTTCCCAAGGACATGGGATAAGTCTTGTTATAAGTAATCATGTGAATTTGGTATTCGTTCAATATTTTGATGAGATGTATGTTGTCTCTCCTCTAGTGGTGTTATGTAAACATCGACTACATGACACTTTAGCATTATTTGGGCCTAGGGTGACAGAAGCTTAAACCCTAGTTTATGTGTTGCTTTGTAAGGGGCTGATTTGGATCCATATGTTTCATGCTCTGGTCAGATTTATCTTAATTCGTCTTTCATAGTTGCGTATTCTTGCGAGAGACGTTGATTATAAGTGGGAGGCTTGTCTAAGTAAGGGCATCACCCAAGCCCTGGTCACCTACATATCAAATTATCAAAGTAACAAACGCGAATCATATGAGCATGATGACAACTAGCTTGACAGAAATTCCCATGTGTCCTCGGGAGCGCTTTGCTTTATATAAGAGTTTTTCCAGGCTTGTACTTTGCTACAAAAAGGATTGGGCCACCTTGCTGCACCTTATCTACATTTATTACTTGCTACCCATTACGAATTATCTTATCACAAAACTATCTTTTACCGATAATTTCAGTGCTTGCAGAGAATACCTTAGTGAAAACAGCTTGTCATTTCCTTCTGCTCCTCGCTGGGTTCGACACTCTTACTTATCGAAAGGACTACAATAGATCCCCTATACTTGTGGGTCATCAAGACTCCTATCCCAGAGGTAAAACTTCAATTTTTTCTTTAGTCTCATTTCAATGAGATGTGTTGTTTTCATCGACAACGAGGCACATATGGTGACTTTCTTTTCGAGGGAACATAGTGTATTCCACTTAATCTTGGGAGACCATATCAGCATTCACCAAGGGCGTGTTTGGTAGGCGTAATTGCTGGGACTATCCCGTGGAGTCTGGATAAACAAGACCTGGCGGAGTTAAAACAAACACAAAATTAACATCTGCATTTAGTCTGGTTACCTGCATACACTCTAGGCTACATGAGGTGTCACTCTAGGCTTGCTCTTTGGTTGCCCGCTTGTGCACGCGCAAACACACAACCTGCTATTTGGTGTCATGCATTGCCTGAGTCTGGTAACCTCTTCGACACGGTGGTGAGATTACCAACACACAACGGCCTTAGGAAGAACACACATAATTGAATATAAACCAGATATAAATGTTGTGCCACACATAACGGATTAGTTCAAAATAGCAGTTTGATACTAAAGTAAAGCGGTTGGAGCATGTCGGGTTGTCTTAGGGGTTCATGGCAAAGGCGTCACCGTGCTTCCCGCACCTAGTCACCACTTCAATGCCATCCTCATTGAATACGATGACCTTCAACATGTCAGGAGTGAGAAGCTTAAAGATCACCATGAAGCCTATCTTGATCTAATGGGCAACGATGAAGGTGGTCCAACCCTGATCGAGAGTGACCCCGCCATTCAACAACAGACATTCATCCTCTAGGGGCAGCTGGTGTTCCTCTTCAGCTTGAATAACTGTGGAAACAAGAGAAAGTGTTCATGAAGTCTAGCGACATAGATATGGCCTCCAGCCAGGGGGCCATGATCACCTTGCAAAAGTTGGTTGGCCCTCCCACCTCATGGTAGTGGCCATAGTTCTGGCGCTTGCTACTGGAGGGCTCCTCTGGCTAGTCATCATCCATGCCAGGGCTCTGGACGGGCGTCACCTCTAAGGGCAACACCACGTCCTTTCCCTTGTCTTGATCCTTTGGTGACACCACCTCCTTCCCCTTGCTCTCCGTGTCGATCTACATTATGAAGAAGTTCAAACGGTTAGGATATGCAATATGAACGTTGCAACATCGTCATTAAAACCTATCGCCCAGAACCCATTTATTTACCTAGCCCGACGGTCACAACTCCACCTCTCTATCTCTCACTCTTCCTCCAACCCATCGACATGAACTCTGGCAACAAGTCGAACCCCAACCCCATCCCCAACCCCTTCCCTTGGGGCATTGGATGGAGGGCATTCTTCCTAGGGTGCTCCCTCGGTGACCGCACCAAGTTAGAGAACATCATGAAAGTGTGCTCAAACTTCAGTAGCATGGAAGTGCTACTTAAAGAGTCAGACGCCGTGGTGAAGAAGGCCACAACGGTCGAGTTGGAGACATCGATTCTTGACCCAGCGAAGGGCGCTATGTCAGTGGACATACTTCGCTGGGCCATGAATCAGGCCGACTCTGGCGATGCTGGAGAGAGGGCAAAGTGGGCCAAGTATAGACATCACCGACGTCCTCATGAACACCATGCGTCTGTGTACTTCACCACAAACACTGTGGTGGTGCCACTGGACGAGGATCAAGAACCGATGGCTATGGAGGTGGAAGAAGATACGGTGGCCATGATTATGAGGGCGCCGGATCCCAGACACCGAAGCATGCCCTTTGAGCTGGACTCCGAGGAGGAAAACAGATAGAGAATACCAAGACCAAGGACAAGGCCACCCGCCGCTCCAATCTCTTCGGGGTATTCGAGGATAAGATCTATGTGTACTGTGTAAGATGAACCCTAATCCCCACCCTATTGTACTCAATGTGAATAGGGAATCTCTTTATTTACCGCTAGTCATGACAATGTTATGATACCCTAATCCCGGTTCCCCTAACGCGGATCGAACCTAAACTCAAATCAAATGCAAATTAGTAGGGGCGGAGGGGAAAATTGCTTACCGCCATTGCCGATGTGCTGGGGTGTGGATGCCGGTGAAGTTGGCCAGAGGTCAACTTGTTGTTCTTTGATCTGCTGCATGCTCCGCCACCGTAGGTGAGTGGAAGGAGGGGAGAGTGGAGATGGGAGAGAGAGTGGTGAGGGAAGGTGAGGGTAATAACTGCCAACGCTTCGGGAAGAACCGCAACTTCTCGAGGGTGGCTCCTCACGTGTAACCCCCGCCGACCACGTGCCTCGATAGGGCCTGGCTCGTGAGAAACTGCCAATTCAAGCATGCCTCGCGATATAGACCCACAGCTTCTTTAAAGTTTGCGCTATGCAGGACAAATAGTGTATTCAGGCAACCAATCAGCCTGCAAGACAGTAACAAAGTCCGGGCAACACTCACCCACACATGGAGGGGGTCAATAGCACCCATAGCAATCTAGGCCAAAGCAAGCGCGTTCCAGTGACGAAACATTGGATTCATAGAAAACAAAAGAGACACGAGACAAGCTTCTTGCTTATATGAAAAGAACTACCAGCTCTGCAGTGTCGTAGTCCTGCCCATTAAGTAAAGAAATCATCTTGGCACAAATGGTGACTTGGTCAACCTTGAAACTCTACAAATTTGACATGCTCTTCAGTAGGTGTTACAATGTTCTAGGCTCGATAACCGCCATCACTCTTTCTCATGTAGGCTAGGCCGTGACACTCGGACATGACGAGTATTGCCAAACTAAATTGTCGTCGTCTACCATGCCTGCCATTTCTTGCGCCCATGAGAAGCAATACAACGTTGTCGATGGTATATGCCGCTACATGCTCCTAGTAGCAGATCGTATGGTGGATCGATGAGGGCGTTATTTGAGGGCTTATCGTAGGGCTTTGTCAGGTGCTACTTTGGTGCTCAATCACGGACATTGTGGAATATTCTCAGTAAACTTGCTATTCATGAGATTATTCTAGGTCATCCCGCTGACCATGTTCTAAAAATCATGCTACATAATTTATTTCAACACTGGGTACTCTTGGGGAAAGCTAAGGACAAGATAGCTGGCAAATTAAGCAAGTACATTCCATCATCGGACATACCCCTCTATCCCGAGAACATATCTAGTGCACCGGTCCTTGTGGTGCTATCGATGCACCAGATGCATTAACACATTTTTAACCATTTCAAAAAATCTGAGAAAAATAGCACATTGGCATAACATCAATGTATGTTGTCACAAATTTTCATAAGAAAATTAAAAACATTGCTCTAGATACAAAAATGACAAGTTTGGCGTCAATGTGATAAAGGGCCAAATCTAAAGGCCAACTTGTGGTACATATTGTTCAATGTAGAATTTCTCATTTTTGTATGTGAAATTATTTTTTGATTTTTTATGCAAGCATACATTATTGTTATGTGAATGTTCTAATTTGTTTTTAGTATTTTTGAACGTTTGAAAATGTGCTAAAAAAATTCCGGTGCACCGGTAGCACCACAAGACCGGTGCCCCAGATACTTCCTCCCCCTCCCATAGCACATGTTCAGACCAAGACATAGTCCTTTTTTCTTTTATTTGATAATTCTGCTCCTTAATGTTCCTTAGTCTGAGTTCATGTGAGCTCGGGTGACCACTGAAAATAAAAAGAAACAATATTTTGTAACTTTTGCTAAACATCCATAAATGTGGTTTCATCATAGAAATTTGCACACATATGAAACACATATCAATATTTGTTGGCATTTTTTTAGAGTTCTTCATTTTTTTCTACATTTTGGAATTTTAGTATTCACCTGAGCTCACATGAGTACGAGCTAAGAAGAGGACTTTCGTTGTACCGCAGTCGTATTTTATTTCAGCTACTTGTTTTTCTTTTCATTTTTCTTATAATTTTGAAGTTTGTATGGCTTCTGTGACCTATTGGTTGGCTTTAGTTTAAAGCTGGACGTTATTTGTGCCTCTTCTTTGAGGATCATACTCTCGTGCCCTGCATGAGGAGTCTCTCTCTCTCTCAACAGGCTTTTGCCCCGCTTTATAGATAAAGCAACATAACAGAGTACACGACTGAACAATATAGTATGGTGAGGAGGCCCTCTTACAAAGCAGATCAAAAGGTACAAAAATAACCTAGAACAAGCTACCAACTCGTCAATACCCAACTGAAGACTCCCGAGCTCCACGACAACGCCCCTAAGAAGGTGACGACACAAAGCACCGCCATTGTCGAGTCCAAGAAGACAGAGGTTTTCACCCGGAACCCTAGCATAAAGAGCCCCACGACGACGGCTCCAAGAAGCACGCGACACCCATAGGCAGCGCCGCCGGCGGCGCCATATAGCATGAAGCTTTCGCTCGGACACTTGCCAATGCCACCAAGAGGGGTCGCGATCACCATCACCATCTTCACGAGCATCAGCCCATCCTCACTAGATCTGGGCACTGCTAGAGCAGGCCAAGGCCTCCCACTACTCTACCCCTTTCCGCCCACACGACCAAGAAGTAGAGTCACCACCGCCACTAGAGAGCCTGCCGGGAAGCTAACCGTGAGGCCCAATATCCGAGAATGTCGCCTCGGCATCCATGACCCCGTACTCCACCTGCCATCCACATCACGACCCCCGCCATGGCAGTAGGAATGAAAGAGACCATCTTTCAATCCTAGCCCAGCATCAACCACTAGGTCTGTAGCGCCTCCACAGTAGGAAGCACTCACGCCAACCTCCCCAAACGGTCCCAGTGGACCATGGGTATGCAACCTCGTGATTGCCGACGGCCGCCAACGTGCACCTCGAACGACGCTAAACCCATGGCCACCAGAGCTGATCCATCCGACGACACGACATCACCCGAAGAGCTGAACTCGGATCGACGCCATGGGCAAGCGGGCAACACGAAGAGCACAACACGAGGAGGAGCCACGCGGACCAAGTCAACCCCTCGTATCACCGCACCAGGCGCTATCCACCACCAACGACTAGAGCCACACCGACCACCCCGCCGTTGACCACCACCGAAGGACGCAGTCTAGGTTAACAGCCCATGCCAAGCGCAGCCCGTGGCGCCTGCCATCACTAGACACCAGCCAAGGCTAGATCTGGCGGGGGGCTGCAGGCCCACCACCACCAGAGAGCGCCACAGAAGGGGCCAGCCACCGAAGCCAGCAACCGGAGCTAGTCAACTCCTGCAGCGAGCCGGAGCCCCGTCACCACAAAGGCTCGAGCCCCCCCGCCCGTGAACCGAGTCACCACAAAGGCTCAAATAACTTTACCTACAAATTGGCAGAGAGATAGATAGATAGATAGATAGAGAGAGATGAGAGATGAAATTTAGTATATATAAATGTTCCAACTATATGCGGAGCATTGTCACAATAATGTGGTACACATAGTTGGTTTAGTTTTAGTTTGAAGAGGTCTACCGGAATCTGCTAGAGCAACTGAACCACTTCCACAATTGCACTTGCCAACAACAGACCTAAATAAGATAATCAAACACAATCCTAAAGGGAGCCAAATATCCAAAACAAAGAAGCAACAATAGAAGGACCGCATGCATAGAAGCAAGAACGCAAAAGCTATAATTGCATTCACAAGTATGTTTACAGTTACGGAGAAAAATACACATGGATCAACCAAAACAGGATACAAGAAAATAAGTTGTTAAAAATTCGTATCAAACTTTACAATGGAGTTGGCTGCTAACTCTTCTAACTGAATTAACATAAATTTTTATCAGTAGCCACTAAAGTCTGATCAAACAGAATTGTGAAATTCTCTAATCATCAAAAGGCTCCTTAAGTTTAATTGAACCACTCATAAATTGCAGTAATGTATTTTGAAACACTCATAAATTGTAGTAAAGTATTTTGAACACTTAGTCTATGTGGTTCATGGTAGCTAGTGATCGTATTTTTATATTTTCGGGAAGCAAGTCTAGCTTACTTGGTTGGGAAAACTGATGTACATGTACAACCCCAGCAACCTGGGTTCAAGTCCTCCCAATATGACCTCAGGTTCTTATTTAATTATACCGTTTAATATTTTCTGGCATGGAAGAGAACACTGACTTGTACTGTATACAATTTACAAGCTCCTATCAAATACTTATATTTTTTTGGGAAAGGAGGATAGCCACCAGCCTCTGCATCTGGAAGATGCACGCAATCACTCTATTAATTATTCATAAAGGTCTTACAAAGTAATACATCAATATGCCTAAAGCCGTCATCTTGAGAACATCCGTCGCTACTCCTATCCATTGATGAAGGGGTGCAGAAAGTCTGAGCCAAATACCCAGACTTCTCACCTAATCCTAACATATAAAACCAGAGGCCCTGATACGTCTCCATCATATATGCTTTTCCAAACTCTTTTGCCTTTGTTTTGGACTCTAATTTTCATGGTTTGAATGGAACTAACCCGGCTTGACCCTATTTTCAGCAGAATTGCCTTGGTGTTATTTTTGTGCAGATTAAGAAGTTCTCGGATTGACCTAAAAATTTAAAGAGAATATTTTTGGAATTAATAAAAAATACCAGTGAAAGAATCAACCGGAGGGGGGCCACCCACAGGTGGCAAGCCTGCCAGGTACGACCACCCCCTGGTCGCGCCTAGCAGGCTTGTGGGGCCCTTGCTGCTCCACCGACCTCAATTATACTCCTATTTATTCCTATTCGCTAAGAAAAAAATCAAGGAGAAGAGTTCATCACGTTTTACGATATGGAGCTGCCGCCACCTCTTGTTCTTCCTCGGGAGGCCAGATCTAGAGTCCGTTTTGGGCTCCGGAGAGGAGAAATCGACGCCATCGTCATCACCAACCAACCTTCATCACCAATTCCATGATGCTCTCTGCCGTTCGTGAGTAATCCCATCGTAAGCTTGCTGGACGATGATGTGTTGGATGAGATTTATCATGTAATCGAGTTAGTTTCGTTAGGGTTTGATCCCTAGTATCCACTATGTTCTGAGATTGATGTTGCTATGACTTTGCTATGCTTAATGCTTGTCACTGGGGCCCGAGTGCCATGATTTCAGATCTGAACCTATTATGTTTTCATGAATATATATGTGTTCTTGATCCTATCTTGCAAGTTGTAGATACCTATTACGAGTTATGATCCGCATCCCCCAGGGTGACAAGAACTAGGATTCTTTCTGGTGATTACCGTAGTTTAAGGATTTCATGTATTCACTAAATGCTAATGCTTTGGTCAGGTTCTCTATTAAAAGGAGGCCTTAATATCCCTTAGTTTCCATTAGGACCCCGCTGCCACGGGAACGTAGGACAAAAGATGTCATGCAAGTTCTTTTCCATAAGCATGTATGACTATATATGGAATACATGCCTACATTACATTGATGAATTGGAGCTAGTTCTGTGTTACCCTATGTTATAACTGTTGCATGATGAATGCTATCTGACATAGTTGTCCATCACTAATCCATTGCCTATGAGTTTTCCACATATTGATCTCTACTAAGTTACTTCTCCGTTGCTACTGCTACAATCGCTGCAAAACTACTATTGTTACTTTTACTACCGTTACCGTTACTTCCATACTACTTTGCTACTGAATACTTTGCTGCAGGTATTAAATCTTTCAGGTGTGGTTGAATTGACAACTCAACTACGAATACTCGAGAATATTCTTTGGATCCCCTTGTGTCAAATCAATAAATTTGGGTTGAATACTCTACCCTCAAAACCTTTTTCTGGCGCCGTTGCCGGGGAGCATAGATCTATTCTCTTAGTCACTTGGGATTTATATCTGTTGATCACTATGAAGAATCTGAAAGATCCAAAAACCAAGATCTATCCCTCTACTACGAGGGAAGGTAAGGAACTGCCATCTAGCTCTGCACTTGATTCACCTTCTGTTATGAGTAAGTTTGCGACACCATCACCTGCTCGTAATTCAGATATGTCGCAAGTAATTGATGATGCCGCTTCTGCTATGCATGATGCTTATGATGATACTTTGCTTGATAATACTGTGCCACTGGGTGAATTTATTGATGAACAAATTGCTAGAGCCAATGCTGAAAATTATGATACTTCAGAAACTGATGAAATTATTGAAACTGAACACTATGAGACACCTGCTAGACCTAGCTCTCCTAGATATGAATTGCCTGATATTCCCGAGGGTTATGTTATGGAAGGAGAGGTAGCTAGGGACTTTCTTGCTCGAATGATAGAGATGATCTTAAGAAACTGCTATGCAAGTGGAAAGAAAAATCTTTGAATGCTAGAATGAAATATGATCCTAAGTTTGCCACTTCACCTATCTTTGTTACTGATAAGGAATATGTCGAATATTTATTAATTACTCTGGTTGAATCTGATCCTTTCCATGGTTATGAATCTGAAACTGTTGTGGCACATCTTACTAAATTGAATGATATAGCCAGCCTATTTACTCATGAGGAAAAAACTCGTTATTATTATATCCTTAAGTTGTTTCCTTTCTCGTTAAAGGGTGATGCTAAGATATGGTTTAATTCTCTTGCTCCTGGTTGTGTGCGTAGCCCCCAGGATTCGATATATCACTTCTTTGAAAAGTATTTTCCTGCCCATAAGAAACAAGCTGCCCTGTAAGGAATATTTAACTTTGTGCAAATTGAAGAAGAGAGTCTCCCACAAGCTTGGGGGAGGATTATTCAATTACTTAATGCTTTGCCTGATCATCCTCTCAAGAAAAATAAAATACTTGATATCTTTTATAATGGACTAACCGATGCTTCTAGGGACCACCTAGATAGTTGTGCTGGTTGTGTTTTCAGGGAACGAACGGTTGAACAAGCTGAAATACTATTGAATAATATTTTGAGCAATGATAATGATTGGACTATTCCCGAACCATCTTCGAAGCCAACTCCAAAGAAAAGAGGTATTCTGTTTCTCAGTCCTGAAGATATGCAAGATGCAAAGAAATCTATGAAAGAAAAAGGTATTAAAGCTGAAGATGTTAAGAATCTATGACCTATTGAAGAAATACAAGGTCTTGATAACCCGACACAGGTAGTAGAGGTAAATTCTCTTCGTAGATTTGATGAAAGCGATATTCCTTATAAAATGTCTGCTAGCCAATGCTTGGATGAGTTTGATAATTTTGTTGTTAAGCAAGAAAATTTTAATGCTTGTGTTAGTAGACAATTGAAACATAATGCTTTCATGCTTGATCACTTAGGTGATTATATGAGTAGAACTATCAATGATCCCAAACTGATTAGTAAACATGCTTCCATGGTAACTACTCAGGTAGAACAAGTACTCAAAGCTTAGAATGATTTGCTTAATGAGATGAATAGTAAGAACAATGATCATCCTATTAAAGTTGTGACTAGATGTGGTAGAATGACTCAGGAACCTTTGTATCCTGAGGTCCATCTTAAGAGAATTGAGCAATATTCTCAAAGAATTAATACTAATGCACCTAGTCATTCCAATAATAAGAGGAATAAGGATGATGATAGAACTTTGCATGCTGCTAGTGAGCCTGTTACAGATACACCTGAAAACCCAAATGATATTTCTGTTTCTGATGCTGAGACACAATCTGGTGATGAACATGAGCCTAGTGATAATATTAATGATGATGTTCATGTTGATGCTCAACCTAGTAATGATAATGATGTGGAGAATGAACCTACTGTTGATCTTGATAACCCACAACCTAAGAATAAAAGAGATGACAAAAGAGATTTTGTTGCTAGGAAGCATGGTAAAGAAAGAGAACCATGGGTTCATAAACCCATGCCCTTTCCTCCTAAACCATCCAAGAAAAAGGATGATGAGGATTTTGAGCGCTTTGTTGAAATGCTTAGACCTGTCTTTTTGCGTATGCGCTTGACTGATATTCTGAAAATGTCTCCTTATGCTAAGTATATGAAAGATATTGTGACTAGTAAAAGGAAGATACTAGAAGTTGAAATTTCCACCATGCTTGCTAATTATATTTTTAAGGGTGGAGTACCAAAGAAATTAGGAGATCCAGGAATACCAACTATACCATGCTCTATTAAAGGGAATTATGTTAAAACTTTTTTATGTGATTTGGGAGCTGGTGTTAGTGTTATGCCTTTCTCTTTATGTCGTGGACTTGATTTGAATAAGTTGACACCTACTAAAATCTCTTTGCAAAGGGCTGATAAATCAACTGCTCTACCTATCAGTATTTGTGAGTATGTACCTGTCATAGTTGCAAATGCTATTATCTTAACGGACTTTGTTATTCTTGATATTCCCGAGGACGATAGTATGTCGATTATCCTTGGTAGACCCTTTTTGAATACTGTAGGGGCTGTTATTGATTGCAAGAAAGGCAATGTCACTTTTCATATTAATGGTAATGAGCATATGGTACACTTTGCGAAGAAACAACCTCAAGTTCATAGTATCAACTCCATTGAAAAAATTCCAACGATTATTATTGGAGACTTTCAATCCCCTCTTCCTACTGTCAAGAAGAAATATGATATACTTATTGTTGGGGATAAGCATATCCCCATTGAGGTAACTTAGTGATTATTCAAAAAATACTCCAGTTTCATGTTACTCGAAAGAAGTTCGTTAATAAGACTTGATCAACCTTATTGATGCATTCTTTTTGATGAGCATGAGCTGGTTGAATTTAGAAAGCACAACTTTCTATACCCAACCTTTACTTTCTGTTAGTTAGATTAAATTAAATAAAGATGCTATTATTTTTCTGTTTTCTGGGTTTTTCGTGCAATAGAAAATTGACCTGAAAATAGAAGTTCGTCAAATGCCCTGAAAATGTAGTATGATGTTTTGTGGAATATTTAAAAATATCTGGCACTGAACACACTGCAGGGGCTGCACCAGTGGGTCACAAGCCCACAAGGCGCGACCACCCCCTGGCCGCGCCTAGCAGGCTTGTGGGTCCCACGTGCCCCCCTTCACTTATTCCAGCACCCATCCACTTCATCTTCCTCCATAAAAAATCCCACCATTGCTCAAACCCGTGTTCTAGCTCATTTTGCTGCCATTTTTGATCTCCTTGTACAAAGCTTCATTCGCAAAACTGTTTTGGGAGATTGTTCTTCGGTATGTGACTCCTCCAATGGTCCAATTATTTTTTGTTCTGGTGCTTTATATATTCCATTTTTTTGCTGCTGTGGTGACCTTGTTCTTGAGCTTGCATGCCAAATTTTTATGGTCCCAAGTAGTTTTGATGCATGATATAGCCTCTAGGCACTTGTGGGAGTAGTTTCTATGAGTTTTGTTCACTTTTATCACTAAAAATTTCAGAATTTTTCAGAAAAAAAGAAAAATTTGAGGAGGGTGTTTCAAGGGGGTTCCTCGAGCAAAAAGGCCCCAAGACTCGCGATACGGGAACCCGACCTTGAAACACCGAGGGAAGCACAAGTACGACCTTGTGAATGGCCATTGGATCAATTTATGAGTGATGCCGGTTTCAAGGAAGAGTTCTACCAATACACAAGAAATGCTGGCCTTCTGGAATTCGTTTTGGACAAATGCAAGCAAGACTATCAACTCACAGGTTCTTTCGTACGGAGGTTTGAATTTTCGCTCAATCGTAATAAACGTTCCGTCCTATGTGACCTTTATGGCAAATCATATACCTTGGACATATAGGTTTTTAACCATGCATGCAAAATTCCAGAATGGGGCAGCTATAGTGATCCGCACAAAACTGAACATAATGATTTTCTTGCTAGCATCACCGTCGGAGAAACTAGAAATATTACATAGGCCACCGTGGGGAGCATTCATTTTCCTGCTATACATTATTTTGCTCTATTCATAGGTAGATGTATTAACGGTAAAACTGAGCATAGCCACCTTTGTGCAACCGATCTCAGTATTCTTAAGAGTGCAGTAAAGGGTGAAAGGCGATATAACTTAGGAGCCATTATTGCTAGAAGGTTGCATAATAATGCTAAGGATGAAGATTTATTTGGTGGGATTTATGCTACTCATGTAGCTAATTATCTTGGGGTACCCATAAGGGCAAATGATATTGAGTTACCACTTGCTTTTATTGATTATGAGGCTTTGGTACGTTTTCAGTTTCTTGAAAGGAACGAACAATCCCTCCAGTACCGACTAATTTTTGATAGACAACGCGCTGTCCATGTTACCTTTCCTGCTCCTGCCTTCTTTAACTTTGAGGAAAAACAAAGATACTTTATAACCAGAGAGGAGGCAAACGAGTACGAGAGAAATACAGAAGTAGCTCGCCTTCACGCTGCAGTCATTCAAGCGGTGGCCGCCTGTCACGCCCAAGATGATGTCCTATCCTTATTTTGGCACAAGGGCCTCGACGGGGATAGAAGCGCATCTCGATGCGTTCGCAAGAATGGATATCATTACAAGTACATGTACAAAAGAGATGAGTATATGGAATTGGCTTACACTTGCCACAAGCTACATCAGAGTCACATCAATACAACAACATACTCAAACATCATACAGAAGAGCAGGGTCCGACTACGGACGAAATCAAACGATAAAATGACATCCACCCTTGCTATCCGAGGCTGCCGCCTGGAACCCATCCAAGATTGAAGAAGAAGAAGAAGAAGAACTCCAAATCAAATCAAGCAACGCGCTCACGTCAAATCATCGCATTACCTGTACCTGCAACTGTTGTTGTAGTAATCTGTGAGCCACAGGGACTCAGCAATCTCATTTCCAAGGGTATCAAGACTATTAAAGCTTAATGGGCGAGGTATGGTTAAGTAGTGAGGCTGCAGCAAGCGACTAAGCATTTATTTGAGTGGCTAACTTACGAATACAGAAAGTAAAGTATGGTGGTCTACGCATAACAGACGTAAACTAGTAATGATCACTAACTGATCCTGAACACCTACTTACGTCAATCATAACCCGACCATGTTCTCTTTCGGATAAGAACTCACGAAAAGAGACAGTCATGGTTACACACATAGTTGATGTATTTTATTAGAGTTTACTTCAAGTTTGCTATGACCGGGTGTTAAACAAAATATGCAAGTTTTCCACATAACTGCGGGCACGACTTCTCGAAAAGATTTAACCCTGTAGGGGTGCTCCAACTCATCCATCATAAATTAACCACACACAACGGGAATAACCTCAACCACGGATCTCGTGATCATCCTAGGCAATTCCAAAGGAAATCCGCCACCTCGAGATACCCCGAAGAATAATCGGAATTCCTCACTCAAGACGTTCGAGAAAGGTAAAACAAATCCAGCAAGGCCGCCCGGCGTGTCGACGATCCCGATAGGAGCTACCTATCTCGTTCTCAGGACACGACGGATGAGCGATTGTTACCACGCCAAACACCGAGTTGCCCTGGGTAGCGTTAATAAGCTGCTCTGGGTTGGACCAACACTCATGAGGAGCACTGGCCCGGGGGTTGATTAATTATCCACGGGTCCGGAAAGTCCCTATGCAAGTTCATTAATTATTAGGCAAATGTAGTAGCAATGTTGGGCCTTGCCAGACACGCTTTATTCTAACCCGAAAATCAAGGGGGTCCCCATAACAACCCCGAGCATATTAGGAGCGCTCAATTATGGAACATAACACCGGTTCACAAGTAACTAGGGGCGGCAAGAGTGGAACAAAACACCAAGCAAAAGGCCAAGCCTTCCACCTTTACCAAGTATATATGTGCATTAAATTAAATAGCAACAATATTGTGATATAACAAAAGAATGTCCATGTCGACACATGGAAGCAATCTCACCTGCAGCTAGAAACGCTATAAGAAGGGCTGAGTAAGCGGTAACATAGCCAAACAAAGGTTTGCTGGGATGTGGAGGGGTTAGAGGCTTTTCATGGCAATGTTGTGAGGCTTGACAAACAAGTGGTAGGTAGCGAGACATAACGATAAAAGAGGGACAACTAGCATGGCAATGATAGTAATGGTATCCAGGGAAATGAGTCATCTTGCCTGAGATCCCGCTCGGAAGAAGATCGAGTCCATGAAGAAGATGAGCCAACGTAGTTGAACGAATCCTCACACTCCGAACGCTTTTGGAACTCTATCGAGAAGAAGCAATCTGAAACAAACAATTAACACAAGATACACCACAACATATGCATGGCACAATGCACAAACAATTATGATGCATGACCGGTTTAATATGCAATGCATGTCAAAACACAACAATCAAATACTACACATTAAGTGAAGCTCAATATGCAACGGGTTGCATATTGACGACACTCCACGTTCGACTTATTTAGTTCATGTCGTTTAGGTACTCATTAGTATTAAATGTTGTTAAACATGGCAATAGGTGAAGCATAAGTAAACTATCTATCTAGGCATCTTAAATAAGGTCGGAAACAACTTATAGCATTTCCGAAATGACCTCATATGTTAATTTTGAAATTGGTCCAGATCTGAACTAAACATATTTTATATTTGTTAAACAACAGAATAAAGCATACCATGCAATTCTACATGTCATTCTAGTCGATTTACATATAAAGAACATCTCAAACGGAGCTACGGTCTAAAAGATATGAGCAACACAAGATGCACATGTCATGAATGCAAATGCATGGAAAATACCATCACAAACATTTCAAATCATGAATACAGAAAGTTATTATGAAGCTACATGTGATTCTAATCAAGTTTCATATATGGCATGTCCAAAACGGAGCTACGGTTCAACCACAAACTCCAAAACAAGTTTTAGTTGAAATCTGCCCAAAACAACAAGATAGCATTTTGCACACATGAAAACAACAAGCTACAATATTCTAAAATGCACAAACTAAGCATGGGGCAGTAGCATACAATATCCACTTCATTTCATCTTCACATATCATATTCAAAACATGCATGGATCACATGGTAGGAAGCTCACAAGGTGGCTACTTGAAAACAGTTTCAGACTTAGTGAAAATAGCAGGTTTTGACAGTGCAGTTTTATCATGAAGGTATAGTGATAGCAGTGAAACTATATGCTATAGGTCATATTATGGCATGAAACTTAACAGCATAGTAAAGGACAATATCAACTACAAATAACTCCATTACACCTACCACAAAAGAGTTCTAGATCACTAGCAAAACACATGGCAAGACAGCAACAAAATATAACAGATTCCAGACTTACAAATATTTTAGCATCTCAAAACAGCAGAATTTTATAGCAAGTTGACAACAACGAAATAACACTTAAACATGCATTTCTAAGGCAAACAAAATGTCCAGGGGGCTAGGACACATATCAAAGGGCAATACTCATGTTCAAAATTATCCATATCATGCACGAATTAAATTCCATGAAAATGACAAAAGGGCTTCACGGCATAAATGACATGCACACAAAATGCTCAAATGACAAAACTAAATGCACAGCTAAATCACATGGATTTTTCTACCCCGAAAACATATATGATATGCATAGGTTCATGTGGAAAATTAATCACAATTAAATATGCGAGTATTAGGCCTAATCACCTTATAGCACTTCATTAATGCAAATAAAATGCAAACATGATGCCGATAATTTTATCATGCATGAAAATACGATGTCGATGAGATGAAGATCTTTAATATGTGATCTTATTAATTTTGATGCACGGTTAAATGATGATGATAAGGCAATTAAATGGCAATTATGCAAAATGGCATGTTAACTATTTTTAACATGGATGCAACTAGCATATTATTAAACTACATATTTTTCTAACCATTTTACATGTATAAAATATTTTCATACGATGAACGGATAATTTATATAGACGTTAAAAATGCAATAGGGCCAACACACGGAAATAATAAAAACAAAACGCAGGGGGGCTAGCTGGGCTCCCCCTGGCCACTTGGGCCGGTCGCTGGCAGGGGAGGCTAGCGCTGGGCGAGTGGGGATCTGGCAGGGGGCACCTGGGCCCATGCGGCGCTGGAGCGGGGTCAACGGGCTCGGGGCGAGCGCGTCCTCGCTCGATCCCGCGGCAGGGAGGACCGCGGCGGCGGCTGGCAACCGATGGCGGGGCTCGGGGTGACTGGAGGAGGCGGATCCGATGGCGGCGGCGGTGGATCTGGCCGAAGGAAGGTCCGGCGGCGGTGGGCTGCGGCCGGCGGCGGCGACCTGCGGGAAGAGAAGCCGGCGGGGTGAGAAGGGAGAGGAGAGGGAAGGGAAGGAGAGGAAAGGGAAGGAGAGGGCGGCGAGCAACGGGCTGGCTCCGGCGGCAGGGGCGGCCGATGGTGGCACGGGGGGTCCGGCGGCCTCCGGTGGCTGCGGCTCCGGCCGGGCGAGGACGGGCGAGCGAGGCCATGGGCACAACGCCATGGAGCACAGGGGAGCTCGGGAACGGGCCCAGATGGGCTTTCCCAGGCTCAGATGGGCTCGGGCGGGCCTGACGGCTGGAGGAGGGAGAAGGAGAGGTTTGGCACGGGATTCTATGAGGGATTAGGGTTGGCTGCCCAATTAGGAAGGGGAGGGGGCTATATATAGATTAGGGGCTAGGGTTAGCAGTTCCTGTCCGTTTTTCGGACCGCCGGATGCCGATTCGACGGTCCGAAAGCGGAGGGGCTACGAATGGCTGTGTAGAGGGGCTAGGTGGGGAAGAGAGGAAAGTGCGGACCGTGACACGAAGGTTTTTTAAAACACTGACAAACGTCCGATAATAAACCGATAACCTCACTGCTATGACTGTCTGACGGGGTATCAAACGGACTCGGAACGCGACGAAATTCGGCAGGCGGCCTACCTACAATATAACAAGACCGCACGCCGAGTTTCGACCCAATACAAGAATATTTTTATGCGCTTTAAAAACGGTTTTATTTAATGATGCCACAGGCGCGTGCATGTGTGATTGGTCTCGAAACGGGCAACGGCAAGAACGGAGAGAACCGGCAAATACGAACGGATGCAACTTTTCAAAAACGGGTGACGATGCTATGCAGATGATGCGAATGATGTGATGATGAATGCGACAACCAGATGAAACACAAACGAGAATGGAAATAAAAGGGGAATCTTCTAGAATATTCTAGAGTGTCGGTCCCGGGCTGACACACCGCCGCAGCCCAACACAACCCCGGCTATGACTTCAGATATTACCCAAGCCATCCATGGCCCCAGACCAACTTAGGCCAAAAGTCTAAGCTTGGGGGACTACGTATCTCTCACCGATATTACATTTATGTTTTCACACTTTAGTAGTCGGTGTTCATACTCTTTCATTGTACCATCCATGGTAGTCTATTTCCTTGTTTCGCTTTCTTCTTATGTGTTTAATTTACTTTGAGAAAAATACAAAAAAAATAGTTCTAGCTTTACCTTCTAGTTGCTTAGTTGTAGTATTAAAATAAAAACCCAAAAAGAGTTTTCGTTCTTCTTTTGCTTGTTGGGAGCTTTCCCGTGTAAATAGTTTTTCTCATTCTTGTTTTAAATTTCCTTCCTTTGGGTCGTAAGGAGAAGACCACAATGAAAATGTTGAGTGGCTCTCATATGCATAATTTTTTATCAATCATAGAGCCCATATTACCTTGCCTTCTCCTTTGAGATATTGTTTGCAGATTCCAGCTTAGTCCAATGCACGTGCACCCTTATTATTATCCACACCGTTTGGTCGTGCAAGTGAAAGGCAATAATGACGATATTTGATGAAAAGATTGAGATGGAGAAAAGCTGGTATGAACTTGACCTATCTTGCTTTTGTAAATATGATTAGCTCATCGTTCCAAATCCAGTTCATTATGGGTGAAACATATTTGCAATGACAATTAGAGATTATAGTTATTCATGCCATGCTTAATTAGCTAAGAGTGGATAATGGTTTGTCTTGTGTGCCAACATGCATATTAAAATGGTTGTGATGTAGTATGATGGGATGGTATCCTCTTCCGAACGATTCAAGTGGCTCGACTTGGCACATGTTCATGCATGTAGTTGAAACAAAATCAACATAGCCTCTACGATATTATTGTTCATAGTGATTTATATCCTACTCATGCTTGGATTCAATGTTGCTTAATCTCAAAGCATGTTGATGACTGTGTCACTCTCTTGTTGGTCGCTCCTCAGTCTTTTGCTAGCCTTCACTTGTACTAAGCGGGAATACTGCTTGTGCATCCAATTCCTCAAACCAAAAGTTCTTCCATATGAGTCCACCATACCTGCCTATATGCGGTATTTACCTGCTGTTCCAAGTAAATTTGCATGTGCCAAACTCTAAACCTTCAAATAAACATTCTGTTTTGTATGCCCAAATTGCTCATGTGGCGACTGGGCTGTCACTATTTTCCATGCTAGGTGGGTTATTCTCACGATATGTGTTGATTCACTATCATTCACGAGAAAGTGGCTAGTAATCGGGATGCACAATTCCATGCTCGAAATAAAATCAAAATATAATTAAACAAAACTCCCAGAGGACTGTGTTTGTATGGACAGTACCAGTAGATTCGGCTCGCCGTGGAGTGTGACTGATTGGTGGAGGGGGAATAAAAACTTTATCATTCTGTTTAGGAACCGCCTATAATGTATCTAGCATGGAAAATGTTGAAAACCTCTTGGTCGTTATGTGAGCAATTAAAGCACACCTCTCGAAAATTATTACTCATCTCTGTTTAAAAACTCGAGCTCTCGCACCTCTGCAAATCAATGCTTCCCTCTACGAAGGGCGTTACCATTTACTTTATTGTTGAGTCATCCTCTTCTCATAAAAGGCACCAGTTAGATTGCACCACCGTCATCTGTATGCTTTGATGTTAATTGATATTGATTATGAGCATGACTGGATCTCTTCCACCGTGAATTACAATGTCTATTCAGTCTTTGTTCTTTAGAGGTACTCTGCATTTATGTTTTGTGGTCTTAGAAAGTCCTAGCGAGATATCATTCCATCATATTGTATCATGATTGTTTTGATAAAAGTGTTCTCATCCGAGAGTTATTATTATTGCTTGCTAGTTGATTATGTCATTGATATGAATAAATGTGAGACCTAATTGTTATTATGAACGTGGTTAGTCCATGATCTTTGCTGAAAATCTGAACATCAGTTAGACATATTTACAACAACAAGATCAAACAGAGTGTGTAAAAGTTTTTCTTTATCACTTTTAGTTTATCAACTGAATTGCTTGAGGATAAGCAATGGTTTAAGCTTGGGGGAGTTGACACGTCTCCATCGTATCTACTTTTCCAAACTCTTTTGCCCTTGTTTGGACTCTAATTTGCATGATTTGAATGGAACTAACACGGACTGGCGCTGTTTTCAGCAGAATTGCCTCGGTATTATTTTTGCGTAGAAATAAAAGTTCTCGGATTGACCTGAAAATTTATGAAGAATATTTTTGGAAGTAATAGAAAATACTGGTGGAAGAATTAACCGGAGGGGGGCCACCCACAGGTGGGAAGCCTACAAGGCGCGACCACCCCCTGGCCACGCCTAGCAGGATTGTGGGCCCCATGCTGCTCCACTGACCTTTATTCCCCTCCTATTTATTCCTATTCACGGAGAAAAAAAATCAAGGAGAAGAGTTCATCATGTTTCACAATACGGAGCCACCGCCTCCTCCTGTTCTTCCTCGGGAGGCCAGATCGGGAGTCCGTTTTGGGCTCCGGAGAGGGGAAATCGACGCCATCTTCATCACCAACCATCCTTCATCACCAATTCCATGATGCTCGCCGCCGTTCGTGAGTAATCCCATCGTAGGCTTGCTGGACGGTGATTGGTTGGATGAGATTTATCATGTAATCGAGTTAGTTTTGTTAGGGTTTGATCCCTAGTATCCACTATGTTCTGAGATTCATGTTGCTATGACTTTGCTATGCTTAATGCTTGTCACTAGGGCCCGAGTGCCATGATTTCAGATCTGAACCTATTATGTTTTCATGAATATATATGTGTTCTTGATCCTATCTTGTAAGTTGTAGACACCTATTATGAGTTATGATCCACATCCCCTAGGGTGACAATAACTGGGATTCTTTCCGGTGATTACCGTAGTTTGAGGAGTTCATGTATTCACTAAGTGCTAATGCTTTTGTCCAGCTCTCTATTAAAAGGAGGCCTTAATATACCTTAGTTTCCATTAGGACCCCGCTGCCATGGGAGGGTAGGACAAAGGATGTCATGCAAGTTCTTTTCCATAAGCATGTATGACTATCTACGGAATACGTGCCTACATTACATTGATGAATTGGAGCTAGTTCTGTGTCACCCTATGTTATAACTGTTGCATGATGAATGCCCTCCGACATAATTATCCATCACTGATCCATTGTCTACGTGTTTTCCACATATTGATCTCTGCTAAGTTACTTGTCCGTTGCTACTGTTACAATCGCTGCAAAACTGCTACTGTTACTTTTGCTACCGTTACCATTACTTCCATACTACTTTGTTGCAGATATTAAGTCTTTCAGGTGCGGTTGAATTGACAACTCAACTGCGAATACTCGAGAATATTCTTTGGCCCCCCTTGTGTCGAATCAATAAATTTGGTTGAATACTCTACCCTCAAAAACTGTTGCGATCCCCTATACTTGTGGGTTATCTGACCCCAAACAACCCACATACCAAGTCTGAGACATGAACTGGTCCGACGTACTCTCATAGGTTGTCGTCGCCGTCTTTCATCAATCCATCTTCAGAGCAGATACTGACGAATCGACCTTACCAATCCTGTTGTCAATGTCACCAGACCACCAGACAACACCTTCTTTCTACGCACGTCCATCATCACACATCCATCGTCGATGCCCTATCGCGCCACGCCGTTGAGACTCCATGCCATCGATGCGCCACATGGAAGTCGCTTCATTGCAAATGTCGTCCCATGGTCCCTAGAGCCCATGCATACCTCCAAGAATGACTCCCCCAAGAGGGATACAACACATGAGCGCCGCCATCATCCGATCAACCGATCTAAGGTTTCCCCCGGAGGCTGCGGATAGGGGTCTAGAGCTTCTCCACGGCGATGCCTTCAAGAAGGGGATGATGCGGGAAACGACATCCTCGCTGGCCTTGGCAATGAGCTAAGAGTAGGCTTTTCACCCACATTCGCTTGAGGAATGTAACGCCCAAGATGTGATCCTATCTTTATGTTTGGCTCGAGGCCTCGACAGGGATAGAAGCGCATCTCGTCGTTTTCGCAAGAATGGATATCATTAGAAGTACATGTACAGAAGAAATGAATATATGGAATTGGCTTACACTCACCACAAGCTAATTCAAGATGACATCAGTACAACAACATATCCAAACATCATACATAAGAGCAGGGTCTGACTACGGACAAAACCAAACGATAAAATGACATCCATCCTTGCTATCCTAGACTGTCGGCCTGGAACCCATCATAGATTGATGAAGAAGAAGAACTCCCAATAGAACAATCATCGCGCTCATGTTCAAGCATCGCATTACATGTACCTACAACTGTTGTTGTAGTAATCTGTGAACCATAGGGACTCAGTAATCTCATTTCAAATGGTATCAAGACTAGCAAAGCTTAATGGGTGAGATATGGCTAAGTGGTGAGGCTGCAGCAAGCACTAAGCATTTATTTGAGTGGCTAACTTATGGATACAAAAAGTAAGGTGGGTGGTCTACGCATAACAGACGCGAACTAGTAATGATCATTAAGTGATCCTGAACACCTACTTACGTCAAACATAACTCCATCGTGTTCTCTCTTGGATGCATAACTCACAAGAAGAGACAGTCATGGTTACACGCACAGTTGGTGTATTTTATTTGAGTTTACTTCAAGTTTGCTATGACCGAGTGTTAGACAAAATTTCCAAGCTGCAACTTAACCATGGGCACGGCTTCTCGAAAAGATTTAACCCTGCAGGGGTGGTCCATATCACCCATCACAAACTAACCACAAGTTGTGTTGGAATTCTTGAAATGTAGGATAACCCATACTATTTGCGGAACACCAATGGAAAATATCAACCTCGAGATAGCCCGAAGTGTCCTCGAAATCCCATGCACAAGACGTTGGAGAAAGGTAAAAAAATCCAACAAGACCGCCCGACGTGTCGACGAACCAGATAGGAGCCCCATATCTCGTTCTCAGGACACGACCGGATGAGCGCAACGTACAATGGCCTGATAGAGATCTCTCGAGTTGCCCCGGGTTGGCCCCACATACGACTCTAGTTTGGACCAACACTCATGAGGAGCACTGGCCCGGGGATTTGATTAATTATCCACGGGATGATCAATGCCCTATGCAAATTTTAGTTGTTATTAAGCAAATAGTAAAACCAATGTTGGGCCTTGCCAGAAGATTTTTATCCTAAAAATAAAATCAAGGGGGTCCTCATAACAACCCCGAGCCTGTTAGGAGCGCTCAATATGGAACATAACATTGGTACACAAGTAACTAGGGCGGCAAAAATGGAACAAAACACTGAGCAAAAGGTCAAGCCTTCCACCTTTTACCAAATATATATTTACATTAAATTAAATAGCAATAATACCATGATATCTCAAAATATCCATGTTGTCACATGGAAACAACTTGCACCTGCCACTAGCAACGCTATAAGAAGGGCTAAGCAAGCGGTAACATAGCCAAACAATGGTTTGCTGGGCATTTTGGGTGGCTTGACAAACAAGTGGTAGGTAGCGAGACATAACGATATAAGCGAGACAACTAGCATAGCAATGATAGTAGTGGTATCCAGGGAAATGGTCATCTTGCATGAGATCTTGCTTGGAAGAAGAACGAATCCGTGAAGAAGACCATCCGTGAAGTAGACGAACGAGTCCTCACACTCCGAATGCTTTCGGAATTCTATCGAGAAAAATTAATTACAAAAAATCAACACACGATACACCACACCATATTCATGACATGATGCGCAAACAAATATGATGCATGTCATGGTTGATTATGCAAGGCATGACAATCACAACAATGCAATACTGAATATTAAGTGAAGCTCAATATGCAACGAGTTGCATATTGACAAAACTCCATGCTTGAGTTACTTAGTTCATTCCCGTTTAGGTACTTGACAATATTAAATGTTGATAAACATGACAAGAGGTGAAGCATAAATAAACTAGATATCTAGGCATCTTAAATGAAGTCGAAAACAACTTATAGTATTTACGAAATGACCCCATATGTTAATTTCGAAATTGGTCCAGATATGAACTAACCATATTTTATATTTGTTAAACATAAAAAAAATGCACCATGTGATTCTACACGTCATTCTAGATGTTTTACATATATAGAACATTTAAAACAGAGCTACGGTCTAAAAGATATGACAAACACAAGATAATATGTTATGAATGCAAAATGTATGCAAACGGCAACCAGAAACATTTCAAATCATAGATGTAGCAAGATATTATGAAACCACATGGAATTCTAAGCAAGTTTCTATGGCATGTGCAAAACGAAGCAACGGTTCAACAAACATAACCAACACAAGTTATAGCTATATTCTGTTCAAAACAGCAACATGACATATTACAACCCACAAATCAACAAGCTACAACCACCTAAAATACACAACAAGGACATGGTGATGAAGCCTACATGGTGCTCAACAATTCAGCTCAAGACGACAAATTGAATAGAAACATGAATCAATAGCAAATAAGCTCACAAGAAGGCATATCGAACTAAACAGTTTTTCCAGACTTTGTGCAAATTAGAGTAGACACGTGCAACAATTTTTACTAGGTTTGCATGTTTGACAGCAAAATTAATTAGGATGTAACACCTCTACTTGAAAACTATGGTCACATTCTAACAAAGGATAACATGATTAACAATTCATTCCATTGTGCCAACCACAAAGGACCTACATATTCATGGAAATCATCATGAAAACATGGCAATAAAATAACAGTTTCAGACTTAGTAAAATTTAACTATCTCCCAAAACTACAGTTTGACTAGGCATGTTTACATAGTAACAACAGTAGCATTACCATCCCCTATGGGGATGGCAAGGACAATAACAACAATTAGACATGACACACTTCAAATCCTCCATTGGCACATATACAAAGGAGGCTTGGTTTGCTTAATATGATGCTCACAAAATGGAACTCTTAGTTAATAGATTACAGTTTTAACGCAATAGCAAATTGAGAGCAATAAATGAACATGTTAATGAAGTTCTACCTACCAACCAAAGGAATGGCATAGAAGTAGACATATTCTAGAGCAATTCTCATGAAGACATCACATGCAAAAGTCCTACGGATTAGTGACAATCATCCATGCAACTTTGAACAAAACATCAGTTTTACTGGCCATGACGAAATGCACTTATGCAACAGATATATGGGCATGCAAATGAATCCTATCATGCATGAAAATGCAACCATGATGTAGAGCACATTGAGTAGATGCATCTGGATAAAAATCATCACAAACGGACACATACATATAGTTATGGGGATTCAAATATGCTATCATGATGTTTAAAACAAGAAAAACGGAGACTTAATAGATTATACCCAACGCTGAAATGGGATAGAGAGGCTCCGGGATGGCGCGGTGCGGGGATGAGCTGACGTTTGGACGGCCGGACCCCGCCATCTAGGAACGGCCCGGTCCCAGGACGGAGGCAGAGGAGGACATCTCCAGGACGGCGACGACGGGGCCGGAGGGCGGCACCGACGAGGCCACGGGGCCGGCGGGGAACGGATCCGGCCGGTGGCGAAGCGAAGCATGGCGGCGGCGATGCGAGGCGCAGCGGTGCGTCTGGCCGGCGGAGGGGCGATGCAGTGCCGGAGCGCGCCGGTCGGGAACGACGGTGGAGGAGCCTCGGGGCTCGGGCGTGAGGGCAGGCGCCTCTGGCGCAGGCAGTTGGTGGTGGCCCGGTTCGGGCCCAGCGCGGCCCTAGCTCATGCCCCACGGGCGCTGCGGTGGCTGGTGGGCAGGAGTGCCGATGTGGCGCCCACAAATTGGCAGTGGTCGACGGCGCGAGTGGTGGTGGCGATGACAAGTGGCAGCGACATGGTGGGTTGGTGCGAAGAATGAGGCTGGAGGTCAGGGAAGGTCCATTTTTGGATGGTTGGGTTCTATTTATAGCAAATGGGGCTAGGGTTTGGGGATTTTGCCCGTTTCGGACCCTTCGATCGCGATCGGACGGCTCCGGAAGCGGAGAGGGTTGGGTAGGCTTAGTGGGCTGTGCATATGGGCTCGGTTGGGATGAAAGGGAAGGTGTGAGGCCCGTGACATGTTTTTGCAACACCAAAAAATGTCCGATAAATAAACCGATGACGGTGCCGCTACGGTTGACCGTTCGGATATCAAATGACCCCCGATTGCGATGAAATTTGTCAGGCGATCTACCTATAATAAAACAAGATCGCACGCAAACTTTTGACCCAATCCAAGAATATTTTTCGCGTGCTTTTAAAAATAGTTTTTTAACAATGTCGCGGGCGCGTGCGTGTGTGTTTGGTCTCAAAACGGTGATCGACAAGAACGGGAAGAACCGGCAACTACGGACGGATGCAAGTTTTCAAAGGAGTGACGATGCTATACAGATGATGCGAATGATGCGACTATGAATGCGACAGCCAAATAAATCACACGACGACAATGGAATAAAAGGGGAATCTTCTAAAGCGTCGATCCCGGGCTGTTACAAGGAACTCCATCCAGACTCGTGTGCACGGGACCGCCACCGATCACCGCCGCCATGCATGGAGCATGCCGCACTGGCCAAACCAGATCTGACCCGGAGGCCGGACTACATGTATAGCCGATCCATCCACCAGACCCTTCATACTGCCGCCGCCAATCCGAGATCCCGCTAGCCACGGAGCCGCCTGATGCCGCGGCGAGGCAGGGCCGGCCGCCGCGCTATAGGACCAGACAAACTACGCCTCCACATGCCTGGGTCCCACCCGACCCCAAGCCACATGAGAGAAGGAGAGACCCCGCCAGCGCCATCTTCCAGAGGGCTTAGTCCGGTGACGTCACACGACAGCGACGGGAGGAGAGGAGGGAGTAGATCGGGGCTCGACGGCGGCTATGGTAGCGGCCCGCCCGAGTCGCCCGATGCGTGGGCGACGCGGATCGTCCCTCCTTGTGTTCGGCTTCTCGCTCACACTTGTCCACCAAATACTTATATATACCAAGCTCAATTGTGATTCTAGGAATGCCAACCAGGTGGCACATAACTTAGCAAAATACGTGTATGATTTGAACTAGTTTTTTTTGAAAGGATGCCTCCCGCCCCCGAGTTTTTTTGCTGCCTCTTGTAATTTACTTTCCCGATTCTTAAATATAAGTTTTATTAAAGATCACACTATTGAACTACGTACAAGACATATTTTAACGTATAAATTCATTTATTTTGTTTCGTAGTTCTCTATTAAAATATTTAAACAGGTTTATATTTAGAAATAGAGGGAGTATAATGTAACTCTGCTGGATCATCAATAAGACGCGCCGAGATGGCATTCCCCTAAAAAGGAAAAAAAGAACTCGATCGTGATTCTAGGGCAATAGTCTGATAGATATCCCGCAAAAAAAAAGATATATGGCCGTCTATAGTACGCTGCTCTTCCCATTATTTGGATCTCCCTGAGCCGCCGACTACATCCTCACCTTGCCCTTCTGCCCGTTGCGCCTCCGCTCTCATCCCCAGCTCAGGGCTCGCACCGTTCCCGATGACAGCAGCACCTCGTCGTCGCCGACTGCGCTGGTGCCCGCGCCAGTGGGGCTCGTGCGATGCCTTTTCCGGGAGCCGGAGGTGGTTGTGGGCGGGCTACCGCAGGGCTTGGTGCAACCTAGCTACTGTCGGAAAAAATCGTCCAGCCCTAGCGCGGATGAGCCGCCGCCGTTCCTCGCCCGCTGCAGGTGCAGCCCTAGCCCGGAAGATCCGCCGCCCTTCTTCGCCTGCACCAGCGTCCCCGCTTGACGACGAGGACCTCCTAGAAGAGATCCTCCTGCGCCTCCCTCCTCAGCCATCCTCCCTTCCGCGCGCCTCCCTCGTATGCAAGCATTGGCGAAGCATCCTCTCCAACCAGCAATTCCTCGGCCGCTTCCGCAAGCATCACGAGAAGCCTCCGTTGCTCGGCTTCTTCGCCAGAGGTTTTGGCACCGAATTCGGCTTCGCTTCTATCCTGGACCCCCCCCGACCGCATCCCGGCCGTGCGCTTCCTTGTGCCGCGGACCCAATGTGCCAACACCTCTTGGCGATGGACCTTCCACGGCTGCCGCGACGGCCTTGCTCTACTAATCAATGACCATCAGCGTGTGGTCGTCTCGTGGGATCCCCTCACTGACCAGCTGCTCCATGTCCCTTTTCCAACGTGTTTTGCCATCGAACAAAGTTGGTTTGGTCACGGAGCGGTGCTTCGCGTTGATGCTGAAGATTCGAGTTCGTTCAAGTTTGTCTTGATCTGCTCTGGAGGCACACAGCCTTCCGCTTGCGTCTATGAATCATCGCCTGGTGTATGGGGGAATATTGTGTCAACAACGATTGATGATACGGTTCTTGGGATAACGTCCAACATCATGGTTGGGAATGCAGTTTACTGGTTGTTTCTTGGAGGAGACATCCTTGCGTATGATATGGAAAGGCATACGCTCGGTGTGATCAAGAAGCCGGCTGACGCCCAGCCAACGCACTGTTGGTCCTTTCAGCTATTACGTACTCCTACAGAAGATGATAGCGGCCTTGGCTTGGCAGTCATGTCAGATCTAAGCATACGATTATGGTCGAGAAAATCAAATTGTGATGGTGTTGTCGAATGGGTGATGCTACAGAAAATCGTTCAGTTGGAGGGGCTCTTCCCACAGGGAATGCATAGCTACTTCTTAGATGCGAATATGGTGGGGTATGACGAGGAATCAAATGTGATTATCCTGGCTACATCTATTGGCAGCTTCATGCTCCAACTTGACTCCATGCGGTTCACAAGTATTTCTAACAAGGGTTGGAACATCACGGCACATTATCCATATAGAAATTTCTATACTGTAGGTAAGACCTCTGTACCTTGTATAAATGATTCACTCCAATTGCTATTGGTATGCTTTTCCTATATTATTGTTCCCAGGATTAAGGGTCGACTAGATGTATAATAATAACTCGAGTTGTGGGCTTCTCTTTATAAGTGTGCTGATTTAATTGCAAATTGGCAATGTACTTGGGTATATTTTTATCCTGCTCAACTAAATCTAGAATAGAAATATACTATAGCCTTTTCCGCATGGCCATTTTTGTACTAGTACATTTTCGTGCATGGTTTGATTAATCATAAATTTTTTAACAAATGTAAACTGGCAACATCCACACTAAATGTATAAAGTGAATCCAACTAATTTGTGAAATAGTCAATAGATTTGGACATTTCAAAGCTTAAATCTTGGATGTTTTTCCATTCAGTACATTTACTTGCAAGAAACTGCTTATCTTGATTGATCTTGGTAGTGTCCATCTACTCCTAATAACATGTAATTAAATTTTAGTGAAAGATAGCACTAGTTCTTTCAATTCAGATTGTACTAAGTAGTGCTCAGTTTTTAACTGAGGTCTCTCGATCTGTGCATATTTTATATGGACCCATTGAACATAACTCGTGCATATTATCTCTTGAATAATAGTGATGAGGAGGCATTTCCTCTAAACATCTAATCAATCTTAACATGTCTTGGTAAAGGATTATTACCAAACTCTCATGCACTGTTTAATTGATATGGCTTTCATTTGTTGTACTTGTCACAAAAGTTATACACTGGCTTCCGTTGATTCAACTTCTCTTTGTTTTTTTTATTGTTTTATTAAGCTTCTTTTCCTTGTAGGCAAGGGAATTGGGCGGAAATGGTTGCATCCGTGAAGCCATAAAATTTGTTAATTTTCTAGGTTGAAACAGCGAGGTAATTTTTTGTGTGTGATGCGCATATCTTTGTCTTGGTAACTCAAATTAGAAGGTGATTTATGATTTACTTATTTTGGACTGTGGTGTCTGAATTTGGTTAGTTCCGAAACTTTCTAATCATTACAGGTCCAAAAGGCATGCCTTTTACTTTTCTCTAACAAGCCTTTGAGTAGATATGGGACATTTTTGCTTTGTACTCTGTGAACCTCTTACGCTCCCAAGATACAGAAAATCAATCTCTGGTGGATGCATTGAGTCATGATATTTTAGTTTGTAAAGCGATAATATCTTATTGGGTGGTAAAAAACTTTAGAACATGTGAACAATAAAGGCTGAAGTTATGTAGTACAGAGTACAAATTATATACGAAGTGTTCTCATATTGCTGGGTTGATGCAAGTTTGTATAATAATGCTGAGATGATTCAGCTTTTGAAAATCTTGGGTGATCTCCAGAATTATGAGTTTAGGTTTGTTGTTGTAGATGCAGCATTGTGAGACATAAATTCTTTGTTTTTCCATGAGTAACTAGTAAGCTCTATGCAAGGTTGAGTGTTTTATTTGACAATCAAGCAGCATAAATACTACACGAAGCTGAATTCACACATAGAAAGGACAAAATAGTGTCTTCCTATATTTGCTTCCATGCCGTCTTCCGTCTGTTGTGCTCCTTTATTAACTTATTCTCAACGACTCCCTCATTTGTCACACCCCTCTCCATACAAATCTCACCGCCCACGGGACGGATCCCTCCCTCGCCGCCAAACCTTCTTCTTGAGTTGTGTTGTTGTTCTTGCCTCTGCCACTTTTCTTTGTTGAGCTGAAACCGTAGAGCAATTGTTCTACGGCAACTTCATTAATAAATTAAATACAAATACAAAAATAGTAACTATTACAATCAACCAATGCCAGTTCTAGGAAGCATTAAAATGTTTAAAGGTCTGTTCAATCCAGGACTTTATTCTCTCTACTTTGTGTGGTCTTGCTCTAATTTGTGCTGCCCTGAGTCCTTCTTTGAGATGGTATTTCCAACACATCTGATGAGGAATTGCTGATATGAAAATCTTATCATTTCTGCATGAACAAATGCTCCAACAGGCTACAATGATGATCTCGAGTGCAATATCCCTGGGTAGCTGAGTAAGTGAGAGGGTAACCTCATCAAAAATGGATTTGCCTCTGCCACTTCACATGAATATAGTGCGAACGTCCAAAAACTTTGCATTGTAAAATTGATTCCCATGATGACAACGACGATGGTGTCCTCCTACTTATCGTCTAGTCGGCTGTGCCCTTGTGGAGGTGGCTACCCTTACTTTAAGATGTTCGGTAGAGCGTTAGGGCTCACATGTGTCACATTGAATGCATCAACTTACACTAGTGCAGAATCGGCCTATAGTGCCGGTTCGTAAGGGCCTCCAACCGGCACTAAAGGGTGAGGAATAAAGCCCCCTCCCCCTTTAGTCCCGGTTCAACACGGCCCGGCGCTAAAGGCCCACCACGTGGCACCTGTCGACGCTGTGGGCTGGGGGACCTTTAGTCCCGGTTGGTAACATCAACCGGGACTGAGTATTTATTGTTTTAATTTTGGTTTATTTTTTCTTTTAATCCTTTAGGGTTTTATGAATTAATTATGGTTTATTTTTCCTTTTAATTTTGTGTTTTATATTTAATTATTTTTCATTTCAAACATATATTACGCTACTACAAATTGTACACATTGTGTATATATATATATATATATATATATATATATATATAAATAGAATTTCTCGTAGAACCGCTCATATATATATATCATCGAATTTATCGTACGACACACACACACACACACACACACACACATATAGGGTCGCGCTATTCGTCATCCTGGGTGAGGAATAATTATTTTTCACCCCACTTTATTTTGACATCAATGCACCGTAATTTTTTGTTACATATTTTTTTTCTAATTCCATACGTAAAAAGAGACCGTAAGAAAATATATAATCATCGTAAAAAATTATATTTTTGTTACCTAAAAATACAAACATAAAAACATAGTGTAAAATATACATAAAATGCAATTTTTCTTGTCTTACAGCCTGTAATTTTATTTTCTTATGCCAAAATTTACATAGTGGGTCAATATAAATGTAACTATTTGTATTTGAAATGTAATTTATTTATGAAAAACTCATAAGATTACCTCGGGTAAAGAATAACCTATTCTGCACCCTGGATGATGAATAGAGTTTGTAATTTGGTATATATATACACAATTTGGTATATACAATTTCTCCTATAATTTGCAGCATTACACATGCTTTTTGTAATGATATTCTCCTTTGAAATCTATGACCTCGTCGAGCAGAAATCGAGCTATTTTCTCTTGAATTGCTCGTACGCAAGCCGTTGGTAGGAGCTAGCCGCGCATCTCCGTCGGCTATAAGAAGGAGATCAAGATGAATATATTAGTTGTGTGTATATATATTAGCTATATCATGATAAAAAAAATTATGAATAGTGTTCTGGCAAACGTATCCGAAGATTTCTTTCATCTCTGCTCCTTTCAGACGTGATCATGCGAATGGTCTCGCAAACGTAGTATGCGCATAAACTAGTTTCCTGCTCCCGCCTCATGCACTTTACGATAATAAAATTCAATCAGGTAATAATTAATCAAACATGATAATGATATTGAAACTAGAATTAAAGAGATGCACGGACGTAGCTAGCTAGTACTACTTAATTACTTTGGGTCGCACCCATGTTAGCTTTTGTGCCCAGTCGTCTGAGACCAGTTTGATGAACTTGGCCTAAGCCTTGCCGTCCGGCAAAAAAAAATGAATAAATGAGTTATTAACTAATTGATATCAGGAAATGAAGTAAAGATGCCGACATAGTACAATAATGATTGAAATTACCTGTCGACCATCCCCCTCACGGGTGCGTATTCGGATGGATTCTTATATAGTGAGTCCAGTACTTCAACTTTTCCCTTGTCAACTTCAATGATTAACAAGATCCAGTGATAACTGCATGCACACACATTTTGTATAATTAAGCGGGCATGTGCATAACTCATCAACTACACTTATTAACATCTAGTAAGCAAAAAACAAAATTTGTAGTACAAGATATAGTAACACTCACCCAAAGTTGTAAGAAAGTAGTATTTCTGGTTGGGTGTTTAGTTGCTTCAAAAACTCTAGCAGGAATCCCTTTGTGTCTTTTCTCGTCCATTCTTTTGTCCATGTATGTTCATTAATCGTATTTGGGTCAATGAACCCAATGCCATAGCGTCCAGCTTTTTTCATTTCACACATCTTCATTCTGCATAATACCACAGAAAAGAATATAGTAAGGATAATTACAGGTAATGAACGAGTGCACAACTAGCTAGAGACTTAAATTACAGAAAGAAATCACTTACACACAATAGCAACTGATGATAGATTTGTCGAGTGCGTCTTGATTGAATAACTAAAACAACTCTGCATAATGAATCCACAAATCTTTTTTATGGAAGTAATGCTTTTTCTTGACTTTCAGCATGAGGGACTCTTGATTGGTATTTGTTGCTTCTTGCATGTACCATGTATGCAAATTGTATATTCTCGTTGGTAGAAGCTTGACATCGTCAGGCTTGACCAGAGGTTTGTCGCAGACATATTGCCATTTTATTTCCTCCTCTTTAAGCACGGGGATTTCCTCAAGTCATAGGAGTTGTTCAACAGTGACACCGGGCTCTGTAGCCTGCCTTTTATGATCGTTAGTTATTCCAGCCGATCGACGGTACTCACGGGTGTTTGTATAATGAGCGGGGGCATCGATTGCACTGCTTGTTCTCCCAGCTGGGGAACAGTTTTCCCGTTTTTTTCCAACTGCTTGGTTCGAGCTAAGGTGGGAGAGACAGACACCCACTAGCCACCTTATGCAACAAGTGCATGTCAGGCGATGGAACCGGTCTCACATAAGCGTACGTGTAAAGTTGGTCCGGGCCGCTTCATCCCACAATACCGCCGAATCAAGATAAGACTAGTAGTGGTAAGCAAATTAACAAGATCGACGCCCACAACAACTTTGTGTTCTACTCGTGTATAGATTCTACGCACAGACCTAGCTCATGATGCCACTGTTGGGAGATGTAGTAGTAAATCAAAATTTTCCTACGTGTTCACCAAGATCTATCTATGGAGAAACCAACAACAAGTGGGAAGAGATTGCATCTTCATACCTTTGAAGACCTCTAAGCAGAAACATTACAAGAACGCAGTTGATGGAGTCGTACTCACAGCGATTCAGATCGCGGTGGATTCCGATCTTAGCGCCGAAGAACGGCGCCTCCGTGTTTAACACACGTGCAACCCGGTGACGTCTCCTACGCCTTGATCTAGCAAGGAGGAAGGAGAGGTTGAGGGAGAGCTCCGGCAGCACGACGGCGTGGTGACGGTGGAGCTACGTGGACTCCGGCAGGGCTTCGCCAAGCGCTACGGAGAACGAGGAAGAGGAAAGGTAGGGCTACGCCGAGAGAGAGAGGACTCGTGTGTCTGGAAGCCCCAAAGCCCTCCACTATATATAGGAGGAGGAGGAGGGAGGTCTGCACCCTAGGGTTCCCACCCTAGGGGCCGGCGACAGCCCCAGATCCCATCTGGTGCGGCGGCCAGAGGGAGAGAGGGGAGGCCGGCGCCCTAGGTGGGCCTTAGGCCCATCTGAGCCTAGGGTTTGCCCCTCTCCTCCCTTGGTGTGCCTTGGGCCCTTGTGGGGGGCGCACCAGCCCACCTAGGGGCTGGTTCCCTCCCACTTGCGGCCCATGCAGCCCTCTGGGGCTGGTGGCCCCACTTGGTGGACCCCGGGAACCCTTCCGATGGTCCTGGTACGTTACCGGTAATCCTCGAAACACTTCCGGTGACCAAAACCTCACTTCCTATATATGAATATTTACCTCCGGACCATTCCGGAACTCCTCATGACGTCCGGGATCTCATCCGGGACTCCGGACAACCTTCGCTAACCACATACACTATTTCCCTATAACCCTAACGTCATCGAACCTTAAGTGTGTAGACCCTACAGGTTCGTGAGGCATGTAGACATGACCGAGACACCTCTTCGGTCAATAACCAACAGCGGGATCTGGATACCCATGTTGGCTCCCACATTCTCCACCATGATCTCATCGGATGAACCACGATGTCGGGGATTCAATCAATCCCGTATACAATTCCCTTTGTCTACCGGTATGATACTTGCCCGAGATTCGATCGTCGATATCCCTATACCTTGTTCAATCTCGTCACCGACAAGTCTCTTTACTCGTTCCGTAACACATCATCCCGTGGCTAACTCCTTAGTCACGTTGAGCTCATTATGATGATGTCTTACCGAGTGGGCCCAGAGATACCTCTTCGTCATACGGAGTGACAAATCCCAGTCTCGATTCATGCCAACCCAACAGATACTTTCGGAGATACCCGTAGTGTACCTTTATAGGCACCCAGTTACGTTGTGACATTTGGCACACCCAAAGTATTCCTACGGTATCTGGGAGTTGCACAATCTCATGGTCTAAGGAAACGATACTTGACATTGGAAAAGCTTTAGCAGACGAACTACACGATCTTGTACTATGCTTAGGATTGGGTCTTGTCCATCACATCATTCTCCCAATGATGTGATCCTGTTATCAACGACATCCAATGTCCATGGTCATGAAACCGTGACCATCTATTGATCAACGAGCTAGCCAACTAGAGGCTCACTAGGGACATGTTGTGGTCTATGTATTCACACATGCATTAAGGTTTCCGGTTAACACAATTATAGCATGAACAATAGACAATTATCATGAACAAGGAAATACAATAATAACCATTTTATTATTGCCTCTAGGGCATATTTCCAACAGTCTCCCACTTGCACTAGAGTCAATAATCTAGTTACATTGTGATGAATCGAACACCCATAGCATTCTGGTGTTGATCATATTTTGCCTATGAGAGAGGTTTAGTCAGCGAATCTGCGACATTCAAATCCGTATGTACTTTACAAATATCTATATCTCCCTCGTGAATGTAATCACGGATGGAGTTGAAGCGGCGCTTGATGTGTCTTGTCTTCTTGTGAAACCTGGGCTCCTTGGCAAGGGCAATAGCTCCAGTGTTGTCACAGAATAGAGTCATCAGGCCCGACGCATTGGCAATTACTCCTAGGTCGGTGATGAACTCCTTCATCCAGACTCCTTCCTTTGATGCTTCCGGAGCAGCTATATACTCCGCTTCACATGTAGATGCCGCCATGACGCTTTGCTTGCTGCTGCACCAGCTTACTGCCCCTCCGTTCAAAATATACAAGTATCCGGTTTGCGACTTGGAGTCGTCCGGATCTGTGTCGAAGCTAGCATCGACGTAACCCTTTACGACGAGCTCTTCGAAACCTCCACATACGAGAAACATGTCCTTTGTCCTTTTCAGGTACTTCAGGATATTCTTGACCGCTGTCCAGTGTTCCGCTCCGGGATCACTTTGGTACCTCCCTACCAAACTTTATGGCAAGGTTCACATCAGGTCTGGTACACATCATGGCATACATAATAGAGCCTATGGCTGAAGCATGGGGGATGACACTCATCTCTTCTCTATCCTTTTCCATGGTCAGGCATTGAGTCATACTCAATATCACACCCTATAACACAGGTAAGAACCCCTTCTTGGACTGATCCATATTGAACTTTTTCAATATCTTGTCAAGGTATGTGCTTTGTGAAAGACCTATGAGGCGTCTCGATCTATCTCTATAGATCTTGATGCCTAATATGTAAGCAGCTTCTCCAAGGTCCTTAATTGAAAAACATTTATTCAAGTAGGCCTTCACGCTTTCCAAAAGTTCTATATCATTTCCCATCAACAATATGTCATCCACATATAATATAAGAAATACTACAGAGCTGCCACTCACTTTCTTGTAAATACAGGGTTCTCCATAAAACTATATAAACCCACACGCTTTAATCACCTCATTAAAGCGAATGTTCCAACTCCGAGATGCTTGCACCAGCCCATAGATGGAGCGCTGGAGCTTGCATACTTTGTTAGCATCTTTAGGATCGACAAAACCTTCCGGCTGTATCGTATACAGTTCTTCCTTAAGGAAACCATTAAGGAATGCCGTTTTGACGTCCATTTGCCAGATCTCATAATCATAAAATGCGGCAATTCCTAACATGATTCGGACAGACTTCAGCATCGCTACGGGTGAGAAAGTCTCATCGTAGTCAACTCCTTGAACTTGTCGATAACCCTTAGCGACAAGCCGAGCCTTATATACGGTCACATTACCATCCACGTCAGTCTTCTTCTTAAAGATCCATTTATTTTCAATGGCTCGCTTATCATCAGGCAAGTTCACCAAAGTCCATACTTTGTTCTCATACATGGATCCTATCTCGGATTTCATTGCTTCAAGCCATTTGTTGGAATCCGGGCCCGCCATCGCTTCTTCATAGTTCGAAGGTTCACCATTGTCCAACAACATGATATCCAGGACAGGATTGCCGTACCACTCTGGCGCGAAATGTGTCCTAATGGACCTTCGACGTTCAATAGTAACTCGATCTGAAGTTTCATGATCATCATCATTAACTTCCTCTCCAGCCAGTGTAGGCTCCACGGAAACAATTTCCCGTGCTGTGCTACTCTCCAGTTCGAGTGGAGGTAAGATTACCTCATCAAGTTCTATTTTTCTCCCACTTACTTATTTCAAGAGAAACTCTTTCTCGAGAAAGGATCCATTCTTGGCAACAAAGACTTTGCCTTCGGATCTGAGGTAGAAGGTATACCCAATATTCTGTTTGGGATATCCTATGAAGACGCACTTTTCTGCTCTGGGTTCGAGCTTCTCAGGTTGAAGTTTCTTCACATAAGCATCGCATCCCCAAACTTTTAGAAACGACAGCTTAGGTTTCTTTCCAAACCATAATTCATACGGTGCCGTCTCAACGGACTTTGACGGTGCCCTATTTAAAGTGAATGCGGCAGTCTCTAATGCATATCCCCAAAATGATAGCGGTAAGTCGGTAAGAGACATCATAGATTGCATCATATCCAATAGAGTGCGATTACGACGTTTAGACACACCATTTTGCTGAGGTGTGCCAGGCGGCGTGAGCTGTGAAACAATTCCACATTTCCTTAGGTGCGTGCCAAACTCGTGACTTAAATATTCTCAGCCACGATCAGATTGTAGGCACTTTATTTTCCTGTCACGTTGATTCTCTACCTCACTCTGAAAGTCCTTGAACCTTTCAAAGGTTTCAGACTTGTGTTTCATTAAGTAGATATACCCATATCTGCTCAAGTCATTAGTGAGGGTGAGAACATAACGGTAGCCACTGCGAGCCTCGACGCTCATTGGACCGCATACATCGGTATGTATTATCTCCAACAAGTCAGTTGCTCGCTCCATTGTTCCAGAGAACGGAGTCTTGGTCATCTTGCCCATGAGGCATCGTTCGCACGTGACAAATTCGAAATCAAGAGACTCCAACAGTCCATCAGCATGGATCTTCTTCATGCATTTGACGCCAATATGACCAAGGCAGCAGTGCCACATGTAAGTGGGACTATCGTTATCAACCTTACACTTTTTGGTACTCACACTATGGACATGTGTAACATCACGTTCGAGATTCATCAAAAATAAACCATTGACCAGTGGGGCATGACCATAAAACATTTCTCTCATATAAATAGAACAACCATTATTCTTAGATTTAAATGAGTAGCTATCTAGCATCAAGCGAGATCCAGATACAATGTTCATGCTCAAAGCTTGTACTAAATAACAATTATTAAGGTTTAAAACTAATCTCGAAGGTAGATGTAGAGGTAGCGTGCTGACGACGATCACATGGACCTTGGAACCATTACCGACGCGCATCATCACCTCGTCCTTTGCCAATCTCCGCTTATTCCGCAGCTCCTGCTTGGAGTTACAAATGTGAGCAACTGCACCGGTATCAAATACCCAGGAGCTACTATGAGCGCTGGTAAGGTACACATCAATAACAAGTATATCACATATACCTTTAACGTTGCCGACCTTCTTATCCGCTAAGTACTTTAGGCAATTCCGCTTCCAGTGACCGGTACCCTTGCAATAAAAGCACTCAGTCTTAGGCTTGGGTCCATTCTTGTTCTTCTTCCCGACAACTTGCTTACCGGGCGCGGCAACAGCTTTGCCGTACTTCTTGAAATTCTTCTTACCTTTGCCTTTCTTGGAACTAGTGCGTCTTATTCACCATCAACACTTGATGCTCCTTTTTTATCTCGACCTCCGCTGATTTCAGCATTGAGTACAACTCAGGAATGGACTTCTCCATACCCCGCATGTTATAGTTCATCACAAAGCTCTTGTAGCTAGGTGGAAGCGACTGGAGGATTCTGTCAATGACCGAGTCATCCGGGAGATTAACTCCCAGCTAAGTCAAGCTGTTGTGCAACCCAGACATTTTGAGTATGTGCTCACTGACAGAACTATTCTCCTCCATCTTACAGTTGAAGAACTTGTCAGAGACGTCATATCTCTCGACCCGGGCATGAGCTTGGAAAACCAGTTTCAGATCTTGGAACATCTCATATGCTCCGTGTTGCTCAAAACGCTTTTGGAGCCCCGGTTCTAAACTGTAAAGCATGCCGTGCTGAACCAGGGAGTAATCATCACAGTGTGACTGCCAAGCGTTTGTAACGTGTTGGTCTGCTGGGAAAATGGGTGGGTCACCTAGCGGTGCATCAGGGACGTACAATCTCTTGGAAGCTATGAGGATGATCCTCAAGCTACGGACCCAGTCCGCATAGTTGCTTCCATCATCTTTCAGCTTGGTTTTCTCTAGGAACGCGTTGAAGTTGAGGGTGACATTAGCGTTGGCCATTGGATCTACAATATAGATTGTAAAGATAATTTTTAGACTAAGTTCATGATAATTAAGTTCACATAATCAAATTATTTAATGAACTCCCACTTAGATAGACATCCCTCTAGTCATCCAAGTGATACATGATCCATGTCAACTAGCCCGTCTCCGATCATCACGTGAGACAAACTAGTCATCCATGGTGAACATCTCCATGTTGATCGTATCTTCTATACGACTCATATTCGACCTTTCGGTCTTCCGTGTTCCGAGGTCATGTCTGTACATGCTAGGCTCGTCAAGTCAACCTAAGTGTTTCGCGTGTGTAAATCTGGCTTACACCCATTGTATGCGAACGTTAGAACCTATCACACCCGATCATCATGTGGTGCTTCGGAACAACGATCCTTAGCAATGGTCCACAATTAGGGTGAACACATTTCTTGAAATTTTATTGAGAGATCATCTTATTTAATACCTTCGTTCTAAGAAAATAAGATGTAAACATAATAAACATTACATGCAATCAATATAGTCACATGATATGGCCAATATCATCTTGCTCCTTCGATCTCCATCTTCGGGGCACCATGATCATCACTATCACTGGCATGACACCATGATCTCCATCATCATGATCTCCATCATTGTGTCTTCATGAAGTTGTCTCGCCAACTATTACTTCTACTACTATGGCTAACGTTTAGCAATAAAGTAAAGTAATTACATGGCGTTTATGATTGACACGTAGGTCATACAATAAAATAAGACAACTCCTATGGCTCCTTCCGGTTTTCATACTCATCGACATGCAAGTCGTGAATCCTATTACAAGAACATGATCAATCTCATACATCACATCCTTTGGCCATATCACATCACAAGGCATATGCTGCAAAAACAAGTTAGACGTCCTCTAATTTGTAGTTGCAAGTTTTTACGTGGTTGCTATAGGTTTCTAGCAAGAACGTTTCTTACCTACGCAAAAACCACAACGTGATATGCCAATTGCTATTTACCCTTCATAAGGACCCTTTTCATCGAATCCAATCCGACTAAGGTGGGAGAGACAGACACCCGCTAGCCACCTTATGCAACAAGTGCATGTTAGGCGGTGGAACCGGTCTCACGTAAGCATACGTGTAAAGTTAGTCCAGGCTGCTTCATCCCACAATACCGCTGAAGCAAGATAAGACTAGTAGTGGTAAGAAAATTAACAAGATCAATGCCCACAACAACTTTGTGTTCTACTCATGCATAATTCTACGCATAGACCTAGCTCATGATGTCACTGTTGGGAGACATAGTAGTAAATCAAAATTTTCCTACGTGTTCACCAAGATCTATCTATGGAGAAACCAGCAACAAGTGGGAAGAGATTTCATCTTCATACCTTTGAAGATCACTAAGCGGAAGCGTTAGAAGAACGCGGTTGATGGAGTCGTACTCGCAACGATTCAAATCACGGTGGATTCCGATCTTAGAGCCGAACAACGGCGCCTCCATGTTCAACACACGTGCAGCCCGGTGATGTATCCTACACCTTGATCCAGCAAGGAGGAAGGAGAGGTTGAGGGAGAGCTCCGCCAGCACGACGGCATGGTGACGGTGGAGCTACATGGACTCCAGTAGGGCTTTGCCAAGCGCTATGGAGGACGAGGAAGAGGAAGGGTAGGGCTGCGCCGAGAGAGAGAGGATACCCATGTTGGCTCCCACATGCTCCACGATGATCTCATCGGATGAACCACGATGTCGGGGATTCAATCAACCCCGTATTCAATTCCCTTTGTCTACCGATATGATACTTGCCAGAGAGTCAATCGTCGGTATCCCTATACCTTGTTCAATCTCGTCACTGGCAAGTCTCTTTACTCGTTCCGTGACACATCATCCCGTGGATAACTCCTTAGTCACATTGAGCTCATTATGATGATGTCTTACCGAGTGGGGCCAGAGATACCTCTCCGTCATACGGAGTGACAAATCTCAGTCTCGATTCGTGCCAACCCAACAAATACTTTCGAAGATACTAGTAGTGTACCTTTATAGGCACCCAGTTACGTTGTGACGTTGGCACACCCAAAGTATTCATACGGTATTCGGGAGTTTCACAATCTCATAGTCTAAGGAAATGATACTTGACATTGGAAAAGCTTTAGCAGACGAACTACACAATCTTGTGCTATGTTTAGGATTGGGTCTTGTCCATCACATCATTCTCCCAATGATATGATCCCGTTATCAATGACATCCAATGTCCATGGTCATGAAACCATGACCATCTATTGATCAACAACCTAGCCAACTAGAGGCTCACTAGGGACACGTTGTGGTCTATGTATTCACACATGCATTAAGGTTTCCGGTTAACACAATTATAGCATGAACAATAGACAATTATCATGAACAAGGAAATACAATAATAACCATTTTATTATTGCCTCTAGGGCATATTGCCAACACCTATGAATTCTTGATACACCGCACATAGTCGCAGTCCTTGACAGCCGGTCGAGCCATATCAATAAAGTGTTGTGAGACATGCTCATGTACTTTCTTCTTTGGCGGTGGGGGTGGTTTCGGTCCAAAAGGGCCCTTCAATTATGCATCCACTATGTTGTTTAGTTCCTCCTCAGTTAGGTGGTAAGGCAACTTCGGAAGAGGCTTGAGGCTTAGACCATATTTGAATTTCTTGCCTGTTGTACCGCTAGCCGTCGTAGCTGCGGCCTCTCTCTTCCGTTGTTGCTTAGGCGACGGAGCACGCTGAGTCGGCGGAGACGGCAGAAGCGGTGCCGGACTTGAAGGAGGAGGGGTCGGCTGATGTCGTGCCGGACTTGGAGGAGGAGTCGGCTGATGCGGTGTCGGACTTGGAGGAGGAAGAGTTGGCTAACGTCGTGCCAGAATTGGAGGAGGAGCCGGCTGACGCGGGGGCGGACTTGGAGGAGGTGGAGTTGGCTGACATGGTGCCAGACTTGGAGGAGGAGGAGTCGACTGACGCGGCGGCGGACTTGGAGGAGGAGGAGTCGGTGGCCTTGGAAAGATGATGCAATCCTTTTTCGATAGAATGACACGATGTATGGCCTCTCCCGGTGTTCTCTCCTTGTCACCTCCAAGAATGTCAAGTTGTAGCTCGTGATATCGTGACATCACTTCATCAACCCTGACACGAGCATAGCCAGCTGGAATGGGATTGCAATGGAAGGTTGCTTTAGGGGGATTTGCTAAAGCATAGCCGTCCGCCACCTTCATGGACGAGTTCTTCATTTTCATGTGTAGCTCAGAGTTAGTCATGTCTTTGATATCATCCACAAAGCAGCTAGCTAGCAGTGCATCATCGATATCGGCCGGGCGGAACCCACGCTGCTTCTCGACATAGATGGGACGATGCTATCCAATGCTAGATCGATCTGCTTAAGCTGCCGCTGAGACGCCCGGCTGAGTGAGTTGATCTGCTCCTGCTACCGCGTAAAATCGCGTTCCAACTCTAGTTGCTTTGATTATAGGCCTTCAAGGCGGAGTGCTTCCTCCTTCTTCTGCTCCTCCTGCTTCTTCTTTCTCGAATGACTTCTATAGTCGTTGTCCCAATCCGCAAACCTCTCAAACCACGGAACAATGCCTTTGCCTTGTGTTCTTCCCGGGTGTTCATGATTCTTCAGGGCACACGTAAGCTTGTCGTTCTCTCTGTTGGGTGTGGACACCCCCATTCGAGCTTCTTCTACTGCAATAAGTATTTTGTTTGTCGCTTCTTTTAGTCTTGCCTTCACCTTAATCAAACCTGTCTTTGGGTCCAACTTTCTCCCATGCGCATAAAACCATGTCCTGCACCTGGGGGGCCAGTTCAATGTAACTGGAGTGACCCCTGCACTAATCATCTCTTGCTTAGATTGATCCAACTTAGGCAGGGCCACATGGTAGCCACCTCGCCCCAGAGTATGGTGCCAGTTCTTTTTCGCGACATTAATGTTGTTTTTTCTCGACCGTTCCTTAGCGTGTTCCGATTCCTTGAACTTCACGAAAGCGTCCCAATGATCTTTTGCCTTCACCAGTGCTCCCTTGAATTCTGGAGTCTTCTTTTTTGCTTTGACGTACGCAGTCCATACATTTTTTTGAAGGTGTTGAATGCTATCGCCATCTTTTTAAGATCATAGTTTCTGACTTTCTTCAGATCTGCATGTGTCAAATTATCTGGTATGGTAAAATGTGACATGAGCGATTCCCAAAGCAGATATTTTGCTCTTTCATCGACAAAAGTAACTCCTGCTCGATCTCCCTTTGCTGGATTTTTCCATTCTTGAACGGAGATCGGGATTTGGTCCCTGTCAATAACTTCGCATTGATTCTTGAACTTGGTTGCAATTTTCCTAGGTTCAAGCGGTTTGCCATTTGATGTTTTGATGGAATCGATGTTGAACTTTACGCTAGACTCCAACTTTTTGGCCGGGCCTCGAACTAACTTGTCTCTTGTAGATGATTTTCTCAACCCGGAGGCCTAAAAGAAGAAAGATCGATTCGTTAATACATACAACTCAATTAAGACATGTAATGATCATCGGATGGCTTATATAATAAATATATGTCGTCGGTCTTTGTTATTTGAAGAAAATTTTCTTCGTCAACATCGTTGTCGCCTTCATCTATTCGTTCGTCTTCATCAAATATCATACAATCCTCACCGGAATTGTTCAGATATTGCGATCCGTCATCTTCAGGTTCATGCTCTGGGCTCGGGGAGAGTATGATGTCGAACAGAGCCTCTTCTCCTTCTCTGCCGATATTGTCCATAGCTTTTATTTAACTAATATAGAAGAAATATAAAACAATTTAGTATTCAAATTAGAATGCATTCAATCAATAAGGAAAAACTGAATCATAGTACTAATATGCATCTCGAATAATTCATATAATATGCATCATCGAATATAATCGCGAATAAATCGTCTCGAATATTATAGAATATAATCTCGAATACATCTCGAGTATTATCACTAGTACATATCGAATATAATCATATACTAGTACGATGCCCGTGCGTTGCTACGAAACTAAAATATGAGTATGGTCACAGTTCAAGAGCATAATTTTGAGTTGGATTCACATTTTTGCATTTTTGTTATTTGTGTATTCTTCAAGAGTGAAAGTAGTAGTGTACTAGTTAATTAACTTTAGATCCCACATGTAAGTAAAGTGCATTTGTTTACTGATGCCTTTTGGAAGGTTGCTAGTCGCACATGTGGGTAAGGGTGCAGTTTTTTTGTTGGTTGAGGTTGTTGGTCCCACAAGTGAATTCACCACCAACTCCAACCTTTATAAGTAGGATATAACATCACTAGCTAATACAGGTTGCTAGTCGCACATGTGGGTAAGGGTGCAGTTTTTTTGTTGGTTGAGGTTGTTGGTCCCACAAGTGAATTCACCACCAACTCCAACCTTTATAAGTAGGATATAACATCACTAGCTAATACATATCGAATATTATCGAAGAATCTAGTTCACTTGCGGTTCCTGAGGCGCGGACAGGGACACCGAAAGAGAAGGAACCATCATAGGATCATAGCTCGGGTGAGATCTTGAAGAACCTGTTAGGTATTGGAGAACCTGGCTTCCAACGCATCCATGTAGCGATGGACATGCTCGTTCTCCTCCCTAACATGGCGACGTACCACATCCGACGGGGCTGGCTGCCTTCGCACTGAAAGTGACCCACGCGAACGCCACCAAAGAAGCTCCAGGTCGACGCCGGGACCCAGGGCCGGGTACCTCACCAAGTTGCGTGCCCCTAAAGGTAGCACCTCTCAGTGCCATCCCGGGGGAGCCCAGTCCTGAATGTTGCCCCTCTGAAGCACGACGTCATCGCGAACGAGTCGATGATGAGGATGCCGGCCGAGCATCTTTGACTTCGAAAAGAAATTCTATGCAAATTTAACATTTTTAAATGCTTGATTGTGATTACTTATATACGAGAAACCTTCGGAATCATAACGGATTCTCTTAACCTTTAAGGGATTTAACAAAATGGCACCATAGTGGATATGCAGAAAATGGTCCAAAGTTTGGATCAACTTGTGCACATCTATAACGGGGGCATTCCTGATAAATCCTTTAAAGAACTAAGAGAATCTATTGTATACATACATATAATAATAGCAAATGTAACATTCATCTAACATTTCTATATGTTTTCTATATCTAAAATTTATCTAGCTACAACTAAAAGTATAAAAAACTAAAAAACATTTCTATATCTTTTTTATATCCAATATTTATCTAGCTATAACTAAAACTATAAAAAAATAAAAACATTCATCTAACATTTATATATCAAACATTTCATCTAACATTTATATATTTAACATTTCATCTAACATTTATATAACTAAAAGTATAAAAAACTAGAAAACACAAAAACAGAAAATAAAAATGTGTGTGTGTGTGTGTGTGTGCAGGCTCGATGGGAGGGGCGGCTATGGCGGCAGGGGCTCATAGCGGGGCGACAGTCGGCGAGGCGAGGCGAGTCGTCGGCGATGGCGACTGCGATGGCACACGAGATCGTGAGGAGAGGGGCGGCATCAGGTAGGAGGCGTGGGCGGTCGGCGTTGGGGAGGAGGAGTGGGCGGCCGACGTCGGGAGGAGGCGCGGGCGGCCGGCGTCGGGGGTGGCAGCGACAATCTCTGGTGTCGGGGAGGCGACGATGTTGCGTAGCAGCCTGGCGGCGTCCCCGCGCGTTCGGCGTCGTCGAGAGAGAATGGAGAACCGATCGATCCGAATGTTTGCGCTTATATAGAACGACCTTTAGTCGCGGTTGCAGCCATCAACCGTGACTAAAGGTTATTTTTTGCCAGGCGAAGCGGCGGGAAGCGCAGACCTTAATTGCGGTTGGTGGCTGCAACCGCGACTAAAGGCTACCTTTAGTCGCGGTTGCAGCCACCATCCGTGACTAAAGGTCTCGTGCTGCGAAAGCCGCGGTGCAGAAAGTTTAGTCCCACCTCGCCCAGCGAAGGGTAGTCGCACTTGTTTATAAGCCCTGTTGCGGCTGCTTCCTTGAGCTGCTATCTAAGCAGGTCTATGTGGGCCTATTGAACCTATGCTGCCCTGTTGGGCCTACTAGGCCCTGTGGGCCCAGTAGGCTTTTTTTTCTTTTCACCTTTTTTAATTTCTGGTTTTTATGTTTATGAGTTTTATTTTTGCTTTATTTAGAGTTAATGATTGAATATTTTTGCGTTAGGTCAAAAAATTATAAACTTTCTTTTAGTGAAAGTAGTTTTCAAATTTGAATAGTTTAAATTCGAATTATTTGAAATTTGTGTGAATCACTAGTTTGTGAATAACTTTACTTTAAAAATAGATTTTGTAGTGATTCTTTTTTCTGCTATTTAATATTAGCGTGTTTTATCATTATATTCAATTTGGTAATTATTAGGTTATTTAAAAAATGAAATGCCTTTGTAACACACGAGTTTTCGTTTGAAACCCTGATACTTCGAAAGAGATTGTCCATTTTATACACGAAGTGCATCCATTTTTTGCCGTAACCCTCTCAAATTTTTAGCACATGCTGTGTGGGTGAAATGATGATACCATGCCAACTTTCAACCTTCTCAGAGTTCATTTGTAATGCTTTTCAATTTCAGGGTCATTTAGCTAAAAAAAAATCAGTAAATGCATGAAAAATAGCAAATGAAGTAAAAAAGGGTTGAAAATTGATGATGTGGCTTTGGACATAATATTTCTTCGCATTTCAAATGCCAAAACAAATAAGTATACTAATATTACAAAGATTCCCTCCTGTTTGTCCGAAGTGGGACTTTCTAGATATATATAAGTCCGGAAACTAACTAGAGAAGCCGGTCACATCCCAGAGTGGGATCTTTGGGTATAATTTTTTTTCTTCGCGTGTGTCCCTTTGCGTCGTAACCATGGACAATCTTCATCGTTTAACTTGATGCTCGGGTTATCATTCACTGTGAAGGGAGCAATTTCATGAAACTTTTCATAATCTTCTAACATGTCTTTCTTGTCCTCTACTCCCACGATGTCTCTTTTCCTTGAAAGAACTATGTGGCGCTTTGGCTCATTGTATGATGTATTCGCTTCCTTATCTTTTTTATTTTTCTCATCTTGGTAGACATGTCCTTCACATAGAAAATCTGCGCCACATCATTGGCTAGGACGAATGGTTCGTCTGCGTACCCAAGATTGTTGAGATCCACTGTTGTCATTCCGTACTGCGGGTCTTCCTTTACCCCGCCTCCTGTCAAATTGACCCATTTGCACCAAAAAAAGGGACCTTCAAACCAGGTCCATAGTCGAGTTCCCATATCTCCTATATGTAACCATAATATGTGTCTTTTGGCCTATTGGTGTTTGCTGCATCAAAGCGGACACCACTATTTTGGTTGACGCTCTTTCTATCTTGGGAGATCGTGTAAAATGTATTTCCATTTATCTCGTATCCTTTGAAAGTCAATATAGTTGAAGATGGTAACTTGGACAGCAAGTACAGGTCATCTGCAACAGTGTCGTCATGCATGAGACATGTGTGCAACCAACCGGTGAAAGTTACCGTTTGTTCATGTGTAATCCATTCATCACACTGCTCCGAGTGTTTGGAGCTTCGAATATTCTTATGTTGCTCAATATACGGAGAAACCAAGGCAGGTCTTTGTAGAATTGTGTAGTGTGCTTGCGCCAAAGAATGCCCGTCTTGGCGTATTACTGAATTCTTTCTCAGCGTGCCTTTTCCACCTGGTTTGCCCTCATGCCACGGTTCAGAAACACCAATCGGCTTAATGTCAGGAATAAAGTCAACACAAAACTCCATGGCCTCCTCTGTTTCATGGCCCTTGGAGATGCTTCCTTCTGGCCTAGCACGATTATGAACATATTTCTTTAAGACTCGCATGAACCTCTCAAAGGGAAACATATTGTGTAGCAATACATGACCCAGAATGGCAATCTACTTGACTAGGTGAACTAGGACGTGCATCATGATATTAAAGAAGGATGGTGGGAACACCAACTCGAAACTGACAAGACATTGCACCAAATCATTCTCTAACCTTGGTAGGATTTCAAGATCGATTACCTTCCGAGAGATTGCATTGAGGAATGCACATAGCTTCACAATGGCTAATCGAACGTTTTCCGGTGGAATCCCCCTCAATACAACCGGAAGCAGTTGCATCATAATCACGTGGCAGTCATGAGACTTTAGGTTCTGGAACTTTTTCTCTGCCATATTTATTATTCCCTTTATATTTAACGAGAAGCCAGACGGGACCTTCATACTAAGCAGCCATTCAAAGAAGATTTCGTTCTCTTCTTTGGTAAGAGCATAGCTGGCACGACCCTGAAACTCCTTTGGATCCATGCCATCTTCTCCGTGCATACGTTGCTGGTCCTCCTATGCCTCCGGTGTATCTTTTGTCTTCCCATACACGCCTAAGAAGCCTAGCAGGTTCACGCAAAGATTCTTCATCACGTGCATCATGTTGATTGCAGAGCGGACCTCTAGGTCTTTCCAATAGGTAGGTCCCAAAATATAGATTTCTTCTTCCACATGGGTGCACGTTTGTCAGCATCATTCAGAACAGATTGTCCGCCAGGACCCTTTCCAAAGATTACTTTTAGATCCTTGAATATATCAAGTATATCATCACCAGTATGGTGGCGAGGCTTCTTCCGATGATCTACCTCACATTTGAAATGCTTGCCTTTGTTTCTTACGGGATGCCTGCTTTGAAGAAATCGATGATGCCCCAGGTACACATTCTTCTTACATTCATCCAAATATATATTGTCGGTATCATCTAAACAGTGCGTGCATGCATGGTATCCCTTGTTTGTCTGTCCTCAAAGGTTACTAAGAGCAGGCCAATCATTGATGGTTACAAACAACAACGCTCGCAGGTCAAATTCCTGTTGTTTTTGCGCATCCCACACACGCACACCTTCTCTCCACAGCTCTATAAGTTCTTCAACTAATGGCCTTAGGTACACATTAATGTCTTTGTCGGGTTGCTTGGGGCCTTGGATGAGCATTTGGCATCATAATGAAGTTCGGCTTCATGCAGAACCAAGCAAGAAGGTTATAGATACATAGAGTCACATGCCATGTACTAGGATTGCTGTTCTGCTCCCCAAAAGGATTAATGCCATCTGCACTTAAACCAAACCATATGTTCCTTGCGTCCTTTGCAAAGTCCTTCCACTTTCTCTCAATTTTTCTCCACTACGATCCGTCAGCGGGTACTCTCAACTTCCCTCTTTCTTATGGTCTTTTTTGTGCCATCGCATCAACTTGGCATGCTCTTTGTTTTGTAACAAACGTTTCAACCGTGGTATTATAGGAGCATACCACATCACCTTGGCAGGAATCTTCTTCCTTGGGCGCTCGCCCTCAACATCACTAGGGTCATTGTGGCCAATCTTATAGCGCAATGCACAACATACTGGGCATGCATTCAAATCCTCGTACTCACCGCGGTAGAGGATGCAGTCATTAGGGCAAGCATGTATCTTCTGCACTTCTTTTCCTAGAGGGTAGACAACCTTCTTTGCTTCGTACGTACTATCAGAAAATTCGTTGTCCTTTGATAGCTTCTTCTTTAACATTATCAGCAACTTTTCAAATGCCTTGTCAGATACACCATTCTCCGCCTTCCATTTGCAGTAATTCCAGTGTGGTACCCATCTTTTTCTTGTCATGTTCGCAATTTTGGTACAACAATTTCTTGTGATCCTCTAGCATGCGATGCAACTTCAGCTTCTCCGTTTCACTTGTGGGGTTTCTCTTTGCATCGGCAATGGCCCGACCAAGATCATCAACTGTCTCATCCGATGCTTCTTCTTCATCTCCTTCCCACATTGCCAGCTCAGCTTCTTCCCCCATTGTTGTACCATCGTATTCATGGAACCCATGGCTAGGATAGCTGTCGTCATCCTCTTCTTATTCATTCTCTTCCATTAGGACCCCTCTTTCTTTCGTGCTTGGTCCGACAGTTATAGCCGTACATGAAACCTTACTCAAACAAGTGGACATGAATGGTTCTTGAGTTAGAGTAATTTCAATCATTCTTATAGCTAGTATATGGACAATACATAAAACCATCCGCCCGCTTGTTTGGCTCGGCCGCAACCAGAAAAGTATGCACTCCATTATTGAACTACGGAGAGCATCGGTCATCGTACATCAAATGCCGGTTCATCTTCATTACACAACACCGAAAAGATCAAATTAATACAAGTTCATACATAAAGTTCATACACACTTGTTCTCATAAAACAACATAAAACTCTCTAGCTAAAGCATTTAAATGAAACAACAAATGCGATCAAGATCGCAACTAAGGCAACAATTGATCCAACATCATAGTGATACCAAGCCTCACTATCAATGGCATATTTTTAAATTTTCTAATCTTCAAGTGCATTGCATCCATCTTGATCTTGTGATCATCAACGACATCAGCAACATACAACTCCAGTTTCATCTTCTCTTCTTCAACTCTTTTCAATTTTTCTTTCAAATACTCGTTTTCTTTTTCAACTAAATTTAACTTCTTGACAAGAATATCTATGTCGGTTGGAATTTTCGGTTGACATACGTCCTAGATAAAAATATCTATATCAACTTGATGGGCATAATTGTCATAAACACGAAATGCAACAAATAGTTATAAAAGAGAGCATATACCACATCCAATCATAAACTGGACGAGGGCCAACGGGGACGGATATCAAAACCATGCTACTATGTATAACAAACAACTAGATAGGTAAGAAAACTGTACAAGTAACTATCTAAATCTTACAAACATGATATTTTTTATAAAAAGGATAAGAACAAGAGGCTCATCAAGGTGGTGCCAGCGATGGGACAGTGTGGGCAATCGACGGTGGTTAGGACGGGGACGGGAAGGCAGTATATTGCATATAAATCAAATAAACTACCACATATAAATACTCCCAAACTAAAACCCATAAACCACTATACTTATAGAGCATTGCAAGAGCTAGTCTAGCAATGAGAGATGAAAGGACAAAGTTGCTAACCTTTGTGAGCACTTGGATGGATGGGGTGCCTCCAAATCTTGACAAATTTTGGCAAAAAAGGAGGTGAGATCAAGCAAGGGGAAGAACAAAGTAGAGGAAGAAGGGGAAAAACAGGGAGGAGTGTGCTCCGGCTGGCCGAAGGGTTCATTTAGGGGATCTTTAGTCCCAGTTCATGACACAAACCGGGACTAAAGGTGAGCCTATAGTCCCAGTTCGTGCCACGAACCGGGACTAAAGGTGATCGTGGGGCCCCAGGCTGACAACAGCCTGCCACCACCCCTTTAGAAAATAGAGGTCCGGAACAAATTGGGACTAATGATGCACGTCCCGAACCGGGACTAATGGCACATTAGTGCCGGTTCGAAACCAGACCGGGACTAATGCTTTGGACAAAAGGTTTGGTTTCAACTAGTGTTACATACTTCATTATTGTTTAGTCTCTTCAAGGCCATTTTTGATTCCAAGGATTCGAAAGACGTATGAATAGGAAAATAGTGGATTGGTGTGGCATACCCACTTGAATCATATAGGATTAGCAGAGTATTTGATTCAACAAGAAAACAAATGAATTCTAAAAAGATATTGGATTGTATGCTAGATTTTCTATAAAATGCAATACACATGATTCATTACAAAAAAATTCCTATATGAGTCAACCCAATGAATCAAACTCCCAATTTAGAAAGAATTTGATAATTCTAACCTTCGGTAGTAGTTTTTTATCCCGTACAACTTTCTCGTCGCTTTGTGGAGGGGGCCGGTAGTGGCCAATGAGAGGTCGGGTGGTGACCGGTGCATGGTGGGTGGCATGCATGTGGATGATGCACAAACACGTGCATGTCGACCTCAACACACGATTCATTTTATCTCTTCGTTTGTTGGGTGTTAAAGTAAAAGAGAACATTAAAATCATTGATAACAAAAATGAATCGAATATTATGCTTATATACAAATGGCAGGTGCGTTTAGTTTTGATTCTGATGTTGAGAAGTAATATGAAAGAAATGCAATTGTTTTGTGTAGGAAGGGTTTTTCATGTTCATATTTGATATCGATTGCATGGATGGAGCATACCTTTTGTGGTTTAAGTCTGCGTTGGTATAAATGTGAATTATGATAATCTAGTTTTTTCGTATTAATTTTGAATTTTCGGGCAACAATTTCTATTGTTTGGACTATTTTGTAGCATACAAATTCAATTCGGCAACTAAACCAAAGTGAGATTGTCGATTTGTGCGTAGATCCCAACTTGAGCCGCGGCAAAAATTCTACATGAGGTTGAGTGTTTTATTTGACAACCATCCCCACGTACTACATGCCATTGAATTTAGACAACAAAATAACCACTTTCATGTTATCTTCCATCTGTTGCGTTGCTTTGTTCACATATACATGACTCCCTCATTTGCCAGCTTCACGGGTCCCTCCCTCACCCCAAACCTTATTCTTCAATTGTGGTGTTATTTTTGTGGCCTCTACAATTCACTTGAATATAGCGTGCACATTTGAAAAAAAATTATCGTCTAAAACTTGTTTTGATATAGTGGTGACGACGATGGCCTTTTACTATGAATGCATCAACTTATACATTTTAGGATTGTTTCTCTCTTTAAACTAGTTAGGGCTTCTTTGATTTAAAGGATCACATATGATTTTGTGAGGGTCTGGATCCTAAGGATTTATTCCCAGGGTGGTTATTTCAATTTGTAGATTGAAATTCTTTGAAAAATTTCCATATGATTAATTTGTATTATATTTTGAATAAAAAATTCATCAACTCAACCCCCTTGATAGAATTACATCAAACACTCCTTCATCCAAATTCATGTACACCCTATTCCCACATATTTATATTCCTAGATTTTAACAATCCTACGAATCATTGAGGTCCTTCATGTCGGAGACAAATTGTGGGTGGTTTCAACATTTTGGGGACAGTCGCATGACAATTAGCAGACTCCGAGCATCTAAATAACACAAACCTAAATGCCCGTGGACACACCGGACACGTCCCCGAACAATGCTTGATTGTTGGGGATATAACTCCATGGTGAGACCCGCCCAGGTAGGGCCGGGTCATACTTGGCGGCTCATGGGCTAGACCAAGGATGGGCCTGGAGGCATAAGCCCCGATGTATGGCGGCTCACCAAGATGGGCCAAGGTGAGGCCTAGACAAGGAAGGCATGAAGACTCGAGCGGATAAGCCGCCCGGAGACGGCTTGCTCAGGAAGGCAAGACGACATAGAGATAGAGTCAGACACATTGTAAGAGTTGGCATGAGACTTGTGTAACCCGTGGTCTTGACCTTCTTCATAAGGGAAAGACCCGGGGTGACTTAGAGAGAAACCAACTAATCGAGAGCTAGGTCAAGCGAATCCGCTCCCTTATAATCGATACTCCAATCAATACAACACAAGCAGGACATAGGCTTTTACCTTTTCTTGAGTGGCCGAACCTGGGTAAACTCGTGTCCTTCGTCCCAACCAACCCCTTTGAGTCCATCACCTTAGCGATGACCTCGAATCTAAGTCCTCGGTCATTTGTCGTGACAAAATCATGACAGTTGGCACCCACCGTGGGGCTAGCGCTCGATGGTGTTGAGTTCTCAAAGGGCTCTCTTCCAGGGACAGAGGGGTACGTGATCGGAAGGATGAACAAAAGTTGCCGCGGCCGGCTCTACATCGACGACGCGGGATGGGGTCCCGATGCCGACTCTATGGAGTACGGGTTCCGGGTTCCCTTCGGGGGAATCCACGTATTCATCGGCAAGGTTGGCGGATCTACACCCGGGCCGGACATCTGCACTGACATCGTCGAGCCAGCTCGGCGCGTGCAACCCGCCCGACACGTGCAACCCGCCCATGCTGACCCGGACAGGAAACATGTCTTCGTTGGCTTCACTCAAGGTATGGATCTTGAGGCTTCTATGTCGCAGGAGACCCTCATCTGTTCAGAGGATGGATCTTCGAGCGGAGAGGAAGAGTCAATCTACCAACTTCACGATGGCGAGCTCGGGGGCTACGGCGAGCTTTACCCCGAGTCAGAGCGGTCTAAACCGGACGATCAAGGGCCGCCGACTCATGCGACCGTGTTCATGACGGGAAAAGACCAGGGCCCGAGCAGTGTGTCCGTCGAGGCAGCAGACACGGGGGCTGACCCGCCGTCGGCTCAGGTTCTTTTGGATCTGATGAACGAGCTCAAAACCCTGATGGTGACTGAAGTCATGCCTGACAATCAAGCCACTCGGAACCTGGAGATCACAAGACTGAAGGACCAGATGGCGGAAGTCCAATAGAAGATTAGCACGTTAAAATCTCAGATGGACGTGGAGGCAGAGCGCCTTAAGACGGATGCTTTCTGCCTTGAGCTATAACAGCAATCGACAGCCGTGGTGCGGCGGATGAGGCATCAGTCCCGCCTGCTAGAGAAATATGAGGCCAGAAACCTTTTTAAAATGCCAGGAACGTGTCGGACAACGGAAGCCCCTAAAAGTCGGCCGGCGGCTCGGCAGCAGCTTAACCCGCCCCGACAAAACCAGACCTGACCAATGGCTTTTCCGATGCTGGCGGGTCACTACTCAAACCCGGCGGAGAACATGGTGGTGGCAGCAACCCGGCTTGGAATAATCCCCATCCCTGATGAGGCACCTTTCGCTGGAGAGGTACAGGACGCTATTGGGTACCTGCGAACGGCGATGGCCCAGCAAGAGAAGTATACCTACAACCGGAGTCATGTCCATTCAACCCCATCCCCAGTCGCAGCTTCAGCTGGCGTTATGAGTCGCCGGCGGTTTCTAGCAGTGATCGGCACCGAGGCCTGCCGCGAGATGACGAGGCGGTTTTGGATGCTCAGGCGCTTGTAGATCGGGCGAGGGCACAGCGTGAGGTGGCGGCTCTGGCAGCGGTGGATCATCAAGAACCTGCGCCTTCCGTCTTAGTTGGAGCGAGAGTAACCACCAGGGCCATGGGAGTACCGTGCTTGGTGGCGGCTTTGCGGAACGAGCGTCTGCTGAAGGATTTCAAAGGCCCTCGCAAGGTCTCAAATTACACCGTTGATCTACCCCCGGAGGCTTGGATTGAAAGCTATGAGCTGGCAATGGAGATGTTGGACATCAATGACGCAGAGTGCGCGAAGTATTTTATCATGATGCTAGAAGGGCCGGCTCGCACGTGGTTGAAGGGTTTGCCACCCCAATACCATCAATTCTTGGGCTGAGTTAAAAGCGAAGTTCATCAAAAACTTTCAAGGGACGTGCAAGCAGCCCATGACGATTGTGGATTTGGATCACTGTGTACAGCAGGAAAATGAGTCGGCTCATCACTGGGTTCGGCGGGTTTCGACTATCATCCACTCATCTGAGCAGATTACGGCGGCTCAAGCGGTCTTGATTCTGGAAAAGAATTGCCACTTTACGCCTTTGAAGCAGAAGCTCGGCCGGCTCAAGCGCATGTGTCAAGACATGGGGGAGCTCATGGTGGCTCTCACGAAATACGCCAACTTTGATAATACAAAGGATCCGGGCTTTGATGAGGAGAAGGCCGGCCAGAGTAAGAAGAATAGCAGTGGCAAGGGTGCGATAGGCAATGGTAACCAAGGCAAGAGGAAGAACCCGGACGGTGGGTCAGAACTGGTGGCCAATGCCAGCACCGGCAATAATCGTGCTAAGGGCAACAGGAAGTTCAAGAAGCCTTTTAATAAGGGTAAGAATCCTTTTAATTGGAAGAGATGCTCAATAAACCTTGTCCGGAGCACAGTCGGCGCGACAGGCGAGCGGGTCACACGTGGGGTAATTGCCACGTTATGCAAAAGTTCAAGGACTACAGCTTACGACAGCATAACAACGATGGTGGCCCACCCGGCGGCTCAGGACCAGGCGAGTCAGGAGCCGGGTTTGGGTCCGGCGGCTCAGGGTCTAGCCATCACGGCCAGGGCAACCAAGGAGGATATCATCAACACTCTGGTGGAAATAATCAGCAACAGAATAACCAATCTGGATATCAGAGTAATCCAAAGCAGCTCAGCTCGGGTCAGTATCATGTTTATACGACCAACCTTGACAGGCGAGATCCGAAGTTGCGCAAGAGAGCGGTTAATGCGATCAGGCCGGCTCTACCACAATACTTGAAGTGGTCTGAGTATGATATAACTTGGAGCCAGGAGGATCTCCCGCCACATGTTGATGACCTGGGACGGCTGGCATTGGTAGTTGCTCCCCAAGTTGGAGGCTACGTGTTTACCAAGGTGCTTATGGATGGTGGCAGTAGCATCAACATTTTGTACTACGACACTTTCCGCTGGATGAAGTTGCTTGATAAGAATCTTAAGCCGTCCTCAACAGTTTTTCACGGCGTTGTGCCTGGCAAGTCAGCTTATCCAGTGGGGAGCATCTTTTTGGAAGTCGCCGTCGGTGACGAACACAATTACAGGGTGGAGACCTTGTGTTTTGAGGTGGTCAAGATCAAAAGTCTGTATCATGCTCTGTTTGGACGTCCGGCTTACGCCAAATTCATGGCTAGGCCTTGTTATGTGTACTTGCAGCTCAAGATGCCAGGCCTAAAAGGTACGATTATGGTGCGTGGTGATCGAGAGATGGCTCTTGAGTGAGAGGAAGGAGACGCGGCTTACACAGAGTCTAGTTGTGCAGAGGCAGAGCTCAAGTTTTACAAAGAAAACATTGACCCAGAGGACATGACTCCACTGAAAAATCCCACCACAAAGGTTGAGCCACCCCTCAAATTTTTGGCGGATGATACCAAATTGGTGGATTTCACTCCGGGCGACTCATCTCAGCAGTTCACTATCGGGGCTAATATGGATCCCAAATAGGAAAGCGCGCTCATCGAATTCATCCGTGAGAATCGGGACATGTTTGCATGGAAGCCTTCTGACATGCCGGGTGTACCGAGAGAGTTCGCTGAGCACCACCTTAATGTGGATCCTAAATTCAAACCAGTCAAACAATTTCTACGGCGGTTCAACGAGGAGAGACACAAGGCCATTGGGGAAGAGGTAGCCCGGTTCTTGGCGGCGGGTTTCATCATCGAGGTCTTTCACCTGGAGTGGCTCGCTAACCCGATGCTAGTGCTCAAGAAAAATGGCACATGGCATATGTGTGTGGACTACACAGATCTTAACAAAGCCTGTCCAGCTGACCCGTTTGCTCTCCCTCGTATTGACCATATCATTGATGCAACGATAGGTTGTGAGAGTTTATGCTTCCTAGATGCTTATTCTGGTTATCATCAGATCAAGATGGCAGTCAAGGACCAAGAGAAGACGTCTTTCATCACGCCTTTTGGTGCTTTCTGCTATGTGTCTATGCCTTTCGGGCTCAAGAGTGCCCAGGCGACTAACCAACGTTGTGTACAGAACTGTCTTCACATCCAAATTGGGCGCAACGTTCATGCACATGTGGATGATATTGTGATCAATTCAAGGAAGAAGGAGACTCTGCTTGATGACCTGAAGGAGACTTTCGACAACTTACGGGTCTACGAGATGATGCTTAACCTAGCTAAGTGTGTCTTTGGCGTTCCGGTAGGCAAGATCTTGGGATTTCTGGTATCTGAGCGTGGCATTGAGGCTAAGCCGGATAAAATCAAGGCTATCACCTTCCTGTCTGAGCTGACATGCATCAATGATGTTCAGCGCCTGGCGGGACAGATTGCTGCGTTAAGCTGGTTTATAAGCCGCCTTGGTGAGAAGGCCATCCCTTTTACCAGATGATGAAAAAGACAGACAACTTTGTCTGGAGTACGGCGGCGGGTGAAGCATTTGAGGCACTCAAGAGGCAACTTGCTGAGCCGCCGGTCTTAGCCGCTTCGGTTGAGAAAGAACCTTTGCTCTTATACGTGGCGGCTAATAACAAGGGTGTCAGCGCCGCAATCATTGTCGAGCGTAAGGAGGCAGGGAAGGAATATCCAGTTCAGAGGCCGGTTTACTATATCAGTGAGGTCCTAATAGAGTCCAAGCAGAGGTATCCACATTGGCAGAAGCTGGTGTATGGGGTGTTCATGGCCAATCGCAAGCTAAAACACTATTTCCTGGGGCACCAAATTACAGTGGTTAGCTCTACCCCATTGGGAGACATAATTCAAAATAGAGAAGCCACTAGCAGGATTGCTAAGTGGGCGGTGGATCTTGGACTTCTCAATTTGAAATATGTACCTCGCACAACGGTCAAATCTCAAGCTTTGGTGGATTTCATAAATGACTGGACTGAGTGTCAGACGCCCGAGGAGAAGCCAAACAACACATATCGGACAATCCACTTTGATGGATCCAGACAACTGGAAGGATCAGGGGCAGGGGTTGTCTTAACTTCCCCCAAAGGTGATAAGTTCTGTTATGTGCTAAGGTTGATGTTTCCTTGTACTAATAATGCAGCTGAGTACGAAGCTCTGCTTCATGGCCTCCGGGTAGCTAAGGAGATGAACCTGAGACGGGTTAGATGCTTCGGCGACTCAGATCTTGTAGCCTAGCAAGTTTTAGGCACTTGGGATTCCAAGGACCCGTGGATGGTGGCTTATCATCAGGCGGTAGATATCATCACTGGTCACTTCAAGGGTTATCAGGTGGATCATATTGATCGTCGCAGGAACGAGGCGGTTGATGCCCTGTCAAGGCTGGGTTCTTTGTTGGAAATAAGCCCTAGAGGCAATGAATAAAGTGTTTATTATAATATTTCCTTGTTCATGATAATCGTTTATTATCCATGCTACAATTGTATTGATTGGAAACACATTACATGTGTGGGTAAATAGACAACACTCTATCCCTAGTATGCCTCTAGTGAACTAGCTCGTTGATCAAAGATGGTCAAGGTTTCCTAGCCATTGACATGAGATGTCATTTGACAATGGGATCACATCATTAGTAGAATGATGTGATGGACAAGACCCAAACTACAAACGTAGCATATGACCGTGTCAGTTTATTGCTACTGTTTTTTGCATGTCAAGACTGGGATTTGTTACTTCGTGTGACGGAGAGGTATCTCAGGGCCCACTCGGTAATACAACATCACAATGAGCCTTGCAAGCAATGTGTCTAAGTGTTAGTCAAGGGATCTTGTATTACAGAATGAGTAAAGAGACTTGCTGATAACGAGGTTGAACTAGGTATGGAGATACCGACGATGAATCTCGGGCAAGTAACATACCGAAGAACAAAGGGAACATCATACGGGATTAACTGAATCCTTGACATAGAGGTTCGACCGATAAAGATCTTTGTAGAATATGTAGGAACCAATATGGGCATCCAGGTCCCACTATTGTTTATTGACCGTAGAGGTGTCTCGGTCATGTCTACATAGTTCTCGAACCCGCAGGGTGTGCACACTTAAGGTTTGGTGATGTTTCAGTAGTATAGAGTTATGTATGGTGGTGACCGAAGGTTGTTCGGAGTCCCGGATGAGATCCCGGATGTCACGAGGAGCTACGGAATGGTCCGGAGGTAAAGATTGATATATAGGAAGTCCTATTTTGCACGCCAAAAAAGTTTCGGGCTCATCGGTAGTGTACCGGGAGTGCCGGTAGTGTACCGGGAGATCATCGGGAGGGGTATTTCGACCCAAGAGGTAACATGGAATGTAGCAGAGTGAATACCAGCCCTTAGTGGTCTGGTGGAAGTCCCACACAAAGACCATGCGGCTAGGGAGAAAAAACCCAAACAGAAAAAGTGGAAAAAGGCAAAAATAGCGTGAATCCTAGTCCTACTAGGATTGGAGGTGGATTCCACCTCTCCCACCTGGTTCGGCCGACTCCTAGAGGCTTGGCCCTTGGGACAAGCCTCCTACTCTCTTCCTCTTATATATACTGGAGGTTTTAAGGTGTTTGTACAGAATTTTCAGCCACGTGATGCCCGTTCCTCTAGTGCATAGATTCTCCTCTAGATTGGTTTTCTATAGCGCTTATGCGAAGCCCTGTCGGAATAGCTCCACCACCATCGCCGGAGCGCCGTCATGCTGCCGGAGAACTCTTCTTCCTCTCCACTCCTTCTTGCTGGATCAAGACGGCGGAGATCTTCATCAAGCTGTACGTGTGCTGAACGCGGAGGTGCCGTCCGTTCGGCGCTAGATCGGAAGGATCGCGATCAAGTTCGTGGAACGGATCATGATCAAGTTCGTGGGACGGATCGTGACTAGATCGCGGGATGGATCGTGATTGGATCATGGGACGCACGGCGATTTGGATCGCGAAGACATTCGACTACACCAACCGCTTTTCTTAACGCTTCCCGCTTAGCGATCTACAAGGGTACATAGATCCACTCTCCCTCTCGTAGATGCTCATCACCATGGATAGACCTGCGTGTGCGTAGGAAATTTTTTGTTTCCCATGCAATGTTCCCCAATAGTGGCATCATGAGCTAGGTCTATGTGTAGATGAGATCTCGAGTAGAGCACAAAAGGTTTGTGGGCGTTGATGCTTAGATTGCTTCCTCCCTTGGTTGGATTTTGGTTCAGCGGTATTGTGAGATGAAGCAGCCCGGACCAACATTACTGGTACGCTTACGAGAGACCGGTTCCCTCGACTGCAACTTGTTGCATAAATGGCTTGCGGGTGCCAGTTTCTCTCACTTTAGTTGGATCGGATTCGACAAAGACGGTCCTTGAGAAGGTTGAAAAGCAACTAGTGTATCACCGTTGTGGTTTTGTGTAGATGAGAATTGTTCTTGCTAGATACCCGTAGCAGCCACATAAAACATGCAACAACAATTAGAGGACGTCTAACTTGTTTTTGCAGGGTATGTTGTGATGTGATATGGCCAATTGCATGATGTGATATATGTGACGTATGAGATGATCATGTGATGTATAGATTATCACGACTTGCATGTTGATGAGTACGACAATCGGCATGAGCCATAGGGTTCTCTTTAATTATTTCATGACCTGCGTGTCAATCATTAAGCGCTATGCAATGCTTTACTTTATCGCTAAATGGTAGCAATAGTAGTAGAAGCACATTGGGCGCGACAACCTCGATGGCGACACGTTGATGGAGATCAAGATGATGAAGATCATGGTGTCATGCCGGTGACGATGGAGATCATGCCGGTGCTTTCTAGATGGAGATCAAAAGCACAAGTTCATGGCCATATCATGTCACTTATGAATTGCATGTGATGTTAATCCTTTTATGCACCTTGTTTTTGTAGGACGACGGTAGCATTATAAGGTGATCCCTCACTTAAATTTCAAGATGAATTGTGTTCTCCCCGAGTGTGCACCGTTGCGAAAGTTCATCGTGTCGAGACACCACGTGATGATCGGGTGTGATAGACTCTACATTCACATACAACGGGTGCAAGCCAGTGTTGCGCACGCAGAACACTCGGGTTAAACTTGATGAGCCTAGCATGTACAGACATGGCCTCAGAACACAAGAGACCGAAAGGTCGAACATGAGTCATATAGTAGATATGATGAACATGAGATGTTCACCACTGAAGCCACCTCAACTCACGTGATGATCGGACTTGAGTTGGTGAATTTGGATCATGTGACACTCAGATGACCTGAGGGATGTTGATTTGAGTGGGAGCTTTAGTAATTTGATTAACTAAACTCATTATCTTGAACAATAGTCTAAAGTAAACTTTGCATATTTATTTTGTAGATCAATGGCTCGCGCAGTAGCACCTCTGAATTTTAATGCATTCCTAGAGAAAGCTAAGTTGAAAGATGATGGAAGTAACTTTGTTGACTGGGCCCGTAATCTGAGGATTATCCTCACGGCTTCCTAGAAATCATATGTCCTTGATGCACCACTTGGTGACCAACCAGAAGACATGACCTCCGAAGACGTTAAGAATGCTTAGGAGGCATGTACTGGAGATTACTCAATAGTTCACTATGTAATATTGTATGGCTTAGAACCGGGACTTCAAAGACATTTTGAACGTCATGGAGCATATGAGATGTTCCAGGAGTTGAAGTTTATCTTTCAGAAGAATGCCCGGATCGAGAGGTATGAAACCTCCGATAAGTTCTATGCTTGGAAGATGGAGGATAACGGGTCTATCAGTGAACATATACTCAGAATGTCTGGGTATTCAACTCGTCTAGCGGAGTTGGGAATTGCCCTTCCGCTAGAGGCGATCACTGATAGAGTTCTTCAATCACTGCCACCTAGTTACAAGAGATTTGTGATGAACTATAACATGCACGGGATGAACAAGCCAGTCGCCGAGCTGTTTGCGATGCTAAAAGTCGCTGAGTCTGAAATCCAGAAAGAACATCAAGTGTTAATCGTCAATAAAACCACTAGTTTCAAGAAAAATGGCAAGGTCAAGGGCAAGGGCAAGAAGGGTAAAACTAATAAGGATGGCAAAGCAGTTGCTACTCCTGTAAAGAAGCCCAAGCATGGACCCAAGCTAGAAACTGAGTGCTTTCATTGCAAGGGAACTGGTCACTGGAAGCGGAACTGCCCCAAGTACCTGGCTGACAAGAAGGCGGCCAACGACAAACAAGGTATATATGATATACATGTTATTGATGTGTACCTTACTAGCTCTCGTAGTAGTGCCTGGGTATTTGATACTGGTTCGGTTGCTCACATTTGCAACTCAAAGCATGAACTACAGAATAAACGAAGGCTGGCAAAGGACGAAGTGACGATGCGTGTGGGAAATGGTTCCAAGGTTGATGTGATCGCCGTCGTCACACTCTCTCTTCGATTACCATCAGGATTAGTGATGAACCTGAATAATTGTTATTTACTGTCTGTGTTAAGCATGAACATTATATCTGGATCTTGTTTATTGCGAGACGGTTACTCATTTAAATCAAAGAATAAAGGTTGTTCTATTTATATGAGTAATATCTTTTATGGTCATGCACCCAATGTTAGGGGTTTATTCATATTGAATCTTGATAGTGATGAGACACATGTTCATAACATTGATGCCAAAAGATGTAGAGTTGATAATGATAGTACCACTTTCTTGTGGCACTCCCGTTTAGGTCATATTGGTGTAAAACGCATGAGGAAGCTCCATGATGATGGACTTTTGGAGTCACTTGATTTTGAATCACTTGACACATGTGAACCATGCCTCATGGGCAAGATGACTAAAACGCCGTTCTCTGGAACAATGGAACAGGCAAGTGACTTATTGGAAATCATACATACTGATGTGTGCGGTCCAATGAATCTTACATCGCATGGTGGATATCATTATTTTCTCACCTTCACTGATGACTTAAGTAGATATGGGTATATTTACTTAATGAAACACAAGTCTGAAACGTTTGAAAAGTTCAAGCAATTTCAGAGTGAAGTTGAGAATCATCGTAACAAGAAGATTAAGTTCCTGCGATCTGATCGAGGAGGTGAATATTTGAGTTATGAGTTTGGCAGTCACATAAGACAGTGTGGAATTGTTTCACAGTTGATACTGCTCGGAACACCACAGCGTAATGTTGTGTCTGAATGTCGTAATCAAACCTTATTAGATATGGTGCGTTCTATGATGTCTCTTGCTAATTTGCCACTATCATTTTGGGGTTATGCATTAGAGACAGCTGCATTCACTTTAAATAGGGCACCATCGAAATCCGTTGAGACGACGCCATATGAACTGTGGTTTGGCAAGAGGCCAAAGTTGTCGTTTCTTAAAGTTTGGGGATGTGATGCTTATGTCAAACAGCTTCAGCCTAAAAAGCTAGAACCCAAAGCGGAGAAATGCATCTTCATAGGATAGCTAAAAGAGACAGTCGGGTATACCTTCTATCTCAGATCTGAAGGCAAAGTGTTTGTTGCTAAGAACGGAACATTTCTTGAGAAAGAGTCTCTCTTGAAAGAATTGAGTGGGACGAAAATAGAGCTTGATGAGGTTATTGAACCTTTACTTCAACCAGAAAGTAGCGCAACACAAAAAGATGTTTCTGTGGAACCTACGACGGTAGAAGAGGAAGTTAATGATGATCATCATGAAGTTTCCGATGAAGCTACTATTGAACATCGTAGGTCGACAAGGCCGCGTACTACTCTTGAGTGGTACGGCAACCCTGTCTTGGAGGTCATATTGTTGGACAACAATGAACCTACGAATTATGGAGGAGCAATGATGGGCCCGGAGTCCGAGAAATGGTTAGAGGCCATGAAATCTGAGATGGGATCCATGTATGAAAACAAAGTATGGACTTTGGAAGTATTACCTGAAGGGCAAAAGGCCATTCAGAACAAATGGATCTTTAAGAAGAAGACAGACGCGGACAGTAATGTCACCATCTATAAAGCTCGACTTGTGGCAAAAGGTTTTTCACAAGTTCAAGTAGTTGACAACGATGAGACCTTCTCATCCGTAGTGATGCTTAAGTCTGTCAGAATCATGTTGGCAATAGCTACTTATTTCGACTATGAAATTTGGTAGATGGATGTCAAAACAACGTTCCTTAACGATTTCCTTGAGGAAGAGTTGTATATGATGCAACCAGAAGGTTTTGTCGATCCAGAGAATGTTGAAAAAGTTTGCAAACTCCAGCGATCCATTTATGGGCTGGTGCAAGCATCTCGGAGTTGGAATAAGCATTTTGATGAGGTGATCAAAGCGTTTGATTTTGTACAAGTTTATGGAGAAGCTTGTATTTACAAGAAAGTGAGTGGGAGCTCTATAGTGTTTCTAATATTATATGTGGATGACATATTGCTGATTGGAAACAATATAGAAATGCTGGAAAGCGTGAAGGAATATTTGAACAAGAGTTTTTCAATGAAGGACCTAGGAGAAGCTGCTTTCATATTAGGCATTAAGATCTATAGAGATACATTGCGACGCTTAATAGCACTTTCACAGAGCACATACCTTGATAAAGTTTTGAAGAAGTTCAAAATGGATCAGTCCAAGAAGGGGTTCTTCCCTGTGTTACAAGGTGTGAAGTTGAGTAAGACTCAATGCCCAGTGACTGAAGAAGATAGAGAAAAGATGAGTGTCATCCCCTATGCTTCAGCCATAGGCTCTATCATGTATGCAATGTTGTGCACAAGACCCGATGTCAGCCTTGCCATAAGTATGGCCGGAAGGTTTCAAAGTGATCCTGGAATGGAACACTGGGCAGCGGTCAAGAACATCCTTAAGTACCCAAAAAGGACTAAGGAAATGTTTCTCGTGTATGGATGTGATGAAGAGCTCGTCGTAAAGGGTTACGTTGATGCAAGCTTTGACACTGATCCGGATGACTCTAAGTCGCAAACCGGATACGTATTTATTCTCAACAGGGGAGCGGTAAGCTGGTGCAGTTCCAAGCAAAGCGTGGTAGCCGATTCTACATGTGAAGCGGAGTACATCGCAGCCTCGGAGGCGGCGAAGGAAGGTGTCTGGATGAAGCAGTTCATGACAGATCTTGGAGTAGTGCCCAGTGCACTGAATCCAATGAACTTGTTCTGTGACAACACTGGTGCCATTGCTCTGGCCAAGGAACCAAGGTTTCACAAGAGGACCAGACACATAAAGCGACGCTTGAACTCCATCCGCGATTACTTCGAGGAGAAGGACATAAATATTTGCAAAGTGCACACGGATCTGAATGTTGCAGACCCGTTGACTAAACCTCTTCCAAGGGCTAAACATGATCAACACCAGAACTGCATGGGTGTTCGATTCATTACCATGTAAATCACATAGTGATGTGAACTAGATTATTGACTCTAGTGCAAGTGGGAGACTGTTGGAAATATGCCCTAGAGGCAATGAATAAAGTGTTTATTATAATATTTCCTTGTTCATGATAATCGTTTATTATCCATGCTACAATTGTATTGATTGGAAACACATTACATGTGTGGGTAAATAGACAACACTCTATCCCTAGTATGCCTCTAGTGAACTAGCTCGTTGATCAAAGATGGTCAAGGTTTCCTAGCCATTGACATGAGATGTCATTTGATAACGGGATCACATCATTAGGAGAATGATGCGATGGAAAAGACCCAAACTACAAACGTAGCATATGATCGTGTCAGTTTATTGCTACTGTTTTCTGCATGTCAAGTATATGTTCCTATGACCATGAGATCATGCAAATCACGGATACTGGAGGAGTGCCTTGTGTGTATCAAACATCGCAACATAACTGGGTGACTATAAAGGTGCTCTACAGGTATCTCCGAGGGTGTCTATTGAGTTGGCATGGATCAAGACTGGGATTTGTTACTTTGTGTGACGGAGAGGTCTCTTAGGGCCCACTCAGTAATACAACATCACAATGAGCCTTGCAAGCAATATTTCTAAGTGTTAGTCATGGGATCTTGTATTACGGAACGAGTAAAGAGACTTGCCGATAACAAGGTTGAACTAGGTATGGGGATACCGACGATCGAATCTCGGGCAAGTAACATACCGAAGAACAAAGGGAACATCATACGGGATTAACTGAATCCTTGACATAGAGGTTCGACCAATAAAGATCTTCGTAGAGTATGTAGGAACCAATATGGGCATCCAGGTCCCGCTATTGGTTATTGACCGTAGAGGTGTCTCGGTCATGTCTACATAGTTCTCGAACCCGCAGGGTCTGCACACTTAAGGTTTGGTGACGTTTCGGTAGTATAGAGTTATGTATGGTGGTGACCGAAGGTTGTTTGGAGTCCCGGATGAGATCCCGGACATCATGAGGATCTCCGGAATGGTTCGGAGGTAAAGATTGATATATAGGAAGTCCTATTTTGGTCGCCGGAAAAGTTTCAGGCTCATCGGTAGTGTACCAGGAGTGCCGGTAGTGTACTGGGAGACCATCGGGAGGGGTATTTCGACCCAAGAGGCAACATGGGCTGTGGGAGAGTGAATACCAGCCCTTAGTGGGCTGGTGGAAGTCCCATACAAAGCCCATGCGGCTAGGGAGAAAAAACCCAAAGAGAAAAAGTGGAAAAAGGCAAAAATAGGGTGAATCCTAGTCCTACTAGGATTGGAGGTGGATTCCACCTCTCCCACCTAGTTCGGCCGACTCCTAGAGGCTTGGCCCTTGGGCCAAGCCTCCTCCTCTCTTCCTCTTATATATACTGGAGTTTTTAGTGTTTTTGCACAGAATTTTCAGCCACGTGTTGCCCATTCCTCCAATGCATAGATTCTCCTCTAGATTGGTTTTCTGCAACGCTTAGGCGAAGCCCTGCCGGAATAGCTCCACCACCATCGTTGGAGCGCTATCACGCTGCTGGAGAACTCTTCTTCCTCTCCGCTCCTTCTTACTAGATCAAGACGGCAAACATCGTCATCAAGCTATACGTGTGCTGAACGCGGAGGTGTCGTCCGTTCAGCGCTAGATCGGAAGGATCGTGATCAAGTTCGTGGAACGGATCATGATCATGTCCGTGGGACGGATCGCTATTGGATCACGGGACGGATTGTGATTGGATCGCGGGACGCACGGCGATTTGGATCGCGAAGACGTTCGACTACACCAACCGCGTTTCTTAATGCTTCCCGCTTAGCGATCTACAAGGGTACGTAGATCCACTCTCCCTCTCGTAGATGCTCATCACCATGGATAGATCTGTGTGTGCGTAGGAAATTTTTTGTTTCCCATGCAATGTTCCCCAACATTCTCAACGTAAGCCGATAGCACCTAACGTTTTCTTAGACGTACTACATCACCGGTCAGTTAAGTTGCCTTCATAGGAAGACTTGGCTATTCCTGACCCAGAGGGACAGCTGGTGGCGGGTCTACATGCAATTCCTGACTGGACTGTGCCTTATTTGGCGTACTTGACTGACGGCGAGTTACCTGATGATGAAAATCTTGCCAGACGGATCACCAGGCGGTCTAAGTCTATGGCGATAGTCAATGGCGAGTTACATAAGTGCAGCGTCACCGGCGTGTTTCAACGTTGTGTTTCACCTGAAGAGGGCAAGGAAATCTTGAATGAAATTCATGCTGGTGATTGTGGTCATCACGCCATCTCAAAATCAGTGGTGGCCAAGGCCTTTCGACATGGTTTCTTCTTGCTGATGGCTTATAAGGATGCGGAAGACTTAGTCCGCAAGTGCGATGGATGTTAAAACTTTGGCCGGCGTGCTCATGTCCCGGCTCAAGAGATGCGCATGATTCCAATTACTTGGCCGTTTGCAGTCTGGGGGCTTGATATGGTTGGGCCTTTCAAGAGATCCAAGGACAAGAAGACCCACTTCTTGGTGGCAGTTGACAAATTTACCAAGTGGGTAGAAGCTGAGCCGGTTGGCAAGTGTGACGCGGCTATGGTGGTTCAGTTCATTAAGAAGTTGATCTACCATTTTGGTTACCCTCACAGTATCATCACAGATTATGGTACAAACCTCTCCAAGGGGGCTATGAAAGCGTTCTATGAAAGTAAACACATCAGACTCGATTTTCTGCGGTTGCTCATCCACAGTAAAACGGTCAGGCAGAGTGCGCTAACCAAGAAATCTTGAGAGGTATCAAACCCCAGCTTATGGTTCCTTTGCAGCGAACGCCGAGTTGTTGGTTGGAGGAGTTGTCGTCCGTCTTATGGAGCATCAGAACCACCCTCAACATATCAACATGTTATACACCTTTGTTCATGGTTTACGGTGCAGAAGCCGTGTTACCAAGCAATATCCGTCATCACTCGCCACGAGTGGCGGCTTATGTTGAGGCGGACAATGAAACAGCGGGTCAAGATGCGTTGGATGCCTTGGAGGAGGAACTCGATCTGATGGCGGCTCGATCGGTGATTTATTAGCAAGACCTGCGTCGCTATCATAGCCGCAGAGTGAATAGTCGGACGTTTCAAGAAGGCGACTTAGTGTTGCGGTTGATTCAAGATCATACAGATGCACACAAGTTATCCCCTCCATGTGAAGGGCCTTTTGTGGTCAGCAAAAATCTCAACAATGGGTCATATTACCTCATTGACATCCGGGACGACTCAAACACTTCTGGGCAAGAGACCCGCCGGCCGTGGAACATAGCGCATCTACGACCTTATTACACTTAAGTTGTCAAGACTTGACATTGTACACCTTCATTGTATATATCATATATATATTATGAATAAAGTTGGCATCCCTGCAAGCCGGGGCCTCTGCCGTTTCGCATATCTCAATCTGTGCAAAAAGGTCAATCAGGGGGCTTCCAACCCACCGGGTTTAGCTTATCAGACCCTATTGATCGGCTCTCAAGCCAAATAGTTGGCTCCGTCAACATGATCGTCTAGGGGGCTTCCAACCCACCGGGTTTAGCTTACACACCCTCTTGATCAGCTCTTAAGCCAAACATGGTTAAACCTGCCTGTAAGCTGATGCTGCTCCGCTAGGTGACCTGCCAAACTATTATCAGTTAATCTCGCCTGGAGACCCTGACGCGGCTCAAAGAAATTGACGGCCAATCTCGATAGAGACCCTGTACTTGTTAAAGGTTAAAACGGAGGCTCTTGTCACGTGAGGGCCGGCTTACGGAAAGCAAGGATAAGCTCTCCCATCTACTGCCGACTCTCCGCTATGTGGCCCGTTTGTACTCTTAGACAGTTAATCCTTAAGGACCCTACACTGTTTAAGGTTAAAACGACAGATTTATGTCACGTGGGAGGCAGTTTATGGGCTATCAGGGTGCTCATGCCCTGTCGAGTCTCTCCTGGGACGTCACACTTCCTGTCAGTTAATCTCGCTTAGAGACCCTGAGCCACTCAAAGGAATTGACGGCCAATCTCGATAGAGACCCTGTACTGCTAAAGAGTTTTAAGTGGCGAGTCAGCCCAGAAGAACTGGCACATGAGTTAAACAAAAAGCAAGTTAGGAAAGATATAACATCTTTGGGTGGTACTATATTAAGTCGTCCTCCTGATAATGTGAATATTAAGCTATGCTTGCAGGTTGGTTAATTACCAAGAAGCCGCCACAACATCTGGTATGAGTTGAAGGCACAAGGCATATGTAATATATTAAGCCAGACGATTTCATATGTGCACGATGGCACAATTCAGGCAAGACAAAGTTTACTACAAGCCTATTACAATGCTCACTACGGAGCTCAAAAGTGTGGACTCAAAGTTTTTTACACCGCCCTATGGTGGGTCACAAGGCCGGCTTATCCACGGCGTTACCAAGGTCGTCAGTTGGATAGCAGGTCACTCTGTGGCGGGTCTTCGATTTCCATGATCTAGAGATTGTCCACGTCTTAGTTGCAGTTGGTTAAAGCCGCAAAGTTTTCCTCTTCAAAGAGGGGGGACAGGTCAAGATCAGGAGCAAAGAGGTGCTTATGGCGTGTAGGCGTTAAGTCCTTGGCCTCAAAGGTTGGGCCGCGTACTCTCTTCTGCTCGGCACTGTAAGCTGCCTGGTATGTTGACAAGTCCACTTCATCTGCTAACACTGATCCGAGGACTCTGGAAGCCTTCATGCAACGAGCATAGTCAGCCTCCGTGAACTCTGAGTCGGCATCCTTCTTTGATGGAAACCCGTCCATCATGTCTTCGGGAGTCAGCTCTGGGGCAAAAGCTAACGCCTGGCTTATGGCTGCGATGGCTCCTTTTCTGGCGGCTGATTTTTTTAGCTCCTGGATTTGCTTGGGCAGAGTGGATAGCAACTCTATGACTCCCTTCATAGTTGGGGGGATACTATCTTTATAGAGCACCGCCTTGATTGTGCAGAGAGCTCCGCAATACAGTTGCTCTGTTAAAGTGTAGACGGCTTTCAGTTGCAACAAGCTATCAGTAGCAAGTTAACGGATCCTTTGACCTGCATAAGACGGATGTTCGATTATAAGTCGCCCGTATAAGTATTCACACAAGATTATTGACTAAGTATTTAGTACTTTCCAAAATGGCGACAGACATCTTCACAATATGATGCTTCAAGGCGTGTAGCTCATTGGACACAACCACGAGCCGCTGGTCAGCATCGTCTGCTCGTTGAGCCAGGGCAGTTGTTCCGTCTCAGCAGATTTCTTGAAGGCAGCGAAGTCCGCTTTAACTTGTGTAAGTTCCTCGGTGATGAGCCGACACTTCTCATCTGCTTCGCTTCGGGCGGCTTGCTGAGTGGCTAGATTGCTCCTTAAACCGGTCACTTCAGACTCGTCCTCGTTTAACGCTTCCTCGGACAAATAACAAAGCAAAATGAGGGCTAAAGTCGCCAGGATGGTATATTATCAGATGATGAAGATTCAGACTATAATGCAAGTATCAAGTAGGTTGCAAGCAATATGCTCGGCACTTGGGGGCTAATGTCTATTTGTTCTCCAAAACTACAAGGAAGTTCTGGCTCATCTTCATCAAAGTTAAGCCGGCCCTTGGGAACTACATATGGTAATTTGCTCTATCTACAAAAGTTTCGGCTCATCATCATCAAAGTTAAGCCGACCCTTGGGGAACAAATACTTACACACTAAAGCATCGGCTCAATATTTAAGTCTTAAGCTGATTATTGAGGCCTACAGGCTAAGTGTTTTTTTACTTATAGCAAGATTCAAAGACCCGGCTTACCATTGGCAAATACTAAACCGACCCTTGGGGGCTATGTAAGGGTATAAGGGAAAGAAAGCAAGAGTACCTCATATTTCTTCTTCATCAAGTTAACAAGCTTGAGCTCCATATTCCGACTTATGGAAAGGCGGTTCAGATAACTAGCGTGAAGCTCATCGGCTGTTAGCTTTTCTAGCGCGGGGAGCTCAAAATCCAGCTTCTCAGAGGCTTCAGTCTTCTCGGTGTGCTTTGTTAACACATGAGGTTGAGGAGAGTGAAAGCCGGCGCCAGTAATGACGACGTCCGGAGTAACCGAATCGTCCACAGCTGTTGAAGGGCTCGACGGCTTAGAATTGGCCCTCGGAGGACTCTCAGGAATCATGTCATTAGCCGCCGGCTCGGTAGAGTGACGAGCTTCTTCAGGCGCGTCCTTGGAGGCCGCAAAGCGATCAGCGTGCGGTGCAGGAGAATCCGGCTTGGCAGGCTCCAGCTCTCGAACCTTGGGAGCAGGGTTAGACCCGCCGGTCTTCCTTCGTTTCGCTTGAGCCTGGAAAACACAGAGGGTCATGGTATAAACTTTATGGCTAACAAAGGATGGAATGCAAGCATGAAAGGCACGTACTCTGGGTTGATCTTCAGAGGCGGCAGAGCAGTAGCTGTAGAGTCGCCCGAGAAGGGGGTGATTCTTGAAAGTAGTTAAGGCAATATAAGACATGATCAAATTATAAAGGCAAGGTTGGCAAACTCAAGCCAAGTGAAATAATACCTTCGCTGGCTATTTCCGTTGAGCCGAGGAATGAGATAACCCGGTCATGAGGTCATTAGAGCCGGTGCTCCGGGTCTGGCATCAGGAGAGTTGTTGTTGCTTTTTCAAAGAAAAGTGGGGGTCTAAGTAAGCAAGAGGATGAGAAAGTGGGACCTTTCAGATGACCCGCCGTATCTTCTGTGGTGCAAGATGTTCTGAGTCAGATGAAACATAAGTTACCTCAGGAACGTTGGCGTGGCTTGTCTCCGTTTCGTCCTGAGAATTATCATTGTCAATAAGGTGTATGAAGAGACGGCTAAGAGAGTCAAGTTCTACCTATGAGTCGTCAGATTCCGGTTGTTCTTGAGGTGCGTCTTGTTCTTTCGGACATCGGTTTTCTCCTTTGATTTCTTTGGAGGAGGAACATATTTCTTTTTTCAGAAGCTGGAATTGGCCTGAAAATGAAAGCCGTCGAAAGAGGTCAAAAGATTGCAAAGAATATATGGATAGCTAACGCGAAAGTAAGGAGATCGAGAGTTGCCCTTATGTCTGGGGCCTGTTTTGCGGCGTAGAAAGGTGCTAATCCGATGGCGCGGCAAGATCCTTCAGATTCATGAACAAGTCTCCTAATGGCAGCCACGATGTTATCCTCTGACAACGTGGTAGAGTTAAAGCAGAGGGGGTCATTATCATCACCCGTATACTCACACATGACGCGGCTTCGCCGGCTTAGAGGAAGGACTTTCCAAGAAACCCAACAGTTGGTCACATCCATCCCTCTCAGACCATTGGCCATAAGGGCCTTGATTCTCGCGTGAGCTGGAGCATACTTCGCTCGTTCAGTGGCTGACAGTCGGCCAGGGAGCTCGGTTGAAGTCTTGATCCGGGTCGGACGATAACCCACAAGGAATGTTCTCCCTCTAGGGAGGTGTCTTTACAGTAAAATCAGGTTTTATTCCAGTCCTTGGGATGACTTGGCATCCGAACAGCCGAAAAGGTCATGTCCCGTCTTCTCTGAATTGAGATTCCACCAAGCACTAAGCTTGGACCAGCTTTCGCCTCCGTCTGACGGTTTGCGTAGAAAAATTCACGGAAAAGACCAACGGACGGCTCTTCTTGTAAGTAAACTTCACTAAGGATTTGGAAGTTGCATGTTTGAGACGAAGTTTGGGGCGATGTCTTGAGGGTGCATCTTAAAGAAATGAAGGACGTCCCGGAAGAATTTTGAATCGGGCAGGCTAAAACCACATACAAGGTGATCTGCGAAAACAACTACTTCGCCCTTTTGAGGAAGGGGTTTCTTTTCATTGCCTGGAACCCACCAATGGATGACATCTTTGGCTGGTAATGACCCTGTGACTACGAAGTTCTTCAAGAACTCTTCGGTAACGACAGAGCCGACCCAGTTACAAGAATTAGACGCACGAGGCATGGTGGCGTCTTAAAACTGTGCAAAGTAATAATGGGTGGCGAGTCAGAAGGCGACAGATGACTACAGATGGCTGATGAAATTTAAGCTCTCTAAGGCTAAGTCACCGGAGCAGTTTAGCCGAGAGTCGGAAGTTCAATGGTGAGTTAAATTTGCAAGGAAGCAAAGCAAATATTACTATGTGTGGAAAGCAAGTTTCATAGACTATCTACCTAGCTATGGATCTACAAAACAGAGAAAAAAGTAGGTTTGCTCTAACCTAGCAAAGAACAGAAGAACTAGCAGTATTTGAAGATAGTACAGGGGGCAACCACGGATCTATGTTGTGCTATTATCTACTTCCTACGATCTACCGCACGGGAAAAAGGGGTATTATCAAGCTCATTGGTCTACATGCCATCGAACATTGCGAAGAGCTCGTGCTCTAACGACGGAGGAACTCCATGAAAACCGTACTGAAAGCTACATAATTAGGGGTGGAGAAGAACTTACCAGAGATGACGCGATGGACGCGGGCGGTGCTTTGGTCCGATCAGGTTGATGCAGAGGCCTGGCATGACAACGGCATGGAAGCTTCGCCGGAGCGGGAAGATGCTGGAGCGACGGCGTCAGGAGGAAGAAGAAGAGGCGCAAGCGGAGAAGGAAATGAAAACTGCCCTCCGAGGTCATATTTAACAGGCAAAAGGTGGAAACGGGCGCGAGAATCAAGGCGACATAAGTTGATTAACTGAGATGGACGCCTCGATTTTCAGGCCATCAGTTTAATAGTGGAAAGATCTGTTCCGGTCGTCAGGGAATCTTTTTGATATATCTGGTATGACGTCATGGCAGGTCATTTTGTCTTACTTTCAGGTGATAACGAGCGAGACTCGCTACCAAGTGAGATGGAAGGTTGAAATGAGCAAACTCAAATCAACCTGGGGCCTAATGTTGGGGATATAACCCCATGGTGAGACCCACCCAGGTAGGGCCGGGTCATGCTTGGCGGCTCATGGGCTAGACCAAGGATGGGCCTGGAGGCATAAGCCCCGACATATGGCGGCTCACCAAGATGGGACAAGGTGAGGCCTAGACAAGGAAGGCATGAAGACTCGAGCGGATAAGCCGCCCGGAGAAGGCTTGCTTAGGAAGGCAAGACGGCATAGAGATAGAGTCGGACACGTTGTAAGAGTCGGCATGAGACTTGTGTAACCCGTGGTCTTGACCTCCTTTATAAGGGCGAGACCCGGGACGACTTAGAGAGAAACCAACTAATCGAGAGCTAGGTCAAGCGAATCCGCTCCCTTGTAATCTATACTCCAATCAATACAACACAAGCAGGACATAGGCTTTTACCTCTTCTTGAGGGGCCGAACCTAGGTAAACTCGTGTACTTCGTCCCAACCAACCTCTTCGAGTCCATCACTTTAGCGATGGCCACGAATCTAAGTCCTCGGACATCTGTCGTGACAAAACCACGATACCGATGGCCCCTCAAATGTACTGCTGTACACCCAAACTTTTCATATCAAAACACTAAATACATGCAAATTCGTGCACGTCGATCGTACACATGAATACCACTAAAAATCTATAAGCAATGTTCCACCGAGCATAACCTAAAAAGACACAGTCCACTATCTTTGGTGCCAGTTTGCGTTTCTTAGGAATATGAATATTGACCTTTGCCAAACATCCCCAAGTGCGCAAATAAGAGAGTGATGGTTTTCTCCCAACCCATTCTTCAAAATGGGTTTTCTCTTTATTCTTGTTAGGAACTCTATTCAAGACAAGACATGAAGTCAATAAAGGCTTTCCCCACCATGACTTGGATAAACCAGAAGTGTCTAACATGGCATTCACCAAGTCAGTCAACATGCGGTTTTTCCTTTCGGCAACCCCGTTTGATTGGGACGAATAGGGAGGCGTCTTCTCATGAATAATACCATGTTCCTCACAAAATTCATCAAATACTTTGGGAAAATACTCTCCACCATGATTCGACCTAAGACGCTTGATCTGTCTCTGTAGTTGATTTTCAATTTCAGCTTTATAGATCTTAAAGTAGTCTAAGGCTTCATCTTTAGTTTGCAACAAATAAACATAGCAAAATCTAGTCAAATCATCAATCAAGGTTATGAAATATCTCTTTTCACCTTTTGTTAATACACCATTCATCTAACATAGATTAGAATGTATGAGTTCTAGAGGTGCCAAGCTTCTCTCCTCGGCAACCGTGTGAGACTTTTGAGGTTGTTTGATTGCACACAACTATGACACTTAGAACCTTTGACAATAGTAAAATTAGGAATTACACTCATACTGGATAGCCGAGACATTAAACCAAAATTAATATGACATGAACAAGAGTGCCAAACACTTGCATCATCGTTAACACTAGCACAAATTTGGTTTACTGACTTATTGTATAAATCTGAAAGGGTAAAGCGGAACAAGCCTCCGCACTCATAGCCTTTGTTTATAAATTGTCAAAATCTCGACACGATTACTTTATACGACTCTAAAACTATCTTAAACCCATCTTGACACAGAAGTGAGCCGCTAACTAGATTCTTGTTCATAGTAGGGACATGCTGCACGTTCCTTAGTTGCACGATCTTTCCCGAAGTAAACTTCAGATCCATCGTGGCAATGCCATGAACAGAAGCATGCGACCCATTCCCCATTAGGACAGAAGAATCCCTTGAGGCCTGATAAGAAGTAAACAAAGATACGTCATCACACACATGAACTTTAGCACCTGAATCAATCCACCATGAAGATGATTGAAATACTGAAAGCACAATAGATAAATTACCAAACCCATCAGTATTTCTAGCGGTCACCATGTTGACAGTCTTGGAGCTTGTTTTCTCTATGTGGTCTGCACATTCTGGGCATTCCTTCGAAAAGTGTCCAACCTTCCTACATGCGTAGCACTCTAGCTCAGCCTTGTTGAACTTCTTCTTGAAGGTAGTAGTCTTTATAGGCTTGTTAAAAACAGGCTTATTCTTCCCCTTGTTCTTATTCTCTGGGTACCTCTCTACCATATTGGCAGTTGGCTGAACCTCACCTCCTTTCTCAGCAATGTCTTTAGCCCGAGCTTTCTCTTCAACATAAAGAGATGCAATCAGATTTTTAACTGATATCTCTTGTCTCTTATGTTTCACAGTAGTGGCAAAGTTCCTCCATGAAGGAAGCAAGTTTGCAATCATGCACCCAACCACAAATTTATCGGGCAGATCACACTTAAGGAGTTCTAGTTCCTTCACAATACATTGTATCTCATGAGTTTGTTCAACCATAGAACGGTTATTCACCATCTTATAGTCGTGAAAATTCTCCATGATATACAGTTCACCGTGTGCATCTATTGCACTGAATTTTGCTTTCAGTGCACCATGCAGTGTCTTTCCATCTTGCATGTGCATGTACACATCACACAGCCGGTCAGCAAGAATACTCAAAACGCATCCCACAAAGATAATGTTGGCTTCCTGAAACTTTCTGTGATATTCATGAGAAGCTCCCTCTGGCATGCCAGCACTAACACGGAAAACTTTCAGAGTGGTAAGTCAGAGCGTGGACCTCACTTCCCACCAGCACACCGATAAACTTATCCGGCCTTAGCACATCAGCGAATCCAGCCATAATGAACTCAGGAAATTGCCTACAATTAGCTTTTTGGATTGATGGAAATTTAGGCAAGCTCATGATTAATTCCAATAAAGAATTCATGACTAGAACAAAAAACTAGCATGCAACAATCTAGCAAACTAGATGTATTGAAGATATATGCACATCATTATTGCACACGAAGTAATAACCGCAGAGAGAGAGAGACATGAACAGATCATGAAGAACGTATTGTTTGCTAGCCATAGGAGGAGCGACAATGTTGGCGACGATCTGTTGTTGACGGCGATGCAGACGACAATGAGTAGCACCTCCCGACTTGGACGGTAGACGACCCGTGATGACGAATTTGAGTAGTCGCACAAAATCTCTTCTCAAAAACCTAATTCATCCTCTCCCGGTGCAGGGTCGCAAGGACGATGGTTCCGGAGACCCGCTCTCTCTCAGGCCAATGCATGTCGGCGTTTAAGATGAGGTAGACTACGCTGGCGACGCAAGTTGCAGGAGGAGGCAAAAACCCTAAGTGTTTTCAGTGTCTCTTTGGCCGAGGCCGGTAAGCAGTATATATAGGAGGACCAGATGTGGTACCATGTCGCGATCACGATCTCAAACCGACCTGGTTTATATTTCGTATACTTACCGGACAAGAAATAATTAACTTGCTTGCCGAGACATAAAAAATAAAATAAATCTGTAAAAGGAAGTCGTGCCCCCGCAAGGCAATGGACCGGATTTCCGGGGAGCATTCACACGCATGTCACTCGTACGCCCTGCCTAGGCCATGCGAGAAAAAGCGCATGTGGTCTTCCCGTTTCTCTTCTCAACACACTTAGAGTGATGAACAAAACCCACTATATATAAAGGTACAACTCTTTCTCAACTAATGGTATGGTACTAAACTTTAGCAGCACCATCCCACCACTTGCCATTTTATTCATGGACTCATTTAAGATTTCAAAATTTGTAGATGGACCAAGCACATTAATTCTAACATAAAACAACAATTCTTTATTTTTTACAAAAAGAACATCAAGATCCCCTATAAAAGTTCATCAGATTACTGTTGTAGGACTTTATAACTACCAAACATTTAGATTTTAGCAATAGATCAGAACAATCCTTACTTCATTTTAATTATATAAATGCATGCATTAGAATGACTAGTTTTCCTTTATGTGCATTCCTCCCTCTAATTACATGCATATATACACTAGAGGACAAAAAACTGATGTCATCCTAGATTCCTTTTTTCAAACTTCAAAATATTGTGTAGCTCAAACCATCGTTCCGGTTGAAAAATTGTCTTCACAAAATAAATTCATCTCGACGAGATCTTCGAAACTAGATCCCATGTTGATATGTTCTGATGACTTTTTTCTGATAAAAGTTACCACATCCGGGCTAGGTAAGTTATTACGTCTGTCATACATAAGTTACATGTCATTTACACAGAAGTTATCTGGTATGTTTTCAACAAACTTTTACCCCAAAGTTAAAAAAGTGATTATGGTGTTCGCGGTGAGTTATCATCTTTGTTGTGTATATTACCAAGTTGCACAAAATTTATCGGGGTTTTTTTGAACAATTTTCATTCCCTCAAACAAAAAATTACCGCTATATTTATATATGAGTTATGAGCTCTCGCGAGCATGTATTATCATGGTGTTTATGCATGAGTTATTGGGAGGTATCTTTTAACAACGTTTTTCCCTGATCAAAAAGTTATCATGCCTGGATTGAGTAAGTTATCAGCTCTGTTGTATGTATATTACCATGTTATTTACGCACAAGTTATCAGGGTATGTTTTTAATAAATTTGTTTATCCCGAGGTCAAAAATTACCATGGGATTTATAGTGAGTTATCAACTTTTTTGTGCAACATGGTAATATACATACAGCAAATCCGGTAGCCTATATGTTTTCAACAATGTGATATGTTTGTACATGGTGATATGTTTTCAACAACTTTTCATGGGTCAAAATTATTATAATGTTTGTATCTAAGTTATCAGGTCCGCTAGTCTATATTATCATGTTGTTTATACGGTACTTATTGATGGTATGTTTTTAACATGATGTTTGTGTCTAACTTATCGTGTCTGTGGTGTGTATATTACCTTGGTCTTCTGCATTATTTCTCCTTTGATGAAAAAGTTGCTGGCACAAAAAGTCAATGAAAAAAATTAGTGAGAATTTGCATGCGGGAGTAACCGGTGGCTGCACACGTGAGTTATAGGACTAGAGTTGCACAAAGAAAAAAAACCAAAAAACTAAAGAAAAAAGTGTGTACAAATGGAATAGTCAAGGTCTGCTTCGTCTAGGGTTTGGGGTGCCTCTACCGATGGGCGATCACGCGCCGCCAGCGACCCACCCTGTTGACGGAAGCGAATCGGAGCGTCGGGAGGATTCCCAACCGGCCACGATCCCGATGTCCTTTTTGTCTAAGAGTCTTGGTTACACCTCGCGGGTGGATGTCCGTGTTGCACACGACGGGCAGGCATCTAGGGATGGGGATACTAATACCCCAACATGTGAACACCGAACCCATATATCCTCGTTCAACTTGGCCATGCCGCCTGATCCTGATCCCAATCGCCGCCGCCTAGCGTCTGAGATGTCCCGTGTGTGATCTGCTGCTGGAGGTGGGGGTGATCAAGGGGGATCCGGTGAGGATCCCACCCACCCGAAGCCTTCTGGTGGCGGCGCACTCGTCGCACTCCGACAGGCGGCCGTGAACGTACATCCGAGGACGGCAACACAGGAGGAAAGTAACTGGGATGGTCCGTCATCTGAAGGTGGTCTGCCAGGGGATGCAGAGACTCTGATTGAAGGAGGAGTTGACATGGATGATGTGGCCTTTGTAGCTGTGGATTTTGACGATGATGAGGATGACGTCAAGGAGGAGGGAGTAGCGGGTTGGAGGCTCATGAGTCTCTACAGATCACAAAAGAGGCCTAGTGCTAAAACCCTGTCAGACCACTTTGAAAAGATTTGGCAGCTTCGGACGGGCGTCGAATTCAAACCGGTTCAGAAAAATCACTACATGATCACGCTTTTCTCTGAGGGAGATTTCAGGTTTGTGGCGCGGGGAGGACCATGGATCTATGATGGCGATGCTCTGCTGGTGACACCTTTCAATGATGATACTCGGCCATCTGAAACAATACTGGATGTTGTTCCGGTGTGGGTTCGGGTGTTCGATGTTCCTTGGAGAAAACAGAATAAGGCGTATGGTGAGGCTCTTGGTGGAACCCTAGGTGAGGTCCTGGAGGTGGACGCACCAGCAGTTGGTCATGGCACGAACGAGTTCTTGAGGGTTCGGGTCAAGCTGTCATACAATCGTCGGCTACAGAAGGAGGTCACTTTGGAATACAATGCAAAAGGTGTGACAAAGCGTATCAAGTTCAAACTAAAATACCAGAGGGTGCCACACTTCTGCTTCCACTGTGGATTTATGGGGCATGATAAAGAAGCGTGTGAAAAGAAGTTGCTAGGGATTTCGACGAAGGCATATGATTCTACGCTACGGTGCTCTCCTTTCAAGAAGTTTGAGAACAGGGCTGCGTTCACTCCATCACCTCGCCAGCCGAGGGCTCGTCGCAGCATGGACTTTTCCTTGGGAAGTGCAGGCTCAGCAACTCGCCAGCAGACGCAAACAAATGAGAGAAGTGGCCCGAGGGTGCCACCTGATATACCGAATAGAGTTGATGCAAACGATGGCTTTGAGGAGCATGAGGAGCCAGGGTCCAGGGCAGAGGATGATCAGCTAGCGAATCATGTTGAGAAGCTCAGGTTACAACTAGCAAAGGAGCAGCCAAAATGCAGTAAGGTTCAGTACATGGAACAACAATTTGAGGCGCGCGCCCAAGCCACACAACAAGTTGACCCTCCGAAGGCGAAGAAGAAAAAGACGACACGCCCACCCAGAAAGTTTGATGCAGGAAGAAAGCAAGGAGCATTGGTGATCCGTGATGCTCCGCTCAGTTCAGGTCATATGTTTCCGGCACTACGAGGCCTTGACACATTGGAAGTTTCCTTTGGCAGTGCGGTGGACTCTATGGATTTCAATGATTCCATCTTAGGGAAGAGGCATATGACTGGCATCTTTGGTCACAATCTTATTGCCAAGAACGCCCTGGTTCCTTATGGAGAGAACCAGGAGAGAGGCACACAAAAGAGATGGAAGAAGCAGCCCAGGGATTTGGAGGAGGATGCCAGCAGTACGTGAACTGGGATGGATTTGGAGGCAACCAGCCAAGGGCCGCTAGTAAACTGACGGGGCCGGATGTGGCGCCCCGTCAGGAGCAATGAATTTCTTAGTATGGAACTGTCGAGGGGCGGGGAACCCTCGCATAGTTCGTGAACTGCAGGCTCTGTGTAGGGCCAATTCCCCAAGGATGGTGTTCTTGTGTGAAACTAGGCAACAGAGAAATAAAATGATTAGACTCCGGAGTCAATTAGGTTTAAGAGGTTTTGAAGGTATTAGTAGTCAAGGAAAAAGTGGTGGTCTAGCTTTGTATTGGGATGAGTCTCTGTACGTGAACATTCAAGATATTAATGAGAGATGGATTGATGCTTATGTTTGGTTGTCACCTTCTGATCCTGTGTGGCATGTTACCTTTGTATACGGTGAACCAAGGGTGGAGAACAGGCATTTGATGTGGGAAAGTTTGTGCAGATTAAGGAACACTTCAGACCTACCATGGTTAGTAACGGGCGACTTCAACGAGGCGTTGTGGGAGTTTGTGTTGGGGAACGTCGCATTGGAAACAAAAAAATTCCTACGCACACGCAAACCTATCCATGGTGATGAGCATCTACGAGAGGGAAACGCGGTTGGTGTAGTCGAACATCTTCGCGATCCAAATTGCCGAGCGTCCCGCGATCTCATCACGATCCGTCCCGCGATCCAATCACGATCCGTCCCGTGAACTCATCACGATCCATCTCACGATCTTGACCACGATCTGTCCCGCGAACTCACCATGATCTGTTGCGCGATCTCATCACGAACTGTCTCGCGATCTCGATCACGGTCCTTCCGATCTAGCGCCGAACGGACGGCACCTCCGCGTTCAGCACACGTGCAGCTTGATGACGATCTCCGCTGTCTTGATACAGCAAGAGGAGGTGGAGAGGAGAGAGAGTTCACCGGCAGCGTGATGGTGCTCCGGTGATGGTGGTGGTGGAGCAATTCCGGCAGGGCTTCGCCTAAGCACTGCGAAAAACCAATCTAGAGGAGCACCGGTGGAACGGGTAGCACGTGGCTGCAATTGTTAGCCAAACCTTAGCTATTCCACTAGTATATATAGGAGAAGAGGAGAGGAGAGGCAGCCAAGGCCTTTGGTTCAGCCGAAATAGGAGGTGGGAAGCAATCCTACTTCACCTCCAATCCTAGTTGGAGTAGGATTGCCTCCTATTGGCTGATTTTTCACCTTTTCCTTAGCCTTTTTCTCTCCCTGCTCCATGGGCCTTTTGTGGCTGATTTACCAGCCCACTAAGGGCTGGTTAATACTCTCCCACAGCCCATGGTCCCTCTAGGGTCGAAAAACCCCTCCTGGAGGCCTCCCGGTACACTACCGGCACTCCCGGTACACTACCGATGAGTCCGAAACCTTTCCGGAAACCAAACTGGGACTTCCTATATATGAATCTTTACCTCCGGACCATTCCGGAGCTCCTCGTGTCATCTGGGATCTCATCTGGGACTCCGAACAACCTTCAGTCACCACCATACATAACTCTACACTACCGAAACGTCACCGAACCTTAAGTGTGCAGACCCTACGGGTTCGAGAACTATGTAGACATGACCGAGACACCTCTACGGTCAATAACCAATGGCGGGACCTAGACGTTCACATTGGTTCCTACATATTCTACGAAGATCTTTATCGGTCGAACCTCTATGTCAAGGATTCAGTTAATCCCGTATAACGTTCCCTTTGTTCTTCGGTATGTTACTTGCCCAAGATTCGATCGTCGGTATCTCCATACCTAGTTCAACCTCGTTACCGGCAAGTCTCTTTACTCGTTCCGTAATACAAGATCCCGTGACTAACACTTAGCCACAATACTTGCAAGGCTTGTTGTGATGTTGTATTACCGAGTGGGCCCCGAGATACCTCTCCGTCACACGGAGTAACAAATCCCAGTCTCCATCCATGCCAACTCAACAGACACCATCGGAGATACCTGTAGAGCACCTTTATAGTCACCCAGTTACGTTGCGACGTTTGATACACACAAGGCACTCCTCCGATGTCCGTGAGTTGCATGATCTCATGGTCATAGGAACATATACTTGACATGCAGAAAATAGTAGCAATAAAGTGACACGATCATATGCTACGTTTGTAATTTGGGTCTTGTCCATCACATCATTCTCCTAATGATGTGATCCCGTTATCAAATGACATCTCATGTCCATGCCTAGGAAACCTTAACCATCTTTTGATCAACGAGCTAGTCTATTAGAGGCATACTAGGGACATGGTTTTGTCTATATATCCACACATGCATTTAAGTCTCCGATCAATACAATTATAGCATGGATAATAAACGATTATCATGAACAAGGAAATATGAAAATAACTAATTTATTATTGCCTCTAGGGCATATTTCCAACAGTTTGAACATTTATATGTAACACCGAGACCACAAGCACAGATGATAGCATTCAGAGATTGCTTTGAAACATGTCAACTGGTGGACTTGGGGTTCAGTGGATACCCCTACATGTATGATAACAAGAGAAGCGGCCGGGCCAACATGCAAGTACGGCTGGACAGAGCCGTTGCCGATAATGCATGGCGGGATGTGTTCCCTGAAGCAACAGTGGTGCACCTCACCTCCCCTAGATCAGACCATTGCCCACTGATGGTTCGGTGCACTCCTGAAATGCGTGTTAAAATGGGAAAATCTAAGCGGTACGAGGTGATGTGGGAGCGTGAGCCAGCTCTTGCAGAAATTGTGGAAGATGCATGGACGAAAGGCAGGGGAAAAAGGTGATCTAGGTGCGGTCAGTAAGGCCCTCAAAGCTACCATGTCGGCCCTGCATTCTTGGAGTAACAGCAAGCTTGGGAATATCACTAAGGAGATTGAGAAGTCTAGAACTAGACTTGAGGAGCTCCAGAACATGAATGTAGATCATTGTGAGCTGCGGAAAGAATCAGACCGGATGGATGAACTCCTTTATAAGGAGGAAATGATGTGGCTGCAGCGGTCTCGCCTCAAATGGCTGAAATATGGCGACCGAAATACCAAATTCTTCCATCGAAAGGCTGTGTGGCGGGCACGGAAAAATAAGATTAAAGGGCTGCAGGATGATCATGGTGTTCTTCACACCGAACACTCTATTATGTCAGGTATGGCCATGTCATATTTTGCAAAACTTTTTGAGGCTGATGATAGTTTACTTCCTGATACAGTGGTGAATATGATCAACCATGTGATATCGGATGAAATGAACGAGAAGCTATGTGAGGCATTCAGTGATAAGGAGATCAGCGACGCACTTTTTCAGATCGGACCCCTCAAGGCCCCGGGCTCCGATGGATTTCCAGCCAGATTCTTCCAGCGTCATTGGTCTACTGTGAAGAATGATATCATTCAGGCAGTACGGACCTTCTTTGTAACCGGTGTCATGCCGGAAGGCAGGAACAACACTACGATCGTGCTCATTCCTAAGGTGGACAACCCGCAAAGGCTCGCTGACTTCCGACCCATAAGCCTTTGCAACGTCGTGTACAAGATCATCGCCAAGTGTTTGGTTAACCGGATGCGCCCCATCTTGGGTGATATCATTTGTGAGGAACAATCAGCCTTTGTGCTTAGGAGGTTTATCACGGACAATGCCTTGATCGCCTTTGAGTGCACACACTATATAAAACAAGAGAAGGACCCAAATAAAAGTTTCTGTGCTTATAAACTAGATCTGTCTAAGGCGTATGACCGGGTGGACTGGACATTCCTGGAGCGAGTGATGCAAAAGATGGGCTTTGTGAACCAATGGGTGAGGTGGATCATGACTTGTGTAACCTCCGTTCGTTATTGTGTTAATCTGAATGGAGCCCTCTCAGATTCATTCGCGCCGTCACATGTGCTACGGCAGGGAGATCCTCTTTCCCCGTCCTTATTCCTTTTTGTGGCTGACGGTCTAGCTGCGATTTTGAAACAAGGAGCTATAGCAGGAAAGTTTACTCCGGTGCGAGTCTGCCCATGGGCGCTAGACATCTCTCACCTGATGTTCGCTCATGATATGCTGCTTTTCTTCCGTGCTATGGAGGTAGAAGCATCAAATATTAAAGAGGCGCTGGTTGTTTATGCCCAAGCAACAAGACAATTGATCAATCCATAGAAGTGCTCTCTTCTGTTCAGTGAAAGATGTCCGACAACTGACCGCGAGGCTGTAGTGCACACTCTTGAGGTACAACAGCAAGGTTTTGATGAACATTATCTAGGCCTTCCGACTCCCAATGGGCGCATGTCAAAAAACCGGTTCCAAAATCTGTAGCAAAATTACATGAAGATGATGATAGACTGGGATGGGTGCCAACTTGCTCAGAGTGGAAGAGAAGTTTTCATCAAGGCTATTGCTCAGTCTATACCAACCTACGTTATCAGCGTCTTCAAGCTCCCCGCAGCCACTTGTGAGGATCTCATGAGGATGATCAGAAACTTCTTTTGGGGAGTGGAAAGGGGGAAAATAAAGATGCATTGGCAAGCGTGGCACCACCTTATAAAACCGAAGTCACAAGGGGGTCTCGGCTTTCGCGACTTGCGACTGTTTAATCAAACCTTGCTTGCCCGGCAAGCTTGGCGTCTTCTAACTCACCCGGAGAGCTTATGCGCTCGTATCTTGAAGGCGCGGTACTACCCAAATGGCAGCTTGGAGGACACTGTCTTTTCTGGAGGGGCATCAGCAACATGGCAGGGAGTGGAACACGGCCTGCAGCTTTTGAAAACCGGGCTGGTCTGGCGCATGGGCAATGGCAATTCCATCAGGATTTGGTGGGATAGCTGGATTCCAAGAAGCGGTAGTGGGCGACCGGTGACACCGCAAGGCCACTGCCGTCTACGGAGGGTGAGTGAGTTACTAGACAATCGTGGTGCTTGGAGAACGGACATTATTAGAGATATCTTCCTCTCCGTTGATGCGGACGAGATAGTCAAGATTCAGACTTCACCGCGGATGGGAGATGATCTCCTTGCATGGGGTCCTGAACGTAACGGATGCTTCTCGGTGCGGAGTGCTTATCGACTCGCTTTGGAGGATCATCTTCGACCTTCATTAGTCATGGCGAGCAGGGCACCGGACGGGCGACGAGCCGTCTGGGCTTTTATTTGGAGGTGCCCTGCTCCTCCAAAGGTTCGCACCTTTATTTGGCGCTTGATCACAGATTGTCTACCCACTTGGGTTAATAAAAAACGTCGAGGTCTCGAAGTGTCTGACCAATAACCCCTCTCTGCAATGGAGCCGGAGGACACTTTTCATGCCTTTTGCAGATGTCCGCGGGCGGTGGAGCTATGGCAAGTGATGACGAAGCAATGGCGAATACCTGCTGCTGCATCTTTCCGTCGGACGGGTACGGAGTGGCTCGCCCAAACTCTCTGTGACCTCCCAGACACAGAGAGGATGGAGCTCATGATGACTTTGTGGCGGTGCTGGCATGCTCGAAACGAGATGATGCACAACAAGCGGCCGCCCCCGGTCGAGGTGTCCAAGAGGTTTCTACTGAGCTACGTCGACTCCTTGTTAGGCACCCAGAACCATCCCAGTGCAGACCTAGTGAAAGGCAAGCAAGTAGTTGATGCTGTTGTGCTATGCTGGCCTATATCACATATGAAGACTACCTCTGTTGATGGTCCGTGTCCACAGGCATGGTTGACCAAGCTGAACGTGGACGGATCCTACTGCGCGAGTTCCGGAACAGCCGGGGCCGGAATGATCCTACGGGACAGCTCTGGCGAGATCATATTTTCATCATGCAGGGAGTTGAGGACATGTGTTGAACCTTTGGAAGCTGAGCTACACGCATGCATGGAGGGCCTCAACCTTGCACTGCAGTGGACGCAGTCCCCCATCGAGATCGAGACGAACTGTCTTGTGGCACTTAATATGATCAAGACGCCGGACAGAGACAGATCTCGTCATGCTATGTTAACTGAGCAGATCAACAGACTCTTGAGAGAAGGTAGAGCCATTAAGCTAGTTCATGTGCGTAGAGAGCGGAATGGCATCAGCCACCTTTTAGCTACTTTTGGTAGACTGGAAAGACGCACTGTTGTGTGGTTAGGATCAGGACCGGGTGAAGTCCGTGAACTTTGTAAGAAGGAACTAGCTCATGGCCGATTAAATAAAACCTTCTTTCATCCGCAAAAAAAAATGGAATAGTCAAAACTGTCAAATCGCGTAACCTTCCAATAAGTGACATGTAATACGGTGAGGTGGATTGGTTGAAGTGTAACACCGAGGAGATGCGGGCTCGATTCCAGCTACTCATGCACACGATTTTGTTTCTCAGTTACACTTTTTCAAGCGAAAAAAATGAATGCCCGCACGATCCAAAATTGATGGCCATGGATGCGTTCAGATCTGTAGCTAAAATCCGAACGTTTGAAATTTACAAATTATATATTTTATAAGGTTTTTATAAATAATAAATAAAATAACTGTGTGCATCGGGAACATAATAAAAACTACATCAAGAAACTTATTAAACAACAAGTCCACTAACCTTTCATGCGAGTCGAACACATCCTGACGAGTCCTCGCACGTGATCACAATGGCGAGTTTCTTTTGGCGCTGTGTGTGCCATACTTGGGCGTGACTGGTCCCTTAATTCTTGAGCTGTTTGCTTGCGTGATGCTGTGTATATGGCAAGAGATAAGGGATTTCAGTTCGTGCAAATTGATAGCAAGTTCGTGCTCCTCTGGATCTGGCGACCCCTGGCGCAGTCTTGTGGAGATGGCCTTTAGGCCGCGGCTTCACCCTTGCCCTCCGGATCCGGCCGGGCTGGTGCGGCGGGGCGACGGCCAGGGCTGCGCCGGCTTGCTGGTGTGCGCCCTTTGGCTGCAGGCGTTGGCTGGCTGCTTAGATGGTGCGGATTCAGATGGTTGCTGGTTCTGGGCGGACTGCTGGATCTAGGCTGTAGGCGTTTGTTGGCAGTGAGACAGAGGTTGTGGTGGCTCTCGCGGACGTTCAACAGGTATCTCCGATGGTGTTTGTTGAGTTGGCATGGATCGAGACTGGGATTTGTTACTCCGTATGACGGAGAGGTATCTCAGGGCCCACTCGGTAATACAACATCACAACAAGCCTTGCAAGCAATGTGGCTAAGTGTTAGTCATGGGATCTTGTATTACGGAACGAGTAAAGAGACTTGCCAGTAACGAGGTTGAATTAGGTATGGAGATACTGACGATCGAATCTCGGGCAAGTAACATACCGAAGAACAAAGGCAACGTTATACGGGATTAACTGAATCCTGGACATAGAGGTTCGACCGATAAAGATCTTCGTAGAATATGTAGGAACCAATGTGGACGTCGAGGTCCCACCATTGGTTATTGACTGTAGAGGTGTCTCGATCATGTCTACATAGTTCTCGAACCCGTAGGGTCTGCACACTTAAGGTTCGGTGACGTTTCGGTAGTGTAGAGTTATGTATGGTGGTGACCGAAGGTTGTTCGGAGTCCCGGATGAGATCCCGGACGTCACGAGGAGCTTCGAAATGGTCCGGAGGTAAAGATTCATATATAGGAAGTCCCAGTTTGGTTTTCGGAAAAGTTTCGGGCTCATCGGTAGTGTACCGGGAGTATCGTTAGTGTACCGGGAGTGCCGGTAGTGTACCGGGGGACCTCCGGGAGGGGTATTTCGACCCCAAGAGGTCCATGGGCTGTGGAAGAATAATAACCAGCCCTTAGTGGGCTGGGAAAACAGCCACAAAGGCCCATGGCGCAGGAGAGAAAGTCCTAAAGTAAAAAGTGGAAAATCAGCCAATAGGAGGCAATCCTACTCCAACTAGGATTGGAGGTGAAGTAGGATTGCTCCCACCTCCTATTTCGGCCGACCCAAAGGCCTTGGCTGCCTCTCCTCTCCTCTCCTCCTATATATACTAGTGGATTGGGTGGTTTTTGGACAGAATTTCCGGCCACGTGCTACCCGTTCCACCGGTGCATAGTTTCTCCTCTAGATCGGTTTTCTGCAGCGCTTAGGCAAAGCCCTGCCGGAATTGCTCCACCACCATCACCGGAGTGCCGTCACGCTGCCGGTGAACTCTCTCTCCTCTCCACCTCCTCTTGCTGGATCAAGACGGTGGAGATCGTCATCAAGCTGCACGTGTGCAGAACGCGGAGGTGCCGTCCGTTCGGCGCTAGATCGGAAGGACCGTGATCGAGATCACGAGACGGGTCGTGATGAGATCGCGGAACGGATCGTGATGAGTTCGCGGGACTGATCGTGATGAGATCGCGGGACGGATCGTGATGAGTTCACGGGACGGATCGTGATTGGATCGCGGGACGGATCGTGATAAGATCGCGGGACGCTCGGCGATTTGGATCGCGAAGATGTTCGACTACACCAACCGCGTTTCTTAACGCTTCCCGCTTAGCGATCTACAAGGGTATGTAGATCCACTCTCCCTCTCGTAGATGCTCATCACCATGGATAGGTTTGCGTGTGCATAGGAAATTTTTTGTTTCCCATGCGACGTTCCCCAACAGTGGCATCATGAGCTAGGTTGATGGTTCGATGAGATCTCGAGTAGAACACAAAAGGTTTGTGGGCATTGATGCTTAGATTGCTTCCTCCCTTGGTCGTATTTTGGTTCAGCGGGATTGTGAGATGAAGTGGCCCGGACCAACATTACTCGTACGCTTACGAGAGACCGGTTCCCTCGACGCAACTTGTTGCCTAGATGGCTTGCGGGTGACAGTTTCTCTCACTTTAGTTGGATCGGATTCGACAAAGGCGGTCCTTGATAAGGTTGAAAAGCAATCTATGTATCACCGTTGTGGGTTATGCGTAGGTGAGAATCGTTCTTGCTAGATACCCGTAGCAGCCACGTAAAACATGCAACAACAATTACAGGACGTCTAACTTGTTTTTGCAGGGTATGTTGTGATGTGATATGGCCAATTACATGATGAGATATATGTGATGTATGAGATGATCATGTGATGTATAGAATTTCACGACTTGCATGTCGTTGAATACGGCAACCGGCAGGAGCCATAGGGTTGTCTTTAATTATTGTATGACCTGCGTGTCAATCATTAAGCGCTATGTAATGCTTTACTTTATCGCTACGGTAGCAATAGTAGTAGAAGCATGTAGGGCGTGACAACCCCGATGGTGACACGTTGATGGAGATCAAGATGATGGAGATCATGGTGTTGTTCCGGTGACGATGGAGATCATGCCGGTGCTTTCTAGATGGAGATCAAAAGCACAAGTTCATGGACATATCATGTCACTTATGATTTGCACGTGATGTTAATCCTTTTTATGCACCTTGTTTTGCTTAGGACGACGGTAGCATTATAAGGTGATCCCTCACTTAATTTCAAGATAAATTGTGTTCTCCCCGAGTGTGCACCGTTGCGAAAGTTCGTCGTGTTGAGACACCACGTGATGATCGGGTGTGATAGACTCTACGTTCACATACAACGGGTGCAAGCCAGATTTGCACGCGCAGAACACTCGGGTTAAACTTGACGAGCCTAGCATGTACAGACATGGCCTCGGAACACAAGAGACCGAAAGGTCGAGCATGAGTCATATAGTGGATATGATCAACATAATGATGTTCACCATTGAAGCCACCTTAACTCACGTGATGATCGGACTTGAGTTGGTGAATTTGGATCATGTATCACTCGAATTACCCGAGGGATGTCAATTTGAGTGGGAGTTCTTAAGTAATATGTTTAATTGAACTCATTATCATGAACATAGTCAAAGTGTCTTTGCAAATTATGTTGTAGATTACTAGCTCGCGCTGTAGCTCCCTTGTATTTTTATATGTTCCTAGAGAAATAGAGTTGAAAGTTGTTGGTAGCAATATTGCGGACTGGGTCCGTGATCTGAGGATTGTCCTCATTGCTGCACAGAAGGCTTATGTCCTTAATGCACCGCTCGGTGCGCCACCCCCTCTAGCGTCGTCTATAGATGTTGTGAACATCTGACAGGCACGTTTAGATGACTACTTGATAGTTTAGTGCGTCATGCATTACGGCTTAGAATTGAGGCTCGGAAACGTTTTGAACGTCATGGAACATATGAGATGTTCTAGGAGCAGAGATTGTGATCTCAGGCTCGTGCCTGTGTTGCGAGATATGAGATCTCCAACAAGATTCTTTGCCTGTAAGATGAAGGAGAATAGCTCAATCGTTGAGCATGTACTCAGATTGTCTGGGTACTACAATCGCTTGAATCAAGTGGGAGTTGATCTTCCAGATAAGATATTGGTTGATATAGTTCTCCAAGTCACTGTCACTAAAGCTACTAGAACTTAGTGATGAACTATAATACACCAGGGATAGAAGTATTGATCCCTGAGCTGTTCGCGATGTTTGACACCGCGAAGGTAGAAATCAAGAAGGAGCGTCAAGTGTTAATGGTTAATCAAACCACTAGTTTCGAAAAGGGCAAGAGCAAGGAGGGAAACTTCATGGATAGCAAGTCAGTTGCTGCTCCAGTGAAGCAACCCAAAGTTGAACTCAAACCCGAGACTAAGTGCTTCTATTATGAGGTGAGAGGTCGCTAAAGCGGAACAACCCTAGATACTTGGTAGATAAGAAGGCTGGCAACATCGACAGAAGTATATTTGATATACGAGTTATTGATGTGTACTTTGCTAGTACTCTTAGTAGCACCTGGGTATTGGATACCGGTTCGGTTGCTAAATGTTAGTAACTCGAAATAAAAGCTACGGAATAAACGGAGAACTAGCTAAGGGTGAGGTGACGATATGTGTTGGAAGTGTTTCCAAGGTTGATGTGATCAACATCGCACGCTCTCTCTACCTTCAGGATTAGTGACGAACCTAAATAAATGTTATTTGGTGTTTTGCGTTGAGAATGAACATGATTAGATCATGTTTATTGCAATACGGTTATTCATTTAAGTTAGAGAATAATGGTTATTCTGTTTACATGAATAATACCTTCAATGGTCATGCACCCAGTGAGAATGTTTTGTTGAAATCTTGATCGTAGTATTACACATGTTCATAACATTGATGTCAAAAGACACAAAGTTAATAATGATAGTACCACATACTTGTGGCACTGCCGCTAAATGTCATATTGGTATAAAGCGCATGTAGAAACTCCATGCTGATGGATATTTGGACTCATTCGATTTCGAATCGGTTGAGACATGCGAACCATGCCTCTTGGGCAAGATGACTAAAGGACCCCGTTGGATAGAGCGGGCAAGTGATTCATTGGAAATGATACATGTTGATGTATGCAATCTAGTGAGTCTTGTAGCGTGCAGTGGATATCGTTATTTTCTTACCTTCACTGATGATTTGAGTAGATATAGTGTATATTTACTTAATGAAACACAAGTCTGAATCGTTTGAAAGGTTCAAGCAAATTCAAAGTGAAGTTTAAAGATCATCGTGACAAGAAGATAAAAATGACTGCGATATGATCGTGGAGGTGAATATCTGAGTCACGAGTTTGGCATACAACTTAAGACAATGTGAAAGTTGTTTCACAACTAAACGCCACCTGGAACACCATAGTGTGATGGTGTGTCCGAACATCATAGTTATGCTCTATTGGACATGGTGCGTAATATGATGTCTCTTGTCGTTTTACTACTATAATTTTGGGGTTATGCATTAGAGACAATTACATTCACTTTAAATAGGGCACCATCTAAATCTGTTGAGATGACACCATGTGAATTATGGTTTGATAGAAACCTAAGCTGTCATTTCTTAATATTTTGGGATGTGACACTTGTGTGGAAAATGTTTTCACCTAATGAGGTCGAACCCAAGGCGGACAAATTGCATCTTCATAGAATACCCTAAGATCAGTTGGGTGAACCTTCAATCTCAGATCCTAGTGCAAAATGTTTGTTGCTTAAACGGATCCTTTCTCGAGGAAATGTTTCTCTCGAAAGAATTGAGTGGGAGGAAGATAGAACTTGATGAGGTTGTTGAACCTTTGTTCAACCAGAGAGTAGCGCAGCGCAGAAAGATGTTTCTGTGAAGCCTACGTTAGTTGAAGAGGAAGTTAATGATGATGATCATGAAGCTTCAGGATCAAGTTACTATCGAACTTCGTAGGTCGACAAGGATGTGTACTGCTCCTAAGTGGTACGACAACTCTGTCTTGGAGATCATGTTGTTGGACAACGATGAACCTACGAGCTATGGAGAAGCGATGATGGGCCGGATTCCGACAAATGGTTAGAGGCCATGAAATCCGAGATAGGATCCATGTATGAAAACCAAGTGTAGACTTTGGTAGACTTTCTCGTTGGACGGCAGGTCATTGAGTACAAATGGATCTTTAAAATGAAGACAGACACTAATGGTGAATGTCACTATTTGTAAAGCTCGACGTGTTGCAAAGATGTTTGTGACAAGTTCAAGGAGTTGACTACGATGAGACTTTCTCACTCGTAGTGGTGCTAAAGTCTGTTGGAATTATGTTAGCAGTTGCTGTGTTTTCAATTATGAAATCTGGCAGATGGATGTCAAAACATCGTTTCCTTAACGGTTTACTTGAGGAAAGGTTGTATGTGATACAACCAGAAGGTTTTGTCAGGCCTAAGGATGCTAAAAGGTGTGCAAGCTTCGGTGATCCTTCTATGGACTGAAGCAAGCATCTCGGAGTTGGAATATACACTTTGATGAGGTGGTCAAAGTTTTTGTAGTTTATACAAAGTTTACGAGAAACTTGTATTTGCAATAAAGTGAGTGGGAGCACTATAGAGTTTCTGAGAAGTATATGTGGTTGACATATTGTTGATCGGAAATAATGTAGAATTTCTGGAAGGCATAAAAGGTTGTTTGAAAAGTGTTTTTCAAAGGAAGACCTGGATAAAGCTACCTAATTGTTGAGCATCAAAATCTATAGAGATAGATCAAGATGCTTGATGAGACTTTCAATGAGTGCATACCTTGACAAGATTTTGAAAGAGTTCAAAATGGATCAGCCAGAGAAATAGTTCTCGTCTGATTTGTAAGGTGTGAAGTTGAGTGAGACTCAAAGCTCGACAACGGCAGAAGAAAGAGAAAGGACGAATGTCGTCCCCTATGCCTTAGCCATAGGCTCTATATTATGCCATGCTGTGTACCGCGCCTATGTGTGCCTTGCCATGAGTCTGTCAAGGGGTACAAGAGTGGTCCAGGAGTGGATCACTAGACAGCGGTCGAAATTATCCTTAGTAACCAGAGGACTAAGGAAATGTTTCTTGATTATGGAGGTGATAAAGATTTCGTCGTAAAGAGTTACGTCGATGCAAGCTTTAACACCTATCAGGATGACTAGTAGTAGCAATCTGGATACGTATAGTGTAGCAGCCATTTGGAAATAGTACCAAGTGAGTGTGGTAGCAGTGTTTACGGTTTGACATAGAGATTTGCAAAGTACACACGGATCTGAATATCGCAGACCCATTGACTATAAGACCTCTCTCACATGCAAAGCATGATCGAGCCCCAAAACTCATTGGGTGTTAGATTCATAACAATGCGAATCACAAGGTGATGCGAACTAGATTATTAACTCTAGTGCAAGTTGGAGACTGTTGGAAATATGCTCTAGAGGCAATAATAAATTAGTTATTATCATATTTCCTTGTTCATGATAATCGTTTATTATCCATGCTATACTTGTATTGATCGGAGACTTAAATGCATGTGTGGATACATAGACAAAACCATGTCCCTAGTATGCCTCTAATGGACTAGCTCGTTGATCAAAGGATGGTTAAGGTTTCCTAGCCATGGACATGAGATGTCATTTGATAACGGGATCACATCATTAGGAGAATGATGTGATGGATAAGACCCAAACTACAAACATAGCATATGATCGTGTCAGTTTATTGCTACTGTTTTCTGCATGTCAAGTATATGTTCCTATGACCATGAGATCATGCCACTCACGGATATCGGAGGAGTGCCTTGTGTGTATCAAACGTCACAACGTAACTGGGTGACGGGTGCTCTACAGGTATCTCCGATGGTGTTTGTTGAGTTGGCATGGATCGAGACTGGGATTTGTTACTCCGTATGACGGAGAGGTATCTCAGGGCCCACTCGGTAATACAACATCACAACAAGCCTTGCAAGCAATGTGGCTAAGTGTTAGTCATGGGATCTTGTATTACGGAACGAGTAAAGAGACTTGCCAGTAACGAGGTTGAATTAGGTATGGAGATACTGACGATCGAATCTCGGGCAAGTAACATACCGAAGAACAAAGGGAACGTTATACGGGATTAACTGAATCCTGGACATAGAGGTTCGACCGATAAAGATCTTCGTAGAATATGTAGGAACCAATGTGGACGTCGAGGTCCCGCCATTGGTTATTGACTGTAGAGGTGTCTCGATCATGTCTACATAGTTCTCGAACCCGTAGGGTCTGCACACTTAAGGTTCGGTGACGTTTCGGTAGTGTAGAGTTATGTATGGTGGTGACCGAAGGTTGTTCGGAGTCCCGGATGAGATCCCGGACGTCACGAGGAGCTTCGAAATGGTCCGGAGGTAAAGATTCATATATAGGAAGTCCCAGTTTGGTCTCCGGAAAAGTTTCGGGCTCATCGGTAGTGTACCGGGAGTATCGGTAGTGTACCGGGAGTGCCGGTAGTGTACCGGGGGACCTCCGGGAGGGGTATTTCGACCCCAAGAGGTCCATGGGCTGTGGGATAATAATAACCAGCCCTTAGTGGGCTGGGAAAACAGCCACAAAGGCCCATGGCGCAGGAGAGAAAGTCCTAAAGCAAAAAGTGGAAAATTAGCCAATAGGAGTCAATCCTACTCCAACTAGGATTGGAGATGAAGTAGGATTGCTCCCACCTCCTATTTCGGCCGACCCAAAGGCCTTGGCTGCCTCTCCTCTCCTCTCCTCCTATATATACTAGTGGATTGGGTGGTTTTTGGACAGAATTTCCGGCCACGTGCTACCCGTTCCACCGGTGCATAGTTTCTCCTCTAGATCGGTTTTCTGCAGCGCTTAGGCGAAGCCCTGCCGGAATTGCTCCACCACCATCACCGGAGTGCCGTCACGCTGCCGGTGAACTCTCTCTCCTCTCCACCTCCTCTTGCTGGATCAAGACGGTGGAGATCGTCATCAAGCTGCACATGTGGAGAACGCGGAGGTGCCGTCCGTTCGGCGCTAGATCGGAAGGACCGTGATCGAGATCACGAGACGGGTCGTGATGAGATCGCGGAACGGATCGTGATGAGTTCGCGGGACAGATCGTGATGAGATCGCGGGACGGATCGTGATGAGTTCACGGGACGGATCGTGATTGGATCGCGGGACGGATCGTGATGAGATCGCGGGACGCTCGGCGATTTGGATCGCGAAGATGTTCGACTACACCAACCGCGTTTCTTAACGCTTCTCGCTTAGCGATCTACAAGGGTATGTAGATCCACTCTCCCTCTCGTAGATGCTCATCACCATGGATAGGTTTGCGTGTGCGTAGGAAAATTTTTGTTTCCCATGCGACGTTCCCCAACACCTGGAGGCGCCGTCGAGGAGTTCATCCCCTGCACACTCTCGGATTCGGTTCTTCGAGTGAAAGCTTAAGGCCCGATCGGGCTGGGCGACGGCGTCGGCATCGTCGCTTCCCCCCTTGGGGGCGTCGTCTTGAAGACCTTGGGATCCGGTTCGTGCTCTCCATGGGCTAGACGCTCACGACGCTGCGGCCGGCAGGTGGCCGTTCGGCAGTGTGGAGGTTCCAGCGTCTCGACTTGTGTGGTGACGATGATGATGGTGTGCGAAGTTGGGTCGCGGCTTGTCCTTCTGATGTCGAAGGTTCTATTCGCCAATGGATGCGTCTATGTTTGTTCCCCGCTGTGACTGAGAAGTCGGAGCTGCACGTGGCGGGGCCCTTGTGGCAACGATGACTCCATGAGGGCGGCTTCAGCGGACGGTGCTCCCCGAAGGTTGCGCTGGGCCAGGTCGGTACGAGGATTGCAACTTTCTCCAGTGAGGCGCATCAGCAAAATCAGAGCTGCCAGTCCTCGACGTCTGCGGTCGGCTGTTTGGCTATGGCCGACGAGGTCCTTGTGTGTCGTCCGTTCGGAAGGGTCTTGACGGGTCGTCAGCGGCGAAGTCGGAGTCACCTGTTCGGGAAGAGGTGATGACGATGACATTGCAAGCAATCTCGACGGTGTCCTTTCCTCGGCGGTGTGTGTGCGGTCTTGTTGGTGCCAAGTCGGCCGGATGCCCTTCTTGTGGGTGTGTTGTACCGGTTTTCGCCCGGGTTTTCGTTAATTAACCGGGCAACTTGTTACCCTTTTTCTTTATTAATGAGACGAGACAAAGCTTTCGAAAAAAATAGCCAAGTTGTCAAATCTCTGTGGGAGAATCGTACAGAGGGCAAGTCGGTTGGTGTTCACATCATCAGGGAGATTGAAGGGGTGGCCCAGAGTATGCAGGGGTTCCAGCTTCGTTATGCGAGTAGGAAAGTAAAATTTGCAGCTCATTTTTGTGCTTAAGGAAGCTTTAGATGTGGAGTCAACTGTAATCTTTGACGATGTAGCCCTTGGGTTCCTGACGCGCATTTTGCACGCGGACTTGAATCCGTTGAATGAATAAAATGCCGGGAAACGCAGTTATAAAAAAAACATCCTGACGCAACCAGTGCTCTCACCTAATTAATTCAAGTTCATACACGACACTAGCCAGGTTGCTTTCGTTGGGATAAACTAAAAGCAGTCGAAATATAGTTCTCGTTTCTCAGTCTGTTTTTATTTCCCGTTTCTTTTCTCAGTCTGTTTTCTGTGTGTAAGAAGCCAACTCTTGTGACCAGGCAGGAGCAGTTCACTCCGCACTGTGAACATGAGCGACACCATGCATCAGCATTACGGAATCAAGTTGACAAATAGGATTGTTGAAGTACTTCAGCAAATTGGAGTCACACTTGCTACAGTTTTTTGGCCGTACTGCTGAAGCTGATATGGTTAAATATTTCTCTTTGTTGTTGTTGCTCAGACACCTTTTTATTAGCATTAAAGAATATCCTCATGTAGTGAAGATTCAGATAACATCGAAGTGCCTGATAAAGTTGTTAACATCGAAGTGCCTGATAAAGTTGTTGTTGCTTAAATAGTCCGATGATGATCTTGACTGCAAGAAACATGCGCGTCCAACGATACAACTCTCTGACCTCTCCACACCCGTCCCTCCCGCGATGATCACGCGAGCGACGGGGAGGGAACCCTAGCCACCGGTCCCTCGTCCTTCCCACCTCCCTCCATCCCCCGCCGCCGCTGGCAGGCACAGACGGGCTAAGCCTGGTCGGCGCGGCGGCGACGGGGCATCTCCTTCTTCCCCGTCCGTCGGGGCCGGCGCCTTGGGGCGGCGGCGCTGGACTGCCGCGAGGCCCAGCGGCGCGACGGCGGGCCTGCAGGGCGGCGGTGCAGCCGGCTGGTGGTGGCACGACGACGACCTGGGGCTGGGTGTTGTGTGGCGGCTGTGGTGGATCAGCCATGGTGGCGGCGTGCGGGCGAGCGTCCAGCCAGGTCCGGCCGGATCTGGCGCCTGGAGGCTGGTGGGCTGCGCGGGGTGCTGCTGGCGGCGTGGCTATGCTCCCGATGGGGGTCGGGCGTAGCTTGTGGCTGCTGTGGCCGGTGGACCTTCCCGCGGACGTATGGAGGCGGGGTGGTGGATGCAGGGGAGGGCTTTCCTTCGGTCGGAGGAGGCGGGGCGTCCTATGAGGAGACGATGGGGTTGAGGGGCTGGCTCGGGTGCAGCTGCTTGCCGGCCAGAGTTGTCGGCTGCCATGAGCGCCCCCCCCCCCCCCCCCCCCCCCCCCGTAGATCTGTGTTGCCTAGATCTGATGGGGTGGTACCCGTCATCCCTGCGTGCGATGGCTGGCAGTTGGCTGGTGTCGCGGACTGGCCGCCGGTGCGGAGCTTGACATGGTCCTCCGGCCCGGGTTAGTTTCCTCTCGCACGAGTCCCGGCACTAGGGCGCCATTGAGATTCTATGCAGCTCTGGGCCAACTCCGTTCAGGGCAAGGCGGTAGCTTGCGGGTCATTTGGTGAGTCCCTACACGTTATGGCACCGGTGACGGTCCGTGGCGATGGTGGTCGGGGCATCGATCGCGAGCCGACTATCAGATCAGTGCTAAAGGTCGCAGATTTGGCATCGTCTGAGTGGTGGCTCGATGGTGGCCGTCGGCAGCCTCTAGGTCTACTCCCCTTGGTCCATCTGGATTGGAGGGGCGTGCAGGTGTCAGCACCCTATGGTGGTGGTGCTGACCCGGGCCCGGGGGCTGATGCCGGGCTTTTCCTGCCACGGTCTATTTACCTGCGGTGTGGACGGTCGGTGACGTCTCGTGGCTTGGATGCCAGGGCCATGGTTCGCATGGTTGGCTCTCCGACGAGCATCATGGTGGAGGTGGTATCTACTTTCCTTGGTCATGTGGGCGGGATGGGTAGTAGAAGCGGGTGGCTTGGGTGCGCTTTTTGTCTTTGGCAACAGCGACACCCTGATCCGGATCTGGGTTCGGGACTCGTGGCGCTATTCTTGAAGGACTCGTGGTGACTCATGGGAGCTACCGGGCGAAAGCCCTGCGCTTCGGCGTCATCGACGGTGACGCCTGTGGGCGTCATTCTTTTCTTGAAGACGTCGTCGTTGTGCACCTCTCCATGTCTGAGTTCCGGGTGAAGACCTTTGTCCGTGTGGACTCGGCAACGGCGACGCTTTGCGCCGTTCTCCCTCCCGAGGGCGTTGTCGTGGAGCTTAGGTCTAGTAGGACGTAGTGTAACGGTGCTCCAAGTTCATCATTTGCTTTGTTTCGTTTATGTAGCGTAGCCGCTTGTGGTGTATGTGATCCGTGTATCTTGGGATTGCTTTTGCAAGAGGGTCATCTCATCAACTTGTATCGTTCAGCCATGCATTTGGGTCGGTTGTTGTTTTATATATAAAGCGGGACAAAAGCCTGTTTTGAGAATCTTGGCTGCAAGTCTAATGAAAGTTTGCTTGTGGATCTTACTCCGTATCATGTTGTTTCTTCCTCTAGGGAACGCAGCAACTAGATTCTTATCCAACATCGGATATTACTCCTTGCTTCACAAATTCCCTTTTAAGATTTGACAATCTACTCCACTAAAAGCGAGTATTAATAAGTGTCATCGATTCATAAATACCAGTATCTTACCATAGATGAATTACGCGAGCTTAATTATGCTCATTTGTTTCCTTAAATTTTGTACTTGGCTAGGAGGGCCACAAGTAATCACCCAAGATTAGGGCATCTCCAAGACGGACCCTTAAAATGTCCGTATTCGTCCGGACCGTGCGGTCCGGACATGGTTTGCCATCCATCATGGGTATGTATTGGTCCGTCGAGCGGCCCGGTCGTACTTTTTTTGGTAAACCCGAGACAAATGTTGGGATTTTTGCGGGAGTCTAGGCAGCAGACACGTAGGACTCCGACACCCACGAAACATCCAAAACCCTTTCCGGAACCAACGCCTCAATCCTTCCCATTTTCTCCCCTTCATTCCTTCTCTCTTGCCTTCGCCGTTGCTCAACCACCCTGGCCACCATGCAACACCCCTACCGGAACTGTACATCCCATCACTTCCAGCGTTCTAGCCGGGCTCCACCCCGCTTCTCCTCCGTCGTCGTTCAAACCTACTAGGTACCATGCGCTAGTGCTATACCTACCATGCCCAGCAAATGTTCGATGGATTGTTGGAGCTAAAAAAAGTTTTCCCATCTTCTTTCTAATGGTAGAATCTGATTTGGAGTACATATATGAGTACTACATTGAGTTGTCCGGTGAGGAGGACTACAAGGATGATACGACGATTATGCAGGCGGTCCTTGAAGACGGAGAGTCTGTGGAGGAGCATGTGTCGGTGTCAAAACTAGCGGATCTCGAGTAGGGGGTCCCGAATTGTGAGACTAGGATCGACGGTAACAGGAGACGAAGTGGACACGAGTTTACCCAGGTTCGGGCCTCCAATGGAGGTAATACCCTACGTCCTGCTTGGTTGTATTGATAGTGTAAGGGGTTACAAAGTTGATCTACCTCAAGATCGTATGTCTAACCCTAGATGAGTTGTCCTCTCCATATACCCTAAAACCCTCCGGCTTATATAGATGTTGAGGATGCCTAGGATTTACCCATGGGCGGTTACATGCCAAAGAGATAAACTTGCCTGACTATTACATCAGACGTGGTGTGCAAGCCATGTTTCCCGAAGCTTCCATCTTGGAGATCGGGCCTTCAAATCCTTCGGTGTTCGGTAAGTGGACCTCATAGTCCGGCCCATAACAATAGGTCGGCTATCCGAGGACCCCCTAATCCAGGACTCCCTCTGTAGCCCCTGAACTTGCCTCCAATGCCAAGATTCTTCAGCTCCGACTGCTTCGCGAACAGAGTCTTTGGCTTTCGAGGTGAGTTTCTTCCTGTCGAAATGTAGTTCGGCCTCCGATGACAAGTAGTCTCCCGCATAGTGGCACGTCTGAATACTATAAATTGATCGGCTTTGAATCCCAAACATCAGGGGATAAACAACGGCCCTCTGACAACCTTTCTGGCGAAAGGTTACGTCCCACCATGACCGCCAGACCAGTTGCATAGACTCGATTCGCGGTTCATGGCCGTTTTAATCATCAGGATCTATCAATATACCGATCGTGTCCCGTTTTATACGGGATATACTTAACCATGCACATGTAACCGCTCGCGCGTCTCGGGAAGTGGAGGGATTCACGGCGTGGCGAGGGGAATCCACATCAACAGGCCTCATAAAAAGAGAAGGAAAACCCTAAAAGCTTTTTTACGCTTTCCATTCGACTTCTCCGCCTCTCATTCCCTTGCGCCTCCAGAGAACAGATCTAGGTCTCTCTGCCCCCCACCTTCGAGGTCGGCAATGGCAGGCTCCAATGGCTAGTGGGAACCTTCCACGGTCACCAACAAGGACATACTCGACCTCAAGAAGGTCGGTTACCTCCCCGCCAACATTCCTCACCATGTGTTGGAGGAGGGCCAAGTGATCCCCACCCCCGGGCCAGGCGAGAGGGTGGTGTTCATCCCGCACTTCATCAGCGGGTTGAGCTTCCCACTCCACCCCTTCGTCAGGGGGTTAATGTTCTTCTAGGGCCTCGACTTCCACGACCTCCCACCGAACTCCATTATGCACATCTCGGTGTTCATCCTCGTCTACGAGGCCTTCCTGCGCGTCGAGCCACACTTCGGGCTCTGCCTGCAGGTCTTCAATCTCAAGCCCAAGTGCTTCGGCAGCAAGCATGCGGACTGTTGCGAGGCAGTCATCGGCAAGCTCGCCTGCATCCGGTGGCCTTCGGGCACCTTCATAGACACTATCAAAGGATGGCAAAAGGAGTGGTTCTACATCACCGAACAATGAGAAGAGGGCCAACTCCCCGCCGCCGCATTCAGATCCGGTCCCCCCACCAGACTATCTTCATGGCCCGAAAAGAGCCTGGTCTAGGGTTCAGGCAAAGAGGTGACCGACCTGCAGAAGCGCCTCCGCTCCCTGGTCGAGGGGGGCATCAAGCTAGCCGATGTGGTCCAGGTGATGCTCCGAAGATGCATCCTCCCCTGCCAGCATCGGGACACTCCTCTGTGGGCTCGAGAAGTCAAAGCCGAGCCCAGAGTCCAGAATCTCTTCCGCACTATGCAGGAGAAGCTGTGGAAGGCGCTCTTCAAGTCGATGAAGAGCTGGCCATCCGAGGAGGAGGACAAGGGTCTGCACGCCGCCAAACCGGACTCCAAGGTATGATTCCCCCCAGCTTGGTTGTCTCTATTACACAAAGAATCCTTTCATCCTCTTATCCGATATGTTCTGGCAAAGATGGCAGAAGAAAGCCATCAACATCAACAGTCTAGCTCCTCAGCACGAACATGAGAGGACCGGGCTGTTAGCCAGGATGCTTGTGGAGAAGCCTTACGAGGCTCCCACGAAAAAAGAGAATAAGAAGAAACTAGGTCAGGCTGGCCTTCGCATCAAGGACCAGCCTGATGCTGCATCTAAAGACACCCCCGCCTCCAAAAATTAGGAGGAGGCCGAAGAGCAAGAAGAAGAGGAGGAGGATGTCGAGAGCGAGGGGGGGAGGCAATTTCCCCCGCACCAAGAAGAGAGCAGAATCTTCGGACGCCCGGAGGCAGACAACCTGTTCTGCCCCGAAGAGGGCACTACAGGCGTGGGTGGTTCTGTCCGATGACCACTCGGACTCGAGCTCCACGTCCGAAGACACCGAGGAGGTTCCACGAAGGAGCATAAGGGTCAAGCCCCCTCCATCAAGGTTAGGATCCGAAGACCCTTCTACCTATAAATAGTAGATTCAGAGTTTGCTAACGCGCAGGTCGTTGGTCCAATAGCCCCTCGCGCGTTATCCCCGCTGAGGTGGTATCGGATGGGAAGACCCCGCTCGCCGAACTGGCGGAGAGCATGGATGCCTCGCACCCCACCACTCTAGGCGCCACGAAGGACGCCGTGGAGGTGTCGTCCCAGCCTACTCCAATGGAGGTGGACACAGGGGGCGAGGGAGATAGCACCGTCGCCGAAGCTAACGATCCGGCTACCGAAAACCAGGGGACAATGCCCCGCCCGGACACCGAGGAGGCCTGACGAACGGGCAATCAGTCCCCTCCGAGGACATCTCCAGAGCGCATTGTGCCTCCGGAGGCACCATCCCAATCCCCGGTGGGTGATGGGGAAATCCGATCATCCACGGCACCGCCGACCAACAGGTGGTCGTCCATGGAGGAGGCTCTATCGAGCGCCTCCATCCCTAAGGATCACCGCACCCTTATGGATGCGGTACTACAAAGCGTCCAGTCCGTTGACAATGGACTGAAGGAGGCCTTCAAAGTTCTCCTTGCGGGCTTTCAAGTAAGTCACCCAATATTTTGCTAAGATTTTTATTTATTCGTATTGTATACATGGTAGCCCCCGAGCCCTAGGTGAGGTGAACAAGCTCACCTAGGGGTCATATATATAATTCAGGAAGTGAGTGTCGATGTGATGTATGAATTATGTGTGTAATGTAGGCTTCGTCATCAGCAGCGGCCAAAAACGGTGCCGAGATGGACGAGCTACATCGGAAGCTCAAGCGTTCCGAGGATGAGGTGGAAGCCCTCAACAAGAGGTTCAATTCGGCACAAGATATGTCCGAACCAAATCTGAATACTTTCCCCCGAATACTGTTAATGCAGATTCCTTTTATATAAAGTTTTATCATTTTGCAGCTTCGTCGAAAGAGATCGAAAAGCTCAAGGCCGAGCTTCAACGTGCCAAAGATGAAGCGATCGTTGAGAAGGCGGCGACCAAAGAAGCGGCCACCGCACTCTCCGCCCTATGAGCCACCAGCGAGAAGCAAAAGGCTCGTGTGGCGGAGATACAGGATGAGCTCAAGGACGCTAGCAAAAAGTGCAAGGCCTTGGAGCAAAAGAATAAGGCGAGCTCGGTCGAACTGTCCACCATGAAATCCGATCTCCAAAAGGAGCGGGTGGACAGACGGTTCTTCGAGGAGCAAGTTCGCCAAGCCAAGGAGATAGCCGATGGTAAGCCATAATCCGTAAAGTGTGTATTCGGGGATAGCATATTCGAATTGCTGACCCGGGTGTGTGGATCCTTAGGCGCATCCGCCGATCTTTAGAAGAGTGTGGCATACGCCAATCAGCTGTTCACCTCAAGGGGAGAGGAAGACGAAGCTCGGACGTTCTGGGCACAATTCGGAGCCCCCGAGCGTCCTCCTCTGATGGTGGAGCAGTTGAAACAGCTGATGGAGCTGGCAATGAAGGACCTTTGCATCCGCTTATGGCCCAGCGAGCCACTCCCAGGCAGTTACTTCGGCCTGGGGCAGAGACTGATTGCCGCCACGCCCTGCCTTGACGTCGTCAAGCACTCCTCCTGCATCGAAGGAGTCCGGATGGCCCTTGCCAAGGTCAAATTGCGCTGGCCAGGTCTCAATCTGATGAAGGTCATCACCGACCCGCCGCCACCCAGGAAGGAGCACCGACGCCCCGAGCTATACTTCGATGGAGTGATGGAGAGTGCACGGGTGATAGTGTCGTAGTTTTCGGGAGAAAAAATATTTGAATGAGCTTGTAACGTGTTCGAAGACTCATGATAACTGTTAATGATATTAGTATCCGCTCTTATATGGTTTTGTATTCCTTTTTAACTCCTCTGTGGTCATTTAATACTGAAAGATGCGAGTCGTCGGCTTCAGCCCCCACGTAGATACTACCTGGAGTATCTATGCCAATGCACTGTGTCCCTTAGCCGTATTATCGGAACCCGAAGGCGGTGTAGTGCGGCAGACTATGCAATTAGACTATAGTGCTTTATTTCTTTCACTTAACCAAAGGGGCGCGAAAAGGACTACGGGAAGCATACAATTAGCCACCAGAGTGTTTGCGATGTTCGGACAAACTGAGGCCGAAGCCAACATCATAATGTTTGCGCAAAAGGCAAGTTCCTCGTATAACACAGAATAACTGCTTACCAGGATTGAAGTATAATACTTCTAACTGGGGGTTCACTGATCGGATCACATGTATTATGACAGTCTGTTTTTGGCTTTCTCCCCTGAGGTGCTTGACCGGACTATCCGGAAGCACAATCACAGGGGTGCTCCCTTTGCCCTTTTAGCCGAAAGAGCAGAACATAAAGGGGCAAGCACAGGAGCCGAGGAACCCAACTTAATGACCAAAGACATAGTTCGAAACTGATGCATATAAAGCGACCGCCAAGACGCCGAACACATGATAGTTAAGGCGATTTGTGTTTGAAATCGAGCCCCTGGTCTATTAGCCGGTTACCTCGCGTCATACCGAACAGGTTGACGAGAAGTGGGAGAAAGGAGAAAAAGCATGTGCCGAAAACGGGACAGATGAGGCGTATTTGCGCCACGCAATTTTGCACTTTCTCAACAACTCTTATAACTCGGATTGCCGAAGCAACGGTTTACAGGTATGCGAAAGAAAATAAGAGCTAAAGTCCTACAGGAGTTGTTGTACCAGGGGTCTTCAATTGGTGACCTGACGTCCTCGCTATGCCCCCTTGCTAGTTGATTCCTTCTCTTGGATGCACCTTGATGGGTGTTAGTGCGGGCGGATTTTGTGAACAAAATCTTGAGAGGCCGTAGCATTATAGGTAAGCTTTACACCATAGGCAGGCTCTTTTACGAGCGCATGCATCTTGTCCGAAGACGTATTAGTGGTAGTAGGTCGGGGCAACCGAACATCCACATTTATTTCCCCACCGCTCCCCATGGAATCTATAGTGCGAAATTGTGCCTCCTCGGCACGTACTTTGCTGGTCCAGACATTAGGTAGTGGGGGCGAGATAGAGGGGAAGAGGAAGGATCCGAGTTATCGATCTGAAGCTGAACTCGCTTCCCCGCTTTATGTGCCTTTATGGCAGATATCGGAACTTGCCGATCTTCTTTATAACTGAATTCGGCCACTACGGCCAGTGCATGCTCCTCAGTCCTAAGGGAGCGCTCGGTGTTGTCGTTGACAGGAATGACCCCCTTGGGGCCCGACATCTTGAGCTTGAGGTATGCGTAGTGTGGGACCGCGTTGAAACGAGCAAACGCTGTCCGTCCAAGCAGCGCGTGATAGCCGCTGCGAAAAGGCATGATATCGAAGATCAAGTCTTCGTTGCGAAAGTTGTCGGGTGAGCTGAACATGACCTCTAGAGTTACCGAGCCCGTGCATCGGGCCTCAACACTCAGGATCACTCCTTTGAAGGTAGTGTTGCTGGGTTTGATCCTTGATGGATCAATGCCCATCTTTTTCACCGTATCTGAGTAGATCAGGTTAAGGCTACTTCCTTCGTCCATTAGGACCTTTGTGAGGTGATACCCATCTATAATGGGATCTAGGACGAGGGTCACCGAACCACCATGACGGATACTGGTCGGATGATCACGCTGATCAAAGGTGATCGGGTATGCCGACCAGGGGTTGTACTTCGGGGCTATGGGTTCCACCGCGTAGATTTCCCGGTGGGCGCACTTCTTCTCCTTCTTCGGTATGTGGGTGGCGTATATCATGTTCACTATTTTTACTTCGGGAGGGAACTTCTTCTGGCCACCACCAATTGGACCCCAAGGCTCGTCTTCATCTTCACTATGTGAGCTTTTGCCTTGGTCTTCGGGTTATATCTTGCCGACCTGTTTAAACACCCAGTAGTTGCAGTGTGTGTGGTTGGCGGGCTTTTCCGAAGTTCCATGGATTTGGCAAGGCCTTTCCATGATCTTCTCGAGCTAAGTGGGTCCATCACGATTGCCTTTAGGGGGCTTCTTCCACTGCCTAGGTCGGGAGTTGCGGAATCTGGCATTAATCGTCGTGTCATCGGAATCATTACTATTATGCCAGCGCTTATTCTTATTGCACTTTGGCTTTGAGTTGCCATCCTGGGCTTCAGGTGCCACGAGATCTTCAGCATTGTGGCTACGTCTAGCCAGTCAATTATCCTCGCCCGCGCAAAATCGGGTGATGAGGGAGGTAAGGGCTGACATAGTTCGAGGCTTGTCCTGGCCTAGCTGCGGGCCAACCATTCGTCCCGAATATTGTGCCGGAAGGAGGCTATGGCCTTAGCATCCGGACAGTCGACGATTTGGTTCTTCTTAGTCAAGAACCGATTCCAGAATTGCCAGGCGGATTCGCCGGGCTTCTGGATGACGTTGCTGAGAGCGGAAGAGTCTGGTGGGCGGACATAGGTCCCCTGGAAGTAAGAGTGGAACGTGTCTTCCAGGTCTTCCCAGCATCCTATGGAGTTTTCGAGGAGGTTGTTTAACCAGTGTCGAGGTGGCCCCTTAAGCTTAAGAGGTAGGTATTTGATGGCATGGAGATCATCTCCTCGTACCATGTGCATATGGAGGAGGAAGTCCTCGATCCATACAGTTGGGTCAGTGGTCCCATCGTACTGTTCTATATTCACGGATTTAAACCCTTCGGGGAACTAATGCCACATTACCTCGTCCATGAAGCACAGAGGGTGAGCAGTGTCTCTGACCTGTGCTATGTCGCGTCTGTATTCGGTGTCTGTATGGGGCCGGTTGCATTCTCGGACCCTGTTGTTTTGGTCGAACCATGGTCTGTACTCGCCACGTCTATTGGGCGCGTACTCCGTGGATCTATAAATGGATCTAGTGTGGCCTGCTCTGTGATTCAGGTCATCTTGCAGGTCAAACCTGTCATCGGGCTCTAATGGCTCCTTGCCTCGTCTTCTGGGCACTGCCGGTATGTAACCAGCATCGTCGACCGTCCTTTCTCGACCATGAGGGGGCAGTCTGGCTTGTCGTACGGAGTACGGTTTGGAGATGGAGTATCAGTAAGTTCATCGTCAAATTGTGGCAGCAACCTTCTTCGAGGGTAGCTTTTGGGCTGGTTTGACGGGCCAGTGTAGTATACTTCCTCGGCTGAGAGGACTTTTGTCCATCGATCATTGAGGTTGGCCTGTTCGGCTTTGAGTTGCCATTCTTTGGCCTTTAGGCTGCGAGTATTTGCTATGAGTTGTTGCCTGATTTCCTCCTGATCCTCGAGGTTATCAGGGATGTACAAGTCATCGGCTTCCGGTATATCTTCCTCCTTGACGGGGGGGGGGAGGTAATCATCGCCTTCGGGGTCATTGATGGTATCAGGGTCGTTTTGATCCTCAGGCACTTTCGGACCCTCAAACGGGTGCTCGGGGATATCGGGATTGTCATGATCGGCGGGGGCATTACCTTCCCCGTTGCTGATAATAGCTCTTCTTCCCTTTTTGCTTTTGTATCGCTTATGCGATTTCCGGCGCCTTGATGGCGCATCACCCGATTAGTCACCGTTGTTGTGGGGTGTATTGTCGCCGTTGGTGGAAGGAGTGTCCACCATGTAGACGTTGTATGTAGAAGTGGCGGCCCAACTCCCAGTGTTAACGGGGGTGGGAGCACGGTCCTCTTCATTCATGTATTCTGCCTCCTCGGAGGCATAGTCTAGCACATAGGTTAAGTCTTCGACGGTGGCTATCAAGTGGGTGGTGGGTGGGTCGAAAAATTCGTCCCTTCCCGAACTATAACCGGGCCGGGTGTAGATCGGGGCTAGATCATCGGTGATCCTCATCGACGAGAATTTCTCCAAGGCCTCGTCAACTTCTAAGGGCCCGATCGGATCCAACTGTTCGGAACTCGCGGAGTTAACCCCTATGAGGCCCACTCATGGGGAGTGTTCGGAAGGAACACATGTTCGGTCACATGGCTTGATGGCCAGACCGGGACGAGAGATCGGATTGCCGCCATGGGTGACCCCATTGGCATGTCCGAGGAAGGAGCTTGAGGTTAAGGCCTCAGAGTCCTCAAGGACTGCAGGCGAAGCTGTGAGCCCAATTGGTGACAGGTCACCCCGAGATTCGATGGAGAACTCTAAGTTTCTGAATCTGACCTCTTGATCAGGGGCGAAGCTCACAACGCGTCCTAGATGGCCGGCGGAATCCCCGTGCAGCACAACGCTGCCGAAGGCGAAGATCTGCCCGGGGACGAAAACATCCATGTTGCAAACCTCTTCGTTGATGAAGAGACAAGGCGTCGATTCCATCTCGCTCACACGGGAACTCTCAATGAAAGCACCAATGTCGGTGTCAAAACTGGTGGATCTCGGGTAGGGGGTCCCGAACTGTGAGACTAGGATCGACGGTAACAGGAGACGAAGGGGACACGAGTTTACCCAGGTTCGGGCCCTCCAATGGAGGTAATACCCTACGTCCTGCTTGGTTGTATTGATAGTGTAAGGGGTTACAGAGTTGATCTATCTCGAGATCGTATGTCTAACCCTAGATGAGTTGTCCTCTCCCTATACCCTACAACCCTCTGGCTTATATAGATGTCAAGGATGCCTAGGGTTTACACATGGTTGGTTACATGCCGAAGAGATAAACTTGCCTAACTATTACATCAGACGTGGAGCGCAAGCCATGTTTCCCGAAGCTTCCATCTTGGAGACAGGGCCTTCAAATCCTTCGGTGTTCGGTAAGTGGCCCTCATAGTCCGGCCGATAACAATAAGTCGGATATCCGAGGACCCCCTAATCCAGGACTGCCTCAGCATTCTATTAATTTTAAGGGATCGATCAAGGGTCATCGAGTGCTCAACCGGAACAGGGTGCACGACGATTTGACACTGATGGCCGACTACTTTTCGCCGTATGCACTCTTCGGTGACCATTTTTGCCAAGACTATGTTCGATCATTGGTACCATGGATAGCTGCTGGAATGATTGGTTGCTCTGGTTATCAGAAGTGCACAACCACGCTTCGGATGCTTGCATATGTCACGACCACTGGTTCGTAGGACGAGTACCTACGGATGTCTGAGAGCACATGCGGAGATGCCATGGTCAAGTTTGCAATTGTCGTGATCAAGGTGTTTGGACCAGTCCTTCAGTATAGAGTGGTTCCTGAGTCATTTTACCTCCTCTAGTTGGTACTCTAACAACAAAATCATTCATATTACTATTCATTTCATTAAGAAATTCTCTTTGAGATTTAGCAACTTGTTCTAACTGGGGTTGAACCATAGAGGCATGTTTTCCTACACCTTTAACATCATTACTGATTCTAAATAACTATTCACTCAAGCGAGCAATCATATCAGAATTATATTTCAATTGTTTCAGAACATTTGCACTGAAGTGATCTTGTTTCCTAATGTAGTTGTCAAACTCATATAAGCATTGACTAGGATGTTTATTGTAAGGGATGTCACCTTCATCAAACTTTAATAAAGAATTCACCTCTACCACCTATTGAGGTGGTGGTGTGTCAAGGCCATGTATTTCTTCAATAGGCGGTAAATTCTTAACATCCTCATATTTAATACCTTTTTTCCTTCATACATTTCTTTGCCTCCTGCATATCTTTAGGACTGAGAAATAATATACCCCTCTTCTTTGGAGTGGGTTTAGGTGGTGGTCCAAGGAGAGTCCAATCATCATAATTCTTCAATATATTATTCAATAGTTCCTCGGCTTGTTCAATAGTTCGTTCCCTGAAAACACAACCAGCACAACTATCTAGGAAGTCCCTAGAAGATATCAAGTATCTCATTTTTCTTAAGAGGGTGACCAGGCAAAAGCATTAAGCAATTGGAGAAGCCTCCCCAAGCTTGTGGGAGACTCTTTTCTTCAATTTGCACAAAGTTAAATATTTCATGTAAGGCAGCTTGTTTCTTATGAATAGGAAAATATTTTTTAGAGAAGTAGTAAATCATATCATGGGGACTACGCATATAACAAGGAGCAAGAGTATTGTACCATATCTTAGCATCACCCTTTAATGAGAACGAAAATAATTTGAGAATATAGTAGTAGCGAATCTTCTCATCATGAGCAAAAATGGTGGTTATATCATTCAACTTAGTAAGATGTGCCACTACATTTTCAGTTTCATAGCCATCAAAAAATCAGATTCAACCAAAGTAGTTAACTCTGGGTCGACAGAGAATTCATAATATTTATCGGTAACAAAGATAGATGAAGTAGCAAACTTAGGATCATATTTCATTCTAGCATTCAAAGTCTTTTCTTTATACTTGCATAATAATTTCTTAAGATCATCTCTATCCTTACAAGCAAGGATGTCTCTAGCTACTTCTCCATCCATAACATAACCCTCAGGTATCTTAGGCAATTCCAATCTAGGAGTGCTAGGTCTAATAGGTGTTTCGTAGTTCTAAGTTTCAAGGACTTCATTAGTTTCAGTAATCTCATCAGTTTCAATAATTTCATTCTCTTTAGCTCTAGCAATTTGTTTATCAAGAAATTCACCTAGTTGCACATTATCACCAGGCATGGTACTAGCATCATCATAAGCATCATTCATAGCAGAAGTAGCATCATCAATAGCTTGCGACATATCAGGATTAATAGCATGTGGTGGTGGTGCAAGTTTATTCATAACTGAAGGTGAAACAAGTATAGAGCTAGATGACAATTCCTTACCTCCCCTCGTTTTAGAGGAAAAAATATTGGTTCTTGTATCCTTCAGATTCTTCATAGTGATAAATTGATATAAATCCCAAGTGACTCGACAAATATAGCTATGATCCCCGGCAACGGCGCTAGAAAAAGGTCTTGATGACCCATAAGTATAGGGGATCGCAACCGTTTTTGACGGTAGAGTATTCAACCCAAATTTATAGATTCAATACAAGGGGAGCCAAATAATATTTGCAAGTATTAGTTGTTGAGTTCTCAATTCAACCATACCCAGAGATTAAATACCTGCAACAGAGTAATCAATAGCACAGTAATATAAACGTGTTGATAGCAGTAGTAACAGTAACAATAACAGTAATAGTGATAGCAATGATTTTGTAGTAGTTGGAATAGTAGCAATAGCAATAGCAACCTAGCAAGAACAATATGTGGAAAACTCGTAGGCATTGGATCGGTGAATTCGTTGGATGATATTCATCATAAAACAGTCATAACCTAGGACGACACAAAACTAGCTCCAGTTCATAAATATAATGTAGGCATGTATTCCGTAAATAGTCATATGTGCTTATAGAAAAGAACTTGCATGACATCTTTTGTCCTACCCTTCCATGGCAGCGGAGTCCATAAGGAAACTAAGGGATATTGAGGCCTCTTTTTAATAGAGAACTGGAACAAAGCCTTAACACATAATGAATACATGAAATCCTCTAACTACGGTCATCACCGGAAAGTATCCCGATTATTATCACCCCGAGTTTTACAGATCATAACACATAGCCGGTGCATATGACTAGCAAGATCGGATCAAGAACATAGATATAATGGTGATAACATAAATGGTTCAGATCTGAAATCATGGCACTCGGGCCCTAGTGACAAGCATTAATCATGGCAAAGTTATAGCAATATCAATCTTAGAACATAGTGGATACTAGGGATCAAGCCCTAACAAAATTAACTCGATTACATGATGAATCTCATCCAACTCCTCACCGACCAGCGAGCCTACGAAGGAATTACTCACTCCCGGTGAGGAGCATCATGGAATTGGCGATGAAGGAGGGTTGGTGATGACGAAGGCCAAAGATTCCTGTCCTCGGAGCCCCAAACGGGCTCCAGCTCTGACCTCCCGATGGAGAACATGAGGTGGCGGCGGCTCTGTCTCGTGAAACGCGATAAAACTTCCTCTCTTATTTTTTCCTCTAAAAATAGGTATTTATGGAGTTGGAATTAGGGTCAGGAGGAGGGGGGCCATGAGGTGACCACAACCAACGAGGGCACGCCTCGAGGGGGTGGCGCACCCTGGTGTATCGTGCTTAGCCAGGGCACATCCTCTGGTGGTTCTTGGTTCTAGTGTTTTTCTTTTATTCTGAAATAAATCTCCAAAATGTTTCGTCCAATTCCGAGAACTTCTATTTCTGCACAAAAACAATACCATGGTAGTTCTGCTGAAAACAGTACCAGCCCAGGTTAGTTTCATTCAAATCATGCAAATTAGAGTCCAAACAAGAGCAAAAGCGTTAGGAAAAGTAGATACGACGGAGACGTATCATGACGCCACCAATGTTGTAGTCCTAAGAACAAATCAATGGTTGCATTGTTAGGGAAATGGTGGTACTCCTAGCCTAGGGGATCAAACTCTAGCTTTGATGCTTCGGTGTCTCGTAATGCAGATTATTGCTTCAATGAGATGTAACGTTTTCGTTGACAACGGGACACAACGATGACTTTTCTTTTAGAGGGAACATATTGTATTCCACTTAACCTTGGGAAGCAATGCCAGCATTCACCAAGACAGTAACAAAGTCTGGGGCAACACTCACCCACACATGGAGGGGTTCACCAGCACCCATAGCAAACTAAGCCAAAGCATGCGCCACATGGTTACAGTTCTCGTGACAAAACATGAATTCATGGAAAACAAAAGAGACATGACACAAGCTTCTTGCTTCTATGAAAAGAACTACCAGCTCTGCAACGTTGCTCGATGACTTGGTCTTCTTGCTTCTACTGAAGACCCATTAAGTGCAGAAATCATCATTGCACATATGGTGACTTGGTCATCCTTGAAACTCTACAAATTTTACATGGTCTTCAACAGGTGCTAAAATGTTAATATGTTGTAGGTTCGATAGCCGCCATCACTCTTTCTCACTTAGGCCAGGCCACGACACTCGGACATGACGAGTACTACCAAACCCTAAACCCTAAACCCTAAACTCTAAAAACCATAATCCCTAAAACCCTAACCCTAACCTAACCCTAAACCCTAAATCATATACCCTAAACCCTAAAAGTTGTCGTCGTCTACCATGCATGCCACCGTTTGCGCCCATGAGAAGCACTACAATTTTGTCGATGGTATATGCCGCCACATGCGCCTAGTAGTAGATTGTATGATTGATTAGTGAGGGCATCATTTGAGGGCTACCGTAGGGCTTTGTCTGGTGCTACTTTTGCTGCTTAGTCATGGGCCTTAGGGAATGTGCGTAGTAAACTTGCTATTCATGGGATTATTCTATGTCATCCCGCTGACCATGTTCTCAAAATTATGCCACATATATTTTTTCAACACTGCATACTCTTAGGGAAAGCGAAGGACAAGATAGTTTGCAAATTAAGAAAGCGAATTTCATCACCGGACACACCCCTCTGCCCTGAGAACATATCTGGTGCACCAGTGCTTGTGGTGCTACCGGTGTATCGGACACATTAGCACATTTTTAACCGTTGCTTGTGGTGATACAGGTACACCTGGACTCATTAGCACATTTCTAATTGTTAAAAAAATCTGGGGGGGAGGATGCAACACATTGGCATAACATCAATGTATCTTGTCACAAAATTTCGTAAGAAAATACAAAACATTGCTCAAGATACAAATACGAAAAGTTTGGCATCAATGTGATAATGGGCCAAATCTAAAGCCCAACTTGTGGTATGCACTATTCAATGTCGAATTTTTCATTTTTGTATGTCAAGTTATGTTTTGAATTTTGATTTGAATTTTTTCTGAAAACATACATTAATGTTATGTGGATGTGCTAATTTGTTTTCAATTTTTTTTAAAATTTGAAAATGTGCTAAAAAATTCCAGTGCACCGGTAGCACCACAAGCACTAGTGCACCAGATACTTCCTCCCCCTCCCATAGAACAAATTCAAACCAAGCCGTAGTCCTTTTTTTCTTTTGTTTGATAATTCTTCTCCTTGGGTTTTTTAGGTCTGCGTTCATGTGAGCTCGGGTGACTAGTTAAAAAAAAGAAATTAATCTTTTCCTAAACATCCATAAATGGGATTTCATCGTGGAAATTTGCATGCCTGTGAAACGCACATCAATAGTTGTTGACAATTTTTAGAGTTCTTTATTTATTCTACCTTTGGAATTTTCGTAATCAGCCGAGCTCACACGAGCTCGAGCTAAGAACAGGACTTTCGTTGTACCGCAGTCTAATTATATTTCAGCTACTTGTTTTTCTTTTCATTTTGCTTGTAATGTTAAAGTTTGTATGACTTTTGTGGCTTATTGGTTGGCTTTAGTTTAAAGCTGGACGTTATTTGTGCCTCTTCTCTGAGGATCATACTCTCGTGCCCTCCATGAGGAGGCTCGGCCGTTGATAAATGAAACACATTTCTTTTCACTATAATTGAAACACATTCTAAACTATAGATACATACTCTTCCGATGATCATGGCCTCCTGAGTACGTCGAGCCATTGACAGGATGTTTCAAGAACTCGGTGCAGGCGTAGCACCTGGTGAAGTCAAGACCTTTCCTATATCCATGTCTAGGAGGATCAACACAGTAGTAATGATAACCACCTGAGGAACAAATGGTAAACTCCATTCAGTGTCAGCATATATAGCACCAAACAAGGAATGAAACGCAAACAAACATCATCAATTAATGAGGATAATAATCTGAAGATTCCGCAGGCTTACCATCGCATAATGAATCCAGGGGAACGCAACAGCATACTTGCAGGATCTGTTTGCCGACCCGTTCACACTCCTCTATCTCGGTGAAAAAGAGTGTCTTCTTATCCTTGCGCTTCGCGACGAAATTGAGGTGCACAAACGAATCTCTGTTCTGCCAGAAAGAATTGGAAAGCAATGTCTCACATAGCTCAAACTTTACCTGCAAATTGGGCAGAGAGAGAGGAGAGAAAATTCAGTATAAATAAAGGTACCCAACTATATGTTGAGCATTGTCACGATAATCTGGTCTACCAGAATAGGTCTACCAGAATCCGCTAGAGCAACTGAACCACTTCCACAATTGCACTTGCAAACAACAGACCTAAATAGGATAATCAAACGCTATACTAAAGGGAACCAAATATTCAGAACAAAGAAGCAACACTAGAAGAACCACAAAGGTAGAAACAAGAATGCGAAAACCGTAATTGCATTTACAAGTATGTTTACATTTACACCCCAGAAAATACAGATGGATCAACCAAAATTTTGCAATGGAGTTGGCTGATAATTCTTCTAGCTGGATTAAGACGAATTATTATCAGTAGCCACTAAAGGCTGATCGAAGTGGAATAGAGAAATTCTGTAATCATCAAAAGGCTCCTTAAGTTTAATTGGAACACTCATAAATTGCACTAAAGTATTTTGAAACACTCAGTCTGTGCAGCTCATGGTACTAGCTACTGATCCTAATTTAATATTTTCAGGAAGCAAGTCTAGCTCACTTGGTTTGGTTGGGAGAATTGATGTACATCCCCACAACTTGGGTTCAAGAAATATTAAAAAAAAAAATTGGGTTCAAGTCCTCCCAGATGTGAGCTTAGGGATTTCCCTTAAAGTAATCTTTCATTTTTTTTATATTTCCTGGCACGGAACACAACACTGACTTGTATCAAATAGCAAAATTATACAGTTTACAAGCAAACGGAAGCTAGGAAAATGGCTGAATAGCAAATGGAAGGTAGGAAAATGGCTGTACCTTTCTTCTCTTGTTGAAACTCGCTAATGCCAGTTCTGACAAAAATGTTTCTTGCCTAGTCACCTCTCGCTTCATTATTTTCGCTTCCATTTCTTCCGCTGTGACACGCTTGCAACTACAATGAGAGAAACAAATTACATTAAGCTACCAAATAAGACATTTCTGAATTTCTGATATACAGTACGTGAAAATATACATCAGTGGACTAAGACCTCATTTCCCTGCTTAGAGTTTGCTCCCACATTGGATCATAGACCTCAGTAGCAAAAGAAAATCAAGTTCAAACAAAGAAATAGAAAAAGGAAAGGCAAAATCGGCTTGTGAACAACCTAATTTCTAGCATTTGCACAAACACTGAACAAAACAGCAAACTGGCCAGGTACCATTGTGAAACCCTGGTAATTTCTGAAAACATACTCCGCTGAATGTAGCAAACATCTATCGAAATGCCAGGAACAGAATTACCGCAATATTACCCAAAATACACATCTTCCTCCACAGGACTAAAACCTTCCCTTCCCCATCCAGAGCTAAAGGTACTTCTGTTACTACAATTTACAGGCAGCCCTCATGCATGTTCTTTAGAGGGAAAAATGATCTTCAGCTATCACCCCTTCTTGAGCTCATGTTAACTTGCTGCAGAGCTTTCATATTAAGCCGAACAATTTTGACAATAAGCTGCATTGTGCAATTCAACCGGGTCACACTAACTGACTACTGGTGAGGAAGCTTCAAATATTGCTCAGATATTATTCGATATGCCAAAGCCAATACTTGCAAAGAAGCAATTTTACTGAAAGGAAAATTCCCAGGTACGTACTATACTATTTATCGGACCATTGAAGTTGAAGACATCATGATCATACAAAGTGAAAGGAAATTGAACAGCAGATATGTCATGCATAAAGTTTAACATGGACCAAAAACAAATAAGTATAAAGATTACCGTATTTCCTCAACTTGGGCGGAGTTGTCGAACATGAACCCGCCGTTCTCATCCATGTACAGGCTGCCGTGTTCATGGACGTAGTTCATCATGAAGACATCGGTCCGAGCCATTGCCTTGTAGAAGCGTGCGTTTGCGTCGTCGCTCTCCTTGTCCTCCAGCGCGGCTATCTCCTCCGGCGAGATCGGGTCCCCAATATCCTTGGCGGTGGCCACCAGTGTGCGGTACTTGCTGGACGGATTAGCCTCCGGCGGGATCAGGACAGGGGTTGGCCACGGACGGTTGAGCACGGCGCGCACGGGAGACGGGGCGTCGCTGTAGGGAGCAGGCTGCTTGTCCTCCTCGGCAGTCAAGGAGGAGGGTCGATCTTCCGTACTATCCATGGCGCCGTCGACGGCTTCGATCGATAGCAATGGATGCAGCGCAGAAGCCGGACCCGGACGCAGGGGAGGGGACGTGGCCTTCGAGCGAAGCGGGTAAAGACGACGCCGGGCTCACGAGGACGACAAATAGTACGTGGGTTGTGGGCGGCGCTGGTTCCGGCTCCTACTGCGCTACCATTGTTCCGCCCAGGAGTAGGACTCCGGATTTGATCAGAATTGGTTCACATTGTCACCTTTTTTTTCTTTTTTTTTTGAGCTCAAGACCACACGGATTGGGAATTCGAGGACGACGGTGTGGAGGTCCGGAAGTGTGGAGGGTTGATACGGAAAACCCTATTTGCCGCTCATTGCGAAACGGTGTCAGGGCTTCGCACAGGCATACTCAGCGATTGTTTGGGAGTGGGCCGGCCCGTTAAACTGTTGCAACGCTCCCGGTTTTAGGAACCTTCGAGCGGTTCGTTTTTTTCAGGTTTTGGGAACATTCTAGAAGGTTCCCTGAACCGGTTTTTCTTTTTTTCGTTTTCTTTTTTCTTTATTCTTTTCTGTTTCTTTTTTTTTCTGTTTCTGTTTCAAAAAATGTTCTGAATTTTCAAAAAATGTTTGGGATTTTCCAAGAATGTTCTTCAAAATCAAAAAATGTTTTTACTTTTTATTAAAATGTTCTGTATTTTCAAGAAAATGTTCGTCAAATTCGGCAAATGTTTCTGCTTTTTTACGAAAAACTGTTTTGGATTTTCAAAAAATATTCTGGATGTTCAAATATTGTTCTTCAAATTTGGAAAAAGTTTTTCCTTTTAGAAAATTGTTCTGGATTTCCATTAAATGTTCTGGATTTTTGAAAATGTTTTCCAAAATGTGTTCTTGTTTTTCGAAATTTGTTCTCAAAATCCAAAAATTGTTCGTATTTTCAAATATTGTTCACGTTTATGAATTTGTTCAGGATTTTTCAAAATTGTTTTCATTTTCAAAATTTGTTCTCAAGATTTAAAAAATGTTTGTGTTTTAAAAAATTGTTCACGCTTCCAAATCGGTTCGGGGTTTTCAAAATTCGAAAAAGGTTTTTGCTTTTAGAAAAATATTCTGGATTTAAAAAAAAAATCTGGATATTTTTAAATGGTTTACAAAACGTTCTTGTTTTTCGAAATTTGTTCTCAAGATTCAAAAAAATGTTCGTGTTTTCAAAAATTGTTCAGGATTTTTCAAAATTGTTCCGATTTTCAAAATTTGTTCTCAAGATTCAAAAAATGTTCATACTTTCACAAAATTGTTCATGCTTCCAATTTTGTTCGGGGTTTTCAAAATTGTTCTCCGTTTCAAAATTTTGTTCTCAAAATTTAAAAAATGTTCATGCTTTAAAAAATTGTTCCAGGTCCCAAATTTATTCAGCATCTTTCAAAATTCTTATTGATTTAAAAAATTGTTCTCAAGATTCAAAAAATGCCCGTCCTTTAAAAAATGGTTCGTATTTTCAAATTTGTTTTCTGTTTTAAAAAATGTTCATGTTTGTTCATTTTGATAAAAAGAAAAAGAAAAAAATAAAAACGACCAAAAAAAAGAAAATAAATAAGCAGAAAAGGAAAAAAACAAAAATAAATAAAAAATTGCCGTGCGCCTGCTGGGCTGGCCCAGTTGGGGGTCGCCCTGTGCGAAGCCCCGACTGGGTGCCGCAGTGAACGGCGTATAGGTGCTCCCGGTTGATACGGCTACCCAGTCCGAAGCCAAAGCACGACAGCCGGGCCGGGCCGGGCTGATGGGTTCTTGTTTTGCTGCCCTCATTTTGTATTGATTAGGATGATCGATACGCTCTCGCCATGAATCTTTTGTCAAGCTATCAGTGACACAATGAGCAATTTGATGGGCAAGGAAAAAGGTGATCCACAAGGAGGTATATCAGATACCTTTGTCGACCCATCGGTTTACAAACAGATATATATATGATCTTGAGATAGTCTCGGCGAGAGGAACCATGACTCATGTGTTACACTAAGAAAAGAAGATACAAGACCGAAAGCACCAGTGTCGGATTATGCCAAGATCCATGTGGACGCTAGTGTAACTTGATCTGGCCCGGGTGACTCGATAGCAACGGTGTGCCAAGAGACAGAAGGTCTATTCATGGGAAAGTCAGCCCTAGTTGTTCGCGGAATCTCTGATGCTACCATGTTGGAAGCAATTGCATGTCAAGAGGCCCTATCGCTTGTTGAAGATTTGGTGCTTTAATTTTTTTGTTGCCTCAGACTCAAAGAAGGTAATCAAGGATACAGATGAAGGCACTAATAGTAGCTATGGGAGTATTGTCCGAGGGATCAAACATCAAGCGTCCAGTTTTAACTACAAATTTACTTCTGAAGGAAGACCAGCGAGTGTAGAATCAGATAGCCTCAAATTCTTTGGATGAGGGGCGCCATGTTTGTTTCCACCCTCATGATCCATATTGTATTTCACTTCGTGTGGCTTTTGATTAATAATGCTTAGCTTTTTTTCTTCTAAAAAACGGAATATGCCCGTGCATTGCAACGAGAAAAATATATATTACATGTTCCTAATGATTCAAGAACCCCCCTCTCCTAATCATGCACATATTTCCACAGCCCAAGAAGACTGCGTGGTTCAGATTCAGGTTTCACTTTATAGAAAACACATATTGCCAAGAACCAAAGTTGATCGGTTCGACCAACTATACCAGTGAATTGGGCATGAGATGCTTCGACCCTATTGGCAAGTACTCACAGAGGTGTTTTTCATCACCATTTTCCATTGCGGTGGCATCGTGGCCAACACCATGTCTTCATCGCCCAAAACATCAGCTATGTGCTTTTCGCATCTCAAGGGCCTCATCGTCGATGCTCCTGATATTGCCAATGTCGTGACTCTTTTGTCGCCCTCTCTTAATAGTTGTGTCGTTTAGCATCCCCGTCCGTGTACCGTGCTAGTAGTAGCCTACCATCTTCAAGTAGGATGCCAATTGTTGTGTTGTGCTTCGAGTTTTTCTACTTGATGTTGGCGCTGGAGGTGTCCTTGTCCGACTGGACTAAGTTTCAGTCGATGGTCCCAAAGCCATCATGATACGTGGCAAGCCCGTGTGTGTCGATCTTCCACGATTTGGAGGGGGTTCACGAAGAACACGGGGAAGAACGAGAGGAAAACACGAAGGGCAAACACGATTACACATCCACTAGAATCACGATAGCACACGAGGAATGAGATCCCCAAGTCAAACAACGATACAAGTGGTGGTACGCGATCTCCCACTCCGGAAGGAGGGGCCTTGATATCCCGGAGGATCTTCCCTTGTAAGGGGCCTTGACATCCACTAGGGATCTCCTCCTATATAGGCATCTCCATGGGAGAGGTAGTGGAAGGAGCTATGTTCAACTATGTAAGAGCAAACCATAGCTAACCCTAAAACGAGGAGGGGAAGAAGTATATATAGTGCTAGTCACGAAAGGGTAAGTGACAGGGAGATACATGGGCTTTGGGCCCGTTCCTGCGCGCAGGCAGGCCGGTTGTACCGGAGTGAGGACCGGTTGTACCGGTAATTAGGCATCAACCAGTACAACCGGGCTAGTACCGGCCTTGAACCGGTCCATAACAGATTCCTGTCCCCGGGTGTAGCGGTTGTTGGCGGTGGTGGGCCGGTTCTACCGGGGAGCGGTGGTTGGCCGGTGGTGCTCCGGTTGAACCCCTAATTCCTGGGCCGCTCCTCGTCCTTCTCCTTTCTCTTGGTGTTCCTCTTGCTCCCTTCCTCCTTCCTGATACCTAAGCACACAAAGTGTCTCCGCTTGAGGTAGCATCCCTGTTCTGACAACATCAAAGGGAGAATCATAAAGGAGTGAGGTCACCTTGTTTGTGATGGCATGTGCACGGGCTCTCGTTATCGGTCCACTTGGAACTGGAGGTGTTGGTGATGGGTCCATGGTGGTGCTCGTGGGATGCTCCGCATCATCTCCCCTCCCCCCTTGCAAGAGATCCGACCTCGGATCAAGATCTTCATCACCATGGAAAGGGGAGACGTCCGGGATGTTGAAGGTGTCGCTCATGTTGTACTTGTCGTGCGGAATGTCGATCTTGTAAGCATTGTTGTTGTAGCGCTCCAACACCTTGAATGGTCCGTCGGTGCGAGGTAGCAGCTTGGACTTGCGCTCATTAGTAAAGCGTTCCTTCCTTAGATATAGCCACATGAGGTCGCCGGGTTTGAAGACCATGGGATGTTTGTTGGTGTTGCGCTTGGCGGTGGTGCATTCCACTTGGAGCTCGATGGTGTTCCTTGTATCTTGATGCATCTTCTTGATGTAATTCGCCCTTGCACTTGTGTCCATGTTGACATGTTCTTGTACTGGAAGCGGAAGAATGTCCAATGGGGACAATGGGTTGAAGCCGTAGACCACTACGAAAGGAGACTTGTTGGTGGTGGCGTGTCTTGCGGTTGTAGGCGTACTCGACAATGGGGAGGAAATCTTACCATTCCTTTATGTTATTCTTGATCAACACGCGTAGGAGAGTTCCAAGTGCCTGATTCGTCACCTTCGTTTGGCCATCGGTTTGCGGATCGTAGGCCGAATAGAAGAGTAACTTGATGCCGAGCTTGGCACAAAGGGTCTTCCAAAAGTAGCTCAAGAACTTGACGTCGCTATCCGAGACAATGGTCTTTGGCACTCCGTGTAGGCGTAAGATTTCCCTACAAAAGAGATTGGCGATATGTAAAGCATCGTCGATCTTGTGACAAGGGATGAAATGAGCCATTTTGGAAAAACGATCCACTACAACAAAGATGGAATTATGGACACTTTTTGTTCGTGGCAATTCAAGCACAAAGTCCATGCTAATATCCTCCCGAGGTTGGAACGGAATAGGAAGAGGCATGTAAATACCATGGGATTGAGATTTTGACTTAGCTTTGCGGCATATAGAGCTTCGGTTGGTGAAGCGGGCAACATCACGAAGCATCTTTGGCCAATAGAACTTGTCGGAGAGGGTGGCATAGGTCTTGTCGTGTCCAAAGTGACCCATTAGTCCTCCATCGTGAGCCTCTTGCAAAAGCAACAAATGAAGAGAAGACTTGGGAATGCAAAGTTTGTTATCACATAAGATATCCATCTTTCATGTAGTAGTTCTCCCAACAAGTTTTCACTTTGCAATTTGCAGAAGGTGTAGCAAAAGAATCATCATGCAAATACAACTCTTTTATATGCTCAAAGCCAACAACATTCAATTCAAGTTGAGTAACGACATGCATTTGCAGGAAAGAGCATCTGCCACCACATTTTATTTACCCTTAATGTATTTGATAACATAAGGAAAAGACTCAATAAATCACTCCATTTAGCATGTCGTTTGTTCAACTTAGTTTGACCCATGAGGTACTTTAGAGTTTCATGATCGGTATGAATGGCAAATTCATGCGGACGCAAATAATGTTCCCAAGCTTGTAAGACTCTCGCCAAAACATACAATTATTTGTCATAGATAGGATAATTGAGTTGAGCATCGGAAAGTTTCTCACTAAAGTACGCAATTGGGCGCTTTTCTTGCATAAGCACACCTCCGATGCCATTACCACTAGCGTCACAATGCACTTCAAAAGTTTTGTCAAAATTAGTCAAGGCAAGCAAATGTGCATGAGTAAGCAAATTCTTAAGTTCATGGAAAGCGGTGTCTTGGGAAGGTCCCCAAACAAATGGTGCATTTTTCTTGCTAAAAGCGTCTAGAGGGGTAGCAATAGTGCTAAAATCTTTCACAAAGCAGCGGTAAAATCCTGCTAGACCCAAGAAGCTACGCACTTGTTGCAAATTGGTGGGTGTAGGCCAATTTTTAATTGCCTCAATCTTAGACTCATCAACATGGACACACTTTGAGGAAGCCACAAATCCTAGGAAAACAACTTTGTCCACAACAAAAATGCATTTTTCCATGTTAGCATAAAGTTTTCCGTTGCGGAGAGTTTGCAAAACGTTTCTAACATGTGTGGCGTGTTGCTCTAGAGATTTGCAAAAAACAAGGATGTCATCAAAGTAGACCACAACACAATACCCAATGTATTGGCGCAACACATGATGCATCATGCGCATGAACGTACCCGGTGCTTCGGATAAGCCCATGGGCATTACTAGCCATTCATAGAGACCAAATTTGGTTTTGAAAACGGTTTTCCACTCGTCACCCTCTTGTATGCGAATTTGGTAGTAACCACTCTTCAAGTCTATCTTGGAAAATACAGTGGCACCACTAAGTTCATCTAGCATGTCATCTAAGCGTGGTATAGGGTGACGATAGCGAATGGTGATAGCATTTATGGGGCGGCAATCAGAACACATGCGCATACTACCATCATGTTTAGGCACTGGGATCACGGGCACCGCACAAGGACTCAAGCTCTCGTGAACATGCCCTTTATCTAGGAGTTTTTGGACTTGCCTTTGTATCTCCTTTGTTTCGTCGGGGTTGACGCGGTAGGGAGCCTTGTTGGGAAGCGGCGCATTGGGGATGAGGTTGATGCGATGGTAGATTCCTTGTTTTGGCGGTGGTCCCGGAGGTATCTCGTCGGGGAACACATCTTTGAATTCTTGCAATAATTGAGATAACACAAGAGGAAGATGTTGTGAAGGGTTAGGCCGGGTAACATCATCCTTGCACACTATCTGTTGGGGAACGTTGCATGGGAAACAAAAAAATTCCTACGCTTCACCAAGATCAATCTAGGAGATGAGCATCTATGAGAGGAGGGATTGGATCTACGTACCCTTGTAGATCGCTAAGCGGAAGCGTTAAAGAACGCAGTAGATGTAGTGGTACGTCTCCGCGATCCAAATCGCAAGCCGTCCCATGAACTCCCGATCAAGTGCCTAACGAACGGCACCTCCGCGTTCAGCTCGATGAAGATCTCCGCCTTCTTGATCTAGCAAGAGGGAGTGGAGAGGTGGATGGGTTCGCGGGCAGTACGAGGCCGTGACAGTGGTGGTGGTCGAGCTGATCCGGTAGAGCTTCTCTAAGCGGCGCCGAACCAATCTACTAGAGGAGAGACCATCGGAGAGGGAGGAAGGGCCCCGTCGTGGCTTAGGGTGCGGCTGCCCTCCTCCCTCTCACATATATATAGGGGGAGGGGTGGGGCGCCCAACCCCTAGGGTTTCCCCCTTGGGGCGGCGGCCAAGGGGTGGAGGCGCCCTAGGGTGGCTTGCCACCCAAGAAAGGTGGCGCCAACCCTAGGGTTGGCCCTCCTACCAACCCCCTAGCCACATGGGCCTTGTGGGAGGGGCTGGTCTGCCCTCTCTCACAGCCCATGTAGGCCCTTCCGGTGGACCCCCGGGACCCTCCCGGCACCCCCAGTACGTTACCGGTGACGCCCGAACTTTTCCCGGTAACCAACATGGAACATCCTCTATATGAATCTTCACCTCCGAACCATTTCGAAACTCCTCATGACGTCCGGGATCTCATCCGGGACTCTGAACGACCTTCGGTCACCAACACACATAACTCATCTATACCAAAACGTCACTGAACCTTAAGTGTGCAGACCCTACGGTTTCGAGAACCATGTAGACATGACCGAGACACCTCTACGGTCAACAACCAATAGCGGGACCTGGATGCCCATATTGGTTCCTACATGTTCTACGAAGATCTTTATCGGTCGAACCACTATCTCAAGGATTCAGTTAATCCCGTACGATGTTCCCTTTGTCCTTCGGTATGTTACTTGCCCGAGATTCGATCATCGGTATCTCTATACCTAGTTCAACCACGTTACCGATAAGTCTCTTTACTCATTTCGTAATACAAGATCCCGTGACTAACACTTAGTCACATTGCTTGCAAGGCTTGTTGTGATGTTGTATTACCGAGTGGGCCCTGAGATACCTCTCCGTCACACGGACTAACAAATCCCAGTATTGATCCATGCTAACTCAACAGACACCTTCAGGGATACCTGTAGAGTACCTTTATAGTCACCCAGTTACGTTGCGACGTTTGATACACACAAGGCACTCTTTCGGTGTCAGCGAGTTGCATGATCTCATGGTCATAGGAACATATACTTGACATGCAGAAAAACTGTAGCAATAAACTAACACGATCATATGCTACGTTTATAGTTTGGGTCTTGTCCATCACATCATTCTCCTAATGATGTGATCCCATCATCAAATGACATCTCATGTCAAAGGCTAGGAAACCTTGACCATCTTTGATCAACGAGCTAGTTTACTAGAGGCATACTAGGGACACAATGTTTGTCTATATGCCCACACATGTATTTAGTTTCCAATCAATACAATTATAGCATGGAAAATAAACGAATATCATGAACAAGGAAATATAATAATAAACACTTCATTTATTGCCTCTAGGGCATATTTCCAATAGTCTGCCACTTGCACTAGAGTCAATAATCTAGCTCACATCACTATGTGATTTACATTGTAATGAATCAAACACCCATGCAGTTCTGGTGTTGATCATGTTTAGCCCTTGGAAGAGGTTTAGTCAACGGGTCTGCAACCTTTAGATCCGTGTACACTTTGCAAATATTTATGTCCTTCTCCTCGACATAGTCGCGGATGGAATTGAAGCATCGCTTTATGTGTCTGGTCCTCTTGTGAAACTTTGGTTCGTTGGCCAGAGCAATGGCACCAGTGTTGTCATAGAACAGAGCCATTGGATTCAGTGCACTAGGCACTACTCCAAGATTTGTCATGAACTGCTTCATCCAGACACCTTCCTTCGCTGCCTTCGAGGCTGCGATGTACTCCGCTTCGCATGTAGAATTGACTACCACGCTCTGCTTGGAACTGCACCAGCTTACCGCTCCCCCATTGAGAATAAATACGTATCCGGTTTGTGACTTGGAGTCATCCGGATCAGTGTCAAAGCTTGCATCGACATAACCCATTACGGCGAGCTCTTGATCATATCCATAAATGAGAAACATTTCCTTAGTCCTTTTCAGGTACTTAAGGATATTCTTGACCGCCGTCTAGTGCTCCATTCCAGGATCACTTTGAAACCTTTTGGCCATACTTATGGCAAGGCTGACATCGGGTCTTGTGCAAATCATCGCATACATGATAGGGCCTATGGCTGAAGCATAGGGGATGACACTCATCTTTTCTCTATATTCTGCAGTCACTGGGCATTGACTCTTACTCAACTTTACACCTTGTAGCACAGGCAAGAACCCTTTCTTAGACTGATCCATTTTGAACTTCTTCAAAACTTTATCAAGGTATGTGCTTTGTGAAAGTGCTATCAAGCGTCTCGATCTATCTCTATAGATCTTAATGCCTAATATGAAAGCAGCTTCTCCCAGGTCCTTCATTGAAAAACTCTTGTTCAAATGCTCCTTCACACTTTCCAACAATTCTATATTGTTTCCAATCAGCAATATGTCATCCGCATATAATATTAGAAACGCTATAGAGCTCCCACTCACTTTCTTGTAAATACAAGCTTCTCCATAAACTTGTATAAACCCAAACGCTTTGATCACCTCATCAAAGCGCTTATTCCAACTCCAAGATGCTTGCACCAGTCCATAAATGGATCACTGGAGTTTGCAAATTTTGTCAGCATTCTCTGGATCAACAAAACCTTTCAGTTGCATCATATACAACTATTCCTCAAGGAAACCATTGAGGAACGCTGTTTTGGCATCCATCTGCCAAATTTCATAGTCAAAATATGCAGCTATTGCTAACCTGATTCTGACGGACTTATGCATCGCTACGGGTGAGAAGGTCTCATCATAGTCAACTCCTTGAACTTGTGAAAAACCCTTTGCCACAAGTTGAGCTTTATAGACGGCGACATTATAGACGGTGACATTACCGTCCGCGTCCGTCTTCTTCTTAAAGATCCATTTGTTCTGAATGGCCTTTTTCCCTTCAGGTAATACTTCCAAAGTCCATACTTTGATTTTATACATGGATCCCATCTTGGATTTCGTGGCCTCTAACCATTTCTCGGAATCCGGGCCCATCATCGCTCCTCCATAGCTCGTAGGTTCATCGTTGTCCAACAACATGACCTCCAAGACAGGGTTGCCGTACCACTCAGTAGCAGTATGCACCCTTGTCGACCTACGAGGTTCAATAGTAACTTGATCCGAAGTTTCATGATCATCATCATTAACTTCCTTTTCAACTTTCGCAGGCTCCACAGAAACATCTTTCTGCGCTACTCTCTGGTTGAAGTAAAGGTTTAACAACCTCATCAAGTTCTATTTTCCTCCCACTCAATTCTTTCAAGAGAAACTCTTTCTCAAGAAATGTTCCGTTCTTTGCGACAAACACTTTGCCTTCGGATCTGAGATACAAGGCATACCCAACTGTCTCTTTTGGGTATCCTATGAAGACGCATTTCTCCGCTTTGGGTTCCAGCTTTTCAGGCTGAAGCTTTTTGACATAAGCATCACATCCCCAAACTTTAATAAACGACAACTTTGGCTTCTTGCCAAACCACAGTTCATATGGCGTCGTCTCAACGGATTTCGATGGTGCCCTATTTAAACTGAATGCAGTTGTCTCTAATGCATAACCCCAAAATGATAGTGGCAAATCGCCAAGAGACATCATAGAACGCACCATATGTAATAAGGTTCGAGTACGACATTCGGACACACCATTACGCTATGGTGTTCCAGGCGGTGTCAATTGTGAAACAATTCCACACTGTCTTAAGTGACTGCCAAACTCATAACTCAGATATTCTCCTCCTCGATCAGACCTTAGGAATTTAATCTTCTTGTTATGATGATTCTCAACTTCACTCTGAAATTTCTTGAACTTTTAAAACGTTTCATACTTGTGTTTCATTAAGTAAATATATCCATATCTACTCAAGTCTTCAATGAAGGTGAGAAAATAACGATATCCACTGCGTGCCTCAATGTTCATTGGACCGCACACATCAGTATGTATGATTTCCAACAAATCACTCACCCGTTCGATTGTTCCAGAGAAAGGCGTTTTGGTCATCTTGCCCATGAGGCATGGTTCACATGTCTCAAGTGATTCAAAATCAAGTGACTCTAAAAGTCGATCAGCATGGAGCTTCCTCGTGCGTTTTACACCAATATGACCCAAACGGTAGTGCCACAAGAAAGTGGTACTATCATTATCAACTCTACATCTTTGGGCATCAATGCTATGAACATGTGTATTATCACTATCGAGATTCAATAAGAATAAACCCCTCAAATTGGGTGCTTGACCATAAAATATATTACTCATACAAATAGAACAACCATTATTCTCTGATTTAAATGAGTAACCGTCTCGCAATAAACAAGATCCAGATATAATGTTCATGCTTAACGCAAGCACTAAATAACAATTATTCAGGTTCATCACTAATCCCGATGGTAGTCGAAGAGCGAGCGTGTCGACGGAGATCACATCAACCTTGGAACCATTTCCCACGTGCATCATCACTTCATCCTTAACCAGCCTCCGTCTATTCCGTAGGTCCTGCTTTTAGTTGCAAATGCGAGCAATGGAACTGGTATACATCAATAACATGTATATCATATATACCTTGTTTGGTGTTGGCCGCCTTCTTGTCGGCCAGGTACTTGGGGCAGTTCTGCTTCTAGTGACCAGTTCCCTTGCAATGAAAGCACTCAGTTTCTGGCTTGGGTCCAGCCTTGGGTTTCTTCACGGGAGGAGCAACTGGTTTGCCACCCTTCTTGGATTTACCCTTCTTGCCCTTGCCATGTTTCTTGAAACTAGTGGTTTTATTGACCATCAACACTTGATGTTCTTTCTGGATTTCAGACTCAGCGACTTTGAGCATCGCAAACAGCTCGACGACTGACTTGGTCATCCCGTGCATGTTATAGTTCATCACGAAGCTCTTGTAGCTAGGTGGCAATTATTGAAGAACTCTGTTAGTGATCGCCTCCGGCGGAAGGGGCATCCCTAACTCTGCCAGACATGTCAAATACCCAGACATTCTGAGTATATGTTCATTGATAGACCCGTTCTCCTCCATCTTGCAAGCATAGAACTTATCGGAGGTCTCATACCTCTCAATCTGGGCATTCTTCTTAAAGATAAACTCCAACTCCTGGAACATCTCATATGCTCCATGACGTTCAGAAAGTCCTTGAAATCCCGGTTCTAAGCCATACAAAATTACACACTGAACTATTTAGTAATCTCCAAAACGTGCCTCCCAAGCGTTCTTAACGTCTTCGGACAACATGTCTGCGGGTTGGTTACCAAGCGGTGCATCAAGGAGATATGCCTTCTGGGAAGCCGTGAGGATAATCCTCAGATTATGGACCCAGTCCACAAAGTTACTTTCATCATCTTTCAACTTAGCTTTATCTAGGAACGCATTAAAATTCAGGGGTGCCACTGTGCGTGCCATTGATCTACAACATAAATAAGCAAAGGTTACTAAGACTATTGTTCATGATAATGAGTTTAGTTAATAAAATTACTAAAGCTCCCACTCAAATTGACATCCCTGAGGTCATCTGAGTGATGCATGATCCACATTCACCAACTCAAGTCCGATCATCATGTGAGTTAAGGTGGTTTCAATGGTGAACATCATCATGTTGATCATATCTACTATATGACTCATGCTCAACCTTTCGGTCTCTTGTGTTCTGAGGCTATGTCTGTACATGCTAGGCTCGTCAAGTTTAACCCGAGTGTTCCGCATGTGCAACACTGGCTTACACCCGTTGTATGCAAACGTAGAGTCTATCACACCCGATCATCACGTGGTGTCTCGACACGACAAACTTTCGCAACGGTGGACACTCAGGGAGAACACAATTCATCTTGAAATTTAAGTGAGGGATTACCTTATAATGCTATCGTCGTTCTAAGCAAAACAAGGTGCATGAAAAACATTAACATCACATGCAAATCATAAGTGACATGATATGGCCATGAACTTGTGCTTTTGATCTCCATCTCCAAAGCACTGGCATGACCTCCATCGTCATCGGCATAACACCATGATCTCCATCATCATGATATCCATCATTGTATCACCATCGGGGTTGCCGCGCCCACCATGCTTCTACTACTATTGCTACCACTTAGCGATAAAGTAAAGCATTACATAGCGCTTAAAGATTGACACGTGGCTCATACAATAATCAAAGACAACCTATGGCTCCTGCTGGTTGCCGTACTCATCGACATGCAAGTCATGATATTCTATACAAAAACATGATCATCTCATACATCACATATATCACATCATGCAATTGGCCATATCACCTCACAACATACCCTGTAAAAATAAGTTAGACGTCCTCTAATTGTTGTTGCATGTTTTACATGGCTTCCATGGGTATCTAGCAAGAACGATTCTTACCTACGCAAAACCACAGCGGTGATATTAAGGTTGATTTTTCAACCTTCTACAAGAACCGCCTTAATCAAATCTGATCCAACTAAAGTGGGAGAGACAGACACCCACCAGCCATCTATATGCGACGAAGTCACATGTCAGTCGATGGAACACGGTCTCTCGTAAGCGTACGAGTAAAGTCGGTCTGAGCCGCTTCATCCCACAATACCGCTGAACCAAGAAAAGACTAGGGAAGGAAGCAATCTCAATATCAACGCCCACAAACTCTTTGTGTTCTACTCAAGATCTCATCTACGCATAGACCTAGCTCTGATACCACTGTTGGGGAACGTTGCATGGGAAACAAAACAAAATGATGTGATCCCATCATTCTCCTAATGATGTGATCCCATCATCAAATGACATATCATGTCATTGGCTAGGAAACCTTGACCATCTTTGATCAACGAGCTAGTTTACTAGAAGCATACTAGGGACACAATGTTGGTCTATATGCCCACACATGTATTTAGTTTCCAATCAATACAATTATAACATGGACAATAAACGAATATCATGAATAAGGAAATATAATAATAAACACTTCATTTATTGCCTCTAGGGCATATTTCCAACACTATCACGTAGTGAAGGATGGTCGATGGGCTCTCACTCACATCCCTCAACTCTCTTTTGGTGGCAAATTGAACTAGGTAACTCATGTCCCTCATCATGGAGTCACTTAAGTTTGGCTTGTGGCGCTCACTCGCTTTGAGGTGGATCACTCTCTCACTTTTCTCTCTGCGATGGGACGAAGCTTGCTTGTCGGCGATCACTTGACTAGGAGACATAGGACGAAGCACATATTGGGTGCCCTTCTTCTTGAAGCTATATTGATTGGTGCGCCCTCTATGTATGGCGCCGCAGTCGAATTGCCAAGGTCTCCCAAGGAGGAGGTGGCAAACGGTCATGGGAACCACATCACACTCCAAGGTGTCTTCGTAAGCACCGATCTTGAAGGAAACTTGCATGGTGTGGTCAACTTGGATAGTGCCGGAGTCGCTTAGCCACTGGACCTTGTATGGTCGAGGATGATTTTCCTTGGTCAAGTGCAACTTGGAGCAAAGTTCTTCACTTGCCAAATTATGGCAACTTCCTCCATCGATAATGACCTTGACGGATCTCCCTTGGATATCGGCCTTGGTGTGGAAGATGTGGCATCGTTGGTCCTCGTCTTGTTGTTGTTGAAGAGTCAACACCTTTGAGACAAAGAGAGCGGTGCTCGAATCATTGTCACAAAAGAGTTGAGAGTCTTCATCTTCATTGACTTGTCGGTGCATGGCCACTTGTTCCAAGGCTTCCATCTCATCATCACTCATGGAGTCATAGGAGCTGTCATCTTGGAGTATCATTGTTCGCCTTGTGGGGCACTCATGCATCTTGTGGCCCCGGCCTTGGCACGTGAAACACTTGATGGAGCTTGTTTTGACATCATCCAATGTTGGTGTAGAGGATGACGCTCTTGTCTTGCTTGTGGGTGCGTTGTGTGAAGATGAAGACCACTTGTCCTTGTAGCTTGACATGTCATATTTTGTCGTGGAGGTTCTTGTAGAAGGATTCATAGTTGTAGTAGCTTGAGTAGTTGCACTGTAGGTCGTGTAGGAGGTCTTGGAGTACTTGTAGTCTTCTTGAACTTGACGTTCTGCCTTGGAGGCTTGATGCACTAGCTCGATCAAGTTTGAGTAGGGTTGGAAATCCGTAATTCTCTTGACTTGGTAATTGAGACCATTCAAGAAACATGCCATAGTTTTCTCACCGTCCTCCTTCACATGTGCTCTTATCATGGCCATCTCCATCTCTTGATAGTACTCTTCCACCGACTTGGTGCCTTGCTTGAGTAGTTGGACTTTCTTGAAGAGATCGCGATTATAGTGTGTCGGGACGAATCACGCTCGCATGAGTTCTTTCATTTGTTCCCAAGTTGTGATTGGAGGGTCACCTCTTTCTCTTTCACTTGTCCCCACCAAATGAGCACGTAACCTTGGAACTCGAGGGAGGCCATGGAAATCTTCTTGTCTTCTTCATAATTGTGCAACCGGAATATTTTGTCGACCTTGAGTTCCCAAGAGAGGTAGTCTTTGGGATCGTTGCTTCCGGAGAAATTAGGCATGGTGAACTTGAGCTTGCCAAAGCGATTTTCTTCATTGTTGGTGTTATTGCGATATCCTTGTCTTGAAGGAGCATAGTTGTCTTGTCAACGTTGGACATGCCTTGGAGCGTGGTCATCCACGTGGTCAACGGGATTTGCATGAGGGTGTGCGTCTTGACGAGGTGCATTGTTGTCATTTTGGTCTTGCTATTGCCTTGGGGCGAGCTCATCAACGTGTTGCTCCTCTTGCCTTGGGTGTTGGGGACGTCGTTGTCGCACTCGTTATTGGCGTTCTTGGTGCTCCTCTTGCCGAGCTTCTTTTTCTTGGTGTTCTTGATGTAGAGCTTCTTGTTCCTCACGAGCTAGATGGTTGCGTTCTTGCGTGGCATAGTTTGCGTCGAGAAGCACCCATTATGCCTCTCATGCTTGTTCCTCACGGCGCCGGTCTTCTTCATGACGGTGACATAGGCGATCTTGCTCGTAGTCGTCTTGCTCTTGTTGGCGACGATGGTCACGCTCGTGATGTCGACCTTGAGGCTCTTCGTGGAAGGGGTTTCTTGAATCTTGAGAGAGGCGACGCATGTCATGTTGGTGTGGTCGAGCTCGAGGAGGAGGACTTTCACCGGAAGAGTCCTCGGAGGAGTGTCGACTAGCGGTGCGTCGATGAGTTGAGGTAGACGTAGAAGATGCGCGCTTCACCACCAAAGTGCGGATCTCATCCATTTGCATTGCCATGAAGTCCTGCGTCCGCTCCTCGAATTCACGTATGTTGGTGGAGAGGTGCTCGATGCGGTCCGTGAGGACATCATGTGCTTGGCACATTCCCTTTTGTGCGGCGAAGAATTGTAGTTTGGTGACGTAGGTGTTCACGTCGTCGTCGTGCTCCTCGAATGTCGGGTTTGTCATAGTGTTCCTATCCATGATACTCAAGTAGATATAAGTGGAATAATGGTAAACACAATACCAAATACCGTTCCGAAGCTTGAGATGAGGATCAATCACTCAATGTGAAATCATGGAAATAGTAGAATTGGTACCAAGTTTGCCCTTCTCACACCTACAAGGTAATGCTTATGGAGTATCTTGGTTAGGATGGTGGCACAAAATTTCAAGCAATTCAAGAATATGAGGCAATAAAGTTGAGATAGATCCACAAGTAAGAAAGTAAAACAATGTGAATCAAGGAATGGGTGAACTCGGAAACACACACACGAAATAGAAAAGTGGGGTTGTGCAACTAAAAGTGAGCTCAAAATGTGGAATCCATGGAAAATGCTCTTGTTGGACAACTCTAGAGAGATGGTAGCACGATTGCTCGAATGGGCGTGATACGAACTTGTGCACAACCTATAAGAGAGAAAAATGTGTCGTCTTCCTATTCTCGACTTGCTATGTATGCGGCATGAGTCACTCACTCAAGTGATACAAAGCTATGATGTATGATTTGCAAATGTTGTGATGCTATTGTTCTTTTGACCTTGCTTAAAAGCTTCACTTGTCTTTCCTTTTGCAATGATATTTGGATTGTCACTATGCGGGACGTGCACACAAAGATAGCAATTATGTATGCGGGTACTTTGCAACACAAGAGATGATACTAAGATGTATATGCATGCCATAGTAGCTATGTGGACTATGTAACACTAATGTGCACAAGTAGCGTGGCCTGGCAATACTCAATGACTAGTCTCGATAGGCAAGTAACACAAATAGGATAGGTGTAACAAAGTAATGGCAAGGATATGAGTCAAGAATGTAGTCGCGGTTACCGTCCTTGCGTGCGGTGAGTTCACAATGAGGAGTTGGTTGGCGATGATGCACGGCGATGTCGATGAAGAACCACTCCTAATTAGCCGAAAAGCCTTAGGAAGTGGCGGGCTCGCGACTCAAAATCTCAAATGCAAATGGGTTGCGGAAGAAAATGGGCGAAAGAGTAAGTGAATAAAGCTGGACGACTAGGAGTTTGCGGTCGTACCGCTTGGGGCATCCGGTTGTACTGCTCCTGGGAAACCTGAGAATTAGCGGTTGTACCGCTCCTGTCTATTACCGGTTGTACCGGTGGCCCGGGCGGTTGTACCGCTTGAGGCAAAACTGCAGCTTCGAGATCGTGCGAAAAGAAAAAATCGGGCGATTTTGCGAAGGAAAATTGTGGGGATGATGGGGGAAAGCTAGATCCACTTATTCACTGCTGAATCCACGGATCACAAACAACAAAATCTTCTCAAATCCAACGAATCCAAGAAAATTTGGTATGGCTATTTTTGTGGGGATTTTCAAAATTAGGTCAAAACAAAGCAAAAATTGTCTAGAAAACGGTGGGGAGACTCCAAATTCATGATCAACGTGGCTCATGATACCAATATGATACGGGGCAAGCCCGTGTGTGTCGATCTTTCACGATTTGGAGGGGGATTCATGAAAAACACGGGGAAGAACGAGAGGAAAACACTAAGGGCAAACATGATTACACATCCACTAGAATCACGATAGCACACGAGGAATGAGATCCCCAAGTCAAACAACGATACATGTAGCGGTACGCGATCTCCCACTCTGGAAGGAGGGGCCTTGATATCCCGGAGGATCTTCCCTCATAAGGGGCCTTGACATCCACTAGGGATCTTCTCCTATAAAGGCATCTCCATAGGAGAGGTAGTGGAAGGATCTATGCTCAACTATCTAAGAGCAAACCATAGCTAACCCTAAAACAAGGAGGGTATATATAGTGCTAGTCATGAAAGGGTAAGTGAGAGGGAGATCCATGGGCTTTGGGCCCATTCCTGGGCGCAGGCAGGCCGGTTGTGCCGGAGTGAGGACCGGTTGTACCGGTAATTAGGCATCAACTGGTACAACCGGGCTAGTACCGGCCTTGAACTGGTCCATAACAGATTCCTGTCCCCGGATGTAGCGGTTGTTGTTGGTGGTGGGCCGGTTGTACCGGGGAGCGGTGGTTGGCCCGTGGTGCTCTGGTTGATCCCCTAATTCCTGGGCCGCTCCTCGTCCATCTCCTTGCTCTTGGTGTTCCTCTTGCTCCCTTCCTCCTTCTTGATACCTAAGCACACAAAGTGTCTCCGCTTGAGGTAGCATCCCTGTTCTGACAACATCAAAGAGAGAATCATAAAGGAGTGAGGTCACCTCGTTTGTGATGGCACGTGGACAGGCTCTCATTATTGGTCCACTTGGAACTTGAGGTGTTGGTGATGGGTCCATGGTGATGCTCATGGGATGCTCCACATCACATCACTGACGTCACCAACATCTATGCGAGCTTTAGCATCTACAACTACTTTCACCCACTTCACCATGGCCAGCATGACTGCACCGCCTTCTGTGTCTACATCAGACAATGTTGCCGTTGCGCTCACCCTCTTGAGGTTAAGTTAGATGAGACCATTCCTATTGTTTGTGTCACCTTCGGCTTGTACGTCAAGTATAATTGCCACTCCCTCTAGTCGTTCAATTAGATGGGATTGTACCTGTCATTCCATTCGCCTCCCTTTATCATGTATCACTCCGCTCCTTCGCCTTCTTTTTAAGACCCCAACTCATCACTTACCAATTGATTTGGCCGAAACACACATAGGTGAACATGCAATTACAAAAGATAGCTCTTGGATCGGCTATTTCCATCCACAAGGCATGTATATGTACACTTTTCATGGTTGTTGATGTCTTTGCATCTTTTTAATGGAGTACTATTTTGAGGGTGGCAAGTCCATGGAAAATTCTCATGTAACATTTTTTATTTGGGGAGAAAATTTCTCATGTATTCTCATGATGAGGTGAGTCGCAAAGAACTGAATCATGCATGTCGCTTGCTCCGTATGTAAAAAAGTCAGGGCCCAACCAGTGGCGGAGCTTGGGGAAAATATGTGGAGGGGCAATGGGCTAAGTAGGGGCAAAACTACGAGGTTTAGCCTGTTTTTACTGAACACTAGATCGTTGATGGCGCGCGTTGCCGCGCCCATCTATTTTATCTCTTAGTTGTTAGGAATATAAAATAACTTACTCACTTCAATCCATATTAATCATCACTGATTAGTATAAAGTTATATTAAATCATCAACAAATCATATGGATCGGTGTAGTTACATACATTTGTTCGCAATGATTTGAAGTATTGTGCTTCCCTTTAGATTATGCATGTCTCTTTTATTTTTAAATTAGTTTAAATTAATGATTTATAATCAAAGAGAGAGTAGTGTGTTGAGCTTTTTTCTCAGGTCTACTTGATTTGTAGTTGGTTCAAATTCTGGTATCATGAGTATGAGATTTGAATTCGAATGGATACATGCTTTGTTTTTAATCATGTCATCTTTTAACTCCTAAAAATGCTATCTTACAATATCTCACATCAGGACATCTAAAAGTACAATTATTTTGAGGAAAGACATTAGCAGTACTTGAGAAATTAAAAATATACAGTGCAAATATTTCAGAAATTAACATTTTTAATTTAAACAATCCCGATACATTTCTGACGTTGTTGCTGGCATGCAAAAGGAGTACATTGTCGTCTAACATACAAATACTCTAAAAGGGTTTGCAGTTACACCAAGGCATACATGTATTGTCATCGTGTTTACAAAAGCTCTGGCATGCAGCTTTTGCAATTAGGCTTACATCTATTGTCATCGTGTTTACAAAAGCTCTGGCATGCAGCTTTTGCAATTAGGCTTACAAAAAACTGAGGATAATGTGATCTCAACATGAAATTGACGCTCAATTATGATTTTCCTAATTTCAACAAAACCGTCTTAATCATATCAACAAGTGTCCGCAAGTCGCCTTGGTTTGGCCTCCTAACCTTCTTGTTCGAACGAAGGAGCGCTACCTCATAGAATGTGTTCAGGGCTTACATGAGGTTCCTTTCTCTGCTCATACACATCCTAGGTCGTTCCATGTCATCACATGGCTTGATTGGAGCTCCATCACCTTTTCAAAATTGTTAATCGTCATGTCGAGTTTGTTCTCTCCCTTGTAGCTCACTTCAATGTCCATCAGGACAACAAAGTAAAGTTCTTAAGAAAAAAGTTTCCAGCACATCCATGAGGATATATATAGTATCCAGAGGAGATAAATAAACATAAGCAAATGGAAATATGTAAGGTAACGCCGGTCAAGAAACAAAACGGAGTTACGTTCTATTTATATATGAATAAAGGTTGTTGTGAAAAATATCCAATATTTTATTGTACAATATTATCTTATTCAATGACATATCTACCATCTTATTGTACGACTATCTCCGGCTTATCTGAATGATCTAGCCTTCACATTAATAATCAATTTAACATTAGGTGCAACTCTTTGCTTCATGATGGTGTGTGTTGCTACACCCATCCTTTCTTTTAGAATGATAGCAAATTTGGTAAATATATGAAGACATTAAATTTGAAGTTAATTTGTACAGACCCATATACTCCATAGTAATAGAAGTGAGAGATTTTAATTTGCGCATGGAGTCTAATAGTAAGGGGGAGAACTGTATATTTATTCTTTCGGTTAATGCGCTTGAAGCTGATTCAAGTTTGAGACTCCAAGTGTGTGGGCTTCGAAGGACGATAAGGTGGAAAATGTAGGCATGTAGCAGCAGCAAGCTATTATTTACAATTTGCCTTACCTCACAGCTCATCTTCTCCGGTGCCACATATACTTCATTTTCTAAAGAGACCTTGATGAAACCATATCCTTCCGATCCCTGTATCACAGGATCATATATTACTTTGACTGTTCGACATAAACCACATATCTAACACTAAACAGAGTCTAAGCAGGTTAATGTCTTCATTAACAGTGACATACTGAGAGAATAAATCATTCAGAGCAATTGTACTTGTGTCATTGGACAGACCTGCAACTCGGTGGAAGAAATAGGAGGCTATCCAAACTTCCTGGACCATAAGTGAAAAGTATTGTTGCAATGTTCCATGCTCATATATATCATTTGTAACATTATCATTCAGTTCCTGCCAAAAAAATGGTTGAAATTGGAGTACAAATTTCACCGAACAATATAATGCACTATGCTTGTCTCTAGCAGGCATGCTGACGTACTATTTAGCATGAACCCTAGCATAATGGCTTGTCATTTCAAGAAAATTACACACAAGGAGGATATGATTTTATTTATTTATTTATTTCGGCGAGAGGAGGCTATGGTTTTAGCATGTAAAAGTTCCAAGTAACTCAAGCAAAGGCATAACCATGTGTTCTGAGATCAAATCGTATGAAGAACTGCTCACAACAACTTAAGAACATCGGCACACATGTGCATAGATATGAAAAAGGTATGTGATACACAAGCATACATGAGAAATTAGAAAATATGTGTCGACGACATTAGTAGGTCCTCCGTGGGAGATGCCTTGATGAGGGTCAATGACTTTGTATCTTCAAAACCTACAAGAAAAGGTCATCTGGAGCAATCAGTCCCAAAATCACCCAGTCGTCCAGGTAAAGAATAGGTAAAATTGCATCATACTTGAGAAATGCTTTATAATAGGTAAAATTGCATCCAGGTAAATAATATTTAATCTCTCGAAATAGCCAATGACGCAGGCTTAATCCCACATCTCACCCGTTCCAATTTAAGCTTCAAAACCTACAACATAAGCTCATCAGAACATCTTATTCTAATCAATTGAAACAACCACAAACACTGCCAAAAATATTAGGAGAAACCTGATCACCAAACTGGCTGCATGCGGGATGGGGATCAGAGGCAATATGAGTTTGTGCTCAGGGGGTTTGTATGGGAAAGGGGGGGCAGTTCATTAAGACGTGAAAGGATTCTAATCAATGGAGGCGAGGTGTTCGGTGTGCATACCAGGACGGGTCTCGGACAGCTTCGAATTGACCTCGATGACCTCACCAATGGTGTCCTTCACACTCTTCATGTTGCCGAAGTCCCCACCCTCTGGCTCACCTTCATGCCGGCCTCCGGCAACTCCACAGACACCACCTCCCCAAAATGGCCCTGCACCCAGCGATTATATTACTGAAATGGGACTGGCATATGAAGAATCATGTAGGTTGTGTTGTTTGTTCACCTTTCCCCGCCCGGCTTGATCCAAATTCGATTGATTAATGAAACATATATGAGATCTGAAGATTGCCCTAGGCCAATCGGCCATGCCAGTAATAGTCATTAGTTCTGACAAGTACGCATGGGTAGTAAAAAACATCAAATTCTGTTTCAAGTCACAGTGTTCAAAAGAAGGATATTAGAACAACATGAGATTGGTTCACCTTCTTCAAAGGAGGGAGTAGGGTTTGGTGAGGGGTCGTGATGCTAGGAGGTGAGCTCGGTGCGGGATCTCGTGGTCCTAGGGTTCTTGCTAGTGGGGAGGGCGCCACGATGCAGAAGTGAAGAAGAGAGAGGTCACCGAGAGAGCGTAGCAGGATGCCGGGGGGAGCGGAGGAGGGGGGAGACTACCGGGATAGCGGCATGGTGAGATCGCCATGGTCGGGGTGGATGAGAGGACGATGGCGTAGGACAGAAGGGGAATGGGTCAGACAAATGGCGGTCCACTTCGGTGAACCCAATTACCTCCAGTTTTTTCTCTAAGGCTGAAGTGGGCTTCGCGCGACACGGAAGGCCCAATTAACCATGGGCCTCCGATTTGGCCACGGGAGCAGATGCCCATAGGAAATTCGGTCCAGTCGTAGTAAATATCGCAGCTACAGTAGATCGAACAGCCAAAAACGTTCCGACACGAAATCAAACGGACCACAATACTAAGGGCGTGAGAGGGATGGGATTAGGTTCAGTTTTACTGTCCTAAATACGTCACAAAAACTAACTAGTAGGTGATTTTTCTTGGGCAGTTGACCTCCGTGAAGCTCCATCACACGGCCCAACAAGCCCATAAGTTGATCTGAGGCATTCATTAGGTTTAAGGTGTTGGAAATATGCCATAGAGGCAATAATAAATTAGTTATTATCATATTTCCTTGTTCATGATAATCGTTTATTATCCATGCTAGAATTGTATTGATCGAAAACTCAGATACATGTGTGGATGCATAGACAACACGATGTCCCTAGTATGCCTCTAATAGACTAGTTCGTTGATCAAAGATGGTTAAGTTTCCTAGCCATGGACATGAGATGTCATTTGATAACGGGATCACATCATTAGGAGAATGATGTGATGGACAAGACCCAAACTATAAACGTAGCATATGATCGTGTCAGTTTATTGCTATAGTTTTCTGCATGTCAAGTATATGTTCCTATGACCATGAGATCATGCAACTCACTGACACCGGAGGAGTGTCTTGTGTGTATCAAACGTCGCAACGTAACTGGTTGACTATAAAGGTGCTCTACAGGTATCTCCGAGGGTGTCTGTTGGGTTGCCATGGATCAAGACTGGGATTTGTTACTCCGTGTGACAGAGAGGTATCTCAGGGCCCACTCGGTAATACAACATCACAACAAGCCTTGCAAGCAATGTGACTAAGTTTTAGCCACGGGATCTTGTATTAAGGAACGAGTAAAGAGACTTGCCGGTAACGAGATTGAACTAGGTATGGAGATACCGACGATCGAATCTCGCGCAAGTAACATACCAAAGAACATAGGGAATAGCATACAGGATTAACTGAATTCTTGACATAGAGGTTCAACCGATAAAGATCTTCGCAGAATATGTAGGAACCAATATGGGCATCCAGGTCCCGCTATTGGTTATTGACCGTAGAGGTGTCTCGGTCATGTCTACATAGTGCTCGAACCCGCAGGGTGTGCACACTTAAGGTTCGGTGACGTTTCGGTAGTATAGAGTTATGGATGGTGGTTACCGAAGGTTGTTTGGAGTCCTGGATGAGATCCCGGACGTCACGAGGAGCTCTGGAATGGTCTGGAGGTAAAGATTGATATATAGGAAGTCCTATTTTGGTCACCGAAAAAGTTTTGGGCTCATCGGTAGTGTAACGAGAGTGTCGGGAGGGTACCGGGGGACCATCGAGAGGGGTATTTCAACCCAAGAGGCTACATGGGCTGTGGGAGGATAAATACCAGCCCTTAGTGGGCTGGTTGAAGTCCCACAAAGGGCCCATGCGGCTAGGAAGAAAAGCCCAAGGAGAAAAATGTGGAAAAAGGCAAAAAGTCTAAATAAGGAAGGAGTCCTAATCCTACTAGGATTGGAGTAGGACTCCTCCACCTCCAATTTCGGCAAGATCTTGAGGGTTTGAGGCTGCCTCCTCCCCTCCCTTCCTCCAATATATACTAGAGGATTTAGAGGGGAAAGCTAACCCTAATTGCCACGTCCTGCCCTCTTCTTCCTCTAGATCTGTTTCTCCTCTAGATTAGTTCTGCGGTGCTTAGGCAAAGCCCTGGAGTATTAGTTCACCACCACCGCCACCATGCCGGTGTGATACCGGAGAACTCTTCTACCTCTCCGCTCCCTCTTGCTGGATCAAGAAGGCGGAGATGATCATCGAGCTGTACATGTGCTGAACGCGGAGGTGCCGTCCGTTTGGCGCTAGATCGAAAGGACCGTGATCAAGATCGTGGGACGGATCGTGATGAGTTCGCGGAACATATCATGATTGGATCGCAGGACGGATCATGATGAGCTTTTGGGACACTTGGCGATTTGGATCGCGAAGACGTTCGACTACACCAACCGCGTTTCTTAACGTTCCCGCTTAGCGATCTACTAGGGTATGTAGATCCACTCTCCCTCTCGTAGATGCTCATCACTATGGATAGATCTTGCGTGTGCGTAGGAAATTTTTGGTTTCCTATGCAATGTTCACCAACAGTGGCATCATGAGCTAGGTCTATGTGTAGATGAGATCTCAAGTAGAACACAAAGAGTTTGTGGGCGTTGATGCTTAGATTGCTTCCTCCCTTGGTCGTGTTTTGGTTCAGCGGTATTGTGGGATGAAGCGGCCCAGACCAACCTTACTTGTATGCTTACGAGAGACCGGTTCCATCGACTGACGTGTAACTTCGTTGCACAAAGATAGATGGCGGGTGTCTGTTTCTCCTACTTTAGTTGGATCGGATTCGAAAAAGATGGTCCTTGAGAAGGTTGAAAAGCAACTTATGTATCACCGCTGTGGTTTTTGCGCAGGTGAGAACTGTTCTTGCTAGATACCCGTAGCAGCCACGTAAAACATGCAACAACAATTAGAGGATTTCTAACTTGTTTTTGCAGGGTATGTTGTGATGTGATATGGCCAATTACATGATGAGATATAAGTGATGTATGAGATGATCATGTGTTGTATAGAATATCACGACTTGCATGTCGATGAGTACGGCAACCGTCAGGAGCCATAGGGTTGTCTTTAATTATTGTATGACCTGCGTGTCAATCATTAAGCGCTATGTAATGCTTTACTTTATCGCTAAACGGTAGCAATAATAGTAGAATCATGGTGGGTGCGACAACTCCGATGGCGACATGTTGATGGAGATCATGGTGTCATGCCGATGACGATAGAGATCATACCGATGCTTTCAAGATGGAGATCAAAAGCACAAGTTCATGGCCATATCATGTCACTTATGATTTGCATGTGATGTTAATCCTTTTATGCACCTTGTTTTTCTTCGAACGACGGTAGCATAATAAGGTGATCCCTCACTAAAATTTCAAGATAAATTGTGTTCTCCCCGAGTGTGCACCATTGCGAAAGTTCGTCGTGGCGAGACTCCACGTGATGATCGGGTGTGATAGACTCTACGTTCACATACAATGGGTGCAAGACAGTGTTGCACATGCAGAACACTCGGGTTAAACTTGACGAGCCTAGCATGTACAAACATGGCCTCGGAACACAAGAGACCGAAAGGTCGAACATGAGTCATATAGTAGATATGATCAACATGATGATGTTCACCATTGAAACCACCTCAACTCACGTGATGATCGGACTTGAGTTGGTGAATTTGGATCATGTATCACTCAGATGACCTGAGGGATGTCAATTTGAGTGGGAATCTTAAGTAATATGATTAATTGAATTCATTATCATGAACGTAGTCAGTAGTGTCTTTGCAAATTATGTTGTAGATTACTAGCTCACGTTGTAGCTCCCTTGTATTTTCTATATGTTCCTAGAGAATAGAGTTGAAAGATGATGGTAGCAATATTGCGGACTGGGTCCGTGATCTGAGGATTGTCCTCATTGCTGCACAGAAGGCTTATGTCCTTAATGCATCGCTCGGTGCGCCACCCCCTCTAGTGTCATCTGTAGATGTTGTGAACATCTGACAGACACGTTCCGATGACTACTTGATAGTTATGTGCGTCATGCATTACGGCTTAGAATTGAGGCTCCAAAACGTTTTGAACGTCACAGAACATCTGAGATGTTCTAATAGCTGAAATTAGGATCTCAGGCTTGTGCCCGTGTTGTGAGATATGAGATCTCCAACAAGATTCTTTGCCTCCAAGATGATGGAGAATAGCTCAATCGTCGAGCATGTGGTCAAATTGTCTGGGTGCCACAATCACTTGAATCGAGTAGGAGTTGATCTTCCAGATAAGATAGTGATTGATATAGTTCTCTGAGTCACTATCACTAAGTTACTAGAACTTCGTGATGAACTGTAATTATGCGAGGGATAGAAATGATGATCCCTGAGCTATTCACGATGTTTGACACCGCGAAGGTAGAAATCAAGAAGGAGCATCAAGTGTTGATGGTTAGTAAAACCACTAGTTTCGAGAAGGGCAAGGGCAAGGAGGGAAACTTCATGGATGGCAAGTTAGTTGCTGCTCTAGTGAAGCAACCCAAAGTTGAACCCAAACCCGAGACTAAGTGCTTCTATTATGAGGAGAGCGGTCGCTAAAGCGGAACAACCCTAGATACTTGGTAGATAGAAGGTTGGCAACGTCGACAGAAATATATTTGATATATGTGCTACTGATGTGTACCTTGCTAGTACTCCTAGTACACCTGGGTATTGGATACCGGTTCGGTTGCTAAATGTTAGTAACTCAAAGTAAAAGCTACGGAATAAACGGAGACTAGCTAAGGGTGAGGTGACAATGTGTGTTGGAAATGTTTCCAAGGTTGATGTGATCAACATCACATGCTCTCTCTACCTTCGGGATTAGTGATGAACCTAACTAAATGTTTTTTGGTGTTTTGCGTTGAGCATGAACGTGATTAGATCGTGTTTATTGCAACATGGTTATTCATTTAAGTTAGAGAATAATGATTATTCTGTTTACATGAATAATACCTTAAATGGTCATGCACCCAGTGAGAATGGTTTGTTGAATCTTGATCGTAGTAATACACATGTTCATAACATTGATTCCAAAAGATACAAAGATAATAATGATAGTACCACATACTTGTGGCGCTGCCGCTAAATGTCATATTGGTATAAAGCGTATGAAGAAACTCCATGCTGATGGATCTTTGGACTCATTCGATTTTGAATCAGTTGAGACATGCGAACCATGCCTCCTGGGCAAGATGACTAAGGACCCCGTTTTCCGGATTGATGGAGCGGGCAAGTGATTTATTGGAAATGATACATGTTGATGTATGCAATCCAATGAGTCTTGTAGCGTGCGGTGGATATCATTATTATCTTACCTTCACTGATGATTTGAGTAGATATAGTGTATATTTACTTAATGAAACACAAGTCTGAATCGTTTGAAAGGTCCAAGCATATTTAGAGTGAATTTCAGATCATAGTGACAAGAAGATAAAAATGTCCGCGATATGATCGTGGAGGTGAATATCTGAGTTACGAGTTTGGCATACAAATTTAGACAATGTGAAAGTTGTTTCACAACTCATGCCACGTGGAACACCATAGTGTGATGGTGTGTCCGAACGTCATAGTCATGCTCTATGGGATATGGTGCGTGCTATGATGTCTCTTATCGTTTTGTTACTATACTTTTGGGGTTATGCATTAGAGACAACTACATTCACTTTAAATAGGGCACCATCTAAATCCGTTGAGATGACACCGTGTGAATTATGGTTTGATAGAAACCTAAGCCGTCATTTCTTAATGTTTGGGGCTGCGACGCATGTGTAGAAAATTGTTTTCACCTAATGGGCTCGAACCCAAAGCGGGCAAATGCATCTTCATAGAATACCCTAAGAACAGTTGGGTGAACCTTCTATCTCAGATCCAAGCATAAAATGTTTGTTGCTAAAACTGGGTCCTTTCTTGAGAAAAAGTTTCTCTCGAAAGAATTGAGTGGGAGGAAGATAGAACTTGATGAGGTTATTGAACCTTTGTTTCAATGAGAGAGTAGCGCAGCTCAGGAAGATGTTTCTATGAAGCCTACATTAGTTGAAGAGGAAGTTAATGATGATGATCATGAAGCTTCGGATCAAGTTAATATCGAACCTCGTAGGTCGACAAGGACGTGTACTGCTCCTGAGTGATATGACAACCCTATCTTACAGGTCATGTTATTGGACAACGATGAACCTATGAGCTATGGAGAAGCGATGATGGGACCGAAATCCGACAAATGGTTAGAGGCCATGAAATCCGAGAAGGGATCCATGTATGAAAACCAAGTATAGACTTTGGTGGACTTACTCGTTGGACGGTAGGTCATTGAGTACAAATGGATCTTTAAAATGAAGACAAAGGCTGATGGTGAATGTCACCATTTATAAAGCTCGACTTGTCGCAAAGAAGTTTTCGGCAAGTTCAAGGAGTTGACTACAATGAGACTTTCTCACTCATAGCGATGCTAAAGTCTGTTGGAATTATGTTAGCAGTTGCTGCATTTTTCAATTATGAAATCTCGCAGATGGATGTCAAAACATTGTTTCCTTAACGGTTTACTTGAGGAAAGGTTGTATGTGATACAACGAGAAGGTTTTGTCAGTCCTAAGGATGCTAAAAGGTGAGCAAGCTTTAGTGATCCTTCTATGGACTGAAGCAAGCATCTCGGAGTTGGAATATACACTTTGATGAGGTGATCAAAGTTTCTGAGTCTATACAAAGTTTATGAGAAACTTGTATTTACAATAAACTGAGTGGGAGCACTATAGAGTTTCTGATAAGCATATGTGGTTGACATATTGTTGATCGAAAATGATGTAGAATTTCTAGCAAGCATAAAGGGTTGTTTGAAAGGAGTTTTTCAAAGGAAGACCTGGATAAAGCTACCTAATTGTTGAGCATCAAGATCTATAGAGATAGATCAAGATGCTTGATGAGACTTTCAATGAGTACATACCTTGACAAGATTTTGAAAGATTTCAAAATGGATCAGTCAGAGAAAGAGTTCTTGACTGATTTGTAAGGTGTGAAGTTGAGTTAGACTCAAATCTCAACCAAGGCAGAAGAAAGAGCAAGGAAAGGTCGTCCCCTATGCTTTAGCCATAGGCTCTATATAGTATTCCATGCTGTGTACCGCACCTGTGTGTGCCTTGCCATGAGTCCGTCAAGGGGTACAAGAGTGATCCAGGAGTGGATCACTGGACAGCGGTTAAGATTATCCTTAGTAACTAAAAGACTAAGGAAATGTTTCTCGATTATGGTGGTGATAAAGAGTTCGTCGTAAAGAGTTACGTCGATGCAAGCTTTAACACCAATCCGGATGACTCTTAATAGCAATCCGGATACGTATAGTGGAGAAGCCATCTGGAATAGCTCCAAGTGGAGTGTGGTAGCGGTGTCTACAGTATGGCATAGATATTTGCAAAGTACACACAGATCTGAATGTCGCAGATCCGTTGACTAAAATACCTCTCTCACATGCAAAGCATGATCGAACCCCAGAACTCATTGGGTGTGAGATTCATAAACAAATCACATGGCGATGTGAGCTAGATTATTGACACTAGTGCAAGTGAGAGACTGTTCGAAATATGCCCTAGAGACAATAATAAATTAGTTATTATCATATTTCCTTGTTCGTGATAATTGTTTATTATTCATGCTAGAATTGTATTTATCAGAAACTCAGATACATGTGTGGATGCAAAGACAACACTATGTCCGTAGTATGCCTTAAATAGACTAGCTCGTTGATCAAAGATGGTTAAGGTTTCTTAGCCATGGACATGAGATGTCATTTGATAACGGGATCACATCATTAGGATAATGGTGTGATGGACAAGACCCAAACTATAAACGTAGCATATGATCGTGTCAGTTTATTGCTACAGTTTTCTGCATGTCAAGTATATATTCCTATGACCATGAGATCATGCAACTCACTGACACCGGAGGAGTGCCTTGTATGTATCAAATGTTGCAAAGTAACTGGGTGACTATAAAGGTGCTCTACAGGTACCTCCGAGGGTGTCTGTTGCGTTGGCATGGATCAAGACTGGGATTTGTTACTCCGTGTGACGGAGAGGTATCTCAGGGCCCACTCGGTAATACAACATCACAACAAGCCTTGCAAGCAATTTGACTAAGTGTTGGAAATATTCCCTAGAGGAAATGATAAATTAGTTATTATCATATTTCCTAGTTCATGATAATCGTTTATTATCCATGCTATAATTGTATTGATCGGAGATTTAGATGCATGTGTACATACATAGACAAAACCATGTCCCTAGTATCCCTCTAATAGACTAGCTCGTTGATCAAAGATGGTTAAGGTTTCCTAGCCATGGACATGAGATGTCATTTGATAACGGGATCACACCATTAGGAGAATGGTGTGATGGACAAGACCCAAACTACAAACGTAGCATATGATTGTGTCAGTTTATTGCTACTGTTTTCTGCATGTCAAGTATATGTTCCTATGACCATGAGATCATGCAACTCACTGACACCGGAGGAGTGCCTTGTGTGTATCAAACGTCGCAACGTAGCTGGGTGACTATAAAGGTACTCTACAGGTACCTCCGAGGGTGTCTGTTGAGTTGGCATGGATCAAGACTGGGATTTGTTACTCCGTGTGACGGAGAGGTATATCAGCGCCCACTCGGTAATATAACATCACAACAAGCCTTGCAAGCAATGTGACTAAGTGTTAGTCACGGGATCTTGTATTACGGAATGAGTAAATAGACTTGCTGGTAATGAGGTTGAACTAGGTATGGAGATACCGACGATCGAATCTCAGGCAAGTAACATACCGAAGAACAAAGGGAACATCTTACGGGATTAACTAAATCCTTGACATAGAGGTTCGACCGATAAAGATCTTCGTAGAATATGTAGGAACCAATATGGGCACCCAGGTCCCGCTATTCGTTATTGACCGTAGAGGTGTCTCGGTCATGTCTACATAGTTCTCCAACCCGCAGGGTCTGCACACTTAAGGTTTGGTGACGTTTCAGTAGTATAGAGTTATGTATTGTGGTGACCAAAGGTTGTTCGGAGTCCCGGATGAGATCCCGGATGTCACGAGGAGCTCCGGAATGGTCCGGGGGTAAAGATTCATATATAGGAAGTCCTATTTTGGTCGCCGGAAAAGTTTCGGGCTCATCAGTAGTGTACTGGGAGTGCCGGTAGTGTACCGGGAGACCATCGGGAGGGGTATTTCGACCCAAGAGGCTACATGGGATGTGGGAGAGTAAATATCATCCCTTTGTGGGCTAGTGAAAGTCCCACACAAGGCCCATGCGGTTGGGAAGAAAAGCCCAAAGGGAAAAAGGTGGAAAAAGGCCAAAAAAGGGAGGAATCCTAGTCCTACTAGGATTGGAGGAGGAGTCCTCCTCTCCTCGCCACTTCGGCCGACCCAAGGAGGCTTGGTCCTTGCGCCAATTCCTCTCCTCCCTCCCTCTTATATATACTAGAGGTCTTAGGGGTTTTTCTGCATAGAATTTTTAGCCACATGCTGCCCGTTCCTCCAGTGCATAGCTTCTCCTCTAGATCAGATTTCTGCAGTGCTTAGGCGAAGCCCTGCCGGAATTGCTCCACCACCATCACCGCGTCGCTGTGCTGCCAGTGAACTCGTCTACCTCTCCGCTCCCTCTTGCTGGATCAAGAAGACGGAGATCATCGTCGAGCTGTACGTGTGCTGAACGCGTAGGTGTTGTCCGTTCGGCGCTAGATCGGAAGGACCGTGATCAAGATCGCGATACGGATCATGATGAGTTCGCGGGACAGATCGTGATTGGATTGCGGGACGGATCGTGATTGGATCGCGGGACGCTCGGCGATTTGGATCGCGAACACGTTCGACTACACCAACCGCGTTTCTTAACGCTTCCTGCTGAGCGATCTACAAGGGTACGTAGATCCACTCTCCCTCTCGTAGATGCTCATCACCATGGATAGATCTGCATGTGCATAGGAAATTTTTTGTTTCCCATGTGACGTTCCCCATCAGTGGCATCATGAGCTAGGTCTATGTGTAGATGAGATCTCGAGTAGAACACAAAGAGTTTGTGGGCGTTGATGCTTATATTGCTTCCTCCCTTGGTCGTGTTTCGGTTCAGCGGTATTGTGAGATGAAGCGGCCCAGACCAACATTAATCGTACGCTTATGAGAGACCGGTTCCCTCAACCGCAGCTTGTTGCATAGATGGCTTGCGGGTGCCAGTTTCTCTCACTTTAGTTGGATCGGATTCAACAAAGGCGGTCCTAGAGAAGGTTGAAAAGCAACTAGTGTATCACCGTTGTGGTTTTTGCGTAGATGAGAATTGTTCTTGGTAGATACCCGTAGCAGCCACGTAAAACATGCAACAACAATTAGAGGACGTCTAACTTGTTTTTGCAGGGTATGTTGTGATGTGATATGGCCAATTACATGATGTGATATATGTGATGTATGATATGATCATGTGATGTATAGATTATCACGACTTGCATGTCGCTGAGTATGGCAACCGGCAGGAGCCATAGGGTTGTCTTTAATTATTGTATGACCTACGTGTCAATCATTAAGCGTTATGTAATTCTTTACTTTATCGCTAAACGGTAGCAATAGTAGTAGAAGTGTCGTGGATTTGTCACGGCAGATGTCCGAGTGAACGGACTTAGGTTCGGGGCGAGACGCAACTACGTGGTGGCTTGAAGGGGTTGATCGGAATCGAGAAGACACGGAGTTTTACCTAGGTTCGGCCCCTCCTATGGAGGTAAAAGCCTACGTCCTGCTTGTCTGGTATGGATGATGATGAAGATCTCTCGGTTACAAGGGTGCTAATTGCTACCTCTAATCTCTTGTGCCTCTAATATCTTGTGTTGTCTAAACTTGTAGACTTGTGTCTCTTAAGAACTTGTCCTCTCTAGGGGTGCTCTACCCCTCCTTATATAAGTGGAGAGGGTAGGTTTCAAATAGAGTCCTACTAGGAGTGGGTTTAGGACTAGTCTCTCACGAATCCTACTCCGGGTCTTATTTCCTTTAAGGGAATCCTTCTCTCTTGTGGGCCTTCTCCTGTGGGATTTCTCTTGTGAGCCGCCTGGCGCCGACTCACCCGTCGGTTCTTGGGCTTGGTCATCCTGTGACCCGCTTGCCGGGTCATAAATAAGATGTCATGTCTTTAACGGGTCTCCTATGAGTTGCGTGGTCAGGTCATTAATAAGATGTCATGTCTTCGGCCGGGTCTCCTGTGAGTCGCTAGGTCGGGTCATACCATGGTGTATATCCCTGTCATTAGCCCCCAGGTTATCTTGAATTTATTCATGGTAAGCTCCTGAAATAAGAGTAACAAATATGTTAAGTGGCTGGCTTGCTCCTTTGGCCGGCTTATAAAATGGCTTCTTAGAGATCCGGGTCTTTTCTCCATATGAATGAGTCATCTTGATAATCATCTTGCTTGTCAATGTCTTTTGAAAAATATTGAGAATAGAACACCCATATGCCATTGAGTCGTCTTCCAATACTCTTGGCGGGTCATCTCCGCCGGGTCATAATCATTGATCATGCCGGATCATTATCGTTGGTGACTCCGGGTTAAATAACTAGAATCCTGCTGACTTGATAAATATTGGGATGAAAATCCATCTGATGTAGAACCGGACTTCCATTGTTGTGAAGCAGGGTGGCTTATATAAACTCTGGCGGGTTATGATCTTTTGATAAGACCGGGTCATAAGTGTTGGTGACAACGGGTCTAACAACTGAATTCCATATTTAATATCTTGAAAATTCTCCTCAAAGTTTTTGATATGTCCATATTACCTGTAGCCCCCAAGCTCTGAGATTATCCATGATAACTTGGTGCTTTGCAAATAACATTTTGGACTGTGTAGCCCCCAAGTGCCGGGTTGTCCTGCCTGCAGCAACCTGGGATTTTAAATTGCCTTATATCTTATAATGCTTCAGCAGGTGTAGCCCCCAAGGGCCGGCTCATCAGAAAGCTTCGGCGGGTGTAGCCCCCAAGGGCTGGCTCATCAGAAAGCTTCGGCGGGTGTAGCCCCCAAGGGCCGGCTCATCAGAATGTGAGGCGCCGGGTCATCAATTTGAATCTCTTAATCTGTTGGAACAGCTGAATACTATAGCCCCCAAGTGTCGGGTCAGTAAGAATTACTGGGCTGGGACTTTAGAAAAATATAGAAGGGTCGGCTCATCTCCTTGAGATAATATGGTCTTGCTGACAATGTAATGGTTTGAAAACCGGCTTGCGTTAGCCCCCAAGTGTCGTGGTGCATGCTTGCAGCGACATGGGACTTGCATAATTGATATAAACTTGGACTTGGATAATGTAGCCCCCAAGTGCCGGGTCGTCTGCCTGCGGCGACTCGGGACTATGTGAGAATAATATGTCTCACCATAATTTGTTGAATGAATCTTTGACCGTGGTCGTAATATAACCCGGAATGAATATCCTGGAATAATTCCTTTGTTTTTGACATGAAACCTGATCGTGGTTGCAGTGCAATCCGGCAAATATAAGTTTGAGAAATCCGTGAGTGTTGTAGATTAATACAGAGCACAATTAAAGAAATCTGAGAACCGGCCAATTAGATGACCCGGCATTATATCTGATAGGGTGGCTCTTGAAAGATAATAATTTCTCCGAGCTGGTTTGAAAAAAATCCCAACCATTTATTATTGGTTATGATAAACCATGAAGATCCAGCCATGTTGGCTATTAAAAAATCCATTTGCTTTTGCAGAATACTTTAACGGCGGCTCATCTTTTAGGAGATAGTACCTGCAAAGAAATAAACAAGACAGGATATATTCTGCATTGTTGTAAGGGCGGCTTGAAGAAGCTCAACCCGGAGATGTTTATACCTTTCACAACATTTCTCCTTTTCTCATAATCTTGCTCTGACCCAGCTTGATAAGTCGGCATGTTATCTGGAGGTGGGAAGCCCCCTTGATAATCCGCGGCTCCACCTTTTAGCTCCCATTTGAGAGCACCTTTGTAATAGCTTTAAGGATAATTCTTCCTTTCTTGAATGCAGCTCCGGATGTATATATTTCCGTCTCTCCGTGTTTTTGTTTTACCGGCTCTTTATTGATTGATCCACCCTTTGTATAAATCCATCTTGAAATTTTAGAGTCGGCGCTTGTCTTTGAAGATGTCATGCCTTCTCCAGTAATTTAGAGCCGGCCGAGCACTTTGAAACTTGTCAACCAGAGTAGTATGACTCCGGCTCTTGTAAGATGAACTTTGTCGAGAACCGGTTGTCATAGGGTAATGTAAGTTGTACCTAAAGGTAAGAAGCCTCCATCGACAATCGCGGCTAATAATGAGCCGGAAGCGGCGTAAAGCCGGCTGTTTGCAGGGCAATGTAAGCTGTACCTAAAGGTAAGAAGCCTCTTGTTAACGTTTTTAATATTGTATGCGCGGACCCGGCTGTCGATGGGAGATGTAAGCTATACCCTAGGGCAAGAAGCCTCCATTGAGGACCGCGACTAATGATTAGCCTGAAATGGCATAAAGCCGGTTGTTTGAAGGGAATGTAAGCTATACCCGAAGGTAAGAAGCCTCCTTCAACAGCTACAGTTGTAAGCGCGGACCCCGGCTGTCGATGGGTAATGTAAGCTATACCCGAAGGCAAGAAGCCTCCATCGACAACCACGGCTTACTGATAAAGCCGGCTGTTTGAAAGGAGATGTAAGCTATACCCGAAGGAAAGAAGCCTCTTTCAACAGCTACAGTTGTAGGCGCGGACGCCGGCTGTTGATGGGTAATGTAAGCTATACCTGAAGGCAAGAAGCCTCCATCGACAACCACGGATTACTGATAAAGCCGGCTTTTTGAAAGGAGATGTAAGCTATACCAGAAGGCAAGAAGCCTCCTTGCAACAGTTTAATAACAACTGGCTGTGCAAACGAGATGTAAGCTATACCCGAAGGCAAGAAGCCTCTTTGCAACAGTGCTTAATTGGGCATAATGTCGGGTGTGCAAGGGAGATGTAAGCTATACCCGAAGGCAAGAAGCCTCCTTGCAACAGCGTAAAAGCAGACTATGCAGGGGAGATGTAAGCTATATCTGAAGGCAAGAAGCCTCCCTGCAACAGCGCTTGATAGGGCATAAAGCCGGATGATAGATCAGCCGTTTTGACGGCGAACAAACCACTTCAACTCAAATTTTTGAGCCGGAAAATTTCATCTTGCAAAGACCCGGGCTTCTCATTGAAAATGACCAAATGTGTCTTGCCATGCCTGTAGCCCCCGAGCCTCAAGTTGACTCGAAGAGGCGGCTTGAGAATCTTCATCTGCAAGCCGGCGCAGGTGATAAGAGACGGCCACGGCGTTGTAAGCCGGTGCTGTCACGAGAGACGGTCACTGCATTGTAGACCAGCGCGGTCGCGAGAGACGGCCACGACACGGTGTTGTAAACCGACACAATGGAGCGTCGCCGGTGGTGCTGTAAACTTGCGTGGACGAAGAGTTGCCGGTGGAGTTGTAAGCCGGTGCGAACGAAGAGTCGTCAGTGGCGTTTATAAGCCGGCACGGACGCACGGGTCATTGGCGGCATGTTGATGTAGCCTGCACCAATACAGGCAGCAGCTCCATACTCACAATATGTCGCTGCTTTTGTACTGAGTAATTGTCTTGCATACAAAAAATATCATAGGACAAAGTAGTTGTTCTCAACACAATTTAAAGTGTACTCATAAAACAAATAGGATAGATAACACCTGTAGTCTTAGTACCCACGTGGCCTTCCTCCTCCTCGTTTTTTAGCTGGGCCTTTTTCTCTTTCCCCACAAATAATCAGCATACTGGAGCAAGGCGAGGCGGGATGGGGAGGGGCGGAGCCAGCCACTGCGTAGCTGGTGAAGAGAGGCCGTGGCCGCGAGTCGGCTCAGGGCACGATGGTTCAAGGCGAGGATGCGGTGGTAGCTCGGCCAGGGCGTCTTGGAAGCACTGATCTGCGGCAGAAGCAGAGGCGCGGCGGCGGCTCGGAGCTGGCGCACAGGGCAGAGCAGAGACAGAGTCGCAGGGGTGGCCGGCGGCTGAGCAACGCAGCAGCACAATAGCAGCCGGCGAAGCGCAGCGGCGAGGGGTGCAGTCATCCGCGACGGCAGCTCATGGGGCCGGATAACACGGCAGCGCGCGGCGACTCGAGGGCGCGGTGAAACCGTCCGCGGGTGCAGCTGCTTATGGATAGGCCAGGTCGCAGCAGAGGTGGAAGTGAGCCCGACGGCGACTTGACGCGAGGGCTGCGCCAGGCGGCTCACGACAGCGTGGGTTGAGGCGATGGCTGGAGGTGGAAGCACGTGTCTAGGCGGCTTTGGAGGTGTTGGAGAACCGGCTCAGCACGGGAGAGGCGGAGGCAGCGATGCCTGGCGCAGCCACGACAGAGGCGGAGCACGGCCAAGCGATGGCGCGTGCGAGACGCGGCAGCAACGAGGCATAGCAGTGAACGGCCAGCGCGCTGAGCGGCGAGGCGAAGGCTCGAAGCCTGTTCCAGCAGAGACGGCTCACAGCGGCGGCTCAGGGCATGCTCCGGCGAGATGAGGCTGCGGCAGACGAGCACGATGAGCCGGAGCTTGGACTCCACTGACCAGAGGTGGGAGAGCGGGCCACGCCCAGCCGCAGCCGATCTGAACAAGGCCTCGGTCGGCCGGCGTGGCGGCTAGCGCCGAGCAGCCACTGCGGGGCGCGGGGCGCTCGGAGGCAAGGCCATGGCGGCGGCTCTGTCCGCTGCGGAGGCCGCCGCCATGGCCCGGCTCAGTGCGAGGTCAACAGGTAAGACCGAGGCAGAGACGAGCCACGGCGGAAGCGATCCATCGCGGAGGAGACCGAGTTCATGGCGGTTTCTCTTTTTTTTGTCCGACTCATCCAGTTTCAGTAAAATACGTGTTGATCCTGGAATTTCATATGGTGGTGGTGGTAGCTAGCCTTAGTTCGATCCCTGGGTTGGCGTTTCTAGCTTCCGTTCGACGAGGCGGGTGAGCAACGCAGCAGCAGGTGAGGGTAGAGCAGGAGCAAAAGCGATGGGGATGGTGGCTTGACGATGGCCAGTAGCTTTGAGGCGGTAGCTAAGGCTATGGTTGCTGCTCGGAGGCGGCGCAATCGAACAATGATTTTTTCAGTTTCGCCTAAAGTTGTATCATGCCGGGTGATCCTGTTTGATTGATCCAGGCTCTTCTTCATCCGACTAATCATGAATTTCTTGATCCCTAAAGATATCCCTTCAAAAACACAAACCACAGTGCACGGCCCCACGGTGGGCGCCCACTGTCATGGATTTGTCACGGCAGATGTCCGGGTGAACGGACTTAGGTTCGGGACGAGACGCAACTACGTGGTGGCTTGAAGGGGTTGATCGGAATCGAGAAGACACGGAGTTTTACCCAGGTTCGGCCCCTCCGATGGAGGTAAAAGCCTACGTCCTGCTTGTCTGGTATTGATGATGATGAAGATCTCTCGGTTACAAGGGTGCTAATTGCTACCTCTAATCTCCTGTGTCCCTAATCTCTTGTGTTGTCTAAACTTGTAGACTTGTGTCTCTTAAGAACTTGTCCTCTCTAGGGGTGCTCTACCCCTCCTTATATAAGTGGAGAGGGTAGGTTTACAAATAGAGTCCGACTAGGAGTGGGTTTAGGACTAGTCTCTCATGAATCCTACTCTGAGTCTTATTTCCTTTAAGGGAATCCTTCTCTCTTGTGGGCCTTCTCCTGTGGGCTTTCTCTTGTGAGCCGCCTGGCACCGGCTCACCCGCCGGGTCTTGGGCTTGGTCATTCTGTGACCCGCTTGCCGGGTCATAAATAAGATGTCATGTCTTTAACGGGTCTCCTGTGAGTTGCCTGACCGGGTCATTAATAAGATGTCATGTCTTCGGCCGGGTCTCCTGTGAGTCGCCAGGTCGGGTCATACCATGGGGTATATCCCCATCAAGAAGCATGGTGGGCGTGACAACCCCGATGGCGACACGTTGATGGAGATCAAGATGATGGAGATCATGGTATCGTGCCAGTGACGATGGAGATCATGCCGGTGCTTTCAAGATGGAGATCAAAAGCACAAGTTCATGGCCATATCATGTCACTTATGATTTGCATGTGATGTTAATCCTTTTATGCACCTTGTTTTGCTTAGGACGATGGTAGCATTATAAGGTGACCCCTCACTCAAATTTCAAGATGAATTGTGTTCTCCCCGAGTGTGCACCGTTGCGAAAGTTCGTCGTGTTGAGACACCACGTGATGATCTGGTGTGATAGACTCTACGTTCACATACAACGGGTGCAAGCCAGTGTTGCACATGCAGAATACTCGGGTTAAACTTGACGAGCCTAGCATGTACAAACATGGCCTCGGAACACAAGAGACCGAAAGGTCGAACATGAGTCATATAGTAGATATGATCAACATGATGATATTCACCATTGAAACCACCTCAACTCACGTGATGATCGGACTTGAGTTGGTGAATTTGGATCATGTATCACTCGAATAACCGGAGGGATGTCAATTTGAGTGAGAGTTCTTCAGTAATATGATTAATTGAACTCATTATAATGAACATAGTCAGTAGTGTCTTTGCAAATTATGTTGTAGATTACTTGCTCACGTTGTAGCTCCCTTGAATTTTTATATGTTCCTAGAGAAATAGAGATGAAAGATGATGGTAGTAATATTGCGGACTGGGTCCGTGATCTGAGGATTGTCCTCATTGCTACACAGAAGGCTTATGTCCTTAATGCACCGCTCAGTGCACCAACCCCTCTAGCGTCGTCTGTAGATGTTGTGAACATCTGACAGGCACGTTCTGATGACTACTTGATAGTTTAGTGTGTCATGCATTGCGGCTTAGAATTGAGGCTCCGAAACATTTTGAACGTCACGGAACATATGAGATGTTCTAAGAGCTAAAATTAGGATCTCAGGCTCGTGCCCATGTTGCGAGATATGAGATATCCAAGAAGATTCTTTGCCTACATGATGAAAGAGAATAGCTCAATCGTTGAGCATGTGCTCAGAATGTTTGGGTGCTACAGCGCTTGAATCGAATGGGAGTTGATATTCCAGATAAGATAGTGATTGATATAGTTCTCCAAGTCACTGTCACTAAGCTACTAGAACTTGGTGATGAACTATAAAATGCCAGGGATAGAATTAATGATCCCTGAGCTGTTCGCGATGTTTGACATTGCGAAGGTAGAAATCAAGAAGGAGCGTCAAGTGTTGATGGTTAGTCAAACCACTAGTTTCGAGAAGGGCAGGAGCAAGGAGGGAAAACTTCATGGATAGCAAGTCAGTTGCTGCTCCAGTGAAGCAACCCAAAGTTGAACCCAAACCCGAGACTAAGTGATTTGGTTATGAGGAGAGCGGTTGCTGAAGTGGAACAACCCTAGATACTTGGTAGATAAGAAGGCTGGCAACGTCAACAGAAGTATATTTGATATATGTGTTATTTATGTGTACCTTGCTAGTACTCCTAGTAGCACCTGGGTATTGGATACCGGTTTGGTTGCTAAATGTTAGTAACTCGAAATAAAAGCTACGGAATAAACGGAGCACTAGCTAAGGGTGAGGTGACGATGTGTGTTGGAAATGTTTCCAAGGTTGATGTGATCAACATCGCACGCTCTCTCTACCTTCGGGATTAGTGATGAACCTAAATAAATGTTGTTTGGTGTTTGGCATTGAGCATGAACGTGATTAGATCGTGTTTATTGCAACACCGTTATTCATTTAAGTTAAAGAATAATGGTTATTCTGTTTACATGAATAATACCTTCAATGGTCATGCACCCAGTGAGAATGGTTTGTTGAATCTTGATTGTAGTAATACACATGTCCATAACATTGATGCCAAAAGATACAAAGTTAATAATGATAGTACCACATACTTGTCGCACTGCCGCTAAATGTCATATTGGTATAAAGAGCATGAAGAAACTCCTCGCTGATGGATCTTTGGACTAATTCGATTTCGAATCGGTTGAGACATGCGAACCATGCCTCTTGGGCAAGATGACTAAGGACCCCATTTTCCAGATGGATGGAGCGGGCAAGTGATTTATTGGAAATGATACATGTTGATGTATGCAATTCAATGAGTCTTGTAGCGTGTAGTGGACATTGTTATTTTCTTACCATCACTGATGATTTGAGTAGATATCGTGTATATTTACTTAATGAAACACAAGTCTGAATCATTTGAAAGGTTCAAGCAAATTCAGAGTGAAGTTTAAGATCATCGTGACAACAAGATAAAAATGTCTGTGATATGATCGTGGAGGTGAATATCTGAGTTACGAGTTTGGCATACAACTTTAGACAATGTGAAAGTTGTTTCACAACTCACGCCACCTAGAACACCAAAGTGTGATGGTGTGTCCGAATGTCATAGTCATACTTTATTGGATATGGTGCGTGCTATGATGTCTCTTATCGTTTTGCTACTATAATTTTGGGGTTATGCATTAGAGACAACTACATTCACTTTAAATAGGGCACCATCTAAATCCGTTAAGATGTCACCGTGTGAATTAGGGTTTGATAGAAACCCAAGCTGTCATTTCTTAATGTTTGGGGTTGTGACGCTTGTGTGGAAAATGTTTTCACCGAATGAGCTCAAACCCAAAGCAGACAAATGCATCTTCATAGAATACCCTAAGAACAGTTCGGTGAACCTTCTATCTCAGATCCAAACATAAAATGTTTGTTGCTAAACTGGGTCCTTTCTCAAGAAAGAGTTTCTCTCGAAAGAATTGAGTGGGAGGAAGATAGAACTTGATGAGGTTGTTGAACCTTTGTTCAACCAGAGAGTAGCGTAGCGCAGGAAGATGTTTCTGTGAAGCCTACGTTAGTTGAAGCGGAAGTTAATGATGATGATCATGAAGCTTTGGATCAAGTTACTATCAAACCTCGTAGGCCGACAAGGATGTGTACTGCTCCTGAGCGGTACGACAACCCTGTCTTGGAGGTCATGTTGTTGGACAACGATGAACCTATGAGCTATGGAGAAGCGATGATGGGCCTGGATTCCGACAAATGGTTAGTGGCCATGAAATCCGAGAAAGGATACATATATGAAAACCAAGTATAGACTTTGGTAGACTTGCTCGTTGGATGACAGGTCGTTGAGTACAAATGGATCTTTAAAATGAAGACAGCCGCTGATGGTGAATGTCACCATTTATAAAGCTCGACTTGTCGCAAAGTAGTTTCCGGCAAGTTCAAAGAGGTGACTATGATGAGACTTTCTCACTTGTAGCAATGCTAAAGTCTGTTGGTATTATGTTAGCAGTTGCTGCATTTTTCAATTATGAAATCTGGCAGATGGATGCCAAAACATCGTTTCCTTCCTTAAGGAAAGGTTGTATGAGATACAACTAGAAGGTTTTGTCAGTCCTAAGGATGCTAAAAGGTGAGCAAGCTTAAGTGATCCTTCTATGGACTGAAGCAAGCATCTCAGAGTTGGAATATACACTTTGATAAGGTGATCAAAGTTTTTAAATCTATACAAAGTTTATGAGAAACTTGTATTTGCAATAAAGTGAGTGGGACACTATAGAGTTTCTGATAAGGATATGTGGATGACATATTTCTATTCGGAAATGATGTAGAATTTCTGGAAAGCATAAATGGTTGTTTGAAAAGAGTTTTTCACAGGAAGACGTGGATAAAGCTACCTAATTGTTGAACATCAAGATCTATAGAGATAGATCAAGATGCTAGATGAGACTTTCAATGAGTACATACCTTGACAAGATTTTGAAAGAGTTCAAAATGGATCAGTCAGAGAAAGAGTTCTCGCCTAATTTGTAAGGTGTGAAGTTGAGTGAGACTCAAAGCTCGACAATGGTAGAAGAAAGAGAAAGGATGAACCTCGTCCCCTATTCCTTAGCCATAGGCTCTATATTATGCCATGTTGTGTACCGCACCTGGTGTGTGCCTTGCATGAGTCAGTCAAGGGGTACAAAAGTGATCCAGGAGTGGATCACTGGACAGCGGTCAAGATTATCCTTAGTGACTAAAAGACTAAGGAGATGTTTCTTGATTATGGAGGTGATAAAGAGTTCGTCGTAAAGAGTTACGTCGATGCAAGATTTAACACCAATCCGGATGACTCGTAGTAGCAATCTGGATACGTATAGTGGAGCAGCCATTTGGAATAGTACCAAGTGGAGTGTGGTAGTAGTGTTTACGGTTTGACATAGAGATTTGCAAAGTACACTCGGATCTGAATGTCGCAGACCCGTTGACTATAAGACCTCTCTCGCTTGCAAACCATGATCGAGCCCCAGAACTCATTGGGTGTTAGATTCATAACAATGCGTATCACATGGTGACGTGAACTAGATTATTGACTCTAGTGCAAGTGGGAGACTGTTGGAAATGTGCCCTAGAGGCAACAATAAATTAGTTATTATCATATTTCCTTGTTCATGATAATCGTTTATTATCCATGCGATAATTGTATTGATCGAAGACTAAGATGCATGTGTGGATACATAGACAAAACCATGTCCCTAGTATGCCTCTAATAGACTAGCTCGTTGATCAAAGATGGTTAAGGTTTCCTAGCCATGGACATGAGATGTCATTTGATAACGGGATCACACCATTAGCAGAATGGTGTGATGGACAAGACCGAAACTACAAACGTAGCATATGATCGTGTCAGTTTATTGCTACTGTTTTCTGCATGTCAAGTATATGTTCCTATGACCATGAGATCATGCAACTCACTGACACCAGAGAAGTGCCTTGTGCGTATCAAATGTTGCAACGTAACTGGGTGACTATAAAGGTACTCTACAGGTATCTCCGAGGGTGTCTGTTGAGTTGGCATGGATCAAGACTGGGATTTGTTACTCCGTGTGACGGAGAGGTATCTTAGAGCCCACTTGGTAATACAACATCACAACAAGCCTAGCAAGCAATGTGACTAAGTGTTAGTCACGGGATCTTGTATTACGGAACGAGTAAAGAGACTTTTCGGTAACGAGGTTGAACTAGGTAAGGAGATACCGACGATCGAATCTCGAGCAAGTAACATACCGAAGAACAAAGGGAACATCTTACGGGATTAACTAAATCCTTGACATAGAGGTTCGACCGATAAAGATCTTGGTAGAATATGTAGGAACCAATATGGGCATCCAGGTCCCGCTATTGGTTATTGACCGTAGAGGTGTCTCGGTCATGTCTACATAGTTCTCGAACCCGTAGGGTCTGCACACTTAAGGTTTGGTGACGTTTCGGTATTATAGAGTTATGTATGGTGGTGACCGAAGGTTGTTCGTAGTCCCGGATGATATCCCGAACGTCACGAGGAGCTCTGGAATGGTCCGTAGGTAAATATTTATATATAGGAAGTCATTTCGGTCGCCGGAAAAGTTTCGGGCTCATCGGTAGTGTACCGGGAGTGCCGGTAGTGTACCTGGAAACCATCGGGAGGGGTATTTCGACCCAAGAGGGTACATGGGCTGTGGGACAGTAAATACCAGCCCTTTGTGGGCTGGTGGAAGTCCCACACAAGGCCCATGAGGCTGGGAAGAAAATCCCAAAGGAAAAAGGTGGAAAAAGGCCAAAAAAGGGAGGAATCCTAGTCCTACTAGGATTGGAGGAGGAGTCCTCCTCTCCTCCCCTCTTCGGCCGACCCAAGGAGGCTTGGCCCTTGCGCCAAGTCCTCTCCTCCCTCCCTCTTATATATACTAGAGGTTTTAGGGTTTTGTTTGCATAGAATTTTTAGCCACGCGCTGTCCGTTTCTCCAGTTCATAGTTTCTCCTCTAGATCGGATTTCTGCAGTGCTTAGACGAAGCCCTGCCGGAATTGCTCCACCACCATCACCGCGGCACCGTCATGCTGCCGGTGAACTCGTCTACCTCTCCACTCTCTCTTGCTGGATCAAGAAGGCAGAGATCGTCATCGAGCTATACGTGTGATGAACGCGGAGGTGGCGTCCGTTCGGCGCTAGATCGGAAGGACCGTGATCAAGATCGCGAGACGGGTCGTGATGAGTTCGCGGGACGGATCATGATGAGTTCGCGGGACGGATCGTGATTGGATCGTGGGACGGATCGTGATTGGATCGCAGGACGCTCGACCATTTGGATCGCGAAGATGTTCGACTACACCAACCGCGTTTCTTAACGCTTCCCGCTTAGCGGTCTACAAGGGTACGTAGATCCACTCTCCCCCTCGTAGATTCTCATCACCATGGATAGATCTGCGTGTGCGTAGGAATTTTTTTGTTTCCCATGCGACATTCCCCATCACTAAGTGTTAGCCACGGGATCTTGTATTACGGAATGAGTAAAGAGACTTGTCAGTAACGAGATTGAACTAGGTATAGAGATACCGACGATCGAATCTCGGGCAAGTAACATACCGAAGAACAAAGGGAATTGCATACGGGATTAACTGAATCCTTGACATAGAGGTTCAACCCATAAAGATATTCATAGAATATGTTGGAACCAATATGGGCATCCAGGTCCCGCTATTGGTTATTGATCGTAGAGGTATCTCGGTCATGTCTACATAGTTCTCGAATCCGCAGGGTCTGCACACTTAAGGTTCGCTGACGTTTAGGTAGTATAGAGTTATGTATGGTGGTGACCGAAGGTTGCTTGGAGTCCCGTATGAGATCCCAGACGTCACGAGGAGCTCCGTAATGGTACGGAGGTAAAGATTGATATATAGGAAGTCCTATTTTGGTCACCGGAAAAGTTTCGGGCTCATCCTAATCCTACTAGGATTGGAGTAGGATTCCTCCACCTCGAATTTCGGCCAGATCTTGAGGGTTTGAGGCTGCCTCCTCCCCTCCCTCCCTCCTATATATACTAGAGGATTTAGAGGGGAAAGCTGTTGGGGAACGTTGCATGGGAAACAAAAAAATTCCTACGCACACGCAAGATCTATCCATGGTGATGAGCATCTATGAGAGGGAGAGTGGATCTACATACCCTTGTAGATCGCTAAGCAGGAAGCGTTAAGAAATGCGGTTGGTGTAGTCGAACGTCTTCACGATCCAAATCACAGAGTGTCCCGCGATCTCATCACGATCCATCCCGTGATCCCAATCACGACCCGTCCCGCAAACTCATCACGATCCGTCCCGCGATCTCATCACGATCCGTCTCACGACCTTGATCACGATCCTTCCGATCTAGCGCCGAACGAACGGCACCTCCGCATTCAGCACACGTACAGCTTGATGACGATCTACGCCTTCTTGATCCAGCAAGAGGGAGCGGAGAGGTAGAAGAGTTCTATGGCAGCGTGACGGCACTGCGGCAATGGTGGTGGAGCTATTCCGGCAGGGCTTCGCCTAAGCACTGCAGAAAACCGATCTAGGGGAGAAGCTATGCACTAGAGGAACGGGTGGCATGTGGCTGAAAATCTTGTGCCAAAACCCTAAAAATCCTCTAGTATATATAGGAGGAGAGGAGGAGGAGGCTTGGCTGCCAAAGAGGCAGCCCTTGGGTCGGCATACCAAGGAGGGAGGAGTCCTCCTCCTCCGCTCCTAGTAGGATTAGGACTCCTTCCTTATTTGGCCCTTTTTTTGCCTTTTTCCACCTTTTTCCTTTTGGGCTTTTCTTCCCAGCCGCATGGGACTTGTGTGGGACTTCCACCAGCCCACAAAGGGCTGGTATTTACTCTCCCACACCCCATATAGCCTCTTAGGTCGAAATACCCCTCCCGATGGTCCCGCAGTACACTACCGGCACTCCTGGTACACTACCGATGAGCCCGAAACTTTTCCGGCGACCAAAACAGGACTTCATATATATCAATCTTTACCTCCGGACCATTACGGAGCTCCTCGTGACGTCCGGGATTTCATCCTGGACTCCGAACAACCTTCGTTCACCACCATGCATAACTCTATACTACCGAAACGTCACCAAACCTTAAGTGTGCAGACCCTGTGGGTTTGAGAACTATGTAGACATGACCGAGACACCTCTACGGTCAATAACCAATAGCGGGACCTGGATGCCCATATTGGTTCCTACATATTCTATGAAGATCTTTATCGATCGAACCTCTATGCCAAGGATTCAGTTAATCCCGTATGATGTTTCTCTTTGTTCTTCGGTATGTTACTTGCCCGAGATTCGATCGTCGGTATTTGTATTCCTAGTTCAACCTCATTACCGGCAAGTCTCTTTACTCATTCCGTAATACAAGATCCCGTGTCTAACACTTAGTCACATTGCTTGCAAGGCTTATTGTGATGTTGTATTACCGAGTGGGCCCTGAGATACCTCTCCGTCACACGGAGTAACAAATCCCAGTCTTGATCCATGCCAACTCAACAGACACCCTCAGAGATACCTGTAGAGCACCTTTATAGTCACCAAGTTATGTTGTGACATTTGATACACACAAGGCACTGCTCCGGTATCCGTGAGTTGCATGATCTCATGGTCATAGGAACATATACTTGACATGCAGAAAATAGTAGCAATGAACTGACACGATCATATGCTACATTTGTAGTTTGGGTCTTGTCCATCACACCATTCTCCTAATGATGCGATCCCATTTATCAAATGACATCTCATGTCCATGTCTAGGAAACCATAACCATCTTTGATCAACGAGCTAGTCTATTAGAGGCATACTAGGGACATGATTTTGTCTATGTATCCACACATGCATCTAAGTTTCCGATCAATTCAATTATAGCATGGATAATAAACGATTATCATGAACAAGGAAATATGATAATAACTAATTTATTAGTGCCTCTAGGGCATATTTCCAACAGTCTCCCACTTGCACTAGAGTCAATAATCTAGTTCACATCACCATGTGATACGCATTGTTATGAATCTAACGCCCAATGAGTTTTGGGGCTCGATCATGCTTTGCATGTGAGAGAGGTCTTATAGTCAATGGGTCTGCGATATTCAGATCTGAATGTACTTTGCAAATCTCTATGTCAAACCGTAAACACCGCTACCACACTCCTCTTGGTACTATTCCAAATGGCTGCTCCACTATATGTATCCAGATTGCTACTACGAGTCATCCGGATTGGTGTTAAAGCTTGCATCGACGTAACTTTTTACGACGAACTCTTTATCACTTCCATAATCGAGAAACATCTCCTTAGTCTTTTAGTTACTAAGGATAATCTTGACCGATGTCCAATGATCCACTCCTGGATCACTCTTGTACCCCTTGACGGACTCATGGCAAGGCACACACAGGTGCGGTACATAGCATGGCATACTATACAGAGCCTATGGCTAAGACATAGGGGATGGCATTTGTCCTTTCTCTTTCTTCTGCCGTGGTCGAGCTTTGAGTCTCACTCAACTTCACACCTTACAAAGCAGGCAAGAACACTTCTCTCTAGCTAATCATTTTGAACTCTTTCAAAATCTTGTCAAGGTATGTACTCATTGAAAATCTTATCAAACATCTTGATCTATCTTTATAGATCTTGATGCTCAACAATTAGGTAGCTTTATTTAGGTCTTCCTTTGAAAATCACTTTTCAAACAACCGTTTATGCTTTCCAGAAATTCCACATTATTTCTAAATAGCAATATGTCATTCACATATACTTATCAGAAACTCTATGGTGCTCCCACTCACTTTATTGCAAATACAAGTTTCTCATAAACTTTGTATAGACTCAAAAACTTTGATCACCTCATCAAAGTGTACATTCCAACTCCGAGATGCTTGCTTTAGTCTATAAAAGGATCACTGAAGCTTGCACACCTTTTAGCATCCTTAGGACTGACAAAACCTTCTGGTTGTATCACATACAACCTTTCCTCAAGTAAACCGTTAAGGAAACGATGTTTTGACATCCATCTGCCAGATTTCATAATTGAAAGTGCAGCAACTGCTAACATAATTTCAACAGACTTTAGCATCGCTACGAGTGAGAAAGTCGCATCGCAGTCAACTCCTTAAACTTGTCATAAACTTCTTTGCAACAAGTCGAGCTTTACAAATGGTGACATTTACCATCAGCGTCTGTCTTCATTTCAAAGATCCATTTGTACTTAGCGACCTGCCGTCCAACGAGCAAGTCCACCAAAGTCTATACTTGGTTTTCATACATGGATCCTTTCTCAGATCTCATGGCCTCTAACCATTTGTTTGGTTTCCGGGCCCATCATCGCTTCTCCATAGTTTGTAGGTTCATCGTTGTCCAACAACTTGACCTCTAAGACAGGGTTGCCGCACCACTTAGGAGCAGTACACGTCCTTGTCAACCTACGAGGTTCGATAGTAACTTGATCCGAAGCTTCATGATCATCGTCATTAACTTCCTCTTCAACTGACGTTGGCTTCATAGAAACAACTTCCTGTGTTGCGCTACTCTCTGGTTGAAACAGAGGTTCAATAACCTCATCAAGTTCTATCCTCCTCCCACTCAATTCTTTCAAGAGAAACTTTTTCTCAAGAAAGGACCCAGTTTTAGCAACAAACATTTTATGCTTGGATCTGAGATAGAAGGTTCACCCAACTGTTCTTAGGGTATTCTATGAAGATGCATTTGTCCGCTTTGGGTTCGAGCTCATTAGGTGAAAACATTTTCCACACAAGCGTCACAGCCCCAAACATTAAGAAATGACAACTTAGGTTTCTATCAAACCATAATTCACACGGTGTCATCTCAACGGATTTAGATGGTGCCCCATTTAAAGTGAATGTAGTTGTCTCTAATGCATAACCCCAAAATTATAGTAACAAAACGATAAGAGACATCATAGAATGCACCATATCCAATAGAGCACGACTATGACATTCGAACACACCATCACACTATGGTGTTCCAGGTGGCGTGAGTTGTGAAACAATTTTCACATTGTCTAAAGTTGTATGCCAAACTCGCAACTCAGATATTCATCTCGACGATCATATCGTAGACATTTTTATCTTCTTGTCATGATGATCTTAAACTTCACTCTGAATTTGCTTGAACCTTTCAAACGATTCAGACTTGTGTTTCATTAAGCAAATATACACTATATCTACTCAAATCATCAGTGAAGGTAAGAAAATAACGATATCCACCGCACGCTATAAGACTCATTGGATTGCATACATCAACATGTATCATTTCCAATAAGTCACTTGCCCGCTCCATCAAACCAGAAAACGGGGTCCTTAGTCATCTTGACCAAGAGGCATGGTTCGCATGTCTCAACCGATTCGAAATCAAATGAGTCCAAAGATCCATCAGCATGGAGTTTCTTCATGTGTTTTATACCAATATGACATTTAGCGGCAATGCCACAAGTATGTGGTACTATTATTATTAACTTTGTATCTTTTGGCATCAATGTTACGAACATGTGCATTCCTATGATCAAGATTCAACAAACCATTCTCACTGGGTGCTTGACCATTGAAGGTATTATTCATGTAAACAGAATAACCTTTATACTCTAACTTAAATGTAAACACGATCCAATCACGTTCATGCTCAACGCAAAACACCAAATAACATTTATTTAGGTTTGTCACTAATCCCGAAGGTAGAGAGAGCATGCGATGTTGATCACATCAACCTTGGAAACATTTCCAACACACATCGTCACCTCACCCTTAGCTAGTTCTCCGTTTATTCCGTAGCTTTTATTTCGAGTTACTAACATTTAGCAACCGAACCGGTATCCAATACCCAGGTGCTACTAGGAGTACTAGCAAGGTACACATCAATAACACGTATATCAAATATACTTCTGTCGACGTTGCCAGCCTTCTTATCTACCAAGTATCTAGGGTTGTTCCGTTTCAGCGATCACTCTCCTCATAATCGAAGCACTTAGTCTCGGGTTTGGGTTCAACTTTAGGTTGCTTCATCGGAGCAGCAACTGACTTGCTATCCATGAAGTTTCCCTCCTTGCCCTTGCCCTTCTCGAAACTAGCGGTTTTACTAACCATCAACACTTGACGCTCCTTCTTGATTTCTACCTTCGCGGTGTCAAACATCGCGAACAGCTCAGGGATCATTATTTCTATCCCTGGCATTTATAGTTCATCACCAAGTTCTAGTAGCTTAGTGACAGTGACTTGGAGAACAATATCAATCACTATCTTATCTCGAAGATCAACTCCCACTCGATTCAAGAGATTGTAGCACCCAGACAATCTGAGCACATGCTCAATGATTGAGCTATTCTCCTTCATCTTATAGGCAAAGAATCTTGTTGGAGATCTCATATCTCGCAACACGGGCACGAGCCTGAGATCCTAATTTCAGCTCTTAGAACATCTCATATGTTCCATGACGTTCAAAATGTTTCGGAGCCTCAATTCTAAGCTGTAATGCATGACGCACTAAACTATCAAGTAGTTATCAGAACGTGCCTGTCAAACGTTCACAACATATACAAACAACGCTAGAGGGGTTGGCGTACCGAGCGGTGCATTAAGGACATAAGCCTTCTGTGCAGCAATGAGGACAATCCTCAGATCACGGAGCCAGTCCGCAATATTGCTTGCATCATCTTTCAACTCCATTTCTCTAGGAACATATAAAAAAATTCAAGGGAGCTACAGCGTGAGCTAGTAATCTACAACACAGTTTGCAAAGACACTACTGACTATGTTCATGATAATGAGTTCAATTAATCATATTACTTAAGAACTCCCACTCAAATTGACATCCCTCTAGTCATTCTAGTGATACATGATCCAAATTCACCAACTCAAGTCCGATCATCACGTGAGTTGAGGTGGTTTCAATGGTGAACATCATCATGTTGATCATATCTACTATATGACTCATGTTCGACCTTTCGGTCTCTTGTGTTCCGAGGCCATGTCTGTACATGCTAGGCTCGTCAAATTTAACCCGAGTGTTCTGCATGTGCAACACTGGCTTGCACCCGTTGTATGTGAACGTAGAGTCTATCACACCCGATCATCACGTGGTGTCTCAACACGACGAACTTTCGCAATGGTGCACACTCGGGGAGAACACAATTTATCTTGAAATTAAGTGAGGGATCACCTTATAATGCTACCGTCGTCCTAAGCAAAACAAGGTGCATAAAAGGATTAACATCACATGCAAATCATAAGTGACATGATATGGCCATGAACTTGTGCTTTTGATCTCCATCTAGAAAGCACCGGCATGATCTCCATCGTCACCGGCATGACACCATGATCTTCATCATCTTGATCTCCATCAACGTGTCGCCATCGGGGTTGTCGCGCCCAACATGCTTCTACTACTATTGCTACCATTTAGTGATAAAGTAAAGCATTACATAGCGCTCAATGATTGACACGCAGGTCATACAATAATTAAAGACAACCCTATGGCTCCTGCCAGTTGCCGTACTCAACGACATGCAAGTCGTGATAATCTATACATCACATGATCATCTCATACATCACATATATCACATCATGTAATTGGCCATATCACATCACAACATACCCTGCAAAAACAAGTTAGACGCCCTCTAATTATTGTTGCATGTTTTACGTGGCTGCTACGGGTATCTAGCAAGAACAATTCTCATCTACGCAAAAACCACAATGGTGATACACTAGTTGCTTTTCAACCTTCTCAAGGACCGCCTTTGTCGAATCCGATCCAACTAAAGTGAGAGAAACTGGCACCCGCAAGCCATCTATGCAACAAGTTGCGGTCGAGGAAACCGGTCTCTCGTAAGCGTACGAGTAATGTTGGTCCGGGCCGCTTCATCTCACAATACCGATGAACCAAAATCCGACCAAGGGAGGAAGCAATCTAAGCATCAACGCCCACAAACCTTTTGTGTTCTACTCGAGATCTCATCTACACATAGACCTAGCTCATAATGCCACTGTTGGGGAACGTTGCATGGGAAACAAAAAATTTCCTATGCACACACAAGATCTATTCATGGTGATGAGCATCAACGAGAGGGAGAGTGGATCTACATACCCTTGTAGATCGCTAAGCGGGAAGCGTTAAGACACGCGGTTGGTGTAGTCGAACGTCTTCGCGATCCAAATCGCCGAGTGTCCCGCGATCTCATCACGATCCATCCCGTGATCCAATCACGATCCGTCCCGCGAAATCATCACAATCCGTCCCGCGATCTCATCACGATCCGTCTCGCGATCTTGATCACGGTCCTTCCGATCTAGCGCCGAACGGGCGGCGCCTCCGCGTTCAGCACACGTACAGCTTGATGACGATCTCCGCCTTCTTGATCCAGCAAGAGGGAGCGGAGAGGTAGAAGAGTTCTCCGGCAGCGTGACGGCGCCGCGACAATGGTGGTGGAGCTATTCCGGCAGGGCTTCACCTAAGCACTGCAGAAAACCGATCTAGAGGAGAACCTATGCACTAGAGGAACGGGTGGCACGTGGCTGAAAATCTTGTGCCAAAACCCTAAAAATCCTCTAGTATACATAGGCGGAGAGGAGGAGGAGGCTTGGCTTCCGAAGAGGCAGCCCTTGGTTCGGCCAAACCAAGGAGGGAGGAGTCCTCCTCCTCCACTCCTTGTAGGATTAGGACTCCTTCCTTATTTGTCCCTTTTTTTTGCCTTTTTCCACCTTTTTCCTTTTGGGCTTTTCTTCCCAGCCGCATGGGCCTTGTGTGGGACTTCCACCAGCCCACAAAGGCTGGTATTTACTCTCCCACAGCTCATATAGCCTCTTGGGTCGAAAAACCCCTCCCGATGGTCCCTCGGTACACTACCGGCACTCACGGTACACTACCGATGAGCCCGAAACTTTTCCGGCGACCAAAACAGGACTTCCTATATATCAATCTTTACCTCCGGACCATTCCGGAGCTCCTCGTGATGTCCAGGATCTCATCCGGGACTCCGAAAAACCTTTGGTCACCACCATGCATAACTCTATACTACAGAAACGTCACCAAACCTTAAGTGTGCAGACCCTACGGGTTCGAGAACTATGTAGACATGACCGAGACACCTCTACGGTCAATAACCAATAGCGGGACCTGGATGCCCATATTGGTTCCTACATATTCTAGAAGATCTTTATCGGTCGAACCTCTATGTCAAGGATTCAGTTAATCCCGTATGATGTTTCTCTTTGTTCTTCGGTATGTTACTTGCCCGAGGTTCGATCGTCGGTATCTGTATACCTAGTTCAACCTCATTACCGGCAAGTCTCTTTACTCGTTCCGTAATACAAGATCCCATGTCTAACACTTAGTCACATTGCTTGCAAGGCTTTGTGATGTTGTATTACCGAGTGGGCCCTGAGATACCTCTCCGTCACACGGAGTAACAAATCCCAGTCTTGATCCATGCCAACTCAACAGACACCCTCGGAGATACCTGTAGAGCACCTTTATAGTCACCCAGTTACGTTGCGACGTTTGACACACACAAGGCACTCCTCCGGTATCCGTGAGTTGCATGATCTCATGGTCATAGTAATATATACTTGACATGCAGAAAACAGTAGCAATAAACTGACATGATCATATGCTATGTTTGTAGTTTGTGTCTTGTCCATGACACCATTCTCCTAATGATGCGATCTCGTTTATCAAATGACATCTCATGTCCATGGCTAGGAAACCTTAACCATCTTTGATCAACGAGCTAGTCTATTAGAGGCATACTAGGGACATGGTTTTGTCTATGTATCCACACATGCATCTAAGTCTTCGATCAATACAATTATAGTATGGATAATAAACGATTATCATGAACAAGGAAATATGATAATAACTAATTTATTATTGCCTCAAGGGCATATTTCCAACAAAAGCTAACTCTAATTGCCATGTGTTGTCCTCTTCTTCCTCTAGATCTGTTTCTCCTCTAGATTAGTTCTGCGGTGCTTAGGCGAAGCCCTGCAGGATTAGTTCATAACCACCGCCACCATGCCGTTGTGCTGCCGGAGAACTGTTCTACCTCTCCGCTCCCTCTTGCTGGATCAAGAAGGCGGAGATCGTCATCGAGCTGTACGTGTGCTGAACGTGGAGGTGCCGTCCGTTCGGCGCTAGATCGGAAGGACCGTGATCAAGATCGCGAGACAGATCGTGATGAGATCGCGGGACGGATCGTGATGAGTTCGCGAGACAGATCGTGATTGGATCGCGGGACGGATCATGATGAGATCGCGGGACGCTCAGCGATTTAGATCGCGAAGACGTTCGACTACACCAACCGCGTTTCTTAACGCTTCCCGCTTAGCGATCTACAAGGGTATGTAGATCCACTCTCCCTCTTGTAGATGCTCATTACCATGGATAGATCTTGCGTGTGCGTAAGAAATTTTTTGTTTCCCATGCAACGTTCCCCAACATAAGACATACCCCTAAAAAAAACATGTTTAGGGCGTACAATTCCAAAACAGAAGCAGATTTGAGGCATACTAGCCAGGCATGCCAGGACCTTCCTAATAATGTTCCGGATTTAGGTAGAAAATGGCAAAATCTTGTCAAATCTTCAAGTCCATCATCTTATGCCAGAATCCCTTTATGTAGGCGAGAATTAGGCAGGTTGCTTGGCTTTGGACCAGACTTTAGGGTGGACGCCTCACACTTGGTTACATTTTTTTTTTTACAACACACTTGGTTACATTAGTGTGTAGTTTTCAGCCAGTTATTTTGGGCGGTCACTCTCTAGATTCACTTATGCGCCGTTGGAGGCCTTGGGCTTTTCTGCACATGTTGATGAGTATTCATAGACCGGAATGTCGTTGCTCGCCTCCTAATCTTGAATCAGTAGTATCAATTTCAACGTGTGCTCCTCCAACTAAAAGCAAATACAAGCCAATATATTTGGTCTATCTACTTCTCAATTTCTCACGTCCTTGATCTCCCATCAGTTGATATCTATTTTGACGGATCGTATGTAAAAATATTGTAAACTACCTATATATATTCTCTCTATTTCAAAATAAGTATTTCAACTTTATACTAACACCTATTTTAGGACGGAGGGAGTAATTAATAAAAGGGCTCACTGTCACCCCGTTGCTGCAAGGTCCGGCATCGACCTCCATGAGGCGCTAGAGCTGATAAATGAAACAACGTTCTAAACTATATAGTTCCTCCTCCGATGGTCATGACCTCCTGAGTAAGTCGAGCCATCAACCGGATGTTTCAGGAACTCGGTGCAGCCGTAGCATCGTGTGAAGTCAAGCCCTTTCCTACAGCCTTGTCTAGGTTCATGAAAGTCGTAATAATAACCACCTGCAGAATAAATAGTAAGAGGCTATTCAGTGCCAAAATATATAGCAACAAACTGGTGACTAGGGAACAAACACGCAACCAATAAATCATTTATCTGGATAGTAATATTCTGAAGATTTGGCAGGCTTACCTTCACATAATGGATCCAGGGGAACGCAACAGCGTACTTGCAGGATCTCTTGAATATCCACAGTCCTCTATCTCGGCGAAAAAGAGTTTCTTCTTATCCTTGCGCTTGGCGACGAGATTTAGGTGCGTAAAAATGCGGCTGCTCTCGTAAAAGATTCTAGAAAGCAATGTATTACACAACTCAAACTTCACGTGCAATTTTGGGCAGAGAGAGAGGAGAGAAAAAATAGATTTGTAAACATGTACCCAAGGTGCTAGAAATTATTGTGAAAAGGATGGTTGCAGTTATACACCAGTAAATACAGATGGATCGACCAAAACTCAACACAAGGAAATGACATTTCTATTGTGTACCGCTAGAAATTTGTAACTAACTTTTCAATGGAGTTGACAGCTAAGTCTTCTAATTGGATTAACAATAACTATTATCAATTTGTTTTTAGAGAAGGAGGATCGCCCCCGGCCTATGCATCTGGACGATATATGCAGCCATTTTATTAATTATTCACCAAAGACCTTACAAAGAAATACATTAGTAAGTCTGAAGCCACCGTCTAAGCGATAATTGTCGCTACTCCTATCCATCTGATAAAGGAATGCTGATAGTCCGGACCTAATATCACAGACGTTGCAGACAACCCTAACATCTAAGACCTGAGGCCCCAACCAAGCCACTTGCCGGGTATGGGGCACCCACCGGTCCGGCGCGCTCTCAGAGGCTACCGCCGCCAACTGCTACTGCTCCATCTTCAGAGCTGTACCGATGCATCATCCTTGCCTGGTCTAGCTGTCGTCAACGCCACCACGGCGCCCAATGGTACCACCACCCTACGCGCGAACTGCTGAGCACGTCGCGGTCGCCGCCGGTACACCTCAGCCCCATGCCGCCAAGTACCACCAGCCGACATAGCTTGAAGTCTCTGGAAGATCTGTCGTGCGTAGCACCTGCCGACCAGGCATGACAAAGCATAGCACCTGTCGGACAGGCATGACTTGACATCTTCACCGAAGCTCCGTGCAAGTTGAAGCCGCTCCACCTCCTGCCTCTAACCACCAACACTACTCCAGAACGACGCTCCCAAGAGAGAAACGCCACCATAGTGCCGTCACCGTCTGATCTGGAAGACCAGATCATAGGGTTTCCCTCGAAGTAGTACGAGTGGGTCGACATAAGTCACACAACGATGCCTTCATCAAGGTAACAACATAGAACGCCCCCATCGGCTCGGTTTTCATCGGTAATTATGTCTCCCCGACTCGCAGCCAGTACTGAATCACGGATCCGAAGATCCAAACACCCAGCCTCAGGCCGACCACCTCTGACGAAAGAGATGACCAACGCCGCCGGTCACATGGATCAGAACATATCTGACCGGATGTGTTGTCGCCCAGACCATCAATCCCTCCATGCCGCCGCTGCCGATCTGAAGGCAGTTTGAACGTCATCGCAACCTAGCTGGCCGCCGCCGCCGACGCCCGAAAAGGCCGCCCACAGCCCCCACGCCGCCGTCCGTGACTGGGCCGCCTGCCGTGCCTAGCTGCCGTCGTTCGAGGACGGGCCGGCCATCCACCACCTGCCGCAGCCATCCGCCGCGCCGCAGAATCCAGGTTGGCTGCGCCACCATGCACCTAGGGGTCCCGCCCCAACACAGAGACGCGTGAGAGAGGAGATCCCCGCCACCGCCGTCGGCCCCCGGGCTTAGCCCAGTGACGTCCCCCGGCTGCGGCGGAGGAAGAGGAGGAGGGAATGCTTGGCAGTGGCAGCTACTGGGATCCACCCGAGTTGCCCTAGGGAGAGGGCGATGCGAGAGGAGTTTGTCTCAATAATTAATCGATAGCCACTAAAGATTGCTAGAAGTGGAGTTGTTCTGTAATCTTCAAAATGGACATTAAAGTATTCTGAAACATGCAGTCTTTCAGGCTCATGGTACTAGCCACTGATCCTAATTCGGTATTTTCAGTACGAAAATCCGGGTTCAAGTCCTCGTGGGTGCCAACTTAGGTTTCTATTTATACTGTCAAAGAACTTTCTTCTAGGACTGCATAGTGGCAGGCAACACTACACTGACTTGTATACATTTTACAAGCAGAAACCAGTTGCAAATGGAAGATAGGAAAATGCCTATACCTTTTTCCTCTTGTTGAAACTCGCTAAAGCCAATTCTGATAAATAAATTTGCTTCTTAGTGGTCGCTCGCTTCATTATCTTTGCTTCCATTTCTTCTGCCGTAACATGCTTGCAACTACATTGAGGGAAACATATTATTTGAGCATTAAGCGACGAAATAAGGAATTTCTGATTTGCAGTACGTGAAAATATACGCCAGTGGATTAAGACCTCACTTCCTTGCTTAGAGTTTGAGTGAAAAAGGGAATGAAGTTCAAACAAAAGAGGTAGAAAAGCAAAAGCAAAATCAGCTCGTGAACAACCTTATTATTTAGCCTTTGTACACACACTCAACCACTGTGGAACCCTGGTAATTTCTAAAAAGTGAAAACATACTGCGTTGGCTGAAACAAATATTTATCTTGAGCTCATTTTAACTTGCTGCAGAGCTTTCATATTAGGCAACAATTTTGACAATAAGCTGCATTGTTCAATTCAACTAGGTCGCACTATTTGACTAGTGAGGAAGCTTTAAATATTGCTCAGGTATGTAGCTTCTGACTGCCATTAACTTCAAAGTGAAGAGGAAATTGATTAATTGAACATGGATAGAGTTTGACATGGACCAAAATCAAATAAGTAGGAGTATGCACGAATAATCTCGGAGTGGCAGGGCGAGGCCATACCGTATTTCCTCAACTTGCGTGGAGTTGTCGGTCATGTACTCGCAGTTCTCATCCATGTAGAGGCTGCCGTGTTCATGGATGTAATTCCTCATAACGACGTCGGCCCGAGTAGCTGCCTTGTAGAACCGTGTTCCAGCGTCGTCGCCCTCCTTGTCCTCCAGCTCGGCCATCTCCTCCGGCGAGATCGGGTCCCCAATGTCGTCGGCGGTGGCCACCAGAGTGCGGTACTTGCCGGACGGATTATCCTCCGACGGGATCACGACAGGGGACGGCCAAGGACGGTTGAGCACGGCGCGCACCGGCGACGGAGCGTCGCTGAAGGGGACAGGCTCCTTGTCCTTCTCCTCCCCAACCAAGGAGTGTCGATCTTCCATACTATCCATGTCGTCGTCGAAAGCTTCAGAGAAAGCCGGCGAAAGGTTAAGAAAATCGGCGGCGGACGAAAGGAGGTGGGGATGGAAATAAATCCGTGGTTGATGTCGGTGGAGGACGACGGGTTGGTGGCTTGGTGCTGGCCCCGACTGCTCTCCCATTGTTCCGCCCAGCAGTCGGAGTCGGGATCCGATAGAGGATTGGTTTGCCTCGTGTGGAATTGGGGATTTTGGAGGCGGTGCTGTGGAGTAGAGCTTGCCATACCTTGGGCCGGGCTAAAAAAAACCGACGCTAAAAATCCAGGTCCAAGTCTGGTTTGATTCGACCGTCGGGTTTAATTTTTGGTTCAAGATGTAGGCGTAAAATCCATCTTTGTAAGATCCGAGCCCTGCCCGGTCCGACCATCGGGCTCAAAATGTAGGCCCGAGCCGGATCCGTGGGCAAGGTCGAACCTGACTGGGTCGGGCTTTTTCGGGCCGGGCTGCCTATGACCAGGACTAGACCTGGGTATGGGCAGCTTGACCCCGACGACCCAACCCAACCTGGTCCAAAAATCTCGGGTCGGGCCCGACCTGATCGTGCTATCGGGTTGGGTTTGGGTTTGGAAAGCTAGCCCGACGGCCAGATCTGGCCGGGCCTAGGCTTGCAAAAAAACTATTTTTTAGCCGTGGTCAGGCCGGACTTTGTCAGGCTCGGGCCCGACTTATTAGGCCTGACGGTCGGGCCGGTCAGGTTCGGACCTAAGTTTTTTAGTTTGGATTTTCTCAAGTCCGATCCGAAACCTGACGGTCGGATCGGTCAGGCTCGGGCCTAAGTTTTAGTATGGGTTTTCTCAAGTCCGGTCCGAAACACGACCCGGTTCGGGATATGTCTAGGTTTAATGTTGATATTGATGTCTATGTCTATGCGGATGTGTTGGGCGTAAGAACAGATCCCACAAACTAAACCATCCGTTATTATTATTTTTGAATCTTGCATACTTCGAAGCGATCCATCTATATCTAGTTAATCCTCTCTTCTGTTATAGGGACATGAAAAAATAAATAACTATTGGCGGTAGGTAACTTTCAGCTTTCGCCACTGTATTCCGGCTGCTGCGAGCGAGCTGCCACACCTCGCTGTCACACGCGAGCTGTCGCCCGCCGCAGCACGTACGTGAGCTCCCGCTATCCCCGGCCGCTCCCGCTCCCGCTGCTCTCGCTGGCCCCGGCTGTGAGCTGCTCCCGCTAGCCCCAGCGGCACGTGGGCGGCGTGGGTGACGGCGCCCGTGGGCCGGCGGTGAGTGATGGAGCTATGAGCTCCCTGCCCATGGCGTCAAGCAGAAGCTCGATCGGGACAAAGGTTCCGATTGTAATCTTTGTATTGAGTTTAGGAGGCTTTATGCCGTTTTGCCAACAATTTAACGGTATATGTACTGGTCTCACATATATCATACACGAAAATTTCTTCAATTTTTTTTTATGGTATCCTGTAAACCGGTTTTTACGGGATGGCATATACTGGATCTTCCTAGAGATGTTCGAAGCAACTAGGTCAAATATCCTATGTCTTTTTTTTCTTTTTCCGCTGTTTTAGAGAAGAGAGACCTCCGATGTTGCTGAAACCAAGCGATACTGGGTTGGCCTGGGTTCCTATGTTGTACCGACTTTTTTCCTCCTCCTTCCATTTCTTAATTGTTATTTTTGTTGTTATTTTGATCACTTTTACCTTTTGATTTGTTCCTGGTTTTATTTTCCTCTCAGATTTTATGTTTCCTTTTTTTCCTTTTTGGTTAGAATACATGATTTTTATAATTACATGGACATTTTAATTAAGAAAACATTTTTTGTAAACTGCATGAACACTTCTTAAAATTGCCCAATTTTTTTGTAAAATACATGAACACACTTATTAATTATATAAATATATATTTTAAAATGTGTGACCACTATTTTGAAATGGCATGCACATTTTTTAAATACAAAAATGATTTATTTTATTACATAAATATTTTTTTCAAAATGTATTTATGGAATTTTAAAAATAGATATGAAAAAAAACAAATAAGTTTCTTTTTTAGAATAATTTTCCAGGTTTTATTGATCAGGGTTTTACAACATGGGGATATAGAAAGGTCATGGGGCTGACCCAACCGATCATGACGTCTTACCCTACAAAATGAAAAAACTTGGCAAGATTATGAGGTTCAACATTTGAGGCTCGACCCTCGAAAATGACACTGCGGTCAAAGCTTGACAATGTGATGATCTCCCTTATAAGGGGCCCATAGCATTCTCCTGGACCACATGAAATATTAGTAAGTTGCTCCACAGAATCGGAAGTGATAATGTCATTCTGTAGTGCTAAATCCACTACCAATGCAAAGGCCTCATGGCACCCAATTATTTCGAGGGAAATTGAGTTTGTTACACCTGATAAAACCATGGAAGAAGACCCCAATAACATGTGCTTTGAACTATGCACACTGCCACGTGCACGCAACGCCAACAAGTCCACACCTCATTATATCATAATCCACCTTGATCTGCACATATCCCGCTAGGAGAGGATCCATAATGTGAAAAGGAGTTGGTCTTGGGTGATTTTACTGGGTGTTACCAACTTCTTCGAGCTCGCTAATAAATATGTTGATGAAGAGATGGGTAGATAAGGGCTTTGGGAAACCACTTGTCAACTAAGGGGTGGACCCCGATAGAAGTTCGATATCATCACTAAAAATAGGGATAAGAAAAGAACAAAAAAAAATCTACCACCATCGCCGGCGGTTGCACCCCCGCTTGCTCTCTAGTAAGACTGGTTGGATAACCCCCCCAAGTGTAAGGGTTAAGTAACCTCACAATAAAGTGTTCCTCTTAGTTTGAGAACTAAGTTTTATCAAACCAATAGGAGTTCTTCCAGCAAACAAAGTCACGGGTATCTGCACAATAACACAACACACTCTCGCCCTCAAAGTTTCAAGAAGGTTGTCAACCTTATTGTCCTGCTAGTAACAAGGTTAAGTTGAACGTATGGTAGGAATTGATAGATAGATGAAATAAAATAAACGGTACAACAAAGAATAAATTTTTTGTAGATGTTTTTAGTAATAGAAATTAGGCCCCCGGATCCATAGGCTCACTAATGGCATCTCTTGAAGCTGATAAGTCTAGCGCAAAAATTAAAGTTGGACAACAATTAAATTTGCAATATTTACACTTATGACTATGATCATTCATGGTATAATCTTGTATAGCCATTATGTTTTTGATATGTAGACTATTATCCAACTGCATTGACAACTAATACTCCATCCCAAGACAACTATCCAACAGCATCTCGAAGTAATAAGGTTCATGACAAACAGAATATTGCAATAAGCATGATCACATAATGTAAACAATAAAACTATCATCTAAGTGTGATACATAAACCATCATTTTATCCATAGTGTCAATGATATAATATGTGTCCATCCTTTATTGTAAGTGCAACCAAATTCAACGCAAGATTCGACCCACTACTATGCATCACTTCCTGTGAAGAACTACATATCAATCTTGGCTAGAGATGGCAAATAGACCAGAAAGCATACATAGCTACTTAATTATACAGTAGAGAAACTTCAAAAGATCCAATATAATTCAATGAACAATCTTATCATAAAGTGATAATTCATCATGTATCCCAACAAACATGACCACCGATTACATCATATGGATCCCAATCTTGTGAGGCAGCTCACGTGAACTTTGTATCGAACCACAAGGGAGAGAGGTTACCATCTAGATATTGATACGGACCCTAAGGTCCTAAGGAAACTACTCACAGATGACCATAGAGCTAGCAAGTTTGATGAAGATGGCTCCGATGATAGATACCCCCTCCAACATGTTGCCGGAATAAGCCTCCAGATTGGAACTCTTTGGCACAAAAACTTGCAGTGCTGAAAAAAAACAGAGAAAAATGGTACCGAGGGTTTCTTGATTTATGGGATTTATAGGCGAAATAATGGGCGTAAGGCGGTGACCAGGAGGGCCACACGGCCATGCCACATGGGTAGACCCCTATCTGCGCCACTAGGTTGTGTGGGGGCCCTTAGGTGCCCCCCGGCCGGTCCCAACACTTTCTAGAATCCTCGGTCTTGGAAAAAAATTATATTGAATCCCCACGTTTTTTGGTCCTCTTTAGATAAGGATTTTCTGAAAAGTCAAAGACATGTAGTAAATATGAACTGGCTCTCGGCTCTGAATTAATATGTAGTCCATAAAAACAATAAAATTGCTATAAAGGTATTCAAAAGTGATATTATAATATCATGAAACAACAAAAATAGATACAATTGAGACGTATCATCCCCGGAGGACCATCATGCTTCGTTGAGTGCAATATAGGAGAGTCAGGAGGAAGACGAGCCAAGCACCAGCGTGGGATCGAGGTTGGGCATGGTTCTGAAGAGGCACTCCTAGCAGCCCTTCCGAGTGGGGTTTGCTGAGCATGCTTCTCAGCTCACCCAGTTGAAGATTTCCATGGGTTCCATCGGAAGTTGATCGGGCTTCATCGTCTCATGATCCATTAGGGTAGCGACGTGAATGATGCGGAGCACCAAAAAGTATAGCTCAATGGCCTCCCACCGCTCCCACTCGCGGATCTTCACCTCCACCGGCATGAAAAGGGAAGGACGGAATTGGGAATACTTTTGACCCTCCATGAGCTCCTTCCATGCTGCGGCCCAATCTCGGAAGGCGTTGACGACCCACAAGTATAGGAGATCTATCGTAGTCCTTTCGATAAGTAAGAGTGTCGAACCCAATGAGGAGCATAAGGAAATGACAAGCAGTTTTCAAGCATTGAAATTATTGGTAACAGGTAGTTTTGTGATAAGATCATTCGTAACGAGTAACAAGTAACAAGTGTGTCAAAGGTGCAGCAAGGTAGCCCAATCCCTTTTGTAGAAAAGGGCAGGCGTGGACAAACTCTTATATAAAGTGAAGCGCTCCCAAGGACACATGGTAATTTATGTTAAGCTAGTTTTCATCATGCTCATTTGATTCGCATTCGTTACTTCGATAATTTGATATGTGGGTGGACCGGTGCTTGGGTGCTCCCATTACTTGGACAAACCTCCCACTTATTATTAACCTCTCTCGCAAGCATCCACAACTACGAAAGAAGTATTAAGATAAATCTAACCATAGAATGAAACATATGGATCCAAATCATCCCCTTACGAACCAACGCATAAACAAGGGTTTAACCTTCTGTCACTCTAGCAACCCATCATCTACTTATTACTTCCCAATGCCTTCCCCTATGACTAAATAATGGTGAAGTGTTATGTAGTCGACGTTCACATAACACCACTAGAGGAAAGACAACATACATCTCATCAAAATATCGAACGAATACCAAATTCACATGATTACTTATAACAAGACTTATCCCATGTCCTCGGGAACAAACGTAACTACTCACAAAGCATGTTCATGTTCATAATCAGAGGAGTATTAATTATCATGAAGGATCTGAACATATGATCTTCCACCAATTAAACCAACTAGCATCAACTAGAAGGAGAAATCAACACTACTAGCAACCCACAAGTACCAATCTAAGGTTTGAGATAGAGATCGGATACAAGAGATGAACTAGGGTTTGGAGAGGAGATGATGTTGGTGAAGATGTTGATGGAGATTGACTCCCTCTCGATGATAGGATCGTTGGTGATGACGATGGCTTCGATTTCCCCCTCTGGGAAGGAAGTTTCCCCGGCAGAACAGCTCCGTTGGAGCTCTAGATTGGTTCTACCCAAGTTCCGCCTTCAGACGGTGGCACTTCGTCCCGAAAGCTCTCTTATGATTTTTTTCCATGTCAAAACCATTCATATAGCAGAAGATGGGCACCGGAGACCTGCCAAGGGGCCCACAAGCCACCTAGGCGCGGCCAGGGAGTGGCCGCACCTGGCAGGCTTGTGACCTTCTGGTGGGTCCCCTCTAGTATTTGTTTCGCCCAATATTTTTTATATATTCCAAAACAATTCTCCTTAACTTTTTAGGACTTTTGGAGTTGTGCAGAAGAGGTCTCTCGGATTTTCTCCTTTTCCAGTCCAGAATTCCAGTTGCCGACATTCTCCCTCTTCATGTAAACCTTGTAAAATAAGAGAGAAAAGGCATAAGTATTGTACCATAACGTGTAATAACAGCCCATAATGCAATAAATATCAATATGAAAGCATGATGCAAAATAGACGTATCAACTCCCCAAAGCTTAGACCTCGCTTGTCCTCAAACGAAAGCTGAGATCGATAAATATGTCCACAAGTTTAGAGATAGAGGTGTCGATAAAACGAAATATGGACATGAGGGCATCATGATCATCTTTAGAACAGCAATACTTATTGATATATAATTTCTTATACTGGAGTAACAATTCATTCACAGGGTAAAGTATGAACCAAGAACTCTATTGATAACCAGCAAACTATGCTCTCAGTCATTGAAGCAATTTGCAATTTATCATAACATCATAAAGAGTCAATATAAGAGTTTGTAAAGCAAATCCACATACTCAATCATCTTTTAGTCTTCCATAATTGCTAACACTCACGCGGTACTCATGAGGTCGAAGCTTCAATTGAACACACAGAAAGATAGGGGCTTATAGTTTTGCCTCCCAACTACTCACCTCAAGGGTGATGTCAACAATAATAACTCATGATCACCCACATTCGAGTGGATATATGTGTTTAGATCATTCCCCAACACATAATTCTTGCCAAGCGAAAGGGCAAAATATAGGAAGTGGTGAAGATCACCATGACTCTTGCATAAAGGTAAGTACTTAAGAAGTAAAAGTAACAGATAAGCCCTTCGCAGAGGGAAGGAGAGGTTGTCATGCGCTTTTTGTTTTTGGATGTGCAAACCCTTAATGCAATGGAACGCCGCATTGTATTGCCCTTTGTGATAGCAACCTTTATTATGCAGTCCATCACTTTTATTTCTTTACCATCACAAGTTCGCACAACGCTTGTTTTCCCTTACAATAAAATATCATACATATTTAGGAGCAATTCTTATTGCTTTTTGCACCGATAACAACTTACTTGAAGGATCTTACTCAATCCATTAGTATGTATGGTGAACTCTCATGGCAAAACTGGGTTGAGGGTGTTTGGATGCACAAGTAGTAACTCTACTTGGTGCGGAAGTTTGGCTAGTATGAGGTGGAAGCAAACACTACATGTTGGAGGATCTATAACAATATAACTTCTATTCGGAAATAAGCAAACACTCATTATGTTGTCTTCCTTGTCCAACATCAACTTCTTAGCATATAATATTTTAATGAGTGCTTACAATCATAAAAGATGTCCAAGATAATATATTTATATGCGAACCTCTCTTTCTTTATTACTTCCTTTTTAATAGTACCAATGACCAATCGCTATGTGAAGTCATCACTCCCCATAAGATCATCATATATACTCTTTGCTTTTATACTATTCTCCTTTTATTTCTTATTTATTTTTCTCAAGGTCATAGCCACAAGCAAAGCCCTCACATCAAAATTACTTTTTATTATATAACTCTCGGACTCGCTTACATAAGGGGAACAAAAAGCAAAAAGTAAAGATAGATCATACTAAAAACTTTATTCTACTAGATGAAGACAAAACCAAAAGGATCAAACTAGGAAAATGAGAAAAGTAAAAGATGTGAAGGTGATACGATACCGAGGCACCTCCCCCAAGCTTGGCACAAGCCAAGGGGAGTGTCCATACCCATGTGTTTAGATGTCCTTCTTCAGAGGTGATGATGATGGAGAAGGATTTTCAAGCTTGTTCAGTTTCCTCTTAAGCATAAAATTATGTTCTCTCAGATCCTCAACTTCTTGCTCGAGCTTCAATATCCTTTGACATAATTCTTGCTTGCTCTCCTGCAGAAAACGAGAAGGGATAAATTGAACCTTGGGTTTTCTCCTTGTGTTTGGGAGGCTTGATTTCCTGAACTCCATGTGCATATCTCCTGGTTGAGGCAAAGGGATCTCTTCTTCATCCGAGCTTTCTTACTCATACTTGCCTTCTTGTTCCTCCTCCGAGAATGATCCATAAGGATCTAGGTCCCCATAGAACTTGGGGTTGGCAAGATAATGCGATATATAGCTCTCCCCATCGGACTCTTGGGGCGACATCTTGCTCTAAATCTGCTGCAGAAACATCTCAAAACAAGAGGTATTGTCGTGATACGAAAGTCCAAGCCTTCGGGGGATTATATAATGAATTTTTACCGACCCAAAGGAGTATACCACAAGAAAATGGAGTTCCGATGGTGCACGGGGTGGCCACAAGCCACAGGGGAGTGGCTAGAGGGGTGGCCCCACCCTACAGGCTTGTCACCTCCTCGTGCACCTTTCGGACTACTTTAAATTTTCCTAATTTATTAAATATTCCAAAACTGAGAAAAATTGCTATTGGGAAAGTTTTGGAGTCAGTTTACTTATCATACCACATACCTATTCCTTTTCGGAGTCTAGAACGTTCCGGTAGGTCTCCCCAATGTACTCCTCCGGAGTTATGGTATTGATAATATTGGTTTCAAAATTTATGGGAGTACCTGAGATATAATGTTTGATTCTTTGCCCATTTACCACCTTCGGATTTGTGCCTTCGGCATTGTTGATCTTGATAGCACCGGAACGATATACTTCCTCGACAATGTAAGGCCCTTCCCATTTAGAGAGAAGTTTTCCTACAAGAAATCTTAATCGAGAATTGTATAGAAAGACATGGTCACCTACATTAAATTCACGCTTTTGTATCCTTTTATCATACCATCTCTTAACTTTTTTTAAACAACTTGGCATTCCCATAGACCTGGGTTCTCCATTCATCAAGAGCTAATGTCAAATCACCTCTTCTCACCAGCAAGTTTGAAATCATAATTGAGCTCTTTGATTGCCCAATAAGCTTTATGCTCTAGTTCTAGAGGTAAGTGACATGCTTTACCATAAACCATTTTATACGGAGACATGCCCATATGGTTTTTGTAAGCAGTTCTATAAGCCCATAATACATCATCAAATTTCTTAGACCAATTCTTTCTAGATCTATTAACAGTCTTTTCCAAGATCAATCTAATTTCTCTATTTCTTAATTCTACTTGACCTCTAGACTGAGGATGATAACGGGATGCAATTCTATGATTAACGTCATACTTAGCAAGCAATTTACGGAAAGCACCATGAATAAAGTGTGAACCACATCGGTCATTAAATATCTATGGAATCCAAATCTAGGGAAAATAACTTCTTTCAGCATTTTAATAGAGGTGTTATGATTAACACTACTAGTTGGAATAGCTTCTACCCACTTAGTAACATAATCAACAACAACTAGAATATGAGTATACCCGTTGGACTTTGGAAAAGGTCCCATATAATCAAAATCCCAAACATCAAATGGTTCAATAACAAGAGAGTAATTCATAGGCATTTCCTGACGTCTACTAATATTGCCAATTCTTTGAAATTCATCACAAGACAAGACAAACTTACGAGCATCCTTGAAGAGAGTAGGCCAATAAAACCGGATTGTAATACCTTGTGTGCAGTTCTATCTCCAGTGTGGTGTCCTCCATAGGCCTCGGAATGAAACTTGTGTAGAATTTGTTCCCTTTCAGGCTCATGTACACAACGTCTAATAACACCATCTATCCCTTCTTTATAAAGGTGTGGATCATCCCAAAAGTAATTTCTTAACTCATGGAAGAACTTTTTCTTTTTTGGTATGTGAAACTAGGTGGTATAAATTTAGCAACAATGTAATTAGCATAATCAGCATACCATGGAGCATTACGCGGAGCATTTATAACAACTAATTGTTCATCGGGAAAGTTGTCATCAATAGGTAGTGGGTCATCAAGAACATTCTCTAACCTAGACAAGTTATCTGCTACGGGGTTCTCAACACCCTTTCTATCAATAATATGCAAATCAAATTCTTGTAGCAGAAGAACCCATCTAATAAGTCTTGGTTTAGCATATTTCTTTTCCATAAGATATTTAATAGCAACATGATCAGTGTGAACAGTTACACTGGAATCAACAATATAAGGTCTAAACTTGTCACAAGCAAACACAACTGCTAAAAAATCATTTTCGATGGTAGCATAGTTTCTTTGAGCATTGTCTAGAGTTTTACTATCATAATGGATAAAATTTAATTTCTTATCAACTCTTCGTCCTGGAATGCCAACAAAAACAACAGGCATGCCAACAATAGGTCTATGTTTATCTTTAGCATCAGGTCTAGCAATTCTAGCAGCTTCATCACAGAAATGAATAACATGCCCATCAATATTATCAACCAAGAGATCTTTAACCATAGCAATAATAGGTTCAACTTTAATTTTTTTTAGGAGGTGTAGGTGTTCTAACATAGCTCTTACGAACCATAGTTCAAGCTTTAGCATGTTCCTTTATTCTAACAAGAAAAGGTGGTTTCTCAATATAAGCAGAAGGAATAACAGGACCAACATCATAAGTAATAGTTTCTTCTTTGACTTTAATAGGTTCAACTACTTTCACATAATGGGAGGATGATATTTAAACCACTTCTCCTTAGGGAGGTCAACATGACTAGCAAAAGATTCACGGAAAGAAGCTACTATCTCAGGGTCAAGTCCATATTTAGTGCTAAATTCACGGAAAGCATCGGTGTCTACAAAGGATTTAACACAATCAAACTTAAGGTTTATACCTGAGTCCTTACCTTTGTCGAGTTCCCAATGTTCAAAGTTGTGTTTAATTCTCTCCAATAAATCCCATTTGAAGTCAATATCTTTCTTCATAAAGGAACCAATACAAGAAGTATCGATCATGGATTGATCATTACGATAAAGCCGAGCATAAAAATTCTGAATAATAATTTCTCTCGAGAGCTCATGATTGGGGCATGAATATAACATTGAATTAATCCTCCCCCAAGCTTGAGAATACCTTCTCCTTCACGAGGCCAAAAATTATAGATATAATTCCGATCACGAGGAACTAGATGCATAGGATAAAACTTCTGAAGAAATTCCATTTTCAATCGATTGTAGCTCCATGATCCAATATCATCACATAGCATATACCATGTCAATGCCTTCTCCTTCAAAGATAAAGGAAATACCTTCTTCTTGACGTGATCCTCGGGCAGACCTGCAAGCTTAAATAATCCACAAATTTCATCCACATAGATTAGATGCAATTCACAATGTAGTGTTCCATCTCCTGCATACGGATTAGCCAGCAGTTTTTCTATCATACCCGAAGGAATTTCATATCAAATATTTTCAGTAGGTTCAGTTGGTTGAGGAGAAACTCTTTGTGCTTCCGGTCGAGGTGAAGATACCCCGAACAAGCCCCTCAAAGGATTACTTTCCATGGTAACAAGTGACAGTAAATTTCAGCACACTATATAAATTTTTCCTTATCAGATTCCACTTACCAAAGGCGCTTCACTCCCCGGCAACGGCACCAGAAAAGATTCTTGATGACCCACAGGTATAGGAGATCTATTGTAGTCCTTTCGATAAGTAAGAGTGTCCAACCCAATGAGGAGCAGAAGGAAATGACAAACGGTTTTCAGTAAGGTGTTCTCTGCAAGCACTGAAATTATCGGTAACAGGTAGTTTTGTGATAAGATGATTAGTAACGAGTAACAAGTAACAAGTGTGGAAAAGGTGCAGCAAGGTAGCTCAATCCCTTTTGTAGCAAAGGACGGTCCTGGAAAACTCTTCTATAAAGTGAAGCGCTCCCGAGGACACATGGGAATTTCTGTCAAGCTAGTTTTCATCATGCTCATTTGATTCGCGTTCGTTACTTTGATAATTTGATATGTGGGTGGACCGGTGCTTGGGTTCTGCCCTTACTTGTAAAAACCTCCCACTTATGATTAACCTCGCTTGCAAGCATCCGCAACTACGAAAGAAGGATTAAGATAAATCTAACCATAGCATGAAATATATGGATCCAAATCAGCCCCATATGAAGCAACGCATAAACTAGGGTTTAAGCTTCTGTCACTCTAGCAACCCATCATCTACTTATTACTTCCCAATGCCTTCCCCTAGGCCCAAATAATGGTGAAGTGTTATGTAGTCGACGTTCACATAACACCACTAGAGGAGAGACAACGTACATCTCATCAAAATATCGAACGCATACCAAATTCACATGATTACTTATAACAAGACTTATCCCATGTCCTCAGGAACAAACGTAACTACTCACAAAGCATGTTCATGTTCATAATCAGAGGAGTATTAATTATCATGAAGGATCTCAACATATGAGCTTCCACCAAGTAAACCAACTAGCATCACTACAAGTAGTAATCAACACTACTAGCAACCCACACATACCAATCTGAGCTTTGAGATAGAGATCAGATACAAGAGATGAACTAGGGTTTGGAGAGGAGATGGTGTTGGTGAAGATGTTGATGGATATTGACCCCTTCTTGATGAGAGAATTGTTGGTGATGATGATGGCTTCGATTTCCCCCTCCGGGAGGGAAGTTTCCCCGGCAGAACAGCTCCACCGGAGCTCTAGATTGGTTCTGCCCAAAGTTCCGCCTCGAGACGACAGCGCTTCGTCCCGAAATCTCTCTTATGATTTTTTTTTCTAGGTCAAAACCCTTCATATAGCAAAATATGGGCACCGGAGACCTACCAGGGGCCCCATAAGCCACCTAGGCGCGGCCAGGGGGTGGCCGCACCTGGCAGGCTTGTGACCTCCTGGTGGGTCCCCTCTAGTATTTGTTTCGCCCAATATTTTTTATATATTCCAAAACAATTCTCCGTAACTTTTCAGAACTTTTGGAGTTGTGCAGAATAGGTCTCTCAGATTTACTCCTTTTCTAGTCCAAAATTCCAACTCCCGACATTCTCCCTCTTCATGTAAACCTTGTAAAATAAGAGAGAAAAGGCATAACTATTGTACCATAACGTTTAATAACAGCCCATAATGCAATAAATATCAATATAAAAGCATGATGCAAAATGGACGCATCAGGCGTTAGAGAGATGCTCCGCCCTCATGCACCATTGTCGCTGTAGGGCTCTTCCTCGCCACCACGAAGCGATCTAACGGGCACATGGAGGCACCACTGACACCTCATAGAGATCCACGTGGATCCGAAAAGGCACAATCACACCCACGGGTAGTGTCGGTCGAGCTAGGGCGATCATCTCCTCGTATGGTGTGGGGGAGTGGAGGAAATGATTGGGGAAGGAAAGACATAATACAAGTGTCATGACAGCGGAGGGGCTCCATGGTAAGGGAGAAGATGAGATAAAGTGCAAGGAAGGGGAAGTGCATAGAGCGATGCCACCCCCTTCATGCTCCTCTCTTATATAGGCAGAAAGGATGCTCGCAACAGCCTGGTGGCTAATCGCGGGTCTCGACTGCCTGAGTCGTACCACCAGGTGTCGGGATGGCGCATCATCCCCCTCCACCCAGACACACACAAAGGAAAAAGCATAAGACATGTTTTTGTGAGAAGAATAACATTGCTTCTAAATGGCCCACAAGTGCATAATGTTTAGTTATACCCTTTTCGAAGTAAGAGTATCGATCCCACAAGGAGCATTGGATGGACTTTGTCTATTGTAGTGGTTTATAATATTGTGCAGGTGAGTTACTTGCAATCCAAAGCAAAGTGGAAACGGAAGTTTGAAATATTGCAAGGTTGTTGTGAACACGGTAATAAAATGCAAGAGTGGAATAAAAGGGCACAAGACGTGAAATAACGGTTATTGGAATCAGTAGGGCTAAGCGTTCTATGGGAGTCTGACTTACCCACTAGTATGTATGTAATGTCACCTATGCCAAAGAATAAGTCAAAGTTGGATTGTAAGCCACTTATTATGTTTGTATAAGTGGGCGAAGCTAAGTATAAATATGTTCATACATGCCACATACTGTTCTATACACCACTATAGTTCATTCCCCCAGTTAGAATGGTAATTAAGGTTTGCCCATAGACACAACTAAAGTGGTATCTGTTTATCCCGTATTGCAATAGCAAGGGGGGAAGGGAAGTAAGCACTATTACGACCGACCTCCGCAACCCACCAGCACGCAATAGTAAAGATCTTTCGCCCGGAAGAGGCGTATGTTGGATGGCCGACTTCACCCACCGTCGGGAAATCCTTAACATAAATATATAAAGAGGATTTCAAATCATATCAAAATTGAATCCCAAACATACTGGGGTTCCTCCATGTCCCGATAACTAGGGAGATTACTTGTGCATCAGACCATAAGCATCGCAGAATAAATCATGGGATTCATGGATGAAGTGTCAAAGTAATACACAAATGGATGTACATGGACTAATATATATTACAAAGAGATGGAGATAAAATGGTGATGACATTTATGGTTCATGATGATGCCTCCTCTATGTGGTGATGCGACGACGGAGTCCCTTAGCCAACCCCCTCCCCTCCAAAATCTTTCGAGGGGCTATGGTTCTTCATACCGCATGAGTTTCTCGTGGTTCTCAGTGTCGAAACTCTGATTTGATTGCGCGAGGTGAAATAGTTGACCAATCGACATTGACAGCGCACGGTACAACCAATGGTAGCAGTGCCTATGCTCATAGCATACGCCGACGAGTGCTCTGGACTACTCCACGAGGCACTTTTCTTCTCCGCTTTACTTATTGTTTTAAGGAAATAATAAATCACATTACCTGGCATGATTTTATCACCATCATTTTACGATATTTCCTTAAGACTCTCAAATGGTTCTGCAAATAACAACTTGCGAAAACTAATATAAAAGGTGGGCTAACGTGGTAAAATCTAAAGAGTCCTAGCACTAGGGAACACAATAACAGGTGAGATTAACTCAAAAATTAGACTTGTCATTTCTGCGAGAACCACCGATGTGATTCCGTGAAAAGCACAATCTGTGATTCCACGAGAAGCACAATTATGCTTCTCAAAAAGGAAAAAAGCACATATGTGCTTCCTAAAAAAACTAAAAGCACAACCTATGTTTCCGAAAAAATGAAAAAGTAATTGTGCTTTCGTGTTCAGTTTTTTTCTCCTTTTGACTTTCTGATTTTTTTATATTTTCGTGGTTTTTGTTTAATTAAAACCAATTAACATGGGTTCTATTTTTAAAGATCACGGCGCAAGAAATCTAATTGTGAAAACAAGCGAGATGTGGACACACGGTTCAAGACATAATCCGTTTTAAGAAAACGAATCTAAAAAAACACCTACATTGCGACAATTGGTGGACATGCATTGTGTCACTTGTCAGCACTTCTTCGATAAGGAGTGAACTTTATAAGGGGTACCCCTTAATTAGTGATTTGATAATATCCGACTATTTCTCATCCTATTGCAAGACAGAGCGCTTTAATTGATCATCCCAATTTAGAATCCAGTTGGAGCTATTTTCTGGGCATTTTTTCTTCTGTGTGTTCCAGGTTGGATTTTTTATTTTTCTTATGTTTATATGTGTTTCTTTGAGCGGTTTTCTAGGTTTTCCCTTTTTCCGTTTTACTTCGTTTCCTTTTTTTACTGGTATGGTGTAAATACCATATTACACTTTTTTTGAAATAAACATCACGCTTTATTAATTAGAAATAATAGTTACATCGTCAATAAGAAAAGATACAATAACCACCATGGGCTCCTCAAACCAATCTCTAGTCACAGAAGATTTCGCTAGTCTAGCAAGTTCATGATCAACTTTATTAGCATCCCTATTACAATGTTCAAACCTTGTAAATGGAAAATCGCATGCCATAAAATAGCAATCGTCAAAGATTGTCGTTGTTGCTCCCGCCGATTGTCCTCCATTCTTCATTGTGTCTACCATTTCCATATTGTCAGAGTTGATAATAAGCCGATTGCATCCCACCCTCCATGCAAGTAGTAAACCAAACCTAAGAGCCAGAGCTTCAGCTGTGAGTACGTCAACACACCAGTCCATCCTCCAGTTTCCTCCAGCAATGAACCTTACTTTCTCATCTTTGAGAATAGCCCCCGCCGTGCCCCTAAGCAGATCATGGTCAAAAGAAGCATCAGCATTCAGTTTAACAAAACCCAAAGGGGGCATGCTCCATCCCCCTATTTTACTTGTTGCCTTGGGGGAGTGGGCTTTAACATAGTTAGCCGTTATAGCTCGAGCCTCCATCGAGGTTTGTTGTGTCTCTTGAATCTTTCCTTCGTGAACCAGTTTACGTCTATCCCACCATAAAAACCAGGCCGTTATAGCTATCAATTCACGAGAGTTCTGGAGACCCAATACAGATAATTCTTGATCTGGCATAAGTAGTAAAAATTCAAGAACCGTCTCTCCCGCTCGATCGACGACACAAGCTCTCTTAATTATCTCATGCAGTCCTAACTTTTCCCAGTAATTCTTGATCTGGCATAAGTAGTAAAAATTCAAGAACTGTCTCTCCCGCTCGATCGACGACACTGGCTCTCTTAATTATCTCATGCAGACCTAACTTTTCCCAAACCTCCTTTGCCTTCTGACATAGGAAGAGGACATGTTTTGTGTCTTCTTGTCCATTTGAGCATGATGGGCATATGGTCGAAACTTTCATATGTCTATGAGCAAGCGTAACACGGCATGGGAGTGTTCCATGCAATGTACGCCAAATGAAAATATTAACCTTTGCCGGACAAGATAGTTTCCAAATTTTTCCCCAAATAGGATTAACTTCTATTCTACCCATACCATTTGTATATTGTAGTTTCCTCCCATATTGTTGGTTCCATTCCTCCAAATAAGCCGATCGTACAGTGAATAAGCCATTCTTTGTGTAATTCCATGCAATGAAATCCGACATATTATCCATCGGGAGGAGAATCACAAGCACCCTTTGAGCATCAATTGGCCATAACGTTTGCCTCACCAAATCTTCATCCCAAGCATCCATGACTGGATCAATAAGGTCAGAGACCTTTGACAAGAGTTGTCCTCTTCTAGGAGTAAGAATTTTCCTATTAGCACAATTTGGGATCCATGCATCTTTCCAAATATCAATATTTTGCCCATTTCCAACTCGCTAGATACAACCATTCTTTAAAGGGTTAATTCCTACCATAATGCTTTGCCAGGTAAAAGATGAACCCTTCTTTTGGTTTGCATTCATTAAATCTCCATCTGGGAAATATTTAGCTCTTAAAATTATAGCACATAAAGACTCTGAATTATCAAGCAGACGCCACGCTTGCTTGGCAAGCATAGCCAGATTGAAACAATGTATGTCGTGGAATCCCATGCCTCCTTGGTCTTTTGGGACGCACATCTTCCACCACGCCATCCAATGCATTCTCTTCTGGTTATCCTTGTCACCCCACCAAAATTGCGACATCGCGTCAATGATTCCTTTGCAAAAAAAATTGGGATAGCTTGTACAACAGATTTTAGCAGAATTTCCTTTCCTCCAGCCGATAACAATTTTTATTTCCATCCACTAATTCTTGTGATAATTCGATCAATTAGGAATTGGAAATAATCGCTTTTGTCCGTACCCACATTTGCTGGCAAGCCCAAATATTTATCATTGAGGGCTTCAGTCATAATATCCAGAGCTACACAAACTTGCGCCTTATCTTCCACTTTTGTATTGGGACTAAAGAAAATACTAGATTTTTCGACACTCGCCCTTTGCCCCGAGGTGCCACAGTAAAGATCCGACATTGATTTCAAGGCCTATGCATTCAAGACATTTGCGTTCATAAGGATCAACGAGTCATCGGCGAAGAGAAGATTTGAGATCGCCGGAGCATCTCTACAAACTTTAATTCTAGAGATCTTGCCATTCTCCTCCGCATTAGCTAAGAGAGCAGTCAACCCCTCCGTACATAATAAGAATAAATATGTCAAGAGAGGGTCTCCCTGCCTCAATCCTATGGTAGATTTGAAACTATCAGTCTTTTCATTATTAAATCTCCGGTATTCCATAAATGTTACACACTGCATGATTAAGTTTACCCACTTCTCTTGGAATCCCAGTTTCAGCACAATTTCCTTCAGAAAAGACCACTCCACTTGGTCATATGCTTTGTGCATATCTAGTTTAATGGCGCACACACCCTCCTTACCATTCCTCTTTTTCTTTATTGTATGGAAGCATTCGTATGCCACCAAAATATTATCTGTAATCATTCTTCGTGGTACAAATGCACTCTGAGTCGCGCTGATAACATCTGGTAGAATTGTCTTCAAGTGAGTCGCGGTCATTTTTGAGATAACCATGTACACCACATTGCACGAACTGATCGGTCTAAATTACCTTTTGTGGAGAACTAACCTTTGGGATCATTACAATTGCAGTGTCATTCCATCCATCAGGTATAGTACAAGTGTTCACCGCCTGGAGTACCTCTTCGATCAGATCATCACCCAACATAGACCAAAACCTCTTATAAAAAATAGCATGTAAGCCATCTGGACCTGGCGCCTTTAGATCTTCAATATCAAAAAGGGCATTCCGTACCTCTTCTGTCGTATAGGGGGCAGGGAGAGCATCATTCATTTCATCTGTCACTCTTCTTTTGACAAGGGATATAACCTCTGGGTTCGGTTAGGCAACTTTCGAGGTGAAGAGTTTAGAGAAATACCCCCTAATATGGTTCTTCATTTCCGTGTGTTGCACCCAAACCCCATTTTCATCAAGTAATTTTTTTATATGGTTTCTCTTCTTCCTAGCCATAGCCGCATTGTGGAAAAAAGAAGTGTTGCGGTCACCATGAAGTAGCCAGTTTGCACGACCCTGTTGTAGCCAGTAAATATATTCTTGCTCCAAAAGATTTTCAATAAGAAGAAGTATCTCCTTTTGTCGTGCTTGGGATTCCGCACTCATAGGACCTCCCCACAGCTTTTCTAACCCTTTTTAACTTTACTAATTCTTTTTTTCGGTCCTCTGAGTATATTGTGGTCCCAAGTATGCAAATCCGAGCACACCGCACGTATACGATCAACTAAAGATGGCATGATACCCCGCATCTTTGCTTTTTCCCATGTTGTATTTACAATTTCTACAACAGTCTCTTCTTTTAGCCATTGAGCTTCAAATTGTTTCAGTCAGTTCCTTGGATGGTTAAAAATACTACCATCAAAATATTATGTATCTAGAATGATAGGACGATGATCAGAATGTACATGTTCTTCGTTTATAATCGCCGGCCGAGGAAATTTATTTGCCCAATCCACATTACAAACCGCACGATCCAGCCTCTCCCTAATATCACCTCTTCTCCAAGTGAAAGGATCCCCAATACATCCCATGTCTTCCAGACCGCACTCTCCCAAGCAATTACGAAACTCTCTCATCATTGCATTTGGTCTCGCATTACCTCCCTCCTTTTCCGGAAAAAGTAGGATTTCATTAAAGTCTCCCAAGAACACCCACGGGTGATCGCCCTTTGAATGTAGATTTATAATATCATCCCAAGACAAGTTATGATCACTCCAATTCGGATGACCATAAAAACCCGTAAAATGCCACTTTACAACATCATCATTCATAAATAGAACATCAATAAAATTGGTCGAGACATAATTTAAAACAACTTTATTCATCTTGTGATAAAATAAAACGAGGCCACCAGCCCGACCATCACTCTCCACTATAAACATCGAATCAAAATTTAAGAAACGGGCGTAGCTCATCGGCTTTACATTTATTAAAATGCGACTCTGAAAGAAAAATTAAATCTGCCATGATTTGCCCCTGTAGGTCCAAGAGCTCGCGAACTGCCGTGGGGGAGAGCATTCCACGGCATTTCCAACCTATGATTTTCATTTGGCCCGGCGTACCTCCTCTTCGGAGACCGCCGATGCGCCATCATCTCCAACTGATTCCCTCCCCTGCTGCACGTTTGCCTCTTCTTTTCCTTCTGTCTCCTTTGCTACATGTATGGTGACCCCATCTCCATTCGTCCTTGTTTCTACCCTACCCGTATGCACTCGCTTAGCAGGAACATACATATCGCCATACAACATTTGCTCATAGCTATCCAAAGCTTTTTCAAATGAGAAATCTAAGCTACTGCCTATTGGTGGAGCTTCAAAAGAATTTCTTCTCTTTTTACCTAAACTCTTCTTGCGCGCCTCCTCTAAAAACTCCACTCTCTCCTCCTTTTTATTTTTTCCCCTTCCCCTTTAGCCTAACCTGCATAGGAATCTTTGTTGTTGGGGAACATAGTAGTAAATAAAAAAATCCTACGTGTCACCAAGATCAATCTATGGAGAAACCAGCAATGAGCAAAGGGGGAGTGCATCTTCATACGTTTGAAGATCGCAAAGCGGAAGCATTACAAGAATGCGGTTGGTGGAGTCGTACTCGCAGCGATTCAGATCGCGGTGGATTTCGATCTAAGCGCCGAACAACGACGCCTCCGTGTTCAACACACGTGCATCCCGGTGACGTCTCCTACGCCTTGATACGGCAAGGAGGAAGGAGAGGTTGAGGGAGAGCTCTGGCGGCACGATGGCATGGTGGCGGTGGAGCTTGTGGTTGTCTAGCAGAGCTTCGCTAAGCGCTATGGAGGAGGAGGTGTAGGAGGGGGAAGGGCTGTGCCAATGGAAGGGTGTGGCTACCCACCCCGCCACTATTTATAGGGGGAAGGGGAGAGGGGGCCGGCCCCCTAGATCCATCTAGAGGGGGGCGACGGCCCCCCTAGGGTTTCCAACCCTAGAGAGGGGGGCATCAGCCCCCCGGGGGGCATCGGCCCCTAGTCTCCTTGGGCCCTTGGGGGCGCACAAGCCCACTAAGGGGCTGGTTCCCACCCAACTACATCCCATTAGGTCCTCCGGGGCAGGTGGACCCTCCCGGTGGACCCCCGGAACCCCTTCGGTGGTCCCGGTACAATACCAATAAACCCCGAAACCTTTCCGGTGACGGAAACTGGACTTCTCATATATAAATCTTCACCTCCGGACCATTCCGGAACTCCTCGTGACGTCCGGGATCTCATCCGAGACTCCGAACAACTTTTGGTAACCATATACAATTCCCATTACAACTCTAGCGTCACCGAACCTTAAGTGTGTAGACCCTACGGGTTCGGGAGGCATGTAGACATGACCGAGACACCTCTCCGGCCAATAACCAACAGCAGGATCTGGATACCCATGTTGGTTCCCACATGCTCCTCGATGATCTTATTGGATGAACCACGATGTCGGGGATTCAATCAATCATGTATACAATTCCCTTTGTCTACCGGTATGACACTTGCCCGATATTCGATCATTGGTATCCCTATACCTTGTTCAATCTCGTTACCGGCAAGTCTCTTTACTCGTTCCGTAACACATCATCCCGTGGCTAACTCCTTAGTCACATTGAGATCATTATGATGATGTCTTACCGAGTGGGCCCAGAGATACCTCTCCGTCACACACAGTGATAAATCCTAGTCTCTATTCGTGCCAACCCAACAGATACTTTCGGGGATACCCGTAGTATACTTTTATAGCCACCCAGTTACATTGTGACGTTTCTCACACCCAAAGTATCCCTACGGTATCCGGGAGTTGCACAATCTCATGGTCTAAGGAAACGATACTTGACATTAGAAAAGCTCTAGTAGACGAATTACACGATCTTGTGCTATGTTTAGGATTGGGTCTTGTCCATCACATCATTCTCCTAATGATGTGATCCCGTTATCAACGACATCCAATGTTCATGGTCATGAAAGCATGACCATCTATTGACCAACGAGCTAGCCAACTAGAGGCTCACTAGGGACATGTTGTGGTCTATGTATTCACACATGTATTATGGTTTCCGGTTAATACAATTATAGCATGAACAATAGACAATTATCATGAACAAGGAAATATAATAATAACTTTATTATTGCCTCTAGGGCATATTTCCAACATTTGTAGCATTGAAATTAAACACAGCAGCACTATTTGCATTAGTAGCTGCTAGCGTTGCAGCAACCGCCCCTGTCAGGGCCTCCAGCACCCCTGGTTTGAACAGGAGCTTTTCGTTTTGCATTGTAAGAGCAACATGGCTGGCCTCACCCATCCCCAGGACTCCTTGGTCCACTTGTGCAGCATGGTTATATTGGGAACTAGCATCACCAACACATGCCTTGGAGTACATGTGTTCCTCCAGCCGTGCCTCTCCCTGACCCTCCTGGCCAGGCAGGACACCCAGATGAGTGATCTCCATCAGTACGAGCCCCTGACCGTCCTAGCCAGAGATCGCATGGACAGCCGGCGCTGCAATCCTATCCACCTGATCAGGACCAGCAGGTAGCAGTGTCCCAGATGCCCGGCCCACCTGGCCGAGCGGAAGAACACCTAGATGGGTGCTCGCGGCTACTGCCAGGCTCTGGCCCTCCTAGCCAGAGCTAGCAGGAGCGGTCGTGGCAGTCGTCCGGTCCTCCTGACCAGCACCAGCAATTTGTGAGGCCGGCAGCAAGACCTCAGTGGACCGGCCCTCCTGGCCGAGCTGAGTCGAGGCCACATTGGCCCGGCCCTCCTGGCCAAGCTGGTGGGCACCACGGTCTGGATCCCCACTCGCCATAGTGGTTGTCGTCGTAGCTACCGCGGTGCCCTTTTCCGTCACCGTGAGCTAACACTCACTCATACACGCAAATCCTTCTTTACTATCATATGATCTCTATGGGAGACGGCAATTACCTCGCCAATCTGGTCTCCTAGAGACTTTTTCACACTCTTAGTTTTCAACTCGAAAGGAAGATCACGAACCTGGGCCCATATAGCCATGGCTCCAAGGTCAACATCCGTCGGGTTGCCCTTGCCATCGAAGTCGGCGAAGACACTACCATCGCGCTTGTAATGCCATGGCTGGGCCTTCATAACCATATTACACTTGAATGTATGTATTAGAGAGAGTGAGATCGTGCGTGATACATATTGTACCAATCATATGGGGGTTAATACCATATGAGGCCACGTCAAATTCATAAAACTACACACTTAGTAAATACATGTGCACCATGAGCTTGCGTAATTGCGGGTTTTAATCCAAAGTATTATATATGTTTCTGAATATATAAGACGTCTTGGCAATTTATATTAAATTGTCAAAACTTCTTATATTTGAACTGTCAAAACGTTAGGAAACAAGGATGTACATGAAAAATGTGTCCCAAGTGTATGTACCAGGATTGCTTTTGTCCTGGCTGCATGTCTTGCAAAACAACCCTGTTGTTTCCTAAATTCAACCCATGGTCAAGAATCAAATTAGTCTTTTGCCTTTTGCAAAAAACGCCCTATAGTTTCTTGAAATCAATCCATGGTCTAGAGTTAGTTGAGTCCTCCATTTTGTGGAAACCCTCTACGTTTTCTTAAAATCAACACAATGTTCGGATTTAAATGAGTTTAGAAAAAAAATCACATTTTTCAGAACCCCCCCCCCCAGGCACACACACAAATTATTTGGATATTTGGGTTAATTAAGGGCAGATTCAAATGATTTTCAATAACATTCAAATGTCTTTTAATCTCTAACTCGATTTTTAAAATGTTATAGATGTAATTTGATTAGAAAATTGTGTAGAATGTGGATATGGTATTATCTTACCTGTTAAACATTTAAAAATGCTAATTAGGTTGCAAAATAAATTAGTAGCGCATAATCTGTCTTTCTTTCGTGTGTTTAAAAAATATATTCATATATTTTAAATTCTAAATTTAATTTAACATTTTATATATGAAATTTGATTAGAAGAATGTGTACAATTTAAATATATTAATATTATACCTATCAGATATATTTTTAATGCTATATAGGGTCTAACCTTAACCAATAGCGCACAATCCATCTTCCTTCTGTACCGATGCCGATCGAGATTGAAAAATGAACAACTCAAAAAACCAGATTGACAATTAAAGAAACCATCTATAACCACGCATGCACACCTCGGCGAAATCTCGATGGCGCCAGGGGGAGAGGGGATAAGATTCCTCATCTCGTGTTGAGAGAGGTGCCTTAGATTGATCACGTTCAAACACATTTTGATTGTGTGAGTATTCAGGTGATCGTCGACGACGGTGAGATAAATGATAAGCAGTAAAACAAATGAAAAAAAAAGACGTGAACCTATTGAGATCTTTAGTCATGATTATTGGGTTAGGTATGTGCAGATTATTAATTTTCTAGTTAATTAGTAATGGGGCTCACTGTCACCCCGTTGCTGCAAGGTCCGGTATGGACCTCCATGAGGCTCCGCCGCTGATAAATGAAACAACGTTCTAAACTATATAATTTCTCCTCCGATGGTCATGGCCTCCTGAGTACATCGAGCCATCAACCGGATGTTTCAGGAACTCGCTGCAGCCGTAGCATCGTGTGAAGTCAAACCCTTTCCTACAGCCACGTCTAGGATCATGATACTAGTAATAATAACCACCTGCAGAACAAATATAAGAGGCCGTTCAGTGCCAAAATATATAGCAACTAACTGGTGAATATATAGGGAATAATAAAGTCAATAAACACACAACCTATCTGGATAATATTCTGAAGATTTGGCAGGCGTACCTTCACATAATGAGTCCAGGGGAACGCAACAGCGTACTTTCAAGATCTCCTTACGACCCTGTCCGCAGTCCTCTATCTCGGCGAAAAAGAGTTCCTTCTTATCCTTGCGCTTGGCGACGAAATTTATGTGCGTAAAAATATTGCTGCTCTGGTAAAAGGGTCTACAAAGCAATGTCTCACACAACTCAAACTTCACCTGCAGTTTGCGCCAGAGGAGAGGAAAACAAAAATCAGATTTACAAAATATGCGCAACTATATGTTAAGGTGGTGCACGTAAATTGTGACTGCGCTTGCAAACTTGCACAAAGCGGGACTTAATAAGATAATCAAACGCGACCCTAAGGGAACAAAAATCCAGAACAAAGTAGCACCACTAGTAGAAGAACTAAAATGGGACAGAACAAAATGAAATGTCTATTATGTACTGCGAGAAATCCGTAACAACCTTTGCAACGGAGCTGGCTGGATTAACAAGAATTATTTTCTGTAGCCACTAAAGACTGCTAGAAGTGAAATATGGAGATTCTGTAATCTCCCAAGGCTTCCCTAAGTTTAATTGAATCAGTCGTAAATTACACTAAATTATTTGGAACATGCAGTGTGTGCAGCTCATGGTGCTAGCTAGTGATCCTAATTTAATATTTTTAGAAGTAAACCTAGCTCGCTTGGTTGGGATGGTTCATGTATACACCCAATACCCAGGTATCTATACCCACACTAATAAAGAAAATAAATATTCTTAGTCCCTCATGCTATTTTATATAAAATGCCCTGATGTTTCTGATATTAAACCCGGAGTACATATCAAATGTTTTTTAAAATACTCATATCTTCTAAACTGTAACTTTAAATTTAACATGTTATATATAGAATTTGATTAGAAAAATATGTAGAATCTAAATATGATGTTATTTTACATGTTAATCATTTAAAAATACTATCCATGGTATAATCTTAATCAATAATGCATTATCCATCTTTTTTCATACCGGTACTGATCCAGATTGTGGATGGACATCTCAACAAAATCAGGATTGGAGACAAAATTGAAGATCACTTGCCCGTCTTTTTGTACGTACTCCCTCCGTCCAGAAATACTTGTCTGAGAAATAGAAGTAACTAGACATATTTTAGTTCTAGATACATCCATTTTTATCAATTTTTGCGACAAGTATTTTCGGACGGAGGGAGTATTAAATCTACATGCAAGCTGTGTTTAAATAGAAGACTTGTGGAATGTTGGATTGCGCTTTTGTAGGCTAAGATCATCTTTATTTGGGTCCTACCTATAAATACCCAAATTATGTGCTTTTGTAGGCTAAGATCATCTTTGTTTGGACGGTAGCTATAAATACCCAGATTATAAAACATTTTTTTGTAAATTAAAAACGTGTGGTATTATTTTCTCCCGTTGCAGCGCACGGGCAATTTTTCTAGTAAATCCTCATGGATGCAAGCTTAGGTTCCTATTTATACTGTCAAGAAACATAATCTGGTATTTCTTCTAACACTGACTTGCACACAATTTACAAGCAGAAACCAACTAGCAAATGGAAGATAGGAAAGTGCCTATACCTTTTTCCTCTTATTGAATCTCGCTAAAGCCAGTTCTGATAAATATGTTTCCTCCCTAGTGATCTCTTGCTTGATTATCTTTGCTTCCATTTCTTCTGCTGTAACATGCTTGCAACTACAACGAGAGAAACGTATTAGCATTAAGCTATTACAGTACATGAGGACTTTCTGATTTACAATGCGTGGAAGGCAATTGGCATGAACCAAAAACAAAGTTTCACATGGATGCACGAATCATCTTCTAGGGGAGGCGAAAATAAATATATGAGAAAAGTATACTTTTCGTCTCTCAACTCTTCGCTGAGTGAGCGATTCAGTCGCAGGGACGAAAAATGACCGGTTTCCAAAGTTTGGGGTGCACTCTGTCCGGTTTTAGAGCTGAGGGACGAAAACTAAACTCAACGAAAAGTTAAGAAACGAAAAGTATATTTTTCTCTAAATATATTACCGTATTTCCTCAACTTGGACGCAGGGGGGAGGACAAACGGGTAGGTCGAGGCGGAAACAAATCTGCGGTTTGAGGGCGGCGGAGGACGTCGCGCTGGTGCTGGCTCTGACTACGCTGCCATTGTTCTCCCCAGCAGTAGGGTCCGGATCAGGATTCGATCAGGATTGATGCACCTCTTGAAACAGGATTGGGCAACTGTCAACGGCGGCATGCCGGCGTGTAGGCTGGAAAACCCTATTCCACGCTCTCTGCGGCGAATAGTTGGAGTTGAGCACAGAGGTGCCAAGCCTTGGACGGCCCACTTACTGTGTGGCCGATGGCCGTTTTTTTTCCTGTTTCCAGTGCTTTTCTCGGTTTTCTTTCGTTTTTTTATCTCTGTTTTTTCTCTCGCTTTTTTATTTTTTTATTTATTATTTTACATTTTTTTAGTTTTTAACTAGTTTTCTAAAATATATTCAGAAATTTCAAAAAAAACATTACAAAAAAGGGAACATTTTGGTTTTTATGATTAATTCTTCTTTTATTTTTGTTTTAGAAAAATCACAATTTCAAAAAATGTTCAAACATTCAGTACTTTGTTCGGATTTTTCAAAAAAATGTTTGATTTATTTTTGTTCATGTTTCAAAAAAAAATTGCTCTTTTTCAAAAAAATTACAATTTTTTTTTGTGTTTTGCAAATTTGTTCGGTGTTTCAAAGTTTGTTCATGATGTCCGAAAAAAAGTTCACGTTTCCAAATTTGTTCAATGTTTCAAAATAAAAATCGGAATTTCACATCTGTTCCAAATTTTCAAAAACAATTCTTGATTTTCATAATATGTTCACATTTTCAAATTTCTTCAAATTTTGAAAAAATGTTTTGCAGTTTCACTTATGTTCCCATTTTTTAAAATTTGTTCTTGATTTTCAGAAAATGTTCGTGTTTTCATTTTTTCTAATTTACAAAAAAAATTGAACCTTTAACATTTGTTCCCATTTTCTATTTGTTTTGTGATTTTCAAAATAAATTCGCGTTCAGGAATTTGTTGAGGATTTTTAAAGAAAATTCTCATTTTCAAAATTTGTTTTCAAGATAGAGAAAATGTTCGTGCTTTAAAAAATTGTTTGCACTTCCAAATTTGTTTGGGATTTTTTCAAATTATTCTACGTTTCAAAATTTGTTCTCAAGATTCAAAAAAGATTTGGTCAGAATTTTTAAAAAATGTCCGTGTCAGAAGATATTTTAAGGAATTTCAAAGAGTCTTCTCGTTTGCAAAACTTTATTCACAATTTCAAAAAATGTTCGTGTTTCAAAATGTTCAGGAATTTCAAAAAAAGTTCTCCTATTCAAAATATGTTCACAATTTCAAAAAACATATTCGTGTTTCAAAAAATATTTGGGACTTTCAAATTATGTTCTCGTTTTAAAAATTTGTTCACACTTTTTCAGAAAAATGTTCATGCTTCAAAAAATGTTCGTGGTTTCAACATTTTTTTCCCAATTTAAAAAATGTTCCTTTATTTGAACTTTTGTCCCCATTTTCCAAAAAACCATACAAATAAAAAATGTGTTCGCATTTTTTTAAAGGATATTCATGTTTTCAAAAAAAATCTGAATTTAAGAAAGGTTATTGTTTCCAATTTTTGGTCCAAAATTAAAAATTGTTCGTGATCTCAGAAACAAGTCGGAGATTTGCAAAAAAAATCCATTTTTCGTAATTCATTCTTTTTTTAGAAAATGTTCAATATTTGAATAAATGTTTGCATTTTATAAAACGGTTAGGGATTTCCTAAAATTGTTCGTGTTGAAAAAATCAGAATTATAATAATGGTTCATTTTTCGATAAAAGTTTGGAATATGAAATAATTGCAACATTACAAAATTGCTCCTAATTTTAACGAAATGATTTAATATCGAGATCTAACCCCTGCCGTGTGTTCTTATAGTATTTTGCGCCATTTTGTGACAAGAAGCTGATATTGGTTTGTTGGCTAACATGTTGTGGTTTGTAACCTACATTGCACAAGGACCTAGGATCGAATCTTGTTTGTCGCCATTGTTTTCTTCTTTCCTGTCACGCGTTCGAGTAACAGCAGATGCACATTGGTGGGCCGGCCCAGATGGAGGGTTGCGTGTGCGAAGCCACACCTATCTGCCGTAGAATGCGGCATATAGGAGGTCCCGTGTAGGCCGATACCGAAGCCCGACGGTTGGGTTGGATGTCGGCTCCTAAAAAATGTCATTTCTTAAATAATTAAAAATACCATCTCTTAATATAATTCCCTCAAAAAATCTCTTAAAATAAAATATCTTCTTTTAAATAAGAAATGGGAAATGATCTCAATCAGCCGGCTGATTTTTTTCGTTGCTTTTGCCTCGTCCCACGAGATGACACGTGTCTCAGTGGGCCTGCTCACCGCTTTCACGTGTTGCCTTATACTGTCCTTCAACTACTCTCATCCACATCTTTTCTTCTCATGTCTTCTTCCTTTCAGCCATCCAGCCTCATCCATCACACACGTAAGCACCAGAGTAGTTAGCTTCCATGGAGACATCCACGAACTGCTCCAGCTTGTGCCCACTGGCCATGGCCCTGAGGTAGCATGCAAGAAGCAGCTAGCGGTTACAACAGCAAGCGCTCACGGAGGTAGGATGCGAGCTCGCCGGCCAACACGACTAACGATGGGGATTGACGACGCTCAAGGCGAGACCTCGGAGGCGGAGGTAGGATACGAGCTCGACGGCCGACGCGACTGGCGACGAGGATTGGCGGTGCTCGGGACGAGAGCTCGGAGGTGGATGTGTTGAAAATATGTCCTGGAAGCAATAAATAAAGTGTTTATTATTTTATTTTCTTGTTCATGATAATTTTTTATTATCCATGCTATAATTGTATTGATTGGAAACACATTGCATGTGTGGATAAATAGACAACATTTTATCCCTAGTATGCCTTTAGTGAACTAGCTCGCTGATCTAAGATGGTCAAGGTTTCCTAACCATTGACATGTGATGTCATTTGATAACGGGATTACATCATTAGGAAAATGATAAGATGGACAAGTCCCAAACTATAAACGTAGCATATGATCATGTCAGTTTATTGCTACAGTTTTTTGCATGTCAAGTATATGTTCTTATGACCATGAGATCATGCAATTCACGGTCACCGGAGGAGTGCCTTGTGTGTATCAAACGTCGCAACATAACTAGATGACTATAAAGGTGTTCTACAGGTATCTCCGAGGGTGTCTGTTGGGTTGGCATGGATCAAGATTGAGATTTGTTACTCCATGTGACGGAGAGGTATCTCAGGGCTCACTCGGTAATACAACATCACAATGAGCCTTGTAAGCAATGTGACTAAGTGTTAATCACGGGATCTTGTATTACGGAACGAGTAAAGAGATTTTCCGGTAACGAGGTTGAACTAGGTATGGAGATACCGACGATCGAATCTCGGGAAAGTAACACACCGAAGAACAAAGGGAACATCATACGGGATTAACTGAATCCTTGACAAAGAGGTTCGACCGATAAAGATCTTCGTAGAATATGTAGGAACCAATATGGGCATCCAGGTCTCGCTATTGATTATTGACCGTAGAGGTGTCTCGGACATGTCTACATACTTCTCGAACCCGCAGGGTCTGCACACTTAAGGTCCGGTGACGTTTCGGCAGTATAGAGTTATGCATGGTGGTGACCGAAGGTTGTTCGGAGTCCCGGATGAGATCCCGGATGTCATGAGGAGCTCCGGAATGGTGCGGAGGTAAAGATTGATATATAGGATGTCCTATTTTGATCGCCGGAAAAGTTTCGGGCTCATCGGTAGTGTACCGGGAGCGCCGGTAGTGTGCTGGGGGACCATCAGGAGAGGTATTTTGATCCAAGAGGCTACATGGACTGTGGAAGGACTAATACCAGCCCTTAGTGGGCTGGCCAAAGTCCCACACAAGACCCATGCGGCTGGGAAGAGATTCCTAAGTGAAAAAGGTGGCAAAAGGCAAAAAGGATGGACATAAGGAAGGAGTCCGAATCCTACTAGGAGTGGAGGAGGAGGACTTCTCCTTTCCACTTCGGCTGAAGCCTAGAGGGGTTGGCCCTTGTGCCAAGCCTCCTCCTCCTCTCCTCCTATATATACTAGAGGGTTTTAGGGTTTTGTTACAAGATTTTCAGCCACGTGCAACCCTACCCTCTAGTTCGTAGTTTCTCCTCTAGATCGGTTTTAGCTGTGCTTAGGCGAAGCCCTGCTCAGATTACTCCACCATCATCACCGCAGCACCGTCACGCTGTCGGAGAACTCGTCTACCTCTCCGCTCCCTCTTGCTAGATCAAGAAGGCGGAGATCGTCATCAAGCTGTACGTGTGCTGAACGCGGAGGTGTCGTCCGTTCGGTGCTTGATCGGGACGGATCGTGATTGGATCGCGGGACGCTCGAAGATTTGGATCGCAAACACGTTCGACTACATCAACCGCGTTTCTTAATGCTTCCTGCTTAGCGATCTATAAGGGTACGTAGATCCACTCTCTCTCTCGTAGATGCTCATCACCATGGATAGATCTTGCGTGTGCGTAGAAAAAAAATAGTTTCCCATGCAACGTTCCCCAAGAGGATGGCCATCTGGTTGGCGGCGACGACGGCGATGCTGTTGGCAATGACGGCGCTGTTTCTGTATCATCATTTTCATTGCAATATTTTTCCGCAACATCATCTGTGTTGCAAGAATTTATTCTGCAACAATACCATGTATTGCATAAAAGTGAAGACATTTTTTCCAACATCTTTCTTTTCAATAAAAATCCACAACATGCCCTTTGTTGCAAAAGTTTTTCTGCAACATAAACTCTACTGCGAAGGTTTCTGCAACCTCATCTATGTCAAAGTTATTTTGTAACTCAAACGTTGTTTCAGGAATTAATGGGTCCAAAGTTATTCTGTAACAAAGCGCTTGTTGCTGCAACTTTACCCTTGTTTCAGGAATTAATGGGTCGGGTAAGGCGACCGAGCCGCGTGCCAGGAGGTAGATCAGACGGCTGCGCGCGCGTACATCCAACAGGCGTCAAGGTGGTGAATGTTTCGTGCGGATCAACCGATCGATGGACGCGTAGCAGTCCCATGAGAAATGGCATCTCTTGATAAAAAATTCTATCTCACGTAATAAAGAAAATAAAAATTGCCATGTGCCATAGTTTGAAAATTTATAAGTTGTCATGTTGATTTTCCCCTAGAGAAAATGCCATCTGATGAAAAAAGGGAGGGGGTGGGGGATGACCCTCGCGAAGGAGTGTTGGCTCTAGTACTTTCAAACTAGGTGATACCTCGCGCGATTGCTGCAGGATATTAGTGTGCAATATTGTAAACATTCATGAGGTGCTTTCTTAGAGTGCAGATAAGAGATAAAATCAAAAGGGATTTATCAAGGATGTTCGTTAGGTCACATCCATTGTTGTAAAATGTATAAGTAACTGTCACGCTCAAATATTAGTTCTATATTCTTTCAATCATCCAAATTACAGGAAGCATGTCAAATCAGTGAAACAATTGTAGTAATGTAATCGTTCTGCGATGTCTCTTGACAATGTTCCAACAATAAATAAATGCAGACAATAATTAACTTCGAGGAGCATGACAGCTTGGCCATGTAAGCACACATACAAGAAACAACATGACAAATGGTATTGTAAGGTGGGTGATTTTTAGTGTCCTAAAATTGTGTCCAATTTATTAGACAACATAAGTCGCTATCTAGTTGTGGGTATCAATTCATGCCTTTGTTGACGTTCCACGGTGATGCAAAAAAAAAATAGTGCATTAAGCTGAAAGTAGCAAAGTATGTTTTAGTACTTAATGGTAGCACGCGCATAAAAGCATTATGTTTGTTTTGCTGATATAATTTTTGCAATTATAGTCCAAGTTAAGACTTAATTTGGGTTACAAACACATTAGACATCTCCATCAAAAATAATCAATCTATAAGGATGTGCATAACGAAAGTTCAAGGTTGCATAATGATAGTATGCGCATAAGAGCATTATGTTTGTTTTTCTGATATATGAGTTTGCAATTATAGTCCAAGTTAAAACTTTAATTTGGTTTGCAAACACATTAGACTCTCCACCAAGAATAATCTATATGTAAGGATGTGCATAACGAATATTCAAGGTTGCATATCAACATTGATATTCTTAAAAAAACATGGCACAATTTCAAACATGAATACATTTAATTTACATGAAGCTTGCATTGTACATCATAGCATATGGATAATTATCAGTTTAGTCAATTTAAATAGGTAGGAGACATTTTCAAAATACACCATAAAAAGAGAAGTATTAATTAAAGACTTTACATAAGCATAATTTTAGAAATGATCAAAATAAAAAATAATATCATATTTAGAATCTTCATATTTTTCTGAACGATTTTTATGTATAATATGTTAAATTTGAAGTTACGGTTTGAAAGATACGAATGTCTATAAAAAAACTTGTATCCGATAAAAAGAACAAAAATAGCGGAGCATGTGGAATTTGAACCCAGGTCTTCGTGGGTGGAATACTCTGACTCTAGCCAGTGCGCTACATGAGCGGCTAATACAGTTGTGGGCATAGCAGAGGATAAATCGTTTGCAGCGGTCGGCGAGGTAAGACAATAACGAATCTTTTTTCACTTACGGATGGCATAGTGGGTAATTTTTGTCAACTTTTAGGGCAATATTGATGACGGACGACCAGAAGTTATCCTTGCTTTATTATGCCCATACGTTGCAACGGAGAGATAATTGGGATGTCTAACAAGACACTCCTTGACGCTACACTACAACATTCAAACGGTGCAACCTAATGGCAACAGGAAGGTGCATGTCAAGGTCTGCAGAAATGCACATTAGTCGGGTATTAAAAACCAAGGTAGACATGTGATATTTTTATATGATTTTTGTACGACAGTTTATTGAGACCATCCATCAATAAATCAAAGTTGAACAAAAACATTATATTGAAATGTACTTCATCCTTTCAGTTTTCTTGTTGCTATCTCGGGAATTTGAACCACCCCACTATCTGATTAATACACTTGTTTTTTCTCTCAAAAAATAGATTAGTTGTGTTAAAAAAATGAATGAACTCGTTTCAGCAACAACCCCCGCAATCACACACACCCCTTGTCGTCATTTTCTCACGACAGATGGCATAGGGTGGCTTATCGGTGGTGTTGGGTCCATAGGACGCCGATGGGCTCCAGGTGCGAGATTGGCTACAAGAAGGTGGAGACACGCGATGTACCCAGGTTCGGAGCCCTCCATGGGAGGTAATGCCCCTAGTCCTGCTTGGATTCGTTGGATGGGTGGATAAGTATACAGAGGTGCTCCTAGACCTGTGTTCGGAGGAGGAAGAAAGGAGCAGCCGGCTCGTCTCCCTCCGCTACTGGGAAGGGTATGAGAGCTCCCTATGTGTGTGTTCTTGATCGGGGGTTCCGTCCCCATTGCATGGGGGGCTTGGGGGGTTTTATAGGCCAACCCCCCGGCTCTTACAATATGATTTAGGTACGAGGGTGGAGGGACCCGGCTGGCAGCCTCTCCGCCTGGCCAGGGGGTCCCGCGGCTTGTATCGTCTCGTCGTGGGCGGGGCCCGTCGGCCGAGCGGTTCCATCCCTGCTAGGACCCGCCGATGGGCGCCGCGATTGGCCCTCCCCTACCCCGGCATGGGTCGCTCGAGGAGGCGTCGCTTAGCGCCAGCTGGCCGAGGTCGTCGGTATGGCCGGCGGCACTGTAGCCACACCGGGGCAGGCACTCGAGTGGCGAAGGCGTGTTGGAACTGTTCCCCGTCTGGTCGCGCTCACTGAGGTCAGCGGGCCGGACGGATGGACTGTAGCCATGCGGGACAACGCGTTAGTGACCACTGTGGCCACAGGGTCGCTCGCCCCGCCAGTCACGTTGTGCTGCCGTACCTGCGGACAGGGAGACGGGACAGGGCGTGTCCATACCTAAGTCAATGGACAGACCGACTCGTGGGCAGCCGGCTGCATGGCCAGCCGGGCGAGAGCACGCCCGACCGCTAGACCAGCCGGGCGAAACGCCAGCCGGAGACGGCTCATGTGGCGTGTCCCCAGCCGGCCTCGTCGAGCCGGCCGATTGGTTTTTCTTCGAAACGGAGAGGGGAGGACCCCATTGCCTTGGCCTACCCGGGGATATATACCCCGTCAGTAGCCCCCAAAGCTGGCGGGGCCCCGCGTCCGGCGGACGGTGGGGTGCCGGCGACTTCCCCCCAGCCTAGCCCGCCTCCGGCTCGAAGGCGAAGGGGCAGCCGGGCCAGCTGCAGGACCCAACGCCTCGGGTTCTGGCGAGTCACTCTGGGGCACACGTCGGCACGCGACTTGCCACGCTGTGCGTAATGATGCGCTGGGCCCCGCGCATGCGGGGAGACGGGACGTCGCCAAGGCCTAGTCCGGTAGGGCTCAGGCGTAGCCCGATAGGCCTCGGGGCGGGGGCCGGATCCCCTGCGCCCTGATACGGCCGTTACGGCCCGAAGCGACCCACTCGCGTGGGATTTCCGGGGAACGTGGGCTCAGACGATCCCACGTCCCCGGTCGTGTCCTCCCCTATAAAGGGGACGGAGGGGTAGGGGGCGGAGGTACCCGCGCCCCACTTGCCCCCTTGCAGCCCTTCTCGCCATTGCTCCTCACTTCCTGCCCTCGCCTCTCCTCGTGTTGCCGTGCTCGAGCCCGCGCACGCGCCCACACGCCGCCCCACCGCTGAGATGGCCAACGAACGCGGCGGCAGCTGGGAAGGATCCTTCGTCACTGATGCCGATATCGAGGAGCTGTGCAAGGCGCGGATGCTGCCGCCGCCCGAGCGGGTGGCCGCCCGTGCGCCGGGCGGCGAGCTGGTGCCGGCGCCGCAGCCAGGGGAACGAGTAGTGTTCCTCTGGCACTTCTCCCGGGGCTTCGCGCTCCCGGTGAGCAACTTCTTCCGCCTCTTCCTTGAAACCCTCGACCTTCAACCCCACAATCTTGGTCCCAATGCCATCTTGTATCTCTCTGCCTTCGTGGCGTTGTGTGAGGGGTATCTGGGAGTTCTTCCTTTTCTTGGCCTCTTCAACGCGCTTTTCTATCTCAAGCCATTGATCAACAACGCGTGCGGGGTCACTGTAGTGTGCTGCCGCGACGTTGCCCGCTTCCCTCCCCTTTCTTTGATTGACTCCGTCAAGGGGTGGCACCGCACATTCTTCTACGTGCGGAATGTCGACCCGGCGACAGACTACATCGGGCTGCCACCGTTCGAGGACCGCCAGTCGTCCCAGCTGAACTGGCCGACGTCGGCCCCACGCGGCGTCGCTTTGGAGGAGCTGGGCCGGCTCGGGGAGCTGAAGAGCTCTGAGGAGTTGGTTGCCTCCGACCTGGTGGCGGCCTTCATATCGCGCCGGGTGTCGCCTCTTCAGATGAGGCCGCACCGAATCTACGACATGTCAGGCCGGCATGACCCCTGCCGGCAATCCACCGTAGAGCTGACGCCGGCTTAGGTGGCGAAGCGGGTGAACGCCCTCACGACGTTCAAGCTGAAGCCCACCTCATGGTCGTTCGGCATGAAGCCGTATGACCGCATCAACTGCCCCCTGGTAAGTCTTCTTGTAGAGGTTTGTCTTTTGCTTGATATCCCCGGCCGGCAGTCGGCGGGAGAACTTATGATGGGGTGCTGACCGCAGCGGCTAGTGCGATAGAACACCCCAGACAGCCCGCATCCGCAAATCTTCGAGGCAGAGCGGGCGGACTCCGACTCCCAGGACTTCCTGACGGGGGGTCCTGCGGAAGAGGGTGTGGACTCCTCCGGGGAGGCTGACGAGCCGGCGGGGCCACGAGGCGGCGCTCCCAGCAGAGCCGGAGGGTCTGGAGCAGCCGGGGGACCCGACGGAGCGGGTGAGTTCCCTCTTGGTCCCACCATCCGCGATTGGACAGACGACGACGACGACGATGATGATGAGCTGATGATCCTCGATGGACCTCCTCCTGCAGCGGGCCCGGACCGGAGGAGCGAGGAGCGCCCGCTTCGAGGCCCGGCCGCCGAGCCGGGTGGCAGGGGAAAAAGGCCGTCCCAGGAGGGGTCGGCGGCTCCACCGCCCAACCCGAAGCGGGTCAAGGTGGCTGCGCGGAAGCCGTTGCCTCGCGCCAAGCGGACCCTGCCCCTCGTCGTCGCGTAAGTCCTTTGTGCTTCTTCCCTTGTTTTTTTCTTCTGTTTTCGTCTTACGAGCCGGTCGATGACCGAGGCTTGGATGCCATAGTGACCCCATCGAGCTCCAAGAGGAGGGGGCGCCCGATGAGCAGGCCAGCCGGCTGGCCCGCGAACATGCGGCCACCCAGAGGGAGGAGAAGAGGAGGCTTGCGGAGCTGCGAGCCTCCCGGTCCGGCACACGGGGAGGGGCCGCATGCTCTAGAACTTCAAGCGGCAGGCGGCGCAGAGGGGCGACCGAGCCGCCGCGGGCCTCGGACTCAGCGGTGGAGTCCACCCACGTGTCAAGACCCCCCTCCAACGAGCCGTGAGACGTGGCCATGGATCTGCCGCCACCCCCGCCGGCATGGGAGACGATGACGGAGCCGACCCCTGAGGCGGCTCGGCATGAAGTACCGGAGGTGACCCCGCTAGCTCCCGAGCCGGCCCGGGAGGAGGTGATCCCGCTGGCTCCAAAGGGGACGCCGGAGGAGCCGCCGGTGGCGGTCGTTATGGAGGTGGAGCGGCCCTCTGGCGCGACCGACACGCTAGAGCGGCCGACAGGTGAGGCAGCGATGGCGCCCGGCGGGGGGCCGGCGGGAGGTGACTCTCGGTCCCTCGCCGTTATTAACCCACCCCTAGCAGCCGGAGCCGCGGCCAGCCCGGGCGGTAGCGGCGGCCGTGCTCGGAGAATCCTGCGGTCGATGTAGGAGGTCAACCGGGACTGGGAGGTGCTGGCGAATGTGCCGGTCCTACTGGCGCCTCCAGCAGGCGGCCTGGTCCCCTCCTTTGGGGATTTGGGGAGTGTCCTGGACCGGTGCCGGCAGGAGCTGGCCCGGTTCGCAGAGGCAGCGGACACCGCCCTTCGGCGTGCTGAGGTAAGCTTCTCCTTCCGTCTTTAGTATTTTTAGTGGGGGCGCGCAATCGCACCCACTGGGTGTAGCCCCCGAGATGCGGGCTGGCTGACCAGCTGACGGGCAGCCAGGCCGGATCTCCTTCGAGCGTGTTTTTGACGTTCTCCCCCTTTTGCAACAGGAGGGAGCCTCCCTGCGGCAGAAGCTCTTCATGGAGGCGGTCGCCATCCACGACCGCGGCAAGTACGGCTTCTACCGTCTGGAGGAGGAGTTGGCCCATGTGCAAGGTGAGTTGCATTTTGCGGGTGAAGGCGTGTAGCCCCCGGGAGTCGGCGGTTTTACGCCTGTTTTACTGATGTTATCATTGATACGCACGCGAGCTGGCCGCCCTTCGGGAGGAAAATACCGGGCTTGCTGCCGAGCGGAACCGGCTGGCGCGGGATGTCCAGGCGGCCGCGCAGGAGACGGACTGGCTGGCCGTGCTGCTAGTTGACGGCGAGGCGGTCCGTGACCGGCTCAAGGCCGCGGCGGCGAAGGAGGTGGCGGCCCGGGAGGCGGCTGTCAAGGAGGCGGCGGACGCCGCCTTGAGGATTACCGCCCTCCAAGGCGAGGTGACCCGCCTCGAGAAGTCGCTCGAGGAGGCCAAGGGCTCTCTTGCCGCCTCGGAAGCGGCTCGGGCGGCCGAGCGGGCGGCGGCGCTCAACTTCGACATCAGTATGGATGATGCGATCGAAGGTAAGCGCTTGTTTCTTTCTTTTTTGATTGGTTGCCTTCTGCTTGCCGCCTCTTTGTGCATCATCTGGTTTTCCTTTTCTTCTTCCCTTCTTCCCCTCAGTCCGGTTCCCGGAGACCCACCGCCGCGCCGCGCAGGCAGTTGAGGAGCACCGGGAGCACCTCCGGGGGTATGGCCGCTCCATTGATGAGCATGCCCCGTGAGATGTGGACGAGATCAGACTCGCTGTCGAGATGCTGATGACCCATCTCGAACGGAGCGTGGAGCGGCTCAAGGCCACCGGCAAGGAGGTCATCACCGTGCTGTGGCCGGGCTGCGGAGGAGCTCCGACACATCACGTGGCATTGTGGCTTGAGCACACCGTCTCTCACCTCGAGGCCTGGAAAGCCTCGGCTGGCCGAGCCGAAGCGCAGATGGCGCTTCAGTTTGTCACTTCATTGTATCGGGGGGTGGACCTCGCCCGGCTAGCGACGATGCGGGACGTGCCGGCCGCGGAGCGGGAGGCTCGCGAGCCGGCCCTTGTCTTGCGGGCGAACAAGCTCGTGTCGTATGTCGACGCGGATGAGTTCCTGCCGCCCCTTGGAGAAGACGGCGAGCCGCTGCCCGTGGACTCGGCATCCCCCAGGGCCCGGACGACGCCGAAGTTGCCGACGAGAGCACCGACTCGAGTGGAGAGACGGCGGAGACCGAGGAGGCCGCTGCGAAGGGCAAGGCGGCCGACCCGAAGGCCGCGAGCACCTCCGGGACGAGGACCGAGCCGCCTCTCGACGTGCCGGCTGGCGACGCACCGGCTGTCGACGCGCCGGTGGCTTGAGCCCCCAGGCATCTTCCTATTTTGCTCTTTCTTTTTCTTCTTTCCTGCACTTTGAACTTGGATTCGATCCACCCACTGGGGGTGTGTATGTAATGAATTGAATGTCGGTCGCCCCTTTGCACTTCTACTCCGTTTTCCCTTTGGCCTCAGCCCCGCCAGCCCGACAGCCGGGAGCCGGTCTGTGGCTGGGTCGGGGCGTCCGCCTCAAGGGAGCCATTTCAAAACTTAGGAATCGCGGAGGGTTTTTTCGGGGTAAATGAAGTGGCTAGAGATGCGGTGAGGGTCCGGTTGGGCCTAGAAAAGATCCCTTCCCGTTTCGACCTTTGGTGTGAGCCGAACCTTGCCGCCCCGAGGCCCCGTCAGCTGGACAGTCGGGTGCCGGTCTATAGCTGGTAAGGGTGGGGAGGCTTGGCCAGCTCACATTTACTTAGTCTTTTCTGCGGAGAGACACTTTTGGGTCCAGCCAGCTAGCCCTCGGGCCGAGAGCCGGACCAGGGAGCCGGTGAGTGTGGAAAGCTTTGAGATAAACAAAACGGGGTGCGCCCCAAGAGCCGGCTTGGGACGCCCATTGCATTCATAAGCCCAAAAGGACGGGGATACATACATACGTTGGTTTTTCCTTAACAGTAAAACGGGCGCAGGAGTGTCGCGTTCCATGGGCGCTCCGCTTCTTCGCCGGAGGCATTTCTCTTGCGCTTCTGTGGCTTCTGGGCGTCTATTAGATAGTATGCATTGTTGTGTAGCGCCTTGCTGACGATGAACGGGCCCTCCCATGGGGAGGATGTTGGAAATGTGCCCTAGAGGCAATAATAAATTAGTTATTATCATATTTCCTTGTTCATGATAATCGTTTATTATCCATGCTATAATTGTATTGATCGGAGACTTAAATGCATGTGTGGATACATAGACAAAACCATGTCCCTAGTATGCCTCTAATGGACTAGCTCGTTGATCAAAGGATGGTTAAGGTTTCCTAGCCATGGACATGAGATGTCATTTGATAACGGGATCACATCATTAGGAGAATGATGTGATGGATAAGACCCAAACTACAAACATAGCATATGATCGTGTCAGTTTATTGCTACTGTTTTCTGCATGTCAAGTATATGTTCCTATGACCATGAGATCATGCAACTCATGGATATCGGAGGAGTGCCTTGTGTGTATCAAACGTCGCAACGTAACTGGGTGACTATAAAGGTGCTCTACAGGTATCTTCGATGGTGTCTGTTGAGTTGGCATGGATCGAGACTGGGATTTGTTACTCCGTGTAACGGAGAGGTATCTCGGGGCCCACTCGGTAATGCAACATCACAATAAGCCTTGCAAGCAATGTGACTAATTTTTAGTTGCGGGATCTTGTATTACGGAACGAGTAAAGAGACTTGCCGGTAACGAGGTTGAACTAGGTATGGATATACCGACGATCGAATCTCAGGCAAGTAACATACCGAAGAACAAAGGGAACGATATACGGGATTAACTGAATCCTTGACATAGAGGTTCGACCGATAAAGATCTTCGTAGAATATGTAGGAACCAATGTGGACGTCCAGGTCCCGCCATTGGTTATTGACCATAGAGGTGTCTCGGTCATGTCTACATAGTTCTCGAACCCGCAGGGTCTGCACACTTAAGGTTCGGTGACGTTTCGGTAGTGTAGAGTTATGTATGGTGGTGACCGAAGGTTGTTCGGAGTCCCGGATGAGATCCCGGACGTCACGAGGAGCTCCGGAATGGTCCGGAGGTAAAGATTCATATATAGGAAGTCCCAGTTTGGTTTCCGGAAAAGTTTCGGGCTCATCGGTAGTGTACCGGGAGTATCGGTATTGTACCGGGAGTGCCGGTAGTGTACCGGAGGACCTCCGGGAGGGGTATTTCGACCCCAAGAGGTCCATGGGCTGTGGGAGAATAATAACCAGCCCTTAGTGGGCTGGGAAAACAGCCACGAAGGCCCATGGCGCGGGAGAGAAAGTCCTAAAGCAAAAAGTGGAAAATCAGCCAATAGGAGGCAATCCTACTCCAACTAGGATTGGAGGTGAAGTAGGATTGCTCCCACCTCCTATTTCGGCCGACCCAAAGGCCTTGGCTGCCTCTCCTATCCTCTCCTCCTATATATACTAGTGGATTGGGTGGTTTTTGGACAGAATTTCCGGCCACGTGCTACCCGTTTCACCGGTGCACAGTTTCTCCTCTAGATCGGTTTTCCGCAGCGCTTAGGCGAAGCCCTGCCGGAATCACTCCACCACCATCACCGGAGCACCGCACGCTGCCGGTGAACTCTCTCTCCTCTCCACCTCCTCTCGCTGGATCGAGATGGTGGAGATCGTCATCAAGCTGCACGTGTGCTGAACGCGGAGGTGCCGTCCGTTCGGCGCTAGATCGGAAGGACCGTGATCGAGATCGCGAGACAGTTCGTGATGAGATCGCGGAACGGATCGTGATGAGTTCGCGGGACAGATCGTGATCAAGATCGTGAGACGGATCGTGATGAGATCGCGCGACGGATCGTGATGAGTTCACGGGACGGATCGTGATTGGATCGCGGGACGGATCGTGATGAGATCGCGGGACGCTCGGCGATTTGGATCGCGAAGATGTTCGACTACACCAACCGCGTTTATTAACGCTTCCCGCTTAGCGATCTACAAGGGTATGTAGATCCACTCTCCCTCTCGTAGATGCTCATCACCATGGATAGGTTTGCGTGTGCGTAGGAAAATTTTTGTTTCCCATGCGACGTTCCCCAATAGTGGCATCATGAGCTAGGTTGATGGTTCGATGAGATCTCGAGTAGAACACAAAAGGTTTGTGGGCGTTGATGCTTAGATTGCTTCCTCCCTTGGTCGTATTTTGGTTCAGCGGGATTGTGAGATGAAGCGGCCCGGACCAACATTACTCGTACGCTTACGAGAGACCGGTTCCCTCGACGCAACTTGTTGCCTAGATGGCTTGCGGGTGACAGTTTCTCTCACTTTAGTTGGATCGGATTCGACAAAGGCGGTCCTTGAGAAGGTTGAAAAGCAAACTAGTGTATCACCGTTGTGGTTTATGCGTAGGTGAGAATCGTTCTTGCTAGATACCCATAGCAGCCACGTAAAATATGCAACAACAATTAGAGGACGTCTAACTTGTTTTTGCAGGGTATGTTGTGATGTGATATGGCCAATTACATGATGAGATATATGTGATGTATGAGATGATCATGTGATGTATAGATTATCACGACTTGCATGTCGATGAGTACGGCAACCGGCAGGAGCCATAGGGTTGTCTTTAATTATTGTATGACCTGCGTGTCAATCATTAAGCGCTATGTAATGCTTTACTTTATCGCTACGGTAGCAATAGTAGTAGAAGCATGCAGGGCGTGACAACCCCAATGGCAACACATTGATGGAGATCAAGATGATGGAGATCATGGTGTTGTGCCGGTGACGATGGAGATCATGCCGGTGTTTCGAAGATGGAGATCTTAAACACAAGTTCATGGCCATATCATGTCACTTATGAATTGCATGAGATGTTAATCCTTTTATGCACCTTGTTTTGCTTAGTACGGCGGTAGCATTATAAGGTGATCCCTCACTCGAATTTCAAGATGAACTGTGTTCTCCCCGAGTGTGCACCGTTGCGAAAGTTTGTCGTGTTGAGACACCACGTGATGATCGGGTGTGATAGACTCTACGTTCACATACAACGGGTGCAAGCCAGATTTGCACGCGCGGAACACTCGGGTTAAACTTGACGAGCCTAGCATGTACAGACATGGCCTCGGAACACGAGAGACCGAAAGGTCGAACATGAGTCATATAGTAGATATGATCAACATAATGATGTTCACCATTGCAGCCACCTCAACTCACGTGATGATCGGACTTGAGTTGGTGAATTTGGATCATGTATCACTCGAATGATCGGAGGGATGTCAATTTGAGTGGGAGTTCTTAAGTAATATGATTAATTGAACTCATTATCATGAACATAGTCAAAGTGTCTTTGCAAATTATGTTGTAGATTATTAGCTCGCGCTGTAGCTCCCTTGTATTTTTATATGTTCCTAGAGAAATAGAATTGAAAGATGTTGGTAGCAAAATTGCGGACTGGGTCCGTGATCTGAGGATTGTCCTCATTGCTGCACAGAAGTCTTATGTCCTTAATGCACTGCTCGGTGCGCCACCTCCTCTAGCGTCGTCTAGAGATGTTGTGAACATCTAACAGGCACGTTTCGATGACTACTTGATAGTTTAGTGCGTCATGCATTACGGCTTAGAATTGAGGCTCCAAAACGTTTTGAACGTCACGGAACGTATGAGAATGTTCTAGGAGCAGAGATTGTGATCTCAGGCTCGTGCCTTTGTTGCGAGATATGAGATCTCCAACAAGATTCTTTGCTTGTAAGATGAAGGAGAATAGCTCAATCGTTGAGCATGTACTCAGATTGTTTGGGTACTACAATCGCTTGAATCAAGTGGGAGTTGATCTTCCAGATAAGATAGTGATTGATATAGTTCTCCAAGTCACTGTCACTAAAGCTACTAGAACTTAGTGATGAACTATAATACACCAGGGATAGAAGTATTGATCCCTGAGCTGTTCGCGATGTTTGACACCACGAAGGTAGAAATCAAGAAGGAGCGTCAAGTGTTGATGGTTAATCAAACCACTAGTTTCGAAAAGGGCAAGAGCAAGGAGGGAAACTTCATGGATAGCAAGTCAGTTGCTGCTCCAGTGAAGCAACCCAAAGTTGAACTCAAACCCGAGACTAAGTGCTTCTATTATGAGGTGAGAGGTCGCTGAAGCGGAACAACCCTAGATACTTGGTAGATAAGAAGGCTGGCAACATCGACAGAAGTATATTTGATATACGAGTTATTGATGTGTACCTTGCTAGTACTCCTAGTAGCACCTGGGTATTGGATACCGGTTCGGTTGCTAAATGTTAGTAACTCGAAATAAAAGCTAAGGAATAAACGGAGAACTAGCTAAGGGTGAGGTGACGATGTGTGTTGGAAATGTTTCCCAGGTTGATGTGATCAACATCGCACGCTCTCTCTACCTTCAGGATTAGTGACGAACCTAAATAAATGTTATTTCGTGTTTTGCGTTGAGCATGAACATGATTAGATCATGTTTGTTGCAATACGGTTATTCATTTAAGTCAGAGAATAATAGTTATTTTGGTTACATGAATAATACCTTCAATGGTCATGCACCCAGTGAGAATGGTTTGTTGAAATCTTGATCGTAGTAGTACACATGTTCATAACATTGATGTCAAAAGATACAAAGTTGATAATGATAGTACCACATACTTGTGGCACTGCCGCCAAATGTCATATTGGTATAAAGCGCATGTAGAAACTCCATGCTGATGGATATTTGGACTCATCGATTTCGAATCGGTTGAGACATGCGAACCATGCCTCTTGGGCAAGATGACTAAAGGACCCCGTTGGATGGAGCGGGCAAGTGATTCATTGGAAATGATACATGTTGATGTATGCAATCTAGTGAGTCTTGTAGCGTGCAGTGGATATCGTTATTTTCTTACCTTCACTGATGATTTGAGTAGATATAGTGTATATTTACTTAATGAAACACAAGTCTGAATCGTTTGAAAGGTTCAAGCAAATTCAGAGTGAAGTTTAAAGATCATCGTGACAAGAAGATAAAAATGACCGCGATATGATCGTGGAGGTGAATATCTGAGTTACGAGTTTGGCATACAACTTAAGACAACGTGAAATTTGTTTCACAACTAACGCCACCTGGAACACCATGGTGTGATGGTGTGTCCGAACATCATAGTCATGCTCTATTGATATAGTGCATACTGTGATGTCTCTTATCGTTTTACTACTATAATTTTTGGGGTTATGCATTAGAGACAACTACATTCACTTTAAATAGGGCATCATCTAAATCCGTTGAGATGACACCATGTGAATTATGGTTTGATAGAAACCTAAGCTGTCATTTCTTAATGTTTGGGGCTGCGATGCTTGTGTGGAAAATGTTTTCACATAATAAGCTAGAACCCAAAGCGGACAAATGTATCTTCATAGAATACCCTAAGAATAGATGGGTATGCCTTCTATCTCAGATCCAAGTGCAAAGTGTTTGTTTCTAGAACTGGGTCCTTTCTCGAGAAAAAGTTTCTCTCGAAAGAATTGAGTGGGAGGAAGATAGAACTTGATGAGGTTGTTAAACCTTTGTTCAACCAGAGAGTAGCGCAGCGCAGAAAGATGTTTCTATGAAGCCTACGTTAGTTGAAGAGGAAGTTAATGATGATGATCATGAAGCTTCAGGATCAAGTTACTATCGAACTTCGTAGGTCGACAAGGATGTGTACTGCTCCTGAGCGGTACGACAACTCTGTCTTGGAGGTCATGTTGTTGGACAACGATGAACCTACGAGCTATGGAGAAGCGATGATGGGCCCGGATTCCGACAAATGGTTGGAGGCCATGAAATCCGAGATAGGATCCATGTATTAAAACCAAGTGTAGACTTTGGTAGACTTGCTCGTTGGACGGCAGGTCGTTGAGTACAAATGGATCTTTAAAATGAAGACAGACACTGATGGTGAATGTCACCATTTGTAAAGCTCGACTTGTTGCAAAGATGTTTGTGACAAGTTCAAGGAGTTGACTACGATGAGACTTTCTCACTCGTAGCGATGCTAAAAGTCTGTTGGAATTATGTTAGCAGTTGCTGTGTTTTCAATTATGAAATCTGGCAGATGGATGTCAAAACATCGTTTCCTTAATGGTTTACTTGAGGAAAGGTTGTATGTGATACAACCAGAAGGTTTTGTCAGGCCTAAGGATGCTAAAAGGTGTGCAAGCTTCGGTGATCCTTCCATGGACTGAAGCAAGCATCTCGGAGTTGGAATATACGCTTTGATGAGGTGATCAAAGTTTTGATGTTTATACAAAGTTTATGAGAAACTTGTATTTGCAATAAAGTGAGTGGGAGCACTATAGAATTTCTGATAAGTATATGTGGATGATATATTGTTGTTCAGAAATAATGTAGAGTTTATGGAAAGCATAAAACGGTTATTTGGAAAGTGATTTTCAAAGGAAGACCTGGATAAAGCTACCTAATTGTTGAGCATCAAAATCTGTAGAGATAGATCAAGATGCTTGATGAGACTTTCAATGAGTGCATACCTTCACAAGATTTTGAAAGAGTTCAAAATGGATCAGCCAGAGAAATAGTTCTCGTCTGATTTGTAAGGTGTGAAGTTGAGTGAGACTCAAAGCTCGACAACGGCAGAAGAAAGAGAAAGGACGAACGTCGTCCCCTATGCCTTAGCCATAGGCTCTATATTATGCCATGTTGTGTACCGCACCTATGTGTGCCTTGCCATGAGTCTGTCAAGGGGTACAAGAGTGGTCCAGGAGTGGATCACTGGACAGCGGTCGGAATTGTCCTTAGTAACCAGAGGACTAAGGAAATGTTTCTTGATTATGGAGGTGATAAAGAGTTCGTCGTAAAGAGTTACGTCGATGCAGGCTTTAACACCTATCCGGATGACTAGTAGTAGCAATCTGGATACGTATAGTGGAGCAGCCATTTGGAAATAGTACCAAGTGGAGTGTGGTAGCAGTGTTTACGGTTTGACATAGAGATATGCAAAGTACACAGGGATCTGAATATCGCAGACCCGTTGACTATAAGACCTCTCTCACATGCAAAGCATGATCGAGCCTCAGAACTCATTGGGTGTTAGATTCATAACAATGCGAATCACATGGTGATGTGAACTAGATTATTTACTCTAGTGCAAGTGGGAGACTGTTGGAAATGTGCCCTAGAGGCAATAATAAATTAGTTATTATCATATTTCCTTGTTCATGATAATCGTTTATTATCCATGCTATAATTGTATTGATCGGAGACTTAAATGCATGTGTGGATACATAGACAAAACCATGTCCCTAGTATGCCTCTAATGGACTAGCTCGTTGATCAAAGGATGGTTAAGGTTTCCTAGCCATGGACATGAGATGTCATTTGATAACGGGATCACATCATTAGGAGAATGATGTGATGGATAAGACCCAAACTACAAACATAGCATATGATCGTGTCAGTTTATTGCTACTGTTTTCTGCATGTCAAGTATATGTTCCTATGACCATGAGATCATGCAACTCACGGATATCGGAGGAGTGCCTTGTGTGTATCAAACGTCGCAACGTAACTGGGTGACTATAAAGGTGCTCTACAGGTATCTTCGATGGTGTCTGTTGAGTTGGCATGGATCGAGACTGGGATTTGTTACTCCGTGTAACGGAGAGGTATCTCGGGGCCCACTCGGTAATGCAACATCACAATAAGCCTTGCAAGCAATGTGACTAATTGTTAGTTGCGGAATCTTGTATTACGGAACGAGTAAAGAGACTTGCCGGTAACGAGGTTGAACTAGGTATGGAGATACCGACGATCGAATCTTGGGCAAGTAACATACCGAAGAACAAAGGGAACGATATACGGGATTAACTGAATCCTTGACATAGAGGTTCGACCGATAAAGATCTTCGTAGAATATGTAGGAACCAATGTGGACGTCCAGGTCCCGCCATTGGTTATTGACCGTAGAGGTGTCTCGGTCATGTCTACATAGTTCTCGAACCCGCAGGGTCTGCACACTTAAGGTTCGGTGACGTTTCGGTAGTGTAGAGTTATGTATGGTGGTGACCGAAGGTTGTTCGGAGTCCCGGATGAGATCCCGGACGTCACGAGGAGCTCCGGAATGGTCCGGAGGTAAAGATTCATATATAGGAAGTCCCAGTTTGGTTTCCAGAAAAGTTTTGGGCTCATCGGTAGTGTACCGGGAGTATCGGTATTGTACCGGGAGTGCCGGTAGTGTATCGGAGGACCTCCGGGAGGGGTATTTCGACCCCAAGAGGTCCATGGGCTGTGGGATAATAATAACCAGCCCTTAGTGGGCTGGGAAAACATCCACAAAGGCCCATGGCGCAGGAGAGAAAGTCCTAAAGCAAAAAGTGGAAAATCAGCCAATAGGAGGCAATCCTACTCCAACTAGGATTGGAGGTGAAGTAGGATTGCTCCCACCTCCTATTTCGGCCGACCCAAAGGCCTTGGCTGCCTCTCCTCTCCTCTCGTCCTATATATACTAGTGGATTGGGTGGTTTTTGGACAGAATTTCCGGCCACGTGCTACCCGTTTCACCGGTGCACAGTTTCTCCTCTAGATCGGTTTTCCGCAGCGCTTAGGCGAAGCCCTGCCGGAATCACTCCACCACCATCACCGGAGCACCGTCACGCTGCCGGTGAACTCTCTCTCCTCTCCACCTCCCCTCGCTGGATCGAGACGGTGGAGATCTTCATCAAGCTGCACATGTGCTGAACGCGGAGGTGCCGTCCGTTCGGCGCTAGATCGGAAGGACCGTGATCGAGATCGGGAGACAGTTCGTGATGAGATCGCGGAACGGATCGTGATGAGTTCGCGGGACCGATCGTGATCAAGATCGTGAGACGGATCGTGATGAGATCGCGGGACGGATCGTGATGAGTTCACGGGACGGATCGTGATTGGATCGTGGGACGGATCGTGATGAGATCGCGGGACGCTCGGCGATTTGGATCGCGAAGATGTTCGACTACACCAACCGCATTTATTAACGCTTCCCGCTTAGCGATCTACAAGGGTATGTAGATCCACTCTCCCTCTCGTAGATGCTCATGACCATGGATAGGTTTGCGTGTGCGTAGGAAATTTTTTGTTACCCATGCGACGTTCCCCAACAGAGGACAGCTTATGCTGACTGGCGGTTCGTTGGATCTGTCTGAGGACTAGGCCCCCCTCGTGGAATGAGAGCGGCCGGATCCTCTTGCTATGATAATGCCGTAGCTTCTGTTGCTAGATTGCTGTCCGGCTCAAGGCTAGCTCGCGTGCCTCCTCGAGCAGGTCGACGTCGTCTTCTCTTGCTTCCTTGGTGTCCTTCTCCGTGTATAGGGCGACCCGAGGTGAGTTGAATTCGATGTCGGTGGGGATGATCGCCTCAGACCCATACACGAGAAATAACGGGGTGTAGCCGGTTGAACGGTTAGGGGTTGTTCTGAGACTCCAAAGGACGACCGACAGCTCGTCAATCCAGCAGCTGGCTGACCTGACCAGCGGAGTCACGAGCCGGGGCTTGATGGTGGATAGGATGAGGCCGTTTGCCCTCTCAACCTGGCCGTTTGATTGCGGATGAGCGACGGAGTCCAGGTCGAGCCGGGTCCCTTGCTTGGAGCAGAAACCCGCGAGCGCGCCTTTGGCAAAGTTGGTGCCATTGTCGGTGATGATGCTGTGGGGGACGCCATAACGTACTGTAATGTCATCGATGAACCAGACGGTCGTGGGGCTGTCCAGCTTCTTGATGGGCTGTGCTTTGATCCACTTGGTGAATTTGTCCACGGCCACCAGCAAGTGCGTCATGTCGCCTCGAGCGGTTTTAAAGGGGCCCACCATGTCCAGCCCCCAAACGACAAAGGGCCATGAGAGGGGGATGGTTTGAAGGGTTGTTGCCAGCAGGTAGCTTTGCGTGCTGAAGCGTTGGCAGCCCTCGCACTCGTCGACCAATTTCTTGGCCGCCTTGAGAGCCGTGGGCCAATAGAAGCCGTGGCGGAAAGCCTTGGCCACCAGGGTCTGGGAGGCGGCGTGGTGCCCGCACTCGCCCTGGTGGATGTCGAGGAGGATCTCTTGGCCTTTTGCCGGTGGTGCTGCGGTGGACGAGCTCGTTGTTGATGATGTTGTAAGCCGAGGCTCGGCGCTGGATCTGCTTAGCCAGAGCCTCGTCCGGAGGCAGCTCGCCTTGTAAAATGAATGCCAAGATGGGTTGGGCCCATGAGGGGGCTACGACGATAGCCAGCTAGAGAACTCCCGGGGCTAGTTGATGAGCCCCCGGGACCGACTCACCAGCCCTCGGGACCTTCTTGGGAGCCACCGAGGCTGGTTGGTCAGCCCCCGGGCCTGGCTCGCCGGCCCCTGGAATCGGCTGGTCGATGACCATCATGACGACCGCGTCGTCGGGTCCGTCCGCTCCGGGTGCCGCCGGTTCGACCAGGGCCGGCTGGGCAACCGGCGGTTCGAGAGCCGACGACGGAGTTGCTGGGAAGGCGGCCGACGCTGTTGATGGGCCGGCGGCGCTTGCCGGCACGAAGATCGACTCCAACTCTAGGAAGGGCTTGACCGATGGCTTGAGCAGCCGCTCGAGAGAGACGCCGGCTGGGATGGCCTGCCGGGTGGAGCCGATTTTTGCCAATGCGTCTGCCGCCTCGTTATCCGCTCGGGGGATATGGTGGAACTCGTAGCCCTCAAAGGAGCCGGTGAGTTGTTGCACGAGGAAATGGTAGCTGGCCATGTTGGCATCCCTGGCGTCCCATTCGCCAGAAACTTGCTGCACCACGAGGTCGGAGTCGCCGAAGCAGAGGATGCGCTTGATGCCGATCTCCTTGGCGAGCCGGAGGCCATGGACGATGGCCTCGTACTCCGCCACATTGTTGGAGGCGGAGAAGTGGATCTGGAGGGCGTACTTGAGTTGATCACCTTTCGGGGAGGAGAGGACTATGCCGACACCCAGGCCGGTCCTCATCTTCGAGCCGTCGAAGTGCATTCGCCAATGCGTGGAGTCCGGGCGAGGCGGGACGAACTCCGTATCCGCCCAGTCGACGAGGAAATCTGCCAATGCTTGAGACTTGACGACGGTTCTTGGCTCGTACCGGATCTCGTGATCGGCGAGGGTGATCACCCACTTGGCAATCCGGCCAGTGGAGTCCCGACTGCTCATGATCCCGCCGAGCGGGGCCGTGATCACCACGGTGATGGTGTACTCTTGGAAGTATTGTTTGACCTTCTTGGCAGCAAAGTATATGCCGTAACACATCTTCTGGTAGTGGGTACTTACGCTTGGACACGGAGAGGACCTCGCTGAGGTAGTAGACGGGCCGCTGGACCGGCAGGGCCTTGCCCTCCTCCGGCCGTTCGACCACCAGCACGACGCTGATGACCTGGGTTGTCGCGGTGATGTACGCGAGCAGTGGTTCCTTCTTAGCCGGCGCAACCAAGATTGGCGCGTGGGTGAGAGCCTTCTTGAGGCCGCGGAAGGCCTCGTCTGCCTCGTCAGGCCAGTTGAAGGTGCCCGGCTTCTTGGTTTGACCCGGCTCGATGAGAGCCATCTTGCGAAGGAGCCCGTAGAGGGGCAGAGCCTTCTCCCCCAGCGGTTGATGAACCGGCTGAGCGAGGCAAGGCAGCCGGTGAACTTCTGGACGTCGCGGAGCCAGGTCGGCTCTAGCATGCGCTCGATCGCGCGGATCTTCTCGGGGTTAGCTTCGATATCGCGGGCGGACATGAATAAACCCAAGAGTTGACCGGCGGGAATGCCGAAGACACATTTCTCTAGGTTGAGCTTGACCTTGTATTCGCGCAAGTTCGCGAAGGTCTCCCGGAGGTCGTCGGGGAGGCTGAAGTGCTTCTTGGTTTTGACGACGATGTCATCGACGTAGACGTGGACGTTCCTGCCTATCTGAGGCAGGAGGCACTTTTGCATGCACCGTTGGAAGGTGGCACCTGCGTTCTTCAGGCCGAAGGACATGGTGATGTAGAAGTACGCCCCAAAGGGCGTGAGGAAGGAGGTCTTGAGCCGGTCTTCCGGGTCTAGCTTGATTTGGTGGTAGCCGGAATAGGCGTCCAAGAAGGACAGCAAGTCGCAGCCGGCCATGGAGTCGATAACTTGATCGATCTGTGGCAGGGCGAATGGGTCCTTGGGACATGCCTTGTTCAGGCTGGTGTAGTCGATACACATGCGCCAGGTCTTGTTTTTCTTTAGCACCAGGACTAGGTTGGCCAGCCAGTATGGGTGGAACATTTCCATGATGAACCCGGCCGCGAGCAGCCGGGCGATCTCTTCTCCTATAGTGCGCCGCTTCTCCTCGGAGAAGCGGCATAGGGGTTGCTTGACCGGCGTGATGTCCAGCCGGACGTGTAGTTTGTGCTCGGTGAACTTCCTCAGAACACCCGGCATGTCCTTGGGGGGACCAAACGAAGATGTCCCGATTCTCACGGAGGAAGTCGACGAGCTCGCCTTCCTATTTGCTGTTGAGGCGGGAGCCGATCGTGACCACTGAGCCGAGTTGGCCGGATCGAGCGAGATGTGCTTGGTGTCCTTGGATGGCTGGAAGGAGGCCTCGCCGGTGGATTGCGAGGGAGGAGCCAGCACGGCCAGCTGGCTGGCGGTGGGGGCCACGAGCCGGTCGAGCTGCCGCTTCTTCTTGCCGATTTCCAGGGCCTCAGCTAGCCGGCTATCGTCTCGAGCGCATTCGAGCGACATCTTGTAGTCGCCCTTGACGGTAACGATTCCCTTGGGGCCCAGCATCTTGAGTTTGAGGTAGGCGTAGTGCGGGACCACCATGAAGCTGACTAGAGCCTCCTGACCCAGCAGCGCGTGGTAGGGGCTTGCGAGGTCCATGACCTCGAACAGTACTGGCTCGCGGTGGAAGTGGCTGGGTCCACCGAAGAGGACGTCGAGCGTGATCTTGCCTACAGGGAAGCAAGACTTTCCAGGCATGATGTCGTGGAAAACCGTCCGTCTCGCCTGTAGGTCTTCTATCTTTAGCCCCAGCTTGTGCATCGTGTCGAGGTAGAGGATATTAATGCTGCTGCAACCATCTATCAGCACCCGCGTAAAGCGGCAGGCTCGATCCTTGGTGGCGATGGTGGGGTCGAGGACCAAGGCGTAGCTTCTAGGATTTAGCATCACCGCGGGATGGTCGGCCTGGCTCCACGTGACCGGCTTCTCCGACTGGTGCATGAACTGGGGAGTTGCCGGCATGGTAGCGTTCACTTCACGACGGAACCAGCGCTCCGCGTGCTTGCCCGTCTCTTCACTGGTGAAGACGATGTAGCAACCGTCTTGGTTGGGGTACTGGTCGACTAGGCGACCGTCGTTTGGGGCCGTTGCCGGCACCGGGGTGGCAGCTTGGACCGGGGCTGGCGCACGGGCTGGCGGCACGGGAGGAGCCGGAAGGCCGCCCCCCCGGGCCAATCGCTGTGAGAAGCTGCACTGCCGGAGTGTGTGCGTGGAGGGTTTGGCCCCCGAGTGATTCTTGCATGGAAGATCGAGCATTTGCTCGAAGGTGAGCTTCGGCTGCCAAGCAGCCTTGCCGGTGCGTTTGCGCTGGCTGGAAGGCTGGGTAGCCGGCTCCTGATCCTCGACAGTGTTGACCTGCCGGCTCCCGTAGCGGGGATCCGGCTGGTCGTTCTTGTGCTTGTTGCTCTGCGGCTGCCGATTGTCGACAGCCGGCCGGGCCACGGCCGGCGTCGTTGCCGCTTGGCCGGCGGGGTTGTCTTGACCCGGATGGCCGAGTCGGCCATGGCATATTTGTCCGCCTTGGTCATGAGTTCGGCCAGCATGGCCAGCTCGGAGCACAGAAGCTTGTGCTTGAGAGGGGTGCCATCCTGGCAACCCTCGATGAAGTATTGCATGGCTTGCACCTCGTGCACTCCCTCGCAAGAGTTGCGAAGCTCGGTCCACCGGGTGAGGTAGTCGCGGAGGGATTCGTCCGGCCCCTGAACGCACATAGCAAGTTCACGGGGCCAGCCAGGCCGCTTGTAGGTGCCGGTGAAGTTGCGGACAAAGGCCTCCCCGAAGTCCGTCCATGTGTTGATGCTGCCGGCCCCCAGGCTGTTGAGCCAGGTGCGGGGCGAGCCGATGAGCATGAGGGGGGCGTAGCGGATGGCCAGGCGTTTGTTTCCCCTGGCGGTGCCCACTACGGTGGTGTAGTCGATCAGCCAGTCTTCTGGCTTGGCGGCCCCGTTGTACTTTGGGGTGTCCCTAGGGAGCGTTAAGCCCTTCAGGAATGGCTCGGTGCGGATCCAAGGGCCGAAGCAAGCCGGGCCGATCGAGCCCTCCTCCTCGAGGAGGGCGGATTGCGCGAGTTGGTCGATGCGGTTGTGAGCATCATCCTTTCTACGGGGGACGAGTGGCCCGAGCCGGGCTAAGAGCTCAGGGCGGATGGTGGGCGGCGTTGATTGCCGCAACCCGCGTTGCGGGGGTGGTGTGTGCCCCCGGCTGCATCGGCTGCCGGATGCCGGTGCTTCATGGTAGCGGCCGCTACGAGGCGGCTCGTTGGTGCGCTGGCTGCTAACAGCCGGCTACTCGTGTCTGAGAGGGCCGGGGGTCGTGCGTCTCGACCCGACGACCGGAGATGCGAGGGAAACAGGAGTACTGCGCCGCCTGGCGGCCGGCAGTTCCCGTGCCCTCGCGCTCGGGCCAGGGGCCTTCAGCGGCGGTGCCGCCTGGCGCGAGCTGATGCTGCTATGCGTCAGCAGCATCGGTAAGCTCCTTGATGTGGCGCTCGTGGGCGGCATGCTCTTCGCCCTCCAAGGTGTCCAGTTCCTCGTAGGCCACCTTTAGGGCCCGCAGGTTATCTGCGGGGGTGTTGTAGACGGGCATTTTGCCACCGAGGATTTTGGCGACCACGCAGCCGCGGTCGCACACGGCCCCACGCCGGCTGGGCTCGGCGCCAGCCGGGGTAAGGCCGTAAGCGGAGGCATATTCCCGCTGCGCCGCTTCCATGCGGCGGCACGTGGCGGCGAGGGCGGTGGCATCCTCGAAGAGGATGCGACGAGCCGCCTCGAGGTCGGCCGCAGCGGTATCGGGGTTTGTCGTCGGGGCGATCGGGGTGCTCAAGCCCCGGAGGGCCGCACCGACCGGGTCGGACGTGCCGACGCGGGCGGTAGCAGCGTTGTCCGTTACCCGTGCCCGTCCGGAGGCGGTGGAGGAGGTGATGGCCATCACCCCCTCATGGTCGCGGGACCCGCTGGGGCAAGCCGCAACGAGTATGCCTATGGCTGTGGGTGGGCCGGCGCAGACGAGTACCCCGGCGGGGTACTCACCCACGGCCGGAGCCTCGGCAAGGCTGAGCCTACCAAAGCGCTCGGTGAGCGCGTCAATGTCAGCCGCTAGGCTGTCGGAGTCGTCCGTAGGGCGTGCCGCAGCAAGCCCCACGAGCCCCCCATGGTTTCGCCGGGCCGAGCGGCGGCGGCGGGGAATGGCGAGAGGTCCCGCCCGGAGCATGAACCCGAACGGCGCCGCGGATTGTCCCATGGTGGGCGCCAACTGTCGTCGTTTTCTCATGAAAGATGCCATAGGGTGGCTTATCGGTGGTGTTGGGGCCATAGGACGCCGATGGGCTCCGGGTGCGAGATTGGGTACAAGAAGGTGGAGACACGCAATGTACCCAGGTTCGGGGCCCTCCGCTGGAGGTAATGCCCCTAGTCCTGCTTGGATTCATTGGATGGGTGGATAAGTATACAGAGGTGCTCCTAGAGATGTGTTTGGAGGAGGAAGAAAGGAGCAGCCGGCTCGTCTCCCTCCGCTACTGGGAAGGGTATGAGAGCTCCCTATGTGTGTGTTTTTGATCGGGGGTTCTATCCCCGTTACATGGGGACTCGGGGGGTTTTATAGGCCAACTCCCCGGCTCTTACAATATGATTCAGGTACGAGGGTGGAGGGACCCGACTGGCAGCCTGTCCGGTCGAGCGGTTCCATCCCTGCTGGGACCCGCCGACGGGCGCCGCGATTGGCCCTCCCCCACCTGCCCCGGCACGGGCCGCTCGAGGAGGCGTAGCTTAGCGCCAGCCGACCGAGGTCGTCGGTATGGCCGGCGGCACTATAGCCACGCCGGGGCAGGCACTCGAGTGGCGGAGGCATGCTAGAACTGTTCCCCGTCCGGTCGCGCTCACTGAGGTCAGTGGGCCGGACGGATGGACTGTAGCCATGCGGGATGGCGCGTCATCGACCACTGTGGCCACAGGGTCGCTCGCCCCGCCAGTCACGTTACATTGCCGTACCTGTGAACAGGAAGACGTGACAGGGCGTGTCCGTCCCCAAGTCAATGGACAGCCCGGCTCGTGGGTAGCCGGCTGCATGGCCAGCCGGGCGGGAGCACGCCCGGCCACTAGACCAGCCGAGCGAAACGCCAGCCGGAGATGGCTCGTGTGGCGTGTCCCCGGCCGGTCTCGTCCAGCCGGCCGATTGGTTTTTCTTTGAAGCGGAGAGGGAAGGACCCCGTTGCCTTGGCCTACCCGGGATATAAACCCCGTCACCCCTCTTGAAGGTTCTTAGAAATTCAAAAAATTACGCCCACAAATCCTTCTGGGATTTTAGAAGGAAAAATCTGAAGGGAGCAACATAATTTAATGAGCAGAATTGATCTCGCACCGGAGCTCAAGCGTGTGCACTCGCGCACATCCTTGCACAGCAGACTCAATTTTTTCCCGTTGATGCTGCATGCAACGCTGATTTAATTACGGACAAAAATCGGATTGTATGCTATTTATTAAAATTACACCATAAATAGAAATTTAAAATGTTAAATAGGTAAAATGACATCGTATTCACATTGTACACATCGCTATTGATTAAAATTAAAATTACATCAAAAATGGAATTTTAAAAACATAATTTAATGAGCAGAATTGATCTCGCACCAGAAATGGAATTAATGAAAACGTTAGGGAGTTTTTCGGAAAACATACAAAAAGAATTTTTTTTAATTGAAGTCCGGGCTGCGGGTTTATTTCACGAAAACAGAAGGGGTTTCCCGCAAAATTACAAAAAACGGTTCATCTATGTCACTTTAGTCAAGACTACGGGTTGATTTTAGAAAAACGCAAGGGCTTTATTGTAAAATGACGACAGACGACCAGAAGCACTGCGCGCTTTATTATATATATATATATATATATATATATATATATATATATATATATATATATTAAGAAAGCTTGGTGTATTATACAGATACAGATGTTGATCCATATGAAAATAATTTACTTCTCTTGTAATGATCCGAAGTTTATTTTAGTACAAACTAACCCAATTTTTATACATACAAATTATTTTTACTATGCATAATCTTTTGCAGAGAGATATTTCTCCAGATCTTAGAATACAAGTATTTCATACCAAAAAAACACACCATGTCCGGCAAGTCCGTATGCCCACTTCAATCATTGTTTGAGGCAGTTTGACACCTATATATGTCAGCGTGAAGGAGATATAGGATAGCTGATACAAAAGAGAGATGACCTTAATACATGAATGAAAGACAAATATAACATCATAGTAGAACACTTGTAGTGTGTGAGTAGAGATTTAGTGCTGGGAAAAGAACTTTTAAAATTACACACTTCTTGGACGTATGGATCAGACTTGAAAAAATGTCAGGTGACAAAAGTTTAGAATTAAGCAAGAGGATAGGGGACATGTAAAAAAATAATATTAGTATAGACCAAAGCTTCTCCCAGCAAAGAATGATGAACTGTATAAATCATGAATTTGGGATCGTATTTACCTGAATTTGGGATCATATTTACCTCCTTGACAGGAATGTCTAGCTAGAGGATAGAGGACTGCAATTCAATGCTCTTGTATGTCAGACTTTAAGCCTTTATAATTCTACAGAAAGATTATAAACATACTGATCATGAATTAATTAAACTCCTTCCAAAATTGATTATGAACTGCTATATGAACTAATGGATTTGATATCACTAACTGCAGAAAAAATTTAAATGAGTGATCAAATGGTTGTTGAGAAATAGATAAATATCATTCCACATCACTTAAGATTTCAAGTTGCATACACCTGCCGATATAGGTTGAGGGGTTAAAATAGGTGCTAATGATCAATGATGTTGTCGGCATGGACACCATGAGCTCATTGAACAGCGAAACCCTGTGAATTACTTTCTGGGTCATCAATTTTGCCCAATCTTGTAAACAGAAGGGTTCAGTAACGTAACCAAATAATTAACTATATACAGAAGAAGCATCAAAGTTAAGCTGTATCTTGGTACATGTTCAATTGGTTCCTCGTCACTGGTGCTCTTTAGATTGTTATATCACTTCCCCTTCCAACACTTGATCACTCTCGTCTTCATCACAACCAGGATTTCCCTCAAGGATCAGGCAAGGTAGATTTGTTTCCAACACACAACTTTTTTATGATCTTGTTTGGGCCGGGAAAAAAAACGCCAGTCAATCTTCGTCCTTGCTCCACCGAGAAGTAACGTGAGATAGATAAGACATGGGCAGCAGCAAGAATCAATCATCTGGAATTCTTCCGACTTACTCTACCTAGGTGCCTTCTTGAACTCGGGGAGGCAAGACCTGCCGCAAACCCGTAGTATGTAGCAAGGCAGAACCGTCAAGCCACTAACACTGAATGGTGAGCGGCTGCATCGGCTACCCCTGCAATGGGAGGTAGAGGAGTAAGATTTGGTAGAGAAAGTCAAGAGACAGAGATGTGATTCAGTACGTGGAAGAGCAAATCTATGGAGAAGACGAGTTGTCGTGGAGAAGAACACCTCAGTTAAATCTAGCACCGAGGGCGAAATAGTTCTGAGAGATTAATCATGTTGTTTGATGTGGCTGTCGTTTCATATCGTGAGTGGATAGCATGCGCTCGGGGAGCAGAAGAGAGAGCGACAGCGAGCGCAACTTGCGCGAGGAAGATGAAGCCTGATCAATCGACCAACTGCAAATTTGCAATTACATGGGCTCATGCCGCACACCAAATAAGTTGCCTAGGCATACATGGGCTGCCAGCAATTATTGGACTGGAAAGCCCAGTTGTCAGCTTAAACGCGAGCCCAGCCAAACAACTGGAGCGCTAGAGGCAGACAGCTAGCAAGACGACGCGGAAAAACGAAGCGGTACTTTCCACTTAGCGGTGGTAACACTCTGTAATTTCATGAACTTCTGATCAGACGGCTGTAGTCTGCTAAGCTATACTACATCAATAGCTATATCAATTCGGATGACGTGGCTTCACGAGGATCCAGGAAAATCAGCTAGTGGGGGTGTCTCTATTTAGATATAAAAGATATGGTTCGCTGCGAACAAGTTTGGGGATCCAGTGTGGCATGGATCCTGCGTCAGGATTCGTGCAAACGAATCCGACAGGAGATGGGGTCGCAGTGAAATCTCTCCTGACGGTCGCCAGTTAACATTTCTTATTTATTTTTCTTGACATTGTTATTTCTGAGCTTGCTTATCACATACGCTATGCTAACTCCTATTTAGCTTCACACATCAGTTTTAGAGCATCTCTAGCAGGTCCCATATAATGTCGATCCGTAAAGCTTCTTTACAGTTCGCGAAAAACGGTTTTGTGGACTGTCGCGGGCTGCGGCCGAGCAGACCCATAAAAAAGGATATTCACGAATATTCTTTTTTACGGGTCCGATTTGCGGGGCCTGCTCGGCCGCAGCCCGCATCAGCCCGCAAATCGAAAACCCCAGATTAGCCAATTTGACAGCGATTCCTATGATTGAGTTCAAATTTGAAGAATAAAACATAGTTGTCGCGCAAATAAAAGCCTAGTTTTGTATGCAAACACAAAAGGACACCATGCAAGAACAACGACCACGTCCATCATCATCTTAATCGCTTTTCACTCATCGTCATGACCTTCATTCCGCACCGCCATCCATGCCATCTCCGACACTTGTTCCAACTCCGGCATCGATGCCATCGCCGGCACTGGTTCCAACTCCGGCACCGGAAGCATTAGTGGCACTGGTTCCAACTCCTGATGGGAAAACATCACCGACAACGAAGCACCCATCGGCCGCCGCTAACATTCTCCTCCTCAAGATGTCTCTCCTTGTCATATCATGAAATTCTTTTATGATGTCGTCCATGTCATCGCGGTTCAGTGTCATGATCATATTTTCCTCAGCAAGAAGCTTGGCCATGGCTTTGGTCTCATCGGCAAAGACTCTTCTCTCCTCAATGGTCGCCTTGCGTAACCCTTCGTCCTTGAGAAATTGCCACTTCTCTTGCTTATCTTGTCCCGCAAGGTCGGTGCCTCGTTTTCCCTCTTGATCTTCTCCCTTGTCTTCTTGTCTCCATCGAGCTTCTTCAAGTTTCGTGGTCCATCATCATCCATGTTCGTGAGTGAACCTCTCTTCGGTGGGGATTCTCTCTCAATCAACTCCCGCTTCTCACACTTTTTCAGCAACTCCCGACAATGCTCCAGTTTAAAGAATTTGCCTTCGAAAGCTTCCATGTCTTTGTATCTTTGTTCGGAAATTTTGTCCTACACAATTAAAACAATGTCAAATGATGCAATCAATTGAAATGCTACAAATGATTGGCACAACTTGGGACGTGAAAACGAACTCACATAGTCGGATTCCATGATTCCACTTGGAGGTGCAATGCGAACTTGCTCCAAGCAAGCTGCCCAATGGCTACAAATCGGCTTGATCACGTCCCAACTACCTTGGAGTGACCGAAAGGTGTGCGGATTCCTATTGGGATACCTTGCCGTCATGCGTAAGAATTGATCTTCAGTCCTTTGCCAATACCTCTTGGTGGTTTGAGATGTGCCAGTGCACGCATCAAGAGACACCGCACTCCAAGCCTTGATCAACATTTGGTCTTCGAACTCTATGTAGTTCTTCAATCTTGCGCCTTTTTTTCTTGTGATTGGTCATACACCCCCTCGTCTATCTCCTCCACCTCATCTTCACCACCATGACCATTCACGCCACCATCCATTTCATTGTAATCAAATTCAGCAATCGGGGCTTGATCGATGTTGACGGTGTTGGTGTCCAATATGTTGACAAACTCGGTAGTGGCATAGTTTGAAGCGGAGATACAATGAGTATCATCAAGTCACGAGCTACTGCAATGGCAAAAAGCGAAGCAAGTAGAAGAAATCGAAGAAGCATACCTTCCGGCCATTTCATCGAACACCTCGCTTGCGATGGAAGCAGCACCATTCAAGGGCATCGTCGTGTTACCTCTTACAGGGGTGGAATGAGACGATGAAGTCACCGAAATTTTCGTAGGAACCTTCTTGCTCTTCACGCCCAAAATCTTGCTCTTCTTCTCCGGCGACGGTCGGGCAGACCGCTCGACGGCGGTGCTGTTGGGGAACGTTGCATGGAAAACAAACTTTTTCCTACACACACACAAGATCTAACCATGGTGATGAGCATCTATGAGAGGGAGAGTGGATCTACATACCCTTGTAGATCGCTAAGCGGGAAGCGTTAAGAAACGCGGTTGATGTAGTCGAACGTCTTCGCGATCCAAATCGCCGAGTGTCCCGCGATCCCATCACGATCAGTTCCGCGATCCAATCACGATCTGTCCCGCGATCTCATCACGATCCATCCCGTGATTCAATCACGAATCATCTCGCAATCTTGATCACGGTCCTTCCGATATAGTGCCGAACGGACGACACCTCCGCGGTCAGCACACGTACAGCCCGATGATGATCTCCGCCTTCTTGATCCAGCAAGAGGTAGTGAAGAGGTAGATGAGTTCTCCGGCAGCACGACGGTGTTGCGGCGATGGTGGTGGAGCTATTCCAGCAGGGCTTCGCCTAAGCACCGCTGATACCAATCTAGAGGAGAAACTACGATCTAGAGTAGAAGAGGGCAGCACGTGGCAATTAGGGTTAGCTCTTCCCTCTAAATCCTCTAGTATATATAGGAGGGAGGGAGGGGAGGAGGCAGCCTCAAACCCTCAAGGTTTGGTCGAAATTGGAGGTGGAGGATTCCTACTCCAATCCTATTAGGAGTAGGATTTCTCCTTTCCACTTGGAAACTCTTTCCACCTCTCCACCTTTTGGGTTTTTTTCCACCCCTAGCGGCATGGGCCTTAGTGGGGGCTTAGTCCAGCCCACGAGGGTATGGTTTGACTCCTCCCACATCCCATGAGGTCCTTTGGGTCGAGACACCCCTCCCGATGGTCCCCCGGCACCCTCCCGTCACTCCCGATACACTACTGATGAGCCCAAAACATTTTCGGTGACCAAAACAGGACTTCCTATATATCAATCTTTACCTCTGGACCATTCCGTAGCTCCTTGTGACGTCCAGGATCTCATCCAGGACTCCAAACAACCTTTGGCCACCACCATACATAACTCTATACTACCGAAACGTCACCGAACCTTAAGTGTGCAGACCCTACGGGTTCCAGAACTATGTAGACATGACCGAGACACCTCTACGGTCAATAACCAATAGCGGGACCTGGATGCCCATACTTGTTCCTACATATTCTATGAAGATCCTTATCGGTCAAACCTCTATGTCAAGGATTTAGTTCATCCCATATGATGTTCCCTTTGTTCTTTGGTATGTTACTTGCCCGAGATTCGATCGTCGACATCTCCATACCTAGTTCAACCTCGTTACTGGCAAGTCTCTTTACTAGTTCCGTAATACAAGATCCCGTGGTTAACACTTAGTCACATTGCTTGCAAGGCTTATTGTGATGTTGTATTACCGAGTGGGCCCTGAGATACCTCTCTGTCACACGGAGTAACAAATCCCAGTCTTGATCTATGCTAACCCAACAGACACCCTCGGAGATACCTGTAGAGCACCTTTATAGTCACCCAGTTACATTGCGACATTTGATACACACAAGGTACTCCTGCGGTGAAAGTGAGTTGCATGATCTCATGGTCATAGGAACACATACTTGACATGCAGAAAACAGTAGCAATAAACTGACACGATCATATGCTACGTTTGTATTTTGGGTCTTGTCCATCACATCATTCTCCTAATGATGTGATCCCGTTATCAAATCACATCTCATAACCATGACTAGGAAACCATAGTCATCTTTGATCAACGAGCTAGTCTATTAGAGTCATACTAGGGACATGGTGTTGTCTATGTATCCACACATGTATCTGAGTTTCCGATCAATACAATTATAGCATGGCTAATACACGATTATCATGAACAAGGAAATATGATAATAACCAATTTATTATTGCCTCTAGGGCATATTTCCAACAGTCTCCCACTTGCACTAGAGTCACCATGTGATTCGCATTGTTATGAATCTAACACCCAATGAGTTCTGGGGCTTGATCATGCTTTGCATGTGAGAGAGGTATTTTAGTCAATGGGTCTGCAACATTCAGATCCATGTGTACTTTAAAAATCTCTATGTCATACTATAAACACTGCTACCACACTTCACTTGGAGCTATTTCAAATGGCTGCTCCACTATACGTATCCGAATTGCTATTAGGAGTCATCCGGATTGGTGTTAAAGCTTGCATCGATGTAACTCTTTACGACGAACTCTTTATCACCTCCATAATCGAGAAACATTTCCTTAGTCTTTTTGTTACTAAGGTTAATCTTGACCGCTGTCCAGTGATCCACTCCTGGATCACTCTTGTACCCCTTGACGGAATCATGGCAAGGTGCACACAGATGCGATACATAGCATGGCATACTATATAGAGCCTATGGCTAAAGCATAGGGCACGACCTTTGTCCTTTCTCTTTCTTCTACCGTGGTCGAGCTTTGAGTCTTACTCAACTTCACACCTTACAAATCAGGCAAGAACTCTTTCTCTGACTAATCCATTTTGAACTCTTTCAAAATCTTGTCAAGGTATGTACTCATTGAAAGTCTCATCAAGCATCTTGATCTATCTCTATAGATCTTTATGCTCAACAATTAGGTAGCTTTATCCAGGTCTTCCTTTCAAAAATCTTTTAAAACAACCATTTATGCTTTCTAGAAATTCTGCGTCATTTTTGATCAATAATATGTCAACCACATATTCTTATCAAAAATTATATAGAGCTCCCACTCACTTTATTGTAAATACAAGTTTCCCATAAACTTTGTATAGACTCAAAAACTTTGATCACCTCATCAAAGTGTATATTCCAACTCTGAGATGTTGATCCAGCCCATAGAAGCATTGCTGGAGCTCGCACACCTTTTAGCATCCTTAGGACTGACAAAACCTTCTAGTTGTATCACATACAACATTTCCTCAAGTAAACCATTAAGGAAACAATGTTTTGTCATCCATCTGCCAGATTTCATAACTGAAAAATGCAACAACTGCTAACATAATTCCAACAGACTTTAGCATCGCTACGAGTGAGAAAGTCTCATCATAGTCAACTCCTTGAACTTGTCGGAAACTTCCTTGCGACAAGACGAGCTTTATAAATGGTGACATTTACCATCAGCGTCTGTCTTCATCTTAAAGGTCCATTTGTACTTGACGACTTGCCGTCCAACGAGCAAGTCTACCAAAGTCTATACTTGGTTTCATACATGGATCCTTTCTCAGATTTCATGGCCTCTAACCATTTGTCGGAATCTGGGCCCATCATCGCTTCTCCATAGCTCGTAGGTTCATCATTGTCCAACAACATGACCTCCATGACAGGTTTGTCGTACCACTCAGGAGCAGTATGCGTCCTTGTCGACCTACGAGGTTTGATAGTAACTTGATTGAAGCTTCATGATCATCATCATTTAATTCCTCTTCAACTTACGTAGGTTCCATAGAAACATCTTTCTGCGCTACGCTACTCTCTGGTTGAAACAAAGGTTCAACAACCTCATCAAGTTCTATCTTCCTCCCACTCAATTCTTTCGTGAGAAACTTTTTCTTGAGAAAGGACCCAGTTTTAGCAACAAACACTTTGTACTAGAATCTAACATAGAAGGTATACCCAACTATTCTTAGGGTATCTTATGACAATGCATTTTTCCGCTTTGGGTTCGAGCTTATCAGACATAAGTGTCGCATTCCCAAACTCTAAGAAATGACAACTTAGGTTTCTGCCAAACCATATGGTGTCATCTGAATGGATTTATATGGTGCCCTATTTAAAGTGAATGTGGTTGTCTCTAATGCATAACCCCAAAATGATAGTAGCAAAACGATAAGAGACATCATAATTCGCACCATATCCAATAGAGCACGACTGCGAAGTATGGACACACCATCACACTATGGTGTTCCAGGTGGCGTGAGTTGTGAAACAACTTTCACATTGTCTTAAGTTGTATACCAAACTCGTAACTCAGATATTCACCTCCACGATCATATCGTAGACATTTTATCTTCTCGTCACGATGATCTCAAATTTCACTCTGATTCTGCTTAAACTTTTCAAATGCTTCACACTTGTGTTTCATTAAGTAAATATTCACTATATCTACTCAAATCATCAGTGAAGGTAAGAAAATAACGATATCCACCGCACGCTACAAAACTCATTGGACCATATACATCAATATGTATCATTTCCAAAATTTACTAGCCCGCTCCATCATACTAAAAATGGGGTCTGTAGCCATCTTGCCCAAGAGGCATGGTCCGCATGTCTCAACCGATTCGAAACCGAATGAGTCCAAAGATCCATCAGCATGGAGTTTCTACATGCGATTTATACCAATATGACATTTAGCGACAGTGCCACAAGTATGCGGTACTATCATTATTCACTTTGTATCTTTTGGCATCAATGTTATGAACATGTGTATTACTACGATCAAGATTCAACAAACCATTCTCACTGGGTGCATGACCATTGAAGGTATTATTCATGTAAACAGAATAACCATTATTCTCTAACTTAAATGAATAACCGTCTTGCAATAAACACGATCCAATCATGTTCATGCTTAACGCAAACACCAAATAACATTTATTTAGGTTTGTCACTAATCCCGAAGGTAGAGAGAGCGTGCATGTTGATCACATCAACCTTGGAAACATTTCCAACATATATCATCACCTCACACTTAGCTAGTCTTCGTTTATTCCGTAGCTTTTATTTCGAGTTACTAACATTTAGCAACCAAACCGATATCCTATACCTAGGTGCTACTAGGAGTACTAGCAAGGTACACATCACTAACACGTATATCAAAATATACTTCTGTCGACGTTGCCAGCCTTCTTATCTACCAAGTATCTAGGGTTGTTCCGCTTCAGCAACCGCTCTCCTCATAATAGAAGCACTTAGTCTCGGGTTTGGGTTCAACTTTGGGTTGCTTCCCTGGAGCAGCAACTGACTTGCCATCCATGAAGTTTCCCTCCTTGCCCTTGCCCTTCTCGAAACTAGTGGTTTTACTAACCATCAACACTTGATGCTCCTTCTTGATTTCTACCTTCGCGGCGTCAAATGTCACGAACAGCTCAGGGATCATTATTTCCATCCCTGGCATTTTATAGTTCATCACGAAGCTTTAGTAGCTTAGTGACAGTGACTTGGAAAACTATATCAATCACTTTCTTATCTGGAAGATCAACTCCCACTCGATTCAAGCGATTGTAGCACCCAGACAATCTGAGCACATGCTCAACGGTTGAGCTATTCCCCTTCATCTTGCAGGCAAAGAATCCTGTTGGATAGCTCACATCTCACAACACGGGCACGAGCCTAAGATCCCAATTTCAGATCTTAGAACATCTCATATGTTCCATGACATTCAAAACGTTTTCGGAGCCTCAATTCTAAGCCGTAAAGCATGATGCACTTAACTATCAAGTAGTCATCGGAACGTGTCTGTCAGATGTTCACAATATCTGCAAACGACGCTAGACGGGGTGGCGCACCGAGCGGTGCAGTAAGGACATACGCCTTCTATGCAGCAATGAGGACAATCCTCAGATCATGGACCCAGTCCGCAATATTGCCACCATCATCTTTCAACTCTATTTCTCTAGGAACATATTAAATTCAAGGGAGCTACATCGTGAGCTAGCAATCTACAACAGAATTTTGCAAAGACACTACTGACTATGTTCATGATAATGAGTTCAATTAATCATATTACTTAAGAACTCCCACTCAAATTGACATCCCTCCGGTCATTCGAGTGCTACATGATCCAAATTCACCAACTCAAGTCTGGTCATCACATGAGTTGAGGTGGTTTCAATGGTGAACATCATCATGTTGATCATATCTACTATATGACTCATGTTCGACCTTTCGGTCTCTTATGTTCCGAGGCCAAGTCTGTACATGCTAGGCTCGTCAAGTTTAACCCGAGTGTTCTGCATGTGCAACACTGGCTTGGACCCGTTGAATGTGAACATAGAGTCTGTCACACCCGATCATCACGTGGTGTCTCGACATGACGTACTTTCGCAATGGTGCACACTTGGGGAGAACATAATTTTACCTTGAAATTTAAGTGACGGGTCACCTTATAATGCTACCGTTGCCCTAAGCAAAACAAGGTACACAAAAGGATTAACATCACATGCAAATCATAAGTGACATGATATGGCCATGAACTTGTGCTTTCGATCTCCATCTTGAAAGCACCGGCATGATCTCCATCGTCACCAGCATAACACCATGATCTCCATCATCATGAACTCCATCATTGTGTCGCCATCGGGGTTGTCGCTCTTGGGGAACGTTGCATGGGAAACAAAAAATTTCCTACGCACACGCAAGATCTATCCATGGTGATGAGCATCTACGAGAGGGAGAGTGGATCTACGTACCCTTGTAGATCGCTAAGCGGGAAGCGTTAAGAAACGCGGTTGGTGTAGTCGAATGTCTTCGCGGTCCAAATCGCCGAGCGTCCCGCGATCTCATCACGATACGTCCCGCGATCCAATCACGATCCGTCCCGCGAACTCATCACGATCCGTCCCGTGATCTCGTCGCGATCCGTCCTGCGAACTCATCACGATCTATCCCGCGAACTCATCACGATCCGTCCCGCGATCTCGTCACGATCAGTCCCGTGAACTCATCACGATCCGTCTCGCGAACTCATCACGATCCGTATCGCGATCTTGATCACGGTCCTTCTGATCTAGCGCCGAACGGACGGCACCTCCGCGTTTAGCACACGTACAGCTCAATGACGATCTCCGCCTTCTTGATCCAGCAAGAGGGAGCGGAGAGGTAGAAGAGTTCTCCGGTAGAGTGACGGTGCTTCGGAGATGGTGGTGGAGCTATTCCGGCAGGGCTTCGCCTAAGCACTGCAGAAATCCGATGTAGAGGAGAAACTATGCACTAGAGGAACGGGCAGCACGTGGCTGAAAATTCTGTGACAAAACCCTAAAATCCTCTAGTATATATAGGAGGAGAGGAGTAGGAGTCTTGGATGCCAAAAGGCAGCCCTTGGGTCGGCCGAACCTAGTGGGATTGGAGGATTCCTCCTCCAATCCTAGTAGGACTAGGACTCCTCCTTATTTTTGCCTTTTTTGCCTTTTGCCACCTTTTTCTCTTTGGGCTTTTCTTCCCAGCCGCATGGGCCTTGTGTGGGACTTACACCAGCCCACAAAGGGCTGGTATTTACTCTCCCACAGCCCATGAAGCCTCTTGGGTCGAAATACCCCTCCCGGTGGTCTCCCGGTACACTATCGGCACTCTCGGTACACTACCGATGAACTCGAAACCTTTCCGGCGACCAAAATAGGACTTCCTATATATCAATCTTTAACCATTTCGGAGCTCCTCATGACGTCCGGGATCTCATCCTGGACTCTGAACAACCTTCAGTAACCACCATGCATAACTCTATACTACCGAAACGTCACCGAACCTTAAGTGTGCAGACCTTGCGGGTTCGAGAACTATGTAGACATGACCGAGACACCTCTACGATCAATAACAAATAGCGGGACCTGGATGCCCATATTGGTTCCTATATATTCTACGAAGATCTTTATCGGTCGAACCTCTATGTCAAGGATTCAGTTAATCCCATATGATGTTCCCTTTGTTCTTCGGTATGTTACTTGCCCGAGATTCGTTCATCGGTATCTGTATACCTAGCTCAACCTCGTTACCGACAAGTCTCTTTACTCGTTCCGTAATCCAAGATCCCGTGGCTAACACTTAGTCACATTGCTTGCAAGGCTTATTGTGATGTTGTATTACCGAGTGGGCCCTGAGATACCTCTCCATGCCAACCCAACAGACACCTTCGGAGATACCTGTAATGCACCTTTATAGTCACCCAGTTACGTTGCGACGTTTGATACACACAAGGCGCTCCTTCGGTGTCCGTGAGTTGCATGATCTCATGGTCAAAGGAACATATACTTGACAGGCAGAAAACAGTAGCAATAAACTGACACAATCATATGCTACGTTTGTAGTTTGGGTCTTGTCCATCACACCATTCTCCTAATGATGTGATCCCGTTATCAAATGACATTTCATGTCCATGGTTAGGAAACCTTAACCATCTTTGATCAACGAGCTAGTCTATTAGAGGCATACTAGGGACATGGTTTTGTCTATGTATCCACACATGCATCTAAGTCTCCGATCAATACAATGATAGCATGGATAATAAACGATTATCATGAACATAGAAATATAATATTAACGAATTTATTATTGCCCCTAGGACATATTTCCAACAGTCTCCCACTTGCACTAGAGTCAATAATCTAGTTCACATCACCATGTGATTCGCATTGTTATGAATCTAACACCCAATGAGTTGTGGGGCTTGATCATGCTTTGCATGTGAGAGAGGTCCTATAGTCAAAGGGTCTACGACATTCAGATCCGTGTGTACTTCTGCAAATTTCTATGTCAAACCGTAAACACTGCTACCACACACTCCACCTGGTACTATTCCAAATGGCTGCTCCACTATACGTATCCAGATTGCTACTACGAGTCATCTGGATTGGTGTTAAAGCTTGCATCGACGTAACTCTTTACGGCGAACTCTTTATCACCTCCATAATCGAGAAACATCTCCTTAGTCTTTTAGTTACTAAGGATAATCTTGACCGTTGTCTAGTGCTCCATTCCAGGATCACTTTGAAACCTTCCTGCCATACTTATGGCAAGGCTGACATCAGGTCTTGTGCACAGCATTGCATACATGATAGAGCCTATGGCTGAAGCATAGGGGATGACACTCATCTTTTCTCTATCTTCTGTAGTCACTAGGCTTTGAGTCTTACTCAACTTCACACCTTACAAATCAGGCAAGAACTCTTTCTCTCACTGATCCATTTTGAATTCTTTCAAAAACTTTGTCAAGGTATGTACTTATTGAAAAGTCTCATCATGCTTCTTGATCTATCTCTATAGATCTTGATGCTCAACAATTAGGTAGCTTTATCCAGGTCTTCCTTTGAAAAACTCTTTTTCAAACAACCGTTTATGCTTTCCAGAAATTCTACATCATTTCCGATCAACAATTTGTCAACCACATATGCTTACCAGAAACTCTATAGTGCTCCCACTCACTTTATTGTAAATACAAGTTTCTCAAAAACTTTGATCACCTTATCAAAGTGTATATTCCAACTCCGAGATGCTTGCTTCAGTTCATAGAAGTTTCACTAAAGCTTGCACACCTTTTAGCATCCTTAGGACTCACAAAACCTTCTGGTTGTATCTCATACAACATTTCCTTAAGGAAGGAAATGATGTTTTAGTATCCATCTGCCAGATTTCATAATTGAAAAATGCAGCAACTGCTAACATAATTCCAACACACTTTAGCATCGCTACGAATGAGAAAGTCTCATTGTAGTCAACTCCTTGAACTTGGCAGAAACTTCTTTGCGACAAGTCGAGCTTTATAAATGGTGACATTCACCATCAACGTCTGTCTTCATCTTAAAGATCCATTTGTACTCAATGACCTGCCGTCTAACGAGCAAGTCTACCAAAGTCTATACTTGGTTTTCATACATGGATCCTTTCTCGGATTTTATGGCCTCTAACCATTTGTCGGAATCCGAGCCCATCATCGCTTCTCCACAGCCCGTAGGTTCATCCTTGTCCAACAACATGACCTCCAAGACAGGGTTGTCGTACCGCTCAGGAGCAGTACACATCCTTGTCGACATACGAGGTTTGATAGTAACTTGATCTGAAGCTTCATGATCATCATCATTTACTTACTCTTCAACTAATGTAGGCTTCACAGAAAACAACTTCCTGCGCTGCGCTACTCTCTGGTTGAACAAAGGTTCAACAACCTCATCAAGTTCTATCTTCCTCCCATTCAATTCTTTCGAGAGAAACTTTTTCTCGAGAAAGGACCCAGTTTTAGCAACAAACACTTTATGCTTGGATCTGAGATAGAAGGTTTACCCAACTGTTCTTAGGGTATTCTATGAAGATGCATTTGTCCGCTTTGGGTTCGAGCTCATTAGGTGAAAACATTTTCCACACAAGCGTCGCAGCCCCAAACATTAAGAAATGATAGCTTGGGTTTCTATCAAACCGTAATTCACACGGTGTCATCTCAACGGATTTATATGGTGCCCTATTTGAAGTGAATGTAGTTGTCTCTAATGCATAACCCTCAAATTATAGTAGCAAAACGATAAGAGACATCATAGCACACACCATATCCAATAGAGTATGACTATGACATTCAGACACATCATCACACTATGGTGTTCCAGGTGGCGTGAGTTGTGAAACAACTTTCACATTGTCTAAAGTTGTATGGCAAACTCGTAACTCAGATATTCACCTCCACGATCATATCACGGACATTTTTATCTACTTGTCACGATGATCTTAAACTTCACTCTGAATTTGCTTGAACCTTTCAAACGATTCAGACTTGTGCTTCATTAAGTAAATATACACTATATCTACTCAAATCATTGGTGAAGGTAAGAAAATAACGATATCCACCGCACGCTACAAGACTCATTGGATTGCATACATCAACATGTATCATTTCCAATAAATCACTTGCCCGCTCCATCCATCTGGAAACGGGGTCCTTAGTCATCTTTCCCAAGAGGCATGATTCGCATGTCTCAACCGATTCGAAATCGAATGAGTCCAAAGATCCATCAGCATGGAGTTTCTTCATGCGCTTTATAGCAATATGAAATTTAGTGGCAGTGCCACAAGTATGTGGTACTATAATTATGAACTTTGTATCTTTCGGCATCAATGTTATGAACATGTGTATTACTACGATCAAGATTCAACAAATCACTCTCACTGGGTGCATGACCATTGAAGGTATTATTCATGTAAAAAGAATAACCATTATTCTCTAACTTAAATGAATAACCGTGTTGCAATAAACACGATCTAATCACGTTCATGCTCAACGCAAAACACCAAATAACATTTATTTAGGTTTGTCTCTAATCCCGAAGGTAGAGAGAGCGTGCGATGTTGATCATATCAACCTTGGAAACATTTCCAACACACATTGTCACCTCACCCTTAGCTAGTGCTCCGTTTGTAGCTTTTATTTCGAGTTACTAACGTTTAGCAATCGAACCGGTATCCAATACCCAGGTGCTACTAGGAGTACTCGCAAGGTACACATCATTAAAACGTATATCAAATATACTTTTGTTGACGTTGCCAGCCTATCTTATCTACCAAGTATCTAGGGTTGTTCCGCTTCAGCGACCGCTCTCCTCATTATCGAAGCACTTAGTCTCGGGTTTGGGTTCAACTTTGGGTTGCTTCACTGGAGCAGCAACTGACTTGCTATCCATGAATTTTCCCTCCTTGCTCTTGCCCTTCTAGAAACTAGTGGTTTTACTAACCATCAACACTTGACGCTCCTTATTGATTTCTACCTTCGCGGTGTCAAACATCACGAACAGCTCAGGGATCATTATTTCTATCCCTGGCATTTTATAGTTCATCACCAAGTTCTAGTAGCTTAGTGATAGTGACTTGGAGAACTATATATATCACTATCTTATCTGGAAGATCTACTCCCACTTGATTCAAGCGATTGTAGCACCCAGACAATCTGAGCACATGCTCAACAAATGAGCTATTCTCCTTCATCTTGCAGGCAAAGAATCCTGTTAGAAATCTCATATCTTGCAACACGGGCATGAGCCTGAGATCCTAATTTCAGCTCTTAGAACATCTCATATGTTCTGTGACGTTCAAAACGTTTCGAAGCCTCAATTCTAAGCCGTAATGCATGACGCACTAAACTATCAAGTAGTTATCAGAACGTGCCTGTCAGATGTTCACAACATCTACAAACGACGTTAGAGGGGTTGGCGCACCGAGCGGTGCATTAAGGACATAAGCCTTCTGTGCAGCAATGAGGGCAATCCTCAGATCACGGAGCCAGTCCGCAATATTTCTACCATCAACTTTCAACTCTATTTCTCTAGGAACATATTAAATTCAAGGGAGCTACATCGTGAGCTAGCAATCTACAACAGAATTTTGCAAAGACACTACTGACTATGTTCATGATAATGAGTTCGATTAATCATATTACTTAAGAACTCCCACTCAAATTGACATCCTCCCGGTCATCTGAGTGATACATGATCCAAATTCACCAACTCAAGTCTGATCATCACGTGAGTTGAGGTGGTTACAATGGTGAACATCATCATGTTGATCATATCTACTATATAACTCATGTTTGACCTTTCGGTCTCTTGAGTTCCGAGGCCATGTCTGTGTTTGAAATATGCCCTAGAGGTAATAATAAAATGGTTATTATTGTATTTCCTAGTTCATGATAATTGTCTATTGTTCATGCTATAATTGTGTTAACCGGAAACCGTAATACATGTGTGAATACATAGACCAGAACATGTCCCTAGTGAGCCTCTAGTTGACTAGCTCGTTGATCAATAGATGGTCACGGTTTCATGACCATGGACATTGGATGTCGTTGATAACGGGATCACATCATTAGGAGAATGATGTGATGGACAAGACCCAATCCTAAGCATAGCACAAGATCGTGTAGTTTGTTTGCTTAAGCTTTTCAATGTCAAGTATCGTTTCCTTAGACCATGAGATTGTGCAACTCCCGGATACCGTAGGAAAATGCTTTGGGTGTGCCAAACGTCACAACGTAACTAGGTGGCTATAAAGGTGCACTACGGGTATCTCTGAAAGTGTCTGTTGGGTTGGCACGAATCGAGATTGGGATTTGTCACTCCATGTGACGGAGAGGTATCTCTGGGACCACTCGGTAAGACATCATCATAATGAGCTCAATGTGACTAAGGAGTTAGCCACGGGATGATGTATTATGGAACGAGTAAAGAGACTTGCCGGTAACGAGATTGAACAAGGTATAGAGATATCGACGATCGAATCTCGGGCAAATATCATACCGATAGACAAAGGGAATTGTATACGGGATTGAATCCCCGACATCATGGTTCATCCGATGAGATCATCGTGGAGCATGTGGGAGCCAACATGGGTATCCATATCCCGCTGTTGGTTATTGACCGGAGAGGTGTCTCGGTCATGTCTACATGTCTCCCGAACCCGTAGGGTCTACACACTTAAGGTTCGATGACGCTAGGGTTATAGGGAAATGATATACATGATTACCGAAGGTTGTTCGGAGTCCCGGATGAGATCCTAGAAGTCACGAGGAGCTACGGAATGGTCCGGAGGTAAAGATTGATATATAGAAGTCCAGTTTTGGTCACCGGAAAGTTTTCGGGCTCATCGGTAGTGTACCGGGAGTGCCGGGAGGGTGCCAGAGGACCCCCGGGAGGGGTGTGACGACCATAGGACTTAGTGGGCCCTTAGAGGAGGTGTGCCAGCCCTTGTTGGGCTCGCCAAGACCTTCTATAAAGGCCCATGCGGCTGGAGATAAGGAGATAGGGCAAAGGAGTTTGAAACAGAGGAGATCCACCTCCCTTGTGGGAGGTGGACTCTTCCCCTAGGGTCGGCTGAACCTCTCCTCCTTGGAGGAGGGGACAAGGAAGCCCTCCCTCTCCCTCCTCCTATATATATGCAAGGGTTTCGGCTGATTTGATACACGACTTCTCTCTCCTTGGCGCAGCCCTACCCTTCCTCTTCCTCGTTCTTCGTAGCGCTTGGCGAAGCCCTGCCGGAGTTCACGTAGCTCCACCGTCACCATGCCGTCGTGCTGCTGGAGCTCTCCCTCAACTTCTCCTTCCTCCTTGTTGGATCAAGGCGTAGGAGACGTCATCGGGCTGCACGTGTGTTGAACGCGGAGGTGCCGTTGTTCGGCATTGAGATCAGAATCCACCGCGATCTGAATCGCTGCAAGTACGACTCTACCAACCGTGTTCTTGTAACGCTTCCGCTTAGCGATCTTCAAAGGTATGAAGATGCAATCTCTCCCCACTCGTTGCTGGTTTCTCCATGGATAGATCTTGGTGATCGTAGGAAATTTTTTGATTTACTACTACGTCTCCCAACAGTGGCATCAGAGCTAGGCCTATGCGTAGAATCTATGCATGAGTAGAACATAAGTTGTTGTGGGCGTCGATTTTGTTAATATGCTTACCACTACTAGTCTTATCTTGATTCGGCAGTATTGTGGGATGAAGCGGCCCGGACCGACTTTACACGTACGCTTACGTGAGACTGGTTCCACCTCCTAACATGCACTTGTTGCATAAGGTGGCTAGCGGGTGTCTGTCTCTCCCACCTTAGTCGGATTGGATTCGATGAAAAGGATCCTTATGAAGGGTAAATAGCAATTGGCATATCACGTTGTGGTTTTGGCGTAGGTAAGAAACGTTCTTGCTAGAAACCTATAGCAGCCACGTAAAAACTTGCAACTACAAATTAAAGGACGTCTAACTTGTTTTTGCAGCACATGCCTTGTGATGTGATATGGCAAAATAATGTGATGTGATGCATTGTGATGTATGAGATTGATCATTTTCTTGTAATAGGATTCACGACTTGCATGTCGATGAGTATGACAACCGGCAGGAGCCATAGGAGTTGTCTTATTTTATTGTATGACATGCGTGTCAATCATAAATGCCATGTAATTACTTTACTTTATTGCTAAACGTTAGCCATAGTAGTAGAAGTAATAGTTGGCGAGACAACTTCATGAAGACACAATGATGGAGATCATGATGATGGAGATCATGGTGTCATGCCGGTGACAGTGATGATCATGGTGCCCCAAAGATGGAGATGAAAGGAGCAAGATGATATTGGCCATATCATGTCACTATATTGATTGCATGTGATGTTTATCATGTTTACATCTTATTTGCTTAGAACAACAGTAGTAAATAAGATGATCTCTCAATAAAATTTCAAGAGAAGTGTTCACCCTAACTGTGCACCGTTGCTAAGGATCGTCGTTCCGAATCACCACGTGATGATCGGGTGTGATAGGTTCTAATGTTCGCATACAACGGGTGTAAGCCAGATTTACACACGCAATACACTTAGGTTGACTTGATGAGCCTAGCATGTACAGACATGGTCTCGGAACACGGAAGACCGAAAGGTCGAACATGAGTTGTATAGAAGATACGATAAACATGGAGATGTTCACCATGGATGACTAGTCCGTCTCACGTGATGATCGGACACGGGCTAGTTGACATGGATCATGTGTCACTTGGATGACTAGAGAGATGTCTATCTAAGTGGGAGTTCATTAAATTTTTTGATTATGTGAACTTAATTATCATGAACTTAGTCTAAAATTATCTTTACAATCTATATTGTAGATCCAATGGCTAACGCGAATGTCGCCCTAAACTTCAACGCGTTCCTAGAGAAAACCAAGCTGAAAGATGATGGAAGCAACTATGCGGACTAGGTCCGTGGCTTGAGGATCATCCTCATAGCTTCCAAGAAATTGTATGTCCTTGATGCACCACTAGGTGACCCACCCCTTCTCCCAGCAGAGCAAGACGTTGCGAACGCTTGGCATTCTCGCTGCGATGATTACTCCCTTGTTCAGTGCGGCATGCTTTATAGTTTAGAACCGGGGCTCCAAAAGCGTTTTGAGCAACACGGAGCATATGAGATGTTCCAAGAGCTGAAACTGGTTTTCCAAGCTCATGCCCGGGTCGAGAGATATGACGTCTCCGACAAGTTCTTCAGCTGTAAGATGGAGGAGAATAGTTCTGTCAGTGAACACATCCTCAAGATGTCTGGGCTTCACAACCGCTTGACTCAGCTGGGGGTTAATCTCCCGGATGACTCGGTCATTAACAGAATCCTCAAGCCGCTTCCACCTAGCTACAAGAGCTTTGTGATGAACTACAACATGCAAGGGATGGAGAAGTCCATTCCCGAGTTGTACTCAATGCTGAAATCAGCAGAGGTCAAGATCAAAAAGGAGCATCAAGTGTTGATGATGTTGATGGTAAATAAGACCACTAGTTTCAAGAAAGGCAAGGGTAAGAAGAACTTCAAGAAGGACGAAAAAGTTGTTGCTCTGCCCGGTAAGCAAGTTGACGGGAAGAAGAAGAACAAGAATGGACCCAAGGCAGAGACTGGGTGTTTTTATTGCAAGGGTACCGGTCACTGGAAGCGGAACTGCCTCAAGTACTTAGCAGATAAGAAGGACGGAAACATTAAAGGTATATGTGATATACTTGTTATTGATGTGTACCTAACCAGCGCTCCTAGTAGCTCGTGGGTATTTGACACCGGTGCAGTTGCTCACATTTGTAACTCCAAGCAGGAGTTGCGGAATAAGCGGAGGCTGGCAAAGGACGAGGTGACGATGCGCGTCGGGAATGGTTCCAAGGTCGATGTGATCGCCGTCGGCACGCTACCTCTACATCTACCTTCGGGATTAGTGTTAAACCTTAATAAATATTATTTAGTACCAGCTTTGTGCATGAACATTGTATTTGGATCTCGCTTGATGCGAGATGGCTACTCATTTAAATCTGAGAATAATGGTTGTTCTATTTATATGAGAGAAATGTTTTATGGTCATGCCCCGCTGGTCAATGGTTTATTTTTCATGAATCTCGAACGTGATGTTATACATGTCCATAGTGTGAGTACCAAAAAGTGTAAGGTTGATAATGATAGTCCCACTTACATGTGGCACTACCACCTTGGTCATATTGGTGTCAAACGCATGAAGAAGCTCCATACTGATGGACTTTTGGAGTCTCTTGATTTCGAATCATTTGACACGTGCGAACCATGCCTCACGGGCAACATGACCAAGATCCGTTCTTCGGAACGATGGAGCAAGCAACTAACTTGTTGGAAATAATACATACCGATGTATGCGGTCCAATGAGTGTCGAGGCTCGTGGTGGCTACCGTTATGTTATCACCCTCACTGATGACTTGAGTAGATATGGGTATGTCTACTTAATGAAACATAAGTCTGAAACTTTTGAAAGGTTCAAGGAATTTCAGAGTGAGGTAGAGAATCAACGTGACAATAAAATAAACTGCCTACGATCTGATCGTGGCAGAGAATATTTAAGTCACGAGTTTGGCACGCACCTAAGGAAATGTGGAATTGTTTCACAACTCATGCCGCCTGGCACACCTCAGCGAAATGGTGTGTCTGAACGTCGTAATCGCACTCTATTAGATATGCTACGATCTATGATGTCTCTTACCGACTTACCGCTATCATTTTGGGGATATGCATTAGAGACTGCCGCATTCACTTTAAATAGGGCACCATCAAAATCCGTTGAGACGACACCGTATGAATTATGGTTTGGTAAGAAACCTAAGTTGTCGTTTCTAAAAGTTTGGGGATGCGATGCTTATGTGAAGAAACTTCAACCTGAGAAGCTCGAACCCAAAGCGGAAAAGTGCGTCTTCATAGGATATCCCAAAGAAACTATTGGGTATACCTTCTACCTACGATCCGAGGGCAATGTCTTCGTTGCCAAGAATGGATCCTTTCTCGAGAAAGAGTTTCTCTCGAAATAAGTAAGTGGGAGGAAAATAGAACTTGATGAGGTAATTGTACCTCCACTCGAACCGGAGAGTAGCACAGCACAGGAAGTTGTTTCTGTGGAGCCTACACCGGCTGGAGAGGAAGTTAATGATGATGATCATGAAACTTCAGATCAAGTTACTATTGAATGTCGAAGGTCCACTAGGACACGTTCCGCACCAGAGTGGTACGACAACCCTATCCTGGAGATCATGTTGTTGGACAACGGTGAACCTTTGAACTATGAAGAAGCAATGGTGGGCCCGGATTCCAACAAATGCTTGAGGCCATGAAATCCGATATAGGATCCATGTATGAGAACAAAGTATGGACTTTGGTGGACTTTCCTGATGATAAGCAAGCCATTGAAAAGAAATGGATCTTTAAGAAGAAGACTGAGCGGATGGTAATGTAACCGTCTATAAGGCTCGGCTTGTCGCTAAGGGTTATCGACAAGTTCAAGGAATTGACTACGATGAGACTTTCTCACCTGTAGCGATGTTGAAGTCTGTCCGAATCATGTTAGCAATTGCCGCATTTTATGATTATGAGATCTGGCAAATGGACGTCAAAACGGCATTCCTTAATGGCTTCCTCAAGGAAGAACTGTATATGATGCAACCGGAATGTTTTGTCGATCCTAAAGATGCTAATAAGGTATGCAAGCTCCAACGCTCCATCTATGGGCTGGTGCAAGCATCTCGGAGTTGGAACATTCGCTTTAATGAGGTGATTAAAGCATTTGGGTTTGTACAGGTTTATGGAGAACCCCGTATTTACAAGAAAGTGAGTGGGAGCTCTATAGCATTTCTCATATTATATGTGGATGACATACTAATAATGGGAAATGATATAGAACTCTTGGAAAGTATAAAGGCCTACTTGAATAAGTGTTTTTCAATGAAGGACCTTGGAGAAGATGCTTACATATTAGGTATTAAGATCTATAGAGATAGATCGAGACGCCTCATAGGTCTTTCACAAAGCACATACCTTGAAAAGATATTGAAGAAGTTCAATATGGATTAGTCCAAGAAGGGGTTCTTGCCTGTGTTACAAGGTGTGAGATTGAGTACGACTCAATGCCCGACCACGGCAAAGGATAGAGAAGATATGAGTGTCATCCCCTATGCTTCAGCCATAGGCTCTATTATGTATGCCATGTTGTGTACCAGACCTGATGTGAACCTTGCCATAAGTTTGGTAGGGAGGTACCAAAGTGATCCCAGAGCGGAACACTGGACAGCGGTCAAGAATATCCTGAAGTACCTGAAAAGGACAAAGGACATGTTTCTCGTATATGGAGGTGCCGAAGAGCTCGTCGTAAAGGGTTACGTCGATGCTAGCTTCGACACAGATTCGGACGACTCCAAGTCGCAAACCGGATACGTGTATATTTTGAACGGATGGGCAGTCAGCTGGTGCAGCAGCAAGCAAAACGTCGTGGCGGCATCTACATGTGAAGCGGAGTACATAGCTGCTTCGGAAGTAGCAAAGGAAGGAGTCTGGATGAAGAAGTTCATCACCGACCTAGGAGTAATTCCAAGTGCGTCCGGCCCAATGACTCTATTCTGTGACAACACTAGAGCTATTGCCCTTGCGAAGGAGCCCAGGTTTCACAAGAAGACAAGACACATCAAGCGCCGCTTCAACTCCATCTGTGATTACATTCAGGAGGGAGATATAGATATTTGTAAAGTGCATACGGATCTGAATGTCGCAGATCTGTTGACTAAACCTCTCTCATGAGCAAAACATGATCAACACCATGCAACTAGATTATTGACTCTAGTGCAAGTGGGAGACTGTTGGAAATATGCCCTAGAGGCAATAATAAAATGGTTATTATTGTATTTCCTAGTTCATGATAATTTTCTATTGTTCATGCTATAATTGTGTTAACCGGAAACCGTAATACATGTGTAAATACATAGACCACAACATGTCCCTAGTGAGCCTCTAGTTGACTAGCTCGTTGATCAATAGATGGTCATGGTTTCATGACCATGGACATTGGATGGCGTTGATAATGGGATCACATCATTAGGAGAATGATGTGATGGACAAGACCCAATCCTAAGCATAGCACAAGATCGTGTAGTTCGTTTGCTAAAGCTTTTCAATGTCAAGTATCGTTTCCTTAGACCATGAGATTGTGCAACTCTCGGATACCGTAGGAATGCTTTGGGTGTGACAAACGTCACAACGTAAGTGGGTGGCTATAAAGGTGCACTACGGGTATCTCCGAAAGTGTCTGTTGGGTTGGCACGAATCGAGACTGGGATTTGTCACTCCGTGTGACGGAGAGGTATCTCTGGGCCCACTCGGTAAGACATCATCATAATGAGCTCAATGTGACTAAGGAGTTATCCACGAGATGATGTATTACGGAACGAGTAAAGATACTTGCCAGTAACAAGATTGAACAAGGTATAGAGATAGCGACGATGGAATCTCGGGCAAGTATCATACCGATAGACGAAGGGGATTGTATACGGGATTGATTGAATCCCCGACATTGTGGTTCATCCAATGAGATCATCGTGGAGCATGTGGGATCCAACATGGGTATCCATATCCCTCTGTTGGTTATTGAACGGAGAGGTGTCTCGGTCATGTCTACATGTCTCCCGAAACCGTAGGGTCTACACACTTAAGTTTCGATGACGCTAGGGTTATAGAGAAATGACATACGTGATTACCGAAGGTTGTTCAGAGTCCCGGATGAGATCCCGAACATCGCCAGGAGCTCCGGAATGGTCTGGAGGTAAAGATTGATATATAGGAAGTCCAGTTTTGGTCACCGGAAAGTTTTTGGGCTCATCGGTAGTGTACCGGGAGTGTCGGGAGGGTGCCGGAGGGCCCCCGGCAGGGGTGTGATGACCATAGGACTTTGTGGGCCTTAAAGGAGGTGTGCTAGCCCTTTTTGGTCTGGCCAAGACCTTATAGAAAGGCCCAGGCGGCTGGAGATAAGGAGATAGGGCAAAGGAGTTTGAAAAAGAGGAGATCCACCTCCCTTGTGGGAGGTGGACTCTTCCCCTAGGGTCAGACGAACCTCTCCTCCTTGGAGGAGGGGCCAAGGCAGCCCTCCCTCTCCCTCCTCCTATATATATGCAAGGTTTGGGCTGATTTGAGACACGACTTCTCTCTCTCTCTTGGCGCACCCCTATCCTTCCTCTTCCTCGTTCTCCGTAGCGCTTGGCTAAGCCCTGCCGGAGTTCACGTAGCTCCACCGTCACCATGCCGTCGTGCTACCGGAGCTCTCCCTCAACATCTCCTTCCTCCTTGCTGGATCAATGCATAGGAGACGTCATCGGGCTGCACGTGTGTTGAACGCGGAGGTGCTGTTGTTCGGTGCTGAGATCGGAATCCACCGCGATCTGAATCGCTGCGAGTACGACTCCACCAACCGCATTCTTGTAACGCTTCCGCTTAGCGATCTTCAAAGGTATGAAGATGCAATCTCTCCCCACTCGTTGCTGGTTTCTCCATGGATAGATCTTGGTGATCGTAGGAATTTTTTTGATTTACTACTACGTCTCCCAACAGTCTGTACATGCTAGGCTCGTCAAGTTTAACCCGAGTGTTCAGCATGTGCAACACTGGCTTGCACCCGTTGTATGTGAACGTAGAGTCTATCACACCCGATCATCACATGGTGTCTCGACACGAAGAACTTTCGCAATGGTGCACACTTGGGGAGAACATAATTTATCTTGAAATTAAGTGAGGGATCACCTTATAATGCTATCGTCGTCCTAAGCAAAACAAGGTGCATAATAGGATTAACATCACATGCAAATCATAAGTGACATGATATGGCCATGAACTTGTGCTTTTCATCTCCATCATGAAAGCACCGGCATGATCTCCATCGTCACCGGCATGACACCATGATCTCCATCATCTTGATCTCCATCAACGTGTCGCCATCGGGGTTGTCACGGCCACCATGCTTCTACTACTATTGCTACCGTTTAGCGATAAAGTAAAGCATTACATAGCGCTTAATGATTGACACATAGGTCATACAATAATTAAAGACAACCCTATGGCTCCTGCCGGTTGCCGTACTCATCGGCATGCAAGTCGTGATAATCTATACATCACATGATTATCTCATACATCACATATATCACATCATGTAATTGGCCATATGACATCACAACATACCCTGCAAAAACAAGTTAGACGTCCTCTAATTGTTGTTGCATGTTTTACTTGGCTGCTACGGGTATCTAGAAAGAACAATTCTCATCTACGCAAAAACCACAACGGTGATACACTAGTTGCTTTTCAACCTTCTCAAGGACCGCCTTTGTCGAACCCGATCCAACTAAAGTGAGAGAAACTGGCACCCGCAAGCCATCTATGCAACAAGTTGCGGTCGAGGGAACCGGTCTCTTGTAAGCATACGAGTAATGTTGGTCCAAGCCGCTTCATCTCACAATACCGCTAAACCAAAATCCGACCAAGGGAGGAAGCAATCTAAGCATCAACGCCCACAAACCTTTTGTGTTCTACTCGAGATCTCATCTACACATAGACCTAGCTCATGATGCCACTATTGGGGAACGTTGCATGGGAAACAAAAAAATTCCTACGCACACGCAAGATCTATCCATGGTGATGAGCATCTACGAGAGGGAGAGTGGATCTACGTACCCTTGTAGATCGCTAAGCGGGAAGTGTTAAGAAACGCGGTTGGTGTAGTCGAACGTCTTCGCGATCCAAATAGTCGAGCGTCCCGCGATCTCATCACGATCTGTCCCGCGATCCAATCACGATCCGTCCCGCGAACTCATCACGATCCATCCCGCGATCTCGTCACGATCCGTCCCGCGAACTCATCACGATCTGTCCCGCGAACTCATCACGATCCGTCCCGCGATCTCGTCACAATCCGTCCCGCGAACTCATCATGATCCGTCCCGCGATCTCTTCACAATCCGTACCACAAACTCATCACGATCCGTCCCGCAAACTCATCACGATCCGTCTCACGATCTTGATCATGGTCCTTCTGATCTAGCGCCGAACGGACGGCACCTCCGCGTTCAGCACACGTACAGCTCGATGAAGATCTCTGCCTTCTTGATCCAGCAAGAGGGAGCGGAGAGGTAGAAGAGTTCTCTGGCAGCGTTACGACACTCCAGAGATGGTGGTGGAGCTATTCCGGCAGGGCTTCGCCTAAGCACCGCAGAAATCCGATCTAGAGGAGAAACTATGCACTAGAGGAACGGGCAGCACGTGGCTGAAAATTCTGTGCCAAAACCCTAAAATCCTCTAGTATATATAGGAGGAGAGGAGGAGGAGGCTTGGCTGCCAAATAGGCAGCTCTTGGGTCGGCCGAACCTAGTGGGATTGGAGGATTCCTCCTCCAATCCTAGTAGGATTAGGACTCCTCCTTATTTTTGCCTTTTTGTCTTTTTCCACCTTTTTCTCTTTGGGCTTTTCTTCCCAGCCGCATGGGCCTTGTGTGGGACTTCCACCAGCCCACAAAGGGCTGGTATTTACTCTCCCACAGCCCATGAAGCCTTTTGGGTCGAAATACCCCTCCCGGTGGTCTCCCGGTACACTACCGGCACCCCCGGTACACTACCGATGAGCCCGAAACTTTTCCGGTGACCAAAATAGGACTTCCTATATGTCAATCTTTACCTCCGGACCATTCAGGAGCTCCTCGTGACGTCAGGGATCTCATCCGGGACACTGAACAACCTTCGGTCACCACCATGCATAACTCTATACTACCGAAACGTCACTGAACCTTAAGTGTGCAGACCCTGCAGGTTCGAGAACTATGTAGACATGACCGAGACACCTCTATGGTTAATAACCAATAGCGGGACTTGGATGCACACATTGGTTCCTACATATTCTACGAAGATCTTTATTGGTCGAACCTCTATGTCAAGGATTCAGTTAATCCCGTATGATGTTCCCTTTGTTCTTCGGTATGTTACTTGCCCGAGATTCAATCGTCGGTATTTGTATACCTAGTTCAACCTCGTTACCGGCAAGTCTCTTTACTCGTTTCGTAATACAAGACCCCGTGGCTAACACTTAGTCAGATTGCTTGCAAGGCTTATTGTGATGTTGTATTACCGAGTGGGCCCTGAGATAACTCTCCGTCACACGGAGTAACAAATCCCAGTCCTTATCCATGCCAACCCAACAGACACCTTTGGAGATACCTATAATGCACCTTTATAGTCACCCAGTTACGTTGCGACGTTTGATACACACAAGGCACTCCTCTGGTGTCCGTGAGTTGCATGATCTCATGGTCAAAGGAACATATACTTGACATGCAGAAAATAGTAGCAATAAACTGACACGATCATATGCTACGTTTGTAGTTTGGGTCTTGTCCATCACACCATTCTCCTAATGATGTGATCCCGTTATCAAATGACATTTCATGTCCATGGTTAGGAAACCTTAACCATCTTTGATCAACGAGCTAGTCTATTAGAGGCATACTAGGGACATGGTTTTGTCTATGTATCCACACATGCATCTAAGTCTCAGATCAATACAATTATAGCATGGATAATAAACGATTATCATGAACAAGGAAATATGATAATAACTAATTTATTATTGCCTCTAGGGCATATTCCAACAGTCGCGCCCACCATGCTCATACTACTATTGCTACCGATTAGCGATAAAGTAAAACATTACATAGCGCTTAATGATTGACACGCGAGTCATACAATAATTAAAGACAACCCTATGGCTCCAGCCAGTTGACGTACTCATCGACATGCAAGTCGTGATATTCTATATAACACATGATCATCTCATACATCACATATATCTCATCATGTAATTGTCCATATCACATCACAACATACCCTACAAAACAAGTAGACGTCCTCTAATTATTATTGCAAGTTTTACATGGCTGCTACGGGTATCTAGCATGAACAATTCTCACCTACGCAAAAACCACAGCGGTGATACATAAGTTGCTTTTCAACCTTCTCAAGGACCGCCTTTGTCGAATCTGATCCACCTAAAGTAGGAGAAACAGACACCCGCCAGACATCTTTGTGCAACGAAGTTACACGCCAGTCGATGGAACCGGTCTCTCGTAAGCGTACGAGTAAGGTTGGTACGGGCCGCTTCATCCCACAATACCGCTGAACAAAAACACGACCAAGGGAGGAAGCAATCTAAGCATCAACGCCCACAAACTCTTTGTGTTCTACTCGAGATGTCATCTACACATAGCCCTAGCTCATGATGCCACTATTGGGGAACGTTGCATGGGAAACAAACTTTTTCCTACGCACACGCAAGATCTATCCATGGTGATGAGAATCTACGAGAGGGAGAGTGGATTTACATACCCTTGTATATTGCTAAGCGGGAAGCGTTAAGAAACGCGGTTGATGTAGTCGAATGTCTTCGCGATCCAAATCGCCGAGAATCCCACGATACCATCACGATCCGTTCCGTGATCAAATCACGATCCGTCCCACGATCTCATCACGATCCGTCCCGCGATCCAATCATGAGTCGTCTCGCGATCTTGATCACGGTCCTTCCGATCTAGTGTCGAAGGGGCGCCACCTCCGCGTTCAGCACACGTACAGCTCGATGGCGATCTCCGCCTTCTTGATCTAGCAAGAGGGAGCGGAGCGGTAGATGAGTTCTCCGGCAGCACGACGGCGTTGCAGCGATGGTGGTGGAGCTATTCCAGCAAGGCTTCACCTAAGCACCGCTAAAACCAATCTAGAGGAGAAACTACGATCCAGAGAAGAGGAGGGCAGCAAGTGGCAATTAGGGTTAGGTCTTCCCTCTAAATCCTCTAGTATATATAGGAGGGAGGGAGGGGAGGAGGCATCCTCAAATCCTCAAGGTTTGGTCGAAATTGGAGGTGGAGGAGTCCTACTCCAATCCTATTAGGAGTAGGATTCCTCCTTTCCACTTGGAAACTCTTTCCACCTCTCCACCTTTTGGGTTTTTACCACCCCTAGCCGCATGGGCCTTAGTGGGGGCTTAGTCCATCCCACGAGGGTCTGATTTGACTCCTCCCACAGCCCATGAGGTCCTTTGGGTCGAGACACCCCTCCCGATGGTCCCCGACACCCTCCCGGCACTCCCGGTACACTACCGATGAGCCCGAAACTTTTCCGGTGACCAAAAGAGGACTTCCTATATATCAATCTTTACCTCCGGACCATTCTAGAGCTCCTCGTGATGTCCGAGATCTCATACGGGACTCTGAATAACCTTCGGCCACCACCATACATAACTCTATACTACCGAAACATCACCGAACCTTAAGTGTGCAGACCCTGCAGGTTCGAGAACTATGTAGACATGACCGAGACACCTCTACGGTGAATAACCAATAGCGGGACCTAGATGCCTATACTGGTTCCTACATATTCTATGAAGATATTTATTGATCGAATCTCTATGTCAAGGATTCAGTTAATCCCGTATGTTGTTCCCTTTGTTCTTCGGTATGTTACTTGCCCGAGATTCGATCGTCGGCATCTCCATACCTAGTTCAACCTCGTTACCGGCAAGTCTCTTTACTCGTTCCATAATACAAGATCTTGTGGTTAACACTTAGTCGCATTGCTTGCAAGGTTTATTGTGATGTTGTATTACCGAGTAGGCCCTGAGATACCTCTACGTCACATGGAGTAACAAATCCCAATCTTGATTCATGCCAACCCAACAGGCACCCTCGGAGATACCTGTGAGCACCTTTATAGTCACCCAATTACGTTGCGATGTTTGATACACACAAGGTACTCCTCCGGTGAAAGTGAGTTGCATGATCTCATGGTCATAGGAACAGATACTTGACATGCAGAAAATAGTAGCAATAAACTAACACGATCATATGCTACGTTTGTAGTTTGGGTCTTGTTTATCATATGATTCTCCTAATGATGTTCCCATTATCAAATCACATCTCATGTCCATGACTAGGAAACCATAGTCATCTTTGATCAACGAGCTAGTCTATTAGAGGCATACTAGGGACATGGTGTTGTCTATGTATCCACACATGTATCTGACTTTCCGATCAATACAATTATAGCATGGATAATACACGATTATCATGAACAAGGAAATATGATAATAACCAATTTATTATTGCCTCTAGGTCATATTTCCAACAGGCGTTGGGCCCGCGTGGCTTCCCGACCGGGCCCAACGGATTCCTGCCCTACACGACAACGTTGCCCTGCCGCTTGCGGACAAGCGCGGTAGTGCCTGGAGCAGCAATGTGGGCGACTTGGCCGGTAACGAGATCTGCCGGAGGTGTTCGCGCGTGCACGACCTCGACAGTGACGGGGGACGACTGGGAGGCTTCCATGGTGGCGAAGAATTGTCGGGAAAGATGGACCGAACCGGGCGGAGGCGAGGCAATGGTGGCGAAGGGGGTTGGAAGCGGGTATGGCCGCCCGGAAATTTCCGTCCCGCCAAATCTCGCTGCAGATAGGGGCGAGCTCGGGTCGGCCTCCCACCCCGTGAATCTAGAGGTTGAGGGAGAACTTTTGTCGCGCCCCGCAATTTTTTTTCCAGGCCGCGGCCCGTTATGGATTTTGATCGGGCGGCTTTTTTCATGCTGGCCTGTATTTTGACAGTTATTTTGCGGGTCAGCGCGTTATACGGGGTCTGCCACAGATGCTTTTAAGGGGGAATCCCAACTACCGCACACCTCCCTCTACCGATCAAATCTCTATGGGTCGGCTCATTAACAGTATATGAGCACATATTTTTGACGGTTTGGGAAGTTTCTAGAAGTTTCTAGGCTGGTTTTGGCAGCTTTTGGGTTTGTTTTTTACCTGGGTTTTGTTCGGTTTTATAGTCGTTTTTTCGAATTTTCAATTCCCTTTTTTGATTTTTCTTTTTTTTTGTTTGCTTATTCATTTTCGTTTTCCTCCATTTGTGATTTTTTTTTCAAAACCCGTGACTTTTTTAAAATTCGTGAACTTTTTGCAAATCCGTAAATCCTTTTCCAAATATCATGATTTTCTTCCAAAATCAATGATTTTTCCAAACTCTTCAACTTTGTTTTTCAAAATCAGTGATCTTTTTTTGTTATCAAAATATTGGTGAACTGAAAAAAATGTGTACTTTTATCAATATCCATGAACTTTTTTCAAATCCGCAAACATTTTTCAAATCAACCAACTTTATTTTGAATTTGATGGACGTTTCTCAAATTAGCATTTTTTTTCTTTTCAAAACCCACTCTTTTAGATTCGTGATTTTTATAAAATCACGAATTTTCTTCAATTTGGTGAACTTTTTTGTTGTTTACTAACTTTATTTGAATTCCTCTTTTCGTAAAAAAAAATCTAGAAAAGTCAACCGTCAACGTTCAATCGGTCCAGTCAACCGCGACCACGAACCAACCTAAAGTCATCGCAAGGAGACAAGTGGTGCAACGCTGGTCTGCCATTGGTTGCCACCACGAGTTTTGATGGATTTTTTTTCGTACGCAGGAGTATTAGAGGATGGGTATGCTGTTTTTGCTAGGCCCGTCCAAATTACAAATGGTTTTCACACTTGCATTCATTCATCAAGATATTTGAAATTAATCATATGTTGATAGATTTTTGCAAACTTTTTCGGACCTGACTTATCCTTCCAACTATAACAAACTTGTACTTCACAAAATAATATATTTTTACCCTACAAGATAACATACATGTACTCCCCATGATTAGTGTACTTTCCTGTGTTCCAATATGTTCTTCATGTGTAGTGCAATCAAGGTTGTCAGAATCGCGACTCATGTCTTAGAATCTTACGATTCAAACTAGCCCCTCCATTTTTACGATTTTGCTCATAGAATCTAAGTTTCTACGATCCTGTTAGTTATGACTATATGACTCACGATCCTACCAATGGAGCTTCGATTTGATTTAGAATCTCAATTCTGACAACTTTGAGTGCAATTCACCGGTTCAATGTATACTTCTCGTGTTGCAACTGCAAATATGTACTCTTCGTGCAGTGCAATATGTACTTCCGATAGGGTAATACATATGCTCCCCGCAAGGTAGAACTTGTACTCTTTATTGCAACATGCACTTCATGTGTGTTGCAACATGTACTCCCTCAATAGCGCACTTGTACTACCATGTTGTACTTGCCATTTGTTAGCTCGTGCTTCATGCTTCACACGAAAGTATAATTGTGCTTCAAGCAAAAACACAATTATGCTTCACCCTGAAATATAATTGTGTCTTTTTACTTTTGAAAAGCACAACCGCGCTTCACAGAGAAACACAATTGTGCTTCTCAATGACGTGCACGTGAAAAATACAAATAAAAAAACGGTTTATCAGGACATAGACCCTTTCAAACAATGAAATGTGAGTTAAACAGAAAACATGTAGGTTTGTGCAAGCGACCAAACACGCCCTGTATTTTTTATGTTTTAGTGGCAGAATAAAATAGCAACACTTAATCAAATCCATTCCGAGGCAACATGGACATGGACGATAAATCACAGCCCAAACTAAGATCCATTCACACGTCCCCCTTCGTGAATTTGATCGATCGATGGAGCTGTTGAACTACATCTGGTCATGGGCAGCCCGGCCCGAGCCCGGTCTCCCGGGCCGGGCCGGGCTTTAGGTTCGGACAGGGTTCGGGCTTGGGTCTAGGCCCGGTCAACTGTTCGCGCCGGGCTCGGGCTTGCAATATTTAACATTTTACACGGAGGCCCGGCCCAACCCGGCTCGAAAATCGTGTTTTTAGGTCATTCGGGCCGAGCTCGGGCTTGTATACTGGATTTTTTGACCGGGCCAGGCCGGGCTCGGGCTTGGAAATTTCACTTCGGACTTTGTAAAGCCCGGCCCGAAGCCCGGCACGGCCCGGTGAATGCCCAGGTTTATGTTGAACCAAAACCACTAGGAAAAACATCCCCGCAACAACCAAAACACGTGGAAAAGCATCGAATTATCGATCCGAACTGCAGTCTAGTCGCTTCGCCTCACGAAACAGCCCGAAGCACGTGCAGCCACACGTGAGCACGTGCGTGTTTGCCCAGTTCTCCGATTCTTACACAAGTTCAAACTTGCGCACCAATCTTAACAACGCCATTAATCTCCGGTGGCTCCACCAAATTAAGAACGAGTGCAGTACTGCAGCTAGGCTGGCTGATTGCCGCCTTTTGATCCGGTCGGGCCGGTTAGACCGACCGGTTTGCGCCACCAACCGGTCCAGCGACCCTGCCGGCCGGCCGGCGATTGAGCAGGCTGGCTGTCATGTCGGCCCGAGCCAGCTTCTTTCTTGCTTCCTCGCTCCTGATTAGTTTGTCTCCGTGTGTACGTACGGTCTAGCTTTTGCTAGCTAGATCGTGTCTGTTTAGTAGTACTTGCTCACTGGCTAATCATCTTTATTAGTTGGGTTGTCATCTTTCATGCTGGCAATGGGGATTACCCATGCGGGTATTGGACTCCCATTCCCGTCGCACGAGAGCCTTTCCATGTCCGTCCCCATCCACATACCCATCCGCGGGGATAAAAATATTCCCATCCCCATCCCCGTCGGGTTTTGTATCCCCATGGGGAAACCCATGTACCCAATCAACAACAACCTTCGATAGAATTTCAGTAGAAAAGATTATCATTTTAGCACAATAAATAATATATTATGGCTAGGTTAGTTTTTTTAGTGTTTTTTTGGCCAAATTGATGAGATGAATAGAAATTTGGATGGGTAAGGACAAGAATTACATGGTGTTGAGTAATTTTAGATGACACGTGTAAGGTTTCACGAGTAAAGCGGGTAATGGGCATGGGTAATGCTATCCCATCCCCATCCCCGTCTTGCGTGCTGGGTAAGGTATTTAACCCACCAACTTTCCCGTGGGCATTAAAGCTAGCATATCCCCGTCCCCTTATAAAGTAATTACCCGTGGGGACGCGGGTAACGGTTAACCATTGCCAGGTTGAGTCATCTTTGCTCTGGGATACCATTCCACATTCCATCGGTTAATCCAGATATGCTCTAAGAGCATCCACAACCAGGCTTCTCAAACCCCTCCGGACGGAATGGCCGGTCAATGACTGATCAGGAAAATGAGACCCGACGGACGTCCTAAACCGTCCCTATATATGCGGGCTGACCGGAACCCTTATATTCAATTCAAATCTGAAGCCGATATGAGGAGGTTTGCACGCATCCACCATATCGGATCCGACATATAGGACCCACCATCATTTGTACCAAATTGACCAAATCCATCGCCCTCCTTCCGTGTCGTCTACCATTTCCCGCACCCTAGCCGTTGACGTCATCCACCCTTGCTCCCACATTCGCACCACCACCTCCACCTGCCGCCCTAGATGTCGTCGCGGGTACCCCGTCCCCCACCATCGCCACGGATATTGCCTCTACGTCGTGTGTGTGGCTACCGTCCATGGAGCCGAGCTGCAAGCCGGAGAACATCACCTGAATGGTGTGGTGACGGAAGCGGCGCGAGAGGGAAGCGGCAGCGTGGGAAGTTCTAGACAAGGATATTGATGACCTCGGGAAGGTCATATCCCCTCCGTTGTGCTCGGTTGCCCCGCGCCCTGACATCCAGTTGTCGCGCACCTTGCCCATGACCGACATTGATATGACGATCGATTGGAGGATTTCATATGGATTTACGGAACCACGTGGGGCAGACAGCGAGGTGTGCGACATGTGAACCTCGAACGGGCACGGACAAGCACGAGTAGCGTCGGGGATCGATCTACCCATGTCTTGTTCGACGGAATGTCACGGCAGGAAATGGTACAAATTTTGCTCCATTTTGTATGCCTTTGTCCTTATATTTGTCATGTCATTGGATAAGTTAGTTGCATATGTCATTAGTGAATTAGTTGCATATTCTGTTAGTTTATTTGAAAATCATGATCATTTTAGGATAATTACATGACCGAGATGATCCTGGAAGGTGAAGAGCCTACGGCCGGTGTGGAATATGATATGAGGGATCCAGATTGTCCTAGATTTGATGTTGGGGGAACATCTCGTACTAAGAAGAAGAAAATGACAAAGGCATCGAAGGCAAGAGGTACGACATTCACAACATTTGAGGATACTTTGTTTGTCAAAGATTGGTTGGCCACAAGCATGGGCCCTATGTGGCTCGAAGCAAAATGGAAACAGGTATTGGGAGAAGATCCAGAAATTCTATCATGAACATAAGGAATATGTGGAGCCCCATACCATCATTACCATCCACAATAATGTCTCTCCAACATAGATGGTCCACCATCCAAGAAAATGTGAACAAGTTTGTCAGGCACCATGCTTCCATGCTTAGCCGGAATCAAAGTGGGGCTGGGGTTCAATCTCACGTCACTTGGATTGCAAAGTTTGTCATAATTTGCATTCCTAGATTTTAATGTCGAATTCTCATGATTACTATGTTGCATTACATATGGTTTGATAGATGGTGTTGGCCGCCGTTTTGTTTCAACAAGTCAAGAAGAAGGCATTCACATTTAGCTATTGTTGGATCAAATTGAATGGCCAACCAAAGTGGAACCAAGTTATGGAAGACCTCAAGAGAGGCACCTAAAGGTTGAACACAAATGATGGATCAAGCTCTCACCAATCCCTTGGAGTGGATCACGAAGAGGAAGAAGTTATAGGGGAGAATGGAAGAGTTGCCACCATGCTAAAGACCAACAAGTAAATCGAAACAAGTGACATAAGTGCAGGGCCGCCCGTGACGCCGGTGCGACAAAAATGTCCAACACATGGACGAGCATTTTTCCACAAGGGAGAACAAGAAAGAGGAGATATACACGATCATGTTGGATGCGCAAAAAGAAAGGATGGACCAAGAGAGAAATAGAGTGAAAAAAAAGTTGCAAATTGATAACAACAAGTTGGACATTGAGAGGGAGAAGATAGAGTTGAAGAAGAAAGAAGCATTTCTCAAATGGGAGCTCGAGAAGGCCCGCACTTTTGGGTCAATAGAGAATGTGAAGGAGAGATTTCAACTTGCTCGAGACACAGAGAATTTGAGTATAATATTGGCGGAGGCAAGTCTCTTGAATGAGCAAGCAAAGAAGTGGGTTGATGGTAAGAATGACACCAACAGACGTAGAGAGTACGAGGTGGCGATGACAGCAGTGGGGATGCGGAACGGAATGTGGTCGTGGCGGATCAGGCAGCTTAGATGGCATACTGATAAGTCTCCAACGTATCTATAATTTATGAAGTATTCATGCCATGTTTACAATAATTCTACATGATTTTGGTATGATTTTATTAGAACTAACCCGGACTGACGTTATTTTCAGCAGAACTACCATGGTGTCGTTTTTTGTGCAGAAATAAAAGTTCTCGAAATGGACTGAAAATTTAGTATGGTTTTTTGTGGACCAAAAGAGACCCTCGAAGCATTGGAGCTGGGCCAGAAGATCCACGAGGAGGCGGCAAGCCTGCTAGGCGCGGCCACCCCCTAGCCCGCGCCTAGCAGGCTTGCCACCGCCTCGTGGCCCTCCTTGACGTGAGACCGACGCCAAAAATTCATATAAATACCCAAACCTCCGAAAAGAAACCTAGATTGAGAGTTCTGCCACCGCAAGCCTCCAGAGCCACAAAAAACCAATCGGGAGCCCGTTCCAGCACCCTGTTGGAGGGGGAAACCATCACCTGAGGCCATCTTCATCATCCCGACGGTCTCCATGACGAGGAAGGAGTAGTTCACCCTCGGGGCTGAGGGTATATATCAGTAGCTATGTGTTTGATCTCTCTCTCTCTCTCATGTTCTTGAGATGACACGATCTTGAATCTTGATGTATCGCGAGCTTTATTGATATAGATGAATCATATGGAGTTTTCCCCTCTCTATCTTCTTGTGATGAATTGAGTTTTCCCTTTGAAGTTTTCTTATCAGATTGAGTCTTTAAGGATTTGAGAACACTTGATGTATGTCTTGCGATGGGATATCCGTGGTGACAATGGGATGTTCTATTGAACCACTTGATGTATGTTATGGTGATCAACTTGCGGGTTCCGTGACCTTAGGAATCTATGCATAGGGGTTGGCACACATTTTTGTCTTGACTTTCCGGTAGAAACTTTGGGGATCTCTTTGCAGTTCTTTGTGTTGGATTGAATTTGATGAATCTGAAATTATGTGATGCATATCGTATAATCAAGCCCATGTGTACTTGTGGTGACATTGGAGTATCTATGTGACATTAGGGTTTTGGTTGATGTGTATCTTAAGGTATTATTTTAGTACGAACTCTAGGGATGTTCATGACACTTATAGGGATAGCTCGTAAGATTGATCGGAAAAGATAACTTTGAGGTGGTTTCATACCCTACAATAATTTCTTTGTTTGTTCTCCGCTATTTGTGACTTTGGAGTGAACTCTGTTCGAGATGGACTTTGAGAGAACTTGCACTAGTGAAAGTATGAATCCTAGGCCTTGTTTTCAAACATTTATACCACATTTTGCTCGTTGTTTACTATTTTTTACCTTGCTGTTTTTATATTTTCAGATTACAAAAAGCTATATCTATCATCCATATTGCACTTGTATCACCATCTCTTCGCCGAACTAGTGCATCTATACAATTTGCCATTGTATTGGGTGTGTTGGAGACACAAGAGATTTTTTGTATTTGATTGCAGGGTTGTTTGAGAGAGACCATCTTCATTCTACACCTCCCACGGATTGATAAACCTTAGATCATCCACTTGGGGGAAAATTGCCACTATCCTACAAAACTCTGCGCTTGAAGGCCCAACACGAGTCTACAAGAAGAAGGTTGCGTAGTAGACATCACGTACACAGGTGATCCATCACGCTGGGCAGCCGTGTTCGGTACTTGAATTTAATTTTGACATGACCGGATTCTAGAACTATGATTTATTTTGCATTATTGCATTGTTGAATTCTGGTGAATTCGTGCTATATGATCCATGTGCATGGATTTGAGGGTTTAAATTTGAGGAGTGTGGTTACCTAACAACACTTATGAGGGGTCGTCTAGCGCTGCCCACAGATGTTTAGGGTGCTGGATTTGTTAAGTCTGGTTGTATATGCTTTTAAAACTAGTTATTTAAGAGTTTAGTTACTTGTAAGCCGCCTGGATTTAGAATTTGGATCATTCAATTCGTAAAGAAGGAAGCAACAGCTACAAAGGATCGAGGCGGACGACGATAGGTTTGATCTTATTTAATTTAGGGTGCAGGGGAAGAAGCAGTCTCCTTGCCTCTATTAGGGTGCGGGGATGCAGGGGTAGTAGCAGCCTCCTACTTGTATAACTTAGGGGTGTGTGGAGGTGCCAGTTCGCTGAAGAATTTGGATAATTTTCCAGCTTTAGAGGGATGGCCAGAGGCGGTGGCAAGCCCAACAGTGAGGGGAGGTCGAGAGGAGGGTGGGGCGGTGAGTCGGTCGCACGAGCGCCATCGGCCTCGGGCAAAGGAGGCGGGTGGTCTGGCCTGAGTTGGAGGGTGACGAAAAGAAGAATTTTAGATTATGGGTAGGAAGACGATGAACAATTTTTGAGTAGGTAGAAGTAGGAGATCTGACCGTTTTATTCATTCAATGGCTATGAGCAAATCTGACTGATCCAAAAAACAGTTTTTGGCCAATAGCCTATCCCTTATATAACACACAGTTTGACTTATTCATTCAATGGCTATGAGCAAATCTGACTGATCCAAAAAACAGTTTTTGGCCAATAGCCTATCCCTTATATAACACACAGTTTGACAAGCTATAGGTCGATGTTGGTGTATGTCAACGTTGTTTTTCCTTTGACGTTTCGTTAGATCATCTCTAGCAGACCTCGTATAATGCCCCGACCCGTAATATAACCGTCAAAATACAGGTCCACGCAAAAAAAGCTGCCAGATCAGACACCGCAAACGCGTTGGACCCTTAAAAATTTTTGAGGGGCGCGGTAAAATCCCACCTCCAACCCGCAAAAACACAGGTTTCCCCCTCGACCCGACGGTGCCACGTATATCAGAAAAACGGTTGACGGGAGGGACATTTCACCCCGCGTGTGTTCCCTACCCCCTTCCGCAGCCGCCCGCCATCGGTTCCGCCCGTCTGCCGCTGGCGATTCAGGCCATATTTGCGGACAAAATCACGCCCTCGGGCTGCCCCTCACTCGATTCCACCTAGCCGCTTCACTGGCTCCTTGGACCCGCCGAGCCGAGCCGCCCTGAGTCTCCGTCGCCTCCCCGGGACCGACCGCTACCGAACCAGCGCCACGAGCCGCCAGTGAGTACTTGTGCTTGTGCTTTCGGATGCGATATGCACAGTTGGTTCATGCGGCGTTCGTATTTGTGACTTTAGATGGAATTAAGCCCTTGCAAGAAGTTTTTGCTTGAGGATTCGTCCGATTCAGATGATTCGGTTGTTGAGACGCTGCTTGTGAACCATCGACAACAGATGTTGGTGATGGCTCTCGCCGTGAAGGAGCACGACGATGAGAACCGAAAGAGATGGCGAGGATTGACCGTCGGCCATCTTTGCATTCCTCGCAATCGCCATCTCGGGAACGAGATGTTGATGCAAGACTACTTTGCGGACAATCCAACATATCCGCCGCACCTCTTCCGGAGAAGGTACCGAATGCGTCGATCCCTCTTTGTAAAATTAGTTCAAGCTTGCGAGGCCAATTGTCAGTATTTTACCCAAAGAAGAAATGCCGCGGGCTTGAAGGGATTTAGTGCATATCAAAAAATCTCGGTAACTATGCGGGTAATTGCATACGACATTCAGGCTGATTATGCCGATGAGTACCTTCGCATTGGTGAAGATACTACAAGTGAGTCAGTTCGTAGGTTTGCCAAAGTGATCATCCGTGTCGTTGGTCCCGAAAATCTTCGGGCACCCAATGAGGAAGACACAAAAAAGTTGATTGCAGCAAGAGAGAAGAGATTGGCTAGGCATGCTAGGAAGCATTGATTGTATGCATTGGACTTCGTAAAATTGTCCGAAGGCTTGGCAGAGAATGTATTGTGGCAAGTCTCATGATGCTACCACTAGTAGAAAACAGGGCTTTCGTCACAACTCGATGTACACATTAGTCCCGGTTGCATTACGAACCGGGACTAATGTGAGCATTAGTCCCGGTTTGAGCGGCTAGGGCATCAGTCCCGGTTCAAATGGGACCTTTAGTCCCGGTTGGAGACACGGACCGGGACTAAAGGGGTCCTTGAAAGTTTTTTTCTTCTATTTTTCTATTTGTTTTCTGTTTTTAGTTTCTGTTTTAAATTGCTTATATCTTTTAAGATATTTGATGTTTTTGAGTGATTATTTTTGCATTAGATTCAAAATTTTGTCTAATTTCTGTTTGTGCCATTAGTTTTCGAATTCAAATGGTTTAAATTTGAATTTGTTCAAATTTGCTTCAAACACTAGATTGTGAATAACTTGAGTTTACAAAAAGTTTTTAATTTAATTATTTTTATCCTAGTCACGTGTTAGATTGTTGTCACAATAAGATTTATTTGGTTATTTTTAGAATAATTTAAATTACGATTTTAATTAAAACATTACTGTTTTGCTCATATAGTTGTTTCAGTCATTTAATTGTTGTTTTTTATTTTTAGTTCTTTCTGTAGATTTTAACATGTTGTAGTATGGTGCATATTGAATGCACAAAAAGTTTGGGGTTGAAATAAATAAATAAAAATGAAATGCCTTTGTAATAGATGAGTTTTCGTCCGAAACCTTGATACTTCGAAGGAGATGGTCCAGTTTGTACACGAAGTGCATCCAGTTTTTGCCGTAACCCTCTCAACTTTTTAGCACAAGCTATGTGGGTGAAATGATGATACCATGCCAAGTTTCAACCTTTTCAGAGTTCATTTGTAGTGCTTTTCAATTTCAGGGTCATTTAGCTCAAAAAAATCATTAAATGCATGAAAAATAGCAAATGAAGTTAGAAATGGGTTAACTCTGTCTTGGATAACCTTAGTTGTGACTCTGGCTGGGACGGTGCTAGCATATGTAGTCAATGGTATGATTGGATGGACACCAATCCGGACTAAAGGGGTTCTGAAATTTTCAAACTCTACCTCCCCCTCATGGACTGCCTTTTTGAGTTTTCCAGAAAATAAACAAAAATGATAAAATCTTCAAAAAAAATCCTTTGAGATGTAGTTAGGTTTTAGTGTCTAGTTGGTATAGAAAATTTGAAATATGAATTTTGACCATTTCTGCAAAAAAATGAAAAAAAATGTAAAACGGCCATAACTTTTGCATACGACGTCGTAAAAAAAGTTTAATATATCAAAAAAAAACTAGAGAAAAATTGGGACTCGATTTCACCCGGGTTTACCCGATGAAGTTTTCTCATATTCTCGAAATTCCAAAAGTAAAAAAATTATTTCAAAAAGAAGATTTTTTCCTATAAACTCAAAAATAATAATTTTAAAAAATAATTTTATTTAAAAATAAATAAATGATGTCATATTTGGATTCCTCGCATTTTTCTGATAATAATGGATATATTATTTGTTGAATTTCGATATAGAGATTTAAAGATATTAATTATGGCATATGAATTGAATATATGGCAAAAAATGAATAAAATAATAATATTACTTATTTTATTTTCGTACAAATTCAATATTATTATTACTTGTTTTGTTTATTTAAATAATTGTTTGGAATTCAAAAAATTAAATAATGTGACATCAAGACCTAAGGTTAATAGGATTGATAGCTTACTATTGTCAAGAAAACAACAAGTGCAGAATTGGAAACAAAGGATGATAGAACTTGAAAGTTAAGCATGCTTGGGTTGGAGTAGTGAGAGGATGGGTGACCGACCGGGAAGTTAGATGATTTGAATTGAGGGGTGATTAGAGATTAAACTGTCAAATAATTCAAGAGCAGTGAGGAGGGGTGATTAGAGATTAAATTGTCAAATAATTCAAATATTTGAAAAAAATAAAAAAAAATAAAAAGATTATTTAAAAAAATACCTTTAGTCCCGGTTTGTAACATCAACCGGGACTAAAGGTCCCGCTCCAGAAAGCTGCCACGTGGAGGGCCTTTAGTCCCGGTTCGTAACACAACCGAGACTAAAGGGTGAAGGCTTTAGTCCCGACTCTTTAGTCCCGGTTCCAGAACCGGGACTAAAAAATAAATAAATAAAAAGATTATTTTAAAAAATACCTTTAGTCCCGGTTTGTAACATCAACCGGGACTAAAGGTCCCGCTCCAGAAAGCTGCCACGTGGAGGGCCTTTAGTCCCGGTTCGTAACACAACCGAGACTAAAGGGTGAAGGCTTTAGTCCCGACTCTTTAGTCCCGGTTCCAGAACCGGGACTAAAGGCAAGTTTTCTACTAGTGTACAATTGTGCTAGGGATCGTAGCATCTGAGGATTTATGGATTTGGCATTTTTTTTGGTATGTCGGGTACTCTCAATGATATCAATGTGTTGCAACGGTCTCATTTGTTTGCTAGGCTTGCTAGTGGTGATGCTCCTACTTGCAACTACACTATCAATGGGCATGAATATACGAATGGTTATTATCTTGCAGATGGTATCTATCCTTCTTGGTGCACATTTGTCAAGAGCATCAAAAAGCCCCAAAATAAGAAACGATGTGAATTTGCAAGGGTACAAGAGGCAGCCCGAAAAGATATTGAAAAAGCATTCGGAGCTTTGCAAGCAAGGTTTGCCATTGTTCGTGGTCCTGCTCGTTTTTGGGACAAGCGAGCCTTGAAGAAAATCATGACATGTTGTGTGATTCTTCACAATATGATTCGAAGATGAGAGATACATGAACTTGGAATTCTTCTACGACAATGTGGGTAGCCGTGTCAAACAAGCTAGAGACCTAACAGCATTAGAGCATTTCTTCAGACCTCTCGGGAACACCCACTTTCAGTTTCAGGAGGATCTTATTGAGCATCATTGGCAAAGGGTTGGGCAGTAACACATTCCATTTTTGCATTCATTTCATTTAATTCATGTGTGATTTATATTCAGGACAAGTTTTGTATTGAATTATTTAGTTTGCTTCTGTGATTTCAATAATTATTATAATTTGAATAATTGATGTATTGTAATATTGACATTTTATCTTATATTAAATTAATAATTCTGAATATGTGGCATATGTGTCAACTTCATATAAAAACTCATCTAATTTGCGGGTCGGCGTGGGCTGCAGCCGAGCAGACCCTGCATAGCGGAATTGTAAATCGGAATATCCGCGAATATTCCGTTTCATAGGTCCATTATGCGGGGTCTGCTCGGCCGCAGCCTGTGTCGGCCCGCAAAACCGTTTTCTGTAAACTGTAAACGAGTTTTGCGGGTCGGTGATATACGGAATCTGCTAGAGATGCTGTTACTAGATAGAAAAGTTCTTCTCGCTAATGGCTCACACACACTTTTTTGAGGTTTCTATAATTATCAACTTGTAACTAGGGAAATGAAATAATTTCAAATATGTTTCCACTCAGATATATCCTGGCTCGTCACTGGCTTGATCGATCTCGAGCGTTTCAGACAGGCCCGGCAGGGCAGAGATAATCAAACTTTGTGGCAGAAGAAGTGAAGAGCTTCATTCATGCAGCTAGAAAGAAGAAGCTTTCTCTATCAAAAAAAAGCTGGGAAGGTCCAGCCGGCTATAACATGAGTGGCGAGTTAGCGGCGAGTGCGCGTTGAACAAAACCCAGCGACAGCTTCCAAAGCCTTTTGCTTTGGTCAAGTTCAGATTAATATACTCCCCATTCTCTTCTTTTTCTGGACAGTCATCATCGCCAAGCATCGATTGTCAAGTGGGTAGGCGCCTTCTGTCTAGGCCAACTTTACAAAATGAAATTTAAAACTCATACGCAAAGAAGGAGAGGTCCCTCATGATATGATGGTGCCGAAAGACGACTGTCTTAACTAATAAACACATAAAATATAGAGAAACTCAAAGACTGTCTCAAAAATTAAGAGGGGGAAATAGATTTGCCTGAAGCTGTTCCAAGTTTTCGATGAGTGCTCCAGCATGCCAACAGTGTCACGCTTTTAGTTCGCAGGGGATTAAAAATGGACATGCTTCTTCAGCACTCTATCGGATGGGAGTTTTAAACATTGTTTCTTTTTGTTGCTGTGGGCAGGCAGGCGGAGTGGGTTCCCAGCTCCGAACAGGACAGCCTGTGTGCCGGACACTCCAATCATATGCTTTTTAATACAATAACAAACGAAGACGAATATCCAATCATATGCTCTCTTCAACCCCTGATGTGTCGTCGTGACTTCAAAGATAACTCCAGTTTAGTATCACATCAACATTTTGTAAGTCACGATTGCTTTGCCTACGAAATGGGGCGCACGGAGTCGGATTAGCTGAACCTCCACGGAGCATAACCGTATTAGAAATATGAGAAGAAGTTAAAATCGGCAGTCTCATCCGCGCTTACATCAGCTGTATCTAATCCTTGACATACACCATAAGACATACTCCGTCTGGTAATATTCTATAAGACATTAAGTGGAAGAGTAATTAAAGAATAGCAAGGGATTGTGTGTAATTTGGAAGCGGTTCTTGCTCATGGCTTTGACATCAAACCTCGGGTAGAGCTATTCGCGCCTGGAAGAGGCGCCCACTAATCCAATAAGTAAAACACATGAGCCGTCCGCTCTTCGATTGGGCAGAGAAGGTCGTTGAATGGGCTATCGTAACATCCTTAAGTTTACGATCAAAGAGTTAGACCGAAAAGGGTAGAGATCCCTTTACCTGGTTTTCATGTAATTGGATTCCCTGGAACCATAATAATTCTTAGAATAGATTATCATACGTTTGTAACAATGACGGAATGCAATTATGCATGTTACGATGTAGAAGCTGATAAAATTTCACCACTAAATTGTCTATACAAGAAATGAGCACATGTAATGGATAAAGCACACGAAAACGTGACAAGGTTAGGGAGCTCAAAAGGCCATGGGCCCCACTCCAGATCATATTGCTTCCCTTCCGCCTCCATCAGTGATTGTGGTCGCTCGCCCCAACCTACTTTGCCAACCTAAATTTTCTAGTGTGTCGTGTTGCCATAGTGGTTCCACTATTCCATTCATAGTATAGGGTTTATTGTCCAAATGCATGACTAGGGTCACCATATGTTGCGGTGAGGGGGGCTTAGTGCCACCTAAATCAGCGAGAGCCTACGAAATTCAAAGCCAACTCATGAGGAATATGGATGGATGGACCGTGTCGACATGAGATGCCTCATCAAGACTCGAAGGTAACTAACTAAACCATCAAACCTAGGTATATCCCATCGATTCACGTTGTGTCTAGTGGGAGGGGTGGGGGCGAGGGGGGTGTCAATACCTCTTTCGAGGGGGGCAAACCACTGGATAAATGAGTCTCAACAGGAAAGGAAGGCTCCTCAAGTAGTAGAGGAGCCCAAGAAAAGGAGATCTCAACCGTACACCGCATTCTTTGATGTGCAAGTGCCGAGCGGAAATACCTACTTGCTATGAGGAAAAGATAGTGTAACGTGAGAGTGAAACCTTAAATTACCATGGGACAATCTTGCAGTCTCGTGTAAGCCCACCTATATAAGGGATGGCATGCCTCTCCATTTTGGCCAAGTATACAAAATTTAATGCATTGTTTGACTATCTCATGTGCTAAGCTTTCGGGTTCTTCCGGTAGGTTCATATTTATTCCCCTTCTTGCATCTTCGGATAACCCAGTACTTGTAACAACCCAACCAAACTTATTGGTTCACCCATCGAATCATGGCTATTGTGTTTGAGATCTAGACCAGCCCCACATACCAACACTAGTCTTTCATGCACATTTTTGGATGAGTTCTCAGAAAAGAAGATGCACCTTATTGATCTGAGTAATCAATCATTTCTATTAAGTCAAGACATTAGCCCCCCCCCCCCCCTTCAAAGGATCCGACATCCCCGTCGGCCCAACGAGAACATTCCCTCTTGACACACATCTGTGCGTCGGTGCCACCATCCTCCCATGTATGCATCACTCACCCTATGAGGGTCGGCTTTTATACCAATTGCAGCACCTCGACCAAACCCATCGGTTCACCCACAGTTCCTAGTCGTTGCGTCTAGGATCTAGACTAGCCTACCAGTCTTTCCCGCTCATTTTGTCCTCACTTATGCAAGAGGGATCAACTTCCCAGTCAATCACTCATCCTCAAATTGCTCCAAGCCAAGTACACTTAACATTGAGCTTTCTTTCGGACAGGCTCCCGAAAAAGAAGATGCACCTTGTTAATATGAGTAGTCCATCATTCATATTAAGTCGGCATATCATAATACTCAGTTGATGTGCTCAAACCCCCGAACCTAGAAACCCGACAAGTTCCATGGCTCCAGTCTTCCTAGCATCAATCAAACTGACGAATGCAACTCTTTACCAGGCTAGGTATCGCCTACTTTGCTTAATGCATGATTTGATCTGCATCCCTTGAACCATCACACCAATTAAATTAGGCGCTAGCGTCGTATGTTCCAATATCTCTATTCGTAAACATTCATTTTTTATAAGGAGGAACGACGTCCCCGGCCTCTGCATCAATCGTTGCATGCAGCCATCTTATTAAACAAAATGAAATTAAGGTCTTAGATCCATAAAGCGCTCAAGTGTAGAAGAAAAGCATGAAAAGTTGATAAATAAATTGCCACATCCGGCGTAACTAAATATAGACTACGATGCCTATACACCTAACCTATTATTAGCATGCCATCCAAATCGGTTGAAGATAACCCACGCGACCATCTCCCACCGGCTGCACCCAATAGCCATAAGCTCCCTGGAATCCGCATGGCTGAATAATGACCAGGTACGGATCCAAGACGTTGCTCTGAAGATAATCTGCAAAAAGTTATTGAATTTCTTGCCATTAAAAATTATACCATTCCTGGTATTCCATATAGCCCCAAATAAAGCACAAATAACAATTCGGATAAGGTTTGCAATAGTAACGTCTAATCCATCAAGCCACGTTCCAAACAATGACCTAAAGCCTGTTGGTGGGCTAACATTAAATGCTATATGAATAGTTTGCCATAATAGTTTTGCAAGAGGGCAATCAAGAAAGAGGTATCTTATTGTTTCATTTTGATCACAATAGCAACAATTAGGCCTGTCTACCCATCTTCGTTTTGTCAAATTATCTTTGGTTAATACCACATCCTTGTGTAAAAACCACATGAAATTTTTGATTCTAAGCGGCACCTTGATTCTCCAAATGTGGAGTGACCTAGAAAGTGGTCCAGTGTTTACCAGATCCATGTACATGAACTTTACTAAAAATATACCTTTTGTAGCTAACGTCCAATGAACAATATCTGGCTGGTCAGACAATTGAACATGCATCAGTCGTTTGACCAGGTGCAACCATGAATCCCAGAGTGCTCCCACTAGAGCTCGCCTGAATTGCATGTTTAAAGGTACCGATTGTAGAACTATGGCCACATAGTCCTCCTTACATTGTGTAATATTATAAAGAGAAGGGTATTGAAATGCTAATGGTGCATCCCCAAGCCATGTGTCTTCTCAAAATCTTGTAGTGAAGCCATCACCAACCATAAATTTCACCTTTTGAAAGAAAGTTACCTTCATCTTCATTAACCCCTTCTAGAAAGGTGAGTCATTTGGTCTAGCTGTTACCTGGGCTAATGTTTTGGATTGTAGGTATTTATTCTTCAATATTTGAACCCACATCCCATCGGTCTCTGTAGATAGCCTGTATAGCCATTTGCTAAGAAAGCATCTGTTCTTTACTTCTAAATTTTCAATGCCAAGACCCCCTTGGTCTTTGGGTCTGCATATAATATCCCACCATGACAATTTGTATTTCTTCTTAGCCTCGTCACTTTGCCAGAAGAAACGAGACCGGTAAAAGTCTAACCTTTCCCGTACACCCACCGGTACCTCAAAGAAAGACAAGAGGAACATCGACAAGCTTGTTAACACCAAATTTAGTAACACTAGCCTACCTCCATAAGACATTAGCTTGCCCTTCCAGCAACTTAATCTTTTTTCAAATCGTTCCTCGATACATTTCCATTCCTTATTCGTCAATCATCTATGGTGAATAGTAATCCCAAGGTAGCTAAACGGTAGTGATCCGATTTCACATCCAAATAGCTGCCTATAAGCATCTTGCTCCTCCTTTGCCTTCCCAAAGTAGAACAGTTCACCTTTATGAAAATTATTTTTTAGCCCAGATAATTGTTCAAATAAACAGAGAGCAAGTTTCATATTTCTTGCTTTTGCCATATCGTGTTCCATGAAGATGATCATATCATCAGCATATTGTAGTATGGACACTCCCCCCTCTACCAGGTGTGGAACAAGTCCTCCTACTTGGCCCTTTTCTTTAGCCCTACCAATGAGTATCGCCAACATATCTGCCACTTTGTTGAAAAACACCGGAGACATGGAGTCACCCTGTCTCAAGCCCTTATAAGTTTTAAAGAAATGACCTATGTCATCATTAACTTTAACCCCCACACTACCTTTCTGAATGAAAGCGTCCACCTGATCTCTCCAAGATTCGTTGAATCCCTTCATATGTAAGGCCTGTTAAAGAAATGGCCATTTGACTTTATCATACACTTTCTTGAAATCCACTTTAAAGATAACCCCATCAAGTTTCTTTGTATGGATTTCGTGCATCGTTTCATGCAGGACCACAACCCCCTCTAAGATGTGTCTCCTAGGCATGAACACTGTCTGTGTCGGTTGGACTACCGAATGAGCTATCCGCGTCAATCTATTCGTGCCAACCTTTGTAAAGATTTTGAAGCTGACATTGAGCAGACAAATCAGCCTGAACTGCTCAATGCGAACAACCTCCACCTTCTTTGGCAACAGTGTTATTGTTCCAAAGTTGAGGTGGAAGAGTTGTAGCTGACCATTAAATAAATTATGGAACATAGGCAAAAGATCACCCTTAATGATATGCCAGCATCGTTTGTAAAATTCGACCGGAAACCCATCCGGCCCCGACGCCTTATTTTGTTTCATTTGTGCTATTGCGTCAAACACATCTTTCTCAGTGTGTGTAGCTGATAAAACCTCATTCTAGTTGGAACTGAGCTGAGGTATGTCGTGTGTTATGTTCTCCTCCAAAGAGACAAAATTCTCTTCTGGTGCACCAAGTAATTTCTTATAATATTCATAAATGTACAATTTTAGGTTCTCATGTCCTACAATTGTACCCTCATCTTGCTCAAGTTGGATTGTTTTCTTCTTCCTATGTTTACCATTTGCAATCATATGAAAGAATTGTGTATTGTCATCCCCCTGAACCACCTTCGTCACCTTAGCTCGAAGTGCCCATTTCATCTCTTCCTCTCTGAGAAGCGTTTGCAATTTCTTCACAGCCTCAATCTTATTATTCCGATCTACCATATTGAGAGGACTACTCAGCTTTCACATCTAACTCATCAATCAGCCGAATAGGTCTCTCGTTTTCCACTTTGTAAATTCCGCTTTGATTCTTGGCCCAGCCTCTCAAGAACTGGTGCAAGTGGCGGGTTTTATTTTTCCATCTTTCCATATTGGAGGACCAACCACATTCCCAGCCCATTCTGCAGCTATAAGATCCATGAATCCTTCTCTCTCGAACCAACTTGATTCAAAAGAGAAGATGTTTCTATTACCCACATGATTCGCTTCCCCAGAGTCAACCATGAGCAGTGTGTGATTTGATATGAATCTTTGTAAGGCATGCACTAAAACCAGCAGATATTTCTGTTCCCATTCTACACTGGTCAATACCCAGTCCAACTTCTCATAAGTCGGCACGGGTAACGAGTTTGCCCAAGTGAATTGCGTACCAGTGAGGTCAATCTCCCTCAAGTCAAGACTCTTGATAACCATGTTAAACATAAGTGACCATCTTCCATCGAAGTTGTCATTATTTTTTCGTCATGTCTTCTAATGATATTAAAGTCCCCCCAACCATAATGGGAAGTCTTTCATCTCCACATATTCTCACTAAATCGGCGAGAAACTCAGACTTTAGCTCAGGTTGCGCCGCCCCATATACAGCCACCAAAGCCCACCTGAAACCATCAACTTTCGACCTTACCCGAAATTTGACGGAAAACTCACCATATACCACACTCAAAACCTCCAATGTTTCACACTTAACACCAAGCAATATTCCCCCGGATCTACCTCTTGGTGGTAAACAGTGCCAATCAAAATCAACTCCTCCCGATATAGTGTTGAGAAATTGTGATGTGAAGTTCTCTCTACCCGTCTCCTGTAGAGCCATGAAATCGAGTTTATGTTCTAAAGATGCATCACTAAGAAATCTCCTTTTAGCCAAGTCTGCTAGACCTCTGCTATTCCAAAATATTCCTTTCATAATTCATCATGGAATTTTTCTTTTGTTTCACTCTCGCACTTCTCCGCACCGCTGATACAGGAGGAACTGTATTGTTTCCAAGATAATATGTGGTGAACTTTTGTGAGGAAGATGATCGGCAATCGAAGAGGCCATATACCCCTCTGATCCCAGGTCTTCCTCATCCTTGTCAACTCCCTCTACTTGCAATAAATCCTCACATATACTTTCTAAGGTTGTGCCTCCTAAGTTATTGATATTCGACTCATCCATTGGCTTTACCGTTGCTAGATTTTGAATGATCTCAATGGCTCTGTCTGCTTCTAAGTCTAAAATGTCCGATTTAGCTATTTGTTTTCCATTACCACCAAGACATATTCCTAGGTCGCTAGCATTTTGTAAATTTTTTGTATCAGCAAAATGAAGGATCAAACAACTAGTATTAACAGCCATACATGTATTAGCCTCGACATCGAAGCTTGGCGGCCCTCATAACACGCCCTAGCTGCATATTATCAGCATCCGGCTGCCCCTGGATGCGGTGGCTAAAGCGTCTATCACCGGATGTAGGTATCCCACCATATGAGATCACATCCTCCGTGGGAATCACCGTATGGTTTTGGCCTCCTGCCTCAACCCCAATAGTATCCGGACACGAGCCAGGTGAAGTTGCCGCTGCCGGAGAATCAGCTGCAACCCAAGCTACCGATTCCCCGGTCTACAGTTGTTGCCCCTCCTCCGACATGTGACTGAAAGGCAAAGAGCATGGTGAGGGCCCATGATCCTCCTGCCCATTGCCCTGAGCTCCCACTCCTACAGGAGACGATGGGCGAGAAAGGGTTATTCCCGCCTGGCAGCCCTCCTGGCCGCAGATACCGGCCCGAGAAGGCGACAGCATCGGAGGTGAGCGTGGCTAAGCCTCCTGCCCATGACTGGCACTCGTCACCCCTCTAGAAGTAGAAGAACGAAATGAGGGTGAGGCAAGTCGCTGGGCCTCCTGCCCGCAACCATCATCCCTCATTTCCTCTTCCAATGGCTGTTGCTGAACGTCCATGCGGTCCCCCCATAGACGGCTCGACATAGACCTCTCCTGAAACGAACCAAAACAGAGAGAAGCCATGGGTGTCGAAGATGATGCAATCCCCTTATAATGTGTCGTATCTGTCGCTTTAGACGACGAAGGAGTTTGGCCCTTATCAGTGGACCTATCAGCATGTTCATCAGGATTCTTATCTCCCTGGTTTCCACTGCCATCGCCACCATCCAACATGTCAACGTCACCAGTATCTGTCTGTCGCTGAATTTCCTCCTCGATCTCCACGTCAAGATCATAATGCATGCCATCATAATACCAAGGCACGTAATCAAGCACAGATTCCAGATCAAGCACACTCACTAGCAGTCTGGCAACTCCATGTTTGCGCGTGAATGGCATGTCAACTTTCTCTATCTTACCCAACAATGTACCAAGGCTCCAGATAATAAGGAAATCATTCAGGATAGTCTCTGGGACTCCCAAAACTCTAATCCAAGCCGTCACCAAACGTGTACCAGTTGGTTCAGGTTTTTTGCACTCCTCAAACTCCAACATGCAATTGCTCCCACTCACTTTGCTGACCCCAAAAGTCAACAACCGCTGTAGATTCTCTTTCCTAGGAAATACCACACGGTAAATGTGCTCTTCCATTCTGATCGGAGCCCAATGAAATGACTCAGAAACTAGCCTCCTGAGTTGTTGTGAAATCTGATCCACTGTCAAAGTGTCATTTGTCACCTTTACCATACCCGTCCTTAAACTCTCAATATGGGGATGTACGGTAGCTGAAGCTGAATGTGGAGTCTCAAAGAACATAAGCCCGTTGTGAGCAACTCCGTATATATTGATCACCGGCTTAGGTGCTAGTAGTAATGGACAAGTTGGTTCACTGTGTCCTAGATTTTGACAGATGTCACATAACTCCGCTGTGCACTTCATCACGAAATTTCCAGGAACACCGCACCTAAAACAAGTCAGCTTATCTTTCTTACAGATCGCCTTGTTGGCTCTCATCGTGTCTCTGTCTTCTGTCGCATCCTTGGTTGGGACAACCATGGCCGCCGACGCCTTAACCGCCACAGCCGTCACCTCCTCCGGCAATGTGCCAGTTGAAGTCGAGGCCATAGACGGATCCCGGGCAACTGTCCCCTCATCAGACATCGGCAGAGTGGTATCCTGCTGCGTTGGGACTGCTCTTGGGGCAAGCGGTCGTCGAGGAGGAAACTTCCGCCCCCCCCCCCCCCCCCTCCGCGGCCCCCCAACTGACGGTAATGGGGACCCTTGGCTCCCTCGACGAAGTCACCCTCCGGAGGGTAGAAACTTCACTGCCAATGGTTAGCGCCAAAACCGTGCCCGCCACCGTCGTTCCATTGACCTCTTCCTGCGCCTGCTCCACCATTGTTCCATTGATTCCAGTGTGGACGGAATCCCCTATAGCCAGCGTCAGCGCCACCACGTCCAAAACCGGTTCTGCCACGACCTCCGACGAGGCCGCCACGACCTGGTTCGTCCCCATGTCGTCCAGCAGCGGGTCCCCAGCTACCCTCGCCGGCTCGCAGGGGCACATGTTTCGTTCCGCCGCCTCCTTGCGCAGCGGCTACCGGCTGCTTGCCCTGCTTGTTTTCAGCCTGCGGCGGCGGCTCGGATGGCCGCCCAGAGCCCCGATCAGCCATGTGTGCCGCTTGGCTCGAAGACCACGCCGCTGGAATCTGTGGCGCCCGCCCCGGACGCGAAGGAAAGCCAGGAGAGGGTCTGTGCGTGCGTTCGCACAGTCATACGACCTTGATCTTTGATTGTATAAAAAACACATATACTAAGCAAGTAAGCCTGCCACAAAATCACTATGCTATCCTCTTACAACCGACACGATGCTACTCACCACACAACACATCATCCAAGATCCCTCTACAACAAACACTAGAGCTAGATTGAGACTGATAGGGTCCACCACAAAGTACTCCTGCAAATTTTATAGCATGGTTGCATTCCAAGCCATCCCACTGTAGTTACATGGATTAATTGGAGGCGAACACGCTTGATACATCAAACCAATTGCTACCAAAAAAAACCGAACATGAATGTATGTGCATCCCTAGCCTTGTTTTAGCTCCGGCCAAGTCTAAGAGAGGGATGTCTTCATTCCAGGTCCCTATTGTAGGAAATGTCAATTCGGTTTTCTGTAGCCACACGATAAAAAACAAGACAATGAAATATGAGTGAGAAAAATTGCATATAGTTCCTCACTCTTATTATATGGGCGCTCTCTAGCCCCTCCCCCCCCCCCCAAAAAAAGGACGCTCAACACTGAAATTCAACCTCAACCTTAGGAAGGGATGTGAATTTGAAGGACAGAATTGCATTGAGATTAGATATGAGATGTACTCCTCCGTCCACGAATAAGAGTATGTTCGATATTTATTTATTTTTCTAGAAAAAGTGTACTCCTATCTTGCCAATACGCTTTAAAGTAAAAAAATGGTTTTCTCTCATCACATGGTAATCAAGACCAATAACATTCAACACATGGTCTCATAATTTTTTACATGCACTTGGCTTATCGGGAGTGGGTTAACTAAAAAGGAAAGATATGGTGTCTTCCACATTTCCAATCCATTTTTTATTTCACTCTGTATTGTTCTAAAATCCCTATATGTATACTTATTCATGGACGGAGAAAGTATCATTTTGTTCCTACTTGTTTGTTTGGTATCTAAATAGAATTATGCGTGAATTTTGTAGAGAAAAGTTCTTCCTTGTTTGGTTAGTGGGAGTTGGTAGAGGGATTAGCTAAGAGATAATAACACAAGTCATGAAGAGAGGTCAATATGTAATCCCTAAAACAATTCCTTCGCAATTCTTATCCCTACAAGTTACAACAACAACAACAACAACAACAACAACAACAACAACAACAACAACAACAACATCAACAAAGCCTTTAGTTTCAAACAAGTTGGGGTAGGCTAGATGTGAAATCCATAAGATCTCGCAACCAACTTATAGTTGCGGCACATAGATAGCAAGCTTTCACGCACCCCTGTTCATGGCTAGTTCTCTGGTGATACTCCAGCCCTTTAGATCTTTCTTTACAGACTCCTCCCATGTCAAGTTAGGTCTACCCCGACCTCTCTTGACATTATCAACACGCTTTAGCCATCCGCTATGCACTGACACTTCTGAAGGCATGCGCTCAATATGCCCAAACCATCACAACGATGTTGGACAAGTTTCTCTTCAATGGGTGCTACCCCAACTCTATCTTGTATATCATCATTCCGGACTCGATCCTTCCTTGTGTGGCCACACATCGATCTCAACATGCACATCTCCGTCACACCTAACTATTGAACATGCCGCATTTTAGTCAACCAACACTCAATGCCATACAACATTGCAGGTTGAATCGTAATCCTATAGAACTTGCCTTTTAACTTTTATGGCACTCTCTTGTCCAGAGAATGCGAGAAGCTTTGTGCCACTTCATCCATTCAGTTTTGATTCGATGCTTCACATCTTCATCGATATCCCATCCTTCTGCAACATTAACTCCAAATATCGAAAAGTGTCCTTCTGAGGCACCACCTGTCCATCAAGGCTAATCTCCTCCCTCCCGTACCTAATAGTACTGAAACCGCACCTCATGTACTCGTAGTTAGTTCTACTGAGTCTAAAACCTTTCGTTTTCAAGGTTTGTCATCACGACTCTAACTTCCTATTGACACCCGTCCGACTATCATCGACTAGCACCACATCATCAACAAAGAGCATACACCATGGGATATCTCCTTGCATAATCCACGTGACCTTGTCCATCACCAAAGCAAAAAAGATAAGGGCTCAAAGCTAACCCCTGGTGCAATTCTATTTTAATCGGGAATTCATGTTCAAACAATTGTCCAACATGAGCATGTACATGTCCTTGATGAGGGTAATGTACTTTGTTGGGACTTTGTGTTTCTCCAAGATCCACCACATGCCGTTCCATGGTATCTCATCGTAGGTCTTCTCTAAGTCAATGAACATCATATGCAGGTCTTTTGTTTGCTCCCCATATCTCTCCATGAGTTGTCGTATTAAGAAAATGGTTTTCATAGTCGATTATCGAGGCATGAAACCAAACCAAGTTACTAAAACAACACGAGCTAAACTCTTAATTGCCATGTCTAGTCTCTCATCAATCTCCACGTCAATTAAATATGAGTTAAATTTACCGTTTCAACTACTATTCCGTAGTTCTAATCGCACCAACCAAAGAGGCTATATCCCCAAAACTGAGAATAACTCGAATTGTTAGGGTTTTTTGGGAGTAAAACCAGCCCATCAAAGTTCAAATTCTATACTTGACACTAATGCTTGTATTTTTTTTTCAATTTTTGACATTCTCATCAACTAAGAGGGTGCGTGTGTTTCTAGAGATATGTGTATGTAGTTGTATGTGAGCATCCCTGTGTTAAAAAGGCTATCTAGCAGTACTGTTTTGATCAATGAGAACAAAAATAATAAAATACACGCATAGAGAGAGATAAAACGGGCCCACACCACATGACACGGGGAGGGCGGCCTGGGCCCAGAACCTTTCAACGGTCAAACGGACAGGTTTACCAATTAATTAATCAACGAGTAAATGAACCAACCCGCGATTAATTAATTAATTAATTAATCTCCTCCTCCGCATTATAACCTCTTTTCCCCTGGCCACCCCCCCTCCCTCTCATTTGCTCTGCTCGCTCGCTCGCTCGCCGCCCCCTCCTCTCCTCCGATCCTCCCCCACGTCCCGCGCCGGAGCTGGGGAGGGAGGGGGGACATCCATCCCCGCGCCAGGCGGATTCCGCCCCGGATCCCCGCGTCGGGCCGGCCGGCCTTCTAACCCGGTAGGTAATCGATCGATCGATCAATCAATCAATCAGTCAATCAATTCGGGCATCCTCCGTTTCCTCCGATCCGTCGACTCCGGCGGGTCCTTGCGCGAGGGCGAGGGAGGAATCCGTGGTTCTAGGGTTCGGTGATCTTAGGGTGCTGCGTTTTAGGTGATGACCTGCCCTCGGTTCGGATGATTGGTGTTTGTTTTCCTTTTTTTTTCTCTTGCCTCTTCTGGCTTGCAAAATTTGGGGCTCGGAGCTCGATCGCGTCCTCTGCTGATTTCTCGGCGATCCTGAATGTCTTGGTTGGATTGGAGGGGAGTTGGTGAGGATCGACGCGGTGTTTCGATGCACATATGGTGATCTGGATCGAGAATTCTGTTGTTTTTAATTTCTATACATATGCCTACCGTGCCAAGCAAGGAGACCTGAATTGGTCAACAAGCTTCGGAAGCTAACCGTGGGTATCGAGTTCGCTGAGTATGTTCTGGCTGTTTTCATGTTTATGACGGGAACTAGATTGAGCTACCGAGAACAGACTCTCCAATCTCGATAGGAATTTGGCAGTCGAGAGGGCGCTGGGAGTGTAAAATTACAACCTTTTCAGCATCTTCAAGCCTATCAAGCAATAGAAATCGTCTGCAACCAGAAGTGGACGTCCTTTGATAATTATCCTGATCGCCTCCTTTAAGTGATCGGCTTACCTGTACCTTTTTGACTCACGGTAATGCTGCCTTTTGCAGGTTAACCAAGTGCAGTGCATTCTGAACGGTAGCCTGTAACTCTTATTGGGTAACTCTACCACATATGGCCTCGGTTGGTGCGGCGCGTCCTTCCTCGCGCTTTCAGAATGATACGAGTACTAGTGGTGACGCCGACCGTCTTCCGAACGAGATGGGCAATATGAGCATAAGGGATGACAGGGTAATAATCTCCCTAGAGTGGTTGACCAATTCATCTTATGTCTTTTGGCAGGTGACTAGTTCCTAATTTTGTTTCTGAACAACGCAGGACACTGAAGATATAGTAGTTAACGGCAATGGGACGGAACCAGGCCATATTATAGTCACTAGCATTGAGGGAAGAAATGGGCAAGCAAAACAGGTATGCAAAAAAAAATCTATATTAAGTGGTGTTATTTCAATCCTCTCCGTAGCTCAATAATTTCTGTCCACTAAGTTGTGTATCTGCATTGCAGACCATTAGCTACATGGCTGAGCGCGTGGTTGGTCATGGGTCATTTGGAACTGTTTTCCAGGTTTGTTACTGGATAAATTAGTATTGTTTAGTTTCTCGGTGTGCTGATTTGTGTACACATTTATTCAGTAATTCCTGATGGCCCGAACTTTTTGAATGATCTTGCATAGGCCAAGTGTCTTGAAACTGGTGAGACTGTGGCTATAAAGAAGGTTCTTCAAGACAAGAGATATAAGAACCGTGAGCTGCAAACGATGCGAGTTCTTGACCACCCAAATGTTGTGGCTTTAAAGCATTGTTTTTTCTCTAAGACTGAGAAAGAGGAGCTTTACCTCAACCTGGTGCTTGAGTATGTGCCGGAGACTGCTCACCGTGTCATTAAGCATTACAACAAGATGAACCAACGCATGCCCTTGATATATGCAAAACTGTACATGTATCAGGTAAAGTAAATGTTTTTCCATTCCAAAAATCTGTTAATCTATTCAAGCACTACTTAGTACTGACCATGACTTGTAAAATTGATTATAATTGACAGATATGTAGATCTTTGGCATACATTCACAACAGCATTGGAGTATGTCACAGAGACATCAAGCCTCAAAATCTTCTGGTGCGTACATTACAAATCAGTTGAACACTTCCTGAAGCATTTAATGTATAGTCAAGCACTACTTTTGGTATAGTCAGCTGATTTGATGAAAAAATATTTTTGCCAGGTGAATCCACATACTCATCAGCTGAAATTATGTGACTTTGGAAGCGCGAAAGTGTTGGTATGATTGCACATTACCTGATATTCGCACTTGCACGGCATTGAAATTTTCATGTTGTTTTATTATGTTTTACTTTCAACAGGTAAAAGGAGAACCAAATATTTCTTATATCTGTTCAAGGTACTATAGAGCCCCAGAGCTCATATTTGGGGCTACTGAATACACAACGGCAATTGACGTTTGGTCTGCTGGCTGTGTTCTTGCTGAACTCCTTCTAGGACAGGTAAGTTACCACACAATTTATATGTGATTATTTATCCAGCTTATGGGATCTGTCAGCCTAAGATCCATTCTTTTTTTTTCATAGCCTATATTCCCTGGCGACAGTGGTGTTGATCAGCTTGTTGAAATCATCAAGGTACATTTACAATCTTTCTCCCCTGGAAGCTGTTGTCTGTTTAATTGTATTTGCTCCTATTTATGTTACTTCCAAGGAAGTTACCGTCTTTTAGTTGTATTTACACCTACTTACATTGTTTCCCATCAGGTTTTAGGTACCCCTACACGAGAAGAAATTAAGTGCATGAATCCAAATTATACCGAGTTTAAATTCCCGCAAATCAAAGCTCACCCATGGCACAAGGTAGGAACCTTGTGTTAGCTGTTTAATTTGCTTCTAAGGCTGCAGTATAACACTACTATTTTTTATCCACATCAGATCTTCCATAAAAGAATGCCTGCTGAAGCAGTAGATCTTGTCTCCAGACTCTTGCAATATTCACCAAGCCTGCGTTCAACTGCTGTGAGTGTTGCTACATTGTTTGAACAAATAATGTTTCCTAGAAAAGTTTGATTTATTGTCATCACTGTTAAATGTGATGCTTTTGATTCCCTGTATTCGAACGGACGCTGTTTTGTGCAAGCTGTATCTTACATGGCTACTTGCGTTCCTGATACAGTTGGAAGCATTAATTCATCCATTCTTTGATGAACTCCGGGACCCAAACACCCGCTTACCGAACGGCCGTTTTCTTCCTCCCCTCTTTAACTTCAAGCCCCATGGTAAGTCTACAACATCAACACTCACTCGCCCTGGTCAAAAGTTTATAACCATACATCAACTACTTATCTTCAAATCCGTTGTGCTGGACTTGAGCAGAGTTGAAGGGCGTGCCGATGGAGATCCTGGTGAAGCTCATCCCTGAACATGCTCGGAAGAACTGTGCCTTTGTAGGATGGTGATCCGTCAGACGGCTGCTTGAAGCTTAGTTCAGAACAAATCCGATTGTCATCTACTAGAAACCCCAGGAGTTTGAGATTGCCTGCAGCCACATGGGATATAGGCGATGACACATGTGATTATTATTCTTTTTCCCGTCCGAGACCTCGATGTCATGTATTCTTTCCCCCCTATTGCCGATGTGACAAATCACCCATGTTTCTGTAAGTAGATGAGAAGTGTTTCTACCGTTCTCCCCTGAGCTCATGTGCCATGCAAGGAAGGATGCACCCTATGTACCGCCAATATTTGGTCCAGTATTTGTTCATGGATCGAGGCTATATAATTCATTTGTACTCATTACATTATTCTGCCAGATACTGCCAAGTTTTTCTAATTTTGCTATCTGGTACAAACTCAGCCGAGCTTTGTAAGAGCATGTACAGCCGGGGGGAAATATGCTGTAACCCGGAGGATTGGGTGCTCCGGCTGTCCAATCGTTGGTCCAACTCCAACTGGATGATGCAGATTTAATCCGCTTTGGATGCATTTGATTAGTTCCATGGATTTCATATGTTCGGCATATCGTTTAGTATCCTGCATTGCATAAGATTATTAGTGTTTCGGTTTCGGTTTTGCTATCTGGTACAAAAGTGAACAAGTTGTGTATGGAGAAGCATCCGCCCCCAAGCCATAGCCACCGGCATCTGCCTCCAATATGAAGGGTTTGGAGAAGTTGGGAAGTGCCAGGAGAGGGGCATTTGTCAGTTTCTGTTTTAATTCTTGAAAAGCTTGCTCTTGGGCAGGAAACAAGTCTTTTTTTAGGGCATAAAAAAGAGGTCTACCCATGATGCCATACCCCTGGATAAATCTTTTGTAATAGTCAGCCAGCTCTATAGGAAGCCTCTCAGTTCAATGATATTCTTGGGAGCAGGCCAGTTAGAAACTGCTGCAATTTTCACAGGGTCAGCGGCCATACCTTTTGCTTGAGGCTGAATTCACTGTTTTGACCCTTTTGACTACGATTTAGCATGATTTGACCCTTGTTCATAAAAAAATTTAGAATCTGACCTTTTTTCTACCGTCATAGGCTTTGATGGTAGAAGTACGTGGGCTATCGTCATGGACAACGACGGTAGACATTGGGTCAACGCCGGCTGGCAAAGATAATATGGCAAGTGGCTACCGCCATTGCCTTTGATGGTAGGCCTCCAGCCTATAAATTCTGTGCACTGCCATACTCTACCGAACCTCTATGCAAGACAGTTGGTTAGCATGTGTTGTACTTTCTTCGTTTCAAAATAAGTGTCTTAGGCTTAATACAACTTTGTATTAGAGCTAATACAAAGTTAAGACAGTTATTTTGTGACAAAAGGAGTATTTCATTGCGTAGACCTAGGTTCTAAACCTGCTATAGCCATTTTTCTTTGTTTATTTTCTTTTGCCCAATAAAAATGAATAATTTGTCCAGTTAATGTTGCGATATGAATTATTGGCAAAAACTTTTTTAAAATTTTCTTTAACTATTTTAGAAAATTCTCCAAAAGTTATAAACATACGTGATGGGATGTTTAGGTACGTGTATTCGTACTTGCCGGATGACACACGGGTGTTCTGGTATGCATTTGTATGTATTGGTTCGGGTATTTGAGTGTAAAAACTAACGATTTGTCCAATTAATGTTAATGTATTACTGCAGAAAATAATTTTTTATTTATCTGTATTTTTAAAAAAATTCCTCCAAAAAATTATAAACATATATGATGGGTTAATGTAGTACGTATTTACACTTGTTGACCCACACATGGGTATCCAAGTACATATGTATATCTACCGGTTTGGATTTTTGAGTGTAAAAGACAATCTTATTATGTTTATGCACTAGTCAAAGCCTAGGTGTAATTTTGTTTATTTGAGTATGTTTATGCACGTACGCGAAACGTATGGTTCCGAGCGTTACAAGAACATCACCTACAACCCAGGTTTTAATGGTAGAGAGGTGGCATCCGATACATATAAATATGTATCCAAATACTCATGCGCCGACCGGCAAATGTAAATACAAACCCAAAATGCCTGCACCGCTAATACATACAAAAATTTATCCATATACGTATGCATTGGTTGATCAGTGTAAATACATATCTGAATGCACAAACCGTACCGGTACATGCAAGTAGATAGCTAACCACTTGCACCGATCCATACATAGAAATACATACTCGAATACCCGATCTGCAAGTGCACATACCCCAAATAACCCAACCGATAGGACAGTAATTGAACAAATAAATGGTTGTTGTCAATAATCCATGTATAACATTAATTGGACAAAATGTTCCTTTTTATTGGACAAAAGAGTAAATAAAAAACTCTCTCCGGCAAAGTGCAAATACACTTACCCAAATATCCAATCGTATATGTTTATATCTTTGTAAGAATTTTGTAAAATAGTTACGGATAATTAAAAAAGGTTTTTTGTCAATAACTAATATCCTAACATTAACCGGACAAAATGAAGTTGGCTTTAGCAGGATTCAAATCCAGGTCTAAGCAATGAAATACCAAACATGCTAGCCAGCTATCTTGCATAGAGGTTCAATTGTATATGGCAATGCACAGAATTATAGCTCGGAGGTCTACTGCCAAAGGTTGTAGCGATAATCACTTGCCACGTCATCTTTGCCAACGGGTGTTGACCGAAAGTCTATCGCCGTTGACCATGAAGGCAACCCACATACTTCTACCGTCAAATCCTATGATGATAGAAAAAGGGTCAAATTTAATTTTCTTACGAACAGGGGTTAGATCGTGCTAAACGTAGTCAAAAGGGTCACAACAGTGAATTCGGTGTCTGCTTGAATGATGTGCCCCAAATAATCCACAATGGTCTGTCCAAAGGTGCACTTGGAGATGTTGACAAATAGTTGGTTTTCTTTCAGGGTTTGGAACACTTCTCTCGGGTGTTGTAAGTGTTCATCAAGTGTTTCACTATATACTAAGATGCCATCAAAGAAAACTACAACAAATTACCTTGATGTAAGGCCATGCTCTCCCCTCTTATTAGAGGCATCTTAATGTAAACCCTAGCCGTCAGTGGTGCGCTACAATGTGTTTCCCCTTTCAATAGAAACCCTAGCCAAATTAAGCCGAATTACCTAATATTCTAAGGGCATCTCCAATGTCGACCCTCAAACCGCCTGCAAGCGTCCAGATCGTGCGGTCCAAACGTGTGGTGCCATCCAACACGAGCTTGTAGAGATCCGTTCAACTGGTCGGACGCACTTTCTCTCGCAAACCAAAGACAAACTAGGGGGGGTGCGGGCGTCCAGATAGCTGTCCCGCCCTCTTCTGACCACCCTGACCCACCCAAAACATTCCTCCCTCGCCAGCGTGCATTCCCGCCCGATGCCAGCTGTCCGCTTTCATGCCGTTGTAGAGCAGCTGCTCCACATTGAAACCGGCCTTGAGCAGACACGACCTCTCACTAGCTCCAGCAGTGAAGCGGTGCGTCGGCTAAGGGCGCCGCCCGTTGCACGCCTGGCTGAACACTCCTCTTCACCGCATTCAAACACCTCCATCAAACCCACACGTGTGCCAAGAAACCTATTCCGGTCACATGTCCGTTTGCGAGCGAGTCGACATTAAAGACAAGTTCAGGAAAGCTCATTGCACCCGCTCGTTATTAAAAGGAGGCCAGACGCGAGGCAAGAATCGCACCACTCCTCCGCTCCCCGTCTCTTCTTTCCATATTTTCTCCACCCTTTCGATGGCATCTGACGAGCATGAAGAGTAGTTCCCCGGCATAAAAGACGCCTGGGTGGCCCGCCAAGCCCGACATATATGAGCCAGGCAACTCGTGGCTCTAGCTCCTTTGCCTAGACCGACGGAGCAAGTTGTCGCTCCATGCCGGTGCGTCGTTGAGCAACTCGTTGCCAAGCAAGATCGCGGAGGAGCGATGAGTTGCTCCAGGTAGGAACATGGGGGAGCATGACGGAACGGGCATGGTTGATGCCATGGATGAGGCTAGACGCCGTGCCATCCGCCACTAATGTTGGCGGAACCGCGCCCGGTCCGTGGAGAAAGAAACCGGCTATGCGGAGATCGACAAGTCAGTGGGCAACGCGTGCGTGTTCCCCACCAATATCAAGGGAAAGTAGAACATGGGAGGCCGCCACTGCTTCGGTCCCAAGAAGGCCACTACAGGCGCGTCGCCGGCGTACACAGCCAGTGTCTCATCCTCTCTCGCGGGCCACCGTCGTCTCCTGCCCCCAAAACCAACCATGATCCGCGCTTCATTGAATAGGATGCAACCCTTCCCCTGCGGCTGAAACACCCCCTTTGCCACTTCGACCCGAGGCACAACCGGACATAGGGACACATAGTGGGGAGGAATATACCTCTTCCGACAGTCTGATGAGCGGGCTGCCCGGACATGGGAAGACAAAGGATCCATCGCGAATGATCGTAGACTAGTGTAGTGTATTTGTGTCGTTGGAATGGATCTCCTCGCGGCTAGACATGCACATAGTTTTACCTTTCTAGTCAAAATATGTTCAAAACACAAACGTTTCCGTCCAATTTGTATAAAATCCGTCGTGATTGCATGAATTTCGTCCGGTTAGTTTAAATAGTTGTTGAAATATATGCGAGGAACGTTGGATGGCCTGACATCCATGTCCACAGACTGATCCCCTGTTCGCCGATGAATGCCGGAGCAAATTTACGGATCAACGTTGAAGATGTATTAAGCTAGTTCTTGCTTTAAATTCAGTGAAGAAGTCTAAGGTCTGATCCTGACAGTCCCCCGCAAAGAAAAAAAGGTCGGATGTGTGATGGAACTGCTGGCTCATGAGCGACCAATGTTCGCTACGGTTCATCCTTCCAGCTATGTGGACGCATAAAAGATGGGGACGATGTATCCTTGTTCTGAATGTCATTCTACACCCAGGGGTACTCACTCCTCTTATCCTTTCCCTTCGGTGACGTTGAGATCGACGAAAACATAGCAAGAAGATCAATGGAACGTTGTATCTGTATCCAGCTGTTCAAAGAATCGGTTGACATTAAAAAAGGAGCAGTCGACGACCCAGCCACCTAGTACACGATAGTCAACTTCGGAGGAGGATAAAGGAAACGCTGGAGCAAGTGTGGTTGAGATTGAAGCTAATTAATCGATCGAGGGAACATGGTAAGAATGCTTCGAGTTCGAGGGCTCGTGATCCTCGCCGCCGCCGTCGTCGCCCTGCAGTGCTGTGAACTCCCACGCAGGGCGGATGGCAGGTGCGTCCTGTTCAACTTCGGCGACTCCAACTCCGACACGGGCTCCCTCCCTGCCGCCTACGGCTTCTACCTCGGCCCGCCCGCCGGCCGCCGCTTCTTCAACCGGACCACCGGCCGCTGGTCGGACGGCCGCCTTTACATCGACTTCATCGGTACGTACCTGCCTTGCGTCCAAACCATCGCTCGTTTAGTTCCATGCAAGCTAGAAGAGCTCAGCCTCGTGCCTGTGCTGTGCAGCCGAGAGCCTGGGGATCAGGTACCTGAGCCCGTACCTGGAGTCGTCGGGTTCCAACTTCACCGACGGAGTGAACTTCGCGGTGGCCGGCGCGGCGGCGGCGAGCAACCAGAGCGCCATCCCGTTCACCATGGCCACGCAGGTGAACCAGTTTTTGCATTTCAAGAACCGGACCCGGGAGCTCCGGCCGCTGGGGCAGGGCTCGATGCTCCCGGAGGAGGACTTCCGGGGAGCCGTGTACTCGATCGACGTCGGGCAGAACGACATCACGCTCGCCTTCCTTGCGAACCTCACGCTGCCGGAGATCGTCGCGGACGGCGGCCCGCTCGCCGCCGCCGCCGCCAAGGTCGAGGAGGCCGTCCGGGCGTTGTACGGCAGCGGCGCGCGAAAGTTCGTGGTGTACAACACGGGGCCCATCGGGTGCCTGCCGCAGACGCTGGCCCTGCGGCAGAGGCCCGGCGACGAGCTCGACCCCGCCGGCTGCCTCGCCCGCTACAACGCCGCCGCCCGGGCGCTCAACGCCGGCCTCGCGGCGGCGTGCCGCCGGCTCGCGGACGAGTACTGCGGGAGCGCGACCGTGGTGTGCACCGACATGTACGCCGTCAAGTACGACCTGTTCGCCAACCACGACCGGTACGGCATCGAGCGGCCGCTGATGGCGTGCTGCGGCCACGGCGGGCCGCCGTACAACTACGTGAACCTCAAGACGTGCGGGCAGTCGACGGCGACGGCGTGCTCGGAGGGGGAGAGGCACGTGAGCTGGGACGGCGTGCACTACACCGAGGACGCCAACGCCATCGTCGCCTCCAAGATACTCTCCGGCGACTTCTCCCACCCGCGCATCAAGCTCCACGCGCTCTGCAAATAAGAACAGCCACCTGTGTGTTTGAAGCAAAGATCAAAAACTTGATTGTGCAAGTTTTTAATGGAATTGCTAGGAACTACTGTAGTACTATTAAGGAAAGGAGTTTGACTTGAAGCTTAATTTGTATGCTGATGATGCGGCTGAATATTAGGGAGTTGACATGTACTTTGTCCTAAATGGAGAACGTGAGCATGCATGTGCTCTCGGCTACGACTTTGCAATTATCTTATTGTCTAGCTTCAGAAGAAGAAGAAAAAGAAAATGGCCAGGTGCTATTCTGTACCAATTGGGAAATTTATAGCTAATAAAACTTATAAATACTATTTTGATGACCTCAATCATGAAAAACTGTTTATGAATATATTTCAATAGTATCAACTTGTGAAACATAGCCAACATGCAATGGGTATTAATTTTGTGTTGACCCTTGCATTTGCAGTATAAAAAAGAGGTAATTGCAACTAGTGATGTTTGAACTTGTCACCAATGTTTAATTTGGTGTCTGAACTTGAAAAATATACCGAACTGGTTTTAGAACTTGGCATAGATGTGCAAACGGTTTAAATGTCATTTCTATATGTCCAAGATGCTAACGAGGCATGCCAGTGTGGCATGAGGACCACTGTCAGCGAACATACCGTGTGGTCACTTCACTTTTTACAGAAAATACCTAACATTTAATAATTTTGCATTTGCAAAGGAAAGACTAACCACTATGACCCATCAGTCAACGCACAATGCAACGAAATGATGAAATAGAAAAAAACACACGCCAACTCTCGAATGCAAGTCCTCCTCATAGTTTTCGTTATTAACTGTTTGTGGGAACCAAATGGACTACACCCATTTTCACATGTTAACTCTGTTTATTATTATTATTATTATTATTATTATTATTATTATTATTATTATTAGTATTATTATTATTATTATTAGTAGTAGTAGTAGTAGTAGTAAACAATATAAGAAAGTAGGCTTGCATATTCGTGGGTTATAAATAATATGTATAAATACTAATAGATTTAATTACTTCAAAAATTTGTCATGTATTATTAAAAAACATATTCATATAATTGAAAAAATATTTATGAACTAGAAAACGTTTGTAGAATTGGAGAAGTGTTCACTTTTTAATAAAAAATGTTAAGGTAATTTTTTATAGATTCAAATAGATGTTCATATAATTTAAAATTATTATTTTTCCATAAAATATCTTTTATTCATTGAGGATGTAGAATCTCGAGGCACACTAGGCTCATATTTATTTTCCCATACCTCCTTTTATATTATTATTTTGTGAACACTTTTTGAAACAACATAACCATTTAATTAGAGCATGAACAGTGTAATATAATACATGTAATTTATTAAAAACATGGAATTTTGTTTTTAATATATACAAAGGTTAAAGTTCTGTTAATATTTTATTTAACGAAATTTGTAAAATCCGAACATTCGGATCTGTTCCTTAGATCCGAACGAGGTCATCTTCGTCGGTTGGCAATCGCACGGCCGAAACTACACCCGCTCGATAACTGGCGCGAGAGAGAGAGACGTTTTTGTCGTTGTGTCGCTCGCAGGTGGGGTTACACCGCTCCTTTCTCCAGTCGTGGGCATCGTGGCTTCTCTCCCTGCATTTTCTCCACTCGCTCTCCGCCGCTCCGCTCCGCCCCACTCCGCCGCTCCAATCTCCATCGCCCCAATCCGGCGCTCTCCTCCTCACTTCGCCATTCACTCGCGCCGCTCCGCCATTCCCTCTCCCCGGTGAACCAAGGCGAATTGAGACGGAATCGAGGAGGTTCGAGGCGGGTCGAGGCGGGTCGAGGCGGGTGGCCGCTGGTTGATTCTGCGGCGGTCGTCGGTGGATTCGTTCCGGTGAGATTTCTCACACCCCTTTTTGTTTGCGCTGTGGGTTGAACCCGGGGTTTCACGGTCGAGATTTGTGGTTGAAGCACTGTTTGCTGGCCGGTGGTGGTATGTGTCTGATCCTCACCCCCTCCCCCGGCGGTTCCATCCAGATTGGTTCTATGTTAGTGCATATCTACCGGTACTCGTTAAGTGTAGTTACCACTTGATTTGGTTTCTGTTATCCCGAAATTGCATGATAGGCCACATGCTTCAGATCCAACATGTTTTTGTTAGTTGTTACCATTAATTTCATCTGTCCTTCATCTATTTTGTCTTCAAATCACCAGTGTTTTTGGAAACAATTTGTTGTCATTTTGGCTTTGTGATTACCTATGTATTTATCAGTGTTTACCTTGAAATGCCACTATAGTTCACTAGTAGTTTATGTCTAGCTTAATGCTTGATTTTTGGGTTGGCTAATTACTTCAAGTTATCACTGTATTTTGTTTGTTGTTACCATGAATTTCATATATTTTGACTTCAAATTAACAGTGTTGTCAGAAACAATTTTTCTGTTGTCAGTTGTGGAAGTTATCATGTCTGATAAGTACTGGTTACCAGTCTCCTTCATAAAAGTTACCACAATAGTTTTTGTTAGGATTTTGGTTGCTATGTCATTCAGTTCACCTTTTTCATCTATTTAATTTGTCAGTCTTTAATTGTTGTTCTTCTTTTTATTTGGCAGGTGCACAATGCCGCCAAGGAAGCGCAAAGCAGTTGGTGGTGACCATGGGGAAGTTCCTTCGAAGAAGCCGAAGTGTTCTCCCTCTCGGAACAGGGCTTCCCCTACCATGCTTTTGATGGCTTGCAAGGACATGCCTGATGAGAGGAAAGACACCATTGACGAAATGAATTTCAGGGTATCAAGTGCAACCACCTTTTCAGTTATCTCAGCGAGTGGCTTGTTGGTTTGTACGATCTAGATTCTCAGGAGGTGGTTGTTCCAGGGCGTGGCAGGATCTCCGTTGACGAGGAATCTATTCACCGCGTCATGGGTGTGCACGTGGGGAGGATGTGCCATACAACCTGCCTACAGAAGCTGACTATGAATTGGGTGAGGAGATGTTTGGTGATCTTGGTTATACGCCGAAGATGACAGATGTCCTTGAGCTTATCACTAATTCTGACAATCATGACGATAATTTCAAGCGGATGTGGCTTATGCTTGCCGACAATACTGTGATTGCGCCTACTACTTCCAACAAGGTCAGCCCCAGATGGTACGGTGTGCTGGTAAGTATTTGACATTCTTGACTATGTGGTGGTCAGTTTACCTATTGCTTCTGATAATTTCCATCATGTTTGCATGGTAACCGCATTGCTTCCTTCCATCTTAATTGTTATCCCCTTTTGTTCCTTGTATTTTTGCAGCGCAACCTTGAGAAAGTTAAAGATCCTAACTGGGCCAAGTTCATTGTTGAGGAGCTCCACAAGGCACTATCTAAGAAAAAGCCCACTAAGGGTTGTCTTCTTTTCTACAATGTTAGTGCTGCTGCTTTTTCGTTTTCTTTCTCTTGCCTTTGTTAGCTCTTTATTTTTAGGTGTATCCTGAACACATTAAACATTCTTACCAGCTTCTGTACATTGATGCGATCGACCTCACTGGGCTTCACATCGTGTTGCTTGCTGGTGAATTTCCTATTAATGTTTGGTCGAAGGAGGAGATATCTCAACTCCTTAGTAAGGATGTCCAAGTGGATGAAAATTCGTTTGGGAGACTTTCGGTAACTTGTTTCATTTTTCTGTTGTTTTCGTGCATTTTCAGCTACCGCATTTGTTTTTGACCTTTTTTCTCACTTCATTTTTCTTTATCACAAATGATCATTTGAAACCCCAATTTGGTGTCGATCACTCCTTGTTTGGCGGGTTACAAGGCCTTGGGAAATTCGTGCGCGTGCATGTCCCCCAGAACTGAAGTGAACAGGTGTGCTCTTTTTCTTTTTTTCTTTTTTGTGTGTGGCCTTGTCCTTCTGCTTTCTCCTTTTTTGATTTCTGATGTGTAATTTCTTGTTGTAATTTGCTGGTAACTTATGTGCACTTGTGTGGTAAATTATGAAAGCCCAGCTGGTAACCCATGCATTTAACCATAACATTTTCTTAATTTACTGGTATATTTTGCTGTGAGTTGATGGTAACTATATTTGTATTGTTATGGTAACTTATGTTGTCATTTGATGATAACTTACGCATCTCACTGTCATTTGATGATAATCATAACCTTTTTTTTAACTTGCTAGTAACTTCTACTGTCAGTTGATGATAACTATAGTCTTATTGGTATGGTAAATTATGCTTTGATTTGATGGTAATTTATGCATTTGATGAGATTATATTTATTCAATTTGTTTGTGATTCTTTTCTGGTTGTATGTTTTCCTTAGTTCATGTTCTTTTAATAACTGAGAATCACATTATTTTTGATAACTTATTTTATTTTCTCTGTTCTTTGCTTTCTTTTTTACTTTTTATAACCACCCTGTCTTCGTCGTCAAGTTTAATTCTCCAATAGAAATCTGGATCCTTTGCCCTCAGCTCCTCAAAGTATGCAATCATGCTGCCCACGTCTGCGTTGTGGTACTCATTGCGAAATTTGGATCGCTGATTTGCTAGGTCTTGCGTTGTGTAGGGCACAACATTAGGATCATCCTAGAACCATGAAATCAGTTGCATCTGCCTTGCGGTTTCTATGTTGCATTCGTGCAGAATCCGTAAGAAGTCCACCTCTTCCTTAGGGATGTGCCGGTGTGATGCTAGGAATTTGGTCAGTGAAGGCTTTCTGATCAGTGGGTGGTTATGGTTGTCCTCAAAGCGTTCCACTCTCCACCAAGAATCCGTGTGCTTAAGATAGAGGTGTGCTGGAGACTCAGTCCTCATAATCTTCCCTCTTTTTCTCTTCTTCACGATGCATTTTGGATTCTGCACATCTTGCTCCTCCTCCTTGTTCGGCTTTGGCTTGCCGTATTTTCCACACACCACAAGCGCTCTGGTAATTGTGTTGTCCTTCGCAGTTCTCGTGTACTCAGTCCTTATCCCAAACCCATTCCTAAGAACATATATCTTGTAGTGGGCAATAACGTCCTCCAATGTGTCAAACTTCACTGTACCATCAGGAGCATTAGGCGTGGAGTACGCCTCAGTGTTAATGCCTCCTTGATCTCCGTTCAGCGCTCCTGTTTCTGGACTTGCCAGCTCGCTAACCGATATATGAAAGAATCTTTCCTTCGCCCCAATGCTGGCACTTGTTTCATTGCCTGGCCCAAGGATCCTCTGTTTAGATGTAAGCGGAGCACCTGCGCGTTGTTCACATGAAACAAACTGTCAGCTTTAAAAATCTTTTTTGACAGTTCTGGTGGTAACTTGCCTTAAAATCTTGTGGTAACTTTCAATATGCAGTGATGATAACAAGTGACAATACAAACTGTCGGCTTTAAAATATTTTTTGTCAGTTCCAGTGGTAACTTTCATTAACATTGTGTGGTAACTTAGAGTATGCAGTGATGATAACAATTGACAATACAATTCTTTCTTCCTTTTGTTGGTTTAGTATCAGTATATGGTTGATGTGCAAGGCTGATAACTTCATTACATTCTACATATATCATAGACATGTAGGTGGCACTTTTTGTAAGTGAGTATTCTCTTACCTGACAATTGGCGGTTGATGTTGCTAGAGCCATAGCTAGTAGTACGCGCATCATTGTCTTGTCGTTTTTGTTGGTCAGCACTCTTCATGACATTGGTGTTGTCTCCGTGGTTTTCTGACATGTTTGTTGTAGCACCTGCGTACACATGTTAATACCATCAGTCACATGTCAATTTTTTACATACATCAGTGAGAGCAATAATTATCATTTTTTCTTGATGGTAACTATAGTTGACATGGATGTTATCATTTTTTCTACAGGGAACATCTTGTTTCTCATGCTGGAGATTATTACACTTGGCAACAACATTCACCACTGCAAAAATCAGTGGGCTTTTTCTTGATGGTAACTTGCATCACACATGTCTGGTAACATGCACCATGTTGTCATGGTAACACAAGACAAATCTTCTGCAGTCTGTTTTTCTGTAGTGATAAATTTGTATGAAAAAATCTGGTATCTTTTGATTCTATATACATTTTGTAGCAACTATGTATCTAGTTTGATGTGTCTTGTAACAGAATTTCACTTTTCTATGAAATAAGTTGAAAAGGAGCTGATTTTTTTCAAGAAAAATTCTGCACATGTCCTGGCATCTCAAACATGGCCTTACAAATTTTATATTCACCCTGGTAACCTAGTAGCATCTAGCTGGTAGCTTCAGTGCAATCAGTGTGATAAGATCTGTTCGGAGCGCATGGTAAGGTATGTTCCCCTGGTGATAGTTTGATCCTAGATCTGGTGGTAACTACAGTTCATTCATGCCCTTGCCTGGTTTGGTGTATCAGATCGGGGTTGGGGTGTGGGGAGGGGTGGGGTGGGAGTAGGATTGCTTAATGTTACCTGGTTCACCTGGATTCTTGTTGGATGTAGGACGCTTGATAATCACTTGTGCTTCTGGTGGTAGTTTTAGGAGGGATCTGGTGGTAACTTTCAACTCCCCATACGCCCTTGCAATTCTGTGGTTGAATTTGTTGGATCAATCGGGGGGTGGGGTGGGGGTGGGTGGGGGTAGGGTATCGCTTCCTTGAGTTTGTCGACCTGGGAGAGAAAGAGGGAGAGGTGGTTCGATGGAGAGGGTTCTTTGCCTTTTCTTGCAATGAAGGTAAGAAACTAGCGATTTAGGGGAGGTGGTGGCTGCGTGGTGGGGTGTGGGCCAGGACCTGGGAGAGAAAGAGGGAGAGGTGGTTCGATGGAGAGGTTTTTTTCCTTTTCTTGCAATGGAGGTAAGAAACTAGCGATTTAGGGGAGGTGGTGGCTGCGTGGTGGGGTGTGGGCCAGGTTGACGGGGTGAGGGGGTGAAGGGGACGACTTGGGCCAAGGTGTTGGTCGCTGTCATGGCTCGGCCTCACGTGCTCGGCCTCACGAAGGTGGGGGAGGGTAGGGCTCGTGAAGGTGGGGGAGGGTAGGGGTCATTCGGATCTATCCAACAGATCCGAACGTTAGGATTGTATCGATGTCCTTTATTTAAATGTGTGAACATGTTTCTAAATTACATGATATTGGGTTATAATTTAAATAACTTTGTTCAACATGTGCCTAATATTGATTGGTGATTCGTGTGTGGTTAGAACCTCCAGTAAGCACGCCTTGATATTTTGGTTATAACTAAAAAACTAGGACGAGGTTATAATTTAACTAAATAATACTCTCTATACACAAAAATATAAGATCGTTCAGATCACTAAAGCAGTGATCTAAAAAGAGCAATGACCACATGACATGGTCCTTGAAAGTGGGCCCCATGCCACATTGGCAAGCCTCATCGGCGTCTTGGGCGTATACATATAACATTAGAACATTATTTGCACATCTATGCCAAGTTTTGAAACTAGTTTAGTGTATTTTTCAAGTTCAGGCACTAAAGTAAACATCATTGACAAGTTCGAGCATCACTGGTGCAATTACCTCTAGAGAAATTCCTTTGCCTTTGGGGCCATGGATATGCGTCCGACAGGAGTGACTCGCTCCCGTTTTTATTAGATTCAGCATCTCGATTGGTGTTGTGTGGTGGCGACGATGTCCCTCTATATCCCCGCCCTGATGATGTGTCTAGCGTCATCAGAGGATGTGTGGAGATGTGTCTCCGTTAGATCTCACGTAATCACGGGATTCAATAGTTCATGGTATCCGATGAATTTCCTTGGATTCAGTCTTTGTTTGTGTGCTAACATCGGTTGGTTATTGTTGTAGTGTGTTGATCCTATAGGGCCATAACACAATGGTTTTCGAATGGTTTGCTACAACAAGATTTGTCCAACTTTGCTTAGGAAGTGACGATGACGATGATGTGTCTTTGGCTCGCTCCAATGCTTGTAGTTGTTTCAATAGTATCAAAATCAACTTGTGAAATTGTTTTTGAATATAATTCAATACTATTGGACTTCTAAATTCAGTTTTCTATTGTTGAAGCTTGCACATTGGACTTACTTATAATTGAAAAAATAACCATGAAATTGAAAAGGTGGGCTTGGGCTGGCATCGGCCAGCTGTCACCACAATTATACAATCTAAAAATGTGAAGTCGGGTGTATTCGATCATCACAGAGAGAACTAACTTATGTCTAAGGACTACAAAAGTCTAAATGGAGGGGTATTGAAATATATTTCCCATCTCTCACCATGAGTTCAGGCTCTTTGATGAATTGACTGAAGTATGAATTTAGTTTTTTTAATGTTGTGTTGGTAGGGTCTTGATACTACTCGGAAAGGGTTTGTAGGTGACCTCAAATCAGTGACGGGCATAGTCTAGCATCCGCCACGGCTATTAGTAGCGGCGGACCCCAAAACCCGACCACCACTACTATTGTCTTACCAGTGGCGGGTATCAGCTTGCGCCCGTCACTAGTAGGAGTTGTGCAAATTTGTCGTGGGACAAATGTTACTAGTGACTGGCACAAACTAGCTCCCGCCACTGCTAGTTGAGTTACTAATAACCCACAAGTATAGGGGACCGCAACAGTTTTGGAGGGTAGAGTACTCAACCCAAATTTATAGATTCGACACAAGGGGAGACAAAGAATATTTGAGAGTATTAGCAGTTGACTTGTCAGTTCAACCACACCTAGAGATAAATATCCGTAGCAAAGTGATCAGTAGCACAGTAATATGATAGTTTGATAGTAGTAGTAGTAGCAGTAACAGTAGCGGTAATAGTAGCAATAGTGATTTTGTAGCAAGTGCAATAGTAACAGCTGTAGTAGTGACTTAGCGAGAACAATAAGTGGAGAACTCGTAGGCATTGGATCGGTGTATTCGTTGGATGATATTCATCATATAACAGTCATAACCTAGGACGACATAGAACTAGCTCCAGTTCGTCAATGTAATGTAGGCATGCATTCTGTATATAACCATACATGCTTATGGAAAAGGACTTGCATGACATATTTTGTCCTACTCACCAAAGGAATCAGCTATTTTGCCGACATGCTGCTATAGACGACAAAGAAAGGTTTACTGACGGCAAAGATTTTGCCGTCAACCCCTTACGGCAAATAATGTCGGCAAATTGAAAGTCGGCAAAGGGGAATTTTGTTGTCAGCATTTGTTCAAACAGACGGCAAAATTTTTGCCGTTAGTCAAGAACGTTTGCTGTTAGCGGAAACAACCAGCCGGCAAAAAAAAGTAACTAACAGAGCGGTGTCACTAACAGACGACGTTAGTGGCTTTGCCGTCATCCGATAGGAAGGCCAGATGGCAAACTTCGCTTCTTTGCCATCATCTACTCGTAAATCACCGACGACAAACAAAGTGTATTTTTTAGAAAACCAGGAGCTTTGCTCCCGAGAGATTCGGTCAACACATGCGAGTGGCCCTTTTTAACAGGGAAAGGCGAGGCCGAGCATGGTCAGTTTCATCAAAGTTAGTTTTTTCAGACATTTATTCAACATGAGTGAAGTACAAAATGCGAACAAGATACTGAAAGAACTAAAGTTATAGAATAGTCTCAGAAATTAACACAAAGGACCCGAAAACTAAAAATAAAAATCAATCAAGCCCTTCTTTGCCATGCCGCCCGCCCCGACCCTCGCTGTGCCGCTCTGCCGTCCTCTGGACGCCGCGCTACCGCCCGGCCCTGGTGGCCGCGCCGTCGCTCCAGCCCATCCGTGCTTGGCCGCGACCCTCGGTCCTACTCGCGCGCGTTGCTCCCACCCAGGCGTGCTCGGCCGCCCCGCCATGGCCCGGCCGTGCCGCTCCTGGCCCTTCGCCCGCGCCGCTCGCCCGCCTTGCACGTACTCCCCTTCCTAGCAGAGCCAGGTAGTGGCGGGGCAGCCCCCGTCGGCAGCTGTGCGGGCCATGGGCGGCTCAGTGTCCTCCACCTGCTGGTTCTTGGATTGAAACAGAGAAAGGAGAGGCTGCGGAGCAGAGAAAGAGGCTTTTGGAGGATCTCATGGTGCGGACAGAGCTCGTGAGGCGGATGGGCTCGCGCGACCGGAGGAGCTCGCGGTGCCAGCGATGGTGGAGGATCCGCGGCCGGAGGAGCTCGCGGTGCCGGTGGTGGCAGAGGATAGGGTATGGCAGGTGGGTGATGGCATGGCCGACGGGCGAGGTGGTGTGGGCGTGGCCGGGGCTGGCAGGGTAGGTGGTGGGGCGAGGCCGAGGCTGACGGGAGAGGTGGTGGTTGGCGAGGCGGCCCAACCGGAGGGAGAAGGGATAAGGGAGAGCAGAGAGAGAGACGTCATGAGAGAGAGAGAGCAAACGTGGGAGCGGGGGGAAGGGATAAGGGAGAGAGAGAGAGTAGTGGGGTCAGTCAGGTGGGGCGTGGGGCAGTCAGACGACAAGGTGGGTCGTGTGTGATCTGCGATGTGCGATGTGCGGTCCAGATCTTGCCATGTCATCGATCCGCGTGCTGTGTTTCTTCTTTGCCGTCTTGTAAAATAAACCGCAGACGGCAAAGATTTTTTGCCATCATCATTTTTTTACAGACTGCAAAATATGTTTTTGCCGTCATCATTTTTTTTACAGACGACAAAATATGTTTTTGCCGTCATCAATTTTCTTTACACATGGCAAAATATGTCTTTGCCGTCATCAGTTTTTTTACAGACGGCGAAATATCTTTGCCGTCAGCAGTTTTTATTACAGACGGAAAAATATATCTACGCCGTCGATCATTCTTTGCCATCGGCAGATGACAGCAAAAGTGGTCTTTGCCGTCATCCACAACGAAAAGATGACGACAAAGATCTTCACAGTCGGCAAATTACATGATTCCCGTAGTGACTCTGGTGTGGTAGCGGGGTCCATAAGGAAACTAAGGGATATTAAGGCCTCCTTTTAATAGAGAACCAGAACAAAGCATTAACACAAGGTGAATACATGAACTCCTCAAACTATGGTCATCACCGTCAAGTATCCCAAATATTGTCACTGTGGGGTTGATGGATCATAACACGTAATAGGTGCATATCACTAGGAAAGATTGGATCAAGAACATATATATAATGATGATAACATAAATGGTTCAGATATGAAATCATGGCACTCGGGCCCTAGTGACAAGCATTAAGCATGGCAAAGTCATAGCAACATCAATCTTAGAACATAGTGGATACTAGGGATCAAGCCCTAACAAAACTAACTCGATTATATGATGAATCTCATCCAACTGCTCACCGACCAACAAGCCTACAAAGGAATTACTCACTCCCGGTGGGGAGCATCATGGAATTGGCGATGGAGAAGGGTTGGTGATGACGAAGACCGAAGATTCCCCTCCTCGGAGCCCCAAACGGACTACAGATTCGACCTCCCAATGAAGAACAGGAGGTGGCGGCGGCTCCGTATCATGAAACGCGATGAAACTTTCTCTTGATTTTTTCTCACAATTTAGGATTTTAGAACGCTGGAATTAGAGTCAGAGGGCCCACGAGGTGGGCACACTCCACCAGGCCGCGCTAGGGGGGTCTGGCGTGCCCTGGTGGAGGGTGGCCACCCTAGGGCCCCTCTCTGGTGGCTTATGACTCCAATATTCCTCATATATTCCAAAATAATTCTCCAAATTTTTTGTTCCATTCTGAGAACTTTTATTTCTGCGTAAAAAACAACACCATGGTAGTTATGCTGAAAACAACGACAATACGAGTTAGTTTCATTCAAATCATGCAAATTAGAGTCCAAAACAAGAGCAAAAGTGTTAGGAAAAGTAGATATGTTGGAGACGTATCAACTCCCCCAAGCTTAAACCCTTGCTTGTCCTCAAGCAATTCAGTTGACAAACTAAGAGTGAGAAAGAAAAACTTTTATGAACTCTTTTGTACTTGTTTACATACATATGCTTAAGTAGCACCCAGGTTTTCAGCAAATATTATGACTAACCATGTTAACAATAACTCTTAAAGATTATATTAACTGATATCAATGACGCAAGAAACTAGCGAGAAAAAATAAGATATCTCAAGTGCAAACATTTTTCAAAAACAATCATGATATAATATGACAATAGTAGTATCTCACTAGCCCTTTCCGAGACCGCAAAACATAAATGCAGAGCACCTCCAAAGCTCAAGCAGCGACTAAATATTGTTATTCATGGTAGAAAAGATCCAATCATGATGCACCGAACATTTACTATACACAATGCATGAGGATGACAATAGTGCTCTCAGATCTGGCGCTTATTTTAGAAGGTGATGACTGAACATTAAAGTAAATAGACAGTCCCTTTGTAGAGGGAAGCAGGGATTTGCAGAGGTGCCAAGGCTCAAGGATTAAATAAGAGATAAGTATAATTTTGAGAGGTACACCCTTGCTGTCAATGTTACGACTAAGAGCTCTCAATATCTTCCATGTTAAACAAATTAGCAGTGGTTCCGAAGCGGTAAAAATAAAGGTTTACTCCCCCTCCACCAACAAACACACCCCACGGCGAGCCGAATCGATGGGTACCGTCCAAACCAACAACATTCACGGGGGAGTTTTGTTTGATTATTTGCACTTCTTTTGATTTCGGGACTAGGAATCCCTATTACCTCCCTTCTCGTGCAAGGACAAGTGAATAAACACTCATCATGAGAGTAGCCCTCTTAACATGGAAGATACCGACCACCCCCTGTCGCTCCATGAGCGGTCCAGGCACACAAAACAGATGTTCATTTGAAATTTTTAGAGGTGGTACATGCAAATTTACTTGGAAATGTAGGGTAATGCCGCATATAGGTAGATATGGTGGACTCATCTGGAATAACTTTGGTTTAAGGATTTTGATGCACAAGCAGAATTCCCACTTAGTACGGGTGAAGGCTAGCAAATAGATTGAGAAGCGTCCAACTAGAGAGCGAATACAATCATAAACATGCATTACGAATAATAAACATTGGATGCTATCATGAGTAGGATATGGACACCATGAACATAAATATCGTGAAGGCTATGTTGGTTTTGATTCAACTACATGCATGAACATGTGCCAAGTCAAGCCACTTGAGACATTCAGAGGAGGATACCATACCATCATACTACATCACAATCATTTTAATGCATGTTAACATCTAATATAAATCATTATCCACTCCTAGCTACTTGAGAATGGCATGAGCAACTATAATCCTTAATTGTCATTGCAAACATATTTGATCATAATATGTTGAATCATGGATACTAGGCTAAACATATTTAAATAAAAACAAGAACAAGTTGAGTTCATACCCACTTATCTCCGCCACAGCCAATTCATCAAATATCGCCATTATTGCCTTTCACTTGCACAATTAAATGATATGAAAATAATAATAGTGCAAGAGTGCCTTGGAGTAAGATGGAATATGCAAACTTTTTATTCAAGAGGAGAAGACGAGGTAATATGGGCTTTTTGTTAGATCAACTATAATGCATATGAGAGCCACTCAACGTTTTCATCGTGGTCTTCTCCTTGGCATGACTCGATAAAAGAAAAAGAATTTCAGAGAAACACACTGAAATATTTTTCGAGTTTTTAGTTTTTCTTGAAGAAAGCAAATAAGAGAAGAAAAACAAAAACGAGAGAAACTATTTACTGATGTCTACTACACAACCTTCTTCTTGTAGACTCGTGTTGGGCCTCCAAGCGCAGACTTTTCTAGGACAATGGCAATTTCCCCTCAAGTGGATGACCTAAGGTTTATCAATCTGTGGGAGGCGTAGGATGAAGATGGTCTCTCTCGAACAACCCTGTAACCAAATAACAAAGAGTCTCTTGTGTCCCCAACACACCCAATGCAATTGCAAATTGTATAGGTTCGCTAGTTCGGCGAAGAGATGGTGATACAAGTGCAATATGGATGGTAGATATAGGTTTTTGTAATATGAAAATATAAAAACAGCAAGGTAACAAATGGTAAACAGTGAGAAAAACATTGTATAAATGCTTGATAACAAGGCCTAGGGTCCATACTTCCACTAGTGCAATTTCTCTCAACAATATTTGCATAGTTGAATCATATGTAAGTACCTCTCATGCGACAAAGAGTTCACTCCAAAGTCACAAATAGCGGAGAACTAACGAAGAATTATTGCAGGGTCCGAAACCACCTTAAAGTTATATTTTCTGATCAATCTTATGATCTGTCCCTATAAGTGTCACAGACAGCCCTAGAGTTCATTCTAAAATAACACCTTAAGATACACATCAACCAAAACCCTAATGTCACCTAGATACTCCAATGTCACCACAAGTACCCATGGGCTTGCTTATACAATATGCATCACATAATTTCAGATTCATCATGTTCAATCCAACACAAAGAACTTCAAAGAGTGCCCCAAAGTTTGTACCGGAAAGTCAAGACAAAAAATGTGTGGCAACCCCTATGCATAGATTCCCATGGTCACGAAACCCGCAAGTTGATCACCAAAACATACATCAAGTGGATCAATATAACATCCCATTGTCACCACGGATATCCCATCGCAAGACATACATCAAGTGTTCTCAAATCCTTAAAGACTCAATCCGATAAGAAAACTTCGAAAGGAAAACTCAATTCATCACAACTAGAGAGGGGAAAACTCCATATGATTCATATATATCAATAAAGCTCGCGGTACATTAAGATCGTGCCATCTCAAGAACACGAGAGAGAGAGAGAGATCAAACACATAGCTACTGGTACATACCCTCAGCCCCGAGGGTGAACTACTCCCTCCTCGTCATGGAGGGCGTCAGGATGATGAATATGACCTCCGGTGATGGTTTCCCCCTCCGACAGGGTGTCGGAATGGGCTCTTGATTGGTTTTTCGTGGCTCTGGAGACTTGCGGCGACGGAACTCCCGATCTAGGTTTCTTTCTGGGTTTTTTAGTATCTATAGGAATTTTTGGCGTCGGTCCCACGTCCAGAAGGTTCCCGAGGAAGTCACAAGCCAGGGGGACGTGCCCTAGGGGGCGCCCCTATGGCTTGTGGCTTCCTCGGCCTTCCTCTCCGGTGACTCTTCGCTCCAGTATTTTTTATATTTTCCAAAATTATTCTCCCTAAATTTTTAGTTAATTCCGAGAACCTTTATTTCTTCACAAAAACAACTCCAGGGTAGTTTTGCTGAAAACAGCGTTAGTCCATGTTACTTGTAATAAAATCATACCAAATCATATAGAATTATTGTAAACATGGCATGAATACTTCATAAATTATAGTATGAAGTATGAATGATAAAATAAATAATTTATGAAGTATGAATGCTAGCAAGTGCACAACTTTGATCAATGATAATTCCAAACACTTTTTCTAACATCATTATATATCATAAACAGCATCTCATCTCATAAAACTTCTCATGATGAAATAACAAGCTATCCACATGTTAAAGTATAGACAAACAAACTATGCTTTTAGTCACCAAACTATTGCAATGCATCTTATTTTTAGGAAGTGTCTATGTAAGAGCTTCGATTTAGCAAATTCCACATACTCAACTATCATATAGTCTTCCATGATTGCTAACAATCAAAGCATATTTTTAGAACAAATAGCATCCGTCGAACACAAAGGAAGATAGGTGCTTAAAGTTTCGCCTCCCAACTTATTTCTCATATAGATAATTGTCAACAATAATAATTCATGATCAAATATACTTGAATGGCCATATATGCTTGGATATTTCCCCAACACATGACGCTTGCCAAGAGAAAAAGGTGAAATATAGGAAGTGGTGAAGATCACCATGACTCTTGCATAAAGGTAAGTACTAGAAAGTAAAAGATAGTCCCTTTGCAGAGGGAAGCATTCATTTGCAGAGGTGCCAGAGCTCGAGCTTTTAAAACAGATATGAATAATAAATTTGGGTGGTATGCTTTCATTGTCACCATAGCAACTGAGAGATCTCGGTATCTTCCATGCTAGATACATTATAGGTGGTTCACAAATAGAATGGTAAAGTTTTTACTCCCCCTCCACCAATCAATCACACTCCACGGCGAGCCGAATCCACGGGTACCATCCATACCAACAACATTCCTGGGGGAGTTTTGTTTAATCATTTGCATTGTTTTCTTTGATTTTGGGATAGGGAATCCCTATTACCAGCCACTTTCCCGTGAATGATAGTGAATCAACACATATCATGAGAATAACCCACCTAGCATTGAAGATACTGACAGCCCCAAGTCATTATATGAGCGATTCGGGCATACAAAATAGAATATTATTTGAAGGTTTAGAGTTTGGCACATGCAAATTTACTTGGAACCGTAGGTAAATACCACATATAGGTAGGTATGGTGGACTCATATGGAACAACTTTGGGTTTAAGGGTGTTTGGATGCACAAGTAGTATCTCTACTTGGTGCAGAAGTTTTTGGCTAATATGAGGTGGAAGCACGCACCACATGTTGGAGGATCCATAACAATATAACTTCTATACAAATATACCCAAGCATAACTCATTACATTGTCTTCCCTGTCCAACTTCAACTAATTTGATCAAGTTTGAAAATAATTAATGGAGATTACCAATCATAGAAGATGTCCAATATAGTATATTTATATGTGAAATCTCTCTTCCTTCAATATTCTTTCATGAATGGTTCAAGTGACCAATGCGGTGTTTGCTAACTTTCAATAAATTTTAACACCTAGACTTCTTATATGTGAAGTCATTAATCTCCATGGGATAAGCATATAAAAATTCATTCAACCATTTACTCATAGGATATAAGTGAAGCACGAGAGTAAATGACAAAACTACTCCAAAACATATAAGTGAAGATCAATGAGTAGTCAAACAATTAAGTAGCTATGTGAGGACTTTCTCTCTCTCTCTCAATAAATATTTTTATATATGAGTAATTTATTTGAACATCAAGCAAAACAAAAATATCACTCCAAGAATAGCAAATATCATGTGAACGAATAAAAATTTAGGCTCAACATAGGCTAACCAAAAATTGTTGATGAAGAGATGTGTGATGCGTAGCATCCCCAAGCTTAGATGCTTGAGAGTTCTTGAAATATTTACTTGGAGTGCCTTGGGCATCCCCAAATTTGAGATTTTGTATCTCGTTCAATCCTCTCATATCCCGGTTTCACCTATTCGCAAAAACATCTTCCACACAAAACTTGAAAAGAACTCGTGAGATAGGTTAGTACACATAAGAATAAATCAACACATTATGTACTGCCAAGACAAGTTGAATAATAACTTTCAAACATTATTTAATGTATACTATCGTTTCCAAAATTTATATCTACCAATATAGGCTATGTAAACTATAGGATAAGTAGATAACAAAACTATGACAGCAATCTGCCCAAACAGAACAGTCTGTAGCAATTTATGAAAAATGTGTACTTATGTAACTCAAAAAAATTATTAAATTTATTACATGCTAAAAATTTATATGAAAACACTTTATAAAAATTTCATAAACTTTCCACATTCCAGTAAAATATGAAAATTCAAACACTACAGCCAAAGTTTCTGTTTTACACAACACTCATCAAAACATGCAATGCGAGCATCCTAAGGTAATTCTTGGAAATTTTTACTGAAAAAAATATTATAAATAAAAAATAACAGATAAAAACAAAGTAAAATGATGCTCCAAGCAAAAATTATATTATGTGACGAATAAAAATATATCTCCAAGTGAGATATACCAATAATGTTGCAGACGAAAGTGGGGATGCCTTCCGGGGCATCCCCAAGCTTAGTCGCTTGAATATTCCTTGAATATTACCTTGGGGGTGCCTTGGGAATCCCCAAGATTAGTTTCTTGTCACTCCTTATTCTCCTCATATCGGTGTCTCACCCAAAACTTGGAAACTTCAATCACACAAAACTTAACGGAACTTTGTGAGAAGGGTTAGTGTAATAAAGATAGACCATTCACTTAGGTACTGTAAATACAAGATTCATAATTATTACCACATGATACCTACTGTATTCTATCATTCTCACAATTTATATTACTAAATATAAGCTATAGGAACACTTGAAACAAGCAAACTATGCATGCAAAACAGAATCTGTCAAAAACAGAACAGTCTGTAAAGATCTGAATGATCACCATATTTCCCTGACTCTAAAAATTCTTAAAAATATTAAAACTCAAGTAATTTGCATATAAATATTTTTGAAAAATTTCAGATTTTTTTGACGCTCCAGTACAATCAGATAATTCATATACTGGACGCAAAACTTTCTGTTTTTGCACAGAATCAAACAAACAAGTTTCCATACTATCCCAAAGGCTTTACTTGGCGCTTTATTGAAATAAAGACAGAAACATGATTAATACAGTATATTAATAATGTGAATACATAAAAAAATAAGGAAAAAGTGTTGGGTATTCTCCCAACATTCGCTTTTCTTTAATGCCTTTAAGCTAGGCATGATGATTTCAATGATGCCCGTATAGAAATAATAGTTGAAACATGCAAGAGAGCATCATGAATCACATGACAAGAATATTTAGGTCTAAGCCACTTCCTATGCATAGGGATTTTGTTAGCAAACAATTAATGGGAACAAGAATCATCTAGCATAGGAAGGCAAAACAAGCATAACTTCAAAACTTTGAACACATAGAGAGGAAACTTGACATTATTGAAATTCCTACAAGCATATGTTCCTACCACAAAGTAATTTTAAGTAGCATCATGAAGGAATTTCACAATATAACCAGAAAACAAAGCATTCTCTTCATCATCTACATGTTGGAAATATGCCCTAGAGGTAATAATAAAATGGTTATTATTGTATTTCTTGTTCATGATAATTGTCTATTGTTCATGCTATAATTGTGTTAAATGGAAACCATAACATGTGTGAACACATAGACTAAAACATGTCCCTAGTGAGCCTCTAGTTGGCTAGCTCATTGATCAATAGATGGTCATGGTTTCATGACCATGGACATTGGATGTCGTTGATAACGGAATCACATCACTGGGAGAATGATGTGATGGACAAGACCCAATCCTAAGCATAACACAAGATCGTGTAGTTCGTCTGCTAAAGCTTTTCCAATGTCAAGTATCGTTTCCTTAGACCATGAGATTGTGCAACCCCGGATACCGTAGGAAAAATTTGGGTGTGCCAAACGTCACAACGTAACTGGGTGGCTATAAAGGTACACTATGAGTATCTCCGAAAGTATTTGTTGGGTTGGCACGAATTGTGACTGGGATTTGTCACTCCGTATGACGGAGAGGTATCTCTGGTGTTGGAAATATGCCCTAGAGGCAATAAATAAAGTGTTTATTATTATACTTCCTTGTTCATGATAATCGTTTATTATCCATTCTATAATTGTATTGATTGGAAACACATTACATGTGTGGGTAAATAGACAACACTTGGTCCCTAGTATGCCTCTACTGAACTAGCTCGTTAATCAAAGATGGTCAAGGTTTCCTAGCCATTGACATGTGATGTCATTTGATAACGGGATCACATCATTAGAAGAATGATGTGATGGACAAGACCCAAACTACAAATGTATCATATGATCGTGTCAGTTTATTGCTACTGTTTTCTGCATGTCAAGTATATGTTCATATGACCATGAGATCATGCAACTCACGGACACCGGAGGAGTGCCTTGTGTGTATCAAATGTCGCAACGTAACTGGGTGACTATAACGGTGCATTACAGGTATCTCCGAGGGTGTCTGTTGGGTTGGCATGGATCAAGACTGGGATTTGTTACTCCGTGTGACGGAGAGGTATCTCAGGGCCCACTCGATAATACAACACCACAATAAGGCTTGCAAGCAATGTGACTAAGTGTTAGCCACGAGATCTTGTATTACGGAACGAGTAAAGAGACTTGCCGGTAACGAGGTTGAACTAGGTATACAGATACCGACGATCGAATCTCGGGCAAGTAACATACCGAAGAACAAAGGGAACATCATACGGGATTAACTGAATCCTTGACATAGAGGTTCGACCGATAAAGATGTTCGTAGAATATGTAGGAACCAATATGGGCATCCAGGTCCTGCTATTGCTTATTGACCGTAGAGGTTCTTTGGTCATGTCTACATAGTTCTCGAACCCGCAGGGTCTGCACACTTAAGGTTTGGTGACGTTTCGGTAGTATAGAGTTATGCATGGTGGTGACCGAAGGTTGTTCAGAGTCCCAAATGAGATCCCGGATGTCATGAGGAGCTCCGGAATGGTCCGGAGGTAAAGATTGATATATAGGAAGTCCTGTTTTGGTCACCGGAAAAGTTTTGGGCTCATCGGTAGTGTACCGGGAGTGTCGGTAGTGTACCGGGGGACCATCGGGAGGGGTATTTCTACCCAAGAGGTTACATGGGCTGTGGGAGGGTGAATACCAGCCCTTAGTGGGCTGGTGGAAGTCCCACAAAAGCCCCATGCGGCTGGGAAGAAAAGCCCAAAAAGAAAAAGGTGGAAAAAGGCAAAAAGGACCAAATAAGGAAGGAGTCCTAATCGTACTAGGAGTGGAGGAGGAGGACTCCTCCCTCCTGGTTCGGCCGAACCATAGGGCTGGCCCCTTGAGGGCTAAGCATCCTCCTCCCCTCCTCCTATATATACTAGTGGTTTTGAGGGTTTTTGCACAAATTTTTCTGCCACGTGCTGCCCTCTCCTCTAGTGCATAATTTCTCTCTAGATTGGTTTTCTGCAGTGCTTAGGCGAAGCCCTGCTGGAATAACTCCACCACCATCGCCGCAACGCTATCGCGCTGCTGAAGAACTTGTCCACCTCTCTGCCCCCTCTTGCTGAATCAAGAAGGCGGAGATCCTCATCAAGCCGTACGTGTGCTGAACGCGGAGGTGCCGTCCGTTCGGTGCTAGATCGGGACGGATCGTGATTGGATCGCGGGACGCTCGGTGATTTGGATCATGAAGACGTTTGACTACATCAACTGCGTTTCTTAACGCTTCCCGCTTAGCGATCTACAAGGGTACGTAGATCCACTCTCCCTCTCGTAGATGCTCATCACCATGGATAGATCTTGCGCGTGAGTAGGAAATTTTTTGTTTCCCATGCAACGTTCCCCTACAGTGGCATCATGAGCTAGGTCTGTGTGTAGATGAGATCTCGAGTAGAACACAAAGAGTTTGTGGGCGTTGTTGCTTAGATTGCTTCCTCCCTTGGTCTTGTTTTGGTTCAGCGGTATTGTAGGATGAAGCGGCCCGGACCAACATTACTCGTACGCTTATGAGAGACCGGTTCCATCGACTGACGTGTAACTTCGTTGCATAAAGATGGCTGGCGGGTGTCTGTTTCTCCTACTTTAGTTGGATCGGATTCGACAAAGGCGGTCCTTGAGAAGGTTGAAAAGCAACTTGTGTATCACCGTTGTGGTTTATGCGTAGGTGAGAATTGTTCTTGCTAGATACCTGTAGCAGCCACATAAAACATGCAACAACAATTAGCGGACGTCTAACTTGTTTTTGCAGGGTATGATGTGATGTGATATGGCCAAATACATGATGAGATATATGTGATGTATGAGATGATCATGTGTTGTATAGAATATCATAACTTACATGTCGATGAGTACGGCAACCGGCAAGAGCCATACGGTTGTCTTTAATTATTGTATGACCTGCGTGCCAATCATTAAGCGCTATGTAATGTTTTACTTTATCGCTAAACGGTAGCAATAGTAGTAGAAGCATGGTGGGCGCGACAACGCCGATGGCGACACGTTGTTGGAGATCAAGATGATGGAGATCATGGTGTCGTGCCGGTGACTATGGAGATCATGCCGGTGCTTTCAAGATGGAGATCAAAAGCACAAGTTCATGGCCATATCATGTCACTTATGATTTGCATGTGATGTTAATCCTTTTATGCACCTTGTTTTGCTTAGGAAGACGGTAGCATTATAAGGTGATCCCTCATTTAAATTTCAAGATGAATTGTGTTCTCCCCGAGTGTGCACCATTGCAAAAGTTCGTTGTGTCGAGACACCACGTGATGACCGGGTGTGATAGACTCTACGTTCACATACAACGGGTGCAAGCCAGTGTTGCACATGCAGAACACTCGAGTTAAACTTGACGAGCCTAGCATGTACAGACATGGCCTCGGAACACAAGAGACCGAAAGGTTGAACATGAGTCATATAGTAGATATGATCAACATGATGATGTTCACCATTGAAACCACCTCAACTCACGTGATGATCGGAACTGAGTTGGTGAATTTGGATCATGTGACACTCAGATGACCTGAGGGATGTCAATTTGAGTGGGAGCTGTAGTAATTTGATTAACTAAACTCATTATCTTGAATAATAGTCTAAGCAACCTTTGCATATTTATGTTGTAGATCAATGGCTCGCGCAGTAGCACCCCTAAATTTTAATACGTTCCTAGAGAAAGCTAAGTTGAAAGATGATGGAAGTAACTTTGTTAGCTGGGCCCGTAATCTGAGGATTATCCTCACGGCTTCCTAGAAATCATATGTCCTTGATGCACCGCTTGGTGACCAACCAGAAGACATGACCTCCAAAGACGTTAAGAACGCTTGGGAGGCACGTTCTAGAGATTACTCAATAGTTCGGTGTGCAATACTGTATGGCTTAGAACCAGGACTTCAAAGACGTTTTGAACGTCATGGAGCATATGAGATGTTCCAGGAATTGAAGTTTATATTTCAGAAGAATGCCCGAATCGAGAGGTACAAGACCTCCGATAAGTTCTATGCTTGCAAAATGGAGGAGAATGGGTCTATCAGCGAACATATACTCAGAATGTCTGGTTACTCGACTCGTCTGGCAGAGTTGGGAATTGCCCTTCCGCCAGAGGCGATCACTGACAGAGTTCTTCAATCGCTGCCACCTAGTTACAAGAGCTTTGTCATGAACTATAACATGCACGGGATGAACAAGTCAGTCGCCGAGCTGTTTGCGATGCTAAAAGTCGCTGAGTCTGAAATTTAGAAAGAACATCAAGTGTTGATGGTCAATAAAACCACTAGTTTCAAGAAGAATGGCAAGGGCAAGGGCACGAAGGGTAAAACCAAGAAGGATGGAAAAGCAGTTGCTAATCCTATAAAGAAGCCCAAGCATGGACCCAAGCCAGAAACTGAGTGCTTTCATTGCAAGGGAACTGGTCACTGGAAGCGGAACTGCCCCAAGTACCTGGCTGACAGGAAGGCGGCCAACGACAAACAAGGTATATATGATATACATGTTATTGATGTGTACCTTGCTAGCTCTCGTTGTAGTGCCTGGGTATTTGATACCGGTTCGGTTGCTCACATTTGCAACTCAAAACAGGAACTACTGAATAAACGAAGGCTAGCAAAGGACGAAGTGACGATGCGCGTGGGAAATGGTTCCAAGGTTGATGTGATCGCCGTCGGCACGCTCTCTCTTCGATTACCATCGGGATTAGTGATGAACCTGAATAATTGTTATTTAGTGCCTGCGTTAAGCATGAACATTATATCTAGATCTTGTTTATTGCGAGACGGTTACTCATTTAAATCAGAGAATAAAGGTTGTTCTATTTATATGAGTAATATCTTTTATGGTCATGCACCCAATGTGAGGGGTTTATTCATATTAAATCTTGATAGTGATGACACAGATGTTCATAACATTGATGCCAAAAGATGTAGAGTTGATAATGATAGTACCACTTTCTTGTGGCACTGCCGTTTAGGTCATATTGGTGTAAAATGCATGAGGAAGCTCCATGCTGATGGACTTTTGGAGTCACTTGATTTTGAATCACTTGACACATGTGAACCATGCCTCATGGGCAATATGACTAAAATGCTGTTCTCTGGAACAATGGAATGGGCGAGTGACTTATTGGAAATCATACATACTGATGTGTGCGGTCCAATGAATGTTACAGCGTGTGGTGGATATCGTTATTTTCTCACCTTCGCTGATGACTTAAGTAGATATGGGTATATTTACTTAATGAAACACAAGTCTGAAACGTTTGAAAAGTTCAAGCAATTTCAGAGTGAAGTTGAGAATCATCGTAACAAGAAGATTAAATTCCTACGATCTGATCGAGGAGGTGAATATCTGAGTTATGAGTTTGGCACTCACTTAAGACAGTGTGGAATTGTTTCACAGTTGACACCGCCTGGAACACCACAGCGTAATGGTGTGTCCAAACGTCGTAATCGAACCTTATTAGATATGGTATGTTCTATGATGTCTCTTGCTGATTTGCCACTATCGTGTTGGGGTTATGCATTAGAGACAGCTGCATTCACTTTAAATAGGGCACCATCGAAATCTGTTGAGACGATGCCACATGAACTATGGTTTGGCAAGAGGCCAAAGTTGTCGTTTCTTAAAGTTTGGGGATGTGATGCTTATGTCAAAAAGCTTCAGCCTGAAAAGCTGGAACCCAAAGTGGAGAAATGCGTCTTCATAGGATACCCAAAAGAGACAGTCGGGTATACCTTCTATCTCAGATCCGAAGGCAAAGTGTTTGTTGCAAAGAACGGAACATTTCTTGAGAAAGAGTTTCTCTCGGAAGAACTGAGTGGGAGGAAAATAGAGCTTGATGAGGTTATTGAACCTTTACTTCAACCACAAAGTAGCGCAACGCAGAAAGATGTTTCTGTGGAACCTACGACGGTAGAAGAGGAAGTTAATGATGATGATCATGAAGCTTCAGATCAAGCTACTATTGAACCTCGTAGTTTGACAAGGGCGCGTACTACTCCTGAGTGGTACGGCAACCCTGTCTTGGAGGTCATGTTGTTGGACAACAATGAACCTACGAGCTATGGAGGAGCAGTGATGGGCCTGGATTCCAAGAAATGGTTAGGGGCCATGAAATCTGAGATGGGATCCATGTATGAAAACAAAGTGTGGACTTTGGAAGTATTACCTGAAGGCCATTCAGAACAAATGGATCTTTAAGAAGAAGACGGACGCGGACGGTAATGTCACCGTCTATAAAGCTCGACTTGTGGCAAAGGGTTTTTCACAAGTTCAAGGAGTTGACTACGATGAGACCTTCTCACCCGTAGCGATGCTTAAGTCCGTCAGAATCGTGTTAGCAATAGCTACTTATTTCGACTATGAAATTCGGCAGATGGATGTCAAAACAGCGTTCCTCAATGGTTTTCTTGAGGAAGAGTTGTATATGATGCAACCCGAAGGTTTTGTCGATCCAGAGAATGCTGACAAAGTTTGCAAACTCCAGCGATCCATTTATGGGCTGGTGCAAGCATCTCGGAGTTGGAATAAGCGCTTTGATGAGGTGATCAAAGCATTTGCGTTTATACAAGTTTATGGAGAAGCTTGTATTTACAAGAAAGTGAGTGGGAGCTCTATAGCGTTTCTAGTATTATATGTGGATGACATATTGCTAATTGGAAACAATATAGAAATGCTGGAAAGCGTGAAGGAATATTTGAACAAGAGTTTTTCTGAAGGACCTAGGAGAAGCTGCTTTCATATTAGGCATTAAGATCTATAGAGATAGATCGAGACGCTTAATAGCACTTTCACAGAGCACATACCTTGATAAAGTTTTGAAGAAGTTCAAAATGGATCAGTCCAAGAAGGGGTTCTTGCCTGTGTTACAAGGTGTGAAGTTGAGTAAGACTCAATGCCCAGTGACGGCAGAAGGTAGAGAAAAGATGAGTGTCATCCCCTATGCTTCAGCCATAGGCTCTATCATGTATGCAATGTTGTGCACAAGACCCAATGTCAGCCTTGCGATAAGTATGGCTGGAAGGTTTCAAAGTGATCCTGGAATGGACCACTGGGCGGCGGTCAAGAATATCCTTAAGTACCTAAACATGACTAAGGAAATGTTTCTTGTTTATGGAGGTGATGAAGAGCTCATCGTAAAGGGTTATGTCGATGCAAGCTTTGACACTGATCCGGATGAATCTAAGTCACAAACCGGATACATATTTATTCTCAACGGGGGAGAGGTAAGCTGGTGCAGTTCCAAGCAAAGCGTGGTAGCCGATTCTACGTGCGAAGCGGATTACATCGCAGCCTCGAAGGCGGCGAAGGAAGGTGTCTGGATGAAGCAGTTCATGACAGATCTTGGAGTAGTGCACAGTGCACTGAATCCAATGAACCCGTTCTGTGACAATACTGGTGCCATTGCTCTGGCCAAGGAACCAAGGTTTCACAAGAGGACCAGACACATAAAGTGACGCTTCAACTCCATCCGCGATTACATCGAGGAGAAGGACATGAATATTTCCAAAGTGCACATAGATCTGAATGTTGCAGACCCGTTGACTAAACCTCTTCCAAGGGCTAAACATGATCAACACCGAAACTGCATGGGTGTTCGATTCATTACAATGTAAATCACATAGTGATCTGAACTAGATTATTGACTCTAGTGCAAGTGGGAGACTGTTGGAAATATGCCCTAGAGGCAATAAATAAAGTGGTTATTATTATATTTCCTTGTTCATGATAATCGTTTATTATCCATGCTATAATCGTATTGATTGGAAACACATTACGTGTGTGGGTAAATAGACAACACTTGGTCCCTAGTATGCCTCTAGTGAACTAGCTCGTTAATCAAAGATGGTAAAGGTTTCCTAGCCATTGACATGTGATGTCATTTGATAACGGGATCACATCATTAGAAGAATGATGTGATGGACAAGACCCAAACTACAAATGTAGCATATGATCGTGTCAGTTTATTGCTACTGTTTTCTGCATGTCAAGTATATGTTCCTATGACCATGAGATCATGCAACTCACGGACATCGTAGGAATGCATTGTGTGGATCAAACGTTGCAACGTAACTGGGTGACTATAAAGGTGCATTACAGGTATCTCCGAGGGTGTCTGTTTGGTTGGCATGGATCAAGACTGGGATTTGTTACTCCGTGTGACGGAGAGGTATCTCAGGGCCCACTCGGTAATACAACATCACAATAAGCCTTGCAAGCAATGTGAATAAGTGTTAGCCACGGGATCTTGTATTACGGAACGAGTAAAGAGACTTGCCGGTAACAAGGTTGAACTAGGTATACAGATACCGACGATCGAATCTCGGGCAAGTAACATACCGAAGAACAAAGGGAACATCATACGTGATTAACTGAATCCTTGACATAGAGGTTCGATCGACAAAGATCTTCATAGAATATGTAGGAACCAATATGGGCATCCAGGTCCCGCTATTGCTTATTGACCGTAGAGGTGTCTCGGTCATGTCTACATAGTTCTCGAACCCGCAGGGTCTGCACACTTAAGGTTTGGTGACGTTTCGGTAGTATAGAGTTGTGCATGGTGGTGACCGAAGGTTGTTCGGATCCCCGAATGAGATCCCGGACGTCATGAGGAGCTCCGGAATGGTCCGGAGGTAAATATTGATATATAGGAAGTGAGGTTTTGGTCTCGGGAATTACCGGTAACGTACCGGGACCACCAGAAGGGTTCCAGGGCTCCACCAAGTGGGGCCACCAGCCCAGAGGGCTGCATGGGCCGCAAGTGGGAGGGAACCAGCCCCTAGGTGGGCTGGTGCGCCGCCCACAAGGGCCCAAGGCACAACTGAAGTGGGAAGGGGGGCAAACCCTAGGGCAGATGGGCCCTAAGGCCCACCCTAGGGCAGCCGCACCCCTCTCCCTCTTGGCCGTCGGCCAGATGGGATCTGGAGGGTGCCGCACCACCCTAGGGTGGGAACCCTAGGGCGCAGCCCTCTCTCCTCCTCCTCCTATAAATAGAGGAGCCCTTAGGGCTGCCGGGGACATGCATCTCTCTCTCCCACGGCGCAGCCCTACTCCTTCCTCTCCTCGTCCTTCGTAGTGCTTAGCGAAGCTCTGCCGGAGTACCACACAGCTCAACCGTCACCACGCCGTTGTGCTGCCGGAGCTCTCCCTCAACCTCTCCTTCCTCCTTACTGTATCAAGGCGTAGGAGACGTCACCGGGCTGCACGTGTGTTGAATGCGGATGCGTCGTTGTTCGGCGCTTAGATCAGATTCCATCGCGATCTGAATCGCTGCGAGTATGACTCCACCAACCGCGTTCTAGTAATGCTTCCACTTTGCGACCTTCAAAGGTATGAATATACACTCTCCCCACTCGTTGCTGGTTTCTCCATAGATAGATCTTGGTGAATACGTAGGAATTTTTTTGATTTACTACTACATCTCCCAACAGTGGTCTCAGAGCTAGGTCTATGCGTAGAATATATGCACGAGTAGAACAAAAAGTTGTTGTGGGCGTTGATCTTGTTAATTTGCTTACCACTACTAGTCTTATCTTGATTCGGCGGTATTGTGGGATGAAGCGGCCCGGACCAACTTTACACGTATGCTTACGTGAGACCGGTTCCACCGCCTGACATGCACTTGTTGCATAAGGTGGCTAGCGGGTGTCTGTCTCTCCCACCTTAGTCGGATTGGATTCGATCAATAGGGTCCTTATGAAGGGTAAATAGCAATTGGCATATCACGTTGTGGTTTTGGCATAGGTAAGAAACGTTCTTGCTAGAAACCTATAGCAGCCACGTAAAAACTTACTACTACAAATTAGAGGACGTCTAACTTGTTTTTGCAGCATATGCCTTGTGGTGTGATATGGCCAAAGGATGTGATGTGATGCATTGTGATGTATGAGATTGATCATGTTCTTGTAATAGGATTCACGACTTGCATGTCGATGAGTATGACAACTGACAGGAGCCACAGGAGTTGTCTTATTTTATTGTATGACCTGCGTGTCAATCATAAACACCATGTAATTACTTTACTTTATTGCTAAACGTTAGCCATTGTAGTAGAAGTAATAGTTGATGAGACAACTTCATAGTTGGCGAGACAACTTCATGAAGACACGATGATGGAGATCATGATGATGGAGATCATGGTGTCGTGCCGGTGACAGTGATGATCATGGTGCCCCGAAGATGGAGATCAAAGGAGAAAGATGATATTGGCCATATCATGTCACTATATTGATTGCATGTGGTGTTTATCATGTTTACATCTTATTTTCTTAGAACGACGGTCGTAAATAAGATGATCTCTCAATAAAATTTCAAGAAATGTGTTCACCCTAACTGTGCACCGTTGCTAAGGATCGTTGTTCCGAAGCACCACGTGATGATCGGGTGTGATAGGTTCTAACGTTCGCATACAACGGGTGTAAGCCAGATTTACACACGCGAAACACTTAGGTTGACTTGATGAGCCTAGCATGTACAGACATGGCCTCGGAACACGGAAGACCGAAAGGTCGAACATGAGTCGTATAGAAGATACGATCAACATGGAGATGTTCACCATGGATGACTAGTCCGTCTCACATGATGATCGGACACGGGCTAGTTCACATGGATCATGTGTCACTTGGATGACTAGAGAGACATCTATCTAAGTGGGAGTTCGTTAAATAATTTGATTATGTGAACTTAATTATCATGAACTTAGTCTAAAAATTGTCTTTACAATCTATATTGTAGATCCAATGGCCAACACTAATGTCACCCTCAACTTCAATGCATTCCTAGACAAAACCAAGCTGAAAGATGATGGAAGCAACTATGCGGACTAGGTCCGTAGCTTGAGGATCATCCTCATAGCTTCCAAGAGATTGTATGTCCTTGATGCACCGCTAGGTGACCCACCCATTTTCCCAGCATACCAAGACGTTACGAACGCTTGGCAGTCATGCTATGATGATTACTCCCTGGTTCAGCGCGGCACGCTTTATAGTTTAGAATCGGGGCTTCAAAAGCGTTTTGAGCAACACGGAGCATATGAGATGTTCCAAGAGCTGAAACTGGTTTTCCAATCTCATGCTCGGGTCAAGAGATATGACGTCTCCGACAAGTTCTTCAGTTGTAAGATGGAGGAGAATAGTTCTGTCAGTGAGCACATACTCAAAATGTCTAGGTTGCACAACCGCTTGACTCAGCTGGGAGTTAATCTCCCAGATGACTCGGTCATTGACAGAATCCTCTAGTCTCTTCCACCTAGCTACAGGAGCTTTGTGATGAACTACAACATGCAGGGTATGGAGAAGTCCATTCCTGAGTTGTACTCCATGCTGAAATCAGCGGAGGTCAAGATCAAAAAGGAGCATCAAGTGTTGATGGTGAATAAGACCACTAGTTTCAAGAAAGGCAAGGGTAAGAAGAACTTCAAGAAGGACGACAAAGCTGTTTCCGCGCCCGGTAAGCAATTTTCCGGGAAGAAGAACAAGAATGGACCCAAGCCTGAGACTGAGTGCTTTTATTGCAAGGGTACCGGTCACTGGAAGCGGAACTGCCCCAAGTACTTAGCGGATAAGAAGGCCGGCAACGTTAAAGGTATATGTGATATACTTGTTATTGATGTGTACCTAACCAGCGCTCGTTGTAGCTCCTGGGTATTTGATACGGGTGTAGTTTCTCACATTTGTAACTCCAAGCAGGAGTTGCGGAATAAGCGGAGACTGGCAAAGGACGAGGTGATGATGCACGTCGGGAATGGTTCCAAGGTCGATGTGATCGCCGTCGGCATGCTACCTCTACATCTACCTTCGGGATTAGTTTTAAACCTCAATAATTGTTATTTAGTACCAGCTTTGAGCATGAACATTGTATCTGGATCTCGTTTGATGCGAGATGGCTACTCATTTAAATCTGAGAATAATGGTTGATCTATTTATATGAGAGAAATGTTTTATGGTCATGCCCCGCTGGTCAATGGTTTATTTTTGATGAATCTCGAACGTGATGTTACACATGTCCATAGTGTGAGTACCAAAAAGTGTAAAGTTGATAACGATAGTCCCACTTACATGTGGCACTGCTGCCTTGGTCATATTGATGTCAAACGCATGAAGAAGCTCTATGATGATGGACTTTTGGAGTCTCTTGATTTCGAATCATTTGACACGTGCGAACCATGCCTCATGGGCAAGATGACCAAGACTCCATTCTCTGGAAGAATGGAGCGAGCAACTGACTTGTTGGAGATAATACATACCGATGTATGCGGTCCAATGAGCGTTGAGGCTCGTGGTGGCTACCGTTATGTTCTCACCCTCACTGATGACTTGAGTAGATATGGGTATGTCTACTTAATGAAACACAAGTTTGAAACTTTTGAAAGGTTCAAGGAATTTCAGAGTGAGGTAGAGAATCAACGTGACAAGAAAATAAACTGCCTACGATCTGATAGTGGCGGAGAATATTTAAGTCACGAGTTTGGCATGCACCTAAGTAAATGTGGAATTGTTTCACAACTCACGCCGCATGGCACCCCTCGTCGAAATGGTGTGTCTGAACGACGTAATCGCACTCTATTAGATATGGTGCGATCTATGATGTATCTTACCGACATACCGCTATCATTTTGGGGATATGCATTAGAGACTGCCGCATTCACTTCAAATAGGGCATCGTCAAAGTCCGTTGAGACAACACCGTATGGATTATGGTTTGGAAAGAAACCTAAGCTGTCATTTCTAAAAGTTTGGGGATGCGATGCTTATGTGAAGAAACTTCAACCTGAGAAGCTCGAACCCAAAGCGGAAAAGTGCGTCTTCATAGGATATCCCAAAGAGACTATTGGGTATACCTTCTACCTCAGATCCGAAGGCAAAGTCTTTGTTTCCAAGAATGGATCCTTTCTCGAGAAAGAGTTTCTCTCAAAAGAAGTAAGTGGGAGGAAAATAGAACTTGATGAGGTAATCGTACCTCCACTCGAACCGGAGAGTAGCGCAGCACGCGAAGTTGTTTCCATGGAGCCTACACCGGCTAGAGAGGAAGTTAATGATGATGATCATGAAACTTCAGATCAAGTTACTATTGAACATCGAAGGTCCACTAAGACACGTTCCGCACCAGAGTGGTACGACAACCCTGTCCTGGAGATCATGTTGTTGGACAACGGTGAACCTTCGAACTATGAAGAAGCGATGGCGGGCCCGGATTCCAACAAATGGCTTGAAGCCATGAAATCCGAGATAGGATCCATGTATGAGAACAAAGTATGGACTTTGGTGGACTTGCCTGATGATAAGCGAGCCATTGAAAATAAATGGATCTTTAAGAATAAGACTAACGCGGATGGTAATGTGACCGTCTATAAGGCTCGGCTTGTTGCTAAGGGTTATCGACAAGTTCAAGGAGTTTACTACGATGAGACTTTCTCACCCGCAGCGATGCTGAAGTCTGTCCGAATCATGTTAGCAATTGCCGCATTTTATGATTATGAGATCTGGCAAATGGACGTCAAAATGGCATTCCTTAATGGCTTCCTTAAGGAAGAACTGTATATGATGCAGCCAGAAGGTTTTGTCGATCCTAAAGATGCTAACAAAGTATGCAAGCTCTAGCACTCTATCTATGGGCTGGTGCAAGCATCTCGGAGTTGGAACATTCACTTTAATGAGGTGATTAAAGCGTTTGGATTTATATAGGTTTATGGAGAACCCTGTATTTACAAGAAAGTGAGTGGGAGCTCTGTAGCATTTCTCATATTATATGTGGATGACATATTGTTGATGGGAAATGATATAGAACTTTTGGAAAGCATAAAGGCCTACTTGAGTAAGTGTTTTTAAATGAAGGACCTTGGAGAAGCTGCTTACATATTAGGTATTAAGATCTATAGAGATAGATCGAAATGCCTCATAGGTCTTTCACAAAGCACATACCTTGAAAAGATATTGAAGAAGTTCAATATGGATCAGTCCAAGAAGGGGTTCTTGCCTATGTTACATGGTGTGAGATTGAGTACGACTCAATGCCCGACCACGACAAAGGATAGAGAAGAGATGAGTGTCATCCCCTATGCTTCAGCCATAGGCTCTATTATGTATGCCATGTTGTGTACCAGACTTGATGTGAACCTTGCCATAAGTTTGGTAGGGAGGTACCAAAGTGATCCTGGAGCGAAACACTGGATAGTGGTCAAGAATATCCTGAAGTACCTGAAAAGGACAAAGGACATATTTCTCATATATGGAGGTGACGAAGAGCTTGTCATAAAGGGTTATGTCGATGCTAGCTTTGACACAGATCCAGACGACTACAGGTCGCAAACCAGATACCTGTATATTTTGAACGGAGGGGCAGTCAGCTGGTGCACCAGTAAGCAAAGCATCATGGTGGCATCTACATGTGAAGCGGAGTACATAGCTGCTTCGGAAGCAGCAAAGGAAGGAGTCTGGATGAAGGAGTTCATCACCGACCTAGGAGTGATTCACAATGCGTCGGGCCCGATGACTCTATTCTGTGACAACACTGGAGCTATTGCCCTTGCGAAGGAGCCCAGGTTTCACGAGAAGACAAGACACATCAAGCGCCGCTTCAACTCCATCTATGATTACATTAAGGAGGGAGATATAGATATATAGATATTTGTAAGGTACATACGAATCTGAATGTCGCAGATCCGTTAACTAAACCTCTCTCACGAGCGAAACATGATCAACACAAGAACTCTATGGGTGTTCGATTCATCACAATGTAACTAGATTATTGACTCTAGTGTAAGTGGGAGACTGTTGGAAATATGCCCTATAGATGTGTTAAACGGAAACCATAATGCATGTGTGAACACATAGACCACAACATGTCCCTAGTGAGCCTCTAGTTGGCTAGCTCGTTGATCAATAGATGGTCACGGTTTCATGACCATGGACATTGGATTTCGTTGATAATGGGATCACATCATTGGGAGAATGATGTGATGGACAAGACCCAATCCTAAGCATAGCACAAGATCGTGTAGTTCGTCTGCTAAAGCTTTTCCAATGTCAAGTATCGTTTCCATAGACCATGAGATTGTGCAACTCCCGAATACCATAGGAATACTTTGGGTGTGCCAAACGTCACAACATAACTGGTGGCTATAAAGTTACACTACGTGTATCTCCGAAAGTATCTATTGGGTTGGCACGAATCGAGACTAGGATTTGTCACTCCGTATGACGGAGAGGTATCTCTGGGCCCACTCGATAATAAATCATCATAATGAGATCAATGTGACTAAGGAGTTGGCCATGGGATGATGTGTTACGGAATGAGTAAAGAGACTTGCCAATAGCGAGATTGAACAAGGTATAGGGATACCGATGATCGAATCTCAGGCAAGTATCATACCGGTAGACAAAGGGAATTGTATACGGGATTGATTGAATCCCCGACATCATGGTTCATCCAATGAGATCATAGTGGAGCATGTGGGAGCCAACATGGGTATCCAGATCCCGCTGTTGGTTATTGACCGGAGAGGTGTCTCGGTCATGTCTACGTGTCTCCCGAACCCGTAGGGTCTACACACTTAAGGTTCGATGACGCTAGGGTTATAGGGAAATAGTTTACGTGGTTACCAAAGGTTGTTCGGAGTCCCAGATGAGATCCTGGATGTCATGAGGAGCTCCGAAATGGTCCGAAGGTAAAGATTCATATATAGGAAGTGAGGTTTTGGTCATCAGAAATGTTCCGGGAATTACCGGTAACGTACCGGGACCACCGGAATGGTTCCGGGGATCCACCAAGTGGGGCCGCCAGGCCCAGAGGGCTGCATGGGCTGCAGTGGGAGGGAACCAGCCCCTAGGTGGGCTGGTGCTCCCCCCACAAGGGCCCAAGGCGCAGCTGAAATGGGAAGGGGGGCAACCCCTAGGGTAGATGGGCCGTATGGCCCACCATAGGGCAGCCGCACCCCTCTCCCTCTTGGCGGCCGGCTAGATGGGATCTGGAGGCTGCCGCACCACCCTAGGGTGGGAACCCTAGGGCGCAGCCCTCCCTCCTCCTCCTCCTATAAATAGAGGAGCCCTTGGGGCTGCCGAGGACATGCATCTCTCCCTCCCACGGCGCAGCCCTACTCCTCCCTCTCCTCGTCCTCCGTAGTGCTTAGCGAAGCTCTGCCGGAGTACCATGCTGCTCCACCATCACCACGCCGTCGTGCCGCCGGAGCTCTCCCTCAACCTCTCCTTCTTCCTTGCTGGATCAAGGCATAGGAGACGTCACCGGGCTGCACGTGTGTTGAACGTGGAGGCGTCGTTGTTCGGCGCTTAGATCGGATTCCACCATGATCTGAATCGCTGCGAGTACGACTCCACCAACCGCATTCTAGTAATGCTTCCGCTTTGCGATCTTCAAAGTTATGAAGATACACTCTCCCCACTCATTAGTGGTTTCTCCATAGATAGATCTTGGTGAACACGTAGCAATTTTTTTGATTTACTACTATGTCTCCCAACACTATGAGCATAGAAATTCTACTATTCTCCGCACAACAAAATTTCTTCTCATGCAAAGTAGTGGGAGCAAACTCAACAAAATAACTATAATGTGACACCTGATTGACATAAACACATTGAATATTAGAATCATGATAATAGGTTTCATGGTTTTCATTACTCTTTATAGCATACGCGTCATCACAATAATCATCATAGATAGGAAGCAAGTCATAATCATAATAGTTTTGCTCATCAAAACTTGGGGGACTAAAAATGTCATTTTCATCCAACATAGCATCCCCAAGATTTTAGCTTTGCATATCATTAGCATCATTAATATTAAGAGAATTCATACTAACAATATTGCAATCATGTTCGTCACTCAAAGATTTAGTGCCAAACATTTTAATAACTTCTTCTTCTAACACTTGAGCACAATTTCCCTTCCCATCATTTTCATGAAAGACATTAAAAAGATGAAGCATATGAGGTAACCTTAATTCCATTTTTTTGTAGTTTTCTTTTATAAAACCAAACTAGGGAAAAACAAGAAATTAAAGATTCAATTGAAGATCTAAAGATATACCTTCAAGCACTCACCTCCCCGGCAACGGCGCCAAAAAAGAGCTTGATGTCTACTACACAACCTTCTTCTTGTAGACTCATGTTGGGCCTCCAAGCGTAGAGTTTTGTAGGACAATGGCAATTTTCCCTCAAGTAGATGACCTAAGGTTTATCAATCAATGGGAGGTGTAGGATGAAGATGGTCTCTCTCGAACAACCCTGCAACCAAATAACAAGGAGTCTCTTGTGTCCTCAACACACCCAATACAATGGCAAATTGTATAGGTGCACTAGTTCGGCGAAGAGATGGTGATACAAGTGCAATATGGATGGTAGATATAGGTTTTTTTAATCTATAAATATAAAAAAAACAAGGTAACAAATAGTAAACAACAAGCAAAATGTTGTATAAATGCTTGGAAACAAGGTCTAGGGTCCCTACTTTCACTATTTTTGCAATTTCTCTGAAAAATATTGGCATTGTTGAATCATATGTAAGTACCTCTCATGCGACAAAGAGTTCACTCCAAAGTCACAAATAGCGGAGAACTAATGAAGAAATTATTGTAGGGTACGAAACCACCTCAAAGTTATCTTTTCGGATCAATCTTATGAGCTATCCCTATAAGTGTCACGGACAGCCCTAGAGTTCATACTAAAATAACACCTTAAGATACACATCAACCAAAACCCTAATGTCACCTAGATACTCCAATGTCACCACAAGTACCAATGGGCTTGATTATATGATATGCATCACATAATTTTGGATTCATCATGTTTAATCCAACACAAAGAACTTCAAAGAGTGCCTCAAAGTTTGTACCGGAAAGTCAAGACAAAAAAACGCGTGCCAACCCGTATGCATAGGTTCCCATGGTCATGGAACCCGCAAGTTGATCACCAAAACATACATCAAGTGGATCAATAGAACATCCCATTGTCACAACGGATATCCCATCGCAAGACATACATCAAGTGTTCTCAAATCCTTAAAGACTCAATCCGATAAGAAAACTTAAAAAGGAGAACTCAATTCATCACAACAAGATAGAGAGGGGAAAACTCCATATGATTCATCTATATCAATAAAGCTCGCGGTACATCAAGATCGTGCCATCTCAAGAACACGAGGAGAGAGAGATCAAACACATAGCTATTGGTACATACCCTAAGCCCCGAGGGTGAACTACTCCCTCCTTGTCATGGAGGGCACCGGGATGATGAAGATGACCTCCGGTGATGGTTTCCCCCTCCGGCAGGGTGCGGAAACGGGCTCCCGATTGGTTTTTCATGGCTCTGGAGACTTGCACCGGCAGAACTCCCGATCTTGGTTTCTTTCTGGGGTTTTTAGTATTTATAGGAATTTTTGGCGTCGGTCCCATGCCCATAAGGTTCTCGAGGAAGTCACAAGCCAGGGGGATGCGTCCTAGGGGGGCAGTCCTATGGCTTGTGGCTTCCTTGGCCTTCCTCTCTAGTGACCCTTCGCTCCAGTATTTTTTATATTTTCCAAAAATATTCTTCGTAAATTTTTAGCTCATTCCAAGAACTTTTATTTCTGCACAAAAACAACACCACGGTAGTTCTGCTGAAAACAATGTTAGTCCGGGTTAGGTCTAATAAAATCATACCAAAATCATATAGAATTATTGTAAACATGGCATGAATACTTCATAAATTATAGATACGTTGGAGACGTATCATTTACACGGGAGAACTCCCAACAAACAAAAGAAGAAATGAAAAATCTTTTTGGGTTTTGTTTTAATACTACAACTAATTAAACTAGAAAGAAAAACCGAATAGAAGCAAGAAGTATGTTTGGATTTTCTCAAAGTTTTTCAATCACACAAGAAGAAAGCAAGAAGAATAAATCTAGCATGGATAATACAATGAAAGAGTGTGGACACCGACAACTGAATTGAAATGTGTGAACATGAATGTAATGGCAATGGAAATACGTACTCCCCAAGCTTAGGCTTTGGCCTATAGCTTGGTAGTTACCATCCGTGGACCGGATAATAGTCTAAGTTGATACTAGGTGGTGGTGGCACCCGAGCGTCCCACTCCCGCGGTTCTTCCTCAGTTGCTGCTAGGTTGTTTTGGTAGGCGGTAATATCATCTGACATAATTCTGTATCAATTCCTAGCAACAGAATCAAACAAGGCAGGTGCAGGCAACGGGATAACATCACGGGTTACAACACTAAATACTAAATTGTAGCGAATATTATGAAAGAGATCAGCTTCATCAATAAAGTGGCGGTCCCGCAACGACCTATGATCTAGATAAACCTTGGGCAAAAGATTATCATGTGGGCGTATCTGAACTTCAAAATGACTCGCTAAGCGAGTAGCATAAATGCCACCATGTGTAATAGCTCCTAAGTAGAAAGTGTGATCATTATATAATGCACATCATAAAATGACAAGGTCTGGGGCATTGAGTGCACCGACCTTTTCCTTAGCAGGTAAACACTTAGCGATGAATATAGCAAAGTAGTGCACAGAAAGAAACTGCAAAGTGGTGACAATGGCTTTCGACACTCCTCTTTCGTCACCCACTATTAAAGTGAGGAGAAATTCCTAAAACTCTACCAGTCTAGGCTCTCTTAATTCCCCGTCAGAAGGAATTAGACATATGTCACAAAAGTTAGCGAAAGGTATCTTGTAGTTTTCAGCATATAGATTAAACTGCAGCTCAGGAGGATTATTCCTACTCAGGAAATTAAATCTTTGCAGAAAACAATTTGTGAGGATGTGGCACTGGTCACACTTATCTGCGAGGAAGTTGGCCAGCCCAACATTTTCAATGAATTGAGCAAATTCTTGATGGAAACTGGCCTCCTCCATAAAGGGAGTATGTGGCCATTCGTACGGCCGCACTTCCTCCTTCCTCAGAATGTAGAGGTTGTTATCAGACGATTCCCCAATAACTCCCTTAGCATACTTCTTGGAGGAATAATTCCTAAAGAAATTCATCTTATTTTCTACAAATAAAATTCTGGAAATTTTAGTCCACAAAAAATTGTTAACAAAACTAAATAGGATTGATAGCAACTACTCCTAGGGATGCATAGGGGCCAGATCAAGGATTCAAATTACTTAGAAATCTAAGAATTCAACATGCAAGCTCGTCTATAGTAGCACCAAGAGTAGATAATTATTCTGAAAATAAACTACTAAATCAAAAACTAATTGGAGAAATGGGGTAGTTACATATGAATAAGAAATCCCTTAAAACAGTTTCGCAAATAGAGCTTCAAGCAAAGAGATCGAAATCCACAAGCTCTTGAGCAAGAACACGAGGGGGAGAGCAATGGTGAATTTTTTTCTGGAGGTAAGAGATGGCAAGGGCTAAAGGGATAAGTGAGGGGACCCACATGGGGCCCACCCTCTGCCAGGCCATGCCAGGGGGGTTTGGCGCGCCCTAGTGGATGGTCGCCACCAAGTGCACCCCCTCTGGTGTTATTTGTTCCAGAAATTCATAAATAATCAGAAAAAATATGTTGAATTTTTAGGACATTCTGAGAACTTTTATTTTTGGGTCATTTTTTATTGCATGGGAAAAATCAGAAAACAGGATAAACATGGTATTTTATTTTATTTAACTAAGTAAATAGATAAAAAGGTAGATATACACAGTTGTGTTTACTAAATTCATCAACTTCATACCTCTAGAAAATGATCCATTAATAAGGTTGATCAAGTCTTATTAACAACCACTTTCAATTAGCATGAAACCAAAGAACTTGCATAAAACACAAGGTTACCTCACCGGGGATAGGCATATCCCCAACCATAAAAATATCATATTTCGTTTTGACAGTAGGTAGAGGTAATTGAAGGCTTCCAATAATGAGTCTCGAAGAATTTTCACTAACATTCACACCATTCACTTGGAATTGTTTCTTCGGAAAGTGCATCGTATGCTCATTACCATTGATACGAAAATTGACCTTGCTTTTGTTGCAATCAATAATAGCCCCTGCAGTATTCAAAAAAGTTCTACCAAGGATAATCAAATTCTGAACCCATGGCTCTCTTTTTTACCATGTTTTCTAGCCACAAAGTATTTTTTATCATATCATTTATTTTTAGGTTGTGGGTTATCAATTTCAACTGCAGGTTCTATTTCTACATCATTATCTTGTTCTTTATCTTACTAGATTGGGTATCCTCATGAACATCATTATCATTATCATTATTGTTGGGGAACGTTGCATGGGAAACAAAAAATTTCCTACGCTTCACCAAGATCAATCCAGGAGATGAGCATCTACAAGAGGAGAGATTGTATCCACATACCCTTGTAGATCACTAAGCGGAAGCGTTAAGAAACGTGGTTGATGGGGTCGAACGTCTTCGCGATCCAAATAACAAGCCATCCCGCGAACTCCCGATCAAGTGCCGAATGGACGATACCTTCGTGTTCAGCACACGTACAACTCGATGACGATCTCCGCCTCCTTGATCCATCAAGAGAGGGAGGAGAGGTAGATGGGTTCTCTGGAAGCACGATGGCATGGCGGCAGTGGTGGTGGAGCTGATCCGGCACAGCTTCGCTAAGCAATACCGAACCAATCTAATCTAGAGGAGAGCCGATCTAGGGGAGAGGGAGGGCTGCACCATGGCGTAAGGTGTGGAAGCCCTCCCAAACCCCCACTATATATAGGAGGAGGGGAGGAGGGGCCGGTGCCCTAGGGGTCCCACCCCTAGGGGTGCGGTGGCCTAGATGGGGTCGGCGGCCAAGGGGGTGCCTTGGCCCCCATGGCAAGTGGTGCTCGGCCCCCCTAGGGTTGCCCAAAGCCCTTAGGCCGCATGGGCCCTTTTATGAGGTGCGGCCAGCCCACCAGGGTCTGGTGCACACCCTTTCATAGCCCATGGGGCCCTTCGGGGCATGTTGACCCACCCGATGGACCTCCGGAACCCTTCCGGCACTCCCGACGAAAACCCCGGCAAACTCCAAAACTATTCCGGTGCCCGAACATTGAATTCCTATATGTCAATATTTACCTCCGAACCATTCCGGAGATCCTCGTGACGTATTGGATCTCATCCGGGACTCCGAACAACCTTCGGTCACCAACATACATAACCCAATAATATTGAAACGTCACCAAACATTAAGTGTGCAGACCCTGCGGGTTCGAGAACTTTGTAGACCTGACCGAGATACCTCTACAGTCAATAACCATTTGCGGGACCTGGATTCCCATATTGGGTCCTACATATTCTATGAAGATCTTTATTGGTTGAACCTCTATGTCAAGGATTCAGTTAATCCCGTACGGAGTTCCCTTTGTTCTTCGGTGTGTTACTTGCCCTAGATTCGATCATCGGTATATCTATACCTAGTTCAATCTCGTTACCGGCAAATCTCTTTACTCATTCCGTAATACAAGGTCCCGTGGCTAACTCTTTAGTCACTTTGCTTGCAAGGCTCATTGTGATGTTGTATTACCGAGTGGGCCCTGAGATATCTATCCATCACACAGAGTAACAAATCCCAGTCTTGATCCATGACAACTCAACAGACACCGTTGGAGATACCCATAGAGAACCTTTATAGTCACCCAGTTACGTTGCAAGGGTTGCTACACACAAGGTACTCCTCCGGTGTCTGTGAGTTGCATGATATCATGGTCATAGGAACAAATATTTAACATGCAGAAAACTATAGCAATAAACTGGCACGATCATATGCTACGTTCATAGTTTTGGGTCTTATCCATCACATCATTCTCCTAATGATGTGATCTCGTTATGAAATGACATCTCATGTATATGGCTAGGAAACCTCGACCATCTTTGATCAACGAGCTAGTCTATTAGAGGCATACTAGGGACACAGTGTTTTCTATGTACCCACACATGTATTTGAGTTTCCAATCAATACAATTATAGCATGGATAATAAACAATTATCATAAACAAGGAAATATAATAATAACCATTTTTTATTACCTCTAGGGCATATTTCCAACAATTATCACTAGGTGGATGTTCATTACCAGATTGAGTTTCAGCATCAGAAATAGAGACATCATTAGTATCATCAGGAGGTTTTTCTATCCCTAGTTCACTAGAAGCATGCAAAGTCCTATCATTTTTCTTTTTCTTCTGAGAAGGAGTAGGTGTATTGGCATTAATTCCTTGAGAGTCATGTTCAATTCTTTTAGGATTACCTTCAGGATAAAGAGGTTCTTGGGTCATTCTACCTCCTCTAGTCACTACTCTAATAGCATGAGCATTCATATTATTATTCATTTCATCAAGCAATTCTCTTTGAGATTTAGCAACTTGTTCTAACTGAGTTTGAACCAGAGAGGCATGTTGTCCTACACTTCTAACATCATTACTGATTTTAAATAGCAAGTCACTCAAGCGAGCAATCATATCAGAATTATATTTCAAGTGTTTCAGAACATTTGCATTGAAGTGCTCTTGTTTCATAATTTAGTTATCAAATTCATATAAGCATTGACTAGGATGTTTATTGTAAGGGATATCACCTTCATCAAACTTTAATAAAGAATTTACCTCTATCACCTATGGAGGTGTTGGTGTATTAATTCCATGTATTTCTTCAATAGGTGGTAAATTCTTAACATTCTTAGCCTTAATACCTTTTCTTTCATACATTTCTTTGCCTCTTGCATATCTTCAAGACTGAGGAATAAGATACCCCTCTTCTTCGGAGTGGGTTCAATTGGTGGTCCAGGGAGAATCCAGTCATCATAGTTCTTCAATATATTATCCAATAGTTCATCACCTTGTTCAATAGTTCGTTTCCTGAAAACACAACCAGCACAACTATCTAGGAAGTCCCTAGAAGCATCAGTTAGTCCATTATAGAAGATATCAAGTATTTCATTTTTTTAAAAGGATGATTAGGCAAAGCATTAAGCAATTGGAGAAGCCTCCCCCAAGCTTGTGGGAGACTCTCGTCTTCAATTTACACAAAGTTAAATATTTCCTGTCAGGCAGCTTGTTTCTTATGAGCGGGAAAATATTTTTCAGAGAAGTAGTAAATCATATCCTGGGGGCTACGCACACAACCAAGAGTAAGAGTATTGTACCATATCTTAGCATCATCCTTTAATAGGAATGGAAATAATTTGAGAATATAGTAGTAAAGAATCTTCTCATCATGAGTAAATAGGGTGTCTATATCATTCAACTTAGTAAGGTGTGCTACCACAGTTTCAGTTGCGATGAAAACGATTGGATTCTACCAAAGTGATTAACTCGGGGTCAACAAAGAATTCATAATCCTTATCGGTAACAAAGATAGGTGAAGTAGAAAACTTAGGATCACATTTCATTTTAGCATTCAAAGTCTTTTCTTTATACTTGCATAGTAGTTTCTTGAGATCATCTCTATCCTTACAAGCAAGAATCTCTCTAGCTACGTCTCCATCCCAAGCATAACCTTCAGGTATCTTAGGCATTTCAAATCTAGGAGATATAGGCCTAATAGGTGTTTCATAATCACTAGTTTCAAAAATCTCATCAGTTTTAGCGGTTTCATCAGTTTCAATGATTTCATTCTCTCTAGCTCTAGCAATTTGTTCATCAAGAAATTCACCTAATGGGACATTATCATCAAGTATGGTACTAGTATCACCATAAGAATCATTCATAGCATAAGTAGCACCATCAATATTAGGATTAATAGCATGTGGTGGTGTTGCAAACTTACTCATAACAGAAGGTGAATCAAGTGCAAAGCTAGATGGCAGTTCCTTACCTCCCCGTGTAGTAGAGGGAAAAATCTTGGTTTTAGTGTCCTTCAGATTCTTCATAGTGATCAACTGATATAAATCCAAAGTGACTCAAAAAAATATAGCTTTGCTCCCCGGCAACGGCGCCAGAAAAAGGTCTTGATAACCCACAAGTATAGGGGATCGCAATAGTTGTCGAGGGTAGAGTATTCAACCCAAATTTATAGATTCGACACAAGGGAAGCCAAATAATATTTGAGAGTATTAGCAGTTAAGTTGTCAATTCAACCACACGTGGAGATAAATATCTGCAGCAAAGTGATCAGTAGCACAATAATATGATAGTTTGATAGTAGTAGTAGCAGTACCAGTAGGAATAGTTATTTTGTAGCAAGTGCAATAGTAACAACAGTAGTAGTGACTTAGCGAGAACAATATGTGGAAAACTCGTAGGCACTGTCTCGGTGTGTTCATTGGATGATATTCATCATATAACATTCATAACCTAGGGCCACACAGAACTAGCTCCAGTTCGTCAATGTAATATAGGCATGTATTCCATATATAGTCATACTTGCTTATGGAAAAGAACTTGCATGACATCTTTTGTCCTACCCTCTTGTGGCAGTGGGGTCCATAAGGAAACTAAGGGATATTAAGGACTCCTTTTAATAGAGAACCGGAACAAAGCATTAACACATGGTGAATACATGAACTCCTCACACTACTAGGGAAAAGCCTAGTAGTTCGCGGGTTTCATGCCTACTAGTAGCGTGGGTGCCCACGCTACTAGTAAGGCGCTACCGCTATTGCTTAGCAGTAGCGCTGGTTACCCGCGCTACTGCTAAGACGTATAGTGGTAGCGTGTATAATTAGAAGCGCTACTGCTAAGCTAACTATTAGTAGCGTCCTTCCAAGCAAGCGCTACTAGTATTCTGTTTTTTATTTTTTATTTTTAGTGTATTTATACGCTGTTATACAAATTTTGATACAGTACCAATTCAACTTTTGGTCACTTTTGATCCATCCACATGGATTAGATTCATTTGGATGAATCAAAAGTGATCAAAAGTTGAATTAGGACGATGATCCTACTAATTCAACTTTTGTCATTTTTGACCCATCCACATGAATCTAATCTGCGTTCCTTCCACAAATGAAATAATAACTAATCATGATCATAATAACAAATCATCATCATATTAATATAAAAATCTTCATAGTCATAGTGTAGCTATCTCATCACCACCAACACTAGCTAATAATAATCATTATAGTCATTACCACCAACACTAGTTATTTAATCATCATAGTCATCACCACCAACACTAGCTATTTAATCATCATAGTTATTACCACCAACACTAGCTAGCTAATTACTTTTACTGCTCTCTCGGGTAAAATCGCATAAAACATGTGTAGCACTCCTGCTTCATCATATTGGAGCATGCAGCTGAACCTGACTTCTAAATGTGGGTTGCGCTTTTGATTGCTGCCCCCTAGTACTTCTCCGTGATCCTTCACAATTTTGCTCCAGTCTTTGACTATTAAGACTTGCTCGCTTTGAGAAATACGGAATGCACTCATGTGTATTGTAGGATGTCTTGGTCGTAAGCTAACCATTTTCATGTGACCTTTATGCTCGATCCAACGAGGCACAACATTCATCGGGAGTCCTTGTTGAAGAACATCGTAGTAACATACTTAGAAATGAAGTTTAGCTTAAAAAAATAATGTATGCAAAAGATGCATCGAGGACAAATAGTAAAAATCTTACCATCTTTCCTAGATAGATGTGACCGTAGTTCAATATGCACACTAGTGGTCGCACGCATCGAGTACTAATATCTCGAAGTCTAGGAAAATAATTTGTCTTGACAAGATCAAGATCCTCAAGCCATGAAACATAATGACTTATCTCCTCGCAGTTTAGTTCAGCCCTGGGACAGTAGTAGGTGTTGTCTACCAAGAGCCTGACATGTTTGCTTGAATGGAAATAAGTTGTCAATAGAAATTAGTTGTCAACTATTTTCAAAGAAATAATATAATTTACTTACTAAATATGGTTGAGAAACTCTCATAGAGGTAGAACTAGAGGCGTCTGCACATCGACCCAGATGTCGATATTACCTTCATATTCATCTTCGGGACGAATATCAAAGGTGATAAGCATATTAGGCTCAAATGCATACGCCTTGCATAGTGCTTTCCAATTTGAGCGTTCAAAATAGGAGTAGTTCTCTGCATTGTATTATTTTACGGAAAAAGCATATCCATGCTCGGTCCTCAAGTTAACTCTCTTTACCTCCATACTGCACATATCTGAGAAACCAATCTTATCCAAGACATAATGTCTTGCATGGCAGGGTATACGCTAGTAAAATTGAAAAAAATAAAACTTTAAGTTGAAGCAAAAGAAGCAGAAGTCATGCTTAATTACGAAAAAAGACTTGTCATTGTGACTTACCGTATCCACTTCGAAGGTCTCATCCAACATGATGTTGAATCGCCTACCATCTTCTAGGCGAGGTCTGTCACACAGACCGCGCTCGTCTTCGCAGTATTCACACATACCGAATTCCCTTTCGCTACCATTGTTAGACATTTCCTATGTTCATAGTTGAAACAGACGTGCATTCAATAAGCAAAAATAAATCATAAAATAAATTAGTATTCAAATTAGCATGCATTCAATAAGGAAAACTAAATCATCTCTTGCATCCGTACATCGTCGAATATTATCACTAATACATCTCGAATAGTATCATACATCTAACATCACTAATACAGTTAGAACCGTAGCGAACGACGGGTATCGGCGCGAGCGGTGGACACCCAAAAAGAAGGAACCATCACAGGATCATAGCTCGGATGAGATCCCTGAAGAACCTGCTAGGTATTGGAGAACCTGGCATCCAACACAACCATATAGCGTCTGACGTGCTCATCTTCCTCCCTACCACGCCGACGTATCACCTCCGCGGGGCCGTCTCCCTCTCCATCGACAGTGGCCCACGCGTCTACCACCAAATAACCTCCGGGTCGACGACGGGCTGCCTCCTCACCAAGTTGCGCGCCCCGGAAGGTAGCACCTCCCAGTACCAGCCCGGCGGAGCCCAGTCCCGGAGATGGCCCCTATAATCAAGCAAGACTCCTCTACCGAGTCGAGGATGCGAGCCAGGCATCGTCGACGTCGAGAACAAATGCTTAATTATGAAAACAAAATTAATAAACACTTTGCAGACCTAAAGTCAACCTATTCCATATATCGAGCAATGACATAAAAAAATTCCCTATGTTTTGTCGGAATATCATTGAATTCCCGTTGTGGAAAATTACAAGCACTCGATATGTCCTACATTGTAGCACAAGTCATGCTAAAATTCAGGAAAAAAAATTCGGCATGACCTTTGCTTAAAACATGACATATCGAGCGCCTGAAATTCACCGGAACGGAAATGAATTAACATTGCGGCGAAACATAGGCCACTCTTATCATTTGCATACAACAGCAAGAAAAATATAGAACTTGAAGAAATGCAATAAATCCTTTTTTTCTTCATAATATTTGAAACTAAATTCAGCCTACCTAAATTTATGTCCTAATTTGAAACGTAGCTAAATTTATGTCCTAATTTGAAAACATAGTTAATTTCATACTAATTAACTAGGTTCATACTATAGTTAATTTCATACTAATTAACTAGGTTCATACTACATAATCTGTCTTATGGTTCATACTAATTCATCCTAATATGTCCTAATCTGTCCTAGAGAGGCGAAGAGAGAGAAGGAGGGGCAGAGGACTTATAAGGGGCTACGGGAGACGTCAGCGGCGAGGTGGAGCTCGGGGGAGATGTCAGCGGCGAGGTGGAGCTCGGGGGGAGACGAAGGGTGCGCGGGCGGCGACAGATGGGTGCTGGTGGAGGAGCGGGCGACGACGAAGGGCCGCGATGGAGGGTGGCGACGAATGGAGGCATGGGCAGGCGACGGAGGGCAACGACGGCGTCAGAGGAGAGGGATCGATCAAATGGGGAATGGATGGAGGAAAGAAGTGGAGGAGGAAGCCCGAGCGGGGGTTATGTCAAGATAGCAGTAGCGCGTTTTAGGAAAGAGCGCTACTGCTACCTAACATAGCTATAGCACGCTCCTGGGGAGGCGTTACTGCTAAGTGGGGCCTGCCATGTGGCCAGGTTCAAACTTAGTCGTAGCGCCCTACCCAAAAAACACGCTACTACTATTCTCTTGGCAGTAGCGCGGTTATCTGGGGCGTGCTACTACTAAACCTAACATGGCGGCAACGGGGCTGCAATATTAGTAGTAGCACGTTTTTTAATGACGCGCTACTACTAAGTAGTTAGTAGTAGCGTTGTTTCTTGACGCGCGCTACTACTATGTAGCAGTAGCGCCTCTTTTTATCCAGCGCTACTGCTAAGGTTCTGTGTATAAGGTTTTCCCTAATAGTGTCAAACTACGGTCATCACCGTGAAGTATCACAAATATTGTCACTATGGGGTTGACGGATCATAACACGTAATAGGTGCATATGACAAGGCAAGATCGGATCAAGAACATATATATAATGATGATAACATAAACGGTTCAGATCTGAAATCATGGCACTCGGTCCCTAGTGACAAGCATTAAGCATGGCAAAGTCATAGCAACATCAATCTTAGAACATAGTGGATACTAGGGATCAAGCCCTAACAAAACTAACTCGATTACATGATGAATCTCATCCAACTCCTCACCGACCAGCAAGCCTACGAAGAAATTACTCACTCCTAGCGGGAAGCACCATGGAATTGGCGATGGAGAATGGTTGGTGATGATGAAGACCGAAGATTCCCCCCCCCCCAGAGCCCAAAACGGATTCCGGATCCGGCCTCCCGATGAAGAACAGGAGGTGACGGCGGCTCCGTATCATGAAAAGCGATGAAACTTTCTCTCTGTTTTTTCTCTCGAAATTTAGGATTCTATAACGCTGGAATTAAGGTCAGAGGGCCCACGAGGTGGGCACGCTCCACCAGGCCGCGCTAGGGGGGTCTGGCTTGCCTTGGTGGAGGTGGCCACCCTAGGGCCCCTCTCTGGTGGCTTATGGCTCCAATATTCCAAAAATATTGTCCAAAAAAATTCGTTCCATTTCAAAAACTTTTATTTCTATATAAAAAACATCATGGTAGTTCTGCTAAAACAGTATCAGTCCGGATTAGTTTCATTCGAATCATGCAAATTAAAGTTCAAAACAAAAATAAAAATGTTAGGAAAAGTAGATACGTTGAAGACGTATCGGTTACTAGTGATGGATAGTTATACATATCCATCATTGTCATTTTTGGTCCAAGGATAAAACTGTTCGAAATTAGCAGTGACGGGCTCTGCTTTGGACCCGCCACTACAAATTTCTTTTTGCCCGCCACTCGCGCGAGCTGGCCAAAATTTAGTTTTCGGGCCACAGCAGCGTGCCATGCCAGCCAGCCTACACAGTGCAAGGAAATAGATAAAAAAAGAGAAAGAGAAATAGAAAGGGACACACGCCGCGACTCATTCCTCCCATGCAGACCTCTCTCTCGCTAACCCTTGCTTCTTCTCGGCTTTGCGCCGCCGCCATGAACGCGGTCCGATTCCGGTGAGCCCCAACCGCAATATACGACATGCGGCACTTCCCCGGCCCTGCCTCCACCGCTACATCATCCCCTGCAGCCAGATCCACCGCTCCTAGCCCCTAGCACTCTCCCGTGACCCCTCCCCCTCATCTCCCAAGGTCCATCGACTTCCCCGCCCCGCTCTGACATCGGGCTGGAATTCGAGTATGCTAGTCCATGCGGTTGTTAGTTATACTCCCTCCATTTCATAATGTAGTATATCTACGTTTTTCAAAATCTAAGTTTGATCATAAATTTAACCAATGAGACCGATTGCGGCGGGAGTAAAAATTATAACAATGAATTCGTATTCGAATAAAGTTTTTGATGGTATAATTTTTACTCCCGTCGCAATCGGTCTCGTTGGTTAAATTTATGGTCAAACAAAGCTCGGAAATCGAGGACGCACTATATTATGAAATGGAAGAGTATCATCACATTCGCTTTGCTGTTGTCGTACTAGTGGTCTAGTACTCGCTTGGCAATCTCGTCTAGATTTTTACATGATTTAGTGTAAAGCATGTGATTTGTAGTGTATATGATGTTAGTTTGATCCATTGTGGATTTGCAGTGTTCAATAATGAGCAAAGCTGTTTTGATTTTGCTGTGAGGAAGCTGCAGACGGTGCCAGCAGGTTCTGTTTTACTTATTTAAAATGAACAAACTATACACCAGGAGCAGGAGGATGAACGAGCTCGGCTGGGGCCTCCTTGGCGACGTCTACGACCACTATGGCACACCATCTCTTCACCGACATCTTGCAGTAAGAAGCCCACCTCACGATCATTGCCTGTTATTTCTAGTATAGTGCCTCGTAGCTTGTTCTTTCATTTATTGCTCGTAAACGCTTCTTGATGATTGAATCTGAATATATGCAAGATTAGGAATGAAATTCGAGAACAAACTATTGCTCCTGCTACTTTTTAAACTCTGCGTCTGAGGCAAGGACAACTCAGCTGCCAACCCTTTTGTCGACGTCGTCAAGAAGTGTGTGCCACCGATGCTTCTCTTTTCTACTTTTCTTGCTAGGGTTCATGGTCGAGGGACCTCATCTCACCTGGTATGGTTTGTGGTGTCGTGACAGGTGGTACGTCAGAATCCACAACTCAGGGTTCAGGGACTTCCTGCTCAAGCCAGAGCTGCTCCGTGTGATCTAGAACTGTGGGTTTGAGCATCCTTTCGAAGGCAAGTTCTTTAATATTTCAAAGCCATCAGAATTGGATCTACATGCATTATGGACTCTTGAGCTGCAATTATTTATTTGTTGAGGATATATATACATATACTTAATAGCTCGAGTCGTAATTGCACTGCCAACGGCAATCCCATTTTCTTTGCTATGGATTCAGAGCTGAGACCAGTGCACTCGTTATGATAACAATGCTGATAGAGATATTCAGCCAAAACTGCATTTTTGAAAATAAAAATGACGGAGAGAAAGAGAACACAGCAGACAATTGTTCCTTTATCTCTTTCAGTTCTTCATGATCATGTACTAATCCATGTACACACCGATGCTTGGGAGGAGTAAAATAGGTCCCAAAAATAATACAGAAGACCAGTGTCACTTGACCACATACAGATGTACTTATCATGGATAAATTTATTAAATTTTATATATCTGTGTCTCTTGATCACATACAGATGCTTAGGAATTGTTAGATGGAGTGTCCAAATTGTTTGTCTTCTGTTCCTCTAAGAACAGACATGATCCGCCGTATCTTGACATATAGATGCTTGGTAGATAAATTCTATATGTCAATGTCATTTACAAAATATCATTTATAATTTTGACATATCAGTGTCAATTAAAAAATCCCCTTTTGCTTGGGCACCGTCGTACTAATATGCATGATGTTATAGCATGGTGAGTTCTTACATGAACATTCTACCTTCAAATATCTTACATATAACAGCATGATTTCTGCATCATATATCTTACATATAGCAGCAGGATTTCTGACCAGGCCAATTCTCACCTGTTGATGCTCATTTTTTATCTGGTTCATGGATTGTAGCTTCATGTCTTCATATTCGTTTCCTTTTGCAGATGAAATCCAACCAGGAAAAAACTAGTGAGCAGATAACTACTAGGAGGAGCAATGCCTACCCAGTTCGCGGCCCTTCCGTTCTTCCTATTTTATTTCTTGTCGATTAGAACATTGATGATATGTTTGTGCCCTCCATGCTAGCCTATGTAAATTTGTATATCAATAATGTAGAAAGTAAATTTATATACTCCATGCAGGCAATATGTTATGTGTATGTACATCTGATAATACTATGTATTACAGAACTCTACCCTGTACATCATTGTACACGTATATTTTTAATACTAAAACAACTAGTAGTTACGGGCAGTACTAGGTGCACTACTAAAAAACAGGGCTTTGGTCTAGGCCGGACCAGCCCATTAGTCCCGGTTCAGTCACGAACCGGGACCAATGGAGGCAACGGTCCCGGTTCGTGAGGCCGGGGGGCCGGCCGGGCCACATGGGGCATTGGTCCCGGTTCGTCGGACACCTTTGGTCCCGGTTCCAGACACAAACCGGGACCACTGTGCCTCGCTCCTGGCCCACAACCATTGGTCCCGGTTCGTGTCTGGAACCGGTACCAAAGGGGGTCCTTTAGTTCCAGTTCCAGCCACGAACCGAGACCACTGAGATGCCTATATATACCCCCTCGCCGGCGATCAGAGCACTCCACACTGCTCTGTTTTTCTGGCCGAAGAGGAAAGAGCTTTGTGGTGCTCTAGCTCACCTCCTATGCACATGAGGTGTTCGATGAAATGTCCAAGCCACATTTAAGCTTTCTCCTCTCAAACTCCTTGTCTAAGCTCCATTTTACTCAAGATTTGTCTAGGTTTGGCGGTCCGTCCTCACCGTCGTCAATCGCCCACGCCCATCTCGGTGCCGGCACCATCGTGGTTAGCCTCTTCTTCTTATCTTCTTTCTAAAAGAAAAAAAAGTTTTTACTTGTATGATTTAGATAGATACTTGTGTAATTTTCTTACTTTTATTATTGTATTTATTTTGGTCACTATTGTACTTTGGCTTTAATGTGATGATGAATTTTTATTAATTTGGTCACTTCTGTATTCATGATATGTTGTAATGGTTTTTAATACACTTTATTATATAAAGCACGCAGTTGAACCGACAATGGATGTACGGCGACCGACGCACCTATGAGTATATTAAGGGTCTGCATGATTTTCTCGAAGCGTCTGAGGCAAACAAGCAGAATGGTTTTATTCATTGTCCATGTACTGTCCATGAGAATACGAAGGCCTTCTCCAACTCTAAAACCCTTCACTTCCACCTGCTTGAGAAGGGTTTTATGCCACACTATAATGTTTGGACCAATCACGAAGAAAGAGGGGTTATGATGGAAGACAACGAAGAAGAAGAGGATGATGACAACTATGTGCCTCCTGAATACGGTGATGCTGCAACGGGGGAAGATGAAGATCAAGAGGAACCAGACGATGTGCCCGATGATGATCTTCGTCGGGTCATTGTTGATGCAAAGAGACAATGTGAAAGTGAAAAGGAGATGTTGAAGTTCGATCGCATGCTAGAGGATCACAAAAAAGGGTTGTGCCCCAATTGCGAAGATGGCAACACAAAACTCAGTACCACACTGGAATTGCTGCAGTGGAAGGCAGAGAATGGTGTACCCGACAAAGGATTTGAGAAGCTACTGAAAATATTGAAGAACAAGCTTCCAAAGGATAACAAATTGCCCGACAGTACATACGCAACAAAGAAGGTTGTATGCCCTCTAGGATTGGAGCTGCGGGAGATACATGCATGCCCTAATGACTACATCCTCTACCGTGGTGTGTACGAGGATTTGAACGCATGCTCGGTATGAGTTGCATTGCGGTATAAGATCAGACGAGATGACCCTGATGATGTTGACGGCGAGCGCCCCAGGAAGAGGGTTCCTGCCAAAGTGATGTGGTATGCTCCTATAATACCACGGTTGAAACATTTGTTCAGAAACAAAGGGCATGCCAAGTCGATTCGATGGCGCAAAGAGGACCGTAAGAAAGACGGGAAGTTGAGAGCACCCGTTGACAGGTCGCAGTGGAGAAAGATCAAGAGAAAGTGGAGCGACTTTACAAGTGACCCAAGGAACGTATGGTTTGGTTTAAGTACAGATGGCGTTAATCCTTTTGGGGATCAGAGCAGCAAGCATAGCAATGGCCTGTGACTCTATGTATGTATAACCTTCCTCCTTGGTTGTGCATGAAGCGGAAGTTCATTATGATGCCAGTGCTCATCCAAGGCCCTAAGCAACCCGGCAATGACATTGATGTGTACCTAAGGCCATTAGTTGATGAACTTTTACAGCTATGGAATGGAAGAGGTGTACGTGTGTGGGATGAGAACGAATAGGAGGAATTTGACCTACATGCATTGCTGTTTGTAACCATCAACGATTGGCCTACTCTCAGTAACGTTCCAGGACAGACAAACAAGGGATACCACGCATGCACACACTATTTAGATGACACCGACAATATATATTTGGAAAAATGCAGGAAGAATGTGTACCTGGGGCATCGTCGATTTCTTCCGACCAACCATCAATGTCGAAAGAAAGGAAAGCATTTCAAAGGTGAGGCAGATCACAGGAAGAAGCCCACCCTCCGTGCTAGTGATCACATACTTGCTATGGTCAATGATTTACAAGTAATGTTTGGAAAGGGTCCCGGTGGACTATCTGTTCCGAATGACGCTGAGGGACGTGCACCCATGTGGAAGAAGAAATCTATATTTTGGGACTTATCCTATTGGAAAGACCTAGAGGTCCGCTTTGCGATCGACGTGATGCACGTGACAAAGAATCTTTGCGTGAACCTTCTAGGCTTCTTGGGAGTGTATGGGAAGACAAAAGATACACCGGAGGCACGCGAGGAACAGCAACGTGTGCATGAAAAAGATGGCATGCATCCAGAGCAGTATGAAGGTCCTGCCAGCTACGCTCTTACCAAAGAAGAGAAGGAAATCTTCTTTGAATGCCTGCTCAGTATGAAGGTCACGTCTGGCTTCTCGTCGAATATAAAGGGAATAATAAATATGGCAGAGAAAAAGTTCTAGAACCTAAAGTCTCATGAATGCCACGTGATTATGACGCAACTGCTTCCGGTTGCATTGAGGGGGCTTCTACCGGAAAACGTTCGATTAGCCATTGTGAAGCTATGTGCATTCCTCGATGCAATCTCTCAGAAGGTGATCGATCCAGAAATCCTGCCAAGGTTAAGGAGTGATTTGGTGCAATGTCTTGTTAGTTTTGAGCTGGTGTTCCCACCGTCCTTCTTCAATATCATAACGCACGTCCTAGTTCATCTAGTCGACGAGATTGTCGTTATGGGCCCTGTATTTATACACAATATGTTCCCCTTTGAGAGCTTCATGGGAGTCTTAAAGAAATATGTTCGTAACCGTGCTAGGCCAGAAGGAAGCATCTCCATGGGCCATCAAACAGAGGATGTCATTGGGTTTTGTGTTGACTTCATTCCTGACCTTAAGAAGATTGGTCTCCCTCAATCACGGTATGAGGGGAGACTGAGTGGAAAAGGCATGCTAGGAGCGGACTCAATAATATGTAGGGACGGGCATTCTTGGTCTCAAGCACACTACACAGTTCTACAAAATTCTACCTTGGTGACCCCGTATGTCGATGAACACAAGAATATTCTGCGCTCCAAACACCCGGATCAGTGTGACAACTGGATTACATGTGAACACAATAGGACTTTTGGCAGTTGGTTGCAAACACGTCTCATGCATGACAACACTGTTTCTGATGAGTTGTACTCGTTGGCTAGGGGACCATTTTCGACTGTAATGACTTACAAAGGGTACGAGATAAATGGGAATACATTTTACACGATCGTCCAGGATCAAAAGAGCACCAACCAAAACAGAGGTGTCCGCTTTGATGCAGCAACCAAGAGGGGAAAGGACACATATTATGGTTACATAGTGGACATATGGGAACTTGACTATGGACATGATTTGAAGGTCCCTTTGTTTTAGTGCAAATCGGTCAATCTGTCATGAGGCGGGGTACAGGAAGATCCACGTAATGGAATGACCACAGTGGATCTGAACAATCTTGGGTACACAGACGAACCATTCGTCCTAGCCAATGATGTGGTGCAGGTTTTCTATGTGAAGGACATGTCTACCAAACTGAGAAAAAAAAAGATAATGAAGCGAATACATCATACGATGAGCCAAAGCGCCACATAGTTCTTTTAGGGAAAAGAGACATCGTGGGATTGGAGGGCAAGGCAGACATGTCAGAAGATTATGAAAAGTTTCATGAAATTCCTCCCTTCAAAGTCAAGGCTGACCCAAGCACCCTATTAAACGATGAAGGTTATCCATGGTTACGGCGCAATAAGCAAAGGACACAAGCGAAGAAAAAGTGAAGACTTTCTCTCCACAACTATATCATTGCAGTTACATGTGAAGAAATGAAATGCCTTTTGTAATACATGAGTTTTCGTCCGAAACCGTGATACTTCGAGATTATCCATTTTGTACACGAAGTGCATCCAGTTTTTGCGGTAACCCTCTCAACTTTTTAGCACATGCTATGTGGGCGAAATGATGATACCATGTCAACTTTCAACTTTTTCAGAGTTCATTTGAAGTGCTTTTCAATTTAGGGTCATTTTAGCTCAAAATAAATGATGAAATGCATGAAAAATAGCAAATGAAGTCAGAAAAGGCTTAAAAAGGGACGATGTGGCTTTGAATGGTGCATATTGAATGCAGAAAAAGTCTTGAGTTCAAATATGTTTAAAAAATTGAAATCCTTTTGTAACAGACGTGTTTTCATTCGATAAAAGTTATATAACTAAACTTGATATTATATACAATTCATGCAACTAGAATTATCAAAGTTATTTTTGTTAAAAAAATTAATAGAAAAAAGAATATTCATAAATTACTTTTTGTTTAGAACTTCTAATATGCAAAAAAATAAAAAAAGTGAAAATAGATGCGCTTATAGGGAAAATTCGACCTAAATTCAAAGTGGTAGTAAGTGCATACTAGCACATACTACCATTTTGAACTTAGGTCAAATTTTCCGTATAAGGGCATCTATTTTCACTTTGAGAGGAGCTCAAGGTAACAGCCACGGCGGGGCTTATAAATAGGTTCGGGCAACCTTTGCTTGGCGAGGTGGGACTAAACTCCCACCACACCGCTGTGCAAGGCCATTGGTCCCGGTTGGTGGCTCCAACCGGGACCAATGCCCCTTTCGTCCCGGTTGGTGGCACCAACTGGGACTAAAGGTGGGCATTGGTCCCGGTTGGTGCCACGAACAGGGAGCAATGCTTCTTCTATATAAGAAGCACTTAGGAAATTTTGCAGTTTTCATCGCCACTTCGCCGAGCTCGCCGTCCTCGTCCTCATCGCCGCTTGCCGCCCCGAGCCCGCCATTGTCGTCCCTATCCCCGTCGCCGCCCCCATCGCCTTCCCATCGCCGTCCCCGCCGTCGTTGTCCCTGTCCCTGTCGCCGCCCTCGTCGCTGCCCCGTCCCCGTTGCCTACCCCGTCACCGCCCCTCCCCCGTCGCCTCCCCCACCGCCCCCGTCGCCGCCCATCCCTGTCGCCTCCCCGTTGTCTCCCCGCCCCCATCGCCGCCCTGTCGCCGCCCCCGCTGTGAGCCATCGCCGCCCCCACTGTGAGCCGCCGCCGCTCCGACTCTGTGCAATTTTTTTAAAATATATGTTGATTTTTTATATGATGAATGTTTTTGTTCATATATAATGTATATATGTATGTGGCTATATATAATATATAATGTATATATGTATGTGGCTATATGTTCTGCCAGATTAGTTGATTTTGTTTATGATGCTTTTATGTTTTAGTTGTTTGATGTTTTATTTAATTATTAGGAGTCCTAGGAAAAATTAGTATGTGTATGTGAGATTACTGAAAAATTATTGGTTTTTGGAAAAAATAGTGATTAAACGATAAGGAAATGTTCTCATAGGAATTTGTCTCGACGTCGACGATGCCCGGCCCGCATCCTCGTCATCGAGTGGTCCGCGAGAACCTGCTTGATAGGCGCCATGTCCAGGACTGGGCTCCGCCGGGCTGGCACTGGGAGGTGCTACCTTCCCGGGCTCGGAGCTTGGTGAGGAATCCAGGTCTCGTCGTTGGCCCGGAGCTTCTGTGGTGGCGGTCACGTGGGCCACTTCCGGTGCGGAGGGAGCGGGCCCCCACGGAGGTGGTACGTCGTCATGTCAGGGAGGAGGACGAGCATGTCCATCGCTACATGGCGGCATTGGACGCCAGGTTCAACAATACCTGGCAAATTCTTCAGGGATTTCACTCGATTTATGATCCCGTGATGGTTCCTTATCTTTGGGTGTCCACCGCCGGCGACTCAGAGACCGCTAGTGAACCGAGTTCACCGTCCTCCACTTTGGATTTAGGATATTCGATCTGTATTAGTGATCTTATATGATAGTATTCGCGATGTATTAGTTAATATTTGATGATGCATTAAATGGATTATTCGGGATGATGTATTAGTTAATATAGAGTGCTTGTGATTTGCCAGTCCTTCTGGCACAAGATAGAGATTTTTTTCTACGTCATTGCTCGATATATGGAACGGGTTGACTTTAGGTCTATTTCGGCTCCTTGTGTGTCTTTCAGTGAGGGAGAGTGTCCACCATATATATGTATGAGAGAGGAAGAATCCCGACTGTTTTCGTGGGGGTCGCTTCTCCTTCGTTCCCGTGTGCTAGACATTTTGGTGTAATGCACTCGGGCATGAACGAAGGAGACACCATCACCGACTGTCTCAATATCAGAGGGAGTGTCCACCATATACGTGAGATGAGAGTTTAGGAAGGAAAGACTAGACAGACCTAAAGTCAACCCGTTGCATATTGAGTAATAGTGATCTGTGTGTTGATAAGTTTCCTGGTAGTTTCATATTTAAAATCGATCGACGGAAAAGTGATCTTATATGATAATATTCGAGATGTATTAGTTAATATTTGATGATGCATTAATAACTGGATTATTCGAGATGATGTATTAGTGATATTATATTCGAGTTCATTATAAATGTATTAGTGATATTTTATCCGTATAATGCTGTTGGGGAACGCGACAGAAAACAAAAATTTCCGGTATAGCGAGCACGCCCAGGACCACGATGGAGACTGCATACAAGGTTTGATCTGATCCGTACCGACTCGAAGCGCAGTGGAAGAAGAGTCGGTGGAGATCGTTGGTGCAGATCCCCGCAGCTAGGATTTTACAACCTCCCAACCACGAGGATGTACTCCCTCGTCGGACAGCCCTTCGGGAGGCGGTCGGACAGTCCCCCGGACGATGTCGCGGACAGCCCTTCGGGAGGACCCTCGAAACTTGAACGAAGACTCGGACAGCCCTACGGGAGGACACACGAACAGCCCCTCGGGCAAAAGATCGAAACTACGACCTCTCTACAGGATTGCACACATACGGTGTCATCTATCCGGAAGGGCTTCGCCGTCCAGAACTAGTTCCTGCCGGAACCCAGACAGCCTTTCGGCTCTATCAAAGACTCTTTTCGCGGGAGGGAGAGAGAGAGCTTGCAAAGCAAAGCATGTGTATGAGAGCACAAGGATGAAGAAATGGCAGCCCACTCACCTCCTATTTATAGGAAAACCAAGGGGTAGGGTGGTTTTACAATAAAACCCAAAATGCACATGAATGAAGTCCTTCCACAAGGGCATAAAAGTGAAATCAAGGAACAAGAGGGACTCCATGAAGGAGTCCACCATGTGGCCGGCCACACCCTCATGTGGGGCCCCAAAAATGGCTCCAATCCATCCATGTCGTCTCCAAGATCTTTTGGGGCTTTGGTGTGGCCCCAAAAATGGCTCCAATCCATCCATGTCGTCTCCAAGATCTTTTGGAGCAAAGCCCCAAAAGGTGGCTTTCCATAAAGTAGTCCAAAAAACACTTTCACTATTCATGGCGACATTTTTCAGCGTCCGCTCGAACTAAAAATATTTATGTGGGCTTAGAACAATTCTAGTACCCCACTAAAATAATTTTTAATGCGATCCGGAACAATTTCGGAATAGTGATTTTCATCCGCGAAAAGCATCTGAAGTGGTTCCGGCAGCTCCAAAACATTTCCGGTTTTCATCCCGGAAAATTCCAAAAAGTTTCCAGAACGATTCTGGCACCCTTCAAGAATTATCAGGCATGTGCCGAAACCAATTTGACTTTTTAGTATCCCCTGAAACAACTTTTCAGTTTCACCGAAACTGTTCCGGTGACCTGTCTGCGGAACTTTTCCGATGTCCGAAACTTTTCCAGTGTCCGAAACTTTTCAGTGATTTTCTCTCAGACTCCCTGTCTAGTATTCAACAGATAGATGACCCTTAAGCGTGTGACCCTATAGGTTCGGTGAAGCATAGACATGACCCGGAACCCCTTCCGATCAATGATGAACATCGGAGTCGTGGACACCCATATTGACCCCTATACCCACACGAATGAATATTCGAGTGAACCTCTAGTTGCCGTGAGCTATTCCTGTTGCTTCATGATATGTTTACAATTACCTGAGGTGAGACATGTAGGCATCCTCGTGGATCAACAACTTGTCCACTATGCCAGTTACCTCGTTGTCCGTATTGTTCTCTTTTCTCGTTCCCGTGTTCCAGCATCCCCGTGATCACATCACAAAGTGTCTAGCCAGACAATGATGGATACCGTAACACCGAGAGGGCCCAGAGATATCTCTCCATCGTCGAAGGAGCAAATACCAATCTTGAGCTATCAAGTTACTTGACATACTTTTCCATGAACCCGTAAGCCGCCGTAATAGACACCCATTTACGGATTACGTTTAACAAACCCCAAAGTTCATGAAGCAAGCATGAAGAAACTCGATACTCTCATGGTATAAGGAATTATGCAAACGTTAACCATCTCTGTGTTATTAACCATTAACTTGTGATGAATGTATCTCATAGCATAACATCAATTCGGATCGATTCAACACGAGTGTTCTACCAACATCGCGTCCTCAAAATTGCCGGCATAGCCATGCCCATGATCAGGAAAACAGGACCATCATGCAACACTTGAGCTAGTCTTAGAGGCAAGACTAGGAATACAATTCACCGTTTATTATACCACACGTGCACATGAGTTTCCCTCCAAGCCTCATTTAAGTTGTAGACTCGAGAATCATTGCAGTTATAGCATGGAACATAAACATTCATTACAAACTTTGGAGATACAAAATAACTGTTATTACTGCCTCTAGGGCATATCTCCTACAGACTCCCACTTGCACTAGAGTCATAATCCAGTTACATGGCTTCCCTAACACCAATGGCTATCCGGTGTTGCTCATACTTTGCTCGTGGTAGAGGCTTTGTCATCGGGTCTGACACATTCATATCCGTGTGAACTTTGCGTAATTTCATTAAACCTTCTTCGACATGATGTCGAATGAGTTTATATTTGCGTTGAATATGCATTGTCTTATGGTGCGAACATGGCTCCCTTGCCTGAGCCACGGCGCCACTATTATCACAATAGATCTCCACCGGGTCGAGAGCACTTGGAACCACACCAAGGTCTTCAAGAAATTGCTTGATACCGACAGCTTGCTTGGAGGCTTCAGAAGCAGCAACATATTGCGCCTCCGTCGTAGAATCCGCCATAGTCTTTTGTTTGGAACTTTTCCAATCAACTGCACCGCCGTTCAATATGAAAACATAGCCAGATTGAGATTTGATGTCATCTGGGTCAGTCATGAAGCCTGCATCAGTGTAACAACTTACAATGAGCTCTTCATCACCTCCGTACACAAGGAGTAAATCCTTGGTCCTTCTGAGGTACTTAAGAATACCCTTGGCTGCGGCCCAGTGTTCCAATCCTGGATCACCTTGGTACCGGCTGCTAACACTTAGCGCATAGGAAACATCCGGTCTTGTAGATAGCATGGCATACATAATAGAACCAACTGCCGAAGCATATGGAATATCATTTATTTGTACTCGCTCATCGAGGGTCCGAGGACTCTGATTCTTGCAAAGCACTGTGCCAGGTGACATGGGGAGTAGGCCTTTCTTGGAGTTCTCCATGTTGAACCTTTTCAACACCTTGTCAATGTACGTGCTTTGGCTAAGCGCTATTAGGCGTCTTGATCTATCTCTATAGATCCTGATGCCCAATACATATGCCGCTTCACCTAAGTCTTTCATTGAAAAACTCCTTTTCAATGAGTCTTTTATTTCGCTAAGAAAATTCACATCATTTCCAATCAACAATATGTCATCCACATACAAGATTATAAATGCTTTTGCTCTCCCACTAAACTTCTTGTAAACACAAGATTCTTCATCGTTCATGATGAAGCCAAACTCTTTGACCACTTCATCAAAACAAATGTTCCAGCTCCTTGATGCTTGCTTCAGACCATAAATGGCTTTCTGAAGCTTACATACCTTTCTAGCATTCTTAGGATCGACAAAACCTTCTGGTTGTATCATGTATACATCTTGTTCAAGGTTTCCATTTAGGAAAGCCATTTTGACATCCATTTGCCAAATTTCATAATCGAAATAAGCAGCAATTGCTAGTAATATCCGAATAGACCTAAGCATAGCTACGGGCGAGAAAGTCTCGTCGTAGTCCACTCCTGGAACTTGCGTGAACCCTTTCGCGACAAGTCTAGATTTGTGGATAGTAATGTTACCATCCGCGTCCGTCTTTATTTTGAAAATCCATTTACAACCAATGGGTTTTACGCCATCTGGAAGTTCTTCCAAGTTCCAAACTTGGTTTTCGTACATGGATTCCATTTCGGATCTCATGGCCTTGTGCCATTCCCTTGAGCTAGGCCCCACCATCGCTTCCTGTAGTGCGCAGGTTCATCGTCTTCAAGAATGAAGATTTCGTTATGAAACCACTTAGGTGGCTGGATAGCTCTACCTGATCTGCACGGTTCAGTAACAACATTGTCTGAAATTTCCGCATCACATGCGACAACTTCCGGCTCGGTTGTAGGGATAATTTGTGGAATTACTTCCGGTTCCTTAGCCATATCAACGGTTGCCAAAGATTCACTAGTCTCATTAAGTTGTACTGTACTCCCACTCAATTCTTTAGCGAGAAATTCTTTCTCGAGAAAGTGTGCAACCTTTGCGACAAACATTTTGCCTTCGGACTGGTGGTAGAAGGAATATCCAATGGTCTTATTTGGATAACCTACAAAGTAACATTTGTCTGATCTAGGTTCTAGTTTGGTTGGCTGTAAACGTTTTACGTATGCCTCACAAACCCAAACCTTGAGATGCGGCACACTAGGTATCTTCCCACACCACATCTCATGTGGTGTCGTCTCAACAGACTTAGACGGTGCTCTATTTAATGTATAAGCGGCAGTGAGTAGTGCGTGACCCCAAAAAGATATCGGTAGATCTGTAAGAGACATCATCGACCTTACCATGTCTAACAGGGTTCGATTACGTCATTCCGACACTCCGTTTCGCTGTGGAGTTCCGGGAGGCGTAAGCTGTGAAACGATTCCACGGTCACTCAGATGTTGGCCAAACTCATGACTAAGATATTCGCCTCCGCGACCAGACCGCAGAAACTTAATCTTTTTGTCACGATGATTTTCTACCTCATTCTAAAAATCTTTGAACTTTTCAAAGGTTTCCGACTTATGCTTCATCAAGTAGATATAGCCATACCGACTTAAATCATCAGTAAAAGTCACGAAGTAAAAATACCCACCCTGTGCGGCCGTGTTCATTGGACCACATACATCACTATGTATTATTTCCAATAATTCACCCGCCCGTTCAGGATGACCCGTGAACGGCGTCTTGGTCATTTTTCCCATCAAGCAAGCTTCACATGTGTCAAATGATTCAAAATCAAGGGACGGTAAAACTCCATCTTTATGGAGTCTTTGCATGCGTTTCTTTCCGATGTGGCCAAGCCGACAGTGCCACAAGTAAGTGGTGGCGGTATCAGCCTTCTTAAGGCATTTAGCATTCACGTTAAAGACATCATTTCCACAATCAAGATTTAGTATGAAAAGGCCCCCAACAATGGGTGCAAATCCATAAAACATATCCTTACAATAAAGTGAACAACCATTGTTCTCAGACTTGTAGGAGTACCCATCGTGTACTAAACATGATCCAGAGATAATGTTTCTACACAATAACGGAACAAAATAACATTTACTAAGTTCCAAAATAAATCCTGAAGGGAGACGTAGAGGCATAATGCCGACGGCTTGAGCGGCGATCCCACCGCCGTTCCCGACACGCATCACGACTTCATTCTTTGCCACCTTGCGCACCTTCTGAAGCCCCTGTATCGAGTTGCAAATGTGAGCAACTGATCCGGTATCAAATACCCAAGACTTAAAATTTTCGCTAGCAAGCAAAACGTCAATGACATTAACTTGTATAACAATTATACCTTTTCCGGTTTTCCCGGACTTCTTATCTTCCAGATACTTCTTGCAGTTTCTCTTCCAGTGTCCTGTGCCCTTGCAGTAGAAGCACTCAGTTTCATTCTTGGCTCCGCCCTTAGATTTGCGTTGGAAGCCGGTCTTACCGGCGCCCTTACCCTTCTTTGGCTTGCCTTTCTTTTTGAAACTGGCAGTTTTATTCACAGGCAACACTTGCTTGCGATTTTTCTGCAATCCTCCTTCAGCAGTTTTCAGCATGGCAAGCACCTCATTTGCTGTTTTGTCCATCCCATTCATGTTGTAGTTCATGATAAAACCTCCATAAGATGGGGGGAGTGAACCTAGCAACAAGTCCATAACATGCTCTTCTGGAAGTGGGAATTCCAGGATTTTAAGCCTTTCAGCGTAACCAATCATATTGACTACGTGCTCGCCAACTGAACTGCCCTCAGCCATATTGGTCTCCGCCATCATTTTCATGATGTCAAAACGTTCAGACCGTGCATTAAACTTGTAAAGAGCATCCATATCCTTGATCATATCAAAGGAGTTATGGAATTCAAAACGTTTTTGAAGCTCTGAACTCATGCAAGATAGCATGAGGCACTGCACTAAGTTGTAATCATCATCCGTAGTGGCCCAGACATTTTGCATGTCTGCCGCGGCTGTTGCCGCCGGTTTAGGGGGAAGAGGTCCGTCAAGCACATACACTTTCTTAGCACCCTGGAGGACAATCCTCAGGGTACGGACCTAGTCCGCATAGTTGTTTCCATTCGCAGCTAACTTCTCTTTCTCTAACATAGGGCCTAAGTTGAATGCGGTGTTGCGAGCCATTTGATCTACACCGGAAAACACAAGTTCATTTAGACTTTGTTCATAATGATTTTTGGCACTAGTGAATAAATAATTTTATTCCAAGGTGCACTCCCACTCAAATCAATATCTCACATAATTTATTGTGAGTGATGCAAGACCCAACTTTCAATTCAGCGTCAAGGATGTAACCATCTCAAGTGACGAGAATTTCAATTGGTAGGCCAACTTGCCAATCACATCTCTATGTGACTCTTGTTCATCTTTCGATGCGTGTGTTCCGAGCTCATGACTTTCATGCCTGAACGTCAAGACAACCAAGTGATCTCGCTGCGAGGTCTCAACTCACCCGCCTCACACTTCTCTAATCGTTCGTACCCATGTAACCATGTGATACCCCGAAGAGATAGGTGCCGTGACGGTGCTACACTTGGGAGAACACTAACTACTTGATATTCTAAGTGAGAGATCACCCTAATAAAAAGCATCTACTGCGCAATTAAGAAGGGTGCATCAAGAGGGATAAACATCTCCGGCAATTCATAATAGCATGATATGGTATAGCCCCTTCTGACGGAGAAGTCAAGTATTTCTTCGTCTTCGGCATTCGCGTCGGTGTTCACCTCTGTGAAGATTGCCACCACCTTGTCGATGCACCAGATAATATTGCTATCTTTATAGCTAATAAAATAAGTGCATTACCTAAGGTTGACATGTAGGTCATTAAAGTGCAATCATATGGCTCCAGCCATCATGCCGAATCATGACACGCATGTCATGTTAATTACATCATATAGCCATCTCATACATAATCAAATTGAGTATGAGCATTGCTATACCACATCACATGCAAACCATCCTGCAAACCAAGTTAGACGCCTCTAATTGGTTTATACAAAATTTTATTTTACGTGGCTTCTAAGGTTTTGACTCAAACCACAGCTACCAACGTTTATCATCAAGTATGATAATTCAAGTTGCTAGATTAACTTTCCAGGGTGTATGAAACACGAGATGATAAAATCTCGAGCCCCATACTAAACTTCGTCATACGCGTGACCCCGTGCAGATCATATCTGCATTGCCCTTTCGTCTGCGAAACATCCATCTTTCTTTTGACTATGGTGGAACCCAAAGAACTGTTAGCACTTCGTTGATCTATCAATCAGCATACTCAGGAGCAGCATGAAAGGATCGCGGATTGCCAGAACTTTGTAAGATTCCATCATTCCATCAAGATATGGACTACGCAAATTCACGGGAAGCAATAGGAACATCGGGTAACAGATTTCATCTACTACCCGCAAAAATAATTTTCAGCAATAGATCTCATCTACTACAAAATTATACTATGCAATACCCATACATCTCATGTATTCTAGATCATAACATGCATCTACTTATAGCCTGGCTCTTGATGCCACTATTGGGGAACGCGACAGAAAACAAAAATTTCCGGTATAGCGAGCACGCCCAGGACCACTATGGAGACTGCATACAAGGTTTGATCTGATCCGTACCGACTCAAAGCGCAGCGGAAGAAGATTTGGTGGAGATCGTTGGTGCAGATCCCCGCAGCTAGGATTTTACAACCTCCCAACCGCAAGGATGTACTCCCTCGTCGGACAGCCCTTCGGGAGGCGGTCGGACAGTCCCCCGGACGATGTCGCGGACAGCCCTTCGGGAGGACCCTCGAAACTTGAACGAAGACTCGGACAGCCCTACGGGAGGACACACGAACAGCCCCTCGGGCAAAAGATCGAATCTACGACCTCTCTACAGGGTTGCACACATACGGTGTCATCTATCCGGCAGGGCTTCGCCATCCAGAACTAGTTCCTGCTGGAACCCAGACAACCTTTCGGCTCTACGAAAGACTCTTTTCATGGGAGGGAGGGAGAGAGCTTGCAAAGCAAAGCATGTGTATGAGAGCACAAGGATGAAGAAATGGCAGCCCACTCACCTCCTATTTATAGGAAAACCAAGGGGTAGGCTGGTTTTACAATAAAACCCAAAATGCACATGAATGAAGTCCTTCCACAAGGGCATAAAAGTGAAACCAAGGAACAAGAGGGACTCCATGAAGGAGTCCACCATGTGGCCGGCCACACCCTCATGTGGGGACACAAAAATGGCTCCAATCCATCCATGTCATCCCCAAGATCTTTTGGAGCAAAGCCCCAAAAGGTGGCTTTCCATAAAGTAGTCCAAAAAGCACTTTCACTATTCACGGCGACATTTTTCAGCGTCCGCTCGAACTGAAAATATTTATGTGGGCTTAGAAAAATTCTAGTACCCCACTAAAATAATTTTTAATGCGATCCGGAACAATTCCGGAATAGTGATTTTCATCTGCGTAAAGCATCTGAAGTGGTTCTGGCAGCTCCGGAACATTTCCGGTTTTCATCCCGGAAAATTCCAGAAAGTTTCCAGAACGATTCTGGCACCCTTCAAGAATTATCAGGCATGTGCCGAAACCAATTTGACTTTTTGGTATCCCCTGAAACAACTTTTCAGTTTCACCGAAACTGTTCCGGTGACCTGTCTGCGGAACTTTTCTGTTGTCCGAAACTTTTCCGGTGTCCGAAACTTTTCGGTGATTTTCTCTCAGACTCCCTGTCTAGTATTCAATAGATAGATGACCCTTAAGCATGTGACCCTGTAGGTTCGGTGAAGCATAGACATGACCCGGAAACCCCTTCCGATCAATGATCAACATCGGAGCCGTGGACACCCATATTGACCCCTATACCCACACGAATGAATATTCGAGTGAACCTCTAGTTGCCGTGAGCTATTCCTGTTGCTTCGCGATATGTTTACAATTACCCGAGGTGAGACATGTAGGCATCCTCGTGGATCAACAACTTGTCCACTATGCCAGTTACCTCGTTGCCGGTATTGTTCTCTTTTCTCGTTCCCGTGTTCCGGCATCCCCGTGATCAAATCACAAAGTGTCTGGCCAGACGATGATGGATACCGTAACACCGAGAGTGCCTAGATATATCTCTCCATCGTCGAAGGAGCAAATCCCAATCTTGAGCTATCAAGTTACTTGACATACTTTTCCATGAACCCGTAAGCCGCCGTAATAGCCACCCATTTACGGATGACGTTTAACAAACCCCAAAGTTCATGAAGCAAGCATGAAGAAACTGGATACTCTCATGGTCTAAGAAATTATGCAAACATTAACCATCTCTGTGTTATTAACCATTAACTTGTGATGAATGTATCTCATAGCATAACATCAATTCGGATCGATTCAACACGAGTGTTCTACCAACATCGCGTCCTCAAAATTGTCGGCATAGCCATGCCCATGATCAGGAAAACAGGACCATCATGCAACACTTGAGCCAGTCTTAGAGGCAAGACTAGGAATACAATTCACCGTTTATTATACCACACGTGCACATGAGTTTCCCTCCAAGCCTCGTTTAATTTGTAGACTCGAGAATCATTGCAGTTATAGCATGGAACATAAACATTCATTACAAACTTTGGAGATACAAAATAACTGTTATTACTGCCTCTAGGGCATATCTCCTACAAATGCATGTGTGATTTTCGGTCTGTCGTTGCTCCTTGTGTGACTTTCATGTGTGTTCTTGGTGGAGGAATCCCGATTGTTGTCATGGGGGGCGCCTCCTCTTTTTTCTCTTCTTTGCGATATACTCGTTGGTATAATGCGCAAGAAGAGAAGAGGGGAGGCATCCATCACCGGCGGTCAAACTATTACTATGAGAGAGTGCCCACCAATATATATACACCACCATATCAGTGTGAGAGAGTGCGCACCAACACACCATGAGATATAAGAGTTATTTAAGGAAAGCCTTGACGAACCGAAAGTCACACACGCATTAGGATCCAAAGCGTGCCGTAATTCTTGAATTATGAACACAGGAAATGTTGTTTTCATCAGACGACAATATGATCCAAGCGTGTGAATTTTGTGGTGAAGATAAGGGTCTTTGTGACCAGCCTGGGCTGCGAGACGGCAGGTTCTTCACCATGAAGCTTTACGAGGACTTTGATATTTCTACGGTATGCAACGATGATAACTGTTTTTTCGTAATTAAGCATGACTTCTGTTTCTTTCCTTCAACGCGTAATTTCCGTTTTATACAATTTGACTAGTTCGTCCCTGTCATGCAAGACGGTATTTCTTGGAGAGGCTCGGTTTTGAAGAGCACGAGAGTTTTGAGACGAACACAGCCAACCTGAGGACTAAACATGGTCACACATTTCTTGTGAAAGTAATGAATGCACTTAATAACACAGAATTAGGGTGCTCAGATTAGGAAGCTCTTTGTAAGGCATATGGATTTCAGGAGGATATGGAAATAACCTTCGATCTTCATCCTGAAGATCATATTGAAGGAAACATTGACATTTGGGTGGATGTCGATATGCTTCTTGTTTTACCTCCATGTGAGTTTGTCAACCATACATATTTGTCAAGTAATTTGCATTCTATATACATAAATATTTGGTGTTCATCCGTACTAAATTTATTAATTTTTAATTTACAGCTTATTTCGTTTCTTCGAGTGCAATACAGAACATAATCGACATGACACACTACACTTATGGATCACATCTAACTTGGGAGGAGAAGTATGATCTTATCTACTTTGTTATCGGTGTCATGGCTGGTAGGGACATCTTCCCGTATAATTTAGGAACTGGCCCAAATTATACATTATACAGGACACTAGTGCATAGGTTGAGGGCGGGTGACATTCGCTAAAATATCTTGGTAAGAGTTGCTAATTAAGTACACTAGTATTGTTGCGTAAATGGTATTGGTTACATTGCTAACTAGGCTACTATTATGTTCTTCAACAGAAATTGCCAAATGAAGTTGTGCCACCATTGATGCAACCCGAAGGTAATATGACAATAAGAAGCCCCTTCCATCCCGAGTTATCTTTTGCATACTCGACTAAGCGCAAACCACCAAGAAGGATCCAAATTGAAGCATGGGGACAAATAAAGAAGGATCGCAAGCCACAAGTTGGAGACCATTGGATCTCTTTGCTTCATCATGGAGACATAGGTGTTATTATTTTTTTGTCATTTTACCTAGGAGGGAGGAGTAGGTCCTATGAGGGAGGACTATGTCATTTTATCTTTTTTTGTTTTATGAGACTTTAACTTTGTATGATTAAGATGATGATGATGAGTTGTTAGATCTTGTGTAATTAATGGTTTCCTTCATTTGCTTATTAGCTAGCGTTGAGTTCTCTCTATATGTATAGTAGCTAGCAACATCGACCAAGCACGGAGAAAGAGAGGACACTTCTCTCTATTAATTAGCTAGCTAACACAATATGAAACCCCTAAATTAACCCTCAAAAAACCCCAACCCACCCCCCTTCAAAAAAACAAAAAACCCAGCAACTTTTGGTTCTGGTTGGTGTTACCAACCGGGACTAAAGGTCCTCCTGTCTAGGCTCCCCGCAGAGGCCACCTGGAGCCCCTTCTGTCCTGGTTCGTAAGCGAACCGGGACTAAAGGTTTAGGGATTTAGTCCCGACCCTTTAGTCCCGGTTCCAGAACCGGGACTAATGGGCCTATGGAACCGGGACAAATGGCCCGTTTTCTACTAGTGGTGCACGTCACTGATATATTGTAAAACCGCTAGCTAGTGGTATTCGAGTTACTAGTGGCGGGTCTGTTTTTGTGCCCACCACTACTAACTGATTAATAGTGCAGGACTGCCCGTACCCGTGGCGAGAGGTCAATGGCGGGCTTGATTGGGCCTGTAGCCCATCACTGATGGCCATTTTGCACCAGGCACTGCTAGCCATTTTTGCAGTAGTGTGAACTCAATACCTTTTGGCTCCGATAACATATCAAATTCAGGGTCCAACTAATTCATCCAAAAGTTTGAATTGGTGAAGAGATACGAGCAATGTGTTTCAACAAAGAAGAAACAATCAGTGTTAGATTTAAACTAAAAAACTAGTGTTATGATGCATCGATCTCCCATGTGAATAACATTTTTTGACGTAGATGAAACCTCCAGCCCATACTGCATGTTCTTCCTCCTCCTCTTCCTCCATGTCGACCCACTAATATGCCACAAACTTATCGATAATTTTGTATGACTCGTGTTATATTGTTATCAATTATAAACAGTTTGGGTAAATTTTTTAGTGAATTTTATTGGACTAACATATTGATCGAGTACCCTATGCAAAAAGAAATTTCCAAAAAATACGCAAAAAAAGTCTAAGGACAAATAAAATAAAAATGGTCCGGGAAGTTTGAGAGCACTAGAAGACACTAGGGTTTGGCCCCACCTAAGTAGGCACCATAGGCCCTAGGATCCCTAGGGCTATGGGCACCTACAAGGGGCCTACATCCTTTGAGACTGCCTAACTAACCTCTAGTGCCCGATGATTCATAAATACCGTCACCTCGCACCCTAATTATCAAGCAATTTTCCACCCATACTGCTAAACCTAGGCAAACGTCGGGCCGGGCTTGTAAAAGCCCGACCTGGTGGGGAACATTGCATGGGAAACAAAAAATTTCCTACGCACACGCAAGATCTATCCATGGTGACGAGCATCTACGAGAGGGAGAGTGGATCTACATACCCTTGTAGATCGCTAAGCAGGAAGCGTTAAGAAACGTGGTTGGTGTAGTCGAACGTCTTCGCGATCCAAATCGCCGAGCATCCCGCGATCTCATCATGATCCGTCCCACGATCCAATCATGATCCATCCCGCGATCTCACCACGATCCGTCTCGCGATCTTGATCACGGTCCTTCCGATCTAGCGCTGAACGAACGGCACCTCCGCATTCAGCACACTTACAGCTTCATGACGATCTCTGCCTTCTTGATCCAGCAAGAGGGAGCGGAGAGGTAGAAGAGTTCTCCGATAGCATGACAGCGCTCCGGCGATGGTGGTTGAGCTATTCCGACAGGCCTTCGCCTAAGCATTACAGAAATCCGATCTAGAGGAGAAACTATGCACTAGAGGAACGGGTAGCACGTGGCTGAAAAATCAAGTGCAAAAACCCTAAAACCTCTAGTATATATAAGAGGAAGAGAGGAGGAGGCTTGGCCCAAGGGCCAAGACACCTAGGCTTTGGCCGAACCAAGATGAGAGGAGGATTCCTCCTCCAATCCTAGTAGGACTAGGACTCCTCCTTTATTTTGGCCTTTTTGCCTTTTTCCACCTTTTTATCTTTGGGCTTTTCTCTCCCAGCCGCATGGGCCTTGTGTGGGACTTCCACCAGCCCACTAAGGGCTGGTATTTACTCTCCCACAGCCCATGTAGCCTCTTGGGTCGAAATACCCCTCCCGACGGTCTCCCGATACACTACCGGCACTCCCAGTACCTAGTTCAACCTCATTACCGGTAAGTCTCTTTACTCATTCCGTAATACAAGATCCCGTGACTAACACTTAGTCACATTGCTTGCAAGGCTTGTTGTGATGTTGTATTACCGAGTGGGCCCTGAGATACCTCTTCGTCACAAGGAGTAGCAAATCCTAGTCTTGATCCATGCCAACCCAACAGACACCCTCGGAGATACCTGTAGAGTACCTTTATAGTCACCCAGTTACGTTGCGACGTTTGATACACACAAGGCCCTCCTCCGGTGTCAGTGAGTTGCATGATCTCATGGTCATAGGAACAGATACTTGACATGCAGAAAACAATAGCATTAAACTGACACGATCATATGCTACGTTTGTAGTTTGGGTCTTGTCCATCACACCATTCTCCTAATGATGTGATCCCGTTACCAAATGACATCTCATGTCCATGGCTAGGAAACTGTAACCATCTTTGATCAACGAGCTAGTCTATTAGAGGCATACTAGGGACATGGTTTTGTCTATGTATCCACACGTGCATCTAAGTCTCCAATCAATACAATTATAACATGTATAATAAACGATTATCATGAATAAGAAAATATGATAATAACTAATTTATTATTGCCTCTAGGGCATATTTCCAACAGTCTCCCACTTGCACTAGAGTCAATAATCTAGTTCACATCACCATGTGATTCGCATTGTTATGAATCTAACACACAATGAGTTCTGGGGCTCGATCATGCTTTGCATGTGAGAGAGGTCTTATAGTCAACGGGTTTGCGACATTGAGATTCGTGTGTACTTTGCAAATCTTTATGTCAAACCGTAAATACTGCTACCACACTCCACTTGGTACTATTCCAAATGGCGGCTCCACTATACGTATCCAGATTGCTACTACGAGTCATCCGGATTGGTGTTAAACCTTGCATCGACGTAACTCTTTACAATGAACTCTTTATCACCTCCATAATCGAGAAACATCTCCTTAGTCTTTTAGTTACTAAGGATAATCTTGACCGCTGTCCAGTGATCCACTCCTGGATCACTTTTGTACCCCTTGACAGACTCATGGCAAAGCACACACCAGGTGCAGTACACAACATGGCATAATATAAAGCCTATGGCTAAGGTATAGGGGACCACGTTCGTCCTTTCTCTTTCTTCTGCCGTTGTCGAGCTTTGAGTCTCACTTAACTTCACACCTTACAAATCAGGCGAGAACTCTTTCTCTGACTGATCCATTTTGAACTCTTTCAAAATCTTGTCAAGGTATGTACTCATTGAAAGTCTTATCAAACATCTTGATCTATCTCTATAGATCTTGATGCTCAACAATTAGGTAGCTTTATCCAGGTCCTCCTTTGAAAATCACTTTTCAAACAACCGTTTATGCTTTCCAGAAATTCCACATTATTTCTGAATAGCAATATGTCATCCACATATACTTATCAGAAACTCTATAGTGCTCCCACTCACTTTATTACAAATAAAAGTTTCTCATAAACTTTGTATAGACTCAAAAAACTTTGATCACCTCATCAAAGTGTATATTCCAACTCCGAGATGCTTGCTTCAGTTCATAGAAGGATCACTGAAGCTTGCACACATTTTAGCATCCTTAGGACTGACAAAACGTTCTGGTTGTATCTCATACAACCTTTCCTTAAGGAAGGAAACGATGTTTTGGCATCCATCTGCCAGATTTCATAATTGAAAAATGCAGCAACTGCTAACATAATTCAGACAGATTTTAGCATCACTACGAGTGAGAAAGTCTCATCGCAGTCAACTCCTTGAACTTGGCGGAAACTTTTTTGTGACAAGTCAAGCTTTATAAATGGTGACATTTACCATCAGTGTCTGTCTTCATTTTAAAGGTCCATTTGTACTCAACGACCTGCTGTCCAACGAGCAAGTCTACCAAAGTCTATACTTGGTTTTCATACATGGATCCTTTCTCGGATTTCATGGCCTCTAACCATTTGTCGGAATCCGGGCCCATCATCGTTTCTCCACAGCTCGTAGGTTCATCATTGTCCAACAACATAAACTCCAAGACAGGGTTGTCGTACTGCTCAGGAGCAGTACACATCCTTGTCGACCTACGAGGTTCGATAGTGACTTTGATCCGAAGCTTCATGATCATCATCATTTACTTCCTCTTCAACTGACGTAGGTTCCACAGAAACATCTTTCTGCGCTGCACTACTCTTTGGCTGAAACAAAGGTTCAACAACCTCATCAACTTTGGAAACATTTCTTTCGAGAGAAACTTTTTCTCGGAAAAGGACCCGTTTTAGCAACAAACACTTTGCAGTTGGATCTGAGATAGAAGGTATACCCAACTGTTCTTAGGGTATTCTATGAAGATGCATTGTCCGCTTTGGGTTCGAGCTCATTAGGTGAAAACCTCTTTTCACATAAGCGTCGCGGCCCCAAACAATAAGAAATGACAGCTTAGGTTTCTATCAAACCATAATTTCAGACGGTGTCATCTCAACGGATTTAGATGGTGCCCTATTTAAAGTGAATGTAGTTGTCTCTAACACATAACCCCAAAACTATAGTAGCAAAACGATAAGAGACATCATAGCATGCACCACATCCAATAGAGCACGACTATGACGTTCAGACACACCATCACACTATTGTGTTCCAGGTGGCGTGAGTTGTGAAACAATTTTCACATTGTCTTAAGTTGTGTGCCAAACTCGTAACTCAGATATTCATCTCCACGATCATATCGCAGATATTTTTATCTTCTTGTCATGATGATCTTAAACTTCACTCTGAATTTGCTTGAACTTTTCAAACGATTCCGACTTCTGTTTCATTAACTAAATATACTCATATATACTCAAATCATCAGTGAAAGCAAGAAAATAACGATATCCACTGCATGCTACAACACTCATTGGACCGTATACATCGACATGTATCATTTCCAATCAGTCAATTGCCCGTTTCGGAAAACGGGGTTTTATTCATCTTGCCTAAGAGGCATGGTCCGCATGTCTCAACCGATTCAAAATTGAATGAGTCCAAAGATTCATCAGCATGGAGTTTCTTCATGCGATTTATACCAATATGACATTTAGCAGAAGTGCCACAAGTATGTGGTAATATCATTATTAACTTTGTATCTTTTGGCATCAATGTTATGAACATGTGTATTACTACGATCAAGATTCAACAAACCATTCTCACTGGGTGCATGACCATTGAAGGTATTATTCATGTAAACAGAATAACCATTATTCTCTAACTTAAATGAATAACTGTGTTGCAATAAACACGATCCAATCATGTTCATGCTTAACGCAAACACCAAATTACATTTATTCAGGTTTGTCACTAATCCCGAAGGTAGAGAGAACGTGCGATGTTGATCACATCAACTTTGGAAACATTTCCAACACACGTCGTCACCTCACACCTAGCTAGTCTCCATTTATTCCGTAGCTTTTACTTCGAGTTACTAACATTTAGCAACCAAACCGGTATCCAATACCCATGTGCTACTAGGAGTACTAGCAAGGTACACATCAATAACACGTATATCAAATATACTTCTGTCGACATTGCCAGCCTTCTTATCTACCAAGTATCTAGGGTTGTACCGCTTCAGCGACCGCTCTCCTCATAATTGAAGCACTTAGTCTCGGGTTTGGGTTCAACTTTGGGTTGCTTCATTGGAGCAGCAACTGACTTGCCATCCATGAAGTTTCCCTCCTTGCCCTTGCCCTTATCGAAACTAGTGGTTTTACTAACCATCAACACTTGATGCTCCTTCTTGATTTCTACCTTCGCGGTGTCAAACATCGCGAACAGCTCAGGGACCATTATTTCTATCCCTGGCATTTTATAGTTCATCACCAAGTTCTAGTAGCTTAGTAACAGTGACTTGGAGAACTATATCAATCACTATCTTATCTGGAAGATCAACTCCCGCTCGATTCAAGCGATTGTAGCACCCAGACAATCTGAGCACATGCTCAACGCTTGAGCTATTCTCTTTCATCTTGCAGGCAAAGAATCTTGTTGGAGATCTCATATCTCGCAACATGGGCACGGGCCTAAGATCCTAATTTCAGCTCTTAGAACATCTCGTATGTTCCGTGACGTTCAAAAAGTCTCGGAGCCTCAATTCTAAGCCATAATGCATGATGCACTAAACTATCAAGTAGTCATCAGAACATGCCTGTTAGATGTTCACAACATCTACAGACGACGCTAGAGGGGTTGGCGCACCGAGCGGTGCATTAAGGACATAAGCCTTCTGTGCAGCAATGAGGAAAATCCTCAGATCACGGACCCAGTCCGCAATATTGCTACCATCATTTTTCAACTCTATTTCTCTAGGAACATATAAAAATACAAAGGAGCTACAACGCGAGCTAGTAATCTACAACATAATTTGCAAAGACACTACTGACTATGTTCATGATAATGAGTTCAATTAATCATATTACTTAAGAACTCCCACTCAAATTGACATCCCTCCGGTCATTCGAGTGATCCATGATCCAAATTCACCAACTCAAGTCCGATCATCACGTGAGTTGAGGTGGTTTCAATGGTGAACATCATCATGTTGATCATATCTACTATATGACTCATGTTCGACCTTTCGGTCTCTTGTGTTCCGAGGCCATGTCTGTACATGCTAGGCTCGTCAAGTTTAACCCGAGTGTTCTGCATGTGCAACACTGGCTTGCACCCGTTGTATGTGAACATAGAGTCAATCACACCTGATCATCACGTGGTGTCTCGACACGACGAACTTTCGCAACGGTGCACACTCGGGGAGAACACAATTCATCTTGAAATTTAACCGAGGGATCACCTTATAATGCTACCGTCGTCCTAAGCAAAACAAGGTGCATAAAGGATTAACATCACATGCAAATCATAAGTGACATGATATGGTCATGAACTTGTGCTTTTGATCTCCATCTTGAAAGCACCGGCATGATCTCTATCGTCATCGGCATGACACCATGATCTCCATCATCTTGATCTCCATCAACGTGTCGCCATCGGGGTTGTCGCACCCACCATGCTTCTACTACTATTGCTACCGTTTAGCGATAAAGTAAAGCATTACATAGCGCTTAATGATAGACACGCAGGTCATACAATAATTAAAGACAACCCTATGGCTCCTGCCGGTTGTCGTACTCATCGACATGCAAGTCGTGATATTCTATACATCACATGATCATCTCATACATCACATATATCACATCATGTAATTGGCCATATCACATCACAACATACCCTGCAAAAACAAGTTAGACGTCCTCTAATTGTTGTTGCATGTTTTACGTGGCTGCTACGGGTATCTAGCAAGAACAATTGTCACCTACGCATAAACCACAATGGTGATACATTAGTTGCTTTTCAACCTTCTCAAGGACCGTCTTTGTCGAATCTGATCCAACTAAAGTGAGAGAAACTGACACCTGCCAGCCATCTATGCAACAAGTTGCAGTTGAGGGAACCGGTCTCTCGTAAGCGTACGAGTAATGTTGGTCCGGGCCGCTTCATCCCATAATATTGCTGAACCAAAAAACGACCAAGGGAGGAAGCAATCTAAGCATCAATGCCCACAAACTCTTTGTGTTCTACTCGAGATCTCATCTACACATAGACCTAGCTCATGATGCCACTGTTGGGGAACGTTGCATGGGAAACAAAAAATTTCCTACGAACACGCAAGATCTATCCATGGTGATGAGCATCTACGAGAGGGAGAGTGGATCTACATACCCTTGTAGATCGCTAAGCGGGAAGTGTTCGCGGTTGGTGTAGTCGAACGTCTTCGCGATCCAAATCGCCGAGCATCCCGCGATGTCATCACGATCTGTCCCGCGATCCAATCACGATCCATCCCGCGAACTCATCACGATCCGTCCCGCGATCTCATCACGATCCTTCTCGCGATCTTGATCACGGTCCTTCCGATCTAGCGCCGAACGGACGGCACCTCCGCGTTCAGCACACGTACAGCTTGATGACGATATCCGCCTTCTTGATCCAGCAAGAGGGAGCGGAGAGGTAAAAGAGTTCTCCGAAAGCATGACGGCGCTCCGGCGATGGTGGTGGAGCTATTCCGACAGGGCTTCGCCTAAGCACTGCAGAAATTCGATCTAGAGGAGAAACTATGCACTAGAGGAAAGGGTAGCACGTGGCTGAAAAATCAAGTGCAAAACCCTAAAACCTCTAGTATATATAAGAGGAAGAGAGGAGGAGGCTTGGCCCAAGGGCCAAGACACCTAGGCTTCGGCCGAACCAAGAGGAGAGGAGGATTCCTCCTCCAATCCTAGCAGGACTAGGACTTTTCCTTTATTTTTGCCTTTTTGCCTTTTTCCACCTTTTCCTCTTTGGGCTTTTCCCTCCCAGCCACATGGGCCTTGTGTGGGACTTCCACCAGCCCACTAAGGGCTGGTATTTACTCTCCCATAGCCCATGTATCCTCTTGGGTCGAAATACCCCTCCCGATGGTCTCCCGATACACTACCGGCACTCCCAGTACACTACCGATGAGCCTGAAACTTTTCTGGCGACCAAAATAGGACTTCCTATATATCAATTTTTACCTCCGGACCATTCTGGAGCTCCTCATGACATACGGGATCTCATCCGGGACTCTGAACAACCTTCGGTCACCACCATACACAACTCTATACTACCAAAACGTCACCGAACCTTAAGTGTGCAGACCCTGTGGGTTCGAGAACTATGTAGACATGACCGAGACACCTCTATGGTCAATAACCAATAGCGGGACCTGGATGCCTATATTGGTTCCTACATATTCTACGAAGATCTTTATCGGTCGAACCTCTATGTCAAGGATTCAGTTAATCCCGTATGATGTTCCCTTTGTTCTTCGGTATGTTACTTGCCCGAGATTCGATCATCGGTATCTCCATACCTAGTTCAACCTCGTTACCGGTAAGTCTCTTTACTCGTTCCGTAATACAAGATCCCATGACTAACACTTAGTCACATTGCTTGCAAGGCTTGTTGTGATGTTGTATTACCGAGTGGGCCCTAAGATACCTCTCCGTCACACGGAGTAACAAATCCCAGTCTTGATCCATGTCAACCCAACAGACACCCTCGGAGATACCTGTAGAGTACCTTTATAGTCACCCAGTTACGTTGCGATGTTTGATACACACAAGGCACTCCTCTGGTATCAGTGAGTTGCATGATCTCATGGTCATAGGAACAGATACTTGACATGCAGAAAACAATAGCATTAAACTGACACGATCATATGCTACGTTTGTAGTTTGGGTCTTGTCCATCACACCACTCTCCTAATGATGTGATCCCGTTATCAAATGACATCTCATGTCCATGGCTAGGAAACCTTAACCATCTTTGATCAACGAGCTAGTCTATTAAAGGCATACTAGGGACATGGTTTTGTCTATGTATCCACACATGCATCTAAGTCTCCGATCAATACGATTATAGCATGGATAATAAACGATTATCATGAACGAGGAAATATGATAATAACTAATTTATTATTGCCTCTAGGGCATATTTCCAACACGACCTTCATTTCTCAAGCCCGAGACCGACCCGAAGCCCTAAATACTCTCTGATTTAAGCTAGAGCCTGACCCGAAATCAACTCCGAAAACCCGACCCGAACGCTATTTTTCGATGTACGCACGTGCAAGCTCGGCTCGAAGCCTGAAAGCCCGGCCCGAAATACATAAAAAAAGAGAAACCCGAGACGGCACGAAATACCTTTCGGGCTGCAAAACAAGGCTCAAGCTGACCCGAATGACAAGCCCGCCCGGCCCGGGTTTTTCGGGCCGGGCTACCCATGCCTGGGTCTATATACCGCATCCCGATGCCCGATGGTCCATAAAACCCAACAGGTGTTATATATGAACTAGAAAAATATTGTGTTATGATGTGTTGGTCTCCCATCTGATTAATTTTTTTTGATGTAAATGAACGTTCCCACCCGTACGACATCTTCTTCCTCCTCTCCATGCCGACCCGCCCACTGATACCTCACACGTATCGATAATTTTTGTATGACTCATGCTATATTGCTATTAATTATAAACACGTTGGGCAAACTTTTTAGTGAATTTATTCATCCAGTGGCCAGTGCAATTTTCCTGCCTTTTGTTGTTTTTTATTTTTTAGAAAAATACATAAAAAAGTACGAGAAAAATAAATAAAAATAGTTCATGAAGTTTCACAACACTAGAAAGCCTAGACGCTTGGCCACACCAAGGTAGGCACCACAGGCCCTAGGTGCCCTAGAGCCTGTGGGACCCTCTAGCTGGACTCCAGTGCTCGATGATCCATAAATACCCCGGTTCACGAGAAAGTCATGGACGTAGCGACAACTACACGCAGGCCATCCACGGCTAGCGTGCCTCCGCGATTAGCATCGGGCTGCTGTGCTTTCTAAAGTATAGGTCCTCGATGGATTTCGGGTTGCAACATATATGTGTATTTAGAAAGACAAAGCTCACAGTACTCCCTGACACATGCAAGGACACACTTTAGAATGACAGACGAAAGACGACCGTTACAGGCAGCACTTTATAACGTAAACATTAATTACCACGGATATTTAAGCACCATGCACCAGTGCAAGTGCAAGCATCGCCGCACCAGCTTTCTTGTTGTTCCTTCCGGACCACCGCTGTGTCGGGATGTCCCAGAGTTCATTGCCGTCTGCTCGTCGTCTCCGGACACTCCCTCCGCCGCTGCCATTGAGACTGTGCCCAAGGTGTCCCGAGACCAAGACCCTGGCATACGCTTCTACAAATGCCCGAACTAAACAGTAAGTGTCACCGAACTTCCACACACGTGGACGAAACTGTTCTTGCTGCGTCCATCATTCAGTTTGCAAAATGTGTGTAGGACGGCGGTCCGTGGGACTTTTGGTTGTGGGAGAACCAGTACACGTTCTTCATCACCGGGGTTGGCATCAACCTTCTCATCGAGGTGGACGGATGGGGAGCAACGTCATATTCGGGATGGGGCGCGCCATGGAGGATATACGCATCGCAGCGAGGAACACCATGCTGCTCTGCATGTTCATGTTGCTGCTGGTGCTCGTCAAGGAAGCAGCCGCATGCAATCACTATAGCGAAGGACAGACGCCGGGACCGGCGATGGGGAAATTTACACAGCCTGCAGGTCCTGCTGGATGCGCTCGTTCCTTTTCGTCGGATGTGTACGAGAGACTACCCCACCCGTCCTGCGTATTCACATGTATCAGTCGTTGTATGCCTGCCTTTTCCCGTTGCAACGAATGTTGACGCGCGCATCACCTCGTCAGGAAGAGCGGACAGATTGCTACGTTCAACTGCCGCTGCGTCCAGGACGGCCGCACTCCACGGTTCACACCTTAATTACCTATCAATTTTCCACTACCATCACATCATGTTTTGAGGCAATCTTCATTTTAAGACCTGATCTGAAACTCTTGTATGCACCTTTTAAAAATGTAACAAACACGGGTTTGAAACTTGTGAACAATTTTAGATGTAATATACTATTTTATGAATTACCTGATCATTGTTTTACATTGTATAAACAGTTGTAAAATGCCACGTATATTTTTTAAAGGCGTGACATTTTTTACACGTGAAAAAAAATTGTACACATAACTAATATTTCCTACACACTTTTACAGTTTTTCAAATGCTAGATTAACATTTTTTAAAATTTTATATAAAGTGTTTTCCTTAAAACAACCGTTTGGGTGGTATATATATAATACTTTAGGACAGTGATAACGAAGTAACGTTCGTATCTGTTGCTCAGATCCGAACGATCTACAGCCCGATGCGCGCGTATGTATGAGCTGGGAAAATTTTCATCGCGTGTCCTATCCCTCTATCGATTACCATGAATTTGTTTTAAATAAGCAGTTTTACTTAACTAAGTGTGCATGTAAGCATATGGGACAAAAATGTTGATGTCATCAAAGATTCCTTTCAAAATTATAATTCAAAATGTTTTGTAGCTCAAACCGTCGCTCCGATCGAAAAACGGTTTTCACATTAAAGATTCGTCACGACGAGACCTTCGAAACTAGATCCCATGTTAATATGTTTCGATGACTTTTTTTGGGTCCAAAAGTTATCAGCCCAGGTTAGGTAAGTTATGACATCTCTATTTATAAGTTATCGCCTTGTTTATATAGAAATTACCGGGGTATAAAAATGATAAACCAACCTTCTCGCCACTTGCAAATGAACTAGAGAACATAATAGCTAATGGCATCCTAGATTCCTCCATATTTTAAAACTTGAAACTGTTTTGTAGCTCAAATCGCCAGTCGATTGAAACTCGTTTTCCCACTGAAGATTTGTCGCGACGAGACCTTCAAAACTAGGTCTCATATTAATATGTTTCGACGACTTTTTTTGGGTCAAAATTATCACTTTTGGGCATGCATGTGCTACATATTTTACCATGTTGTTTACACAGATATTGTCAGGGCATAAATCTGGTTTCTCCAACCTTCTTATCAGGTCGGGTTAAAGTTACCGTGATGTTTGTGCGTGAGTTATCATGTATATGATGTGTATAGTACCAAACTATTTACACGAAAAGATATCGGGGGTATGTTTTTAGACAACCCCCTCATCAACTTTATCGGGACCGAGGCACATAAGTTATCAGGTCTGCGATGTGTGAGTTACCATGCTGTTCACACAAATGTTACCGGGGGATATTTCATCAACCCCTCCCGCCCCCAATGCCAAAGTTATCATGACCGATGTACATAAGTTATCAGGTCTGCGATGTGTGAGTTACCATGCTATTCAGATAAAAGTTACCAGGTGGATATTTTATCAACCACCCTTGCCCCCTCCCCCGGTGGCCAAAGTTAGCATGACCGGAATACATAAGTTATCAGTCAGCGATGTGTAAGTTACCATGCTAATCACCCAAAAGTTACCGAGGGTATATTTCATCACTCCTTGCCCTGCGTGCGAAAATTACCATGGGGGTGTACATAAGTTATCAGGTATGCGATGTGTGACTTACCATGCTATTCACATGAAAGTTACCAAGGGGATATTCATCAACCCCCCCCCCCCCCCCGCGCACCAAAGTTATCAGGATGGGGATACATAAGTTATTAGGTCAGCGATAACTAAGTTATCGGATCAAAAGTTACCAGGTCCGAGTTACGCAAGTTATCAGGTCAGCGAAGGCGGAGAGGTAGCGGTCACCGCCATCGTGGGCATACTTGTTTGTGCGGAGGCACTTGATAGCAACGATCTCGCCGGTGCGCCGATCCCTCGCCCGATAAACGACACCGAAGCCTCCTGAATCAATCACGTCGAGCCTGAGACCATAGTTTGAAACACAACATGGGAACAAAAACATCACCCTATCGCTTACCATTTTTTTCTTGAGAGAAAATTTGAGTGTAACCAGCTCCTAGCATTGACGGCTACACTAGGGTGGCCTACTCACAGTAATTCTCCATGTAAACAACCTAGCCTACATCACAACACAATCTGAGGCTGGCCCAGATGGTCACGGAGGCTGGCAAACTCTACTACGAAGGTCAAGGTACAGAATTCGAATCTCACAACGACTATTTTTGCGAAAAGAGAAACCAGTCAAAGGAAGTTATCGTGAGATCGCCAGCGCCATCCGATCGTGAATGTATGACATCCACATCGTTCAGATCTATTACAATACTCTTGCCGACTGGAAAATAACTTTCCCGATTAAAAAAATTCAGAATTACATCAACCTTTTTGTCATCTAGTGCATTCAGGCATATGCATGTGACGCGAAGGTTCGAGAAATCATTTTTATGCCCCGGTAATTTGTTCGTAAACAGGATGATAACTTATACCACACAAGCGTGATAACTTATATAGCACTCACGTGGTAACTTTTGGACCGAAAAAAAAGTCATCGAAACATATCAACATGGGATCTAGTTTTGAAGCACTCGTCGAGACGGGTTTTTTATGTGAAAATAATTTTTTTATCGGACCGACCGTTTGAGCTACAAAACATTTTGAAGTTTCGAAATACAAGAGAATCTAGAGTGACGTCATCAATTTTGTCTTACATGTATGTATGTCATTACCCTTTGTAATTAGGTGATGGACTCATACTCATACGCACATGCGTGTTGATTGCACCGCAAGGGACCGGTAGGGGACAGATTTATTCGCTCGATCGCGACCACGGGATGAAAAATGAACGACGCCGAAATCGTTCGGATCTAAGGAACAGATCCGAACGTTCGGATTTTACAAATTTCGAATACTTTATCATTTTTGGTATGTTCATATATGATATTAAAATATTTCAAAGTGAGTTATACGAAAAAATTGCTATTGTGTTCATAGTTTTTATTATGCTTGTAAAAAACGTACACATTTGTACGTAAAAAGGACTATGCACAAAATATGATATATACTACCTAAAAAATAGTATATATATTATCTAAATATTATTATATATTACATATTACGCGTGCATACACATACACTGTAAGTGTATGTGTGTATGTAAAGAGAAAGAGTATTTTTAAATATAAAAGATATAAAAAACTGAAAATAAACATGTAAAGAAAAATGAGAGGAAAATAAAACATGAGTGACATCAGCATGACGCAACCACGTGTTTACGGTCCAGCCCAACAACGAACTTTTTTTTGAAGTAACGACATTGCATTAAACATGAAGATTACAGCATACAAGGACGTGGAAACCATACAAGACCATCCAGAGAAATTGATGTCAAGAAGTTATGCACCAAGGAACCTGTAGAAGGAAAATACACATTCTAAACATTAGATTCCCTTATTATACCTTGCCAGAATGTCACCCGTTTGTCACCGCCGACGTAGCCGCTGGAAGTAGAACACACCATCACAAACCACGCTGTTTTTTAAGTCGATGTAACGATCCGTCGCAAGCGACATGATCCAGTCGTTGTGGTACGTCGGCCGGGGATCTTCCCCATCCACGACTTCAATAGGCGACCCTGTGCTAGAAATCATAACGGGTGGCAAATGGGAGCTCTACGCGCTATGCGCCGCAGATCGATTCAGGAATGCTCCTCTTCGGCCCTTTGCACCAGTAACGAAAACCAACACCCACGCGCACCCATTCATGGCGCAGCCCAATAAGGACGTGAACACACACTCGGGCCGCGTCCGTTCCCTTATTCGTGGGTCACGATTGACCAGTTGGTTAACCGGTCCATTCTTGACCTATTGTCCGTCGACTTTTTGAGAAAAATGCTTTCAAACCAACTTAATAAATAGAAAAAAATGGATTTTGAAAAAATGTTGGCAGATTTGACAAATATCAATGATTTTGAAAAAATAATAATCGCCGATTTGGAAAAAGTCATGTATTTTGGGAAAAAATCATGAAGTTAAAAAAATGTCCATCAATTTTGAATAAAATACAAGAATTAGAAAATAGTTCGTGGACATTGAAAAAATCAACAACTATGTATTCGAAAAAGAAGTTCAATGACTTTGAAAAACAAATCATAAATTTGAAATATGTTTGTGCATTTGATTTTTTTCACATATTTAAGAAAAATCAATAATTTTGGAAATATCACCAATCGGTAGAGTTCAAGGATTTTTTGAAAAATCATCAATGTTGGAAAAAAAGAGTTTGCGAATTTTGAAAAAGTACATGGGTTATGAAAGAAATCATGGATTCCAAAAAAAGTTCATCAATTCTGAAAATGTCCGTGTTTTATAAAATTTCCTGTCTTTAAAAAATTTAGATATTTGAAAAAACGAATTTAAGATTTTTTTTCCGGAATTCGTATAAAATTGATGCATTTTTTGGAATGGAAAGATGCAAAGCCAAAAGAAAAAAGAAAAGAAAAGACATGGAGAAGAAAAAGAAATAGAAAGCAGAACGAAAAACAAAAAAACCCGAATGAAACCTGGTGAAAGTAAAACAAAAAAATCAGCCGAAAAGGAAGGTTCCCAAAACCGACTGGGGTTGCTTCTGGAAAGAAATGAAACAATGTCGCGTCTTGTATGCAGTTGAAGATGATAAAAAAATATGTCAAGCCCAACGAGGAGTAAGGGTGTGTGTCAGTTTGCAAGGATGCCTTCAAAATTGCTTCATCAAATTGACGCAAAAGGCGCCAAATTATAGGATTCGGGTCAAGCCACATCCTATCGGCGCACTCTTTTGGGCTGGCCCGTTGCTTGGGGCGGGACAAAATTAAAAGGCACCAAATTACCTTTTGTTTTTGCTTTTAATAATTTGGGATTCAGAAAAGGTTCCAAAATTCCAAAAAGTTGTTAATTTTGAAAAACAATTGATGAAATCATGAAATGTAATCAGACTACAAATGGATAGTGAATTCTAGAAAATGTTCATTATTTTTAGAAAATTAATTCTGAAATAAAAGAAACATCATCGATCCATAAGATGTTCATCAATTTCGGAAACTGATCGCTAGAAGAAAAAGTTCATGAATTTGAAGAGAATGTTCATGAGTTTCAAAAGTAATGTTCATGAGTTTCAAAGATTGATGGAAATTATAAATAACGTAAGCATTCAAATTAAGAAAAATTACATGCTCACGGATGTACCCGTGTGGAGAAGCATTGCAAATAACAGAAGCATTCAAATTCGTGATTTTTTCCTCAAATTTCTGAATCTTTTTTAACTTTTAGAAGTTTTTTTTCAATATTTTTAGTTTACGTTTTTACAAAATATACAAAAATAGTAATTCAAAATTTGTGTAGTATTTTAAATTATGCAAATGCTTGGGCTGGTCCAATGGCTGCCCGATGGGAGCGATGCCATCATACTTTGGGCAAAGACTAAGCATTTTTCTTTTTTCTACTTTTTCATATGTATTTTATTTTTTTCGCTAATTCATTTTTTTCTTTATGATTTTTTTGTATTTTTTAAAAAATGTTAAAAAAACTTGAAATGTAGTTTGGAATACAAATTTTTTTTCTTGTTTTCTAATATTGTTTATCATTTTAAAAGGTATTCTGGATTTTCAAAAAATGTTCCTGTTTTGGAATTTTATATTCATAAATTTAAGAAATGTTTGTGTTTCGTAAAAAAGTTAATATTTTTTAAAAGAAAGTGTTTTCAATTTTGTTCAAAATTTCTCTATATTGATAGGAACAATGTTTTTAAAAAAGTCATCAACTTTGTAAAATTGTCTTACACAATTTGAAATTACAAAAATTGTTGTTAAATTCGAAGAAACTGTAGGACATAAGAAAATGTTCATTGATATAGATGGAAATTGTAAATAACAGAAACATTCAAATTAGAAAAACTACATGCTCACGAATGCACCCATCTCGCCTTGTCTGCCACATTTCTGTCAACTAGTATTCTTTTTTGAACTATGGATAAATGACCTCAACTTTTGCAAGCAGGTGGGAATGCTCATGTTAGGCATTCATTTTGGGTTTGAATAAATTCTGACACGGTTTGCACTTTGTGACACGTCTAACCATTTATCAGTCTTTTCACCATAAAAACTGAAAATACAGAACTGGTTAATTAAAAGCCAGACAACTTTTCATGATGCCTTGAATTGTTCATACAAGGTCATGAAAAAAAATTGAGGCTATTTCAAGGATATCGAGAAACAACGTGCTCTCAGATGAAGCATTTTGTCCTACCTGAACACCCTTCGTTCAATATGATCTATGTTTGGACATCTTCAAATGACCCAATTCTGCAAGGAGGTGGGTATGCTAATGGTAGACATCCATGTCAGGTTTGAAATACTTTTGTCACAATATGCAAGTTGCCACATGACTAGCCGTTTATTCATCGATTTGACCGAGAAAACATCAAAAAATGCAAAGCTTGTAGAAAACCCAAAACAACTTGTTATGGTGCCTTTAATTGGTCATAAAAGGACATGGAAAAAAATTGGGGCATTTAAAGGATGTCACAAACAATGTGCTCTTAGACATACCCTTCTCGCCTACCTTAACACCCTTCATCGAACATGGTCTATTTTTGAACATTTTTGAAATGGCCCCAAAATTTGCAAGAAGGTGGACTTGCCCATGGTAGACATCCATGTCAGGTATGAACAACTTTAGACATTGTATGCATGTTTCGACATGTCTGATCATTTGTTTGCCTCTTTTCACCAAGAAAAATTCAGAAAATACAAAAGTTGTTGAAAACCCAAACAATTTGATATGGTGCCTCGAATTTGTCATAGGAGGCCATGGATTATTTTTGGGGCCATTCAAGGGACGTCAACAAATAAGGTACTCCGAAAGGAACCCTTTTTGGCCTACCCGAACACTCTTTTTTGTACATAATATTTTCTTGAAATCTCAGGACCGACCCCAACCATTGCAAGCAGGTGGTCATGCCCATGTTATGCATCCATGCCTTGTTCACATGACGACACCATATGCATGTTTCGACACGTCCCACCATGTATTCTTTGCTTTTCACTGAAAAAACTCTAGAAAATGCAGAATGTCGGGGATACACAAAATAGGTAGGCCCATAAAGGATCGAAGTATCATAACAGCATGGGTTCCACATTTCAGGTGGGTCCAGATAAATACATTCATACTATCCACTCGGCAAGCAACGTTCCATCCACTCGGATGACAGTCAACCACTCGGCAGTACAAACCACTCGACAGTACGGCTCACTCGGCAGTACGACTCACTCGAATATGCTAGGACCAACAGTCGGCAAGCCAGTCGAAGCTTAGAGAAGGTTCTGCAGTGGGCCGACATTATGGCATCAATGCCCCATCTTGTAACATAGGAGGTGAGGGGGTGGCACACTCTATTTAAGCCACCCCCACCACATAGCTTAGGCCAGCTTCTTCTCCCTGGGCTCTCTCTCGTCATTAGTCTCAGGACTTAGCTCAGGCATGGAGATCCGTTCTCCTTTCTTCCTCTCAAATACACCATGTAACTCATGTTCATGACGAATAAGCAAAGCCTCTCCGAAGCACGAGACGTAGGGTTGTTATCTCCACCGTGAGAGGCCCGAACTCGCTAAAACCACCGTGTCACCCATTTGCATCTCGATAGATCATGCTCCGTTATCCTACCCTTATCTAATGTCAGAATCGCTCCCACGACATTAGGCGCCCACCGTGGGGCATGGCATCTACCGAGCCATGTTGCTTATGGTTTTCTGATCCATCAGCGTGGCCCGTCCCGTCGTCTTCGGCGACATCATCGTCGAGCCCCTGCTAACGGCCACTGGCGCGGCTCATCCCACCTTCTCCGGCCTCCTCTACGACATCATCGTCGAGCTCCTGCAAATGGCCTCCTGCGTGGTCCGTCCCGTCGTCTCCGGCCTCGGCTACGACACCATCGTCGAGCTCTTGCGAACGGCCACCAGCGTGGTCCGTCCCATCGTCTCCTGCCTCGTCTACGACACTACCTTCGAACTTCTGTTTTGTGGCATCGCCCATGCCTGCAACCGTTGGTGCAGCACCTCAGCGGTCAGATCCCTGCATTCTACACAATATTTTCTATCTTGCATGCATACAATAATTTGTTTCAGTTTCACATGCGTGGAGTAAATAGCATTACCTCACATTATGCATGGATTAAACGTCTTCAGTTTCACATGCGTGGAGTAAATAGCATTACCTCACATTATACATGGAGTTACTAGCTATTAACGCCTTCAATTTTGCATGCGTAGACTTAATTCCTTCAGTTTTGCATGCGTGGAGTTACTAGCTATTAACGCCTTCAGTTTTACATGCATACACATGCATGGAGTAAAGAGACAAATGTCTGGACGCTCCGCGCGTCGCCATTCGGCGAGACAAGTCTTCATCACTCGGCCGCCTCGCGCGTCGCCACTCCAACGGATGCGTCTTCATCACTTGGCAGCTCCGCGTCTCGCCATTCAGTCGAACGCTCTATCGTCACTCGACAGCTCCGCGCGCCGTCACTCTACTGGACGCGTCGTCATCACTCGGTAGCTCCGCATCGCCATTCCGTCGGACGCTCCATCGTCACTCGGCAGCTCCGCGTGCCGTCACTCTACTGGACGCTCCATCGTCACTCGGCAGCTCCGCACGCCGTCACTCTACTGGATGCATCGTCATCACTCGGTAGCTCCGCACATCGCCATCCAGCCAGACGCTCCATCGTCACTCGGCAGCTCCGCGCGCCGTCACTCTATTGGACGCGTCGTCATCACTCGGCAGCTCCGCGCACCGCCATTCAGTCGGACGTTCCATCATCACTCGGCAGCTCCGCGCGTCGTCACTATACTGGACACGTCGTCATCACTCGGCAGCTCCGCGCATCGCCCTTCAGCCAAACGCTCCATCGCCACTCGTCAGCTCCGCGCGCCGTCACTCTACTGGATGCGTCGTCGTCACTCGGCAGCTCCACGTGCCGTCACTCTACTGGACGCGTCGACATCACTCGGCAGCTCCGCGCATCGCCATTCAACCAGACGCTCCATCGTCACTCGGCAGCTCCGCGCGCCGTCACTCTACTGGATGCGTCGTCATCACTCGGCAGCTCCGCGCATCGCCATTCAGTCGGACGCTCCATCGTCACTCGGCAGTTCCGTGCGCCGTCACTCCACTGGACGCATCGTCATCACTCGGCAGCTCTGCGCATCGCCATTCAGCTAGACGCTCCATCGTCACTCGGCAGCTTCGTGCGCCGTCACTCTACTGGACACGTCGTCATCACTCGGTAGCTCCGCGCATCGCCATTCAGTCGGACGCTCCATCGTCACTCGGCAGCTCCGCGCGCCGTCACTCTACTAGACGTGTCGTCATCACTCGGCAGCTCCGCGCATCGTCATTCAGTCGGGCGCTCCATCATCACGCGGCAGCTCCGCGTGCCGTCACTCTACTAGACGCTCCATCGTCACTCGGCAGCTCCGTGCGCCGTCACTCCATTGGACGCGTCGTCATCACTCAGCAGCTCCGCGCATCGCCATTCAGCCAGACGCTCCATCGTCACTTGGCAGCTTTGCACGCCGTCACTCTACTGGACACGTCGTCATCACTCGCAGCTCCACGCATCGCCATTCAGTCGGACGCTCCATCGTCAATCGGCAGCTCCGCGCGCCGTCACTCTACTGGACGTGTCGTCATCACTCGGCAGCTCCGCGCCTCGCCATTCAGTCGGGCGCTCCATCATCACTCGGCAGCTCCGCGTGCCGTCACTTTACTGGACGCTCCATCGTCACTCGGCAGCTCCGCGCGCCGCGAGTCTACTGGACGCGTCGTCATCACTCGGCAGCTCCGCGCATCGCCATTCAGCCAGACGCTCCATCGTCACTCGGCAACTCCGCGCGCCGTCACTCTACTGGACGCGTCGTAATCACTCGGCAGATCCGCGCATCGCCATTCAGTCGGACGCTCCATCATCACTCGGCAGCTCCGCGTGCCGTCACTCTACTGGACGCTCCATCATCACTCGGCAGCTCCGCGCGCCGTCACTCTAATGAACGCGGCGTCATCACTCGGCAGCTCCGCGCATCGCCATTCAGCCAGACGCTCCATCGTCACTCGGCAGCTCCACGCGCCGTCACTCTACTGGACACTTCGTCATCACTCGGCAGCTCCGTGCATCGCCATTCAGCCAGACGCTCCATCGTCACTCGGCAGCTCCGCGCACCGTCACTCTACTGGACGCGTCGTCATCACTCGGCAGCTCTGCGCATCGCCATTCAGTCGGACGCTCCATCATCACATGGCAGCTCTGCGCGCCGTCACTCTACGGGACGCTCCATCGTCACTCGATAGCTTCACGCGTCGTCACTCTACTGGAGGCGTCGTCATCACTCGACAGCTCCGCGCATCGCCATTCAGTCGGACGCTCCATCATCACTCGGCAGCTCCGCGCGCCGTCACTCTACTGGATGCGTCGTCATCACTCGGCAGCTCCGTGCATCGCCATTCAGTCGGACGCTCCATCGTCACTCGGCAGCTCCACGCGTCATCACTCTACTGGACGCGTTGTCATCACTCGGCAGCTCCGCGCATCGCCATTCAGCCAGACGCTCCATCATCACTCGGCAGCTCCGCGCGCCGTCACACTACTGGACGCGTCATCATCACTCGTCAGCTCCGCGCATCGCCATTCAGTCGGGCGCTCCATCTTTACTCGGCAGCTCTGCGTGCCGTCACTCTACTGGACGCTCCATCGTCACTCGGCAGCTCCGCGCGCCGTCACTCTACTGGACGCGTCGTCATCACTCGGCAGCTCCGTGCATCGCCATTCAGCCAGACGCTCCATCGTCACTCGGCAACTCCACGCGCCGTCACTCTACTGGACGCGTCGTCATCACTCGGCGGATCCGCGCACCACTATTAAGTCGGACGCTCCATCATCACTCGGCAGCTCCGCGCGCCGTCACTCTACTGGACACTCCATCGTCACTCGGCAGCTCCGCGCGCCATCACTCTACTGGACGCGTCGTCATCACTCGGCACCTCCGCGCATCGCCATTCGGCCAGACGCTCCATCGTCACTCGGCAGCTCCATGCGCCGTCACTCTACTGGACACTTCGTCATCACTCGGCAGCTCCGTGCATCGCCATTCGGCCAGACGCTCCATCGTCACTCGGCAGCTCCGCGCACCGTCACTCTACTGGACGCGTCGTCATCACTCGGCAGCTCCGCGCATCGCCATTCAGTCGGACGCTCCATCATCCCTCGGCAGCTCCGCGCGCCGTCACTCTACTGGATGCTCCATCGTCCGTCGATAGCTCCGCGCGCCGTCACTCTACTGGACGCGTCGTCATCACTCGGCAGCTCCGCGCATCGCCATTCAGTCGGACGCTCCATCGTCACTCGGCAGCTCCGCACGGCGTCACTCTACTGGACGCGTCATCATCGCTCGACAGCTCCGTGGATCGCCATTCAGTCGAACGCTCCATCATCACTCGGCAACTCCACGCATCGCCACTCGATGAGACACGTCTTCGTCACTCGGCAGCTCCGCGGATTGCCATTCAGTCGGACGCTCCATCGTCACTTGGCAACTCCGCGCATCGTCACTCTACTAGACACGTCGTCATCACTCGGCAGCTCCGCGCATCGCCATTCAGCCAGACGCTCCATCGTCACTCGGCAGCTCCGCGCGCCATCACTCTACTAGACGCGTCGTCATCACTCGGCAGCTCTGCGCATCGCCATTCAGTCGGACGCTCCATCGTCACTCGGCAGCTCCGCGCGCCGTCACTCTACTGGACGCGTCATCATCACTCGGCAGCTCCGCGCATCGCCATTCAGTCGGGCGCTCCATCATCACTCGGCAGCTCCGCGTGCCGTCACTCTACTGGACGCTCCATCGTCACTCGGCAACTCCACGCGCCGTCACTCTACTGGACGCGTCGTCATCACTCGGCGGCTCCGCGCATCGCCATTCAGCCAGACGCTCCATCGTCACTCGGCAGCTCCGCGCACCGTCACTCTACTGGACGCGTCGTCATCACTCGACAGATTCGCGCATCGCCATTCAGTCGGATGCTCCATCATCACTCGGCAGCTCCGCGCCCCGTCACTCTACTGGATGCTCCATCGTCACTCGGCAGCTCCGCGCGTCGCCGCTCAGCCGGACGTGTCAACTTCGCCCGACCGCTCCTGCACCATCAGACAGCTAAGTCATTCGTCATAGGCTGCATTCAATTAAATAGTTGTTTCCACATCACCGAGTGTCAAGAAAGTCACACATGACGTTCACTCGGAGGCCACGCCACCTAGTGCACCTCTACGCTCGGTTGTTTATGTGGGAACACTTCACTTCCGCTTCTTTTGGGTCCAGTACTCAAACGAGTTCAGTCGGATCTTGCACTATGTTAGACCCTTGCCGGTCCCGAACCAACAAGCACCTGGCACACCTAGCGGGTGTCTATAGGTGTTATTTACACAAATTATTTCAGCAAATATCAGGTTACTTCAAGAACTTTTTATGTTGGCTTGTGCTATTTTTCGTACACAGGTTACGCGTTCACTCGACGCATCTGTGCACCATCTTCTCGCTACTCAGGCTCAGTTGCCGCGACGATCATTCGTGTGTTTCCACTTGTCCAAACGTCTCCTTGATGGCATGATGGACTCGGCCGCCCCGCGTGTCCCCACTCCAATGGATGTGTCTTCATCACTCGGCCGCCCCATGCATCGCCACTCCGATGGATGCGTATTCATCACTCAGCCGTCACTTGGTCGACTCCACTATGACGGATGCATTTTCATCACTCCGGGGCTTAGCTGCGATTCCGTATCGCTTAAGTCAAAAACTATTCCGAGTGCGAACATGCTTCACACTCGGGTACATAGCCATGATCCAGAAATCATATAAGGCAGACTCAATAAACATTCAACATGCCAACCACACGAAGATTTGCCCGACTGGCCCAGTTACAGGTTACATCTATTTACTGTGCCGAGCGCACAAGGACCGGTCCGACTGATTCAGCTACAGATTGTAACAAATTAATACGCCAAGCACATCAGAGTTCACCTGTTTAGTTCAGTTCCGCACTGGAAGACATAAACCCTCTGCCCGACTCATCTAGTCCGACAGAGGCTCGAGGACTACACCCAGTGGGTGCACTTAGCGTGCCCCCACTGGAAGTTGAACAAAAGAATCATTCTGCTCGGTCAGATCCGACAACAACATTCAAGTTTAAATAAGCTCTACAGACTCCAACCGACTGCCAACAATCGGTCAAAGTCTCAGGGGCTATTGTCGGGGATACACAAAATAGGTAGACCCACGAAGGGTCAAAATATCATAACAACATGGGGTCCACATTTCAGGTGGGTCCAGATAAATACATTCATACTATCCACTCGGCAAGCAACGTTCCATCCACTCGGATGACAGTCAACCACTCGACAGTACAAACCACTCGGCAGTATGACTCACTCGGCAGTACGACTCACTCGGATATGCTAGGACCAACAGTTGGCAAGCCAGTCAAAGCTTAGAGAAGGTTCTGCAGTGGGCCGACATTATGGCATCAATGCCCCATCTTGTAACATAGGAGGTGAGGGGGTGGCGCACTCTATATAAGCCACCCCCACCACATAGCTCAGTCCAACTTCTTCTTCCTAGGCTCTCTCTCGCCATTAGTCTCAAGACTTAGCTCAGGCATGGAGATCCGTTCTCCTTTCTCCCTCTCAAATACACCATGTAACTCATGTTCATGACGAATAAGCAAAGCCTCTTCAGAGCACGAGACGTAGGGTTGTTATCTCCACCGTGAGAGGCCCGAACTCGCTAAAACCACCGTGTCATCCATTTGCATCTCGATAGATCATGCTCCGTTATCCTACCCCTCTCTAATGTCAGAATCGCTCCCACGACACAGAACTTGTCAAAAACCAAACAACTTGGCATGGTGCCTTGAATTGGTCATACAAGCTAGTGTAAAATATTTGGGGCCATTTGACGATTTCAAAATAATGTGCTTTCAAACAGACCCTACTCCATTGAACATGGTATATTTTTGGACATCCTTCAAATGACCCTAATTTTTGCAAAAAGGTGGTCATGCCCATGGTAGGCATACATGCCATGTTTGAACAGCTTTTGACACCGTATGAATGTTTTGACACGTCTAGCCAATCGCCGTTTTTAACCAAGAAAACTCTAGAAAATGCAAAACCTATCGAAAACCCAAACAACTTGGCATGATTCTTTGAATTGTTCACACAAGGCCATAAAAAAATTGATGTCTTTAAAGGATGTCAAAAAACAATGTGCTCTCACATGGAGCCTTCTAGAACTCGAACATCCACCATTGAATATGGTCTATTTTTGCCATTCTTGAAATGACCCTAATTTTTTCAAGCAAGCGGGCATGCCCTTGGTAGGCATTCATGCATGGTTTGAACGATTTTCAACCCTGTATGCAAGTGATGAATATTTGTATTTAATGAAGAAAAGTTAAAACACAAATAAAAATTTGAATGCCCTCCTCCTCCTCCTTCTTCTTCTTCTTCTTCTTCTTCTATGCAATTATTAGAGTAAATTCCAGTTATTACACACTACTTTGATATTTGAACACAAATTATCTAATCTAATTTAATACCTTTTCATTCGGATTATCCAATTTAGTAAATCTACTACTAGGTTTTATCCCATTTAGCATTTTTTGCTACATTTTACCCATTTAGAAAACTGTCATGTGGGTCTGTGTCGTCAGGTATACATGCACACGGCGCAATTTTCCTAATGGCCGAGTTGATCGATGTCTTGGTAGGACCAGGTTTTTTTCCTCACGGTCTTCAAGCCCGAGTTGATCGATGTCTTAGCTGGACCAGGTTTTCTTTCTCACAATCTTCAAGTGTATGTACATACCGCTTTGTCTTGATGAGATTTCCTTTTACATACTCTCTTTTTAAAGAAATACTAGATCATTGATGGCGCGCGTTGCCGCGCCCATCCATTTGACAATAAAATGGTAGGAATTTGTAAATATGTGGCATTTGGCCATTATTTTTTCACATAAGCTCATATAATAAAAGGAAATTAAAATAAATCAAGCTACAAAACATGAATATCAAATTTGCATAAACTTACCCATAATTGGGTAGTAATCAAACTGGAGCATTTGTGGGTTTGAAATTAACTAAATAATAAAAATATAAATATGTAATGCCCCCAGGTAAACATTGTTTTAACTTGACAACTTATTTCTGTCACAACATTACAAAAAGGTACAAGAACTGAAAAAACTATTGTACCCTTTCAAAGGGGAGGGGGGGGGGGGTACTTCAGATTATGTCTAATAGCATAATGATGGCAACATCTATAGCTACAATGGATATTATATGCAATAGCATGAATAGCTGGAGCTCGGAGAAAGGCAACATGATCAACACCCTCAAAAAAATTCACATTGCATTCATGTCATATGAGCAAAAACAATCTAGTTTTCAGAGCTTATTGCATCCATTTCTGCTGCAAATTAAGGCCCCAACGAGTAACACATCACTGTATGACCAATCATCAAGCATTGATGCCTTGCATAGCCATGAACAGGCATTGATGCCATCCTCATCAAAATAGCATGAATAAATCAACACATTGAGATTGAAGTATATAAATTAACAAAATTTGCCAGCTTAATAAACAATATCCAAGTGCCTTGTTGTAACTGATCCGAGATAACCGAGACTACATGGATAATATACACGTGTAAGCGATCACGGAGCATTGGCAGCCAAGATATATTTTAGTGGCCTGCAATCAGCTCCTTTCTCCCCGTGTGCAGAAACCGTACATGAGAATTTTTGGAATATATATTTGCTAAAAAACACATTATGAAATAAGGCAACCTACAATAATAATATGAGACTATACGTCTTGCTATACAATCCTACCGTTTCAGATTTCCTATTTCGAAACCATTTTTCACTTATTATGAAGTTGACTCGTACATGTCGTACATATGTCAATCTTTCTTGGATCAATATCATAAAAAAATACAAATACAGAGTACAGAATGACCACCAACTTATTACTCTAATCTGCTGAGAAAAATAAAAAATGAGGCATCACTCAGAAGAAAATGGATGTGTTATTTCATATAGACCACCAGTTTATTTTTAGGTTGAAGTTTTCCAACAGAAGAAAGTAGACAATGAAATTGATGAGCAATTAAAGAGTACCATCAAACCTTCTCTTCCACACTACTCTATTTCTAGTCGATAGGTTTTGACATGTATGAACTTAATTGGACGATGGTAAGAGTAGTAGCAGTAAGCTATAAACCATATCAAGATCAATTATACAGTCCAAAAAACTCTCATCAACGTGCAAAACATAGGGAATTTTTAAAAAATGGAGCTCAAATTTGCGAAGGATCTTCAGTTGTCGCCTAGCCGCTACCGCCGGAAGAGGTGCAGGACCAGCCAACACCACATATTGATGCAACGGTCAATGGCCAGACCGCTCAGACGCACCATTACTTCAACAGAACCATCTAACTTATCAAGCTCATCGTCTCCAACAGTCAAATGCCAAGATGTCTGACTGTCTATTTGGGATTGGAGTTACAGGGAGTGCCTAATTTTTAGGTACCTGGCTTAATTTACTTTTCTTCAGGTTCTATCTCTCATGCTCATAGGATTTTCATGTCTAATCCATCTTCCATGTTTACATGTTATATTCAGATGAATCAGATCTTTACATAATGCTACTTTTTGGGATACTACATCAGATGATTCTTTTGAGGATGCACCAACACACGGATTACCTTTGCCTTGCCATGGTACTCAAGAACTGCTGATAGTGCTCTAATCAGCAACACCTCACTACCAACCCGTGGAAACAATGCCTCTACTCCTCTACCTAGAACAAATCTTCCTAATTAAAATTCTCTTACAGAAATATTCACTGGAGGGATGGGGATCAATATAACCCATCTTTATCCAGATCCAAATTAAAGAATATCATTCTTGATTTGGGACGAAGGCAGGGTTCTTGGATCCAGAAATTCAAGAGGCAGACGAACTACATGTGTTGAATTAGCTGATGAGAAGATGAGAAAGGGAGTAGTACCTGCTAGGTAGAAGTGTGATGGCCATCTGGACGTTGCTTGCCTAGGGACGCCGGTTCCACCAGCGGCGCTGCCAAGTCGTGGTGGGATCTGCCACTCAAGTTGGAGGTCAGGGTAGGGGGACGCGCTCATTGCCATGGCGTTGGTCCGGGTCGCTAGCAAGTGCAAAGAAAAAAAGTTAGAACCCTTGAATTGTGTGCACTGTAAATTAATATACATACATACATACATACAACAAGGAGTTAAAGTCCAAAACAGATCGCAAAGACATACCAAAAATTACGTAGTTGAACAGTTTCTGAAATCTCTAGCAGTTGATTCTTCCAGCCATATGAAAATACCTGTTAGTAGGAAAGTAGTGTTAGACCATATCCACTATAGATTAAACAAGAGACATGCTTAGTTGAAGCATTAGCCTAATATTAAAAGAACCTTTTCATTGAGATAAACCTGTAAGTATACATCAGACCAAACAGAATTGTGAAGATTGTAAAAAAAAGAGAGATTAAACATTCATTAATAGAATTGTGAAGATTATGTATATATCTACGAAGCAAGTTTGTGGGGAAGAGATTAAACATTCATTGGCAGTAGTATTCCCTGAACTGTCTGCCTGCGAGTATATATCGGCCTATTTATCCATCTCTTGATAAAAAAAATGCTATTTTACTGAATTAAAAAAAATCTTAACACTGTCACAACATGCAAAGTAAAGATGTATTCCGGCAAACGCATGTCACTTTCATCCTACAGCCAGCTTTAAAAAATAATTCCAAGTGAAACTCACATCGGAAGGAGGGATCTTAGGTACACGGTGCTGGACGACGAGGTTGATGTCGCGGATCTCGGGACCAGTGGGAGGAGAGGCACGGTGTGGCCGACGGCGGTGAGTTGGGCTCAGACCTGAAGGGGCCGCCGGTGGAGCGTGAACGCGGTGTGGATGGCGTGCTGCCGCCGGTGCCTGCGGTTGTGGTGCCCCTCCTGGAGCCGCCGGGGGTGAATGGGCGGATGAAGGCATGTAGGCACCGGCGGGTGGATGGGCTGATGGGTGCCCCCGCCCGATCCGAGCACGCGTTTGCAACTCCAGTGGATTGAATCGCTCGCCTCGCATCGCCTTTAGGAAAAAAAAGATAAACGAGCGCATAACCCTCTGCTTATGGGCCGAACAGGCCCAGTTTACCAGGTTTCTTCATTTCGGCTTCCAGAGCAGCAGCCCATCAGGACAGCTGGGCCACATTGCGGGACAAACAGCTATAGACAGGAGATCAAACAGCCACGGACGCCCAGATTGCCAAATCCGACGGTCAGAAATGCAAGTTGCTGAGAGGGCTCGGTTTAGGCTCAGTTTTACTGTCTTTAATAAGAGTGTATTTTTTTGGAAAAGGTGGTTAAACCCCGGCCTCTACATCAATCGATGCATACAACCATCTTTATTAATGATTCCACAAAGGTCTGACAAGAAGATACATCAAGCCACCCCAAGCCACCACTCACACCTACAAACTCGATAATGTGGAGTGCTCTCACCCTCCATATCTAAAACCGGTGTCGTCGCCGATCCATCCACATAACGTATCGGGACCAACAGCCGGTGCAGCAGACCTAAAGCGCGCACCATATGCACACGTTTTACAGAAGCCACCATCATCCTTGGACCGCTGACCCATCTTCAGGATAGAGATCCGCATCGTCCTTGCCAGTCCAGACATCCGTCAACGCCACTCTTGGGGAACGTTGGATGGGAAACAAAAAATTTCCTACGCACACGCAAGATCTATCCATGGTGATGAGCATCTACGAGAGGGAGAGTGGATCTACATACCCTTGTAAATGGCTAAGCAGGAAGCGTTAAGAAACACGGTTGGTGTAGTCGAACATCTTCGCGATCCAAATCGCCGAGCGTCCTGCGATCCAATCACGATCCGTTCCGATCAAGAACCGAACGGACGGCACCTCCGCGTTCAGCACACGTACAGCTTGATGGCGATCTCCGCCTTCTTGATCCAGCAAGAGGGAGCGGAGAGGTAGAAGAGTTCTCTGGTAGCATGACGGCACCGCGGTGATGGTGGTGGAGTAATTCCGGCAGGGCTTCGCCTAAGCACTGCAGAAATTCGATCTAGAGGAGAAACTATGCACTAGAGAATAGGATAGCACGTGGCTGAAAAACTTGTGCCAAAAACCCTAAAACCTCTAGTATATATAAGAGGAAGAGAGGAGGAGGCTTGGCCCTCAAGGTGCCAGCCCTAGGCTTCGGCCGAACCAAGGAGGAGAGGAGGAATCCTCCTCCAATCCTACTAGGACTAGGACTCCTTATTTTGGTCTTTTTGCCTTTTCCCACCTTTTCTCTTTGGGATTTTCTTCCCAGCCGCATGGGCCTTGTGTGGGACTTCCACTAGCCCACTAAGGGCTGGTATTCACTATCTCACAGCCCATGTAGCCTCTTGGGTCGAAATACCCCTCCCGATGGTCTCCCGATACACTACCGACACTCCCGGTACACTACCGATGAGCCCGAAACTTTTCCGGCGACCAAAATAGGACTTCCTATATATCAATATTTACCTTCGGACCATTCCGGAGCTCCTCGTGACGTCCGGGATCTCATTCGGGGCTCCGAACAACCTTCGGTCACCACCATGCACAACTCTATACTACCGAAATGTCACCGAACCTTAAGTGTGCAGACCCTGCGGGTTCGAGAACTATGTAGACATGGACGAGACACGTCTACGTTCAATAACCAATAGCGGGACCTGGATGCCCATATTGGTTCCTACACATTCTACGAATATATTTATCGGTCGAACCTCTATGTTAAGGATTCAGTTAATCCCGTATGATGTTCCCTTTGTTCTTCGGTATGTTACTTGCCCGAGATTCGATCGTCGGTATCTCCATACCTAGTTCAACCTCGTTACTGGCAAGTCTCTTTACTCGTTCCGTAATACAAGATCTCATGACTAACACTTAGTCACATTGATCGCAAGGCTTATTGTGATGTTGTATTACCGAGTGGGCCCTAAGATACCTCTCCGTCACACGGAGTAACAAATCCCAGTCTTGATCCATGCCAACCCAACAGACACCGTCGGAGATACCTGTAGAGCACCTCTATAGTCACCCAGTTACGTTGCGACGTTTGATACACACAAGACACTTTTCCGGTGTTCGTGAGTTGCATGATCTCATGGTCATAGGAACATATACTTGACATGCAGAAAACAGTAGCAATAAACTGACACGATCATATGCTACATTTGTAGTTTGGATCTTGTCCATCACATCATTCTCCTAATGATGTGATCCCGTTATCAAATGACATCACATGTCAATGGCTAGGAAACCTTGACCATCTTTGATCAACGAGCTAGTTTACTAGAGGCATACTAGGGACGCAGTGTTGTCTATATACCCACACATGTATTTAGTTTCCAATCAATACAATTATAGCATGGATAATAAATGATTAGCAAGAACAAAGAAATATGATAATAACTAATTTATTATTGCCTCTAGGGCATATTTCCAACACCAACAAGGTTCGAACTCTGGGGCGTGTGCGAAGATCTCAACTAGCTCTAGCCTCAAGCCCGCCACCCTGCGGCCAAGCCTCGTCTAATACGTGCGAGTGGGAAGAAGATGAACACAAAGATTTACCTAGGTTCGGGACACCTTGCGGTGTAAGACCCTACTCCTGCTTTGCGTGGATTGGCCTCACGGGACTTTTTGGATGAACTAGTACATTGGTTGAACGACCTTGCGAGGGCTCTGAGTGAGGATGGATCGATCTTGTCTGCGCGGTGGAGGCTAGTCCCTATTTATAGTTGCCCTGGTCCTCTTCCCTCATCGCACAGGCGGGAAGGAATCCCACAACGACCAATTTTGAAAGGGAACACGAGGTACATCATATCCTGACGGAAAGTGGTCTTTGCATGCAAAGCATCTAGGCGTGACGCGTGGGCTCGGCGATGACATCCGCCCTGCCGAGCTCGTTGTCTTGGTCTTGTTGCACTGGAACGAAAACCTTTGGGGTATTCCTTGGGAACCCGCGTACGTCCTTGCCTCCTTAACACAGAAAAGGAAACCGACCTCCTCCGCGCCTGTTGGCGCCCGCCTGGCCTCGGTCGTCATGGCTCACGTCTTATGAGTAATATCTGATTTTGTTTTGGAAGTTTATCGAGAAAAATCTTATATCTCTTTTTTAGGAAGATGATCTCACATATATGGTGCGATTTCTGAATTCTTAATTACCTATTATTTACATGATTGAATTGAATCAACACATGCCAAAACAAGCATAAAACAACCCTTTAATGGGATTTGGATTTTTAGTGGGAGGTGATAGTGCGAGGTGAGCAAAAAGAACGAACGGAAATAAACCCGCTTACCAGGCTACCAACTCCCCATTTATGAGGAGAAATGAAAAGGTATTTAAACTTGCAAGAAATGTAATCCGGTCCTCGTCGATCCACTTTAATCTCTTTCAATCATCTTCCAACCGAACAAACTATTAAGCAAGTCCAACAAGCTAGCAATTACTTAATCATGCATAACAGTGTACTACTTTACAATATTTTCTCTTTTTTCAATTCAAAGCAGGTTACAATATTATATCAGGTACTCCCCCAGTTTCTTTTTACTCCGCATATAAGATTTGATCAAAGTCAAACTTAGTAAACTTTGACTAACTTTATATAACAAAATATCAACATACATAATATGAAACCAATATTACTAGATGCATTATATGATATTATTTTTCATGGCGTATATGTTTAGTATTGTAGATGTTGATATCTTTTGATATATAGTTGGTCAAACTTTGCATCGCTTGACTTTGATCAATTCTTATATGCGGACTAAAAAGAAACGGAGGGAGTACTGTACAACACTTATTGGGACATAATTAGGAAGCTAGTAATTAACTAACCACAATAGGTGTGGTTTACACTATTTTCTGAGCTACAACGCGTAGCGGGACAGCCATGCACAACACCAGCCCAAACTGCTCCGTCATATCTACGGGGGCACCATCTTCTTTTCCAGGCAACTTCCAGTTAAAATGATAGATCAGTGAGCCGAGTATGAGTGGCACGATCTTACTCGAGAGCTGCAGCCCGGGACATATCCGCTTACCGGCGCTGAACGCGATCAGCTCAAAATCTGCGCCGAAGAAGTCAATCTCCCTGTGTAGGAACCTTTCGGGCAGGAACCTGTTTGGCTCGTCCCACACCTCGGCGTTTCTGCATATCCCCCAGATGTTCACCAGGGCAAGCGTGCCCCTAGGGATGTTGCGCCCTTGTATTTCCACGTTCTCCTCGGCAAGCCCGCTCGCGAACGGCACCGGGGGATGAAGCCGCAGTGTTTCTTTCACGACGGCCTGGAGATACGGGAGCCTGGGGATGTCGGCCTCCTCCATACCCGTCGTGCATGGTTTGGTGCCGACCACGCTCCTCAGCTCCTCTTGGAGCTTGTGCATGGAATCAGGGTTCTGCAGTAGCTCTGCCATGGCCCACTCGATTGTGGTTGGGACTGAGGTTGCGCCCAGTAGTAGTTCCTGAAAATACATGCATGAATGGAGATATTGAAACTTTTGACTGATTATTATTAGGGTGATTTTATTTACCATGCGACCCATCATCATTTTATTTACTGTTTTGGTTGTTGTCAATATTTATCTTGTTTCAAAGTATTTTGATCTTGGATTATTGGTTTTGCCGATGATATATATATATATATATACATATACATATATATATATATATATATATATATATATATATATATATAATGAAACATTGTGATACACTATGGAACGAGAGAGAAACCGTATAACAATTTAAAACAAAACAAGTTCTGGAAACAATCAAAAAAGTAGTGTTACATATGAACATTTCTAAATATAAATAAAATTATGTAAAGTAGAAAAAAGTAGTGTTGGTACACAAAATAATTATAGACAGTCAAAGTGTACGGCTTGAATATCAAGGTACCACGCAGTGGCGGAGCTTGACAAAAATCTATGGGGACCAAAGGCACAACAAATTTTGACCAACTGCAACAAACCAGAACTTGTATCCTCCAGGCAATATACTTATATTATACATATTGGTCGCAAAATACATGTATGATTAGCAATATATACTTCATAAGAGAATTAACTACACCAAAATATACTACTTGTCTACATGGATATACCGCTCTACCGTCAAACTCCAAAGACACTGTCTGAGCCTGCGAAGAACTACAAAAGGAGGGGTACTACATATTGGCTTTTCCATCCCCTATGCTCTTGAATTCCGTTAAAATGTCCTCAAAGTTATACTTCTCTGCGATTTCGCGTTCTATGTGAACAACCAAGTTATTGGAAAGATTCCCATCTTCCATTGTATTACACAACCTTGTCTTGATGATCTTCAAACTGGAAAATGCACGTTCATCACTTGCTGTAGAAATTGAAAGAGTAACAAGTAGACGGAGTAATCTGACAATTAGATGGTAGATTTTATCTCTTCGTGTCTCAACAAGTAGTTGGCAAAGGTCAGTCAATGTTGATACATTTTTTTAACTCTACATCATTGGAAGCATATGCAACAAAGAGTTTTAGTTGTTGTTCCGAAACATACTGGTCTTAAAATCTGCTGGGTAATACTTGTTCACCAAATCACATATTTCACTACCTTTAAAAGATTTCTTTTCTAGGATTAATTTGGCACTGGTGGATAGAAGATCCATTATCTTTCCACTGAACCTGCAATCCAACTCATGTAGTCGGTTGTCAAGAGTTGCACGAAATATCTCCACTCAAAAATATTCCACCATCCTGCTCGTACAGATGCAACACTACAAGGGGGGGGGGGGGGGTCCAAAGTCCAAGTTCCCAACAATTTAAGCAGTGGGCGAACACAGTCACAAAGCACTTACAAACGGGGAGCCGGGAAGTGGGGAAGGAGCGACCGGTGACGACGGGTGGCCGACGTGGACGACCATCGGACCATAAAGGCCAGTGCCCAGTGGTGAAGAACAGACGAGGACGATGCACTTGTTCCTCCCACCTCGGCGTCGGGATGTTCGCCGGCGGCGCGCCCCGATCAGGGTGAGCTTCAAGTCAGCATCGGCGGCGACGCATCTAGAGAGTGCGGTGGCAAGTTCACTGTTGGATGGAGGCGGGCGTGGTTGGGAAAGGGGAATAGAGGCGAAAAATGGAGGAAGCAGGTTACGCTCTAAGCGACCAAGCCTGAAGCGTGTGTGCGTGCTGGTTTGATGGGACATTAGCACATCGCTTAGATTACTAATACCACGTAACCTATCTCTAGATAGTTGTGAGGTCTCTAAACATCGACCCGCGAGAGCCAAACACTAGTCACACATGCACCTCCTCTCACCCTCCTCCTTGCAAGCACCAGAGAAAGACGCCGGGAAATCCTGTGTGATTATTGGTGATGGTGGCAACCATATCTTTTAACATAATATTTTTCTTACGCGATGACTATTGACAATAAGCTCTATCGAGGAATCCGGATAGGCACGTCCTTAAAGTGCGACTCCGACGAGCGGTTGGTGGCCGGGTCGAGCGGCATCAGTGGAGGTTAGAGAGCATCTCCAGCCGTGGCCTTAAAGAACCTTAGGGTATTTTTTTATCGTCGGCAGGCGAAAAAAATCCCAGTCGCGGTCTCAAGACCTTGTTTTTCGTCGGTTGAGGCTTTTTTGGGCCGACGAATCCAGGCCGAACCCAGGGCGGTGGGGTCTCTTGGACGCGCCGGCTGAAGCGAAAAGCCGAGTGGGACCGAGGTGTCGGCGACACCGGCTGCTACTTCCCGCCGCTTCCCCCTCCTTTTTCCTCCTTCTCCCGCCGTTTCGCCCGCCGTTTCTTTCATTTCCCTTCATTTTTCCTTCCTTCGCCGCCATGCCGTCGAAGAAGTACGCCGTCCCTCGCCAAGCCACCGGCTCCGCCGTCGCCAAGCCCCGCAAGCCCCATGCGCCGATGGCGAGACCGGCGGGGATGACGAACGCCGAGTGAAAAGCCGACGTCGAGCGAAGGGAAGCGGTGACCGCCGATCGCCGCAACAGGCTCCTCATGAAAAAAGCCCGGTCACGGCGGCGGCGGCGACGGTTGAGCAGGAGGTGTCATGTCGCCGCCCGATCTTCCCCGGGAGATAGCCCGCGGGGCCGTCCCCCCACGATGCCGACCATCAAATCGCCCCGGACGACCCACACTTTCCTTCGCCGACCATCCCTTCGCCGAGGTGGGGGTACGCGCCCTCGCCGGAGTACGTCGACGGCGACGCCCTTGGCGGGTTCAACCCCAACGTTACCTTTCCACGCCGGCCCTCCGCCTTCTCCGGTGGCCACCCCAAAGCCCAGTACGGCTACGTACCCTCGCCGACGTACTCCAGCTCGTCCGCGACCATCCGGCGAGGCCCTCTTCCTTTTGCACCCGCGCCGCAGTATGCCAATGCCGAGGCCGAGATGGAGGAGATAATCAACACCGGCTCCATCGCGGCCGCCTCGTGCCCCGGGTTTGGTGCCGAGGTCGACCAGGACACCGGCGGCATGGACGACGCCGAGGTCGACCCCGAGGAGGAGGAGGCGGCGAAGGAGGAGGATGAGGACCCCGAGGACGAGCTCGAGGAGGAAGAGCCGGTGCCCGCGCCGACGAAGGGCAAAGGGAAAAAGAAGAGGAAGACGAGATCGGCCAACGGCAAGCCGGGCAAGCCCCGCATCAAGTGGACGTCGGTGGAGGACGTGTGCCTCGCCGAAGCATGGAAGCTCGTGAGCATGGACCCGATCACCGGCGCGAACCATAACACCGACACGTACTGGAAGAGGATCAAGGCTGCTTTCGACAAGCGCAAATTGGTCGACCCAGAGTTCACCGGCACGTACATGGACCACGACACCAAGGGCATGTTCAACCATTGGGCGGGCATTCAAACGACATGCAACAGATGGCACAGCATCCAGGAATCGGTCCATGCTCGCCCAGAGAGCGACGCGAGCGTCGAGCAACAGGTATGTTTGCCTACTTTCTTTCGTCGAACACTTGGCATTGTTCCACCTTTCGCCGCCGAACCATTGTTTTTTGGCTGCAGATGGTGCGAATGTTCGAAATATTTCGTCGGGAAGCCGACTTCGACTTCAAGTTCCTCCATGTGTTCACGCGGATCGAGTCATATGAGAAATGAGCCGAGGTTCGGCATCAGCTCGCCGACAAGGACGCCTCGCTCAGCCCGGACGCACCTGTTCCCGGGGCGGCAGAAGGGTGGCCAGACGGGAACAAAAAGGCGAAGAAGGCCAGCAACAACGCGCCGGCGGCCAATGCCTGTAGGCGTCGATCGAGCAATGCATCGCCGATGCAAAGACCCACTCTGCCCTGAGAGAGGAGAAGACAGAGGCGAGGTGGACGGCGCTATTGACGGAACAGGACGCAAAGCTCGACCTCCTCAGGACCAACGTCGCCGCGAAGAAGCACAATACCGACTTGGCGTTCCTCATGGGAGGCGTCATGGCGGACATGGACCTGCTGGTCAAGGCGTGGTACCTGGCGGAGCGTGACCTCATCCTCAACCGCATGCCGACGCAGCCGCCCACACCGCCGACACCGCCGCCGAGCCCTCCTCCCGCGTCTCCGAGGTTGGAAGTTCCCGATACGCCGACCTCGCCCATGCCGACCGCTATGCCGACAGCTCCGGCAAACGGCGGGGAGCAGGCTGCTTGAGGAGCTCGTTGGACTATTGGCTTTTTTTGTACGCCGGACTACTGTCTTGTTTCGCCGAACCTATGGTGATCGATCGCCGGTCCATGGCATGATGGCGCCGAACTGTGGGAACGCCGAACCCGCGGGAAATGAATGTTTAAAATTTAAAGACACTGGGCCGAACCCCCGGAAACACGACTAGGAGGCCGAACCCCCCAGGCCGATTTTAGCGCCGGCTCGCCCTCAGGCGGCGCTAAAATCGGCCCCTGGGGGGCCAACTGCTGGAGATGCTCTTAGCTAGTGGCTCTTCCCTGCATGCCCTGAGAGGTGATGGTGTGAGGTGACATATTCGACATATTGACGTCTTCCATAACGTATATGAAGAGCGCTTCATAATATTTTGAGGGTTTTGCGCAAACAAAAAATCGGCATAAGGCGGCCTTCATTTATTTTCTTTCGCATAATTACAAAAAAGGATTTGCTAAATCCCATCTAGATGAGATTTAACAAAGTCTCATCCAACTTCTATATATCATTTGAGTAATCAAACAAAAAATAAAAATAATAAACCCGTACGAATCTTCATAAAAATCAAATGGTGTAGGAGTTAGATGTGACTTCGTTAAGTCTTATCCAGATAAAAGCTAGACACACCCTTAAAAAACTTTAGACCAAACAATCCTTATTTTAACAAATACTGTTAAAACTCATTCATTCATCCGCATACAGCAAATAATCCAAAGTAACAAACTTTTCAAATGCAACAAATAATACGATAAAAATTGTTCATGTTATAATAAATATAGATTCTAAGGTAATCTAAACACAATAAGTATGTCCCAGCTAGCTTGGTGTGGAGGAGTCCTCGTGAGTAAGAAGTGGTAGGGGGATAGGAATCACGTCGCTTCACTCACTCGCGACTCGAGAGACAGTTCCTACTCAGTTGCCGGCACGCGGCGTGCACGAGGACGATCCCCGGAACCTCTTCCTCTGCCTCAGGCCCTCGCGTAGGCAGAGCCAGTCCTGGACACAGCCGGGCACGGCGCTGAAGAGGCACCACAGGATCCGGTGCTTGAGGCTGGGCACGCAGCGCGGGCCGCCCCGCCCGACCCAGCGCACGGCGGCGCGTGCGTAGGCGTCGGCGGTGGGCACGAGCGCCGTGGGGATCCAGATCCCTGAGAAGCCCGCCATCATGGCCGTCGCCACGAACAGCGGCGCCTGGTACTGCACGTCTATCCCGTCGCTCCTGTACTCGACGGCGAGGCTCGTGGAGAAGCGCGCGACGTAGCGTTTGGTGGCGGAGTAGACGGTGTGGAGCGGGTGGGAGGAGATGGCCTCGGACGACGCCGAGCCCATGTTGACGACGGCGCCCCTGCCCCGCGCCACCATGCTGGGGATAACCGCGGCGGTCACCTCCGTCGTCGCCCACAGGTTGACGCGGATCATGCTTATCCATGCCTCCACGTCAGCCTCGTGCAGGAACACACCCCCGGGGCTCATCACCCCGGCGTTGTTCACCAGGACCCCCACCTCCAGCCCCTCCACCGCGTCCCGGAGACGCCGCAACGCCTCGTCACCTGCACTCCGCCGACCGACCGAGAGGATCGTCAAGTGCCTGCTGGCTGTTGCCATGCGCTCCCGTACCCAACCGGTAATAAACTACGCACCTTGAGGAGTGGAGACGAGCGAGAGGTCGAACACCACGGTCCTGGTCTCCACGGGGTAGCGGGACCTGATCATGCCGGAGACCTCCTGGAGAGCCGCGGCGTCGAGACCGACGAGGACGAGGTTGAGGCCCCGGCCTGCGAGCTCCAGGGAGACTGATAGCCCGATGCCCGACGTCGGGCCTGTAACGACGGCCCACGCGCCGTAGCGGCGGCGGAGGTCCTTGGGTCGGCGCAGACAGTGCATGAGGTGGGTGAGAAGGCGGGACGAGAACGCCGCGACATAGAGGGCGCCGAGGACGGCCAGCCAGAGGAACCACGCCGGCGTCTGCCGGAGGTAAGCTGCCATTCTCTACTCTCCTGACCCTCGTTCACGGGTTTGGTGCCAGTTTTGTGGTACTACTGTCCGTGTACAACCGTCCATGTCCAGGAGACACACTCCAAATACCAACCACTAATTTTGTTGATCTAGACAGATAACCTGATGAAATAATTTCGTCGGTCCCTCGGCTGTATGTATGTGGTCAAAGAAGAGGGTGTTTATTTCCCACCCAACGGAGACCACAGGCTAAGGCTAGTCAGAGTAAGAATTAACTTGTAGACATGTTACTAATCTTTATAATGGGTTGTAATATATATGTAGTATCATGTAGGTCTTTGTTTATTTAGACTAGCGAAAATTCTGTGCGTTACAACGAGGGTAAATAAATCCCACTGGTTCAACATCAATATATTGGAAATATACCCTAAAAGCAATAACATTGTGTTATTATATTTTCATATTAGTAATTTATATGTACATTATATGCTATAACTGCCATGATTCTGGAATATATGATTTAGTTGAAAACTCATATGCACGTGTAAAACAATAAACTAAAATAAGATTCCCAACCTCGCCTCTAAGACTAGCTCAATTGTTGTTGGTGATCACGGTTTCCCGAATCTTAGGACATCGCTAAGTATAATGATGATCCTAAAATAACATTAAAAGTATGACGTTATAAGAATGATCATATTGAGTCGATCCAAACTTGTTTGTTATACTTTAAGATAATATCGTCTGAAATCAATTATCATAACCCAAGTGTTAACATGTGTTTTATGTTTCTTAGAGCATTAGAGTATCATAGTCACTTTTTACCGTACAATGAGCTTTGAGGTTGCTTAAACGTTATTTGTAACTAGGTGATCATAACGACAACTTATATGTTCATCGAAAAGTTTGACAAGGGACTAGATAGCTCGAAAGTGGAATATGCTCCTCCGACGATGGCGACATATTCTTAGGGCCCTCTTGGTGTGATGACACGCGTCATCGTCTGGCGAGACACATGTGACTATGTGATACTTGTGATCTGCGTTGGATTTTTCCCGAAGAGAAGGGGATGATGCAACAAAATATAGATAAGTATTCCCTCAGTGAGAACCAAGGTTACCAAATCAATAAGAGGATCACACAACTTCAGTCTTCAACATCTACACACAAATGAGCAAACACTTGCACCCAACGTGGGCAAGAGGGTTGTCAATCCCCTTGAACTTGTTACTTGCAAGGAAATGAGTAGTGTGGATGATAATAAATAATTACAAATTGTAAAATAAAAAGAAAATAAATAAATGGTAGCAAGGTAGTAAAGCTTTTTGTAAGTATATATGTGGATAGACCCAAGGGCCATTGTTTTTCCTAGAGGCTTCTCTCTTGAATAAAGGATACAGTGGGTAGACAAATTACTGTTGGGCAATTGATAGAAAAGCGCATAGTTATGCAATATTTATTCACGACAATGATCATGTGTATATAGGCATCACGTCCATAAACAAGTAGACCGACTCCTGCTTGCACCTACTACTATCACTTCACTTTGACAACGCTTCTATGCTTGTTTCTTTAGGTATTAAGTTCATGCAAACAGAGTAATGCTTGGAGAAATATGACATGATGTAGACAAAGTAAACTCAATTAATATGAATAAACCCCATCATTTTATCCTTAGTGGCAACAATATAAATACGTGTCATGTCCCTTTCTGTCACTAGGATTGAGCACCGGAAGATTAAATCCACTACAACACACCCCTCTCACTTAAGATAAACGAATCTAGTTGACCAAACTAAACCGATAGACCAGAGAGATTTACAAAGCTATGATGATCATGCAAATAAGAATCAAATAAGTATTCAGAGATGACTCAAATATTTTATCATACATAATCTGAATGTAAACCCACAATTTACTGGATCCAATAAACACACCGTGAAAGAAGATTACATCGAATAGATCACCGCGAAGATGCAGTGAACTTTGTTTTGAAGATCAAAAAGAGAGAAGAAGCCATCAAAGTTCTAGCTACACTAGTAGAAAACAGACCTTTCGTCCCAAGCATTAGTCCCGGTCTGGTTACGAGCCAGTACTAAAGATGGTATTAGTCCCGGTTCGTGCCGACTCCAACGGCTAGGAGTAGGGCGACCTTTAGTACCAGCTCATGAGCGATCTTTAGTACCGGTTCGTGTCACGAGCCGGTACTAAAGGGGGCGTGGAAGGCTTTTGGTCAGACTTGGGCCCCGCATGCATCTTTAGTACCGGCTGGTGACACCAACCGGTACTAAATGGCAACCTTTAGTACCGGCTAGTGACACCAACCGGTACTAAAGGGCAACCTTTAGTACCGGTTGGTGTCACCAGCCGGTACTAAAGACTTCCTACATATACACTTCGTCCGTAGCCGATCGAAGGGGCTCTCATTTCTTGCTCGAAGCTCATCCTCCATTTTGCCAAGGATTTGGCAAGATTTAAAGGCACCCCATCTATCCAAGTGTTCATAAAGGTTAGGAACTTTGCTCCTTCATCTCTCATTGCTAGATTAGCTTGTGGTATGCTCAAAGATATGTGATTTGTGGTTTTTAGCTAGGTTTTGGAGGATTGATCATTATGTGGGAGTTTATTTGATTTATATGCAATCTGAGCTCAAATTAACTTGTTAGGTTGCATATGTGTAGGTGTGGTTTATTTGGTGCCTTCCCATCCCCGTCCTAACCACCATCGATCGTCTGCACCATCTCGTCGCGGCACCGACCAGCTTGGTGAGCCTCTTGTTCTTCTTACCTTTTTGTTAAAAAAATTACTTGTATGATTTAGATAGCTGCGTGTACGATTTACTTACTTGTATTATTGTTACTTATTCTATAGTGTCATGGTTATGGTATCCGCCCACGTCGGCCCTCGTCCAGTCTATGATTCAGTTGTGGTATGTCGTTATCTTTTATAACTATTTCACACATCATCTAATGTCTATGAAAATTAATTATGCCACCAAATTGACGTAGATGTTTTTATCTATAGGAAGTAGTTGAACCAGAAATTCCAACCGACTATGCAATTCTGCTCGAGAAATTAACACAAGCTGAAAAAGAAATTGATCATTTAAAAGAAAAATTGCAAAGAACTGAAGATGAGAAGATGGGATTGAAGTTGCATGTTGCCGATATCGTCGATGATCACAAGAACAAGATGGCTGGAATGCGCTTGAAGCTTAGAAAGATTAGAAAATATGCCATTAATAAAGAGGCTTGGTATCATTATGTTGTTGACTCAATTGTTACCTTAATTGCGATTATGATCGCATTTGTTGTTGCATTTACATGTTTTAGATAGTTGTATGTTGTTTTATGAGATGTATGTATGAACTATAAGTATCTATTATTTGCAGTAATAATATTTGGTCACTGCTAGCTCTACTTTGGTTGTAATGTGATGATGAAGTTGTATTAATTTGGTCACTTCGATGTTGTGTAGTGAACATGAGCCGGCAATGGATGTACGATGGCCGACTAAGTCCAGGGTTTCTTAATGGCTTGCATGATTTTATTCGTGTGGCTGAGGCAAACAAGCAGAATGGTTTCATGTGTTGTCCATGTAATGACTGTAAGAATGATAGGAATTACTCTACCTCAAAAACCCTTCACTACCACCTGTTGAAGTCCGGTTTCATGTCCGACTATAGCTGTTGGACCAAGCACGGAGAAAGAGGGGTTATAATGGAAGACAATGAAGAAGAAGAGGATGATGACAACTATCCTTTCGCCGATACAACAATGGGGGAAGCTGAAGAAGAGGCATCAATGGGGGAAGCTGAAGAAGATGCATCAGATGAGCCCGCTGATGATTTGGGTCAGGTCATTGCTGATGCAAAGAGAAACTGCGAAAGTGACAAGGAGAGGTTGAAGTTGAAACGCATGTTAGAGGATCACAAGAAATTATTGTATCCAAATTGTGAAGATGACCAGAAAAAGCTGGGTACCACGCTGGAATTGCTGCAATGGAAGGCGAAGAATGGTGTAACTAACAAGGGATTTCAAGAATTGTTGATAATGATAAAGAAGATGCTTCCAAAGGATAACGAATTGCCTGAAAGTACGTACGAAGCAAAGAAGGTTGTCTGGCCTCTAGGATTAGAGGTGTAGAAGATACATGCATGCCCTAATTACTGCATCCTCTACCGTGGTGAGGAGTACGAGAATTTGGATGCATGCCAGGCATGCGGTGCACTGCGCTATAAGATCCACCACGATGACCCTGGTGATGTGGAGGGTGAACGCCACAGGAATAGGGTTCCTGCCAAGGTGATGTGGTATGCTCCTATAATACCACGGTTTAAACGTTTGTTCCAAAACAAAGAGCATGCCAAGTTGTTGCGATGGCACAAAGAAGAACTTAAGAAAGATGAGATGTTGAGAGCACCCGCTGATGGGTCGCAGTGGAGAAAAATTGAGAGGGAGTTTGAGGACTTTGCAGCTGACGCAACAAACTTATGGTTTGGTCTTAGTACAGACGGCATGAATCCTTTTGGGGAGCAGAGCTCTAGTCACAGCACCTGGCCCGTGACTCTATGTATCTACAACCTTCCTCCTTGGTTGTGCATGAAGCGGAAGTTCATTATGATGCCAGTGCTCATCCAAGGACCTAAGCAACCCGGCAACGACATTGATGTATACCTAAGGCCACTAGTTGATGAACTTCTACAATTTTGGAAAAAACCAGGTGTACGTGTGTGGGATGCACACACACAGGAGGAAATTGACCTACGAGCATTGTTGTTTGTAACCATCAATGATTGGCCTGCTCTTAGTAACCTTTCAGGACATACGAACAAGGGATACAATGCATGCACGCACTATTTAGATGATACTGAAAGTATATATTTGGATAAATGTAAGAAGAATGTGTACCTGGGACATCGTCGATTTGTACCGATCAAGCATATCTTAAGAAAGCCAAGCAACCATTTCAAAGGTGAGCCAGATAACCGGAAGAAGCCTGGCCTCCGTACTGGTGAATATATATTTGATATGGTCAAGGATTTATAGGTAATCTTTGGAAAGGGTCCCGGCGGACAATCTATTCCGAATGACGCCAACGGACACGCACCCATGTGGAAGAAGAAATCTATATTTTGGGAACTTGAATATTGTAAAGCCCTAGAGGTCCGCAATGCAATCGACGTGATGCACGTGACGAAGAATCTTTGTGTGAACCTGCTAGGCTTCTTGGGCGTGCATGGAAATACAAAAGATACACCGGAGGCACGGGAGGACAAGCAAAGAATTAATGAAAAAGACGGCATGCCTCGAAAGCGGTATCAAGGTCCTGCCAGCTACGCTCTTACGAAAGAAGAGAAGGAAATCTTTTTTGAATGCCTGCTCAGTATCAAGGTCCCGTCTGGCTTCTCATCGAATATAAAGGAAATAATAAATATGGCAGATAAAAAATTTCAAAATCTAAAGTCTCATGACTGCCACGTGATTATGACGCAATACTTCCGGTTGCACTTAGGGGGCTTCTACCGGAAAATGTTCGATTAGCCATTGTGAAGCTATGCGCATTCCTCAATGGAATTTCTCAGAAGGTAATCGATCCAGAAATCCTACCAAGGTTACAGAATGACCTGGTCCAATGTCTTGTTAGTTTTGAGTTGGTGTTCCCTCCATCCTTCTTCAATATTATGATGCACGTTCTAGTTCACCTAGTCGAAGAGATTAACATTCTGGGTCCTGTATTTCTACACAATATGTTCCCCTTCGAGAGGTTCATGGGAGTCTTAAAGAAATATGTTCATAACCATGCTAGGCCAGAAGGAAGCATCGCCAAGGGATATGGAATAGAGGAGGTTATTAAGTTTTGTGTTGACTTTGTTCCTGACATTAAGCCGATTGGTCTTCCTAAATCGCGTCATGAGGGGAGACTGGATGGAAAAGGCACATTAGGAAAGAAAGAAGCAATAAATATGGACGGGCATTCTTTCACTCAAGCACACTACACGGTTCTACAAAATTCCACCTTGGTGACTCCATATATGGAGGAACACAAGGATATTGTATGGTCCACGAACCCGGAGCAGTCTGACCCCTAGATTGAACATAAACACATGGAGATTTTTGCCGGTTGGTTGCAAACAAAGCTCATCAATGACAACGATGTTCCAGATGAACTGTACTGGTTGGCCAAGACACCAAGTTCGACTGTAACGACTTTCAAAGGGTACGAGATAAATGGGAATACATTTTACACGATCACCCAAGATAAAAAGAGTACTAACCAAAACAGTGGTGTCCGCTATGATGCAACCAACTTTCAAGACACATATTTTGGTTACATAGAGGAGATATGGGAACTTGACTATGGACCTGATCTTAGGGTCCCTTTGTTTCGGTGTAAATGGGTCAAATATACTGGAGGCGGGGTACAGGTGACCCACAGTACGGAATGAAAACAGTGGATCTCAACAATCTTGGGTACACAGACGACTCATTCGTCCTAGCCAATGATGTGGCTCAGGTTTTCTATGTGAAGGACATGTCTAGCAAACCGAGGAGAAAAAAAGATAAGGAAGTGAATACATCATACGATGAGCCAAAGCGCCACATAGTACTTTCAGGGAAAAGAAACATTGTGGGAGTGGAGGACAAGACAGACATGTCAGAAGATTATGAAAAGTTTCATGAAATCCCTCCCTTCAAAGTGAAAATTGACCCAAGCATCCTGTTAAATGATGAAGATTCTCCATGGTTACGTCGCAATCATAGGCAAGGGACAAACACACAAAAAATGTCTTACACTGCGAGATCCCAATCTGGGATGTGACCGGCTTCACCGTCATCACTTTCTATGTGAAGGACATGCATGCATTTTCTAGCATGGTATCTTTGTAACAGTTTGTACACGAAGTGCATCCAGTTTGTACACGAAGTGTAATAGTAACCCTCGATCAACTCTTTAGAAGTTGCTATGTGGGTGAAATTATGATGTCATGCCAAGTTACAACCTTTTCAGAGTTCATTTGTACTGCCTTTCAAATTTAGGGTCATTTAGCTCAAAATAAATCATTAAATGCATGAAAATATCAAATGAAGTCACAAAGGGTTGAAAATTGATGATTTGCCTTTGAATGGTGCATATTGAACACACAAAAAGTATGGAGTTAAAATAAGTTATTAAAAATGAAATCTCTTTGTAATAGATGAGTTTTTGTCCGAAACCCTCATACTTCGAAAGAGATTGTCCAATTTGTACACGAAGTGCGTCCAGTTTTTGCCGTAACCGCCTCAACTCTTTAGAAGTTGATATGTGCGTGAAATTATCATGTCATGCCAAGTTACAACCTTTTGAGAGTTCATTTGTACTGCTTTTCAAATTTAGGGTCATTTAGCTCAAAATAAATCACTAAATGCATGAAAAATATCAAATGAAGTCAGAAAGGGTTGAAAATTGATGATGTGCCTTTTAATGGTGCATATTGAACACACAAAAAGTATGGAGTTAAAATAAGTTACTAAAAATGAAATCCCTTTGTAATAGATGAGTTTTCGTCCGAAACCATCATCCTTCGAAAGAGATTGTCCAATTTGTACACGAAGTGCATCCAGTTTTTGCCGTAACCCTCTCAACTCTTTATAAGTTGCTACGTGGGTGAAATTATGATGTCATGCCAAGTTACAACCTTTTCAGAGTTCATTTGTACCGCTTTTCAAATTTAGGGTCATTTAGCTCAAAATAAATCATTAAATGCATGAAAAATATCAAATGTAGTCAGAAATGGTTGAAAATTGATGATGTGCCTTTGAATGGTGCATATTGAACACACAAAAAGTATGGAGTTAAAATAAGTTATTAAAAATGAATCTCTTTGTAATAGATGAGTTTTCGTCCGAAACCCTCATACTTCGAAAGAGATTGTCCAATTTGTACACGAAGTGCATCCAGTTTTTGCCGTAACCGTCTCAACTCTTTAGAAGTTGCTATGTGCATTAAATTATGATTTCATGCCAAGTTACAACCTTTTCAGAGTTTATTTGTACAGCTTTTCAAATTTAGGGTCATTTAGCTCAAAATAAATCATTAAATGCATGAAAAATATCAAATGAAGTCAGAAAGGGTTGAAAATTTATGATGTGCCTTTGAATGGTGCATATTGAACACACCAAAAGTATGGAGTTAAAATAAGTTATTAAAAATGAAATCCCTTTGTAATAGATGAGTTTTCGTCCGAAACCCTCATACTTCGAAAGAGATTGTCCAATTTGTACACGAAGTGCATCCAGTTTTTCCATAACCCTCTCAACTCTTTAGAAGTTGCTATGTGGGTGAAATTATGATGTCATGCCAAGTTATAACCTTTTCAGAGTTCATTTGTACTGGTTTTCAAATTTAGGGTCATTTAGCTCAAAATAAATCATTAAATGCATGAAAAATATCAAATGAAGTCAGAAAGTGTTGAAAATTGATGATGTGCCTTTGAATGGTGCATATTGAACACACAAAAAGTATGGAGTTAAAATAAGTTATTAAAAATGAAATCCCTTTGTAATAGATGAGTTTTCATCCGAAACCGTCATACTTCGAAAGAGATTGTCCAATGTGTACACGAAGTCCATCCAGTTTTTGCCGTAACCCTCTCAACTCTTTAGAAGTTGCTATGTGGGTGAAATTATGATGTCATGCCAAGTTATAACCTTTTCAGAGTTCATTTGTACTGCTTTTCAAACTCGAGATATGACATTTCAAATACCATTTAATCAAATTATCTTATACAACAGTTTAAGTTGTTCAAACATGCATGGAAATGCCATAAACAGATTCTTTATATTTTTCTGATATTTTTTCATATATTATTTATTTCCATTGGAATCATAGATTTTTTTCTATGATTTTCAAAAGTTTAGGATTTTTCTGAAAATAGTACTTAATAAAGAATTAAAAACCTTTAGTACCGGTGCGAGCCACTCAGCGGTACTAAAGGTCCACCGCCTCGCGCATTTTTAGGGTGGACGTTTAGTACCGGTGCGTGGCTCTCGCCGGTACTGAAGGGTCTTTAGTACCGGCGCGAGCCACACACCGGTACTAAAGGTCCTCCACGTATAAATAGTGGAGGCCTCATCCTGGTGCGAGCCACGCACTCGGAGAAGCTCATTTGCGCCCCGCCAGGCTGCCGGAATCCGCCGCGCGCCGCCCCGCCGCCGCGCACCGCCCCGACCCCGCCGCTTCGCCGCCGCGTGCCGCCCCGACGCCACCCGCAGCCCTGCCGGCCGCCCCGCCCCCGCCCTCGCCCCTGCCGCCGGCCGCCCCACCCTTGCCGCCGCCTCCCAAGGTGAGTCTGCCCTCTTTTTTTTAAGGTTTAATTTAGATTTTGCTTAGATTTTGTTTAAATTAGGTTTTGTTTAGATTTTGTTTAATTAGGTTTAGGTTTAGGTCTAGTTTTAGGTTTAGTTTAGGTTTAGTTTATGTTTAGTTTAGCCCTCCCGCTAGATTTTGTTTAGGTTTATTTAGATTGTCGGGGGTCAAGGATCGAGGGGAAAAGGAGTCGAGGATCGACCCCAACACGACATCATCGACAACCCGAGCCCCGACACGACACCCCGACACGACACCCCCGACACTCCGACCCCGACATGACACCCCCCGACACCCCGACCCTGACATGGCACCCCCGACACCTCGACCCCGACACGACACCCCGACACCCTAACACGGCACCCCCGACCACGACACGGCACCCCTACCCTGACATGACACCCCCGACACCCCGAACCCGACCACGACACAACACCCCTATTTAGCTAGTTAGTTAGTTAGGTTATCAGGTTAGTTTAGTTAGTTTAGTTTAGTTAGTTAGTTAGTTAGGTTCTTAGGTTATTAGGGTATGTGTTAATTTTGTTAGATGCTAAGTGTTATTTAATTTGTTAAGTGTTATTTAATTTGTTAGATCCTAAGTGTTAATTTTGCTAAGTTTTATTTAATTTGTTTTCATAATTAAGTGTTTCTTCTCGACATCGACGATGCCGATCCCGCATCCTCGTCGTCATGTCGCCGGAGGAGGTCACTTGCTTGAGCCGAGGGGCCCTGTCAGGGACTGGGATCTGTCGGGCTGGTACTGGGAGGTGCTGCCTTCCGGGCGGCGCAGCTTGGTGAGGAGCCAACCCGTCGTCGACCCGGAGGTTCTATGGTGGCGACCGCATGGGCCATGGACGATTTGGAGGCTTGAGTCCCCCGCAGAGGTGGTACAGTACCATGTCGGCAAGGAGAACGAGCATGTCCGTCGCTACATGGCAACTTTGGAGGCCAGGTCCGACAATACCTGGCAGATTCTCTAGGGATCTCACTGGAGCTATGTTCCTGTGATGGTTCCTTCTCTTTGGGTGTCCACTGCCCGCCCCGATAGCCATCGGGCGCTAGGGTTCTAGCTAGATTGATATATTAGCTACTATATATGTATTATTATGATGTATTAGCTAGATCAATGGATTAGCCGATGTATTAACAATTATCCGAGATTATGAGATGAGATCTTTTCTAAGAACTACTATATATGTATTCGATGATGCAATATTAATTAACTATCAATTATTTTGCTTCTTGAATGCATGCTAATTTGAATACTAATTTGTTTTATCTATATTATTATGGATTAGTCATTAAGCTATGGACAATACCAGTAGAGCTCATGAAGAGGACATCTTCGACATGATACGCTCCTCCGAAAACCCAACGGACCTTCTGGGTGAATCACATGATGATGACGACTCACAATATCTGAACGATTACGGTGATGGATGTGAGGCCGAGGAAAAACAACTTATGTTCCAAAATTCGGAACAACTAACAATGTCCGGCGAGGTATATACACATATTAGCCTGTGGTGATCATTACATGTGTATTAATTGATATATATATATATATATTAACAAATCTTTTTTTTAATTATCAGCCCTTCGGATCGAGCCAATCTAGTAGAAAGGTACGAGGTGGTGCCAAAATATTGGACGACAACGTAGAGCTCAATCTTGATGCTTTCAAACATGATGGCGCACCGACTCACCCTGAAGCCAATGCCAAGACATTTGTGCGTCAATGCGGAGTGGTTGTTAGGGATGGAGTCCCGATCACAATGCAAGAATGGATTCAACCAAACAACCCAAAACCAGGAGTGAATTATGTCGATACAAGACTTAAAGATGCCCTTTGGCGAGATCTCATGGAGCATTTCATCCTACCAGATTCTCTCTCGGAGCGCCAAAGGGACAAACTCAAGGAGTTTGCTCTCCATAAGATGGCCGGCGCGTTCCAGACTTGGAAGAAAATATTATGGACCGAGTACAACGCTACAGGCCAGAAGGCGCCCGAATTCATAAATATACGAGAAGGTAAGGAATCACCGTGACGCATTTATCGAGTACAAGACATCGGAATCTGCTATGGAGAAGTCGGCAAAGAATAAGATAAATGCGGAGAAAAAAAGTATCACCATAAACTAGGTACATGTGGATACAAGTCAACCATTCCTAAGTGGGATGCATTAGAGAATAAGATGCATGCTGAAGGGATCACTCCAGTAACCTTCAACTGGCCCCAGAGGTGCAGGAATTGGTTTTTTGCGCATGGGGGAAAGTTGGACCCAACAACAGGGAAGATTATTACACTGGCCAGTCTGAAGCATGCATCAGATGAGTTGATTGAAGGAATAAAAGCTGCCCAAGAAGGACGGTTTCACCCCGATAGAGAGAACGACGAGCTTACACGCGCCCTCGGGAATCCCGAACACGGAGGACGAACACGAGGCGTGGGCGTTGTTCCGTGGTACGAGGGGTTTGCGGGATGGAAGGACAGTTGGAATAGAAGTACGAGCAGCAGCTGCTGCAGATACAGGTACTGACCCAACAAAGGGAAACTTCACAGCAGGAGGCATCGGAACCCGTCCCATCTACACTGCCGAAAAGCAGCGTGGGTTCCACGGGGGCACCTCTGGGTCACACTCCCGTGGATGATATCACCGAGAAGACATCTTGTGAGCTAATCCAGAAAATGAAGAACATACCCGTGCGGGCCGCGACGAGCTATGCTTTACCAAATACACGTGATATTCTTTGGCATTGCAATCTAGTTCCAGCTGGGTATGCTCGTGTCGCGATGGACGCAATAGAGTCAGGATATGATGAACTATTTCTTGACATCCCTGGAGGTGAGGGGGAGTCCACACTGGCAGAATGCGGCCGTGGTCTCATTCTATGGAGTAAGGACTGCATCGTCTTTCCACACTCGACGCTAAGGCCACCGGCTCCTCCGAGTATCGATGTCCAGCGCGAGGGATCCCAGCCAGAGGCATCGCAGCGCCAGCAGTCCTCCCCACCTCGCTAGCAGTCCTCCCCACCTCGCCAGCAGTCCTCCCCACCTCGAGAGGCATCCCACTTCAATATGGATCCCAGCGCGAGTCCACCCAACCTCAGGATGGAGCACGACGCGAGTCCATATCGTCAATATTGATCTTCGCTGCATGAGCCGACTTCACCCCGACAGCGGTCCTGCCAGCAAGGCTCTCAAAAGAGGAAGGCCATCAGCAGTCCTCTTCGGAAGAAAGCAAAGAAGAAACCCGAGCCTCTGGCCAAAAGGAAGTTGCCTTACAACATGACACCAGAGGAAAACAAAATTGAAAGCGATCGCCAAGTGAAAGCCTTTTTTGTGAAGAAGATCGTGCCGCCAAAGGAGGTAATACCCAAGGAAGTCCAAGAGCACTTTATGGAACACTTTATTGATCGACCCCCGGCATATGTCGAGCGTATGGCGACAGACTATGAGTGATAGATTCAGAAGGCAAGTGAGCAGAGAAGTCGGCCCAGCCCAAGGAAGAAGTCGGGAAGTGCGACATCAATGACAGGTGGTACTACTAGCGGGAAAACAGTTCCCCAGCTCGGAGAACAATCCAAGCAATCAATCTCTCCACTCAAGGTGAGTACCAATCCAAGCAAGCAATCAATCCAAGCAGTCGACGTGCAAGGCAACCCAATCGACCTCGAAGAAGTAGAGGCTGCAGGTCTCACTCTTGGCCAAATCCTTGGCACCGAGGAAATCCGCGGGTACGGTGCAACTGAGTACACAATGCAATATGCCATCGGAAAACCACTTGTCACATCCGAGCAGTACAAGGAACTACCAACTGCGATGTGACGGTTGCATGATTGGTACCTGCATGAAGCAAAGCGAGGGGAGACGACGGTCATGGTCAAAGTAAGGAAAGATCATTACGTCAATGGATGTGACATATGTCTTGAATTCTCAGAACTTTTCCAGTTATACCACATGGACTCTATCAACAAAACTCTCATCAGTTGCTATTGTTTGTAAGTGATTTATATATTTAATAACTTAAGTCTCTAGCTAAGATATCGTTCATTGGCTTATCATCACTATATATGTTCTTTTCTACGCTATTATGCAGACTGAAGATGTGGGAATTGAAACAAGAGGGAATCGATGACATTGGGTTCATCGAACCAAGTACCTTTAATGGTCATGTGGTAAAAGGTTATGCCAAGGACACAGAACATCTCTTGGAAAAATTTCTAGAGGCACTAATTAATACCAAATGTACTATAATATTTCCTTACAACATGGGGTGAGCGTTTACTCTCTTGTATACTACAAATTCTATTTTTGGTTACGAGCTCGCTGTCAAGTGTAGTTGATGAGTTATATGCATGCCTGCTTAATTATATAAACTTCTGCGCAGAGACCACTATATCCTCCTAAATATTATCCTCGCGGATGGACTTGTTCAAGTGTACGACTCACTAGATACACTAGAACAATCATACGTGGACTTGTATTTTATGATAGAACGGCAATTTCAATCTTTATCGACCTTGCTTTCTTTCATTATTTCCTGATATCAAAAGTAATTATAATAACTCTTTCGTTATTTTTCTTTGCCGTGTAGTGTTTGGAAAAAGATGATAGAAAAAACCCGTCACGGTCGTCAATGGAAACCGAAGCTGAAGTGGAAAAAGATGCAAGTAATTAAGTAGTACTACTAGGTCCACACATCTCTTTAATTCTAGTTTCAATACCATTATCATGCTTGATTATTAATTATCTTATTGAATTCTATTCTTTTGTAAAGTGCGCGAAGCAGCCACAGGGAACAAATTTATGTGGATACTTCCTCTGCGAGAACATCCGCATCCAGACCGAAGGCCGTATACGTTGCAGAGGAGCACGTGAAATACAATTCCAGGTTTGGCAGATGATGTCGAAGTTCTCACCCGAGAAACGCTTTGTAGCACTTCAAGAGAAATTTGCGGCATTTCTTCTTCAACATGTCATTGATGTAAACGGAGAGCACTATTACTTACCGCCGCCTCAATAATGCCAGCAAATCAGTAGTAGAAAACTGAGATTTCATCCGGAGCACTAGCTAGCTAGTCCCGGCCGGGTTTTAGGCCTTAAGTTATAAGTCCAGAATATATATGGATGTGTAATTCCATTTGTATATATACTGTGTGTGAGATATTGTATATTATATTACACATATATATGCATCAACTTGTGTAATTAATGTTACAGTATGTAGCACCGTAAAATAAATTTGAAATGAATGGAAAACACAATAAATAGAGAGGAAAACTAAACCTAAATAAAAGAGAAAAAACATAACACTTAGTACCCGTTGGTATCACCAACCGGTAATAAAGGTCCTCCACCACCAGCCCACGCAGGCAGCCACGTGGTGGGCCTTTAGTACCGGTCCATGGTCCAACTGATACTAAAGTCTGGACCTTTAGTCCCAACCCTTTAGTACCGGTTGGGGAACCGGTACTAAAGGCACATCTTGACCGGGACTACTGATCGACATTCTGCTAGTGCTATGGGACCCTTAGGTCTATGGTATACTACTCACACATCACCATGGGAGCAACAAGGTTGATGTAGAGGCCCTCCGTGATTGACCCCCCATCCAGCAGGGCATCGAAACAGGGCTCTAGATGGGCACACGGCGGAATAGAGACTTGCGGAGACGGATAAGTGTTTCGGGAGGCGCCCTAGGGTTTTTACGATATATTAGAATTTATAGGCCATAGAGGGGTGTCGAGAGACGAGGGGGCAGCCATAAGCTCACGGGCGCGGACACCCCCTGGGCGCGCCTTGTTTGCTTGTGGGGCCCTCATGCGGCCCCCAACCTACTCCCAAAGATTGCAGGTCTTATTTTGGGCCAGAAAAATCAAACAAAAGTTTCGTGGCAATTGGACTTCATTTGATACTATAAACCTGAAAAGCCAAAAACATGCAGAAAACAACAACTGACACTTGTCAGTGGGTTAATAGGTTAGTTCTAAAAAATAATATGAATCAACAAATAAATGCCTAAAAAGCATTCTAAAATGATAATATTATAGCATGGAACAATAAAAAAATTATAGATAGTTTGGAGACATATCAGCATCCCCAAGCTTAATTCTTGCTCGTCCTCGAGTAGGTAAACGATAATTTTTTAATGTGACATGCTACCCAACATGTAATCTGTTGCAGGTATGATCATTGAGAACGATGAATTACCAAACATCAACATAGTAATATCCATAAGCATAAGTGACATAATCACCGATGTTCAAAATATACGACCCTTAAAGAATGTTTACCCCCCCCATTAATTTTGTCATATTAGCGTGGCATGACTCCATCTTCACCACATAAATATAAATTTCAAGAACCACGATGTTAAGTCAGACAACTGGATCATACTTTTTAACGTGCTTCAGCTTTTTATTACTCGTGCAATACATGAGCGTGAACCATGTATATATCATATAAGTGGAATAGAATATGGTGGTGAATTTAAAAGGGGTAAAAGTGGAAAATAAAGTCTTGCATCAAGTAGGCGTATCAAAAGGCTATGGATATGCACATCAATAGATATCAATGCGAGGAGTAGGGATTGCCATGCAACAAATGCACTAGAACTATAAGTGTATGGAAGCTCAAATGAAGTTAAGTGGGTGTGCATCCAATTTTGTTGCTCATGAAGACCTCGGGCATTTGAGGAAGCCCATGATAGTAATATACAAGCCAATTTCTACAATGAAAAATTCCCACTATCACATGAAAGTGACGAAATACGAGTCTCTCTATATGAAAACATGGTGCCCCTTTGAGGCATAAGTGTGGAAAAGGAGGTAGTAGCACTGTTCCTTCTCTCTTTTCTCTCATTTTTTCTTTCTTTTCTTGTTCTTTTTTTCTTTTTACCCCCTTTTCCTTATTTATTTATTTTTTGTCCGGAGTCTCATCCCGACTTGTGGGGGAATCATTGTCTCCATCATCCTTTCCTCACCGAGACAGTTCCCTAACAATGATGATCATCATACTTTTACTTACTTACAAATCAATATGAAATTTTGATAAGCAATATGATTCTATATGAATGCCTCTAACAATGTACCAAGATGTGCAATGATCTAGAATAACATCTATAAATAATGATGAACGGTGGTTTTACCACAAAGACTATGTCCGCTACATGGTCATGCAAAGCAATATGACAATGAAAGTACTAGTCATACGATGTAACAGTGGAAGTTGTATGACAATATATCTTGGAATGGCTATGGAAATGCCATGATAGGTAGGTATGGTGGCTGTTTTAAGGAATGTATAAGGTGTCTTATGTGCAACATAGTGTATTATGTAATGGGGTTTGGATGCACCGGTGAAGGTTGCATCGATCCTCGAGGTGGGAATGGGCAATGCATGGTACCGAAGAGGCTAATAAATATGAGGTGGTGAGAGTCCATACATCCATGGATTCACATTAGTCATAAAAAACTCACATACTTATTGCAAGGTTTTATTAGCTCTCTGAAGCAGCATACTACTCGCATGCCCCTAGGGAGGAGGTTGGGAGGAGTTAACCACATCGTGTGCCTCCAACCTAAACAACACTAGGATTTCAACAAGGAATAAGAATGCTCATATAGTCAAAAAAATGCTCACACATCATCACCATGTCATAACCAATATTTAGATGAATAACAAATTAACACCCTTTAACTATCAATATTTTTACTAACCAACAACCATGCACTCACACCCTTTCATATTACCACATTAATATCATTAACTCACAATTTATCTTTTATGTGCTACATGAAGGTTTTGATTATGCACTCATTGAATACCTATTATTTTTGGACTAGTCTTATAACCATGCAAATTACCGTCACTATTTATTAACTCTTAAACAAATTTAAGTGAAGAACGAGAGTGCGATTATTTCTATAAAATCTTTATGCCACCATGGTCTCAAAAGATATAGGTGAAGTACTAGAGGAACTGCTTAGCTCAAAAGAAATGAGTGAAGCACAAAGAGTATTCTAATAAATTATGGTGAACATGTTTGTCTCTCAAGTAGGTGTGTCCAGCAAACAATGATTTTGGAAAACTAAAAAAACGAAAGCAAACGACGCTCCAAGCAAAACTCATATCATGTGATGAATAAAAATATAGCTCTAAGTGACATACCGATGGATTGAAATGAAAGAGGGGATGCCTTCTGGGGCATCACCAAGCTTAGATGCTTGAGTCTTCCTAGAAGTTTACTTGGGGTGCCTTGTGCATCCCCAAGATTAGGCTCTTTATGCTCCTTATTCCTTCATCCATCGCGATAAAACCCAAAATTTGAAAACTTCACCACACAAAACTCAACAGAAAACTCGTGAGATCCATTAGTAGGATAGGCGAACCATAAACATTATGTACTATTATAAATTGATTCATATTTTAGTAGTGCACAAGGTACTGTATTCTAACTTCTCCATGGCTTATATCCCCCAATACAATCCACAACATGTTCAACACAAGCAAACTATGCAAGCAAAAAACAAAATCTCTCTAAAAGAGAACATTCTATAGTGATCAGCAAACACACCATACTTATGTAACTCCAACAATTCTGAAAACTTAGGAAAGTCTGAGCAATTTGTATAGAAATTATGTGCAAAAATTTCAGATCAAAAAGACATTCCAGTAAGATCAGAGAAATCCTACACTTGATGCAAAAGTTTCTGTTTTTTGCATCGTATCAATTCTACTTTTCATTCAAGTAACCCAAAGGTTTTACTTGACACAAACACTAATTGAAACATAAAAACTCAATCATTACAATAGAAATAATCATGTTATCTGAAACAAATAGAAAGTAGAACAAGCAAAATAAGAGAACTATTGGGTTGCCTCCCAACAAGCGCTATTGTTTAACGCCCATAGCTAGGCATAATGCATTGTTTCAAGTGTTGTCATCTTTGACACTGTTGGAGGAAACGACACCTATGGGATCAGAGGGATCCCTTTACTGTTTGGCAGGGAAGAAGGCTCGCACAGAGAGCATATCTGATGGCTAGCGCGCGGGATTTTACCCAGGTTCGGGCCGCAAAGATGCGTAAAACTCTACTCCCGCTTGGTTGTATTGGATGAGTTCTAACTGAGGTTCTGGGAGTGCTACAGTACATAGCTGCTACTCATCCAGAATGGGCCAGAGAAGGTGGGAGCTAAAAGTCCTCTCTCGTAATGCCTTGCCTCCTTTTATATGACCAAGGGGATCCCAACAGCAGCGTACAGTATGCGTACGGGGTGCACAGTGCTACAGTGCTATCATACCTAACACCGACGGTACAAGATAGATGCATTTAATGCTGTGTCTGGTTCCTCTGACCGTCCATAGGACGGGATAGGACCCCGTCCTATCGACACCGCTTAGCCCCTCCATCGTCAGCGCCTCGACACGTACCCAGGTGGGGTGACACCTGGCCTATGTGCTGGCGGGGTCTAGTTGAGGCTTCACCTTGCCGGGGCTCCGTAGGCCATCTCGACAAGATCTTGCCGGGGTCCCAGCCTTTGGTCTTGATTGTTGGCTTGAATGCTTTCTTGACGTCCCTGGTCTTGCATCTCGTAGCCCCCCTGGCGGGCCTTGCCACGGGCATGGCTTTGACTACCCATGCACAAGTAAGGGGCACTAGAAAACCTCGAAACTCTAGTGCACCGACAGGAGCCCCCGGGCCTGGCCCACACACGGCGTGAGGCGTTGTTGGGTTAGGCCCAAACAGTGCATGGGAACGCATGGACGGAGCCTGCGGCTGCAATCATTCCGCTTACTACGCCTCCCCACGATGTGCACAAGGTGCGCGTCGTGGGATACATGCGTGGAGCGGTAATAATTTTTTCAATAGCTACGTCAGGCCATTTCTGCTACGCGCGCCGCATGCATAGCAGGGAGCCAACAACTGGCACCCATGACTTAAAGTCGTGGCTGTGACCGAAACTTCAGCGCCGTTGATTGGCACAACGGGGCAGTTGCTGTTTGCCCCGTGATCGTGGGCGAAACTATTGTAGGAGGTGGGCGGCGACTCTTGGAGTGGGGGAGAGATAGCCCCGGCGCTCCCCCCATAAATTGAAGGGTAACAAGGGCGATGCTCATCCATCCTCCCTTCCTCATAGAGGGCAAGCCTCTAGAGCTTGTCTGTCCCCCTCTTCCAAGCCTTGAGTGGTGCCCACCCTTAGCCATGAATAGGGGGCGAGGGCGGCACCGTCTTCTTCGCCAAGGAGGAGTACCCGTCAGGATCATGCCACCACTTCCGCCATAGAGGCGGAGGGTGACCCGGGTGCGCGTGGTGGGAGAGGTGCGAGGAGTCGTGGTCGCCATGGAGGTCGAGGCCAGGGAGGCGGAGCACTGCTCCACCTTTCTCTTCGATGCCAAGCCTCTTCCTGGAAGAGACCCACACCGAGGGGCGGCATTGGAGTTTGTCTTCAAACTGCGCGGTCAGCTTCACAGCCATTTGCGCCTCTCTAACCCTTTCTCCAGGGCGATGGAGGCCGACGAGCCACCCGTTTTGTGGCTGTGGGCGCATGGTTGCTGTAATGGCGCCATGCGGGTGGACGTCGAGTATCCGAAGAGCCGCGTCATGTTCTTCAGGCGGCTAGAAAACCTTCGCCCGCGCCCACAACCTCCAGGATGGGTATTTCCGTCCTTTCAAAATAACGGAGGCCGATCTGCTCTCCGTCAAGATTTATGGGCCCTCATGCGTCCGTCTCAGCTGCTGCGAAGAGAGCTCGAGCAGAGCCAAAGGTTCCTCCCCGAGCGATAGTGACGAGGAGGACAGTGGTGAAGACGACGATGATGAGTCCGGTCTTCAGGCTATCAAGTCGGAATACAACGACCTGGACTCGGACTAACCGTCGGCCGCACCATCGCCGTCAGCCTCGCTCCTCTCCTCCTCTCGGCAGGACGATCCTGTCGGTAGTCCTTGTCCCGGGCGCTGCCTCATCTTCTAGCTGGGTCTTCCGGCAGGCCCGTGGACTTCGGCTTCGGGGGGCCCCTCCTCTTGTCCGCGCAACGCTGGTTTCTCCTCTGTGCAATGCTGACCCAGGAGGGGCCAGGTTCTCGTCGGAGGCCCCTTGCTATCTTTTTCTCCTTGTAATCTGCCTCCTCCTCCTATTTTTCTTCTTCTTGTAATCTCCCCTAGGGGAGAAAGTCAAATAAAGATGTACTTAGGAAGATGTGACATCTCATGTAAATTCCACCCTTTTTGAATGATTGTATGTTATTCCCCTCGTTAGATTCCTCTTTGCACGGTGCTTTCCCTATGCTTTTTTGGAAGAAATCTTGCCGGCATGCGTAGTCCTACCGCGAGCACTTCGAGGATCGGGTCCTTAGCAGCCTGCTGGCGGTGCTACTATCGGCAAGATACCTTGACGTTCTTGGTGTGGCCACTTGAGCTGTTGAGTGGACTCGGAACAGAGTAAGGGCACGAGCGCAGCCACTTGAGCCATTGAGCGGAATCAAAACACGGCAAGGGCGCGAGCGCAGCCACTTAAGCTGCTGAGCAGACTCGAAACAGAGCAAGGGCGCCATCGTTCACGGCAAGATTCCTTAGCGTGCATGTTTTCCATACAAAATTCGAAATCGTCCAAGGAGAATAACTTCACAGAAACAATCCAATTAGGGTTTAGCAACTTAGCTTTTCGTTGTCGTACTCCTTCCGGCAAGGTGCTTTCCTTGAATGTCGCCCGTCGGTATCCATACCACCATTCTCCCCCCGGCAAAGCTGCACATGAGGTAACCTTCTGTCCTTTGAGAAAAAAGAAAGAAGAGAAAATAGGGATATGGAACCTCGGCGGTCCGTTAGCTCTTACCGGGAGTAAGTGCAATACAATATCTCAGATAAACATGTACATAAGTAAACATGAGAATCAACGAGATTTGCAGGACACTTAGCTTTATTCAACTATACACAGGGTCTGCGCCTGGCTTTGTACAAAGGATTACATGCCTCAGCGGCAAGACTTGTACAAAAGGTGGTTGCCGGGAGACCCAGCAACCGCGCCTCATGGGTAGAACTTGCGAAGATGTTGGATATTCCAGGATTTGCTCACTGGGATGCCATCCTCGGTCTCCAGGCGGAGTACGCCAAGCTTGGTGACTCGCACTACCCGGTAAGGGCCTTCCCACTTCGGCGTCTACTTGTTGGAATTCTTGGCGGATTGAATGCGCCGAAGAACAAGGTTGCCTTCCTCAAGACTTCGGGCATGAAACTTGCGGCTATGATAGCGGCGCAAGGCTTGTTGGTAGCGTGCAACTCGCACAACAGCCTGCCCGTTGCTCCTTGGGTGGGCAACAGAAGCAAAACAAATCTTGACACCAAGGTCTTGGACATACTGCATGAAGGTGCGGCTAGTGAACTGTGTGCCATTGCGGGTGATGATCCTGTTAGGAACACCAAAGCGGCAAACTAGTCCTTTGAAGAACTTGACGGCTGATTGTGATGTCACCTTTCTCACTGCTTCCACTTCCGACCACTTTGTGAACTTGTGGATCGCGACATACAGGTACTCAAAGCCCCCCGGTAGCACGGGGAAAAGGACCCAAGATGTCGAGCCCCCAGGCCAAAAATGGCCAGGAGAGAGGGATTGTTTGAAGAGCTTGAGCTGGTTGATGCAATTTCTTCGAATGGAACTCGCATGCTTCACACATGGTTACTAGCGCAATTGCATCCTGGAGGGCAGTGGGCCAAAAGAAACCTTGCCGGAAGTGCTATTGATCCTATGTGGGAGCCACATGTGCCTCCATGTATCTCTGCCAACAGCTCCAGTCCATCTTCCCGAGAAATGCACTTGAGTTTCACACCATTCAACCTCTTTCTGTACAGGACGTTGTCCATGAACTGGTACATATTAGACCGGCAGGCTACTTTCTCCACTTCTTCTTGTTCCTCGGGGAGTTCTCCTGTTTGAAGCAAATGGACAATGTGTTGTACCCATGCTGGAGCCTGGGGCTCGACAACAAGGACTAAAGGCATATCCTTTGCCGGGGAAGAATATGTCTCAACGACAAGGGCTCGAGGCCCTGCCGGAGCCCGTTTCCCCCGGCAAGATTGGCGGGAGCGTTTGCTTCCACGGCAAGAGCCTAAGGACCTGCCGGAGCATGACGCTCATCGGCAAGCCTGGCATCGTTCCCGGCAACTTCCTTGCTGGCGACTTCTGGGAGCTCTACCGGGAAATACTTGCTAGAACTCAATTTTCTTCTTTTCTCTTGTCCATTTGATGGTGTCACGGATGGTGGAGTCAGTCGGAGCACAAAAGTTCCTGGTTCCACAGGCAACTTAAGGGCAACACACTTTGACAAGCCATCAGCAACACTGTTCTCTACACGCGGAACGTGCTCCATTTGTAGGTCGTCAAAATGTTCTTCCAACTTTCTCGCTTCATCTACATAAGCTTCCATCAATGGAATATGATAATCCTTATTCACCTGCTTGACGACAAGCTAACAATCACTCGTGACAATAAGTTACTTAATCCCAAGGTCTGCCGCGATCCTGATACCGTCAAGTAGCCCTTCGTATTCTGTGGTATTGTTCGTTGACCTCTCCCAGGGAAATTGCATCTGAATCACATATTTGAGGTGCTCTCTGGTGGGTGCGACAAGCAACACTCCAGCACCGGCGCCTTGCAGCGAGAAAGCCCCATCAAAATACATGATCCACTCTTGATTTGTTTCCTTGTCGGGGAGAGTTGACTCTGGAACTTCTTCATCTGTCTTTGGGGTCCATTCCGCAATGAACTCCGCCAAGGATCTGCTCTGGATAGTTGAGGTACTTTCAAACTTGAGACCAAAGCTTGATAGTTCCAAAGCCCACTCCACAATCCTACCGGTAGCATCTGGGTTCTGCCAAATCCGCTGCAACGGGAAGCGAGTGATAACGGTGATCTCATGTGCCTGGAAGTAATGGCGCAGCTTCCTCGAGGCCATAAGGAGGCCAAAGAACAACTTTTTCACGCTAGAATATTTTCACCCAGCCCCCCCTGCAAAAGGGAGCTGACAAAATAGACTGGGTGCTGCACCATCTTCTTCTTCCGAATTGTCTCATTCGACTATGGAGATCCTGCTTTGTCGGCACCAGACCCTGCCGGGGAATATCCTGGCTTGTCACTTGGCGGTCCTGCCACTGCCGCTTCTTCTTCATCAACTTCTCTTCCAACCACTAACGCATGACTCACCACTTGATTTGTTGCCGCTAGATATAACAACAACACCTCTTGTGGTTTTGGCGCGACTAGGATTGGCAGAGAGGAGAGGCACTTCTTAAAATCCAGCAGCGCTACCTATGCTTCTGGAGTCCATTTCATCGGACCTGCCTTCTTCAAGATTTTGAAAAAGGGTAGGGCATGCTCAGCAGATTTGGAAATAAATCTACTCAGAGCGGCAAAACAGCTGGCAAGACGGCGCACATCCTTGACACGTCTTGGCGCTTGAATTTGCTCAATTTCTTTGATCTTGTCGGGATTTGCTTCAATTCCACGTTGAGATACAAAGAACCTAAGAAGCTTGCCGGATGGGACACCAAACACACACTTCTCAGGGTTGAGCTTCAAGTTGATCTTGAGCAGATTTGCAAATGTTTCTTCTAGGTCTGATATGAGCATAGACTTGTCCTTGGTTTTGACCACTATGGCGTCCATATAAGCCTCCATATTTCTATGTAGCTAGGGCTCAAAACCAATCTGGACCACTCTTGCAAAGGTAGAACCAGCACTTTTCAACTCGAAAGGCATACACAAAAAGCAATACGTACCACATGGGGTGATAAATGCGGTCTTCTCTTCGTCTTCCTTGGCCATGAAAATTTGATGATAACCTGAATAGGCATCAAGGAAAGACAACAAGTCGCAACCGGCGATGGAGTCCACAATTTGGTCAATGTGTGGCAAGGGAAAAGGATTTTTGGGGCAGGCTTTATTGATATCTGCGTAGTCAATACATAGCCTCCATTTCCCATTTGCCTTGCGCAATACAACTTGATTGGCCAACCATGTTGGATGAAGTACTCCTCTAATCAAGCCAGCCACTTCTAATTTCTTGATTTCATTGGCAATAAACTATTACCGCTCCAAAGCCTGCTTCCTGACCTTCTGCTTGACGGGCCGCGCATGTGGACAGACGGCAAGGTGGTGCTCAATCACCTTCGTGGGAACACCGGGGATATCAGATGATTTCCATGCAAACACATCGACATTCGCCCGTAGGAAGGCGACGAGCATGCTTTCCTATTTGTCATCAAGGGCGCAACTTATGGTGAAAGTTCCTCCCATACCATCCTCCTTGGTGGGCACCTTCTTAGTCTCTGGTGGAGCTGGCTTGGACTTCTTGCTCTTGTCGGTGGAACTCTCTCGCACGTCCTCAACAGGAGCGCGGCCCTCCGAGGAAGTGCGCTTGCCGGAGTCTGTGCGAGAGGTCTCGCAGGGCTTCTTCCTCCTGGGAGTTTCAGCGCCAGGAGCGAGTGCCTTGACGGTAGATGCTACAACTGCCTCCCAATAGAGTTGATCGGTGCAGACAAGCGCGTCCTTCTTGTCGGACTTGGCAGTGATGATGCCCATCGCCTCGGGCATCTTCAATACATTGTAGGCGTAGTGCGCCGCCGGCATAAACTTGGCTAACGCTGGACGGACAAGGATCCCATTGTATGGCAATGGAATCTTGGCGACGTCGAAAACAACCTTCTCCGTCCTGAAGTTCAGATCGCTACCAAATGTTACCGGAAGCGTGATCTTTCCCTTGGGCTGGATCCTTCTTGGATTGACCCCCTAAAACAAGCCCGTTTCCTCGAGATCTCCATCAGGAATTTGCAATCTCTTCATCACCTCGGGTGAGATCAAGTTCAAGCCGGCCCCAACGTCAACTAACATTTTTGTCACTTTGAGGTTGCGAATTGTTGGTGAGACCAACAACGGCAAACACACAACCGCAGTTACACGATCAGGGTGATCCTCAACGTCGAAAATGATAGGCGTGTTGGACCATCTCAAAGGCTTCCGGGCGCTGACAGATGGCTCACTCGCATTAACCTCATGCACTCACTATTTAAGTTGGCGGTGGGAAGAATGCAATGAGGCACCTTCGTCAACGCACATGGCGTCTGTAGCTCTCTGGAATTCTTGCTCGCTGGACTCGTCGTCCTCTTCAACGTCATCATCACACCCCTCTTGCTTGTCGCGACCACGAGCGGGCCGGTCCTTCTGTTGCTTGGCCTTGCCGCGGTGACCTCCATGGCCACCGTGCTTCTTGCCGAACCCCTTTGCACCATCCTGACCCTTCTCCTTGTCTCGCCTCTCGTATTTGACTTTTTGTTTCTCGGCAAGTTGTTCAACTTGCCGGTAGTCCTGGAGATCATGGCCTTTGGTGCGATGGATCTTGCAATACTGCTTGACGGAGCCTTCCGGCTTGTCGGCAGTTGCCAAAGCCTAACAGGAGGCGCACCCGGCAACATCCTTGCTGGGGTCATCAACCTTGGCCTTCTTGGTGGTGCCGGGGTTGTCGGATCCCTCGACGGCAATCACGGCCTTGTCCTTGCGCTTCCTGTTAGACCGTCGGCCCTTCTTTGTCGGGGCGGCAGTGTCCTCATCCTTAGAGTCGACCCCTGCGCCAACGTCCTCGCCGGGAAGCCTCCTGCCTTCTTCAGCCTGAGCACATTTATCTACTATAGCATAGAGCTCGGCAACATCCCGGACCTTGTTAATCACCATCTCTTCCCGCATCCTGCAATTGCGCATGTTTTGATGGAACGCGCTGATAACAACAGCAGGATGAACATATGGTATGTTGTGGTGTATACGGTTGAACCTCTGGATGTACTTGCGCAAAGTCTCGTCCTCCTTCTGGGGAATGAGATGTAAATCACTTTCCTGGCCAGGAGCTTGATGACCTCTGGTAAAGGCGCCAACAAACTCATGGCACAGATCTGCCCAGGAAGAAATGGGTCCCTCCGGTAAGTGCATCAACCACGACCTGATGTTGGGCTTAAGCACCAATGGGAAGTACTTGGCGAGTATCTTGTTATCGCGAGCCCCGGCAGCTTGCACCTCAATGGTGTTGATGCTCAAGAATTCTGACGGGTGTGTCTTGCCATCATATTTCTCTGGGACCTCTGGCTTGAACATTTGGGAGTTGGGCCACTAGACTCGCCGCAGCTCATGGGTAAACGCTGGACAACCCACCTTGTAAGGTAGGCTGACAGGATACCAGGGCGCATTTATCAGATTGATGGCGCGCTTCCCACCGCTGCTCGACTGTAGTCCGAGCGTCTTCTTTGCTTCGTTCCCGAAGAACTTGACGCTTATCGCGGCGAGTCCGTGGATCGGACAATGTCGTCGAGTAACCATCGCAAGCATTGGTCCGCCGAGTCGGTGACCGGCGTTGTTGCTAGGAGGAGAGTGCACTGTGGTCACACTGTCTCCGACCTTCTCGCCATTGGCGCGAGCCAGCTCGGTGGATTGAAACATGTCGGAGAGGCATAGGAGGCTTTGAATGGTGGCTCTCCACTTGTCGAGCTTCTCCGTAGCAGGAGGGAAGTTCAGGAGTAGTTGTGCCCGTGCCATTGCTTCTTCCGACGTGGTTGGCAGGGAACGGCGTGAAGAACGAGACGTGCTTTGACTCCTAACCGTGTTAGAAAGAGCTCCGTCGCGGTTCCGTGATTGCACGCCACTCCCATTAGCATGTTGGCATGCATGCTGGTCCCGCACATCTTGGGAGCGATGCACATGAGCTTTTCCGTGGGGACGTTGAGAACGACCAACACCGCGGCATTGCTCTTCGCGCAAGTCCTAGGAAAGTTGCTGTGCACGTGCCGGCGTGGGTGTCTTGGAAGGTGCCCTTCCGTCCCCGGAGTTCACCGTACCTCTCACAGGAAGTACAACCCCGTCCTGAGACCCAGCGGCGCGGGGGTTTCCGGCGCCGCCGTGAGCGTCGCCGCTTTCTTGGCCTTGATCAGCGAGACATCGCGGAAGCTCTGAACCTTCGCCTCCTCCACCTGTGTCTACACCGTCGCCTGTCTGTGTAGCTATAGGGACAACAGACACTGATGGGCCAACTGCCGTCAAACCCTTCCTCTTGGGGGCCATGGCGATGATGATTATGAAGGAACTAGCGCGCTATGTCACCAGATCAGGTCCACATGACCTTTCCCTACCTGGCACGCCAAAGATGTCGGAGGAAATGGCACCTATGGGATCGGAGGGATCCCTTTACGGATTGGCAGGGAAGAAGGCCCACACAGAGAGCAGATCTGATGGCTAACATGCAAGTATTTACCCAGGTTCAGGCTGCAAAGATGCATAAAACCCTACGCTTGCTTGGTTGTATTGGATGAGTTCTAGCTCAGGTTTTGGAAGCGCGACAGTACACAACTGCTACTCATCCAGAATGGGCTAGAGAAGGTGGGAGCTAAAAGTCCTCTCTCGTAACGCCTTGGGCCTCCTTTTATATGACTAAGGGGATCCCAACAGCAGCGTACAGTACGCGCATGGGATGCACAGTGCTATCATACCTAACACTGACGGTGCAAGACAGGCGAATTTAATGCTCCGCCTGGTGCGTCTGACCATCCACGGGATGGGACATGACCCTGTCCCATCGGTACCGCTTAGCCTCTCCATCGTTGGCGCCTCGACACGTACCCAGGTGGGGCAACACCTGGCCCCTGCACTAGCGGGGTCTTGCTGGGGCTTTACCTTGATGGGGCTCCATAGGCTATCCCGGCAAGATCTTGCCGGGGCCCCAACCTTCGCTATTGATTGTTGGCTTGAATGCCTTCTTGACGGCCCTGGTCTTGCGTCCTGCAGCCCCCCTGGTGGGCCTTGCTGCAGGCATGGTTTCGATCGCCCGTGCACAAGTAAGGAGCACTAGAAAACCCCGAAACTCTAGTGCACCGACAGACACTCCACCCATAAGTACCTCTCATGATAGATTCATAAGTTGGTTTAACTCTCCTCCTAGGAAATTTTTCCATCCCTTTCTTTAATGGAAATTGGAACCTTATATTTCCCTCTTTAATATCAATAATTACACCTATAGTTCATAAGAAAGTTCTTCGAAGTATTATTGGACAAGATAGATTGCATTAAGTATCAAGAACAATGAAAACTATAGGCACATAATTTCTATTAACAAGAATAAGCACATCATTCATTCTACCCAAATGCTTCTTAATAGTAGAATCCGTAAGATGCAAGTTTAGGGAACACTCTTGTATATCGGTGAGACCAAACACATCACAAAGAGATTTAGGTATAGTTGAAACACTAGCACCAAGGTCACACAAAGCATTGAATTCATATTCTTTAAGCCTTATTTTGATAGTAGGTTCCCATTCATCATGTAATTGTTTAGGTATATAAACTTCTATCTCAAGTTTCTCATGATGAGCCTTTATCATCGCCTCTACGATATGTTTAGTAAAAGCTTTATTTTGTTCATAAGCATTGGATGAGCTAATAATGGATTGCAGAAAGGAAATACATTCTACTAAAGAGCAACACTCATAATTAATGTCCTGTTACTCCAAGATAGTGGGCACATCACTAGTTAATGCTTTGACCTCTCCAAACCCACTTTTTTCAATTTTATTATTAGAATCATCACCCACCGAGAAAACATGATGCCTTCTTGATAAAGTTGACTCATCTCCGGTCCCTTTATCATCTACTTTCATATTATTAAAAAAATAATCAATGGGAGAAGCAACAACCATTTTAAGATCTTCATCATGATTACGGTAAAACCCGTGTGGAAGCGTCTTTCTAGGAATTCTCGCTTAGCTCTCAACCTAGTTATCCTCTCCTTTACTTTCATTAATAGATATTTTGATATATTTAATGGTCAAATTAATATCATGCTTTGGTGGCAAATTTTTAGTTTTAAGAGTTTCCACATCAAGATCAATTATTTCCATGTTCTTAGCCAAGTCATCAACTTTATGTAACTTTTCTTCTACCATAGTATTTAAAATATTTTGAGAACTATTAACTTATTTAATGGTGTTCTCAAGATCAGAGGATAACCTATTATTATTTGTAGAAGAATTTCCATAAAAATTACCATAATCATTAGAGGAATTATCGGGATATGGTGTAGCATTGAAATTTCCTCTATAAGAATTGTTGTTGAAATTGTTTTAGGAGATAAAGTTGACATCAATAGCATCATTATTATGATCAATCAAGGTAGACAAAGGCATATCATTGGGATCAACATTAACATGTTTACTAGAAACCATATTCATAAGAGCATCCACCGTATTCATAAGAGTCTTCTAATGTCACCTCCATGACGGTACTGCTTGCAGCAGAATCTACAAGATTTCTAGACACAAAGTTTAGTTCAACATAGAAATTATGTATAATCATCCATAAGTTCAAACCATGAGTAGGGCAGTTTCTAATCATCAATTTCATCCTCTCCCAAGCTTGTGCACCATGTTCTTGATAACGTTGTTTAAAGTTCATAATTTTATTTCTAAGGGAGATGATCTTAACAAGATGAAAATACTTGGCAATAAAAGCATCTTTACACTTATTCAATGTTCCAATACTATTATGTGGTAAAGATGAAAAGAAAGTCTTAGCTTTATCTCATAAGGAAAAAGGAAATAATTTTAATTTGACCACATCATTATCCATATCCTTTTACTTTTGTATATCACATAATTCAACAAAGGTATTAAGATGAGCAGCATGATCCTCATTAGGACTTCCCGAAAATTGTTGTTTAATCATAAGATTCAGCAATGCAACATTAATATCATAAAACTCTGCACTAGTGGCAGGTGCTATAGGAATACTAATGAAATCATTTATATTATTATTCGTGAAGTCACACAACTTAGTAGTATCTTGAGACATGGTGAGCGAGCAAGCAAAGTAACAAGCAGAACAAGTAAACTAGCATGTAAAGCAAGCAAACAACTAAACTAGCAAACTAGCAAAGATAAATATTTTTGTATTTTGTATTTTTATATTGAAGCAAAATATAACATAAAATAAAAAGTATAGCAAGTCAATGATAATTTGTGTGAAGGTACTTGATAGTAAGTTGGTGATACTCCCCGACAACGACGCCATAAATCCTTCCTGATACTTGTGATCTGTCTTGGGTTTTCCTAGAAGAGGAGGGATGATGAAGCACAATATAAATAAGTATTTACCTAAGTGAGAACCAAGTTTATCGAACCAATAGGAGGATCACAAAACTCCTGTCTTCAGCGCCTACACACAAAAGAGCAAGCACTTGCACCAAACGTGGGCAAGAGGGTTGTCAATCCCCTTCAACTTGTTACTTGCAAGGAAATGAGTAGTGTGGATGATAATAGATAATTATAAATTGTAACATAAAATAAAACAAATAAATGGCATAAAGGTAATAAATCCTTTCGTAATTATATATGTGGATGGACCCAGGGCCATAATTTTTCCTAAAGGCTTCTGTCTTGAATAAAGCATACAATGGGTAGACAAATTACTATTGGTCAATTGATAGAAAAGCGCATAGTTATGCAACATTTATTCACATCAATGATCATGTGTATATAGGTATCACGTCTATAAATAAGTAGACTGACTCCTTCCTACGTCTACTACTATTACTCCACTGCGAGAGTGCTTCTATGCTTCCCTCTCTAGGTATTAAGTTCATGCAAATACACTAATGCTTGGAGAACGATGACATGATGTAGATAAAGTAAATTCAATTAGTGTGAATGAAACTCATCGTTTTATCCTTAGCGGCAGAAATACAAATAAGTCTCATGTCCCCTTCTATCACTGGGATTGATGATGCGGAGCATCCTACGAACATCACCATGGCAAGAGTCCCTTTGGCAAGTTACACGTGTTCACTTGACCTCTTCGTGGATGATATACTACTTGACACTCCTCTCATGTACATGCATAGGTATTGTCGAAGCTTCACGGATGATGATGAGGAGTGCTGATACGGACATACAACTACACCATCCGCGAGGGAAGCTTGGAAACGGAGACGGAAGAAGACGGAGTTGTAGAAATCTATAGCGGCCGGACAACCTGAAGCCACCGGACGTCCGATACTCTCCAGCACAGCGACGGAGCTAAGGTATAAGCGTTGGGTTCAAGTGAACCCAATGGATTTCACCCTGTACGTGCATGTAGGTGCTTGTTTGCTTTACATGAACCCATTAAAATATCGTGGCTGACCCCATCAATTGGAAGGCTATCATGTGAACAACTAAACAAGGGCCCATAAGTGAACAGCCCACGAGGAGTCCATGCCAGCTTTAAACCGTGATTAGCATCCCTGGGTGATTAGTCACGTACTAACGTTAGGTTGTACGCATGCAGCCGCAAGCGTCATCGTCTCTTCGTCTTTCAATTCGCATCTGATCTCTCCTCTTATCTGTTCTGCTCGTGTTCCTCTCGGTGCCTCACCGTCTCGGCCACCGACCATCGCACGCCACGGCAAGCAGGCCGCTACAGATCGACATCGGCAACTGTTGAAGCCTAAAATGTGAGGTAATTAGATTACATTGCGTCATCTCCTTTATATTTTGTATGTTCTATCTAGCATAATGCCCTAGTAATAGTGATTTTTTGCCCTAGCTTTTTGATTTGTTTTTCTCCATGGACTTTGATTGATCTAGACTATGGAGTGGTATTTTTCAAACAGAACAGGGTCACCAGATCCAATAATGATACAAGCACATTAGGATCATCCATCCAGATCTTCCTTCTTTCAAAGAGAACTTGATCACCAGATCCAGATAGTGAAGCTAGCAGAGTTTTATCTAGATGACTTCGATTCAAGAAAAATGGATGATATTAGTCCCGAACCTCACACTTTCATTGAAAATGTGTGAGCAGATGAAAGATTTTGCCAATTTGGATGGAATTGCTGATCTTCCTAAAGTAATGGTGCAAACAAATAAGCATGTAACGTTTCCTTTGGTACATCATCTTTTACAGCTAGTACTGATATTGCCGATTGCGACAACATCAATGGAGAGATGCTTGGTTATGAATATTGTCAAAAAATAGTAGTGCTACAAAATAGTTGATCAGTTCACGAGTGATTGTCTAATTTGTTATGTGGAGAAAGGTGTATTTTCAGCCATTAGTAATGATGCAGTGTTTAATATATTTAAGGCGATGAAAGGTCGAAAGGGGACACTCTAAAATGTCATTGACTTCATAAAATTCTTTCCTTGATAGTGCTTATTATAAACCTGTCAAACTAACTTGTGGTTTTTTCAATGCTCCACGAAGATGAGAAGCTACACCCGGAGTTACAAAGTTAGTTGATACTACTCTATTTCTGATATTTGAACAATTGATTTTATAACCTTATTAAATCGGCATGTCTTACAGTCTTCAGTTTTTAACGCAACACAATATGTGATAGGTGATACCACGTTTCTTTTCATTATGTTTTTTTGGTGCTATACATTTGTTGTAAGATAATTTATAATTTAACTTTACACTACACATATTAGTACCAAGTTCTCACAAGGAGTCATGGAGTGAACCCAATGACCAATTTTTCTGGCTCCGCCCCTGCTACAGCGTCCGGACGACCGACGCCTTCCGGACGTCCGACAACCTCCAGCGCCCGGACGACCAATGCCCTACAGAAATCCGACGCCACCTCGACCACGCCAAACTGTTGTAAGTCCGAAGACCTCCGGATGTCTGGACCCTCATGAGCCGTCGAACGTCTGACCACCTCTGGACGTCCGGCACTGCCTGTGCGCAGCCGCGGGCCTTGGGCCTTGTATCTCCCCTGTCACTTGCCCATTCGTGGCCAAGACTATATATACTCCACCCCCACCTCCTTTCTAGGGTTAGCAAAGTGATAGCTCGTAGTTGAGCTTTGCTCCTTCCTCTACCTCTCCCATGGATATCAAGGCCTCCATCGGAGAAGATCCATAGAGGATGTCAAGGCCCCTTGCGATGGAAGATCCCTAGTGGATTCAAGGCCCCATTCCTCCTAGAGATTTGGGATGAACTACCCATGTATCCTTATTTCCATTGTTGTTCTTGGATCTTGATTGACTTCATGTATTGCTTGTGATTGGAGGAGTACTTGGTGTGGATCTTGTCCAATAGAGTGTTTTTTCCTTTGATTTCTCCATGTTTTCCCCTCGTGTTCTTCGTGTTCTTCCTCGAATCCACCTCCAATTCGTGAAGATCGGGCTATTCTCGGGTTTGCCCCATATCATATGGTATCATGAGCCATGTTGCCACCAGTTTGGAGACCTACCCCCCACTTTTCTTGCATTAGTTCGTGTTTTTCTTCCCAATTTCGGAAATTCCTCACAAAAAGAGCCTGAATTTTTCTTCTTGTGATTTGTTGTTCTTGTAAGTTTTTGTTGATTGTGATCCGTGGATCTAGTGTTTGACAAGTGGATCTACTTTCCTTGGCATTCCCTAGCCCCGATTTTTCTTTTTCCCCTTCAATTTCGAGCCCAAAATCATTAATTTCCGCCCAAAATCGCGTCCCGGATCTCAGATCTCGAGCTGACCCAGACCCCTTGGACATCCGACCATTTACGGACGTCTGGAATACTTTGAAGCCTCGGACGTCCGACAGCCTCCGTACGTCCGAACCACCTAAACAGACACGAATGGATTTTCGAACCGTCCGGACGTCTCTCAGACGTTCGTAAACTGTAGAAACTGACTTCGGCTCATTCTTGTTTCGGCCATAATTAATTTATCCGGACTCCGATTTTGACGTTCTTTAGCTCGTTTTGTAGCTATTGACACCCTCCATCCCACAAATATACTTAAAGCATCATTTGACACGATCAAATATTTTGAAGTTTGGCAACTTTGCCTAGGCCCTCCACCATATCATCCGCATTATCACCGTAGACTTCCGCAACTTAAACCCATTTTGGTTCCGATTTGATTTGTGGTTGCTTGAGTTGTGATTTGAGTCTCCTAAGGTGTTTCCGCTACTTAGGGACGGTTACTTCATCATCGACCACCGATGACTTGTATCTGTCCATCATCTACATCGACGATGACCATCCATCCTTTGAGACCATCTTCAACCAGAAGCAAGGCCGGTTACTCCTGACTTCGTGAAAGGTTAAGTATGACGAAGGTATCCATTCCGTCATACACTTTTCCTTCCTTGCCATTATATCTTGACAGCCTCACCATCTTTGCAATTACCTTCATACCTACTGAGACTAGCTATCCGAGTATTGTCGGGCTTCGCGAAAACTTGTGGAAATATCATATAGTGCAATTGCTTTCTCCCATGCATATATTGTGATACTTGTCTCATATAGTTGGTTGATGCTCAATATGAATAGTGGAAAGGAAGAGAAGAGAGTAAAAAAAAGCTTCTAAGCAAGAAAGAAAGATCAAAGCTTATAAGCAAAAGCATGAAAAGAGATACTTGTGCATGAGGAGACATGGAATAGGAAAAGTTTTGCTTGCATAAATAGGATCGGTGCCAAGTGGTGAATCGTGCCCAAACGTGCAATAAGCTAGCGTCTCTCCTTGTGTTTGTGCAATAGGAGCTTTGCTCATCCCTATAGTTGCACAAGCCCCATTATCCTACCGTGTGTGTTTCTCTCTTGCCCTCCTCTATATTTGTGATCACTTGCTTTGCGTTTTGAGTCCATTGGATTTGTTTCAACATTTACAATATCTTGGACTTCATTTTGCTTGATTTTTGTGCCACTAACCGCACCGAGCTCCACTACAAGCCATTTGTGTAGGTTGTGAGAATTGGACAAGGTTTTTCACCGAGTGCACTCTTTCCTTGCATACATTGTGGTCTTTTGAGATCCATCTACAACTTCGGAAAGAGGTAACATTGGTATGTTCATTCCATCTTGTTCTCACGCCTCCTCAAGTGTTTCAATGGATAGGGACGACACATCTCCTTCGCTCTACAACCACAACGACGAGTTCGATGCCATGAAGAACATCATCGACGCCAAGATGCACGCTCAGATGGAGGAGCTCAAGGTCCTCATCAAGAACCACAAGAGGTACTCATCATTTTCGAGAAGACGCTCAAGTGCACATACTCCCGAGCTACCATCTCCAGCACGATCACACCGGCATCGACACCATGAACGACATGAAGTAATAACGACACCAACATCAAGGTGTCCAACAACGACCAAGTGTGAAGGTCACGAGCTCGACACCAACAATTGCTCGATGACTTCACCACCTACTTTGGCATCTTCGCCAAGCAACTTCAAGGCATCTTCGCCTTTGGATATGAGGCATCTTAGCCAACAAGTACTTCAAGAGAAGCTCCCCAAGCTCAAGTCCGCGACTTCCATGAGATACTATGACCTTGACATCGACCATGACATTCTTTTCTATGGGAGTCAAGACCCCGAGGAGTATCTCGAGTGGGAGCGCAAGATGGACCACTACCTCAAGCTACTTCAAGTCCCTTCCAAAGATCAAGTGAAGTGCGCCACACGAAACCTCCATGGCAACGCGTCGACATGGTGGCTTCACACATCTTCGAAGAGCTTCGACATGAGTTGGTCCAAGAAGAAGAAAGCGATGCGGAGAGAGTTTGTGCCTTCCACCTACACGGAACATCTTCAACGCAAATTGGAGAACACCATACAAGGATCCAAGTCCATCGGCGAGTACTTCATGATGATGAAGAAAGCCTTGCGACGAGCTGGCATCGCCGACCCCATCTGGACGAAGTTCTACTTCATGATGGGATTGAACAACAAAATCGCCAAGCCTATCTTCGACAACAACTACGAGTCTCTCGACGAACTATACATTGGTGCTCTCAAGGCGGCGCAAGAACTCAAGGCCAAGACTACTCGACCCCCACACACTTCACGATGGCCAAGCTCCGAGATGACGAGCATGAGGATGGTACCACAAGGATGTCCAAGCCCAACGAGCGCCAAGACGATGCTCCCGAGTTCGACTTCACCGCCGCACCTCTTTGTGGAATTGATGATGCCGCGTCTACCATGACCCTTTTTGAAGATGGCGCGACAACGACTACGACTACGGAGCCACTCAAGGAGCATGCTTTGGAGGCGAGCGACAAGGTGGCAAGCAAGGAGGACGCTTCCATCTTTGGAGGCGAGAGTGATGATGTGCCATCTTCTCCCTTCATGCAAGGTGACGGTGATGAGATGGTTGAGCATGCGAGTTTCCCTTCAACCATGGCAGCATTTGGAGATGAGTTGAGAGACTTTTTCCATCATAGTGAGAGTGAGAGTGTCTTCACCACTAGCCCCACATATGACGAGTTGCCGCAGTTCTCATGTGAGGAGAGCCACAACCCCCACCACTTGAGTGATATGAGTGAATCCACCATATGTGAGTTTGAGTGCTCCTACTTCGAGGGAGTGTGTGAGCCACCACCACATAGAGAGAGTGAGGTAGTTGATAGGGCATGTGCAGCCACTACGATTTATAACAACTTAACCTCTACCTCTATTGTTCCTTCTCATTTGGTGCTAGGTCCCATACACGATGACACGCCGATCCTCGACGACTCCATCCTTCCTTTGGACAAGACGATGGCCATGGTGGAATATGATGCACCCCCACATGGTTCCATCACGATGAAGATGACCAAGAGTTAGTCTATGCCACCTCACCTACACCACATGGGTGGAATTACAAAGGTAAAATAGGTGAAGGTGATGCTCCTGTCTCACTAGTGGACATTAATTGCTTGCATGATGTTGATCCACCTATTGCCATGATTCATGATTATGCGACTTTCACATGTGATGACCTACCCATTTATGATGAGTTTGACGATTCTCATGTGGAGACTATTAGTTGTGATGCCATGTTGCATAGGATTTCTTGTGAGAAATCTATAGGCCACATCATGTTTGACAATCTGCCTGACTTGTCATATGCTATGCATGAGATCACCCATATTGCATCTTTGCAATCTCACTGCAGTAACTATGCATATGCCATTAAAATAAATCCAGTTGGCACATATCACATAGATGACAAGCCCATGGTTGTTGGCATTTGCTTTTCTTGTGATGACATTGCCATGCTCCCTTTGCATCATTTGCGCAATTGTTCTCATATGACATGCCATGAGCACCTAGCTTCAGATATGTATTGTTTGGGATGTTGTCCATATTCTCCATATTATGCTCCCTCTATTAATTGCACATGAGGAGATCCCAATAGTTTCCTCATACATATTAGGAGATTGTGTTCCATCCTACACTTTGCATGATCCCCATATTTGTGTGCACAATATGCTTTCCATTGATATGCATAAAATACTTGTGCCTCATACTTGCTATAAATTGCATCCCAATCATGTTGAGTATAATAACTATAATTGCATGATGGATGACTCATATTCCTATACATTACATCTCATTTATTTTAGCATTGGAAATTTTGTGCTAACGAGCACAAGTACATGCACATCCTAACGGATGATGTATACATATACCACATGCACACCATTTTTCCTTTGTATTTGTTATGTGTAGGTAATCATGAACACTCGTCAACCTCACAATCCCATGAGTTGACGAAAAGAGCTCTTGAGAGACCTGATCCTTTGGGATTCACCGAAATGTGTCTCCAACCATTCCCCTCGTGCAAGGACTACACACACCTCTTCTACATGGCTCTCACATGGTTATGACTTATTCTCCATTATATATCCTTTGCCCATATTGCCATGTTCAATTTGCATGATATGCTCATTTATATGCCCTTGCCATGCATTTGTGACCCATGCTTTGCATCTCACATGACACTTCACTGTATGACATGTATGTGTGTCTGTAAGCTTGGTGGAGATATTGCTTATTATTGCCATGTTTGCTTTGTGACCCATGCCTATGATGATGCTTTTGCTCTTGCTTTGTGTTCGTGCTCGCGATATGTCATGTGCATTATTTATGCCCACTATTTGTTCACATGACATGATTGTCATGATTTTCTCTAGTATGTTGCATCTTCGCACGACTAGCTTGCACGATATGATTGCTATGCTTGACTTGATCGCCTCACCCATGTTGAACACTCGCTCTTTATATTGTGTTGAGTGCCTCACTACCTTCACTACACCATGTGCACATTATGCTTGGATTGTCTTGCACTTGCCCCATTTGTTTAGACACTTCATATTACTTGGTGTTGTGAATGATACCTATGCCTACCATGGACCATTTGTTGATTGCTTTGTGCATATGTGCTATGACTATGAGGTAGATGCTTGTTATTGCATCCCTACCTCCCCTAGACATACTTGCTTCCATGATTGCATTTCTTGTGCTCAATTTGTATGCTTACATGCCATGACACAATCCCTTGTCACACCATATGTTATGCATGACGACAACACTTGTGCGGTGATTCACCACTTGAATGCTTGGTTTGGCACCAATGCTAACCACATTTGTTTTTCCAAGTGTTTTTTGTCCTTGCCCCTTTTAAAGGAATTACAAGACGGAGAGACATTGGAGAGTGACCTTTTCGATCTTCTACATGATGAGCGCTTGATGATCGTCCACTTCTACATGACGACACCATCTCCTTTCCATGGTGATTTGTATTTGATCTAAGGGCGGATCTTTCCCAAGGGGGAGGGGACAATGCGGAGCATCCTACGAACATCACTGATGAGGATACGTACCTAGGGTAGGGTCCTAGGCCTGACCTAGACGCCCTACCTAAGGGTATGACATTGGAGGACTTGAAGATCACAAATAAGCTTCCAACTGGATTCCCGGTGATGCTCAAGTCACTCGACAGGCAATCCACTCGAAGACTTCTTCCTCCACTTGACGGTCGACTGTCACTCAGAAGACCTCATTTCCACTCGACGTCAGAAGACCAGAAGCCACCTCCAGGAGGCCAACGGGTAGGCATTGGTATTTTTGTCATTAGTAGCTTTCATTATGTACATTACCAGTAACGCCAGTCTTTAAACCCACGATCGGACCCTTAGATGCCGGGCAATTTATGAGGGGCAATGAACTCTATATAAGCCGCCCCTCCCCTCTGGCACAAGGGTTCGCAACCACTGTAATCTCAACATTCCACATGACAAAGCTCCGGAGCACTGAGACGTAGGGTTGTTACATCCACGAGAGGGGTCTGAACTCATACATCCGTGTGTACACCCTTGCCGTAGCTAGGACTCTGCCCTCTCCTTTCGTACCCCTACCTTCTACTGTCGGGCTCGTTCCCACGACAGTTGGTGCCCACCGTGGGGCTGGCGTCTAAGCAACTTTTGGCGAGGTTGCATTTTTCATCCTTTGACATGTCTTCCGGCGGTGTTTTTTCTCTAGGCCATGAGATCCGTTTCGGAGCTCTCACCTTCATCGCCGATGATTCGGCATGGTTTCAGGAAGCGCTTCTCAACGTCCAGGAGCTCCCAGTCCACGGGGACGCGCACTTCCGTGCGAATTCCTGCGGCGTGCTGCTGCGTCAGCCGTCGACTCCCTATGTGTCGGCTCCCCTCGCTATCCGCTGGCGCAAGCGGTCCGGCCACTCACGACTCCAGCGTTGGGTCAATCATATAGTGGCGCGTCAGATTTCTTCTCTGCAGATCGCAGCACTCGAGCCTGCCGAGTCCCTTCACGGCGTGTTAGAGTCGGATTCCGATCCGTCTGATGTCCCTTCCGAGTGCGAGAGTTGTGATGCAGCAACGGAGGTCCTTATGGCGGGCTTTCATCAAAGCCCGCCGCCGGGCCTTGGCCACGGCAAGCACGATGCTGGCGGCGCGTCGTGTGAACAGCCCCGTCGTGATGGTGAAGTTCTTCATACTCCCATCGTTGGAACAACCACCGAGGCTCAGGCCTTGGAGGCCACGCGTATTCAGCTGGAAGAGCTCTAGAGGGGGCTCGACGAGCGCGCTCGCTAGCGCCCACCAGTTGCCGGTCGATGGCAGCGACAACTATTCCCGACTGGATCCCACAACAACGTTGAGGTATATCATACCCCTGTGTTAAAATGTTGCACCTGCTGCTAGGATAGTAGATTCCATTCAGCCGTCGCGGTCAGAGACTGTCAGAGACTGGAAGAGGGTTAATGCAAATCAGAGCATTGCTAGATGCAGCGCAGCGTCAGAATTCTGTTGTTTCACAGTCCCGCAACAGGATACACAACAACTCATCCAGGGTGGAAACCGTTCAGTGAGCACATAGCCCTGCATCGCCCCTGTGTCGTAGGGGTGGAGGTTTTCGTGAAGAGCAAGCCAGAGATCAGTTTCACCGTGAAGACCACCGTCGAGTGCCCACTCCTCCGCAGGGTGGTCCACACGTGCCCTGGCACCAGGACGAAAGGCGCTCGTTCGGTGATGAGAGGAATGCATGTTTTGATGCTTGTGATCTCCTCACCCAGAAGTGAATTGACAGGGGCAGAGCCCAGAGAGAAGGACAAGACAGAGATTTTCTGAGTGGAAGCTCGGCCGTGATTTCTGGTCCTGAGTGTTTTAGCAGAGCCATCCGTTTTGCGGAGATTCCCGCGAACTTTAGGTTGGCGGCTGGGATCGGGAAGTTTTCTGGCGAGTCTAAGCCAGAGACTTGGTTGGATGATTACCGAGTGGGTGTATAGATTGGTGGCAGCAATGATAACGTTGCAATGAAACACTTGTCCATGATGTTAGATGGTTCAGCTCGTGCTTGGCTGCTTCCAGTATATATTGCTGGGAGGATCTTGCCCGAGTGTTCATACGAACCTTCGAGGGCACTTGCAAGCATCCGGCCGGGCTGGTCGACTTACAACATTATGTCTAGAAGCCCAATGAGACATTGAGAGATTATATTCAGCGGTGGTCCACTCTGCATCATACAGTGGTGAATGTGTCCGAACAGCATAAGCTTGCTCCAGCATGGGAAGGTCCTTTCGTCGACAACGGAGTGCTGAACAACGGAGCTTATCACCTATACAATCTCAAGAAGCAGATGGATGAGCCATGGGCCTGGAATGCAGATCTGCTCCGACGCTTTTATACTTAGAGACAGAATAGTTTTTGATGTAATAAGAATACTTCATCTATGCAAATCAGACTTTCACAATATATTGTTGATTCCGATCGTACTGTTTCACTCTTGGGAAAACTCCGAGTGTCGAGCAATCCTTACACTCGGGGGCTTAGCTTCGAACATGCTTTCGCCTAAGTTAAAAACCCTATCGGGTGGATAGCAGTCCATTCACTCGACGACTTATTTGCGAACCAGTCTTCGCTTAGGTTCAAAAATACTCCGATTGTTGAGCAATCCCTACACTCGGGGGCTTAGCTGCGAACATGCTTTCGCCTAAGTTAAAATCTCCGTCAAGTGGATAATAATACCTTCACTCGACGCCCTAGCTGCGAATGAATATTTGCCTAGGGTCAAAAATATTCCGAGTGTTGAGCAATCCTCACACTCGGGGGCTTAGCCACGAACATGTTTTCCCCTAAGCCTAGAAACAAACTCAGTCGAGCAAACGATTGAAAGCCAAATATGGATAAATCCAAAGGTTTAATCGCGGGTGAAAGTTCTGCGAGAAAGCAAACGTGCTCAAGCCTAAGGCCCGAATGAAGTTTTAATCTGATACAGTTTCACTCGGCATACCGAGGCAAATAAAGTTTTTCTCTCAAAGATCAAGTTTTCAAGCGCCCGATGGGCTGGCTGGCTCGACGAAAGTGTCCAAGTCGATGCTGTCCGTGATCCTGGTGGCTGCGTCGATGAAGGTTTCCATGAAATCTTCAAACTGGAGTTTCTTTGTGTTAACCACTCAGAGCTCCTTCAACTTGTCTTCCCGCACCTCCTTGCAATGGACCCTCACAAGGGAGAGCGCCACGTCAACACCGCAGCGAGCAGCAGATGTCTTCCAGGCTTGCACTCGACTAGGGAGGTCGTTCAGGTGTGCCATAACGAATGTGAGGTCGAGCTGAAGAGTGTCCTCAGGTCACATTTCCTTGTCGATCCTCTCCATTGCATTTTTCAATCGAAGGACATACGCTTGAACACCCTGAAGCCTGAAGTTGAGTCTGAGCATGTTCATGGCCACCACGTCTCCAACAGGTGACTTGGTGGGATCCAAGTTGGGCTCGATCTCCTCAGTATCTTTCTCAAAGTCTTGGCAGAATTCTAGTAAGGGAGAATGGGAGGAGGACTCATGAGATACAGTCGTCAAAAATTTCATAATGTTCAGTCGACAGAGAAACTCACCGTCGAGCAGAATATACATCTTCCTTGAGAACTCTCCCAAGTGCCTCTCCAGGCCGTTGATCCTCTTGGCTAGTCGCTCAGTCTTCTTGATAAGGTCCACATGCTCTTGCTTCAGCTTCGAGTTCTCTTCCTCCATCCTCTTCGCAGCAGTCAGCCTTTGGTCGGCAAGTTCAGTTTTCTCCTTCGCCATGCACTGGGCATTAGCGAGCGCTTTGTCCTTGTCCTCCAGCGCTTTCTTCATGGAATCTAAAGAAACGACATTGTTCAGTCGCGCTTTGAGTTGACGGTTTTAATTGTGTACGTCTGTTCGAGTGAAAGAACTTGGTTCAAAGCATGGAAAGTGAAGATGAGAATGCAGGGGGTTGACGAAGGTTACCTCCCAGAGTTTTCAGCTCGACCCGCCCTCTCTCCAAAGCATTGTTGGAGGCTTCCAAGTCCACACGCAACCAGTTCCTTTCATCTTCAAGATCCTTGTACTGCGTTCCAAGTTAACAAGCCCTCTGAAATCAACAAAGAAAGAAATTCAATCGACAAGAAATATCAGCACTGATGTACAGAAGACCAAAAACAGTCGACTGGGCGGCGCACATCACCCCGCCCCACTATCCTGGAATAGCGTCATATCATGGTTGATCAATGATGTCCATGAAACCTGCGTCCCGGGGAAAGAGAATTCAACCAAAAGTACACTCGACATGTCGAGTGGCTCGTGTACTCCGCGTACCGTAAACAAGTTCAAGACAGTCTCTATCAGACCCCCGCCAGTGCAAGCACTCGACGGCGGTCTTGGGGACCACACCCAGTGGGTGCTTTGAGAGTGCCCCCACTAGAACGGTTAACACTCGATCTATCGAGTGTTCTGTCAACCTCGTTCCGCATCTTTGAAGCAGAGTCATATAATGTTTTATCAAATGATGTCCATAAAACCTACAAGATAGCTTCAGAGCGGGACAGCCAAGAAAAAATATATATACGACTCGACATGTCGAGTGACAAGCGTACTCTGCCTATGACAGAAATTCTGATTCAAGTTTTCAAGACTATTGCTTATTGTCTTTGATCAACAGTAGCCTCGGAGACTATACCCAGTGGGTGCACTACGTGTGTCCCCACTGGTTATAAAACAGTCGACAAGGTCTGCCCTGTCGAACATCCATCACTTGATCTATCGAGTAATGTGCCCCCTACTCTGTGAAGTGCAATTTATCCTTATGTAGCATCATATCATGGTTGATCAATGATATCCATGAAACCTACAAGGTAGCCTCGGAGTGGTGCAATGAAAGGCAAACGTATCTCGCATACGACAAACTCTAAGACCCCTGCCGGTGCAAGCACACGACAGTGGTCTCGCGAACTACACCCAGTGGGTGCACTTAGTGTGTCCTCAGTGGATCTGCCAACTCTCGGCCTATCGAGTGGCAGAAAATATCCATCTATGGAACATCCGTCACTCGATCTGTCGAGTGACATGCCCCCTACACTCTGTGAATTGCAGTCTATCCTTATGTCACTACTAGGGAAAACCTTATAGACAGGAGCCTACTAGTAGCGCTGGAAAAATAAAACCACTGCTGCTAATTATCAGTAGCGCCGTGTTCCTGCAGCGCTACAACTAAGGGCTTAGCAGTAGCACTGGGCGCTAAGAAAGCGCTACTGATAAGGTGGCCCCGCCGACCCCGCCGACACTATTTATAGTAACAACGCTGGGTGGAAGGAAGCACTACTGCTAAGGCTACTGCCAGTAGCACTTTATGAAATGCAAGCGATACTGCTAATGTGCCACACATAGTAGCAACGCTTTTTTGTAAGCAGCGCGACTGCTAGTTGCGGCTGCTGCCACCTTTTCACCCCCTCCCTCTCTCCCCTCCTTTCCCCTCTCCACTCTCCACCATTGTTGCTCTTGTTCTCTCTTCCTCCTACCTCTCTAATTCTCTCCTCATTAATGTCCCCCTCCACCATAACTCTCCTCCATAAATGGCCTCTCTCACATTATCTCTCTTTCTCCTACCTCTCTTCCTCTCCCCCCATTAATGTCCCCCTCCAACATAACTCCCTCTCCATTAGTTAGCTAGCTAGATTCACCTCTCCTCCCCAAGAACTAGATCTAGCTAGCTATTTAGGCATCCATACGTCTCGATCAGTCTCTCTCATCATCTAATTAATGGCGTGCTCTCTCGATCGGTATCACTCTCGGGAGATATATAGGTGAGTAAAAAGTTGTTCATTTCAAGAATGGGAATATGTGTGTGAATGCGAATATGTGTGTTTGGGATATATGGAGAGATTTGTGTGAGTGACATGCCCTCGAGTGTCTTATGTTTCGCCGAGACGTCAATTTATTTCCGTTTCGGTGAATTTCGAGCAAACTCAATATGTCCTATTTTTAGGCAAGGTCATGCCAAAATTTTATATGACTTTGAAGCATGCATGCATTATTTATCTTATAACCCTTTTGCTTGTTATACCATGCAGTCGGTCATGAAGGTGAGTGGATGGAAGGTGGAGTGGTAGATGCAATCCGCGGTGATGGACATGTACGCAAATAATCGGACTAGGATTAGATGTTCGTGTGCAAGATGCAAGGAAGGAGTCCTTTTGGACCCTTTTGATCGTGGCACTTTGAAGGAGCAGCTGCTGAAGAATGGTTTTTTGGATGGCTATACTCAGTGGATAAGTGAAGAAGCTGATGATGATGAGGACGTCCACATGGCAGGGAATAACGACATGGGGCTCGACGAAGAGATGACAGACCGACGCGACGATGGCGCCGACGAAGAGTCTGGAAATGACAGCATCGGAGAAGATTCCGGACACGTCGAAGAAGAGTCTGGACATGGCGGAGAAGAGGGCACACCGCAGTCTTTGACACTACTAAGTGCAGTCATGCATGACCCTCATGTTCGAGACCTCCTTCGCAAGAGTACGACTAGCGAGAGAGCTGCTTCTAGAGAGAAGGCCAAGCTTGCGCAACTTGAAGTAGACTCGAAGACTCCATTGTATGATGGTTGCGATCCCGAGGTGACCTGCTTGAGTTTCACGCTCTAACTTCTGAAGACGAAGGCCAAAAACTAATGGACAAACAAAAGCCTCGATGAGCATTTGAAGTATCTACATAATAAAGTTCTTCCCGCGGGGAACCTGTGTCCTACTAGTGTCGAGGAGGCCAAGAAAATTGTTTGCCCTTTTGATTTGCCGCACATTAGGTACCACGCATGCATCAACGATTGCATCATTTATCGGGGGGAACACGCGGAAAAAAATAGCTATCCAGTGTGCAATGCTTCTTGATAAAAGAAGGCAGGAAAGAAAGCTCGTCAGAAAGTTGTATGGTACTTTCCGAGACATGGGACATGGGACGCCAGCAAAGGAGAGTATTTCCATATGAGAGCCACACTGATGACGACGGTGCACGACTATCTCGCTTACGGGTACACCTTAGGCCAGGTGTGCCACGGATACTGCAGATGCACGAGATGCATGGATGATACAATGTCTCAGCAGCTTACGTCAACGAAAGATAGAGGGTCCGGGAGAATCATGTACATGGGCCATCGTAGATGGCTCGAGAAGGATGACCCGTGGAGAAAGCATGGAGATCTATTCAATGGGTTGGATGAGCTTCGAGTACCTCCACGTAAGAGGAGTGGCACAAAAATCAACAAGATGTTGAGAAACTGGGAACAATGCCCCGCGCCGGGAAAGATCAAAAAGGCGCCGGAGCCGCTGCTGAAGGTACGGAAAACGAGGTCTGTTTTCTGGGACTTGGAGTACTGGCCCAATCACGACATGCCTCATTGCCTTGATCAAATGCATATCACGAAGAATGTCCTTGAGAGCTTGCTTGGCACACTAATGAACATGACGAAGAAGACCAAGGATGGGCCGAAGGCAAGGAAAGACTTGGAAGATTTGAAGATCAGGAAAGATCTCCACCATAAAAAGTCAACGGAGGAGATGGAGATAGAGACGGAGGAGGGGGAAAGGGGCAGAAAAGCCAATAAGAAGGAGGAGAATTATTGTCCCCCTTCTTGCTTCACCTTATGTGCGAAGGAGATCGATCAATTCATCAAGTGCCTTATGGGAATCAAAGTCAGGTCCGGTTACTGTTGGAAGATAAGCAGATTTCTAGACCCCAAGAAGAAAAGGTCGGGATGGAGTCTCATGACTGTCACGTGATGATGACGCAGATACTCCCGGTTGCTATTAGAGGGATAATGGATAAGCACATCCGTGACACGCTTACTGGTCTCTACAAATTCTTCGACGTTATCTCCCAAAAGTCCATAAGTGTGAAGCAGTTCCAATGGCTACAGGAAGAGATCGTTGTCATACTATGTGAGCTTGAGATGTACTTCCCGCCTGCGTTCTTTGACGTCATGGTGCATCTGTGTGTCCACATTGTGGACAACATCATCGATCTCGGGCCGACATTCCTTCACAACATGATGCCGTTCGAGAGGATGAATGGGGTCATCAAAGGATTAGATCGTAAAATGTCCCGTCCTGAAGGGAGCATCGTCCAGGGGTATCTGACGCATGAGTGTGTCTCCTTTTGCGAGAATTATATAGGTATCGGAGACCCTGTTGTTGGTTTGCCCATCAAGAAGCACGATGGGAAGCTCGAAGGAGATGGTCATAACAATGACCGGAGGGAATTGCACGTGGACTACTTGGATCAACGGAACGACTTTGACATGGCTAACTTAGTAGTGCTACAACACCTAGATGTGGTAGATGATTATGTGGCACGACACAAAGAAAGCATCACAAAGAAGTACCGTGATAAGAGGATGCTCAAGACGGACGACGAAGTTACTGTAGAGCACAACGCCACTTTCTTGCATTGGTTCAAAGAGCAAGTTCTTGAAAATCCCCCGAAAGAGGGCAGTTCGAACGGATTGCTAATACACGCCTTAGCAGATGGCCCCGCTCCCAAGCTCGCGATCTATCAGTCCTACGATATCAATGGGTACACGTTCTACACGGAGGCCAAAGACATGGACAGTGATTACCAGAACTTCGGGGTCACAATTCAATGCGTGACCGATGCCATAGCTCTGGTTTAGTAGTAGCTCTGGTTTAGGAACAAGCGCTATAGCTACCTTAGCTATAGCGCTGGTCCCTAAACAAGCACTACTGCTATTTGGGGTTAACCCCAAATGGGCTCCCCCGTAGCAATAGCGCTGGTTTAGGAACAAGTGCTATAGCTAAGGTAGCTATAGCGCTGGTTCCTAAACCAATGGTACTGCTAGTTGGGGTTAACCCCCGCCGCTCCGTCTCAAAATTTCGCCAACTCCTTCCCCCCCGCCCCTCTCCACTCTCTCCCCCCTCTCCTCTGTCGCCGCCGCCCAAGGCCTCCCTCGACCTCACGCCACATGCCGTCGTCACCCTCTCCCCTGCCCGCCCTCGACCTCACCACCCCCTGCCCTCGAACTCATGTTGTCGCCACCCTCTCCACTCTCTACCCCTCTCCCCTGTCGCCACTGCCCGAGGCCTCCCTCTACCTCGCCGCCGGCCGCCCACGAACTCATGCCGTCGCTGCCCTCTCCACTCTCTCTCCCTCTCCTCTGTCGCCGCCGCCCGAGGCCTCCCTCGACCTCGCCGCCGGTCGCTCGAGCCCGCCCTTGACCACACTGCCTATGCCGCCCTTTTCCCTGCCTACCCTAGACCTATCTGCCGTAAGCCTCTCGCTCACCTCTACCCTGCCCTCCTCTCTCTTTAGCTAAGGCAAAAAAATGTTCATTTGCAGAATGTTCATTGTTGATGTTCATTGTTGTTATATGATATATGTCATTGATGTTCATTGTTGCTATATGTTCATTTGCATATTCCACATTTTAGGAATGTAGTATGATATATGTTCATTGTTGTTCATTATTGCTATATGATATATGATATATGTCATTTAGTATCTGATATATGACATTGATGTTTTGCCAGAATGTCTGAGTGGCCTATCTTTTGCCGGAATGTTGATTCGTTTACGTTCTGGAAAATTTCAGGCGCCCCATATGTCCACTTTTTAGCAAAGGTCATGCCAAAAATTTCCGTGATTTTTGGCATGACTTGTGCTAAGAAACTAGGACATATGGAGTGTCCGGGATTTGCCGTGAGGGGAATTAATCAACATTCTGACCAAATATATATAGGCCCCTTTTTTATCTTCATTATATCTTTTATTTAGAATTGTTGAATAGGAAACATGTCTAACAACGCCGAAGCCAGGGGTTCTGCTCGCCTCGTAGTAGACCCCCACGAGGCAGAAAATGCATATTTTGATTACCTGGACGAACACCAGATGGGGTTGCATGGTGGCGGCAGTGGCACCAACCCTGACACCGACACCGGCATTGGCACCGGCACCGACACCACCCTCGAGACCGGCAATGATGCTGTCGTAGCCGGTAAAGCACCAAAGAAGAAGAGGTCACAAAAACCAAACGATCTCGGCATGGGACAAATTGTGGTCATAGAGATGCACCCCAAGAAGTTAGAGCCAACGACGCCGGAGGAAGTGCGCTCGTGCTGGGGCAATCAACTAGGATGCATCCCTAGGGAAACAACAAACACCACTGACGTTCTGTTGAAGAAGATACCACATATGGAGCACATGCTCCTAAAGAAGTTGCACAATAGGTTCCTGTTCCCCGGCCGAGATGAAAACACATTTAAAGACCCATGGGACGACGTCGCCATGACAAAGATAAACACCAAGGCGATGGCGACGTTCACCAATGACTTGTCCTCCTGGAAAGTTCGGGTGAAAAAAGCGATCGTGAAGAATGAACCATGCTCCAAGATTCATGCTGATAATCTGTCAATAATGGAAGCGGACTTTGAAAAATTCAAGGAGAATTGCGGGAAAGAAGAAGTCAAGGCAAGGTCGGAGAAAATGAAGGCGCTCCAGACCAGGAACACGCCTCCCCTCCACCTCGGAAGCCGTGGTTATGAGGGGAGGAGGCACGTATGGGCCAAGGAGGACGCCGAACGTGAAAGTCACGGAATCCCAGACCCCTTGGCGGAGTTCACCGACCTGCTGGAGCATGACTGGATCAGGGCCCGGTATAAGTGGGAGAAAGTCAACAAGATCTTTTACACGGACCCGAACACGAGGGAGTTCATGAGACTTCTGGTAATTGTTATATTAACACATTATCATATTAGCTTCCAATTAGTTCGACTACAAGTTTTGTCACATTAGTAAACCATCCATGTCCCTTTTGCAGAAAGAGCGGCACCAAAAGGCAGCCGAAAGCGACGAGTCGTCACAGTCGTCGGCGAGGCCCAAGTGGGACACCCCATTCAACCGGGCCCTAAACATAATGAAAAAGGTCCCGGTGGACAAGCCGCCATCCTATGGACATGTGCACGGCGTCGAAGATGGCGCCTCATGGAAGACGTGCTACAACGAGGAGCCAGAGGAAAGAAGCAAGAGACGGTCGGTCGTCACTCAGCAGACCATCAATGAGAAGATCGCGATTGCGGTGAATACGACCAAAGCTGAGACCAAAGAAGAGTTGCGCGGGGCCGTCAATGCAGCAGTCACTCACACGGTGGCCAGCTTGATTCCAGCAATTTTCGATTTCACGAAGAACTATCCAAATGCATGACCGGAGAACTTTCCCCTTCCTAGCTTTGTCGAGAGCAATTCGGCAAACACCACAGCACCGACACCTGCTCAAGCAACCGCAAAAGGTCCCGCTCCTGTTCATAGCAGCCCGACCTCCGTCTCTTGCATGCTCGGCGGGCCTTCATCGCTGGCTGAGCTTGACGCCCTCACGGTAATTACGTGTCATACCCTTTTCACTAGCATGTCTATAGTCTTTCGTTTCAGTTGCCTTTCGGATGTTTGACGTCGCAGCCATGTCTTCTTCGTAGGATGACGATACCCCGTGCACCCTACTGTATGACATCAAGGGCCAGAAGGTGGCCATGGGAAAGGCAACGATCGTGAAGCCGAAGGACCGCATGTTCCACAACCTAGAGATGCCCGATGACGTCTTCAAGGTTAATGTGGCCAGTGTCTTAGCGGGCTTTGAGGATTTGCCTCCTCCAGTACCAGCCGATGGATGAGACCCCCAGAGGATTGGCGCATGCAACTGCTGGTTCTTGCCTTGGCCGAAGTCTCTTCTTCGTCTTGAGGCGCCCAGTATCACGCCAACGCCACCTTCTCAAGATGGTATGAACACCACCCCACCTACCATATTACCAGCACCTGTCGTGGTGGGTGGTAGCGGACAATGCGAGGGAGAGCCTCCATTAGTGCTAGATCATGTCGCCCCCGCTGACGAAGAAGCAAATGTTGATGACATGGAGGATGATGATGATGACCCAGACAAGTATTTCAATATCGCCTACGATGATGGAAGTATGATGGCTCAGGACGACGATGACTCAGGCTATGAGCATGGAGATGATGACTTGATGCTGCCTGATTTGTCGGAGCCGGAACATACTAAGGCGGAATGAAAAAAAGTCTCTCTTCAAGCAATCCTCGCAGGAGACGCCTCCAGATGCCGCCTCTACCCAGCAAGCCCCCGAGGCCCGTCCAATGTTTAGCTCGACGACACTTGGGGGGGGTGGTTAGGGAAGGTATGTTGGGCTCACTACTGCTGCGACCGAACAAGAAGGCAAGGAGGAGACCAAAAAAGAAAGGCCCTAAAGGTGCCAGAGCTGCTTCAAGCAGCCAGCCGCCTCTGAAGCCCCGGGTGGTAGACAAAATACCTATCGAAGGTAAGAATCGTTTCCATGTGGCCGGCGAGCCGATCCTACCCCCCAAAGCGCTAGATAACATACTGAACAATGATCTAAGGAGACTCCATGAAGATGTGCTGGCCAGAGAAAAAAGCCTTCTGATCGCGGAAAAACCAGGATACCCGATTTACGCGGCTCAGGTGCCGGGTGGGAAGTTGTATGTCGACACCTGGCTCGCGAATCAGTTCATCCTGCGATTCGACTACATCTACAACATGTTCCACATGACCAAGCTGGATTTCTAGTTCATCCGCATGTATATGATGTATCTCAACTACTTCATCAGGATCGAGAACATACGATATATCTGCGTCATGGACCCGTTCTATATGCACGAGAGCTACTTGGCAGTTTGCAAAGATCACCGTGATTATGCGAGCAAGTACCTCGGCATGTTCATGATCGCTAATAAGGACAAGGAACCGATTCTCCTGCCTTATCATCCCACATAAGTCATCCGTGCATATCCTTTCGTAAGTGTCGTTAATCATTACTTTGCAAGCATGGAGGCTAATTAGAGGTGTGTACTTCATTTGCGCAGCGGGGGCGACGTCGTGCTCATCGTTCTGTACCCGGAATACTCCCATGCTATATACTTGGACTCATCGAAGAACATCAAGAAAAAGGATTACATACACGTAAAGAGAGTTCTCAACAGTGCCCTGTTTACCTACAACATGTCTGGTGGACATATAAAGGTGAAAAGGAACAGGAAGGACGGGCTGGTTTTCCGCCATAAGACCGACTTCTGCTGCATCCAGCAACCGCACACCAGTCAGGCTGATGGATTCTACCTCATGCATCACCTGATCGAGTACATAAGGGATAATCAACGCCTTCCCATGTCACCTAGTGCCGAAGATGGCGAGATTGTCAGTTGGGCCACAAGCATAGGATAGACACCGGATCATCGACTCCGAGCTGAGTTTTATCAAGTACAGTGTGAACTTCCCCAAGTGATGATGAAGCAGGTCCTCGAACCAACAGGAATGTTCTACCATGGGCCAACAATGACACGGGATGATGTACGAGCACTGCTACTCGCTCGACGTCTGGACCTTAAGCCTTTCACGAAGCTCGAGTGCTTCATCCCTAACTATGAAGATTGGACCACTGACATGGAGGACTGATCGCTCTTGCTAGTTAATTAGTTTGGGTATATATGAGGAACTTCGTCACTTATGTTTACTATAAGTTGCGTGTATTTTGCTAATTATGCCTCTTTGTTTTCTTAAGTACATTATGTTGCATATTATCGTTCAATTGATCAATTGTCGATGCAGGTACATAGATCAGAGATGGCGAAGGACTGGCACGTCGTGTTCGTTGGGAGGGTTCCAGGAGTCTACGACAACTGGCCACACGCTCAGGCTCAGGTGTACAGGTACCCGGGTGCTAGCCATAGAGGGTTTGACAGCAGAGCCAAAACGGAAAGTAGTTACTTGAGGTGGACACTCCAGCATGAGCGAGGGCAGGACCGCCGGTGCCTCAAGTACTACATAGTCACGCTCTTGCTCATGTTGATCGCTCTTCTCCTCTACATCATGGTTTAGATAGAGATGATGAAAAGTTGTGTTTGTGCCATGACCATGAATTTGCACTTATTCGAGACATGACATGATCACTCATGTGTATCGCTATTTTTGAGATGTGATGATATTTGTGTTGAATGATGATGATGGTATGACGAGAGTACTTTATGTCTATGATATGATGATAATAGTATATGTTTAGTATGATCTGATGAAACTATTGTATAGATCCTGTATAAATACATCACAAATACGTAGAGGGTGTAAATCTATGAAAGCAGGAATACTAGCAGTAGCGCTGGAAATCATCTAATTTCAGCGCTGGTTTAGCAGCAGTGCTTCGTTTGCCCAAGCGCTACAGATAGTTAGCAGCAGCGCTTTCCAGGCAAGCGCTATTGTTAACAACACATAGTAGTAGCGTTTGCCAGGCCAGCGCTACTGCTAAAATTTAGCTGTAGCACGATAGAAGTAGCGCTGGACCCAACGCTACTAATATGCATATTTCGAGCGCTACTACTAGGGTTTTCCCTAGTAGTGTGTAGTGTCATATAATGGTTTATCAATGATATCCACGAAACCTACAAATTAGCTACGGAATAGCGCGATCAAGGGCAAACATATCCCGCATACGGAAGTCTCTAAGACCCCTGTCGATGCAAGCACTCGACAGTGGTCTCGGGGACTACACCTAGTGGGTGCACTCAGAGTGCCCCTACTGACCCAAAACCTACTCAACTAAGACCTGATCTATTCGAGTGGAGAGCTTTCAAACATTCTATGAGTGGAAAATAAACACCCACTGGGTGTACGGTCAAAGAAGACAGGAATTCAATCGGAAATGTACTTACAATCGAACTTACTTGGACATTCGTGCGAAGCACTGTGCTGGCATCATAAGCCAGCTTGCTGGCCTCGTACGCCTCCTTGATGCACAACATCACCTGCTCCGCCTGGATCATGGCCTCCTTTGCAGCTCCGGTCTGATCTTCGAGAACGCGATGTAGAGGAAAAGCTGTCATCGGCGCGAGCGGCGTAATGGTTGGGGCAGTCGAGGTAGTCTGGGCAGGTCCGATTGGAGTCGACGTCACGATGGTTGAAACAGCAGGAGGGGCACTCGCCAGAGGCACTGTTGGGTCAGCTCTGATACTTGTCGAGTCACTCATCCCCTGGGAGGACTCCATGGTCGACCGCTGAGGCATTTGTGCAGATGAAGTTCTTCGACTGCGTATGCGCGGGATGCTTAAGGTCTCGCCTCCGCCTCCCGTGCCCCCAAGGTGTTCTTCATCATCTTTCAGCTGAATGATTTCTACAATTATCAATCGATGGAATTAGCTTTGGCAATCAACAAACCGTATTCAAGAAGCAAAACTGAAGAGTTGATTACCTCTGTGAGAAGTGGCTACATCGGCAATGTCTACATCCATTACATCCCCTCCGTCATGTTGAGGCGACGTCACTGAAGTAGCAGCTCTGATGGATCGAATAACATTCACTCAACAAGGATTCAACGTCACAATCGACAGTGAGAATTCAAAAGTAAACACTCACATGGAGACGACAGGCACGACCATCTTCATGCGAGGCAGGGCTTTGGGAGGTTTGGCCACATTCGGTTTGTGTCGGGGGGATGACCCCCGGGTACCCCAAAGACGACAAGTCGAGCGGGGTGCCCGCCTGACTGGGCCGGCTACTCCGACTCACTCCCGTGGCCGGCTGCTCCGACTAGCCGGTTGCGCCTGCCAGCCGGTGGCCCGGAGCCAACTACGACATCCCATCGGACACGCGCGGACCAGGCGGACGTATCCCATGGTAGTGCAATAGTGGCGAGCAGTAGTGCACTACACGGGTGTCGCGCAGTACTATCTACGGTGTAACCTGCCCCCTGGACACTGACTTATAAAGTGCACCAGGGGACAGACGTAGCTTAGTCCACAAGCTACATGTGGCTTGACTTGTAAGCTACCCATGGTAGCTTACACCTCAAGCTGCTTGTGATGTAAGCTACCCACTCTAGCTTACATCCCAAGCAACCCCCTCATGCCTATATAAAGGCCTCATGCCCACCACATATAGGGGTTGGACTCCCACTCTCACGTGCTCACACACACACATGAGGCAAGAAGCCTCATGGCTCTCCTCTCCCATACAGCTCCAGGAGCAACCATGTACCAGATATTCCACAGATATACAGATATGCAGGAGTAGGGGTATTATCTCTTCGGAGAGCCCCGAACCTGGGTAAACCACTGCGTGATATTCGCGTACCGTCCCGGATCATCCACGACAGCCTTACTCTCACCTCGATAAGCCACCCCATGGCATTTGCCGTCTCGTGTGACCCCCCGTGAGAAAACGACGATAGTTGGCGCCCACCGTGGGGCTAGTTGCTGTTGGAACCGCGGTCCGGGCGGGACCCTCCTCGTCATCACCACCGCAGCGCTATCGCCGTCTCACCAGCGGCGCCCAGGAGGTCGACACCAACACGCACCCAGGACTGCCGCACGAGACGGCGTGTCCTCGCCGCCGGCCTCGTCATCCCCACCGCGGCGCTACCGCCGTCTCACCGGCAGCGCCCAGGAGCTCGACACCAACACGCTCCCGGGATTGCCGCACAAGATGGCGTGTCCTTGCTGTCGGCCTCGTCATCACTACCGCGGCGCTACCGTCGTCTCACCGGCGGCGCCCGGGGGCTCGATGCCAACACGCCCCCGTGGCGGCTGCACAGGAACGCACGGCCCTGCCATCGATCTCGCCCACGACGAGTTTGCTCTGATGCACCGCCGACCTTAGGGGACGACGCGTCCGCGCCATCTCACCCGTCGCAGCTCCTCCTTTGCTCTGCCCGTGCTCGATCTCATCGTCCTCGCACGCGCTGCTCGACCCTAGCTGCTCCTCATTGCCCCCTGGCCATGCCGGCGCGAGCCCGCACATCGCGCCACTGTGGCTCCGCGGTCCGCCTCCGTCCGCAAACGCGACGCCTCCCGAGCCCCGTCGCGCAGCAACCCAGGGCCCGGCTGCGCGTGCTCGTCCGCCCGTGCCCCTTTAACACCGGCTCCTCCGCCGCCCGTGGCAGCGCCCTCACCCGGTCTACTGGCCGCCCCGTGACAGTGGTCCTCCTTGCCCGCCTGCGCGCCCACCGGCCCGGTCCGGCTCCCGTCCCACGCACCTTGGGCCTCCGTCGCGCGCCGCCCAGGCCATGTGCGCCCTGCCTTCACGGCTGCTGCGCCACGCTGCCGGCCGCCACCATGGCCGGCTACTGTCGCGCCTCTGTGCGTTGGTGTTCCACCCCGCATTCCCCCAGGGCCGCGTCATGGTCACCGCCTCGTGTCCGCACGGCCTCCGGCTACGGCCGCACAACACAGGCCCATCCCGCTCCAATACCCCGTGGCCGCACGCCCTGCTCCATCCGCCCCGTGGTGTGCCGACAGCCCGTCGCCCCAGCGTTTCCGGCTCCGCCCCGTGGTGTGCCCGCAACCCGTCGCTCCTGGCCAGCTCGACACGTCTGGCCCCACCGCCTCCCCCCGTGCCGCCCGGCCATGCCCGGTCTGGCTCCACCTCGAGTGTGAGAGCCTGGCTTAATAGGAATGATAGACTACTCATATCAACAAGGAATTCCTTCTTTTCTGGGAGCCCACTCGAAAAGAACTCCAGAGTTAAGCGTGCTTGGCTTGGAGCAATTCAAGGGTGGGTGACCGACCGGGAAGTTGGTCCTGGGTGTGCACGAGTGAGGACAAAGTGCACATGAAAGACTAGTGTTGGTCTGTGGGGCCAGTCTAGATCCCGCCAGGCGTAACTGGGTGTTACAATTTGTACCGGGTCACACGACCATGTTGGTTAGAGTTATGATGGAGGCTGGCTACCCTTGGTACCCAGAATACACAGTGGAGGAATAATATCGAGATTTCAACCAGAGTCAGTATCTGTGTACTGTTAAGATATATCCTTCATATCCTGGAGCTGCAGAGCCGCTTCACTGGACTTATGGATTAGGTGTTACCATAGACATGGCAGTTCAGGAGGCCGCCTACACCATGTTGACTATCGTGAGGTTTCACCATGGTCTGCTTCAGAACACAGAGTTCTGTTACGTTCCTGCTTCCATGGGAGGAGAGGATGGTTATCTTAGCGCAGCCTACTATGATCATTCTCATGAGGACCCTAGGCTGCAGGTGACCGCTCGGATGTTGGAGAACAGGGACCGTGATGCACGTGCCCTTCACATGGAGCTTTATGCTACCCGTGCACGTCTTTTATTGGCTCTTTTGACGAGATTGGGCTGTTTTGAACTTTTCATGAATAATGCGAACTTGCTCCTCTGCATCCTGGATCATATCCGGGCCAAAGAGTTGCCTCTCTACGGTTTCTGACCAGCTAAGAGGTGTTCGACACCTTCATCCATAGAGAACTTCAAAAGGGGCTTTGCCCAAGCTTGATTGATAACTAATGTTATAAGAAAATTCGGCAAATGGAAGACATTTCTCCCAATTCATACCGAAGGATATAACACAATCTCAGAGCAAGTCTTCGAGAATTTGATAGACTCACTCAACTTGACCACTTGATTATAGGTGGAAAGCAGTGCTAAAGGATAGATGAGTCCCCATAGAGGTTTGAAAACTTTCCCAAAATCGGGAAGTAAAGATACTTCCACGGTCTGAGTTAATCTCCAAAGGAACACCATGAAGAGAAACTATTCGAGAAACATATAACTCCGCTAGATGACTAGCAGTTATACTCTTCTGAACAGGAAGAAAATGAGCCACTTTGGAAAGGCGGTCGATGACCACAAATATAGCATTATTCCCTCTCTTAGTCCTGGGAAATCCGATAATGAAATCCATACCGACCTTATCCCATTTCCAATCAGGAATAGCTAAAGGTTGAAGGTTGCCAGCAGGCCTTTGATGTTCGGCTTTCACGCGACGACAAACATCATAGTTAGCAACGAACTGAGCAATTTCTCTCTTCATCCTAGTCCACCAGAACCTCTGGCGTAGGTCCTGATACATCTTGGTACTACCCGGATGAATTGTGAGAGGAGAATCATGAGCCTCCTTAAGGATCAACTGTCTTAAGCGGGTGCTCTTGGGTACCACCAACCGGTTCTGAAAGAACACCACATCCTCATCGTCCTTGGAGAAATCTTTAGCGTTTCCGCTAGCAATATTCTCCTTGATCCGAGATATACCTTTGTCATACCTATGGATAGCTACTATTTGATCCTTAAGAGTAGGTTTCGCCACCAGGTTGGAAAGGAATCCTCAAGGAACAATGTGAAGGTTCAACTTCCGAAATTCCTCATAGAGAAGTGGTTAACCTTGTTGTAACATTAGATTGTTACAATAAGACTTACGACTTAGTGCATCAGCCATGACATTGGCTTTCCCCTGGGTGTAAGTTATCCCTAAGTCGTAATCTGTAATCAACTCAACCCAGCGTCTTTGCCTGAGATTCAAACCTGGCTAGGTGAAAATATATTTCAGACTTTGGTGATCAGCGTAAATTTCGCAACGATTACCCAAAAGGTAATGTCGCCAGGTTTTCAGTGCATGGACCACAGCTACAAGCTCAAGATCATGTGTTGGATAATTATCCTCATGTGGGTGCAACTGTCGAGATGCGTATGCAATCACATGGCGATCTTGCATGAGAATGCAACCTAATCCTTGTCACGAGGCGTCGCAGTAGATAACAAAGTCCTTAGAGAAGTCTGGTGGCACCAAAACGGGAGCAGAGGTCAGTCATCTTTTTAACTCCTGAAAACTGTGCTCGCATTGTGGATTCCACTCGAACTTTTTATCTTTATTGACTAGTTCAGTCAGAGGTTTCGCAACCTTGGAGAAATTCTCAACAAAGCGGCGACAATAGCTCGCTAAGCCAAGAAAACTCCGAACTTGCTTAACCAATTCAGGTTGAGTCCGATCAAGGACGGCCTGAACTCTCTCAGGATTGACAGCAATACCCTTACCAGAGATCACGTGGCCCAGATAGGTCACTTCGGGCAACCAAAATTCACTCTTGGAGAATTTGGCATACATACGGTGCTCTCGAAGTTTCATCAATACCAGCCTTAGATGCTCGGCATGTTCCAGTTTGTTCTTCGAGTAGATGAGTATGTCATCGTGGTAAACCATGAAGAATTTATCCAAATACTCCATTTAGTTCGAATTCATCAAGCGACAGAAGGTGGCTGGAGCATTGGTTAAACCGAAGGACATGACGATGTACTCGTATTGGCCATAACGAGTAACAAAAGCCGTTTTTGGAATGTCCCCGTTTCTAATTCTGATTTGATGGTATCCCAACCTCAAATCCATTTTGGAAAAGACAGAGGATCCAGCGAGTTATCATACAAATTGTTGATCCTGGGGAGCGGATACTTGTTCTTAATGTTGACCAGATTCACTGGACGATAATCCACAACCATCTGATCCGATCCATCCTTCTTCTTGACCAAGAGGACGGGACAAGCCCAAGGAGAAGAACTAGGACGGATGAAACCTTTCCTCAAAGCCTCATCGAGTTGGATCTTAAGTTCGGCTAGTTCTAAGGGTGCCATCTTATAGGGTATTCTGGCTATTGGGATAGTCCCTAGGATGAGCCCTATCACAAACTCAACATCTCTGACAGGTGGAATTCCTGGCAGTTCTTCTAGAAAGACATCCGAGAAGTCACGGACTACCGGAATATCTTCTAATTCTGGGAGAGGGCTAGCATTGAGGGAATAGAGTTGGCGCTTGGCTGCTCGAGTGGAGATATTAACTATCTCACCCGATGGATGTGTAAGTTGAACATTCCTAGTATGAGTATCAATCTTAGCATAGTGGGCTTTCATCCAATCCATGCCTAGAATGATATTGATGTCCGAAGACTTGAGGGCTATCAAGGATGCTAGGAAGACTAGCCTATCCACTAGATTCTCATTGTCATGGCTCACCCTAGAAGTTTGCCATTTTGAACCAGGAGTCTGAACTACTAAAGGAGTAGGCATATCACAAAAAGACATGTTATGCAACTGTGCATAACTTTCTAAGATGAAAGAATGAGATGCCCCAGTATCAAATAGAACAGATGCTGGATGACTATTGACAAGGAGCGTACCTAGGATAACATCAGGATCCTCAAGGGCTTCCTCAACAGAGACATAATTCACTCGTCCACGAGCAGGAGCTGGCTTCACATAGAAGGCTTTTCCCGGCTTCCCACGTCCAGCGGGCTTAGCATTGTTCTGAGGACACTCACGAGAGTAGTGTCCTGGTTCCCCACATTTGTAGCAGACCACGGTGTCACGGGGAGCGACATTGACAGGCGGACCTCCAAATGGCCCGGCTGGAGGGTTGGGCTGAGCTGGGCGAGGCGCCTGGAAGGATGGCCTCGCAGTGTATCTTGGCGGCAGAGCTGCGTTGGGCACCCACACCCGGTGTTTGTTGGAGCCCGAGCCAGATGCGGGGCTGAAGTCACGGTTGTGCTTCCTTGTGGCCTCATAGTCAGTCTGTCCAGTCTCGGCATTGATAGCCTTGTTGACGAGAGCCTGGAAGGTTGTGCACTCATGCAGGCGCAAATCTCGATGGAGCTCAGGGTTAAGTCCCTTGCAGAACCCGGCCTATTTCTTGGCATCAGTTGAAACTTCCTCCAGAGCATAGCGAGCAAGATTGCCGAACTCATGGCTATAGGCATCCATTGACAGTTTGCCCTGGGTGAAAGCACAAAATTCCTCTCTCTTGCGATCCATCAGCCCTTCCGGGATGTGATGGGTACGAAATGCTGCCCTGAATTCTGCCCAAGTTGGTGTAGGGCCTTCGGGATGCATGGCTTCATAGCTTTCCCACCATAGATTGGCGGGTCCTTCCAGAACGTAGGTAGCAAAGGTCACCTTGTTGGCCTCGGACACATTGGCAGCCCGGATCTTGCGGAACATGCTGGTCAGCCAGTCATCCGCGTCGAGTGGGTCGACCGAATGATGATACTTAGGTGGGTATAGCTTGACGAAATCACCGAGTGTCACGCCATCATTGTGATCATTGCGGGGAGCACGTGCTGTGTTCTGATCATTTTGTTCCAACAGCCTATTGGTCTCCCTTTTGTTCCGTTCAGCTTCTAGCATCACTTCTGCCAAAGAGGGCGCATGTGGCATGTTCTCTTGCCTTGGCTGGCTTCCCTTGCCCTGCTCGGGGGCATGCACGGGGTTATTCCTAGTTGCCACCATCCTGGGAAAACAAACCCACAGCTTAGATATAGAGGACATCAACTCTAAGACATGAGATAAGGAATGTACTGGACAACACGGCATGCAGGGTAAACACCCAAACAACATGGTAATAACAACTGCCATATGAACACCATGATTCATACACACCATGACATAGTTCAGTACAAGCTCGAGCTGAAATACAAACTACGAAGAGATGACACAACTCATCGGAGGCATTACAAGCTTCCTATACATTATCTATCTACACCCCCGGAACTCAACTCTCAACCTCGGTCATATCCCACAAGACAAACAGGATTGTGGCGATACGACTACTACCATACTAGTACTAACATCCACGTACTCAAGCATCACCGTAGAATGCCTCATACATATTACCCCCGTGACCCGAGAGCTGAACCTGAGGATCCGGAAACACTCTAGCCTATGATCCCTGGAAACCATAAGGACACAGATGTGGCCTTGGTCCCCTTGTTGGCGGCAACAACGGTCCTCGAAGAGGGGTGACGCCTCCAACATCGGGCCAGTCTACGTGTGCTGGCAGATGAGTCCGCGATGGGGTCAGCATCTCCAAATCTCCATAGCCTGTCTGCACGACAGGTGCCAACTGCGTAAGAGTGAAAATTGTGTAGTGTAGGTTAGCCATGAGTCAAAGCTGGCATTGCTGCATAAACTCCACCCCCCTTGTTGATACATGAGCATGAATAGACTAGGTCTGTTTTAAAGACTTGCTGAGTACGTTTGTACTCACGTTTGCTTAATAAATGTTGCAGATGAGACCCAGGACCCATCATGTGGGTTCTTTCTAGATGTCGACGATGCCGAATAGCTGGTGTCCCAGCTACGACCTTATGCCTGTGGCGGGCTGTAGATAGTCAGGCCATGTGCCTTTTTACCCTTTTATCTGTCTGTACTCAGATAGCTTATGCTTCCACTTGGTTTGTATGACTTGAGTGTCGGGTCATGTGAGCCCTACCTGTAAGAACATTTTATGCAAGGCTCGTCTGAGCCTCTTAAATAAAAGTTGTGTTGTTGTATGGTTATGTTGTGATGCCATAGTTGTATCTATGCATATCGGGCATGTCGTGCGTACGTGTGACGTGTAACGGTATGTATGGGATCTGACACCTAGTCGTGTGCCTTTAGTAGTACTCTTTATGGGAAACTGCCTCTCTGTGCTTCCATCGAGCCATGGTAGCTTGCTACTGCTCCGGACACATTGATTGACCGACATGTATCCTTCTTTGCTGCTGTGTCTGTCCCTTCGGGGAAATGTCTCGTAGTGTAATGGAGTCCCTGTAGCCTGCTACGACTCGTCTACGTGCGGTGATGACATTCATGTCTCACGGCGTAATGGAGTCCTTGTAGCATGCTATGACTCATTTACACACGCTTGAGGCCGACACCTGCATTGCTGGGTTACGTATGCCTGTTTCCTTACGGATGTGCCACTTGGGTTCTATGACTAGTCATGTCGGCCCGGGTTCTCTGTCGTTTGATTGCCAGCAACATGTTCACATACGTGAGCCAAAAGACGCAAACGGTCCCGACTAAGGTAAGGCTGCAGCCGTGGAGCTTACCATGCGTGAGGCCGCAAAGTGATGTGATATGTTACAGTCTGGATTCATATGACTTAGGATTGGGGTCCCGACACAATTGGTATCAGAGCCGACGCTTGCGGTTACACGGGCATGCACGGGTCAGGTGCATGGGCATGAGGCGCATGGCGTGTGTTGCCCGTCATGGCACACAACATGGCACATGTGCCGGGCTAGACGCGCATACGTGTGCCAAAAGGGAACGTTCCTGATGGGCCGACGAGGACGTCGGTTCCTTTGAGTTGGGGTGTATGTGAGAGCCTGGTTTAATAGGAATGATAGACTACTCATATCAACAAGGAATTCTTTCTTTTCCGGGTGCCCACTCGAAAAGAACTCCAAAGTTAAGCATGATTGGCTTGGAGCAATTCTAGGATGGGTGACCGACCGGAAAGTTGGTCCCGGGTGTGCACGAGTGAGGACAAAGTGCACAGGAAAGACTAGTGTTGGTCTGTGGGGCCAGTCTAGATCCCGCCACGCGTAACGAGGTGTTACATCGTGCGTCCACGCCCACGTCTGGGTCAGACTACCGCACCTCCCCTCTTCACCTCGTCGCAGCTCGCGCGCCGGCTGCGCCCACCACCTCTTCGCCCGAGACCAGGCCGCCCGTCGGCGCATCCTGCTGTGCCTCGCCGCCACCTCCCAGCTGCCGGCACGCGGCCGGTCTCGCCCGCTGCCCGTTGCCGCCCTCCCGCTGCCGGCTCTGGATGCCGTCGGCTTGGCGCCGGCCGCCACGCCGGGCTACCTCCCGCGCTGGTTGGTCTCCCTAGCCGCTGGCTGGCGAGACCGGCCGGCTCGCCGCCAGCCGTCTCCCCGCGCCCGTGCGCGCCCCAGCGCCGGCTGCCGACCCGCAACCAGTCTCTCATGCCGCTGCATGGCACCTTCCGGCCTGCCGGCTCGCCTCCTCACCCGGCCAACGCGGATGCTGGCTCATAGCCGCTGCGACTGCCTGCTGTGGCTGATCGTACAGGAAGAAAAGTCAAGGGTCGGGTGCCCAACCACCCAAAAAAACCTTCTGCATGACCGTCTGCCCGCCACCTTCGACGCCCGGCCGGCTGAGGAGCCGGCCGGGCCGCGCGTCTGCCTCGACGCCCGTTCGGTCAGATCTGACCGGCCGAGCCCCCTTCGAGCACCCGGAGGCTCGAAGGCTACACCCAGCGGGTGTGCCGGCGCACTCCGCAAGCGCCAAACCACGCCGGCTGTCTTCGCCAACAACCACCTCAATGACGTCAAACAGGCAATTAACCTCCTCGTCCGGAGGCTCGGAGGCTACCCTCGGCAGCGCCTTGCGCGCAACAGCCGGCGGACCCTGCGTCCGCCTTCGGCAGCGCCCTCGCGCACATCAGCCGGCGGACCCCGCGTCCGCCCTCGGTAGCACCCCATGCTCAACAGCCGGCGGACCCCGTGTTCACCCTCGGCAGCACCCCGTGCTCAACTGCCGGTGGACCCCGCGTCCGCCTTTGGCAGCGTCTCGCGCTCAACAGCCGGCGGACCCCGCGTCCGCCTTCGGCAGTGCCCTCGCGCTCATTAGCCGGCGGACCCCGCGTCCGCTTTCGGTAGCGCCCTCCCGCTCATCAGCCAACGGACCCCGCGTCCGCTTTTGGCAGTGCCTCGCGCACATCAGCCGGCGGACCCCAAGTCCACGCCCGGCAGGGGTCCGCGCCGACCAGCCGGCGGACCCTTCCTCCGCCCTCGGCAATGCCTCACGCTCATCAACCGGCAGACCCCGCGTTCGCCCTCGGCAGCGCCTCGTGCACATCAGCCGGCGGACCTCGCGTCCGCGCCCGACAGGGCTCCACGCCCACCAGCCGGCGGACCCTCCGGCCGCCCTCGGCAGCGCCTCGCGCTCATTAGCCGGCGGACCCCGCATCCGCCCTCGGCAACGCATAGCGCACATCAACCCGCGGACCCTAAGTCCGCGCCCGGCAGGGCTCTGCGCCCACCAGCCGGCGGAACCTCCGTCCGCCCTCGACAGCGCCTCGCGCTCATCAGCCGGCGGACCCCACCTTCGCCCTCGATAGCGCCTCGCGCCCATCAGCCGGCAGACCCCGCGTCCGCACCCGTCAGGGCTCCGTGCCCATCAGCCGGCGGACTCCGCGTTCGCACCTGGCAGCGTCTCGCGCTTGACAGCCGGCGGACCCCAAGTCCGCGTCCGGCAACGCCTCACGCGTCTCAGCAGGACCATGTTGGCTACAAACCATGCTGACCAACATCGACAAAACCGCCTCACCGGCACCCAAAAGCAATGTGAGATCCCCACGCGCATACCCCCGCACCTTACACACAAAACAAGTGACCCCGAGCGACCCTCGGGGTCCATGTCCGCATTCATTCTACTGCCCTATTGTTTGCCCCGGCGCCAGCTAGCCTTGGCCCGGGGCTGTCCGCTTGGCCCCAATACGTTCGTTCCCACGGGACGGCTTAGTAGCATGCATGGGACCGAAGGCCCACTCTCTGTCTCAGCTACAGACCGCACCGTGGCTGTCCGGCTAGTGAGAGCAAAAGCTGGAGGTTTCCACACGCGAAAGGCGTCCAGGGAGAAAACGACTTGGGCGACCCGGTTGTTTCATTTATGAGTATCTGCTCGATCGAGTCTTCTCCCAAAGTCTGAGTACTGTATGCTCCATTCTGCGGCCCACTCTTCGTCTCAGCTACAGACCGGCTCCCGGCTGTCTGGATAGCAAGAGCAAAAGCCAAAGAGCAGAGAGAACATGAAAAAGACTTAAGGGGGCCAGACGATACCGAGTCGCCACCCTTTGCATAAAGCTCATGCACTACCAAAATCAAATATTCGATATATCTGTGCCGACCTAACATTGTCTTTTGCATGATCGTGCATGAGGAACCTCCTCAGCTAGAGGCTCGAAGGCTACTCCTCGACAGGGCTCCGTGCCCACCAGCCGGCGGACCCTCCGTCCCCGCCCGGCAGCGCCTCGCGCTCGACAGCCGGCGGACCCCGCGTCCGCCTTTGGGAGGGCTCCGTGCTCACCAGCCGGCAGACCCTCCTTCCACGCCCGGCAACTCCTCGCGCTCAACAGCCGGCGGACCCCACGTCCTCCTTCGGCAGAGCTCCACGCCCACAAGCCGGTGGACCCTCCGACCACGCCCGGCAGCGCCTCACGCTCGACAGCCGGCGGAGCCCGCGTCCGCCTTCGGCAGGGCTCCACGTCCACAAGCCGGCGGACCCTCGGTCCGTCCCCGGCAGCGCCTCACGCTCGACAGCCGACGGACCCCGCATTCGCCTTCGGCAGGGCTCCATGCCCACAAATCAGAGGACCCTCCGTACACGCCCGGCGGCGCCTCACGCTCGACAGCCGGCGGACCCTTGGTTTTCCTAAAGTATTTCAAAGAAAAACAGGAATATCACATAGTAACCAAATGTTTACTCGAATATCATTCATGTACTCATGGATCGATATGGATGTCCCCGGTTCCGCTATCGTTCATTGAACGAAAGGGTTTGGTTCATGTATGTATGTTGCCAAACCTGCAAGGTCAAAAGCTTAAGGGAATCACAATCTTCTGAGTCTTCATAGTACGGGAGTCATGAGAACATATATTTGAAATTGTTTCATTAATATTTGAAAAAGTTTCAAGAGGATCCAAAAGCGTTCCGGGGTCACCTAATGGGTTTCAGAGACTATTTGGCAATACGAGGCATTACTGATAAATAATATATAGGTGGAAAATGTTTCCAAAAATGTTAAAATAAAAAGGCTCTAATAATAGGTAGATAGTCTTTATATTTGATTTAATATAAAAGGGTCTTAAAAGGCCAAGTGGTGGAAGAAGAATTGGGCCACTTCGGCCCAATAAGTGGAGGCACCCCCTTCCTCCGTGTGGAAGGAAGGGGGAGGCTGAATTGGAGGGGGGGTTTCCCCCTCCTTGGCCGGCCAAGGGGGAGGTTTCCCTTCCCCTTGTCATTCCCCCTCTCCCCTCTCTTCAACGTATATATACTAGAGGGTCTTGGCACTTTTAGACACAAGTTTTAGATCTATGATAGCCCAAGTGCAGTCCCTACCTTATTTGGCTTGTAACCCCATGTATGAACCTTGTGTCATGAGGTTATGAGATGTATTGGACCTTGTCATCCATGTGTGGTTTGCATTCATGCATCATTTCATCATGCATCATTTCATTCTCCTTGCCATGTTGGTTTTCATGTGTCTTGCTACGATGTGATGGTGGTGTATGTGTGTGTTGAGGTGGTTGTGTGTGGTTGGAGTCATGTGTGCACTCCTCTTCTTCTTCCCCTCTCTTTTCTCTTTCAACATCACCTTCCATCTTCCCCCTCTTTTCATACGAATTTAATCAACAGAATTAAACTTGTTGTTTTAATTGTTTAAAAATGTCCAAGAGGTGGCCTAATATTCTTATTAATTCAGAGTGTTGCTCTTTGGTTATTTGGGGATTGTTTGTTTTTGTGTTTTAAATAAAACAGGATCTGCCATTTTTATAATATTAAAAAATTACTTGCTCTTTATATCAACATAATATTGTTATTAAATAGGGCTCCTTATTTCATTCTCCATAATATTTTTGTTTGTCTCCAAAACCCTTTTCTTTTACCCTGGGGATTTAATTTTGTGTGGCTGTGAGTTTTAATTAGAAAACCTTTTGTTTTTCTTTTGTTTTATTTGTGAGGGAGAGACCGAGCTGTGTGGGCCGTGAGCTCCCGACCCACTCAGACCAGCAGGTAGCCGACGGCTACATGCTCCCATCCTCCTTCGTCAGTGCTCTATGAGAGAGCAGAGTGCAGAGGTGAGGAAAGCGCCATCGTCGTCGCTGTTAGGGGCTCACGGACGTCGAGGTGACCCCCACCTATTTAACCTGGACGTCCGCGCCCCTCTAGGTTTCCTCCTTGCTGCCGCCAGCCTCTTCCTTCTTCCTCCTCTCTTCTTTCCCCTCCGGTAAGTCTCTATAGTTAGGTTCAGAGAGTGCTTCGCGTCGCCGGTGGTTCTTCGGCTCGCCGTCGTCGCCACCGGCGCTTGCCCATCGTCGTCAAGATTGCATGCGCGTCCCCGGTGCCATCCGTGTCCCATCCCGAGCACTAGGGGGGTGAGGAGCACCTCCCCGCGGTGCCGCTCTGCCGTCCCTGTCGTCCGCAAGGGTGCGGCGTGCAGCGGGCGCCTTCTTCCTCTTCTTCTAACCATCATTCCGTGTGCCCTCTTCGCGAGCTTGCCCCAATGAGCAGTCGATCCCCGCTGGCCCCTCTCCTCGCCGTAGCTCGTAGCCTTGCCGTCGTAGTGCTCGTCGCTGCCGATTGAAATGCTCAAGCTTGAGCTCGCCTCCGACCCCCTCCTCGCAAGATGAGCCAAGGGATGGATTCCCCGTAGATCCCCGTTTCGATTCCGCCCGTTCATGCCGCCGGAGACCCCTTGCTGTGGCCGGCATCGTCGCCGTTGTTCCCTACCGCGGGCGCCCTGTTCAGTTCAGTTTCATCAGGGAACTAATGTGCGCCCGTGTATTAGAGAGGCGAAGGCCCCCCTCCGTTAACATCCGCTCGTGTCCTGTGGTGTTAACCGGCTCGGGGGGAGACCCTGAGGCTGTGGTTTCGAGCCCAGCAACCTCCCCTTTTGCTGTTTTTCTTTTTCTTTTGTTTTTTTCTTTTGTTTTAAAACCTGCTATGTTGCATGTATGTATGTAGATGTAGAGGTGTTTTCCTTTTTTTATTTTGTTTTCTTTGCTAGCATTGTGTGGTGCATGTATGTATTGTATGTGTGTAGTGTTATGTGTGTGTGTATGCACCATGCCCACATCCATACATGTGTATATGTGTGCTTGGCATATAGAGGTCGTGTATATAGATGCTTGTGTTTTGGTGTATGTGTGTATGGTATTTGTAGGCAGGTTACATGTGGTGTGTATGTGAGTTTGGACATGTAAGTGCTTGTGTGTGTATGTACCCTAGTGTATATATGCATGTGTGTGTGCATGGAGTTGTGCATGTGTGTGATTCTTGGTGCCTCACTTGTGTGAGTGGGTGGCACATTAAACTCATGTGGTGTGAGTGTATTTGAGTGGTGTGTGGTTGAGTGTGTTTGTATGCATGTGGTTGTTGAGTGTGTGTGTGAATAGTTATATGCATATGCTTGTGCACATATTCCTTGAGAATATATGAGTGCATATGTGTGTGGGTGCACACCCACACTCATGAGCTTGTGTGTGTGCTAGTTTAGTAGATGTGTGTGTGGCTTTACATTTTGAGCATGAGTAGAATCCATGTGTAGGAGTTTATCTATTAAGTGCATATGAGCATACCTCTTCCTCTAGATAGTTTCTTTCTTTCTATTGATGTTATGCCATGCCATCATGTTCCTAAGTTGATATTTACCCATTTCCAGCAAGTATGAATAGAGTACATGATCTTTGGGGCCATTTTCATTAATGTGCATAAGTGACATAAGTCACCTCCCCTTTGATGCTTGATTTTCGACCCCCTCAATCTCACACTTCTCCAAGCATGCATATGAGTATGAGTAATGATATTGGGGTGGAATCAACCCAGGAATGCAGCTGTGAAGTCAGATTTCACTTTTGAGCAAGTTCTTAAACCTGTCATTTTAGCTGAGATGCCATTTTGTCATTTTTGCTTGAATTAATCCATGCTTGCTTTGGGAGATGTGTCAACTTGGAAGTGCTAGTGTTTTGTATCTATTATGCCATGGTATTTTTTTACATGATTATCACCCATATAAGTGGAACCATGCTGTTAAGTTGCCTACTTGATGTTTCTACTTCATCATGCTAAAAACTACTAAGTCTAAAAATCTGATGTTATTGTTATGCCATGAAGAGTGGATGGTATCTTGTCATGTGTTGTGAATTTGAGCATGCTCAGTGTTAGTTATTTGTAGTAGATATTACCTTGTACCATCCTGTTAATTTTCATGCCAATAGGAGCTCCCTAGCATATTTAACCTGTGCTGTCAACTTGCTACTTTATGTTCTCAGATTCCAGAAAACTGGAATTTTCACAAAGTCCCAGAAAACTGTTTCATCATGTCAACTTGATTGCTTCATGCTTATTGATGTGTGCCTCCCTTGCTGTTTGTATAGTTGGATGAGTTTATGTATATGTTGAGTAGATTCTGTCCATCTCTTGTTTGTGGATGTAGGGTTCCTGTAACTCAAGTTGTGAGCTATAGAAGTTGCTAAGTTGCTGTTACTGGCAGATTTGGTGTTTTATTGTTTTGTGACTTGTGGGAGCTATACTTCATGGATTCAATTGATTCTTGTGGATATTATGATTGATTTTTTATCACCTATCCTGTGGCTGCCTTGGAATGCCAAGAATTAGCCCAGGTCCTGGATGACTTGTGTTTTGCCTCCGTACCTTGTCGTGAGCGTATCGTGAGAACCGTAACTCCGTTTTTTGCGTTTTTAATATGCATTTCTATCAATTTTGCATGCTGCATCCATATTTGACATGTTCATGCATGTTTAAATAACCTAACATGAGGTTCTGTCCAGATTCATTAATGAACAAACTTTGCATGTGAAACATGACTAGTTTTGGATTGCCATGTTAATTCTTCATAAATGATTCATGCATCATATTGGTTGTGCATTGCACCTTGGTTGGATGTTTATTGTTGCTGTTTCTATTGGGTAGACGCGAGTGTTGATTCTGAGTACGAGGAACCAGGAGAGTACCACTACGAGGTTCCCGCTACTTGTTCCACTAAAGAACCAACACGCAAGTTGATCGTACCCGGATCCCGATACTATTTTTTGCTTGCTAGTTTCTCGCTCTTATCATTACAATTGCGCTACCTACCACTTGATATCATCCCCCATGTTGCCATGACGGCCTCTAACCTCCACATCCTAGCAAACCTTGATTGGCTAAGTTACCGCTGCTCAGCCCCTCTTATAGCGTTCTTAGTTGCAGGTGCATGTTGTTCCATGTGATAACACGTATTTGCATATCACAATATTTTTTGTTATTTAATTTAATGCACATATATATCTTGGTATTGGTGGAAGGCTTGGCCTTTTGGCTAGTGATTCGTTCTGCTATTACCGACTTTAGTTCCTTGTTGCCGGTGTTATGTTTTCCATATTTTGCGCTCCTAAAACGCTCGGGGTTGTTATGGGGAACCTCTTGTTTATTTGGTTGAGATTAAAACTTGTCTGGCAAGACCTAACATTGGTACTACATTTGCTAACAACATAATAAAATTGCATAGGGTGTTGCAAACCCGTGGATAATTAATCAACCCCAGGGCCAGTGCTCCTCAAGAGTGTTGGTCCAAACTAGAGCACCGTGCGGGGCCAACCCGAGGCAACTCAGGAGATTTCTATCAGGCCACCATACGCTTCACTTATCCGTCGTGTCCTGAGAACGAGATACGCGGCTCTTATCGGGTTCGTCGACACGTCGGTTGGTCTTGCTGGATTTGTTTTACCTTTGTCGAGTGTCTTGCATGTGGAGTCTGACTTTCTTCGGGTTTACTCGAGGTGTTGGAATTCCTTTGGAATTACCTACGAAGACTGCAAGATCTATGGTCGAGGTCATTCCCGTGGAGTGTGGTAATTTATGATGGACTATTTGGAGCACCCCTGTAGGGTTAAATCTTTCGAAAAGCCGTGCCCGTGGTTATATGGCAACTTGGATATTTGTTTAACACCCGGTTATTGTAAATTTGAAGTAAACTCCCAATAAAATACACCAACTATGTCAATAATCGTGATCGTCTCTGCTCGTGAACATGATCCGAGAGAGAACACGATGATGTTATGATTGACGTAAGTAGGTGTTCAGGATCTCATAGAGATCTTACTAGATTCGATCGTTCTTCGTAGGCCACTCATATTTAATTCATGTTGCGTAAGCTAGCCACCATATATGCTTAGTGCTGCTGCAAACTAAACACTAACCCCATCCCAACCTTTAGGCTTGAATAGTCTCGGTACCCGGGCACATGATAGCTGAGTCCTCTGTGGCTCACAGTTTACTACAACACTCCGGGTACAGGTTCAGACGAGTATGTGCAGGATGATCTTACCCAGCTCCAGTGGGAGTATGATGAGGAAAGAGGTACGATGTACGTGACGTATCCGGATGAGTAGAGGACCTGGTCGTGATCTTTGGGGCAGCGAGATAGTTTCATTTGCATCTGTTTTATCATTTGATTTCGTCCGTAGTCGGACCCTGTTTTCATCTTGATGATTGAACTTTGAGTGGAATTGTAATTTAGCATGTGGCGAGTGTAAGCCAACTTGTATACTCATCTCTTCTGTAATGTATGATGCAATGTTACTATACTTGCTAACATCAAGATGCGCCTCTATCCCTTGCGAGGCCCTCGTGTCTAAAAATGGATAAGCGCGCATCTTGGGAGTGACAAGTTGGTATTCAGAGCCATACGACCATAGGAGCCTTTGCTTGTTCGAACTTGGCCGAGTCGTGTCTAGTAAAAACTATTTTGAGTCTAGTTATATCGGAGAGTAGGATTCTTTTTACTCCTCTTCTATGCTCTGGTGAGGTATTCGACTTAGGAATCTTGTTTCTACTCCTCTTCTCGCTCAAAAATTTTTTTAGGATCACGCAGGTATTTTGGAGTCTATATGATGCCGATGTGACAGGGTTCTGTCTTGGTGCCTCCTGTTTGACTTGATTTCTTTCGGGGAGTCGAGCTCCAGGGAATGTTGGCACATAGTTATCATTCAGCTTCCTTGATATCTCAGGACGGAGAGTGTTCGGAATTACTTCAATACTTATCGTGGTGAGATAAGGTTGGAGTCACCCAATACTGGGGAGGCGTCTAGGGTACCACCATGGTTTAGTATCGTTGTGAGTTCGAGGATTCGAGATTAGATGAGTTTGCGAAAGCCTCTGGTTATGTGTTGAAGGATGGATACAGTTGGGGTGTAGGATTGTTAGTTGTGTGAGATATTTCCTCCTTGTATCCCCCACACCGGATTGCATAACCAGAAAGTTTTCGGAAGTTCTTAGGTGGGAAATCTTGTAGTTATCTAGGGTCATCTTCGTCAGATGTATATGGGTATGTACATTTGTTCCGAGAACTTAGCTCAATACTTTTGTGTTGTTGCAAGTGGCTTCTAATTTCTGATGATGTTATCATAACCGAAGAAGCATTCTTACTAATTTTTCAGTAGGAAGGTTGTGTTGTTGATTGTTCAATTTCTTTCGAGCATTTGATTCAGCTTATGATTCATCTTACCAATGAGGTGCTGATGCGTTTTGTCCATCTTCAGGATGGCTTCACCAACTCGCAACAATCCGGGTCGTGGTGAGGAGCAGACTGATGTTCCACCACCACCCCCGCCATCGCCTCCTCCGCCTCCTCCTCCAGAAGCTTGGCAAGCTATGATGGCTGCAACCAATGCGAACACTCAGATGTTGCTCATGCTGTTGCAAGAAAGGGAGCAGGATCAACAAGGTTTTCAAGGCAATTTTCAGAATCAGCTGCAGTTCGCGTCACTTAATCAGTTCCTTGCCAACCAGCCCAAGACTTTCATCTGTTGTGAGCAGCCTCTTGATGCTGATGATTGGCTTCGCAATATGAGTAAGCATTTTGAGTGCAGCAATGTCAGGCCAGAGGACTTTGTCAGATTTGCATCGTTCCATCTCAAGGGTCAAGCAGCTGATTGGTGGCAGCACTACAAGGATTCCAGGGGCGATCGTGTTGTTACTTGGGACGATTTCCGTCGTGACTTCAGGGCTCATTACATTCCGACAAGCTTTGTCGAGGAGATGCGTGAGAAGTTTAGGCACCTGAAGCAGGGACGCAAGTCTATCTATCAGTACAACGTCGAGTTCTAGAATCTAGCCCATTATGCCAAGCAAGATGTTCCAGATGACAAAGCTATGATCTATCAGTTCAGAGGTGGTCTCAAGGATGAGCTTCTGCCAAGCCTAGTTCTTAAAGAGCCTCGTGAGTTTGATCAGTTCTATAACATGGCTTTGAAGGTCGAGGCAACTGAGCTCAAGTTGGAGAACTCTAAGAAGCGTTCAAGGGATTCATATTCTTCTTCTTCCGGCTCTCAGATGGTTCCAAAGCAGCAGAAGTATTGGGTGCCTAATCCTCCTCCGTTTCGTCCTCCGCAGAAATAGAAGCAGTTCGGTGATCGTGGTTCTTCCCACCCACCCAACCCAGGATTCTAGTAGAGACCCCAGGCGTCCAAGGGATTTCTTGTTCCTCCTCTAGGTAATGTTCGTCTGCTTTCTGAGGTGACTTGTCACAAGTGTGGTCAGAAGGGCCACTATGCAAACAAGTGCAACCAGCGGCATCTTCCGCCTCCTCCTCCTATCAAGCCTGCAGGCAATGCTATGGTGAAGCATAATCCCAAGACCGCAAGAGTGAATATGATGAATGCAGCAGAGGCAGAGGATTCTTCTCAAGTGATCATGGGTAATCTCTTAGTTAATGATTTCCCTGCAAAAGTATTGTTTGATTTTGGTGCATCGCATTGTTTCATGTCAAAGCCATTTTTCATTAAGCATGATTTCCTGTCAGCATCATTGGGTAGACCATTGGGTATTGTTTCTCCGGGTGTTTCCATGAGGACCAACTCTATTGTCCTGGATGTTTCTATCAAGATGGGCAATTATTCTTTCTTGGCTTCTCCTTATGTTCTCGGTAATTCCGACATTGATCTCATTTTGGGCATGGACTTCTTGGCTATGAATAAGACTCATATTGATTGCAAAGCAAAAGAAGTCAAGATGACTCATCCTTTAAAAGATGTGATTATTTTCGCGGCTCGCGATGACACAATCCGTCTCTTTGCTCTTAATGAGAAGGGTGAAATCTCGACGATTTCTCAAATTCTGGTGGTTTGTAAGTATGAAGATGTCTTTCCAGAAGAATCTCCAGGAATGCCTTCGCACCGGCCAGTTGAGTTCGTGATTGATCTCGAGCCTGGAACTGAACCGGTCTGCAAGCGCCCGTATAAACTTGCCCCCTAAGAGTTGAAAGAGTTGAAGAAACAGCTACATGAGCAAGAACGTCTGGGTCTGATCAGACCAAGTTCATCTCCATGGGTTTGTGGTGTTTTGTTTGTCAGGAAGAAAGATGGCATGGATCGTCTTTGTGTTGATTACCAGTCATTGAACAAGAAGACAATCAGAAACAAGTACCCACTTCACAACATCAATGAGTTGTTTGAACAACTGAAAGGTGCCAAGGTTTTCTCGAATCTTGATCTTCGCATGGGTTATCATCAGATTCGCATTTGCAAAAGAAGACATTCCTAGGACCGCTTTCAGGATGAGGTTTGGCTCTTATGAGTACACCGTCATGTCGTTTGGTCTTGCTAATGCTCCTCCAACCTTCTCAAGAATGATGAATTTCATTTTCTCTCCTTTCAAGAATGAATTCATCTTGGTCTATCTGGATGATATCCTTGTGTTCTCGAAGACAGAAGAAGAGCATGCAGAGCATCTCCGCCTTGTGCTTGACAAGTTTAGAGAGCATCGGTTCTATGCCAAGTTTTCCAAGTGTGAGTTTTGGCTCAATGAAGTGGTGTACCTTGGGCATGTCATCTCTGCCGAGGTAATTAAAGTGCACCCTGAGAAAGTTGAGGCAATCTTGAAGTGGGAACCTCCTCAGAATGTGAAGCAGCTTCGAAGTTTCCTCGGGCTTGCTAGTTATTGCAGAAGATTCGTGGAGAACTTCTCTTAAATTGCTAAGCCTCCGTCCAATCTCCTCCAGAAGAGTGTCAAGTATGTTTGGTCTCCTGAGTGTGATGTGGCGTTCAATACACTCAAGCAGAGACTGACTTCAGCTCCAGTTCTTGTTCCTCCTGAGCAGTCCAAGCCTTTCCAAGTTTTCTGTGATGCTTCTCTCAAAGGTCCTGGTGTTGTTCTCATGCAAGACAAGAAGATTGTGGCTTATACCTCGCGTTAGTTGAAGCCGGCCGAGAAGAACTACCCACTCATGATCTTGAGTTGGCGACAGTTGTGCATGCTCTAATGACTTGGAGACACTTGTTGTTGGGTAGACCAGTTGAGGTGTACACCGACCACAAGATCTTGAAGTACATTTTCACTCAATCCAATCTCAATCTTTGGCAATCTCGTTGGGTGGAAATGCTTGAAGACTTCAACCCAAGCATTGAGTACACTCCTGGGAAAGCAAATGTCATTGCAGACGCGTCAGCCATAAGGCGTAATGCAATAGTCTCATCTTGAAGCCTCTTCAGCCCGAACTTTGTGAAGCATTCCGCAAGCTCAACCTTCAGATGATCTCGCAGGGATTTCTTGCCAATATTCAAGTATTTCCAACTCTGGAAGATCAGGTTCGCCAAGCCCAGCTTCTTGACGCTATGGTGAAGAAAGTGAAGAAAGGTGTGGCCAAGAGCATTCTAAAGTATAAGTGTTGTTGATTTGATGATAAAGATACCTTGTTCTTTGAGGAACGTCTTGTGGTTCCAAAAGGTGATCTCAGAAAGGTTATCATGGACGAAGCACATAATTCTCTACTATCCATTCATCCAGGCAGTTCAAAGATGTATCAGGATCTCAAGCAAACCTTCTGGTGGACTCGCATGAAATGGGAAATTGTTCAGTTCGTAAACGAGTGTGATGTTTGTCGCAGAGTGAAGGCGGAACATCAACGTCCAACAAGTCTTCTTCAGCCTTTGCCTATTCCAGAGTGGAAATTCGATCATGTGGAGATGGATTTCGTCACTGGGTTTCCCAAGTCCAAGAGAGGCAACGATGCCATCTTTGTGGTTATCGACAAGCTGTCAAAAGTTGCTCATTTCCTGGCAGTCAAAGAATCTATCTCGGCACCTCAGCTTGCAGAGTTGTATACGTCAAGGATAGTGTCCTTGCATGGTATTCCTCAGCTCATCTCTTTTGACCATTGAAGTCTCTTTACTTCCAAGTTTTGGGAGTCCCTCCAGACTGCTATGGGTACCAGGATCCGTTTCAGCACTGCGTTCCATCCGCAGACAAGTGGTCAATTTGAGAGAGTCAATCAGATCCTTGAAGATATGCTCAGAGCCTGTGTGATTTCGTTCGACATGAAGTGGGAAGTCTGCCTTCCATATGGTGAATTCTCATACAACAGTAGCTTTCAAGCTAGCTCAGGCAAGGCCCCTTTCGAGATTCTCTACGGCAGAAAGTGTCGTACCACGCTTAACTGGTCTGAAACCGGTGAGCGTCAGATATTGGGCAATGACATGATCACTGAAGCAGAAGAAATGTGCCATGTCATTAGTGAGAACCTCAAAGCAGCTCAGTCCCGACAGAAGAGTTATTATGATAACAAACATCGGGATGTTTCTTTCGAAGTGGGTGATCTAGTCTATCTCAGAGTCTCTCCCATGAAAGGCACTCAGCGATTTGGAATTAAAGGGAAGCTAGCTCCTCGTTTTGTTGGTCCTTTCAAAGTTGTTGGCAAGAGAGGTGGTCTTGCATATCAACTAGAGCTTCCTCCAAATTTCGCACATGTGCACGATGTCTTCCATGTTTCTCAGCTCCAGAAATGTTTCAAGACTCGTGAGCGAACCGTTGACCTCCAAGACATCGATCTCCAAGAAGATCTCTCCTATTGTGAGCACCCAGTTGCTATTCTTGAAGAAACTGAGCGTAAGAATCGCAACAAGTATATCAAGTTCCTCAAGGTGAAGTGGTCTCATCATTCCGACAAAGAAGCTACTTGGCAACGCGAGGACCTTCTCCGTTCCAAATTCCCGGACTTCTTTCGTTCCTAGATCTCGGGTCGAGATCCTCTTGTAGTGTGGGAGAGTTGTGACAGCCCAAGTGCTCTCCCTACCTTATTTGGCATGTAACCCCATGTATGAACCTTGTGTCATGAGCTTATGAGATGTATTGCACCTTTTCATCCATGTGTGGTTTGCATTCATGCATCATTTCATTCTCCTTGCCATGTTGGTTTTCATGTGTCTTGCTATGATGTGATGGTGGTGTATGTGTGTGTTGAGGTGGTTGTGTGTGGTTGGAGTCATGTGTGCACTCCTCTTCTTCTTCCCCTCTCTTTTATCTTTCAACATCACCTTCCATCTCCCCCCTCTCTTCATATGAATTTAATCATCATAATTAAACTTGCTGCTTTAATTGTTTAAAAATGTCCAAGAGGTAGTCTAATATTCTTATTAATTCAAAGTGTTCCTCTTTGGTTATTTGTTTTTTTTTGTTTTTGTGTTTTAAATAAAACAGGAGCTGCCATTTTTATAATATTAAAAAATTACTTGCTCCTTATATCAACATACTATGTTTATTAAATAGGGCTCCTTATTTCATGCTCCATAATATTTTTGTTTCTCTCCAAAACCCTTTTCTTTTACCCTGGGGATTTATTTTTGTGTGGATGTGAGTTTTAATTAGAAAACCTTTTGTTTTTCTTCTGTTTTATTTGTGAGAGAGAGACAGAGCTGTGTGGGCTGTGAGCTCCCGGCCCACTCAGCCTAGCAGTTAGCCGACGGCTACCTGCTCCCATCCACCTCCGTCAGTGCTCTGTCAAAGAGCAGAGTGCAGAGGTGAGGAGAGGACCGTCGTCGCCGCCGTTAGGGGCTCACGGACGTCGAGTCGACCCCCCTCCTATTTAACCTGGACGTCTGTGCCTTTCTAGGTTTCCTCCTCGCCACCGCCAGCCTCTTCCTTCTTCTTCCTCTCTTCTTTCCCCTCCGGTAAGTCTTTGTAGTTAGGTTCAGAGAGTGCTTCACGTCGCCGGTGGTTCTTCGACTCGCCGTCGTCGCTCCGGCGCTTGCCCGTCGTCGTCAAGACGGCGTGCGCGTCCCCGGTGCCGTCCGCGTCCCATCCCGAGCGCTAGGAGGTGAGGAGCACCTCCCCGTGGCGCCGCTCTGCCGTCCCCGTCGTCTGCAAGGGTGCGGCGTGCTGTGGGCGCCTTCTTCCTCTTCTTCTCGCCATCCGGCCGTGTCCCCGCGTCGCGAGCTTCCCCCGGTGAGCAGCCGATCCCCGTTGTCCCCTGTCCTGGCCATAGCTCGTAGCCTCGTCGTCGTAGTGCTCATCGTCGCCAGTTGAAAGGCTCGAGCTTGAGCTCGCCTCCGATCCCCCTCCTCGCAAGATGAGCTGAGGGATGGATTCCCCATAGATCCCCATTTTGATTCCCCCCGATTGCGTCGCCGGAGACCCCTTGTTGTGGCCGGCATCGTTGCCGCCGTTCCCTATTGCCGGCGCCCTGTTCAGTTCAGTTTCACCAGGGAACTGATGTGCGCGCGTGTATTAGAGAGGCGAAGGCCCCCCTCTATTAACATCTGCTCGTGTGCTGTGGTGGCAACCGGATCGGGGGAGACCCTGAGATTGTGGGTTCGAGCCCAGCAACCTCCCCTTTTGTTGTTTTTTTCTTTTGTTTTAAAACCTGCTATGTTGCATGTATGTATGTAGGTGTAGAGGTGTTTTCCTTTTTTTATTTTGTTTTCTTTGCTAGCATTGTGTGGTGCATCTATGTAGTGTACGTGTGTAGTGTTATGTGTGTGTGTATGCACCATGCCCACATCCATACATGTGTATGTGTGTGCTTGGCATATAGAGGTGGTGTATATAGATGCTTGTGTTTTGGTGTTTGTGTGTATGGTATTTGTAGGTTGGTTACATGTGGTGTGTATGGGAGTTTGCACATGTAAGTGCTTGTGTGTGTATGTACCCTAGTGTATATATGCATGTGTGTGTGCATGGAGTTGTGCATGTGTGTGATGGTCGGTGCCTCACTTGTGTGAGTGGGTGGCACATTAAACTCATGTGGTGTGAGTGTATTTGAGTGGTGTGTGGTTGAGTGTGTTTGTATGCATGTGGTTGTTGAGTGTGTGTGTGAATAGTTATATGCATATGCTTGTGCATATATGCCTTGAGCATATATGAGTGCATAGAGCTTGTGTGTGTGCTAGATTAGTAGATGTGTGTGTGGCTTTACACTTTGAGCATGAGTCGAATCCATGTGGAGGAGTTTGTCTATTAAGTGCGTATGAGCATACCTCTTCCTCTAGCTAGTTTCTGTCTTTATATTGATGTTATGCCATGCCATCATGTTCCTAAGTTGTTATTTACCCATTTCCAGCAAGTAGCAATAGAGTACATGATCTTTGGGGCCATTTTCATTAATGTGCATAAGTGACATAAGTCACCTCCCCTTTTATGCTTGATTTTCGACCCCCTCAATCTCGCACTTCTCCAAGCATGCATATGAGTATGAGTAATGATATTGGGGTGGAATCAACCCAGGAATGTAGCTGTGAAGTTAGATTTTACTTTTGAGCAAGTTCTTAAACCTGTCAATTTAGCTGAGATGCCATTTTGTCATTTTTGCTTGAATTAATCCATGCTTGCTTTGGGAGATGTGTCAACTAGGAAGTGCTAGTGTTTTGTATCTATTATGCGACGGTATTTTGGTTTTACATGATAATCACCCATATAAGTGGGAACTATGCTGTTAAGTTGCCTACTTGATGTTTCTGCTTCATCATGCTAAAAACTGCCTAGTCTAAAAATCTGCTGTTATTGTTATGCCATGAAGAGTGGATGGTATCTTGTCATGTGTTGTGAATTTGAGCATGATCATTGTTAGTTATTTGTAGTAGATATTGCCTTATACCATCCTGTTAATTTTCATGCCAATAGGAGCTCCCTAGCATATTTAACCTGTGCTATCAACTTGCTACTTTATATTCTCAGATTCCAGAAAACTAGAACTTTCACTAAGTCCCAAAAAACTGTTTCATCATGTCAACTTGATTGCTTCATGCTGATTGATGTGTGCCTCCCTTGCTGTTTGTATAGTTGGATGAGTTTATGTATATGTTGAGTAGATTCTGTCCATCTCTTGTTTGTGGCTGTAGGGTTCCTGTAGCTCAAGTTGTGAGCTGTAAAAGTTGCTAAGTTGCTGTTAGTGGCAGATTTGGTGTTTTATTGTTTTGTGACTTGTGGGATCTATACTCCATGGATTTGATTAATTCTTGAGGCTATTGTGATTGATGTTTCATCACCTATCTAGTGACTTCCTTGGAATGCTAAGAATTATCCCAAGCCTTGGATGACTTGTGTTTTGCCTCCGTTCCTTGTCGTGAGCGTATCGTGAGAACCGTAACTCCGTTTCTTGCGTTCTTTATATGCATTTATATCATTTTTGCATGATGCATCCATATTTGCCATGTTCATGCATGTTTAAATAACCTAACATGAGGTTCTGTCCAGATTGATTAATGAACAAACTTTGCATGTGAAACATGACTAGTTTTGGATTGCCATGTTAATTCTTCATAATTGATTCATGCATCATCTTGGTTGTGCATTGCACCTTGGTTGGATGTTTATTGTTGCTGTTTCTCTTGGGTAGACGCGAGTGTTGATTCTGAGTACGAGGAACCAGGAGAGCACCACTACGAGGTTCCCGCTACTTGTTCCACTGAAGAACCAACAAGCAAGATGATCGTACCCGGATCCCGGTACTATTTTCTACTTGCTAGTTTCTCGCTCTTATCGTTATAATTGCGCTACCTACCACTTGATATCAGCCCCCATGTTGCCATGACAGCCTCTAACCTCCACATCCTAGCAAACCTTGATTGTCCAAGTTACCACTGCTCAACCCCTCTTATAGTGTTCTTAGTTACAGGTGCATGTTGTTCTTTGTGATAACATGGATTTGCATATCACAATATTTTCTTTTATTTAATTTATTGCACATATATATCTTGGTATTGGTGGAAGGCTTGGCCTTTTTCTAAGTGATTTGTTCCGCTATTACCGGCTTTAGTTCCTTGTTACCGGTGTTATGTTTTCCATATTTTGCGCTCCTAACACGCTCGGGGTTGTTATGGGGACCCCCTTGTTTATTCGGTGGACATTAAAACTTGTCTGGAAAGACCCAATATTGGTACTAAATTTGCTAACAACTTAATAAAATTTCATAGGGTCTTGCAAACCCATGGATAATTAATCAACCCCCGGGCCAATGCTCCTCATGAGTGTTGGTCCAAACTAGAGCACCGTGCGGGGCCAACCCGAGGCAACTCGGCAGATTTCTATCAGGACACCGTACGCTTCGCTTATCTGTCGTGTCCTGAGAACGAGATACGCGGCTCTTATTGGGTTCGTCGACTCTGGTTTCCATTCACCGGTGACATCTTTGATGAAACGTTTCCAAACCCTACCCGACAAACAAAATGAATAAAGGAGTTATTAATTACTTGATATCAGGAAATGAACTAATAAATAAGCCGACATAGTGCGTCAACGATTGAAATTACCTTTCGAGCAACGAATACAAGATTATGTATTGTTCAGGGTCATTACTTAGCGAGTCTAGTACTTCAACAGTTCCATCATCAACTCTAATGATTAGCAGGATCCAATGGAAGTTGCGCACACAATTTGTATTAGCAGGCATTCATAACTCATCAACTACACTTAACATCGAGTATATATATAAGAAAAAATAAAATTTGTAGTACAAGACAGTAACACTCACTAGAAGTTCCGAGGCAAAAGTATTTCTGGTTTCGTATTTAGGGCCTTCAAAAACTTTAGAAGCATTTTCTCTGTGTCTCTAGGGTGGCTTCTTAACACTTCTTCATTACCGATATTTGTGTCAATGAACCCAATTCCATAGACTCCATCTCTTTTCAATTCAAAAATCTTCATTCCGCATAATACCACACAAAAGAATATAATGTGTATAACTACAGGCAATAACAAGGTGAGCTAGAGACTTAAATTACAGAAAGAAATCACTTACAGACAATAGCAACTGACGATAGGTTCATCGAGTGCGGCTTCACTGAATAACTAACAAAAATCTTCATTTTCAATCCACAAATCTTTTTCATGGATGTAATGCTCATTCATGAATTTCACCATCAGGCTCTGTCGCCTGACCTTTACTTCTCTCATGTAGTAGTCATGCAAGTTGTGCATTTGCATTGTTAGAAGCTTCTCCTTGTCAGGACTAACCAGAGGATTCCCGGGGACATATTTCCATGCTAGTTCCTTCAGATTCATTGGTGGAAATTCCTCGATCTCCAGGAGTTGTTCAATGGTGATACCGAACAATCTAGCATTTTCTCTATCAACGTCCGTTATTACCACATTATTGATATAGAAGGATTCTCTCTAGGATCCTTCTAGCTCAGACCCCGACATAGCGGTTGTGTACTATTCATCACATAGAGCTCCTGGAGCCAGATCTCAAACACTCATAATACACTAGAGCGGGAGTAGGGTTTTACGCTTCTCAGCGGCCCCAACCTGGGTAAAAATCCCTCGTGATGCTCATTAGATCTGCTCTTTGTGCATTCCCTCTCCCTGCCGAACCATAAAGGACGGGATCCCATAGGTGTCGTCCCCCGACATCTTTGGCGCGCCAGGTACGGGACGACGGTTGCATGAACCTAATATAGCAATCAATGCTCCAGTATCTTCATCATCTTCATCGCCATGACCCCCCAAGAAGAAGGGTTTTACGAAGGTTGATCCATCCATGTCTGGTGTGCTTGTAGCTACTCGAAAGGGAGGCGGTGTGGATACAAGCGGAGAAGGCAGAGTTCTTGAGATTCCATGACGCTGTGGTGATCAAGGCCAAGCAAGCAGCGTCGTTCGCAATGGCGACGGCAACCCACGAGCCGATGGATATCAAGACCGAGTTGTGCTGCCTATGGGTGGCATAGTGAACTCCAAGGACGGAAGGGCGCCTTTCAAGACACCCATGCCAGCGCATACGCCGCGGCCTTCTCAAGTCACACGTGATGAACAACGCCGCGACGTTGGTGGTTCTAAGCGTCCCCATGGAAAGACTCCTGAGCATCACTCCCAAGATGCGCGGGACCAGCATGCATGCCAAAATACTGGTGGAAGTGGCATGCGATCGCAGGACCGTGATGGAGCTCCTTCTAACATGGTTAGGAGTCAGAGAACCTCATGTTCTTTGCACCTTTCACCACCGACTACACCAGCAGAAGCGTTGGCGTGAGCACAGCTACTCCTAAATTTTCCTCCTGCTGTGGAGAAGCTTGATGAGTGGAGGGCTACTATTTAGAGCCTCCTCAGCTTTGCTAATAGAGATGGGCTGTAGTGGGCAGAGCTTTCGTGGCGGCGATCCATCGAGCCAGCGCACATCGATGGTGAAAAGGATGGAGGTGTCACGACCATGGTGCACTCTCATCCGCGGCGGCAGCAACGGTTGCCGACCCGACAGGTCAATGCCAGTGGTGACGATTCAACGAAGTCGTCTGATCCGCAAACCCGCCGCGATCAATGTGAAGTTCTTCGGGAGCGAAGCAAAGAAGACGCTCGGACTACCATCAAGCGGTGGTGGGAAGCACGCTATCAATCCGATAGGTGCGCAGGGCCCACTGTAGACAAGCCTGTGCCAGGGTATCCTGTCGTTCTACCTTATGAGGCAGGTTGTCCAGCTTTTACCCGTGAGCTGCGACAAGTCCAGTGGACCAATTCTCGAAGGTTCAAACCAGAGGCCCCCGAGAAATATGACGACAAGACTCACCCGTTGGAGTTCTTGAGCATCTACACCATTGCGGTGCAGGCTGCCGGGGCTCGCGGCGACAAGATACTTGCCAACTACTTCCCGTTGGTACACAAGACCAACGTCAGGTCGTGGTTGATGCATCTGCTAGAGAATTCCATTTCTTCCTAGGAAGATCTGTGTCATGAGTTTGTTGGCGCCTTTACCGGAGGCGACCAAGCTCTTGGCCAGGAAAGTGATTTGCATCTCATCCCCCAGGAAGAAGGCGAAACCTTGCGCAAGTACATTCAGAGATTCAGCCGCATACATCATAACAACTCGGACGTTCATCCTGCTACTATTATCAGCGCATTTCATCAGAACATGCACAACCGTAGGATGCACGAGGAGCTCGCGATGAACAAAGTTAGGGATGTTGCCGAGCTCTATGCTCTGGTTGATAAATGTGCTTGAGCCGAAGAAGGGAGGAGACTCCCCGGCGAAGATGCTGGCACTGGAGTCGACTCTGAAGACGAAGACGCCATCGCCCCGGCAAAGAAAGGCCAGTGGCGGTACAAGAAACGCAAGGGCAAGGCCGTCCTTGCTATCGTGGAATCCGGGAACCTCGACATTGGCAAAAAGACTAAGATTGACGGCCCTGGCAAGGAGGTTGCCGGGTGCATCTCTTGTCAGGCCTTGGTGACTGCCGACTGTTGGAAATATGCCCTAGAGGCAATAATAAATTAGTTATTATCATATTTCCTTGTTCATGATAATCTTTTATTATCCATGCTATAATTGTATTGATCGGAGACTTAAATGCATGTGTGGATACATAGACAAAACCATGTCCCTAGTATGCCTCTAGTAGACTAGCTCGTTGATCAAAAGATGGTTAAGGTTTCCTAGCCATGGACATGAGATGTCATTTGATAACGGGATCACATCATTAGGAGAATGATGTGGTGGACAAGACCCAAACTACAAACATAGCATATGATCGTGTCAGTTTATTGCTACTGTTTTCTGCATGTCAAGTATATATTCCTATGACCATGAGATCATGCAACTCACGGATATCGGAGGAGTGCCTTGTGTGCATTAAATGTCGCAACGTAACTGGGTGACTATAAAGGTGCTCTACAGGTATCTCCGAGGGTGTCTGTTGAGTTGGCATGGATCGAGACTGGGATTTGTTACTCCGTGTGATAGAGAGGTATCTCAGGGCCCACTCAGTAATACAAAATCACAATGAGCCCTGCAAGCAATGTGACTAATTGTTAGTTGCGGGATCTTGTATTATGGAACGAGTAAAGAGACTTGCCAGTAACGAGGTTGAACTAGGTATGGAGATACCGACGAACGAATCTCGGGCAAGTAACATACCGAAGAACAAAGGAAACATCGTACGGGATTAATTGAATCCTTGACATAGAGGTTCGACCGATAAAGATCTTTGTAGAATATGTAGGAACTAATGTGGACGTCCAGGTCCCACCATTGGTTATTGACCGTAGAGGTGTCTCGGTCATGTCTACATAGTTCTCGAACCCGCAGGGTCTGCACACTTAAGGTTCGATGACGATTCGGTAATGTAGAGTTATGTATGGTGGTGACCGAAGTTTGTTCGGAGTCCCGGATGAGATCCCGGACGTCACGAGGAGCTCCGGAATGGTCCGTAGGTAAAGATTCATATATAGGAAGTCCCAGTTTGGTTTCCGGAAAAGTTTCGGGCTCATCGGTAGTGTACCGGGAGTGTCGGTAGTGTACCGGGAGGCCTCCGGGAGGAGTATTTCGACCCTAAGAGGTCCATGGGCTGTGGGATAATAATAACCAGCCCTTTTTGGGCTTGGAAAACAGCCACAAGGCCCATGGCGCAGGAGAGAAAGTCCTAAAGCAAAAAGTGGAAAATCAGCCAATAGGAGGCAATCCTACTGCAACAAGGATTGGAGGTGAAGTAGGATTGCTTCCCACCTCCTATTTCGGCCGACCCAAAGGCCTTGGCTGCCTCTCCTCCCCTCTCCTCCTATATATACTAGTGGATTGGGTGGTTGTTGGACAGAATTTCCGGCCACGTGCTACCCGTTCCACCAGTGCATAGTTTCTCCTCTAGATCGTAGTTCCGCAGTGCTTAGGCGAAGCCCTGCCGGAATTGCTCCACCACCATCACCGGAGCACCGTCACGCTGCCGGTGAACTCTCCCTCCTCTCCACCTCCTCTTGCTGGATCAAGACGGTGGAGACCGTCATCAAGCTGCACGTGTGCTGAACGTGGAGGTGCCGTCCGTTCGGCGCTAGATCGGAAGAACCGTGATCGAGACCGCGAGACGGTTCGTGATGAGATCGCGGGACGGATCGTGATGAGTTCGCGGGACAGATCGTGATCAAGATCGTGAGATGGATCGTGATGAGATCGCGGGACAGATCGTGATGGGATCACGGGACGGATCGTGATGAGATCGCGGGACGCTCGGTGATTCGGATCGCGAAGATGTTCGACTATACCAACCGCGTTTCTTAACGCTTCCCGCTTAGCGATCTACAAGGGTACGTAGATCCACTCTCCCTCTCGTAGATGCTCATCACCATGGATAGGTTTGCGTGTGCGTAGGAAATTTTTTGTTTCCCATGCGACGTTCCCCAACAGTGGCATCATGAGCTAGGTTGATGGTTCGATGAGATCTCGAGTAGAACACAAAAGGTTTGTGGGCGTTGATGCTTAGATTGCTTCCTCCCTTGGTCGGATTTTGGTTCAGCAGGATTGTAAGATGAAGCGGCCCGGACCAACATTACTCGTACGCTTACGAGAGATCGATTCCCTCGACACAACTTGTTGCTTAGATGGCTTGCGGGTGACAGTTTCTCTTATTTTAGTTGGATCGGATCCGACAAAGGCGGTCCTTGAGACGGTTGAAAAACAATCTATGTATCACTGTTGTGGTTTATGCGTAGGTGAGAATCGTTCTTGCTAGATACCCGTAGCAGCCACGTAAAACTTGCAGCAACAATTAGAGGACGTCTAACTTGTTTTTGCAGGGTATGTTGTGATATGATATGGCCAATTACATGATGTGATATATGTGGTGTATGAGATGATCATGTGATGTGTAGATTATCACGACTTGCATGTCGATGAGTACGGCAACCGGCAGGAGCCATAGGGTTGTCTTTAATTATTGTATGACCTGCGTGTCAATCATTAAGCGCTATGTAATGCTTTACTTTATCGCTACGGTAGCAATAGTAGTAGAAGCATGCAGGGCGTGACAACCCCGATGGTGACACGTTGATGGAGATCAAGATGATGGAGATCATGGTGTCATGCCGGTGACGATGGAGATCATCCCGGTGCTTTCTAGATGGAGATCAAAAGCACAAGTTCATGGCCATATCATGTCACTTATGATTTGCATGTGATGTTAATCCTTTTTATGCACCTTGTTTTGCTTAGGACGACGGTAGCATTATAAGGTGATACTTCACTTAATTTCAAGATAAATTGTGTTCTCCCCGAGTGTGCACCGTTGCGAAAGTTCGTCGTGTTGAGACACCACGTGATGATCAGGTGTGATAGACTCTACGTTCACATACAACGGGTGCAAGCCGGATTTGCACGTGTAGAACACTCGGGTTAAACTTGACGAGCCTAGCATGTACAGACATGGCCTCGGAACACAAGAGACCGAAAGGTCGAACATGAGTCATATAGTAGATATGATCAACATGATGATGTTCACCATTGTAGCCACCTCAACTCACGTGATGATCAGACTTGAGTTGGTGAATTTGGATCATGTATCACTCGAATGATCGGAGGGATGTCAACTTGAGTGGGAGTTCTTAAGTAATATGATTAATTGAACTCATTATCATGGACATAGTCAAAGTGTTTTTGCAAATTATGTTGTAGATTACTAGCTCACGCTGTAGCTCCCTTGTATTTTTTATATTTTCCTAGAGAAATAGAATTGAAAGATGATGGTAGTAATATTGCGGACTGGGTCCGCGATCTGAGGATTGTCCTTATTGCTGCATAGAAGGCTTATGTCCTTAATGCACCACTCGGTGCGCCAACCCCTCTAGCGTCGTCTGTAGATGTTGTGAACATCTGACAGGCACGTTCTGATGACTACTTGATAGTTTAGTGCGTCATGCGTTACGGCTTAGAATTGAGGCTCCAAAAACGTTTTGAACGTCACGGAACATATGAGATGTTCCTAAGAGCTGAAATTAGGATCTCAGGCTCGTGCCCGTGTTGCGAGATATGAGATCTCCAACAAGATTCTTTGCCTGCAAGATGAAAGGGAAGAGCTCAATCGTTGAGCATGTACTCAGATTGTCTGGGTGCTACAATCGCTTGAATCAAGTGGGAGTTGATCTTCCAGATAAGATAGTGATTGATATAGTTCTCCAAGTCACTGTCACTAAGCTACTAGAACTTAGTGATGAACTATAAATTGCCAGGGATAGAAATAATGATTCCTGAGTTGTTCGCGATGTTTTGACACCGCGAAGGTAGAAATCAAGAAGGAGCGTCAAGTGTTGATGGTTAACCAAACCACTAGTTTCGAGAAGGGCAAGAGCAAGGAGGGAAACTTCATGGATAGCAAGTCAGTTGCTGCTCCAGTGAAGCAACCCAAAGTTGAACTCAAACCCGAGACTAAGTGCTTCTGTTATGAGGTGAACGGTCGCTGAAGCGGAACAACCCTAGATACTTGGTAGATAAGAAGGCTGGCAACATCGACAGAAGTATATTTGATATACGAGTTATTGATGTGTACCTTGCTAGTACTCCTAGTAGCACCTGGGTATTGGATACCGGTTCGGTTGCTAAATGTTAGTAGCTCGAAATAAAAGCTATAGAATAAACGGAGAACTAGCTAAGGGTGAGGTGACAATATGTGTTGGAAGTGTTTCCAAGGTTGATGTGATCAACATCGCACGCTCTCTCTACCTTCAAGATTAGTGACGAACCTGAATAAATGTTATTCGGTGTTTTGCGTTGAGCATGGACATGATTAGATCATGTTTGTTGCAATACAGTTATTCATTTGAATTAGAGAATAATGGTTATTTTGTTTGCATGAATAATACCTTCAATGGTCATGCACCCAGTGAGAATGGTTTGTTGAAATCTTGATTGTAGTAATACACATGTTCATAACATTGATGTCAAAAGATACAAAGTTAATAATGATAGTACCACATATTTGTGGCACTGCCGCAGAATGTCATATTGGTATAAAGCGCATGAAGAAACTCCATGCTGATGGATCTTTAGACTCATTCGATTTCGAATCGATTGAGACATGCGAACCATGCCTCTTGGGCAAGATGTCTAAAGGACCCCGTTGGATGGAGCGGGCAACTGATTCATTGAAAATGACACATGTTGATGTATGCAATCCAGTGAGTCTTGTAGCGTGCAGTGGATATCGTTATTTTCTTACCTTCACTGATGATTTGAGTAAATATAGTGTATATTTACTTAATGAAACACAAGTATGAATAGTTTGAAAGGTTCAAGCAAATTCAGAGTGAAGTTTAAGATCATCGTGACAAGAAGATAAAAATAACTGCGATATGATCGTGGAGGTGAATATCTGAGTTACGAGTTTGGCATACAACTTGAGACAATGTGAAATTTTTTTCACAACTAACGCCACCTGGAACACCATAGTGTGATGGTGTGCCTGAACATCATAGTCATGTTCTATTGATATAGTGCATACTGTGATGTCTCTTATCATTTTACTACTATAATTTTTGGGGTTATGCATTAGAGACAACTACATTCACTTTAAATAGGGCATCATCTAAATCCGTTGAGATGACACCGTGTGAATTATGGTTTGATAGAAACCTAAGCTGTCATTTCTTAATATTTGGGGCCGTGACACTTGTGTGGAAAATTGTTTTCACCTAATGAGGTCGAACCCAAGGCGGACAAATGCATCTTCATAGAATACCCTAAGATCAGTTGGGTGAACCTTCAATCTCAAATCCTAGTGCAAAGTGTTTGTTGTTTAAACGGATCCTTTCTCGAGGAAATGTTTCTCGCGAAAGAATTGAGTGGGAGGAAGATAGAACTTGATGAGGTTGTTAAACCTTTGTTCAACCAGAGAGTAGCGCAGCGCAGAAAGATGTTTCTGTGAAGCCTACGTTAGTTGAAGAGGAAGTTAATGATGATGATCATGAAGCTTCAGGATCGAGTTACTATCAAACTTCGTAGGTCGACAAGGATGTGTACTGCTCCTATGTGGTACGACAACTCTGTCTTGGAGATCATGTTGTTGGACAACGATGAACCTACGAGCTATGGAGAAGCGATGATGGGCCCGGATTCCGACAAATGGTTGGAGGCCATGAAATCCGAGATAGGATCCATGTATGAAAACCAAGTGTAGAATTTGGTAGGCTTGCTCGTTGGACGACAGGTCATTGAGTACAAATGGATCTTTAAAATGGAGACAGACACTGATGGTGAATGTCACTATTTGTAAAGCTCGACTTGTTGCAAAGATGTTTGTGACAAGTTCAAGGAGTTGACTACGATGAGACTTTCTCACTCGTAGTGGTGCTAGAGTCTGTCTGAATTATGTTAGCAGTTGCTGTGTTTTCAATTATGAAATCTGGCAGATGGATGTCAAAACATCGTTTCCTTAATTGTTTACTTGAGGAAAGGTTGTATGTGATACAACCAGATGGTTTTGTTAGTCCTAAGGATGCTAAAAGGTGTGCAAGCTTTAGTGATCCTTGTATGGGCTGAAGCAAGCATCTCGGAGTTGGAATATATGCTTTGATGAGGTGATCAAAGTTTTAATGTTTATACAAGGTTTACGAGAAACTTGTATTTACAATAAACTGAGTGGGAGCACTATAGAATTTCTGATAAGTATATGTGGATGACATATTGTTGATCAGAAATAATGTAGGATTTCTGGGAAGCATAAATGGTTGTTTGAAAACCGATTTTTCAAAGGAAGACCTGGATAAAGCTACCTAATTGTTGAGCATCAAGATCTATAGAGATAGATCAAGATACTTGATGAGACTTTCAATGAGCACGTACCTTGACAAGATTTTGAAAGAGTTCAAAATGTATCAGTCAGAGAAAGAGTTCTCGCCTGATTTGTAAGGTATAAAATTGAGTATGACTCAATGCCCAGTGACTGCAGAAGATAGAAGAAAGATGAGTTTCATCACCTATGCTTCAGCCATAGGCTCTATCATGTATGCAATGTTGTGCACAAGACCCGATGTCAGCCTTGCCATAAGTATGGCTGGAAGGTTTCAAAGTGATCCTGGAATGGAGCACTGGACAGCGGTCAAGATTGTCCTTAGTAAATAAAAGACTGAGGAGATGTTTCTCGATTATGGAGGTGATAAAGAGTTCGTCGTAAAGAGTTACGTCGATGCAAGCTTTAACACCAATCCGGATGACTCGTAGTAGCAATCTAGATACGTATAGTGGAGCAGCAATTTGGAATAGTACCAAGTGGAGTGTGGTAGCGGTGTTTTCGGTTTGACATAGAAATTTGCAAAGTACACACGGATCTGAATATCGCAGACCCGTTGACTATAAGACCTCTCTCACATGCAAAGCATTATCGAGCCCCAGAACTAATTGGGTGTTAGATTCATAACAATGCGAATCACATGGTGATGTGAACTAGATTATTGACTCTAGTGCAAGTGGGAGACTGTTGGAAATATTCCCTAGAGGCAATAATAAATTAGTTATTATCATATTTCCTTGTTAATGATAATCGTTTATTATCCATGCTATAATTGTATTGATCGGAGACTTAAATGCATGTGTGGATACATATACAAAACCATGTCCCTAGTATGCCTCTAGTAGACTAGCTCGTTGATCAAAAGATGGTTAAGGTTTCCTAGCCGTGGACATGAGATGTTATTTGATAACGGGATCACATCATTAGGAGAATGATGTGGTGGACAAGACCCAAACTACAAACATAGCATATGATCGTCTCAGTTTATTGCTAGTGTTTTCTACATGTCAAGTATATGTTCCTATGACCATGAGATCATGCAACTCACGGATATCGGAGGAGTGCCTTGTGTGTATCAAACGTCGCAACGTAACTGGGTGACTGTAAAGGTGCTCTACAGGTATCTCCGAGGGTGTCTGTTGAGTTGGCATGGATCGAGACTGGGATTTGTTACTCCGTGTGATGGAGAGGTATCTCAAGGCCCACTCGGTAATACAACATCACAATGAGCCTTGCAAGCAATGTGACTAATTGTTAGTTGCGGGATCTTGTATTACGGAACGAGTAAAGAGACTTGTCAGTAACGAGGTTGAACTAGGTATGGAGATATCGACGAACGAATCTCGGGCAAGTAACATACCGAAGAACAAAGGGAACATCGTACGGGATTAATTGAATCCTTGACATAGAGGTTCGACCGATAAATATCTTCGTAGAATATGTAGGAACCAATGTGGACGTCCAGGTCCCTCCATTGGTTATTGACCGTAGAGGTGTCTCGGTCATGTCTACATAGTTCTCGAACCCGCAGGGTCTGCACACTTAAGGTTCGGTGATGTTTCGGTAATGTAGAGTTATGTATGGTGGTCACCGAAGTTTGTTCGGAGTCCCGGATGAGATCCCGGACGTCATGAGGAGCTACGGAATGGTCCGAAGGTAAAGATTCATATATAGGAAGTCCCAGTTTGGTTTCCGGAAAAGTTTTGGGCTCATCGGTAGTGTACCGGGAGTGCCGGTAGTTTACCGGGAGTGCCGGTAGTGTATCGGGAGGCCTCCGGGAGGGGTATTTCGACCCCAAGAGGTCCATGGGCTGTGGGAGAATAATAACCAGCCCTTTGTGGGCTGGGAAAACAGCCACAAAGGCCCATGGCGCAGGAGAGAAAGTCCTAAAGCAAAAAGTGGAAAATCAGCCAATAGGAGGCAATCCTACTCCAACAAGGATTGGAGGTGAAGTAGGATTGCTTCCCACCTCCTATTTCGGCCGACCCAAAGGCCTTGGCTGCCTCTCCTCTCCTCTCCTCCTATATATACTAGTGGATTGGGTGGTTTTTGGACAGAATTTCCGGCCACGTGTTACCCGTTCCACCAGTGCATAGTTTCTCCTCTAGATCGTAGTTCCGTAGTGCTTAGGCGAAGCCCTGCCGGAATTGCTCCACCACCATCACCGGAGCACCGTCATGCTACCAGTGAACTCTCTCTCCTCTCCACCTCCTCTTGCTGGATCAAGAGGTGGAGATCGTCATCAAGCTGCACGTGTGCTGAACGCGGAGGTGCCGTCCGTTCGGTGCTAGATCGGAAGAACCGTGATCGAGATCGCGAGACGGTTCGTGATGAGATCGCGGGACGGATCGTGATGAGTTCGCGGGACAGATCGTGATCAAGATCGTGAGACAGATCGTGATGAGATCGCGGGACGGATCATGATGGGTTCGCGGGATGGATCGTGATGAGATCGCGGGACACTCGGCGATTTGGATCGCGAAGATGTTTGACTACACCAACCGCGTTTCTTAATGCTTCCCGCTTAGCGATCTACAAGGGTACGTAGATCCACTCTCCCTCTCGTAGATGCTCATCACCATGGATAGGTTTGCGTGTGCATAGGAAATTTTTTGTTTCCCATGCGACGTTCCCCAACACCGACATGCCGGAGGGCTCTGACAAGCAGTACTGCAAGATCCATCGGACCAAGGGCCACGATCTCCAAAACTGCCGGCAAGTTGAGCAGCTTGTCGAGAGGCAGAAAGCTGAGTATGTGAGGCAAGATAAGGAGAAGGCCCAAGATGGTGAGAGGTCTGGCAAGAAACATGGTGGCCGAGGAGGTTGCCACGGCAAGGTCAAGAAATAGAAGGAGAGACCTGCTCGAGGCCGTGACAAAGAAGAGGGGGATGACGATGGCAACGAGGCGGACGACGAGTGCAGCGAGCACGAATTCCAAAAAGCTACAGAGATCATGTGCGTTTACGGGGGCGCCTCGTTGCATTCTTCTCACCGCCAACGTAAATAGTGGGCGCGTGAGATAAATGTGACAGAGCCATCTGTCGATGCCAGAAACCATTGAAATGGTCCTACACGCCTATCTTTTTTTACGCCGAGGATCACCCTAATCGCACAACTGTGGTCAGGTGTCTGCCATTGTTGGTCTCACCAACAATTCTCAACCTCAAGGTGACGAAAATGTTAGTTGACGGTGGGGCCGGTTTGAACTTGATCACACCTGATGTCATCAAAAGGCTGCAAATTCCTGATGAAGATCTCGAGGAGACGGGCACGTTTCAGGGGATCAATCCAGTTAGGTGCCAGCCGAAGGGCAAGATCACCCTATGTGTAACATTTGGTAGTGACCTGAACATCAGGACAGAGAAGATTGTTTTCGATGCCGCCAAGATTCCATTGTCATATAATGGGTTCCTTGGCCATCAAGCGCTGGCCAATTTCATGGTGGCATCACACTATGCTTACAATGTATTGAAGATGCCCGGGCCGATGAGCGTCATCACAATCAACTCCGACAAGAAGGGTGCACTTATCTGCACCGACCAACTATACTGGGAGGCAATTGTAGCACCTGCCGCTAAGGCAATTGCTCCTGCCGCTGAAGATCCCAAGGGGAAGAAGACCGGCAAGACCTCTAGTACACGCTCCGGCAAGCATAACTCTTCGGAGTGCTGCGCTCCTGTTGAGGATGTGCCAAAGAGCTCCACTGGCAAGAGCAAGAAATCCAAGGAAGCTCCACTGGAAATTAAGAAGGTTCCCGCCAAGGAGGATGATACAGGAGGAACTTTTACCATAAGTTCCACCCTCGATGACAAATAGGAAAGCGCACTCATTGCCTTCCTCCGTGCGAATGTCAATGTGTTTTCATGGGAACCATTTGATATCTCTGGTGTACCCAGGGAGGTAATTGAGCACCATCTTGTTGTCTATCCTCACGCGCGACCCGTCAAGCAGAAAGTTAGGAAGAAAGCCTTGGAGTGGCAAGGATTTCTTGCCGACGAAATCAGGAAGTTGGAAGCGGCAGGTTTGGTCAGAGGAGTGATCCATCCAACATGGTAAGCCAATCCAGTTGTAGTGCGCAAGGCGAATGGACAATGGAGGTTGTGCATTGATTATACATATATCAATAAAGCCTGTCCAAAAGACCCTTTTCCCTTGTCGTGTATCGACTAGATTGTGGACTCCATTGTCGGCTGTGATTTGCTATCATTTCTTGACGCTTATTCAGGATATCATCAAATCTTCATGTCTAAGGAAGACAAAGAAAAGATCGCATTTCTCACCCCATGTTGCACGCATTGCTTCGTATGTATGCCTTTCGGGTTGAAAAGTGCTGGTTCAACATTTGCAAGAGTAGTCTAGATCGGTTTTGAGCCCCAGCTACATGGAAATATGGAAGCTTATATGGATGACATAGTGGTCAAAACCAAGGGCGAAGCAACGCTCATACAAGATCCAGAAGATACGTTTGCAAATCGGCGTAAGATCAATTTGAAGCTCAATCCTAAGAAGTGTGTGTTTGGCATTCCGTCCGGCAAGCTTCTTGGATTCTTTGTGTGTCAGTGTGGGATCGAGGCGAACCCCGACAAGATCAAGGCAATTGAGTAGATTGAAGCACCAAGACGCGTCAAAGATGTGTGTCATCTTGCCGGCTGCGTTGCGGCTCTGAGTAGGTTCATCTCCAAATCTTTTGAGCGCGCCATGCCCTTTTTCAAAATCTTGAAAAAGGGAGGTCCAATGAAGTGGACTCCGGAAGCGGAGGCAGTGCTGCAAGATTTGAAGAGATACCTCTCCTCTCCGCCAACACTAGTCACACCTAAACCACAAGATCCGTTGTTTCTATACCTGGCGGCAACGAATTCAGTGGTTACTGCTACATTAGCGGCGCAACAAGTCGACGAAGAAGTAGCAACGAAGTTAGGACCGCCAAGCGACGAGCCAGGATCTTCCCCAGCAGAGTCTGGTGCCAACAAGATAGGATATGCGCAGATAAATGAAGCAACACATAGGAACAAGATGGTGCAACGCCCAGTTTATTTTGTCAGCTCCCTTTTGCAGGGGGCTAGGTCAAGATACTCTGGCATGCAAAAATTGCTCTTCGGCCTCCTTATGGCCTCGAGGAAGCTATGCCATTACTTCCACGCACACAAGATCACCGTCGTCACTCGCTTTCCATTGCAACAGATTTTATGAAACCTAGATGCGCCGGCAGGATTGTGGGGTGGGCTTTGGAACTATCAAGCTTTGGTCCCAAATTTGAAAGTACTTCAACTATTCAGAGCAAAGCTTTGGCGGAGTTCATTGAAGAATGGACCCCAATGCCAAACGAAGAGATCAAAGAAACAACTCTCACCGCCAAGGAAACAAATCAAGAATGGATTATGTATTTTGATGGGGCTTTCGCCCTGCAAGGCGCTGGTGCTGGTGTGCTACTTGTCGCTCCCACCGGAGAGCACCTTAAATATGTAATTTAGATGCACTTTCCTGGGAGAAGTCAACAAACAACACTGCAGAATATGAAGGGCTACTTGCCAGTCTCAGGATTGCGGAAGACCTTAGAATTAAGAAGCTCATCCTCAGAGGAGATTCACAGCTTGTCGTCAAGCAAGTCCACAAAGATTATCAGAGCCCATTGATGAAAGCCTACATAGATGAAGTGAGAAAGTTGGATGAACACATTGACGACCTGCAAACAGAGCATGTTCCTCGTGCAGAGTACAACATTGCCGACGAGCTATCAAAGCATGCTGCCCTCAAGTTACCTCTGGAACCAGGCACTTTTGTGCTCCAATTCACTCAGCCATCCGTAGCACCATCAGCGAGGCAATACAAGAGAAGGAAGTTGAATTCCGGCCAGTACTTTCGTGTAGAGCTCCCAGAAGCCGCCGAAAGGGAAGTCGTCGGGAGCAACACGAAGCCTGCCGGGGGGCAACAGGCTCCGGCAGGACCTCAGGTCCTTGCCATAGAGAAAAATGCTCCTGCGGGAGAAGACATGCCTTTAGTCCTTGCTGTCGAGCCCAAGGCTCCAGCATGGGCACAACACATTGTTGAGTTCCTTCAAACAGGAGAACTCCTTGAAGAACAGGAAGAAGCGGAGAAAGTAGCGCGTCAGTCTAATATGTACTAGTTTGTGCACAATGTCCTATGCAGAAAGAGATCGAACAGTGTGAAATTGAAGTGCATTCCTCGGGAGGATGGACTGGAGCTGTTGGCAGAGGTACATGGAGGCATATGTGGCTCCCACATAGGATCAAGAGCTCTTGTTGGTAAAGCATTCCTGCAAGGTTTCTTTTGGCCCACTGCTCTCCAGGATGCAACTACACTACTAACCAAGTGTGAAGCGTGCTAGTTCCATTCAAAGAAACTACATCAACCAGCTCAAGCTCTTCAGACAATCCCTCTCTCCTAGCCATTTTTGGTTTGGGGGCTCGACATCTTGGGCCCTTTTCCCCAGGTTACCGGGGGCTTTGAGTACTTGTACGTCGCGATCGACAAGTTCACGAAGTGGCCGGAAGTGGAAGCAATGAGGAAGGTGACAACACAATCAGCCATCAAGTTCTTCGAAGGACTAGTTTTCTATTTTTGTGTACCAAATAGTATCATCACTGACAATGGCACACTGTTCACAAGCTGCACCTTCATGCAATATGTCCAAGACCTTGGCGGCAAGATCTGTTTTGCTTCTGTTGCTCATCCGAGGAGCAACGACCAAGCGGAAAGGTAAAATGCTGAAGTGTTGCGAGGACTTAAGACAAGGACTTTCGACAAGATGCACAAGTGCGGAAGACGCTAGATTGATGAGCTGCCAGTGGTTCCTTGGTCAATCAGAACGACACCAATTCGAGCCACCGGCCAGACACCCTTCTCCCTAGTATATGGGGTGGAAGCAGTTCTCCCCACGGAACTCATATACGGGTCACCTCGAGTGCTCGCTTATGATAAGCTTGAGCAACAGCAGTTGTGGCAATATGATGCTACCCTCTTTGATGACGATCGTCTTTAGGCTGCTGTGTGAGCTACAGCTACCAGCAAGCTTTGTGCCGCTACCATAGCCGCAAAGTTCATGCCCGAAGCCTTGAGGAAGGCAACCTTGTTCTTTGGCACGTTTAGTCGGCCAAGAATTCCAACAGGTTGACGCTGAAGTAGGAAGGCCCTTATCGGGTAGTACGAGTCACCAGGCTAGGCGTAGTCCACCTGGAGACTGAAGATGGCGTTCCGGTGAGCAACTCCTAGAATATCGAACATCTTCGTAAGTTCTATCCATAATGCGTGGTTGATGAGTCCCCCGACAACCATCTTTTGTACAAGTCTTGCCGGCAAAGCATGTAATCCTTTGTACAAAGCCAGGCGCACACCCTGTGCACAGTTGAATAAAACAAGCTTTCTACAATTCTTGTCGATTTTAATGTTACTTATATGCATTTTTATCTCACATGTTGTATTACGCTTATTTACAGCATGTATTAATGAATCTCCAAGGATAGAAGGTTCCCTCGCGTACAAGTTTGCCGGGGGGATGATAGTATGGACACAAATAGGTGATGTTCAGGATTGACATCTTGCAGAAAGAGCACTGCAACAAAAAGCTAAGTTGCAAAACTCTAAGTAATTTTTTTACTATAAAGTTATTTTCCTTGGAAAATTTCGACTTTTGTATGGGAAACCTGCACGCGAAGGAACTTTGTCGTGATTGGTTGCGCTCTTACTTTGTTTCGAGTCCGCTCAACAACTTAAGTGGCTGCATTTAAAACGTCAAGGTATCTTGGTGGCCGCGGCACCTCCAGCAGGCTGCTAAGGATCCGTTCCTCAAAGCGCTCGTGGCGGGGCTGCGTGCACTGACAAGTTTTACGATAAAGCGTAGGGAATGTACCATACAGAGGGGAATCTGACAAGAGGAATAATATGCATTCATTCAAAGGGAATGAAATTTACACGAGATGCCGTATCTTCCTAAATAAATATTTATTTGACTTTCTCCCCTAGGGGCAGGTTACAAAAAGAAAAAGAATAGGAAGAGACCCCTGACAAAAGGCCAGCCTGACCCCTCCAGGACCAGCACTCTGCGGAGGGCGGAACTTCTAGAAGGGAAGACGAAGCCGAAGACCACATGCTTCAGCCACGAAGGATGAGGGGCATGAGCTGACGGTGATGGCACGGTCGGCGATCAGTTAGAGCCCATGTCATCATATTCCGACTTGATGGCCTGTAGCTCGGACTCGTCGTCGCCGTCTTCACCGACACTGTCCTCCTCGTCGCTATCGCACGAAGAGAAACTTTCGGCACCACTCAAGCTTTCCTCGCAATAGCTAAGGCGGGCTCCCAAAGGCCCATAAATCTTGACGGAGAGCAGGTCGGCCTCCACCATCTTGAAGCTGGGAACATGCCCATCTCGGAGGTTGTGGGTGCGGGCGAAGGTTTTCCAACCGTGCCTGAGGAGCATGACGCGGCGCTCCGGGTACTCAACGTCCACCCGCGCGGCACCATTGCAACAACCATGTGCCCGCAACCACAGAGCGGGTGGCTTGTCGGCCTCCATCAACCTGGCAAAAGGGTGAGAGTGGCGCAGATGGCCCCAAAGGGAACCTCGCAACTTGATGACGAACTCCAGCGCTGTCCCGTCAGCATGGGTCTCTTCAATAAGAGGGTCTGGAGTCGGACGAAGGGGTGGAATGGCCCTCCACCTCCCCCGACCATGGGCTCCATGTCGACCACGACCCCTCGTAGCTCATCCACCACGCGCGCTAGAGCCACCCTCCGCCTCTCTGGCTGAAGCAGTGGCATGATCCCGACGGGAACCCCTCGCCGTTGGGGCGGAGGATGGTGGCTGCCCTTGACCCCTATCCATGGCTAAGGGCGAGTACAACTCAAAAATGGGAAGGTATAGAAGGGCAAGCTCAGGAGGATTGCATTCAAAGAGGAATGAAGGATGGATGAGCATCGCCCCTCGCTACCCCCCAATTTAGAGGGAGAGGCGCGGGGGCTGGCTCTTCTCCACTCCAAGAGTCGTTGCCCATCTCCACAAATCCCATCGCCCACGATCAAGGGAGAACAGGTAACCACCCCATTACCACAATCCATGGAGCTACAGTTTCTACCACGATCAAGACTTTAAGTCACAGGCGCCCATTGCCAACTTCCTGCTATGCATGCGGCGCACATGGCAGAAAGGGCCTGGCATGGTAATTGAAATAATTACAACCGCAGACTCCTGCCACGCGTGCCCATGAACTGTTTGGGCCTAGCCCAACAATGCCTCGCACCCCTGTGTGGCCTAGGCCCAGGGGATACTATGGGTGTACTAAAGTTTGGGTCTTTTAGTACCCCATACTTGTGCACAGACGGTTGTAGATACACCAGCAGCAAGGCCTAATAGGGAACCGCTGGATGCAAGTACGAAGATGTCAAGAAAACGTTCAAGTCAAAAATCAGAAGACAAAAGGCCAAAGGCTTTGATCCCGGCAAGATCCTTGCCGGGATGGCTGGCGGAGCCCCGACGAGACGTGCACCGGGCAAGATCTCACCGTCCTGTCAGCACAAAGACCAGGTGTCATCCCTCCTGAATACGTGTCAAGGCACTAGCGATGAAGGGGTTAAGCGGTGTTGATGGGACGACCTTTTTTCCGTCCCCAAGAATATTAGGGACAACTAAACGGAGCATTTAATGCGTTTGTCCTATACCGTTAGTGTTAGGTATGATAACACTAGAGCAATTGTACACCCCGTATATGTATTGTACGCCAGTGTCAAGACCCCTTAGACATATAAAAGGAGGCCCAAGGCATACCTACAGGGGGAGGATTGTTCTAGCTCAGACCTAGGTGTTGCGGCTATGCACTGTTCATCACATAGCGCTCCTGGAGCCATAGCTCAAACACTCATAATACACTAAAGCAGGAGTAGGGTTTTACGCTTCTTAGCGGCCCGAACCTCGGTAAAAATCCCTCATGTTGCTCGTTAGATGTGCTCTTAATTTGTGCAGTCCATCTCCTTGCCGAACCGTAAAGGGATCCACACGATCCCATAGGTATCGTGTCCCGACAGCCACGTAGATTGATCTTTCTTCAGTGAGAGAGGTTCATTGTAGTGGGTTCAACCTGACAAGTTTATATATCCGATTGACAAAAGGTGACATGTTGTGTCTTTGGGTTGTTTCCACTAAGCATAAAACAATGTGGTTTATTCATTTTGCTTAAGTTTACTTTATCTACATCATGTCATCGTTCTCCGGACATTAGTCTATTTTTCATGAACTTAATATGTAGAGAGGCAAGCATAGAAGCACTCTTGAAGTTATGTAATAGTAATAGGTGCAGGCAGGAGTCGGCCTATTTGTCTTGGACGTGATGCCTCTATAGACATGATCATTGCCGTGAACATCGCATAACTATCTGCTTTTCTATCAATTGCTCAACACTAATTTGTTTACCCACCGTATGCTTATTTTCATGAACTATGGCCCCCGGGTCTATTCACTTATATATTTACAAACTTATCAATACCTTGATGTTCTTATTTACCTTTTATTTTACTTTGCAATGTACAGTTATCTATTGTTATCTACACATTTCATTTTCTTGCAAATAACAAGATCAAGGGGATTGACAACCCTCTTGCCCATGTTGGCTGCAAGTTGTTTGCTCTTTTGTGTGCAGCCGTTGAAGACAATTGTGGATTAATATTCCTATTGGTTCGATAAACTTTGGTTTCATAACTAAGGGACATCCTTACTCGTATCGTGCTACATTTACCCTTTCCTCTTCACGGAAAACCCAACGCAGATCACAAGTATCACTGACCTCGCTTCGTCGCCATCTTTCTCTCGAGCCCCGAAGCCCTCCCGATGTGTTCCTCCCGAGCCCAAACGCCCTTTGAGCTCTTCCTCTCAAGCTTCACCTCTCCGGCGCCCTCCAAAGTGTTCTTCTCCCGGCCACCCTCTTCCTCCTCATCTTGGACGATCCTCGGCACCCCTACTCTTCCGCCCGAGTCCCAGTTGCGAGCTGTAGGAAGATTGGGACGAATCCTAGAACGAAGCAAACGAACCCTAGGTCAATTGTGAATTGAAACAAGTCCTCAATTTCAATGGACGATATGGCCGAATTAGAGAAAGTTTATATGTGATGTTTTGTAGGGCACATCCACATTGTCATTTCTAGTGAAAATTCATCCATTTTTGTCCATTTAGTCACAATAATAAAACACAAGAATCTATAATAGAATAGAAAATAAATTCTGAAAAGTAGTAATAGAATAGAATAGAAAAACTACTAATAGAATATAATTTTTTTCATGTAAAAAATATTAATAGAATAGAAATTTTTAGTAAAAAAATTGTAATAGAATAAAAAATACCTTTAAATATTTTAGCTATCGAATAGGGTTTTTGAATATAGAAATGTTTTAGGTATCTAATAGATTTTTTGAATCTAGAAATGTGTTGCACACTTATATTATTTTTATGTCATTATCACTTTGTCATCAAAGAATTCTATATGAGATTTGATGATCAAAATTTTCCATTCGGTGGAATATGCATGCTATCTAGTGTCACGTCTCTCCCTTGAGTGACTATTGTCAGAGCTTGCTATACTTCCTCTCCAGTCGAGTCAGTGAGCTAAAAGTCGACCTCCTCTTTCTCCTCCGTTCATGTCACTGAAAAGTTCTGTCGAGAGCTAAAGTCGATGATATTTGGACATGTATTGGTTGTCTCTTTGGACATGTGTATGATTTTGCAGGGAACATCTCCCAGTGGCCTATATTTTGCCAGAATGTTGATTCATTTCCGTTCGCAAATTTCAGGCATTCGATATGTCCTACTTTGGAAAAGGTCATGGCAAAAAAATTCATGGATTTCAGCACGACTTTTGCTATGAAGTAGGAAATATCGAGTGCCCATGATTTGTCGGAACAAGATCTAAATGACATTCCAGCAAAATATAGGCCATTTTTTATGTCATTACTCCATAAATGTAATGTTAATTGACTGATGATTAGGGTTGACTTTTGTTTTGTCAGAGCTCCTTATGTGACTTTTAGTCTATTCTGGAAGGAGGAATCCCGATTGTTGTCATGGGGGTCGTTTCCTCTTCTTCTTCTAGCGATATATACCTTGGTATTACGTGCTAGAGAATTAGGGGAAGCGACCATCACGATGGTCGAAATATCAGATAGGAAGAATCCTGAGTGTTGTCGTGGGAATCGCTTCCTCCTTCATTCCCGTGTGCTACACATTTTAGTAATGCATGTGTGGACAAAGGGAGGAGAGAACAATACCAATGGTCGAAATCTATCGAGAGGAAGAACGTCGACTGTTGTAGTGGGGGTCGTTCTTCCTCTTTCTCCTCATGATAGACCTTTCGGTAATGCACGGGGAGAAAGAGAAGAGAGACTATCACCAACTATTGTAATATTATTGTGAGGGAGTGTCCACCACATGCACCACCATATCAGTGTGAGGGAGTGCCCACCATATACACCATGATATATGAGAGTTTTTAAAGGAAGCCTCGACAGACCAAAAGTCAACCCGTGCTTAATACTTATCTATGTGCTGAGTTCCTGGTATAATTGCCGTAGATCTTTAATCTTCGAATCATGCACATAGAAAATGTCTGACGACGATAGGAACATGATACTCTCTATCTGTGTTGGGTTTTCCATGAAGAGTAACGGGCTATCATAGCACAAAGTGGGTAAGTATTCCCCTCAGTTATGAAACCAAGGTTATCGAACCAATAGGAATACCAATCTACAACCGTCTTCAGCGGCTACACACAAAAGAACAAACAACTTGCACCCAACGCAGGCAAGAGCATTGTCAATCCCCTTGATCTCGTTACTTGCAAGCAAGTGAGTTGTGTAGATAATTGTAAATTGCAAAATAAAATAAAAGCAAATAAGTAACAACAAGGTAATAAATCATTTATGAATATATAAGTGAATAGACCCGGGGGCCGTAGAGTTGTCTAGTGGCATCTCTCATAGAAATAGTATATGATGGGTAAACAAAATACTGTTTGGCAATTCATAGAAAAGTGAATAGTTATGCGATTATCACGGTAATGATCATGTGTAAATAGGCTGACTCCTGCCTGAACGTATTACTATTACTCAACCCATCGACCGCTATCCAGCATGCATCTAGAGTATTACGTAAAACAGAGTAATGCTTGGAGAACAATGACATGATGTAGACAAAGTAAACACAATCAATATGAATAGACCCCATCGTTTTATCCTTAGTAGCAGCAATACAAAGACGCAACTTCTCCCCTTCTGTCACCGGGATATAGAAACTCGCCAGGTTGAACCTACTACAATGCAACACTCCCACCGAAGAAATATCAATCTAGTTGGCCAAACTATCTCAATAGATCGGAGAGCATTTTGAAGCTATGATGTTCATGTAAATAAGAATCTTAGTATTCGGGTTTTACTCAAGTACTTTTCATTAATAATTTGAACGTAAACTCACAATTCATCAGATCCCAACAAACACACCATAAAAAGGGATTACATCAGATAGATCAGGGCAAAGATGCGATGAACATTGTATTGATGATCGAGAGAGAGATTGCCATCTAGGTACTATCGACGGACCCATAGGTCTTTGTGAACTACTCACACATCATGGTGAGGGTAGTAAGGTTGATGAAGAGGCCCTTCGTGATCGATCCAAAATGGAGGTGTAGATGGCCTCCCATCAGAACAGACACTTGCGACGGCGAAAAAGTGTTTCGGGAGCGCTTCTGGTTTTTTAGCGTATATGAGAATTTATAGGCCAGAGAGGGGCATTGGGAGGCGCCCGAGGGAGGCACAATCCATCAGGGTGCACCCCCTGGTGGTGCACCCTGTTGGCTTGTGGGCTCCTCGTGCATCCTTTGGCCTCCTCCCGAAGCTTCCATGTCTTCTTTTGGTCCATATAAAATCATCAAAAAAATCATGGAAATTGGACTTTGTTTGGTACAGTAAACCTAAAAAGTCAAAAAGACGCTAAAAAGAGCAAATTGCACTGGGCACTGGATCAATAGGTTAGTGCTAAAAAATATCATAAATTGGTAAACAAATGGCCAAAAAGTATCCTAGAAATGAAATATATTAGCATGGAACAATAAAAAATTATAAACAAGTTGGAGACGTATCAGCATCCTCAAGCTTAATTCCCACTCATCCTCGAGTAGGTAAATGATAAAAACAAAACTTTTAATTTGACATGCTACCCATTATGTAATCTTTGGTTTGTATGCTCATCGAGAAATGATGAATTAACAAACAACAAGATAGTAATATTGATAAGTATAAGAAACAAAATCATTCATTTTTTCAAGTATACGATCCTAAAAGAATGTTCACACCTACTCATCTTATTATATTAGCAAGGCATGACTCAGTCTTCACCACATCAATACAAATGTTAAGCACCACGGTGTCCAAGTCAGGCAATTGGATCGTACTTTTGCAATATTCATCAACTTTTTTTCTTCACGCAATACATGAGCGTGAACTATTGGACATAACATATAGGTGGAATAGAATATAATTGTAGATATCAAAGTGGTAAAAAGTGCAGAAAAAAGTCTCACATCAACTAGGCGTACTAACGAGCTATGGAGATGCTCATCGATAGATGTCAATGCAAGGAGTAGGGATTGCCATGCAAATGATGCACTATAGCTATAAGTTTATGAAAGCTCAACTTAAGCTAAGTGAGGTGTACATCCAACTTGCTTGCTCATGAAAACCTCAGGCATTTGAGCAAGCCCGTTATCAGAATACACAAGCGAAGTTTATTATATTAAAAGGTAATTCCCACTAGCATATGGAAGTGACAACATAGGAGACTCTCTATATGAAGAACATGGTGCCACTTTAAGGCACAAGTGTGGTAAAGCATAGTAGCAAAGTCCCTTCTCCCTTTTTTCTCATTTTTTCATGGTGGGCTTTTCTCCATTTTTTCTTTTTGCCTCCCCCATTTATTTTTTATATGGTGGGCTCGTCCCCCCCCCCCATTTTTTCATGGAGTGTCATCCCTATTTACTTACAACTCAATATGAAGAATTGATAGGAAGATATGACTCTGTATGAATGCCTCTCGTAGTGTACTAGGATGTGCAATAATATAATGTGACATGTATCAAAAACATGATGAGCGCTGGCTTTGCCACAAATACTATGTGAGCTCTATATGATCATGCAAAGCATGTTGATGATGAACGAACTAGTCATGTGAAGTGACGATGGAATTTGCATGGCAATATGTCTCAGAATGGGTATGGAAATGCCATAATAGGTAGGTATGGTGTCTGTTTCGAGGAAGATATAATGAGGCTTATATGCAATAGAGTGTATCATGTCATGAGTTTGGATGCACCAGCAAAATTTGCACCAATCCTCGAAGTGAGAATGGGCTATGCACGGTACCGAAGAGGCTAGCAAATATCATAAGGTGAAGATGCGTATATCCATGGTGTCACATTAGTCATAAATAACTCATATACTTATTGTAAAGTTTTATTATTTTTATCACAAATCAAAGTACTCGCATGCCCCGAGGGAGGAGGTTGGTAGGAGTTAACCATTGCGCGCCACTGACTCGAAACAACACTAGGATTTCAACGAGGAATAAAAATGCTCACACATCATCACCATGCCTCTTTATTTTCTAGATGAATAACCAGTTGACAACTCTTAATGTTAATACTTATATGAATCAACAATTGTGGACTCACACCCTTTTCATATTACCACATCAATGTCATTAACACACAACTTCTCTATATGTGTTAGGCGATGGATTTGATTATCATTCATTGAATACCTATTATTTTTGGACTACTCTTATGACCCATTAAAATTACTGTCACTATTTATTCAGATCTAAAACAAATATATGTTACTAATGAGAGCATATTATTTCTATCAAATCTACACTCCACAATGCTAAAAAAGATATAATGAAGTACTAGAGCATCTGCCAACTCAAAAGATATAAGTGAAGCACATAGAGTATTCTAGCAAATTATCATGAATGTGTGTATATATCAAATAGGTGTGTCCCTAAAATCATGATTGTGACAAACTTAAAGTAAAATAAAATAAAATCAAACGACGCTCCAAGCAAAACACATATCATGTGATGAATAAAAATATAGCTCCAAGTGACATATCGATAGATTAAGACGAAAGAGGGGATGCCTTCCGGGGCATCCCCAAGCTTAGATGCTTGAGCCTCCTTAGAATTTTACTTGGTGTGCCTTGGGAATCCCCAATCTTAGGATCTATCTACTCCTAATTCCGTAGTCCATCGTGGTCACACCCAAAACTAGAAAACTTCAATCACATAAAACTCAACAAAACTTCGTGAGATCCGTTAGTATAAGGAACATATTGCATACTTTAGGTACGGTGATAAATTGATTTTAAATCCATTTTCGGATAATAGGTATTGTATTATAACTTGTCCATGGCTTATATCCCCCAATACAATACATAGGATAATGAAAACAAGCAAACTATGCAAGCAAAACAAAAACTTGTTAAAACAGAACAGTTTGTAGCAATATGTAAAGAGCCCATACTTCTGTAATTCTAAAAATTCTGTAAAATTAGGAAAACATAAATAATTTTTATATCAATACTGTGTCAAAATTTCAGATCATTATCGCGCTCCGGTAAAAAAAGTTCATGTACTGGAGTCAAAGTTTCTGTTATGTTTCAGCATTGTTTCTACTCATGTTGTGAGTCATCCCAAAGGCTTTACTTGGCACAAACACTAATTAAAAAATAAAAACATAATAATTAAAGAGGAAGTAACCATGTTATCATAAAATAACAGAAAGTAAAAACAAAAATAAGGATACATATTGAGTTGCCTCCCAACAAGCGCTATTGTTTTATGCCCCTAGCTAGGCATAATGCATAGTTTCAAGTGTAGTACTAATCTTCGAGATGATCCGTCATGCTATAATCATATTCCCTTCTTTCAGAAGAAATTTTTCTAATAGGTAAGAAAAAATAATTGAACAGACTCAACTTCACAACACAAGGGCCCGAGAGGTCGATTTCAGGAGGAATAGGAGGTTCCTCCTTAGATTTCTCGTAGGTGATGACCATCTTTTCATTGTGTAACTTTCGATAAAGATATTTCCTCAATGCTCTCTCGGTTTCACAAAATATTCCAGGTTTTGGTATAGAAAATTGATCATTATTTTCATAAATTTTATCAACTAGGACATTATGTGGAACCTTCTTTCCAAGGTTTTCATCATAAACAACATAATCCATGGATCTCAATTTCCTTATACCTTCCAATGCATACATGATTCATTCTATTGGTGGGCACTCACAATTAATCCTATAATGAGCAAATATATCTCTAGATTCTTGTATGATATTGTTAAATTCTTGAACAAGAAAAATAGTAGCTAGACGTTTAGTAGGAGCTTCCAGAATATTAGAGAATTCAAACTATGTTATGAGCAAAGGTATATCAACTGCGTAACTTGTAGATCTAGAATCAATGTAACCTCCTATTAATGGCAATGATCCCTCACAAGTGGAAAAAATCTTGAATAACACTTTTTCCAATAATATTCCCACCACCTATGTGGAGTTTCTTAGTTTGCATAATAGGTTCACCTTTAGAAGGGTCGTCATCCACAAGGTTATCAAGTTTTTCCTTATCAACTTCATCAAAATTTATTTTATCATTATTAGAACAATGTGAAGTTTGGAGATCAAGGGATTCCACACTAGTGACGGAAACAACACTAATTTCAAAATCAGAGATGATAGCAACTTTCAAGCAAACAAGCAAGCAAAGTAGTAAACTAGTAACTAGCAAAGATAAATATTTTTGTATTTTTCATTTTTATGAGAACAGCTAAATATAATAGAAAATAAAAATAAGAGCAAGTGAATGAAAATTTGTGTGAAGTTACTTGATAGTTGGTGATGGTATTCCCCGACAACGGCGCCACAAATCTTTCATGATACTCATGATCCGTGCTGGGTTTTACGTGAAGAGGAAAAGGTTATCCTAGCACAAAGTGGGTAACTATTTCCCTCAGTTATGAAACCAAGGTTTATCGAACCAATAGGAATACCAATCCTCAACCGTCTTCAGCGGCTGCACACAAAAGAACAAACAACTTGCACCCAACGTCGGCAAGAGGGTTCTCAATCCCCTTGATTTCGTTATTTGCAAGCAAGTGAGTTGTGTAGATAATTATAAATTGCAAAAAAAAATAAAAGCAAATAAATAACAGAAAGGTAATGAAAGCATTCATGAATATATAAGTGAGTAGACCCAGGGGCGTAGAATTCTCTAGTGGCATCTCTAATAGAAATAGCATACAGTGGGTAAACAAATTACTCTGCGGCAATTGATAGAAAAGAGAATAGTTATGTGATTTTCACGGCAATGATCATGTGTATATAGGCATCATGTCCATAACCAAATAGGCCGACTCCTATCTGCACCTATTACTATTACTCCACCCATCGACCGCTATCCAGCATGCATCTAGAGTATTAAGTAAAACAGAGTAATGCTTGGGGAACAATGGCAGGAAGTAGACAAAGTAAACTCAATCAATAAGAATAAACCCCATTGTCTTATCCTTAGTAGCAGCAACAAAAACACGCAACTTGTCCCCTTCTGTCACTGAGATATAGAAACTCGTAGGTTGAACCTACTACAACACACCCCTCCCACCAAAGAAATGTCAATCTAGTTGGCCAAACTTTCTCAATAGATTGGACAGCATTACGAAACTATGATGATCATGCAAATATGAATATTAGTATTCATGTTTGACCTAAATACTTTTCATGAATAATCTGAACATGAACTCACGATTCATCAGATCCCAACTAAGACACCATACAGAGGAATTACATTGAATAGATTAAGGGAAAGATGCGATGAACATTGTATTGAAGATCAAGAGAGAGAGAGAGAGAGGGAGAGAGATTGCCATCTAGGTACTACCTACGGACTCGTAGGTATGTGGTGGACTACTCACACATCATGGTGGGGGCAGCAAGGTTGATGAAGAGGCCCTCTGTGATCGATCTCCCCTCCAACAGGGTATGGGAACGGAGGTGTAGATGGCTTCTCCTCGGAACAAAGACTTGCGGTGGCGGAAAAAGTGTTTCGGGAGTGCTTCTATTTTTAGGGAATATGAGGATTTATAGGCCAGAGAGGGGCGTTGGGAGGCGCCCGAGGGAAGCGCAAACCATTAGGGCACGCTCCCCCTGGTGGAGCACCCTATTGGCTTGTGGGCCCCTCGTGGCTCCTCCGGCCTCCTCCCGAAGTGTCTATGTCTTATTTTGATCTAGAAAAAATCATCAAAAATTCTCGTGGCAATTGGACTTCATTTGGTACTGTAAACCTGAAATGTCAAAAACACCAGAAAATAGCAAGTGGCACTGGGCACTGGGTCAATAGGTTAGTGACCAAAAATATTATAAATTGGTAAAAAAAATACCCAAAAAGTATCCTAGAATGATAATATATTAGCATGGAACCATTAAAAATTATAGATACGTTGGAGACGTCTGAGAACCCTGAGTGCGATTACTGCATCGACGAAATGGGTATGTGTGACCTTATCCTTGCTTAGACAATGGCAGGTGTTTCACCGTCACACTAGGGAGGAATTCTAAATTTCTAGGTATGTAACGAAGGAATGTATTTTTTGTAATTAAACATGATGTGTGCATTTTGCTTTAACATGTATTTTCTTTATTTACAATTCAGATAGAGCATTACCTGCTCTACAACACTCTATGTGTTGGACAAGTTTCATCTCGGAGATAGGGAGATTACGGAGATAAAGAGAGCTCACGTGAGGATGGAACTTTTCGCTTTTGATTTTGAGATCTACAATGTAGTAGATCACATATATTTTTGTTGTTCCAATTGGAGATCACTATGCAAGGCCTACGGGTTTCACGAGGGAATAGAAATAACATTCGATCTTGGTCATGAAGATGATCGTGAAAAATAATATCGAAATTTTGGTGCATGTGAATCACATGATTCCAGTTCGACCTCCATATGAGTTTGTCAACAAAAATTTTAAGTAATTTATATTGTTTATTGAAAAATATTTGGTACTCATCCCTACTTATATTTTTTATTGAAAATTATTTGGTACTCATCCCTACTTAACTTGTTTATTTTTAATTGTCACCTTATTTGTTTTCTCCAAGAAAACACGGAAGATAAACTAGGCCTACTATAGTTATGACCCTAATCTAAATTGGTTGGAGAAAATCATCTGATCTCATTTATTAATGATATTGATAATTTTAGTTATCAAATTGGTGAAAGTTATACAGGATACGTGCCTGTGACAGCCCAAGTGTTGTCCCTACCTTATTTGGCATGTAACCTGTTGTATGAACCTTCTGTCATGAGCTTAATGAATGTTTGCATCTTGTCATCCATGTCTTGTTCTTGCATTCATGCATCATGCATCATGCATCCATCTTGACATGCCATGTTGTGAAGTGACCATGTATCTGAGTGTTATGTTTGGTTTGAGTGTGGGTGGAGCTCTTGTGTGCAATCTCCTCCTTCTTCCCCTCTCTTTTCTTTTCAACAAAACCCCCCATCATAACGCCTTAATTCCCATGTTATTTTATAATCAGAATTAAGTTGCTAGTTAAATTATTTAAAAAATGTTCAAGTGCTAGCCTATTATGTTTTAAGAGTGAGTGTGTTGATCTTTTATTATTTTGAGCTTTATGCATTGGTGGCATTTAAATAACAGGATCTGCCTATTTTAAAATATTTAAAAATTACTTGTTCAAAAATTCAACTTAATATTTTTATCAAATGGGGCATATTATTTTCTTTACACATGTATTTTTCTTTGCCCTAAAAACTCCTTTATTTTATCTCTGGGGTTTTTCCTTGTGTTGTGATGTTTTTAAAAGAGAAGACCTTCTCTGTTTTCTTTTCCGAGAGAGAGTGGGCTTGCCTCCCAGCGTGGCCCAGCAGCCCCCGCAGGCCCAGCAGGAACAGGAGGCCACCTGCTCAAGTTCTCCTCCGTCAGGTTCAGAGAGTGGGAGCAGGGCAGGGAGGTGTGTCGCCGTGAGTTGTCGTCGTCGTCTCACCATATGGCCCCTCCTTTTTAAGCCCCTTGGTGTCCGTGCCTACCCATTGGGGTTCCGCGCATCCTCCCTTGCCACCAGCCTCTCCATTCCTCTCCTCTCTTCTTTTCCCCTTCGGTAAGTCTCTGTAGTTCAGAGTTCAGAGAGAGCAGTGCCATCGTCCTCGCCGCCGGAGTCGAGCCGTCCTCGTCGGAGATGTCGCGGAGCTCGAGGACCCCTCCCGCATCCTGTTCCCGGCGCATGCTCCGAAGCGGTCGTCGCCGGTCTTCTTCCTCCTCATCGACGTCGCGTCTCTGCCTCTCCTTCCTCTTCGCGCATCAGGGTCGCCGTCGTCCTCCCCTAGGTGAGCTATCCCCGCGCAGCCCTTCTCCCCTGCTAGCTCGAGCTGTCACCGACGTGCTCATCGCCGTCGCACTTCTGTTCGAGCTCGAGGTGCTCAGTTGCGAGTGCCTCCTCCGCGTCCGCGAGCGGGAATGGATTCCCCGCACTCCCCGCATGCCCCGCGTCCTTCCTATTGCGCCGCTAGAGCCGTAGTTCGCCGGAGCCGCTCGCCGCCGTTGCTCTGTCAGTTTCTTCAGAGATCGCGCGTGTGTGTGTGTGTATTAGAGAGGCAGTGAGCCTCCTCTGTTAAGATTAGCGCGCATAGCAGAGTGGCTGGGCTAGGGGGACATGACCTGGTGGTCATGGGTTAGAATCTGAACCCCTCCCCATTTTTATTTTATTTTCCTTTTTGTTTTCTTTTGTTTTTCTTCCTTGCAATTGCATATGTATGTTTAGATGCAGATTGGGGGCATGTGTAGATGTTTTTTTTCTTTTCTGTTGTTGTAGTGTGTGTGTATCTATATGATGCTCATATATGTGTGTGTGCTTTGCACATATAGATGTTGTGTATGTGAGAGCATGTGCATGTGAGTTTGTGAGTGTGTGTGTATGCTATGCATACATACATGTGTGTGTGAGTATTTGTAGGTGCTTGCATGTGTGTTGAGTGTGTGTAAGTGTGTATACCTAAGGTATGCATGCATGTGTATGAATAGGTGTGTGTGTGTGGTATTTGTGATAGGTATGTGTGCATGTGAGTGTATGTGTGGGAGAACACCCCCTCTTGGGTGGTATCCTCATGAGTGTTTGGTGCTCATATGCCTTGGGCATATGTAGAGCATGTGTAGGCTTGCTTTGTAGTGTGTGTGTAGGGTGTATGTGTGGGGGGGGGGACTAGTGGGTTTCCCCACTTGATATACCCCTAGTTGTATATATTCTTGTTTGTAATTTGTTAGCTCATTTCCATCTCTAGCTAAGTTCAAATCTGGTTTTGATCATTTATGCCCATGTTTAATTATAGCTATGATCCACTTATGAGAATAGGTGGTTGTTTTGCTATCTTGTTGGTGCCTTGTTGTTTCACATGATCATATGAGTGTGACCCATGCTTTTGGGGTAGAAAGAGCCAATGAATCCATTGGAGCTTTCAGATTTCACTTTTGAGCAAGTTTATTAAACTGTCATTTTCAGTTGTGATGCTACTTTGTCATTTTTGCATGAATTATTCCTTGCTTGCTATGGGGCATGTGCCAACATGGAAGTGCTAGTATTCTATATCTATTATGCCATGGTATTTTTTTAACATGAGAACCACCCATATAAGTGGGAACATGCTGCTAAGCAGCCAACTTAATGTTTCTGTTTCACCATGCTAAAAACTACTAAGTCTGAGAATCTGCTGTTATTCTTATGCCATGTAGAGTGGGTGCCATCTAGTTGTATGTTGAGAATTTGAGCATGCTCAGTGCTAGTGTTTTGGAGTAGATGTTGTCTAGTGCCATCCTGTTAATTTTTATGCCAAGAGGTGCTTTCTAGCATATTTAACTACTGCTGTAAACTTGCTACTTTGTTAACTGACATTCCAGAAAACTGTTATTTTCACCAAGTCCCAGAGATCTATTTCATCTTGTCAACTTGAGAGCTTCATGCTTATTTATGTGTGCCTCCTATGCAGATTGTGTTGTTGGTTAAGTTGATGTATATGTTATGTAGTTTCTGTCAATATCTTATTTGTGGTTGTAGGGTTCCTGTAGCTCAAGTTGTGAGTTATGTAAATTGCTATGTTGCTGTTTTGTGGCAGATTGTGAGTTTTATTGTTTTGTGACTCGTGGGAGTTATACTACATGGAATTGATTGATTTTGAGTCTATGGTGATTGGTTTTTTATTGCCTAACCAGTGGCTACCTTGGAATGCCAGGAATTAGCCCATGGCTTTGTTGTCTTGTGTTTTTTCCTTCGTACCTTGTGCATGTTTAAATAACTTAACATGAGGTTCTATCCAGATTGATTAATAAACAAACTTTGCATGTGAAATATGACTAGTTTTGGATTGCCATGTTAAATCCTTCATAAATGAATCATGCATCATCTTGGTTGTGCATTGCACCTTGGTTGGATGTTTATTGGTGATATTTCTCTTGGGTAGACGCGAGTATTGATACTGAGTACGAGGACCCAGGAGAGTACTACTACGAGGATCCCTCTACTTGTTCCACTGAAGAACCAACAGGCAAGATGATCGTACCAGGATCTCGATACTATTTTTGCTTGCTAGTATCTCGATCTTATCATTACAATTGCGCTACCTACCACCTGATATCAGCCTCCTAATTGCCATGACAGCCTCTAACCCCCCACATCCTAGCAAACCTTTGATTGGCTAAGTTACCGCTGCTCAGCCCCTCATATAGCGTTCTTAGTTGTAGGTGCAGGTTGTTCCATGTGATAACATGGATTTGGATATCAAAATATTATCTCTTATGTAATTTAATGCACATATATATCTTGGTATTGGTGGAAGGCTTGGCCTTTTGCTAAGTGTTTCGTTCCGCTGTTACCGCCATAGTTTCTTGTTACCGGTGTTATGTTTTCCATATTTTGCGCTCCTAACATGCTCGGGGTTGTTATGGGGACCCCCTTGTTTATTCGGTTGAGATTAAAACTTGTCTGGCATGATCCAACATTGGTACTACATTTGCTAATAACTTAATAAAATTTGCATAGGGCTTTGCAACCCCATGGATAATTAATCAAACCCCGGGCCAGTGCTCCTCATGAGTGTTGGTCCAAATTAGAGCACCGTGCGGGGCCAACCCGGGGCAACTTGGGAGATTTCTATCAGGCCATTGTACGCTTCGCTTATCCGTCGTGTCCTGAGAACGAGATACATGGCTCTTATCAGGTTCGTCGACACGCCGGGTGGTCTTGCTGGATTTGTTTTACCTTTATCGAGTGTCTTGCGTGTGGACTTTGACTTTCTTCGGGTTTTCTCGAGGTGTTGGAATTCCTTTGGAATTACCGATGATGGCCACGAGATCCGTGGTCGAGGCTATTCTCGTGGAGTGTGGTTAAATTGTGATGGATTAGTTGGAGCACCCCTGCAGGGTTAAATCTTTTCGAGAAGCCGTGCCCGCGGTTATGTGGCAACTTGGATATTTGTTTAACACCCGGTTATAGTAAACTTGAAGTAAACTCTAATTAAAATACACCAACTGTGTGAGTAACCGTGATTTTCTCTGCTCGTGAACATGATCCGAGAGAGAACACGGTAGGGTTATGATTGACGTAAGTAAGTGTTCAAGATCTCACAGAGATCATACTAGATTCGATCGTTCATCGTAGGCCACTCATATTTATTTTTTCATGTTACGTAAGTTAGCCACCATATATGCTTAGTGCTGCTGCAAACTAAACACATACCCCATTTCAACCTTTAAGCTTGAATAGTCTTGGTATCCGGGCGCTTGATTGCTAAGTCCTTGTGGCTCACAGATTACTACAACCCTCCAGCTACACGTACAGATGAATATGTGCAGATGATCTTACCCAGCTCTAGTGGGAATATAATGAGGAAAGAGGCAGGATGTACGTGACTTACCTGGATGATTAGAGGACCATGGTAGTGATCTTTGGGATAGCGATATAGTATCATTTGCATATGTTTTATCGTCTGATTTCGTTCGTAGTCGGACCCTGTCTTCGTCTTGATGATTTGAACTCTGTGTGGATTGTAATTTAGCATGTGGCGAGTATAAGCCAACTTATATGTTCATCTCTTCTGTAATGTATGATGCAATGTTACTATACTTGCGAACGGCAAGATGCGCCTCTATCCCTTGCGAGGCCCTCGTGTCTTAAAAATGGATAGGCGCGCATCTTGGGCGTGACAGTGCCACTAGTGCATGAGTCCATTTTTGCATACATTTTTCTTAAGAAAAACTAGACTGGTAACTATTTTATTATTATATTCTTCAATAAAACTCCTGCTAGTGCTTGGGCCAGACTTGATGTTTGTCGAAGTTCCTTTGAATATTATCAGCTTAGGACCAATTCTGCCTACGAGTTTCCGCGATGCATACTCATGAAAGCATGAAAAACAAAGGATGGAACAAAGTAATGAAAGACCGTAGACAACCACTTGGCGGAGACGAGAAGCATTTGTGCAGGCCACAAGTTAGAGATTGGTGGATCTCTATTCTTCACAACGGAGATGGAGAACCTTAACTGTTTTATGACATTTTAGCTAGGAGATAGTAGTAGGTTCTACCTACGAGAGAGTAGTAGGTTCTAGCTATTACTCATCCCTAGTAGTGACATTTTACTTGGGAGAGAGGAGTAGGTCCTAGTAGAGAGAACTTTTTCTAGTTTCTGACATAATATAGTAGTGGTTAACTTAGCATGGTTAAGATGATGATGAGTTGTTGGGTGATTAAGATGATGAGATAAGTTGTTATGTGATAATGAATGATGAGTTATTATATGACATTGCCTTCATTCGATACTTGTGTGTCATCGTAACTTAATATTTTCTTACAAATTAAACTTGATCACTTGCACCCATCCACTTCAATCCAATTGTTGTTTCTTCCACAATCTTTATTGATGTTGTATACTAATTTTTATAACCGTGTATATATACACAATAACCGTTTGGGACACCTAGGTGCCCAGGCTCCTTACCTAGATGTCGTTGGATCATACTTGATCTCGTAGTTAAGATGGGCATAGATTTTGCATGCATATGTGCATTATCACTTTCTTATTTATTTGCATCGTGTTACTACTTACTACTATGGAAAGTAATAAAGTTTGTCTAATCGATACACGTCATTATTTGTCTCTTCATGATAGGAAATTGCAATTAATTATTGTCATGTATGACAGGTGCATAATAATTAATTTGAAAAATACCACACAATAATTTTAGCACGTATGCCGACACATACATATTTTCATTGGGTATAACACCAACACGTATGTATTCTGATTGGGTATAACACCAACACACACATATTTTCATTAGGTATAATACCCTTTAACTGGTACCACAGTCTCAAAACGTACAAGTGGATATCTCAGGTACATGTACCGCTTATAAAATGTGTGACATTGATGGGTATATACAAAAAAATCACATCAAGATATGTATATTTATGTTTATATTTTTGTTGGGTATAACACCAACACATACATATTCATTTGTACATTCACATCGAGGTATGTGCATTCATGTGCATATTTATGTGTATGTTCACATCAAGGTATGTATATTTATGGGTATATTTTAATTGGGTGTAACATCAACACGTACTTATTAAAATGTATGATATTGATGTGTATATTTTCATTGGATAAAATATCAAAGCATACAAATTTATGTTAGGTATAATACCCATTAAATGGTACCACGGTCTAATAACATATACACGTGGGTATCTCGGGTACATGTACATATATATGTACGTAAGTACAGGTTTTTAGACAGTTTTCGTTATGGAAAGCAATCATTGACTATTTAGAATACTAATACATGCAAACGAAACATGCAAATACATTATTTATCAATTCTACACCATGCACTATTGAATATGACTTGCCATAACGGGCCTAGGTGCCCCAAACAATTTACCTATATATATACATATACATATACATATACACACATATATACATATACATATACATATACACACATATATACATATACATATACATATATATAGGGTCGCGCACGTCACCCTGGGTGAGGAATAGTTATTCTACACCCCCCTCAACTTTAACATCGATGCACCATAATTTTACATTCCATAAATTTTGTCTCATTTTATACATAAAAATTTATAATCAGCGTAAAAAATATTTTATGTCAGGTAAAATTACGAACATACAAAACTAGTGGAAAATATACAATAATTCAATTTTTTTGGTCTTGTGACCTATATTTTTATTTTCTTATGTCAAATTTTACGTCATGATTCAATATAAATGTAACTTTTCGTATTTCGAACATAATTTATTTATAAATTAATCGTAAGATTATCTCGGGTGAAAAATAACTTATTCTGCAGCCTTGATGATGAATAGAATTTCTACACATACACATACACATACACATACACATACACATACACATACACATACACATACACATACACATACACATACACATACACATACATATACATATACATATACATATACATATATTTATATATATAGGGAAATCTAACTTCCAAACTTTCGGAAAACTACAATAGATCCGAAAGACTGGATAGCACTGCTCCCCTGATTCCTTTTTATTTCCCCCGCTTCAAACTTTCGGAAAACTACAATAGATCCGAAAGACTGGATAGCACTGCTCCCCTGATTCCTTTTTATTCCCCCCGCTTCAAAACTGCAACCGCTAGCAAGAAAAATCAATTGGCTTGGCCAGGATTCGCAGCCTTGATGATGAATAGAATTTCTACACATACACATACACATACACATACACATACATATACATATACATATACATATACATATATTTATAGGGAAATCTAACTTCCAAACTTTCGGAAAACTACAATAGATCCGAAAGACTGGATAGCACTGCTCCCCTGATTCCTTTTTATTTCCCCCGCTTCAAAACTGCAACCGCTAGCAAGAAAAATCAATTGGCTTGGCCAGGATTCGAACTCGGTCTACTGGAGTAGAAACATGGTGTGCAACCATGGCACTACAACTAGTTTTTTGTCTGGTAAGATAAAGTCTTCTTAATTGACCCTTTGGAGCCATATCAGAACAATTAAAACACCATTTTTTTTGTCTATTTCCGTGCGTTGATTTTTGTCTGATAAGATAAAGTCACCGTACTTGACCCTTTGGAGCCACGTTAGAACCACTAAAGCATCATTTTTTATCTATTTTCGTGCGTTGATTCATGATATTAATTTTAAGGCATCATCTTCTTCCATTCGATTGTCCGTGCAGCCATCCCACTTAATGCCAAATATTTTTTATTCAACGTGCTCATCGAGTGCCAATGATCCGTGAAAAACATAGCATGAAAACTTTGTTATAAATAGCATGGTAGTATATGCACATCAGAGCTGACAACTCACGTACAAACACCACTATAACTTTTCACTTCCGAGATAAAATTCGTTCAAAAAAAGATACCTTTGATAACTTTGATGTAAATAGCATGGTTATATACGCACATCAGAGGTGATAACTCACATACAATTATTCCCTTGAAAAAACCTCACGTACAAGTACCACAATAACTTTTCACCCAGGGGTTAAAATTGTTGAAAAACATACTCGGTAACTTCTATGTAAATGTTATGGTAATATAGGAATAATATAGCTGATAACTCACATACAAATACCCTAGGGAGTTGTTAAAAACATATTCCCGGTACTTTCTATGTAAATAACACGGTCTTATACACAAAATAAAATTTCTAACTCACTACAAACCCCATGGTAACTTTTGACCCCGGGATAAAAATTTATTCAAAAACATACCTTGAGAACTTGTGTATAAATAGCATGATAATATACATAAAACAAAGCTGATAACATACACAATACATTCGTGGTAACTTTTTGAACTAGAAAAAAACGTTGATAAAAAATACCTCCCAATAACTCTTGTGTAAACAACATGATAATAAACACACATGAGAGTTGATAACTCATACACAAACATCGTGATAATTTTTGACCGGGGAAATTTAAACTATTGAAAAACATACATCGATAAGTTTTGTGCAACATGGTAATATAAACATAATAAAGTTGATAACTCACTACAAACACCATAATCACTTTTGGCCCCATGATAAAAGTTTGTTGAAAAAACATACCCTGGTAACTTCTATGTGAATGACATGATAACTTATGGATGAAAGACATGATGAATTACATAGCCGAGATGTGATAACTTTTTGACCAAAAATAAATTCATCGAAACATATCATCATGAGATCAAGTTTTGAAGTTCTCGTTGAGACAAGAAAAATCTATGAAGACGGTTTTCAATCGGAGCGACGGTTTGAACTCCAAAACTTTTTTCAATGTTTGGGTTTAATGAAATTTTCATTCCTATAAACATGCATGCACCAAGCAGTTAGAGAAAAAAGCGTTGAATGTATTCCCTGCATGCATCTTTTTTGTTGGGAGAGAGAAGCAATAAGCGTGCATGCAAATCACTCGTTTGGATCTGTTGTTAGAATAAGAACATGGTAATATACACGACAAAACTAATAACTCCCTGCAAACAACATAATCACTTTTTGATCCTGGGATAAAAGTTTGTTGAAAATATACCCCGGTAAGTTTTGTGTAAATGACACGGTAACTTATGTATGACACACGTGATAACTTACGTATCCTAAATGTGGAAACTTTTGATCGAAAAAAGCATCACAATATATCAACATGAGATCTAGTTTTAAAGATCTCGTCGAGACGATTTTTTTGTGAAGACAGTTTTTCAATCTGAGCGACGGTTTGAGCTACAAAACATTTTAAAGTTTGAAACAAAATCTAGCATGACATCAGCTTTTCATCCTCTAGTGCGCACGCGCACACACACACACATATATATAATTAGAGGGAGAAGTACACGTGAAAAGAAAATTAGTCATTCTAATGCATGCATGTATATAATTAAAGTGAAGTAAGGATCATTCTTGCCTATTGCTTAAATACGAATGTTTGGTAGTTATAAAAGTCATATATATAGAATTTTTCCCTAGTAGTGGATCTCTCTCTTTCTCGTTTGATCTTCAATACAACGATCTCTTTGAAGACCTATTCAATGTAATCTTTGCGACGTGTTTGTTGGCATCCGACGAATTGGGAGTTTATGATCTGATTACTCATTGAAAGTAATTGATCCAATCTGAGATTTATTATGTTTAATTTCATATAGCTATGTATGCTTACCGATCTATAAGTTTTCTTTGGCCAAGTAGATGAGTAGATCATCAGAGGGAGTGATGCATAGTAATAGGTTCAATGTTGCGGTGTCCTCACTCTACGACAGGAGGAGTAGCGAGACACATATTTGTATTGTTTGCTACTAAGGATAAAATGACGAGGGTCTGAACATTTAGTTGCTCTTCCTTTCTCTACATTATGTCATCTTGCGTAAAGCATTACTCTTTTTGTCATGAACTTAACACCATGGAAGCATGCTGGATAGTGGTCGATTGGTAGACTAATGACAATAGATGCAGAATCATTTCAATGTACTTATCACGAACATAATTATTTGCTTTTTTTATCAATTTCCCAACAGTAGTTTGTGCACAAACCGCTACTATGCTCATGAGAGAGATGCCTCTAGTGAACGCTATGCCCCCCGGGTCCATCTTCCCATTTTATATATCAAAAACCTACAAAATAGTTGATTTTATTTATTCTATTTTTATTTATAATTATATATCCTACAATATGTGGTTTAATCCTTGAAATTAATGTGTAGAAGGGGCTTAATAACCCTCTTTCCCACATTGGGTGCAAATATTTGGTATGTGCCTGTAGATTTCATTGTGCTTGATATTGAATGCGATCCTACTTGTCCAATAAAACTTGGAAGACCTTCCTTACGGACTATAGGTGCAATTATTTGTATGAAAGAGGGAAACATAAGGTTCCAATTTCCATTAAAGAAAGGGATCGAACAGTTCCCTAGAAAGAGAATAAAACCACCTTATGAACCTATCATAAGGGCTACTTATGGGTTGAATGTCAAAGATGACAACACTTGATCATGTGCATTAATCGTAGCTAGGGGCGTAAAACAATAGCGGTAGTTGGGAGGCAACCCAATAGTTATCTTTAATTTTCCTTTTTACTCTCTATTTGTTTTTGATAACATGGATATTAATATCGTAATGATTATTTTTTGTGTTTAAATTAGTGTTTGTCCCAAGTAAAGCCTTTGGGATGACTAGCATGGTAAGTAGAATTGATACGGTGCAAAAACATAAACTTTAGCTTACAATGCAGAATTTCTCTGATTTTATTGGAATGTCTGTTTGATATTACATTTTTACACAACATTTCTATACATATTCCTCAGGTTTGCCTAATGTTTCAGAATTTTTAGAGTTACATAAGTATGGTTCGTTTACAGATCATTACTAACTGTTCTGTTTTAGACAGATTTTTTTGCTTGCATAATTTTCCCTTTTTGATGATGCCATGGATTGTATCGGGGGGTATAAGTCATGGAGAAGTTATAATACAGTAAATTATGAAATAATAAAATAAGAATCAATTTGTAATAGTACCTAAACTGTTTCATATGTTTATTGTACAGGCAAATGGAACAATAGTTCAAGTCTGCATACTCAAGCCTAAATAAGGCACATCCATTCTCACATCCATCTATCTTCTCATAGGGCACCTTAAGTACACAGATGATTTTGTCCGACTGGTATAGGTTTGTAGGCAGTACATGGCCTTTGGGTAGAAAATCCAAATATTGTCATCATCGCGTCATATCATTCTCTGCCTAGGTTGAATTGAGACTTCAAAGCCGTTACTTGCGTGATGGCATCGAGCTGACAAAGCTCAGTGTGCTCATGGAGAGGACATTTTGAAGGCTCCAACATTGCATAGAATGCCTTTGCAGATTCCTCCATATCGTCGTCTGAATCCCGAGCATCATCGAAGTCTTGCACCATGTCTTCGATCCCGGTACCATGCTCGTCGGTGCAACAACGAACCCCCTCAGCTCTGGCACGTTGGGCAAACTCACCAGGAAAAGTCCACACCGTATAATTAGGCTTAAAACCCCACTTCTGCAAGTGTTTAACCATTTCAACCTCTCTCTGCTTTTTGAAGTTGTCGCACCAGGGATAGGGGCACCATGTTTTTTCCTAGCCATTCCCAAAAGCGGCTCCCACAAACCCCTTGGTATTTGTAAACCATTCTTTGGTCATGTCTTTCTGACTGGTGTGAGCGGTGTACATCCACGCACGATCACTCATCTTGCCTAGCTACTGGACATACAAGAAATATATATATAATCCAGCATATATATTCATCATTTAATCAAGTTTGTCAGTTTTACTATGTCCATGCAACCTACACGCTAATAGGTTAAGATAGGTCCTAATCCCACCCGAGTATGTGTAGATTGGGTTCATTTTCCCATGCTTTGCTCCGGATCTGATGCAGAATTTCGACAGCACCTCCCCGCTATTCTTCTGATACACGTCTCGGCAATAAGCAGAGAGGATGTGTACCCGGAGAACAACAGGGAGCCACTGACAAAATTCTGCACCGGATCCGGAGCGGAGACTACAGGAAAACGAACCCAATCTACACATACTCGGGCTGTCCATGGATAACGTTCGACAATTCGAAAGGATGGTGGTTATAAATATGCAAAGACATGCATATTTATAGATGTCGTCATGTCGAACTGGAGATGCATACTGGTCATGCATACTGATAATTTAAGACACCTATAGCTAGAAAGTTTCATCGGCACAAAGACCGGAAAATAGCAAATTAAGGGGGGAGGAGGATAAGTCATTTGTCCTCATGCACGAACGCAGGGACGGAGCTCGTCCAATGCACGGGGAAGTCGTCGAACAGCTGCATATTGAAATCCACCCGATCAACACAAATATGATGTTTTTTTATAACAAAATCGGAAAATATGTGACATAACTCATAATTTACAAAACTATGACCCCGTCGGCCTCTGGAAGGCCGAGAAGCACCTTCTCGGTCAACAGGAGGCAAAAGAGGCACCGGGGGTCGAGGGTTAGTGGCGTCAGGAATCAGAGTCGTCGGGTGTCGGTGGTCAGTGGCGTCAGTGTTCATTGGCAGCGGGTTTCAGTGGGGTCAGTGCCGTCGGTGGTTGGTGGCGTCGGGGATCAATGGCGTCGGGGGTCTTCTCTTCTTCTTTCCCTTTTCCTCCTCTTCTGCTCCTCCTCTCCTCTTTTTCTTCTTCGTCGGGCTCTGATTAGTCGCGTTCTTCTTCTTCTGTTACTTTGCTTTTCTCCTCCCTCCTCCCCTCCTCCTCCTCATGCCTACGGCTCCTCCTTCCTCGGCTCCTTTACTATGCCTCTCTTTTCTTCGCGGTTCTTGGGCCTTTTCTTTCTTCTCTTCGTCTTCTTCTTTTCTTCTTTTCCTTTTCCCTTTTTCATTTTTTCCTTCTCCTCTTCTTCTTTTCTTTATTCTAACCTAACTAACTAACCTAATTAACTAATAAACTAACTTAATAAACTAATAATACTAACCTAATTAACCTAATAAACTAACCTAATAAACTAATAATACTAACCTAATTAAACTAATAAACTAACCTAATAAACTAATAAAACTAACCTAATAAACAAACTAAATTAACCAAAAAAATGAAAAAATGAAAAAGGGGGCGTCCAGCGGTGGTACTCACCGGTGGGGGGAGGCGAGGGCAGCATAAGCGATGGTGGACGGGGGCGACGCAGGGACGCCGGGGCCGACAGTGGCGACCGGGGGCACCACGTCGGAGGTGGTGGCCTAGCGACGGGGGGCTGGGGCGCCGGAGGGCATCGGTGGCGTCGCCGCGTCTGGGGGCATCACGGTGGCATGGGGCAGGGGCGTCGGGGCGGCGAGGGGCTGGCGATGGCGGCCGGGTGGGGGGCAGGGGCCAAGGGGTGTCGGGGCGGCGGTGAGGGGCGGCAGGGCAGGGCGGTCGGTGGGGGCGGCTGGGCAGGGGCGGTCGGTGGTCGTGCGGGGTGAGAGAGATGCACACACACACACACACCGAGATAGATAGATAGATAGATAGATAGATAGATAGATAGATAGATAGATAGATAGGGAGAGAGAGAGACAGAGGTTCGGGGATGGCCGGGGGGGTTGTTAGGCAAACCTCTTTGCCATCTGCTAGCATACGGCAAAGAGGCGGTGGGGCCAGGGGGCTAACGGTCATTAGCTAGGCGTCCTCTTTGTCGTCTGCTAGCAAACGGCAAAGGGCCAAACGCCAGACGACAAAGATTAGGCGGACGGTATCCAGGCGGTCCATTTGACCTAGCCAGTTTCACGGCCTAGTGGGGCCCATCTGGCCTCTTTGTCGTCTACCTTTGGTCCCTTTGCCATCGGGAGGCCGCCGGCAAAGAACTGACGGACGACAAACTATATCTTTGTCGTCAGCCTTGTTTTCGCTGTTAGTTTAGAGTCAGCGGACAGCAAAGATCTTCTTTGCCGTCGACCAGCACACGACAAAGAACTGACAGACGACAAATTCCCTAATTCCAGTAGTGAAGGGGCAATTGTATTATCCCTTTTACTACACTTGTCCTTCAAAGTAGCACCATGTTCTTCATATAGAGAGTCTCCTGAGTTGTCACCTTCATATACTAGTGGGAATTTTTCATTATAGAATTTGGGTTGCATATTCCAATGATGGGCTTCCTCAATGCTCGAGGTCTTCATGCACAATCAAGTTGGATGCACACACACTTGTTTCCGTTGGGCTTAAATACACTCGTAGCTCTAGGGCTTCTGTTGCATGGCAATCCATACTCCTCACATCGATATCGATTGATAGGCCTCTCTGTTGCCTATTGATCTGCCGAGGTTATGCGAGCCTTTCTTCCTTTTTTAGCTCTCTTATTGATCTCTACCACCATATTCTTTTCCATCCATAGTGCTATGTCCATGGCTCATGCTCATGCACTCAGTGTGGTTGAAAATGCTGAAGCACGTGAAGAAATATGAACCAAATGCCTTAGACACTAGGATGATCATGATTTGTACTTGTGTTAGGAAGACGGAGTCATGCCATGCTTACATGATTAAATTGGAAGGGATATCGTTCTATACCATCGTTTATTTTGAAGGACATTATTGTTTGTTAGTAAACCTGAGTATGGTGTCTTTTTGTCCATTGATAGACTATTACCTTGAATCACTCATATCTTAATATTCATTCCATGATTATATATTTGTTATATATTATGTTATGTAGCATTCCACCTCAAAAAAATACCTTTTTATCATTTACCTACTTGAGGACGAGCAAGAATTAAGCTTGGGGATGCTGATACGTTTCCATCGTGTCTATAATTTTTGAATGTTTCATGCCATTATTTTAAAACTTTAAAATACTTTTGGCATTTTTTTATTTTCTTGGATTAACTATTGATCCAGTGCCCAGTGTCAATTCCTGTTTTTTGCAGGTTTTTTGTTTTGTAAAAACTCATATCAAACAAAGTCCAAACGCAATAAAATTTTACAAAGATTTATTATGGAATATAAGTGATTTTTGTGAAAAATAATTAACGCGAGACAATGTTCGAGAGAGCCACGAGCTCGTAAGGTGCACCTTGGGGGGTAGAGTGCCCCTTGAGCTCTTGGCTCTCTTGGATGTCGGTTGGGGGTGTCCTTCGACCGCAAGGAAGCTAATATCTGGATAAAAACACCCTCAAAATTCTAGCCCAATCGGAGCTACGGATCTCCGGATATTAGAGAGCTACTGAAACGCCAGAAAAGAGGACTGTGAAATATAAGAGAAACAAAGAGATGTCCATTCTCAGAGGGGTTCCTCCCCTCCGAAAACCATGTCGGCCAAGGACTGATACGTCTCCGATTATGCTAGTTTTGAATGTTCCATGTTATTATTTATCAATCTTGGGTACTTTATATGCAATAATATACTATTGTACATCATTTTTGGGGAATAACCAATTAACCCAGTGCCTAGTGCCAATTGATGTTTTCTGCTTGTTTTTGGTTTACCAAGAAATCAGTACCAAACGAAGTCCAAATGCTATGAAACTTTTTGACGATTTTTTTGGAAAAGAGACCCTCGAAGCTACGATGCATAGGGTGATAGGTCTCCCTGATGCCTTGAGGGCCCCTCATGGCACCGTCTCACCTAATTCCATCTTCATAAATTCTCTAAAATCGGGAAACCAACAGAGAGCCACCCGAAACACTTTTTCACCGCTGCAAGTCTCTACTCTTCCGCCACCCCATCTTGAGGTCTTTTACGGTACTCTGATGGAGGGAGAATCCATCATGGAGGCCATCTTCATCAACCTTGATGCCTCCGTGATGATGTGTGAGTAGTTCACCACAGACCTACGGGTCCATAGATAGTAGCTAGATGTCTTCTTCTCTTTCTTTGATCATTAATACAAAGTTCTTCGTGATTCTCGTGTTGATCTATTCGATGTAATCTTATTTTGCGATGTGTTTCTTAAGATCTGGTGAATTTTGGGTATATGATCAGATTATTCATGAAAAGTAATTGAGTCTTCTTTGAATTCAATTATGCATGATAGTTATAAGTTCATAAGTCTCTTTGATTTATCGGTTTGGTTTGGCTAACTAGATCGATTTATCTTCAGTGGGAGGTGTGCATTGTAGTGGATTTAATCTTGTGGTGCTCTATATCCTATAGAACGATGAGCTAATCATATTGACAAAAACTAAAATAGGTCAAGTTCATACCAGCTTTTCTCCATCTCAATCACTTCATCATATATCGTCATTACTGCCTTTCACTTGCACGACCGAATGATGTGAATAATAATAAGAGTGCACATGCATTGGACTAAGCTGGCATCTACAAGCAATTATTTAAAGAAGAAGACAAGGTAATATAGGCTCTCTGTAAGATAAACAACAATGCATATGAGAGCCACTCAACATTTTCATCGTGGTCTTCTCCTCTCGACCCAAATAAAAAAAATCAAAACAAGAATGAGAAAAACTATTTACACTGAAAGCTCCCAACAAGGAAAAGAAGAACGGGAAATATTTTTGGGTTTTCTTTAATACTACAACTAAACATACTAGAAAGTAAAACAAGATCTAATTCTTTTCTTAAGGTTTTTTTGACACACAAGAAGAAAGCGAGATTTTTTTAACATGGATGATACAATGAAAACGTATGAACACCGACAACTCGAATGAGCATGTGAACACGAATGTAATGTCGGTGAGAAATACGTACTCCCCCAAGATTAGGTTTCTGCCTAAGTTGGTCCATGGCCACGGTTGACCTGGTGGATACCCAAAGTTATAGTCGGGTATGTACTGGGACGCGACAGCTACTGCCCGAAGGGTTGCAGCATGGAGGCGAGTGGTCTCCACCTCTCTCTCTTACTCGTTCGCCTCCCATTTAGTTATAAAATATCTCCATTTTACCTGAAAGTTAAAGAAAGTAGGAGCAGGAAGGGTAATATGGACAGCATGTTGCCTGTCAAAGATTAATCGGTAAAGGAGGGATTGTTCGTTCCTCTCAAGAAACTGGTAGCGTACCATAGCATTATAATCAAGAAAAACAGTTAGTTACTCAATATCATTACCCCTTATGGTAACCCCAATATAATTAGCTAACCGGGTGGCATAAATCCCACCGAAGAAATCTCCATCCTTAGCATTAAGATGTAGCCTCCTGGCAATAATAGCCCCCAAGTTATATCGTTTATCATCCATTACCGCACACTTTAGGATACTAATATCTAATCCACAAAGGTGACAATGATCATGTTTACCTTTAATTAATCTACCTATAAAGAGAGCAAAATAGTGTATGGCGGGAAAATGAATGCTCCCTATGGTAGCGTGTGTGATATTTCTACTCTCTCCCTTAGTGATCGTAGCAAGAGAACTGTTAAATTCAGTTTTGCGAGGCTCACTATGAATGCCCCATTGCGGGATTTTGCATGCATCATTAAAATCTTCTAGGTCCATGGTATATGATTTATCATAAAGATCAAACATGATAGAATGAGTATTGTGTTGTGATGTAAATTTAAATCTTAACACAAATGAATCAGTGAGGTGATAGTACTGTCGACACTTATCTGACACAAAATCCTCAAGGCCAGCATTTTGTACGTATGCATAAAATTCATCCTTGAAACCTGCATGAACCATGAATTGATCCAACGACCATTCATAAGGCCATACTTGAGCTTCACTTGGTGGTTCAAGGTTCGGCTCACGTATTGCGAGCCTTGGGGCTTCCTTCCTCAAGGAACCACCTTGCTATATCTTCCTAAACATTTCTTCCTCTGAAAAATTTCTAAAATTTTAGTGTCTCAAAATAAAAATGAACAAAACTAAACAAGATTTAAAGCAACTACTCCCATAAGTGCCTAGAGGCTATATCATGCATTAAAACTTCTTGGGACCATATAAATTTTACATGCAAGCTCAAGAACAGGGTTACTACAGTAGCAAAAAAATGCAATAAATAAAACACTAGAACAAAAACTAATTGGACCATTGGAGGAGTCACATACCTCAGAACAATCCCCCAAAACAGTTTTGCAAATGGAGCTTTGCACAAGGAGACCGAAAATGGCAGCTAGATGAGCTAGGACACGAGTTTGAGCAATGGTGGGATTTTTTATGGAGGAGCACGGAGTGGATGGGTGCTGGAATAAGTGGGGGGCACGTGGGACCCACAAGCCACCATGGCGCGCCATGGGGGGTGGGCACACCCATGGGCTTGTGGCACACTGGTGTAGCCCCCTGGTGTGTTCTCACTGCCAGATATTCTTAAATATTCTATAGAATATGATACAAAATTTTCAAGGCATTTGGAGAACTTTTATTTCCACTTTATTTTTTTGTAAGGATAATTCAGAAAACATAAGTATAATAGTTTTTTTTTCTTTATTTATTCTAAACATCAGAAAGTAAAAGTTGTGTATAGAAGGTTGTGCTTTCTAAATTCATCCATCTCATGCCCGTCAAAAGGAATTCATTAACAAGGTTGATCAAGTCTTATTACCAAACTTCTTTCGAGTAACATGAAACCGGAGAATTTTTGAATAACACTAAGTTACCTCAATGGGGACAGGCATGTCCCCTACCATGAATATTTCATATTTCTTCTTGACAATAGGGAGAGAGAATTTAAAACCTCCAATAGCAATTGTTGGAATTTCTCCAATAGAGTTGATACTATGAACTTGAAGTTGTTTCTTCGGAAAGTGCACCATATGCTCATTACCATTAACATGAAATGTGACATTGCCTTTGTTGCAATCAATAACAGCCCTTGCAGTATTCAAAAAGGGTCCACCAAGGATGATCGACATGTTGTCGTCCTCAGGAATATCAAGAATAACAAAGTCTGTTAAGATAGTAATGTTTGCAACCACAACGGGCACATCCTCGCAAATACCGATGGGTAAAGCGGCTGATTTATCCGCCATTTGCAAATAGATTTCAGTAGGTGTCAACTTAATCAAATCAAGTCTACGATATAAGGAGAAAGGCATAACACTAGCACGGCTCCCAAATCACATAAAGTGGTTTTAACACAGTTTCTTTTAATGGAGCATGGTATAGTTGGTATTCCTGGATCTCCTAATTTCTTTGGTACTCCACCCTTAAATGTATAATTAGAAAGCATGGTGGAAATTTCAGCTTTCGGTATCTTTCTTTTATTAGTCACAATATCCTTCATATACTTAGCATAAGGAGACATTTTTAGACTATCAGTCAAGCGCATACGCAAAAAGACAGGTCTAAGCATTCCAACAAAGCGCTCAAAATCCTCATCATCCTTTTTCTTGGATGGCTTAGGAGGAAAGGGCATGGGTTTCTTAACCCAAGGTTCTCTTTCTTTACCATGCTTCCTAGCAACGAAGTCTCTTTTATCATATATTTATTCTTAGATTGTGCGTTATCAAGATCAACAGCAGGTTCAATCTCCACATCATTATCATTACTAGGTTGAGCATCAACATGAACATCATCATTAACATTATCACCCAGTTCATGTTCATCACCAGGTTGTGTTACAACATCAGAAATAGAAATATCATTTGGGTTTTCATGTGTATCTATAAGAGATTCACTAGCAGCATGCAAAGTCCTATCATCATTCTTTTTCCTTTTATTATTGGGACGACTAGGTGCATTAGTATTAATTTTCTAAGAATCTTACTCAATTCTCTTAGGATGGCCCTCAAGACTTGAGTCATTTTACCACCTCTAGTCACAACTCTAACAGAATGATCATTATTCTTACCATTCATCTCATTAAGCAAATCATTTTGTGCCTTAAGTACTTGTACTACTTGAGTAGTTAGCATGGAAGCATGTTTACTAATAAGCTTAAGATCATTAACAGTTCTACTCATATAATCACCTAAGCGATCAAGCATGCAAGCATTATGTTTCAGTTGTCTACTAACATAAGCATTGAAAGTTTCTTGTTTAACAATAAAGTTATCAAATTCATCCAAACATTGACTAGCAGACTTATTATAAGGAATAAGACTGTCGTCAAATCTATAGAGAGAATTTACCTCCACTACCTATGTCGAGTTATCAAGACCATGTATTTCTTCAATAGGTGGTAAATTCTTAACATCTTCATCTTTAATACCTTTTTATTTCATATATTTTTTTGCCTCTTGCATATCTTCAGGACTAAGAAATAGAATACCTCTTTTCTTCAGAGTTGGATTTGGAGGTGGTTCGGGGATGGTCCAATCATTATCATTGGTCAATATATTATTCAATAGTAGTTCAGCTTGCTCAATCGTTCATTCCCTGAAAACACAACCAGCACAACTATTTAGGTGACCCCTAGAAGCATCGGTTAGTCCATTACAAACGATATCAAGTATTTCATTTTTCTTGAGAAGATGATCAGGCAAATAATTAAGTAATTGGAGAAGCCTCCCCCAAGCTTGTGGGAGACTCTCTTCTTCAATTTGCACAAAGTTAAATATTTTCTATAAGGCAGCTTATTTCTTATGAGCAGGAAAAAATATTCCAGAGAAGTAATATATCATATCCTGGGGACATCACCCTTTAATGAAAAAGGAAAGAACTTAAGAATATAGTAGTAGCAATTTTTTTCCTCAAGAGCGAATAGGGTGGCTATGTCATTCAACTTAGTAAGATGTGCCACAATAGTTTCAGATTTATAACCATGGAAATGATCAGATTCAACCAAAGTAATTAACTCAGGATCAACAGAGAATTAATAATCCTTATCAGTAACAAAGATAGGTGAAGTAGCAAACTTAGTATCATATTGCATTCTAGCATTCAAAGATTTTTCTTTCCACTTGCATAGTAATTTCTTAAGATCATCTATATCTTTACAAGCAAGAAAGTCCCTAGCTACCTCTCCATCCATAACATAACCCTCAGGTATAACAGGCAATTCATATCTAGGAGAGCTAGGTCTAATAGGTGTCTCAAAGTGTTCAGTTTCAATAATTTCATCAGTTTCACAAATATCATCAGTTTCACTGATCTCATTCTCTCTAACCCTAGCAAGTAGCTCATCAAGAAATTCACCCAAAGGGACAGTATTATCAAGCATAGAAGAAGTGGCATCATCTATTACTTGCTACATAACAGAATTACTAGTCGGTGGTGGTGTCGCAAATTTACTCATAACAGAAGGTGAATCAAGTGCAGAGCTAGAAGGCAGTTCCTTACCTGTCCTCATAGTAGAGGGGAAGATCTTGGTTTTAGCATCTTTCAAATTCTTCGTAGTGGTCAACAAATATAAGTCCCAAGTGACTCAGAGAATAAAGCTATGCTCCCTGGCAACAGCGGCAGAAAAAGGTCTTGCTAACCCACAAGTATAGGCTATCGCAACAGTTTTCGAGGGTAGAGTATTCAACCCAAATTTATTGATTCGACACAAGGGGAGCCAAAGAATATTCTCTAGTATTAGCAGCTGAGTTTTCAATTCAACCACACCTGAAAGACTTAATATATGCAGCAAAATATTTAGTAGCAAAGTAGTATGGAAGTAACGGTAACAATGGCAAAAGTGACAGTAGCAGTTTTGTAGTGATTGTAACAGTAGCAACGGAAAAGTAATTTAGCAAAGATCAATATGTGGAAAGCTCGTAGGCAATGTATATGTGATGGATAATTATGTTGGATGGCATTCATCAAGCAACAGTTATAACCTAGGGGGACAGAGAACTAGCTCCAATTCATCAATGTAATGTAGGCATGTATTCCGTATAGTCATACGTGCTTATGGAAAAGAACTTGCAGGACATCTTTTGTCCTACCCTCCCGTGGCAGCGGGGTCCTAATGGAAACTAAGGGATATTAAGGCCTCCTTTTAATAGAGAACCGAACCAAAGCATTAGCACTTAGTGAATATATGAACTTCTCAAACTATGGTAATCACCGGAAAGAATCCCAATTATTGTCACCTTGGGGTATGCGGATCATAACACATAATAGGTGTCTACAACTTGCAAGATAGGATCAAGAACACACACACACATACATATATACATACATACATATATATATATATATATATATATATATATATATATATATATATATATTCATTGAAACATAACAGGTTCGGATCTGAAATCATGGCACCCGGGCCCTAGTGACAAGCATTAATCATAGCAAAGTCATAACAACATCAATCTTAGAACATAGTGGATCTAAGGATCAAACCTTAACAAAACTAACTCGATTACATGGTAAATCTCATCCAACCCATCACCGTCCAGCAAGCCTACGATGGAATTACTCACGCACGACGGTGAGCATCATGGAATTGGTGATGGACGACGGCGTCAATTTCCCCTCTCCGGTGCCCAAAACGGACTCCAGATCTGCCCTCCCGAGGAAGAACATGAGGTGGTGACGCCTCTGTATCGTGAAACGCGATGAACTCTTCTCCTCTATTTTTTTCTCCACGGATGTGAATATATAGAGTTGGAATTAGGGTCGGAGGAGGTCTGTGGGACCCACAAGCCGCCAGGGCGCGCCCTAGGGGGACCCCCTATAGTTGATTCTTTCGCCAATATTTTTTATTAATTCCAAAAATATTCTCTATAAATTTTCGGGTCAACCCGAGAACTTTTATTTCTGCACAAAAATAATATCAAGGAAATTCTGGTGAAAACAGCGTCAGTCCGGGTTAGTTCCATTCAAATCATGCAAATTAGAGTCCAAAACAAGGGCAAAAGAGGTTGGAAAAGTAGATACGATGGAGATGTATCAATGCTTGTCAATCTCTACAACACTCCCTAGACTAGCAGCTTCCACTTCAGCTTTATACGTACAAAGCAAATGAAAGTTCTTATTCCGTGAACCATTAATTTTGTCAAGAGCTATTTCCTTAGAATAAAAAAATCCTCATGTAGGGAATATCAATCTTTTACTTCTCAAATAGTTTTCCATGGTGTGCTGTTAGACCAAGTGTTGGTGTTTGTCTCAACCAATCCAAGATTGCATCTGCCACCCACCTAGTCTTTGCTAGCTTTGTTTTAGCCTTTCCCACTCCCACTCGAGGTGGACAAGTGTGTTCATGTTCATTCTTTTTCATCTGAAACAAATTATAAAATGATGTCAACTTAATAAAACAACACACAATTATCTAAAAATAGAATCAATCAATAAAATATATACACAAACCTGAATAATCTTGCTCCTCAACATATTTGATGCATGCAACTTCCATCGACACCTGGGGTATGTGCATTTAACAGTAAACCTTCTTGGCTCACTCTTGATAATCACATAATCATTTTCAGTGAGAATGCAGAATGTTGTCACTACATTACGACAGTCCACCATCGACTGGAATACGGTGTTGACAGCAAGCTAAGGATTTTCCCTGTTCTACTCAATTGTTTGCATGTCATCACCATCATATTCATCTACTAAGATGTCAATGTTCTCCTCCCTCTCTTCATCGTCAGTGTCATCAAATCTAGCACCGGTGATAGGTTCCTCCTAATATTCATCCTCCATTGCTTGTTGGCTGACCGTATCTATAAGTTCAGGGTACATCTTCTCATCCTCATCATCAAGCCGAGGCACTTCCTCATCTGGCTCTACATCTTGTTCCACATTGGCTGCAGAAGCGACAGGAGAATTGGCACAAGAGGAGGCAGCAGTCATACTGTGACTTTCAGAGCCACTAGGTCTGCTTAGTATCGACCTAGAAGGCGTGCCGAGGCGCTCGCTATTAGCAGAGACAGAAGATTTCCCAGCACCCTTCCCACTGTCCCATTCATTGCCCCGTGGCTGAAGCACCTCGACAACAATTTTACCGAAGCGCCTTTCAGCATTCAAAGTGAAGAGCAATCCCAAATGCTCATCGCAAGTTAGTGGGACAAATTGTTGCTCAATACTGTTGAAATATTTCAGTTCAACAACATCGGCATCAGTCCACCCATATGGAGGAGAATTGAATGCATCCCGTAAAGCTTTGAACGAAATGCTGGTTTCTACCACCATTGGATAGAAAAAACTACTCATCAAATGCGGTTTTCTACCACGCAGCACAATAACTTCCATTTTAACCGCCAGCCGGAAAGCAAGAGCAGGATCAATCCTATTCGATTAGCAAATAAAGGTTCGAGTTAGGCCAGCAAAATTAGAAAGATTAACGCGACCACCGGTCAAATACGAGCTAACAAACCAATCAGCACATCAGTTAGAGAGAAAATGATGCTTACCTAGGGGTAATCTATGAATTATCTGCCGCTGATTCAACCCAATCCTCTCCTATATCGATGGGCCGGAGCAGGCGCTCCCCTGATATCGCTGCTTAATCCAGATGGGGGTGGGGTTAGATGTGGCAAAGGGCACAACGACAGCGATGGTGGACTAGGGTTAGATGGTGCAGCGCATGATGGCAACGGAGGCGGCACGTCGGCGGCGGAGGCGGCACAACAGCGGAGAAGTGGATCGATCTGGTTTTAGTTTGGTCCGACGTGTCTCTTTGCAGCCCCACACGTCAGTGAGCAATGGTCAAAGAAGGACCCTTCGACGCGTCCCCACCAGTCAGATCCAACGGTCGCCCCACTCGTCAGAGTTAACGGTCAAAGCTTGACTCGACGGCAAACGTCCAGTTTGGGCTTTTGTGAGAGTTTCAGACAAACGAGTGGGAAAACTGAGCTAAATTTTAGAGCGTGGGGATGATTGAGCAAGACTAAGGAACCAAGGGCACAGGAGTATAATCCAATTACTTTATGAGCCAACCAGGGAAGAAAAATTATTTTGGGTCAAATAGGGAAACAAATTTTAAAAAAGGGCCAACTAAGGAATTCTCTCTTGATTGCATGTTAGATCATTGTACATCCTGGTACACTGTCAGAGGCATTCATATAGTCATATTATTTTTCATTGAGTTGTAATTTCGAGTTGTAAGTAAATACAAGTACGATGATCATCATTATTAGAGCATTGTACCAGTGAGGAAAGGATGATGGAGATGTGATTTTATACTGTTCATCAGTTTCAAAACGCGATTTTGTCTTTATTGTGTAGCTCTCACCATATAATATAAATCATCGTAATAAAATTGCACACATGTAGGATACATCCATATAGACATGTATGATTTTATTAAGAATTTTTTAAACTTTAAAATATAATCTTTAACTTCGTCAAACTAACCATCTCTATGAAGGTTACCCATCATTGACATTTTGCGGCTAGGATAGCTTCTATATATAACCCTACGTACCCTGTGTACTCAAAATCATATCAATGTAATATTGATCGACAGGACTGATACGGCCCTGTAGCCATCAAGCCACCTCGTGTGTTGTTCTCATCCAATAGCTAGATTGAATTGAACGAAATACATCCACCTGCCAGCTTGCTTGCTAGTTGATACGTACATGACTTGGCCAAAATCATCGGCTAGTCAAAACGCATCAGGAGCAAGGTGTGTACGTGCGCGTTCGAGACAAAGCACTCATCACAATTGGTATTTAGAACAAAGTTGATTTTCTATTGACGGAAGGTTATGTCGGAACTGGTGAAAGGAGGTGCACTCGTCACAATTGGTATTTAGAACAAAATTGATTTTCTATTGACGGAAGGTTATGTCGGAACTGGTAAAAGGAGGTCATGTCGGACGACGAGAAAAACAAGCAACTGGCAAGGTACTCCGGTACGGCTAAAGTAATTGTCGTTCCGACGAGATCGGAGTATCCACGATTCGACCGTGGGAACTTCGTGGCGTGGGCGACCATCATGAAGTGGGCGCTAGAGGCCATTGAGCTCTTGGAAGCCGTCGACTCCCTTGGCAACGAGTACCCGAAGGGCGGTGCGTTGTATCAGAAGGATCAGCAGGCTATCACGACCATCTGCTTGATGATGGCGGTGGACGTGCAACATCATCTAAGCTCGAAGAAATCAGCAAAGTAGGCATGGGTCACGCTCAAGACATTGCATCTTGGACACTCGCGCATGCGCAAGGCGAACTTCATACTTTGCTGAAAAGTTACGACAATCTGAGGATGGGAGAAAATGAGACAGAGGATGCATTTGCAGCGAGGGTTGACACAATGGTAAACGAGATTCACTGTCTGAGAGAAAAGTTAGAGGGCATCTCCGTTGTCCGGTGGTTCTTACATGTCGCTCCGTCACGCTACATGCCGATTGTGTCAAAGATCGAGTAATGTGTTGATCTCAAGACTCTCACTTTGGATGATCTCGTTGGCCGCTTCAAGGCACATGATGAGCGGATGAAACTGAGTTATGACAATGCAAAACAGGATGCGTACCTGATGCTTACACACGCTCAGTGGCAGGCAATGGTTTCCAAGAAGAACAATTTCGACAAGGCACCGAGTAGCGGCAGAAAGTACCGTCCGACAAAGGACACCAACAAACAGTCAGAAAAGCCAAGGAAGAAAAAGTTCAACAAGAGGAAGATCTGCTGCCACAACTGTAATCTGCTCGGGCACTTCAAGTTGGAGTGTAAAAATCCCCCCAAGGATAAGGCGCTCATGACCCAATTAGAAGATGAAGCTGATGTATGAACTCATGTACGAAGAGGCTCCAGTTCTCCAAACATTGGCTAAAGAAATTATCGTGCTCCATGAAGAAAAAAATTCGCCCTCAAGATAATGGTTCGAAAACTCATGTCACTGCTAGAAAGGCGGGAGGTGATTTCGAAATTCCTGTCGATGCTACAGACTTTTCTTCTTAAAAAGGAGGTTAAACCCCCGGCCTGTGCATCAATTGATGCATGCGGCCATCTGTAGGGCAATAAGCCACGGCGAGCAGCGACGCGGAGCGCGTGTGTGCGCACGGTGGACGCGTTAGGCTCGGCCTATTGGTAGTTTGGTCGCGGGCAGTTGTGAGTCAGTGTGGAGAGATATAGAAACAGCTGTACGTGCGGCCGGGGCGTTCGTCACCTGAAAATTTCCATTGTGTTCAGCTCTTTCTTCTACCTCCGTCCAACACAGAGAAAGAGAGCAAGTTACGGCTGCACCAACAATTGGTATCAGATCGTTTCGCACGTCCCGCGCACACCCGACGCGCCCGACGAGCCCGACCGCGCCAGACGCCGTGGCTTATTTCAACATACATCCCCTAAGCCATGACCTCGTCGTCGTTGAAGTTGTTGCAGCTCATGTCGTTGTCATCGTCATGGTCGTCTCTAAGCCGTGGCTTAGGGGGTGAACTGTAGGGCAATAAGCCACGGCGAGCAGCGATGCGGAGCGCTGCTACAAGTGCGGCGAGCGCGGCCACTTCAAGAGGGACTGCCCCAAGCTGCGGAGGGAGCCGGCGGTGGAGCGCGCGCTGCTGGCGAATGTCGTCGGCGTCGAGGACGATGGCCTTCTCTGAGCCGTGGCTTAGGGGGCGAACTATAGGGCAATAAGCCACGGCGAGCAGCGACGCGGAGCGCGTGTGTGCGCACCATGGACGCGTCAGGCTCAGCCTATTGGTAGTTTGGTCGCGTGCAGTTGTGAGTCGGTGTGGAGAGATATAGAAACGGCTGTACATGCGGCCGGGGCTTTCGTCGCCGGAAAATCTTCATTGTGTTCAGCTCTTTCTTCTACCTCCGTCCAGCAGAGAGAGAGCGAGTTAGGGCTGCACCAACACCATCTTTATTAATATTCCACTAGGGTCTGATAAGAACATACATCAAGCCACCCGAAGCCTCCACTCATAGCTACAAACTTGATAACGTGAAGTGCTCTCACTCCTCATATCTATAATCGATGTCGTTGCTGTTACAGACATAGATACTACTTCATATGTCGAATATAAAATCACATGCATGGTATCAGAAGTCCACAAAGAAGCAAGACGTATTGGTTACATACTGTCGAACAAACGAGGCATGGGCATAGCGAACGCTGGGTGCACTCAGCCATCGTCTCGACCAGGAGAGCTGATACCAGCAGTACGAGGCCCATGCAGAGACGTTGTTGGATGGAGACGAGAATGCCCACGTGGGGAAGTGCCTCGTGGTCCTTACATGATGGCACCTGGAGGTTGCAAAGATGCAAAGCCCGTCCCATGCGTGGGGGTGCACAATGATCACTTGGTGGCCAACCAACAAGTATGTCTAGTACTCAGCCTGTCAGCCTAGAAGCGGGCATCAGTGGTAGCTTGAGGTTGCCAGCAGATTTATAAGCAGAAGAAGATGCCACTTCAGCACATGAGTTGCCTCCGTAGGTACAGGAGGAAATAATATTTTTACCTACACCGAAACATCTACAACCGGTGTTACCATATTCAGAGAAGCTCTTCGGGCGATTGACCCGGAAAAGATGAAAGGAATGGGCGGCGGAGTCTAGTAAACGTCGAGAAAAAGACAGAATTTGAGGACACGAATATGAAGAGGTGTTGGCATAGTGCTAAGGAAGCAGAGTTGAGGTTGATGCACGACAACAATGCATGGGATCTTATCGATCTTCCGAACAACCACAAAGTCATAGAGCTCAAAACCTGACGGCAGAGGCAACGCGGGAGTTCATTGCACTTTGGGCGGAGGTAAATCACATGGAGCTAGGCAGTGGGCTGGACACCGTCTCTTGGAGATGGACAAACGATGGCATCTACACAACACGATCTGCATACGCTATTCAATTCGAGGGCTGCTCCAGAGTGAGTTTTCAGAGCTTCGTTTGGAAATCCGATGCTCCCGGCAAATGCAAAATCTCTGGGTGGCTAGCTCTGCTTGGAAGGTGCAATACGGCCGATGTGCTGGCCAGAAAGGGGTGGCCGCATGGCCTGACTTGCGTGCTTTGCGCGGGGCAACCCGAGGACGTGGTTCACCTGCTGGCTTCTTGCCCTTACACTGTCGATGTTTGGAAATCAACGCTGCAGTGCTGGGGGCTCCCGGCCACTTTGGCGCCATCGCAAGCAACCACATCGCTGCTGCTGGAATGGATAGAAGAGTCCACGACAACAATGCCGACCTGCAAAAAGAAGGCCTGGAGCTCACTAATTCAGTTGGTATGGTGGACTACATGGAAGGAGCGCAACGCCCGGATCTTCCAGAACAGTTATGCAACAAGGGAGGTGACGGTCGGGCGGTTGATCAAAGATGCCAGCATGTGGATGGTGGCGGGCAGGCGATTAGTTAATACCCTAATGCATAGACCCAGGGAACCAGACTAAAACGCCCTGACCAAGGCATGGGTCCGGTGTTTGAGTCACCCCTGGTGGCCCTGTGAGTTGTAACACTATAAACTTAGCTGTTGTATGTCTTCTACCCCCCAGTATCAATGAAAAGCTGCGCTGACAGCATTTTCGTCGGAAAAAAAAGAATTTGTGATCAAGAAAGATGTCGAAGGATGTGTGTAGCACAAAGCGCGGCTAGTAGCCAAAGGATACGTGCAACAAGAAAGTGTTGACTTCCAAGAAGTATTCATTCCCATTACAAGGATCAAATCACTGAGATTACTCATAGCTCTTGCGGCTCAAGATTATGGAGGATACATCACATAGATGTAAAATACGCGTTTTTGAACAAAGAGTTAGAAGAAGGCATTTATGTAACCAACCACCGGGCTTCATGAAAGAGGTAGAAGAACGCAAGATACTGAAGCTACACAAAGTTGTGTATAGGCTACGGCAAGACCCTCAGGCATTTAACAATAAATTTGACCGGACTTTGATTTCTCTTGGATTTGAGAAAGCCCCACTAGAGCATGTAATGTACAAGAGAGGTGAAGGAAAGGATCGTCTAGTAGTTGGCATGTATGACAACGACCTATTGATAACTAGAGCAGATGAAGGGGTGATTGCAAAGTTCAAACTACAAATGAAGGAGCTTTTCAAGATGGGTGACCTAGGGCTATTGAGTCACTACCTCGGGATCGAGGTAAAGCAAACGCTAGAAGGGATCATGCTATGCCATGAGGCATATGCAAGAAAGGTGCTTGAAAACTGTGGCATGGAAGGTTGCAATTCAATTGATGCTTCAATGAAACCTCTTCTTGAGCTGAGCAAGAAGGAGATGGTGAAACTAATTAGCTATACTGATAGTGACAAGGAAGGAATTGTCGACAGTTGTAAGAGTACTTCAGGTGTGACATATATCGTTGGTGGAAACGTAGTAAGGTGGGTATTACGAAAGCAGAAAGTGGTGACATTGACTTCAGGTGAAGCAGAGTGTTAGGGTGTGTGGCTAGGGAGGCTACACGGTGATCTCATGAATCAAGATTCAGAACAAGTGATGCTCAACGTTGACAGTGAGTGTACAAGGGACTGTGTGCTAGAAGGGAAGACAGAGGTCAACTACAATCGCACCGATGATCAGCTGGCGGACATCCTGACCAAGGCTTTGGACCGAGAGAAGTTCTTGAAGATGAAAAAAAGATCGTCGTCCAAACTGTGACATGATGAAATCGTGTTTAAGAGGTGATTGTTGGAATTAACCATGATTCTAGTATGTGTCCGGGTCAAAGCAGAACAAATTACCAAACAGGACTTGTAGTAGTTAGCTAGGATAGCTTCTATATAATCATATGTACTCCGCGTGGCCCTATAGCCATTAAGTCGCCTCGTTTGTTGTTCTCGTGCAATAGGAAGCTAGATCGATTCCGGCGTAAGTTGGCCAAAAGCATCGGCTAGCCATTAAAAAGCATATGCTCTTGCCCATATTTCAAAGGAGGAGATCAGGTCATCATCGGCAAGCATGTGAAAATCACCATTGGTCACCGACGCTCGAAGAGGGATTTGGAGTCCGGCCTTCTGACATTGGGTGGGTGGGGGGGGGGGGCAATTACTTGTCTCCAAAATGCAGTTGTCAATGCTTGATGAAACCCTAGGTAGGGCGTGATGGCGGCGAAATATAATCGGGTGGAATCAATGACAACGAGCACAAAATGTAACAGAGGTGCCTATTTGCGTCCATGTATTTGGGCTACCTGCCTATTTGCGTCCACGTATTTGGGCTACCTGAATGAGCTTTGGTGAACAGACAACCTTGGGTATATAAAATAAAGGCCTATCTCTTTCTAATGGGCGGTACTAAGAAACGGTTAGGCAATAGATTATCACCTCAAAAAAGTAAGCACTAGATTTGTACTAGCCCCCTCTACATATCTATGGGGGTGGACGATAGACAGGGGGGCTGGCCTATGCTCGCTCGCCTACTATCTTCGCCGCTGCATAGAGACATAGCATATCCATAGATAGATAAGGATTGAAGTTTTGCATCATTCGATCCAAAAGATAAAATTCATCCACTTAAATGGAGTCACATATCATACTGTAAAGGATAGCTCCTTTCCTCACATGCCCAAGGAACGTGATGGCGACAACACGTCCTGTATTTGGAGGTATCTTGATCTCCGCTCCATCCATGTTGGTTTGTTTATTCTCGCTCTAGGACATGCTTCACAAACAACGGTAGTCGTCGACTTAGGGTGGGTGGAGGGGTTATTTACACATGCCTGGCAGTCCATCAATATCAGAAGATATAACTTATTTTTTAAGAAAAAAGGCAGCATGCCCGATTTTATAAATAAAGCCAACACAGCAACCAGAGTACAACCACACATAAGATAGTACACGAAACCAGATCACAGAGTCTAGCTAGAGCCCACAAGCGGCTAGCACAATCACATATTCCAAACGAGGAGCCCATGCCAACAGAATTACAAGAAACAACAAAAATATTGGGGCCGGGGGGGGGGGGGGGGGGGGGGGGGGGGAAGGGGGTCTAGCATCGCCTTCGGCGTCTGACAGATGGAGGAGCAAAGTGAGGACACAGTTTAAAGGATATTAGCGAGTAGCAGGTCGATGACAAGGGCCTCCTCCTACTTAATGAGTGGCCTCCACAACTGTAAAATAGCAATCAGTTTGAACAAGCAATCAGAGGGCTTGCGGGGGGAAACATACTATGCAATTAAATTTCAGCTATTACACGGTATTTGATATTTTCGAGGCAAATTACCTAATTTTATAGTTTTCCATCCAGATGACCCAACTTAGTAAATGTTTTACACGGTTTTATCCCATTTAGCAATTTTTTGCTAGGTTTGATCCCATTTAGCACTCTTTCATCTGGCTTCGGGTTGTCAGGTATACAATACATGCACACGTCCCAAATTTTCTACTGCATTTTTTCCCACCGCCTGAGCCGATCGATGTCTTAACCGGGATTAATATTTTTCTCGCGGTCACAAGTGTACGTACATACCAGCTCCACCTTAACGAGCTCCTTCTCCATTTTATTCATCTCCTACTTCATTGTCACCACCTCATTATTCTTCATCACATTTTCCTTTGGGTGTTGTATCTTACTAGACATAACTCCATTTGCACTGTGTCCATCAAAACAATCACATGGGAGCTATGCAAAATGTAAAAAAGCTTTAAAAGAGGTAAACATTTGCAAAAGTTTTGTTAAATGGGATGATTTGGATGAAAATCCACTAAATGAAGTAATTAATGTCAAAAATGTAAAAGTAGAATGCAAAAACGGGAAGTCACATGACTAACGGAGGATCAGTAGAAGTATAGTTGTCATTTGTTAGTCCATCATGATCAGATGTAACGGACTTTGTATTTGGGTATATAATAGACATATATGTATGTTTCAATCTGGACAAAGTTTAGGGGAGAAAAGTCTTACAGAACATCCGAGGACCATATTGATTGCTCTGTACAACCTCTAAGTACACGCTTGTATGGATGAATGTAACGGGCGTCCGTAGTGGAGAGTAACTTAATCTAGTACATACATAAGTTACTAACTCATGATAACAAAGATATCCTCATTTATTATTTTGTATACTCATTTCTCATTGGGAAGCGTTCTGTGATGGTAACATATTATGTTACTCTAATTGCCTATTTCCTCTTTATGTTACTTCCTCCGTATCAAAATAAATGTCTTAGTATTAATATAATTTTGTATTAAAGCTAATACAATGTTAAAACAGTTGTTTTGAAAATAAGCAAGCATTATTTATGTTACTACCACTATGGCTAGTCTAAAATGTTTCTGCATGATGTGATTGATCAGCAGGGCCTCTTGGGCAGGGGTCAGATATGGCCGCTAAGGTGGGCTGCGCACATGCATGTGCCCTTATTTTATATGTTATGTACGCGCATTTCTTAAAAACAAATATGTAATTAGAAAATTTTAGTGATCGCTAAACAAAATAATTATAGACCAAATCAAAGTGCATGAAAGTAAAATGTGAAAAAAATTGTTGTGTACGGATGGAACATTGAACTACCACGAACCCATCTCTCGTGAGTTGTGACATCCCTAAACAGTGACCCACGAGAGGTGATAAATACCAGTATTACACACTACTTTGGTATTTTTGACACAAATTACTTATTTTTATAGTTTTTTATCTTGATTATCCAATTTCATATCTTTTTAGTATGCTTTATCCCATTTAGCGTTTTATTGCTAGATGTTAACTCATTTAGCAATCGGTTACGTAGGTTTGGGTTGTCTGGTATGCATACACATCACAATTTTCCTCCTGTTTTTTTCCCGGGGCCCGGGTCGATTGATGTCTTAGCCGGACCTGATTTTTTGTCCTCTAATCATCAAGTGTAAGTACGTACCACTTCACCTTGATGAGTTCTTTCTTCATGTTATGCGACTCCTAATTCGTAGTCATCACCGAGTGTGGACCTGAACACAGGTACATATGAACTTATTTTTCAAAAATATACTTCAAACACGTTTTGTAATGTCAAAAAATTCGAAACAAAATTTTGTGCATACATTTTCGCACAAATATGTCCGCGGCACAAAGTTTTGTAAAAATAAGTCTTATTGTTTTGTCTCCAAAAAAAGACAAATTTTAGTGCTTCTAAATAGCGTTTCGCGACGGTATGTTTTGTCTTTTTTGCACAGGCCACAAAAAAAGTTGTTTTTCATGGAATTTTATGCACACACATAGAATATGAAGACATCGACGTACATTTTTTTTCAGAATTTTTTGTCATTTGAAAATGTGTTTTTAAAAGTGGGTTCATATGTATCCGGGCTCATGGATGCACTTCTCGTCACCACCTCACTATTCTTCCTCACATTTTCTCTGGATAGTGCATCTTACTAGACATAACTCCGTTTACACTTTGTCCATCAAAAGAACCACCAGGGAGCTATCCACAGTCTAAAAAACACTAAAAGAGGTAAAATTTCGACGTAAAATTTGACAAAACTTTTCCTAAATGTGACCACTTGGATGAAAATCCACGACATGAAGGAATTACTTTCTAAAATGTCAAAAGTACAAGGTAAAAACATATTATCATGCATATATGAAGGATTGGTAGAAGTAAGTTCATCACTTGTCAGCCTTTCATGATCATGAGATGTAACGAACTTTGTACGATATATATAATAGACATGCATGTATGTATCCGGACAAAGTTCAAGAGAGAAAAGTCTAACGGAAGAAACCAACCATGGACCATATTGATTTGCTCTGTCTAACCTATGTATTTGCTTGTATATATGGATGAATGTGATGGGGCGCTGGTCCTCTAAACATGTTCGTGCATGATGTGATCGACTGGGCCTCGTGGCGTGGGGCCAGTTATTGCTGCTAAGGTAGGTTGCGTGCATGCATGTCATTGTTTTCTAAATATAGTACTCCCTCCGACCTTAAATGTAAGTCTTTTTAAAGATTTTACTTTAATCTATATACAAAGCAAAAAGATTGAATTTACACTTTAAAATATGTATATGTACATCCATATATAGTCTATAGTGTAATCTTTTAAAAGACTTATATTTACGAACTGATGGAGTAATACTACCTCCATTTTATTTACTCTGTATATTACCTTTGGTCAAAGTCAAACTTTGTTAACTCTGACAAAGTTTATAGATAAAAATATTAACATATACAATAACAAATCAATACCGTTATATTCATTATTGAATGTACTTTCACATAACATGGATTTGTTATATCGTTTCCTATTGACTTGGACAAACTTTATGAAATTTGACTTCAGTCAACTCAAATATGTGGAGTACATAAAAACGAAGGGAGTATTATGTACAAGCATTTCTATTCTAAAAAAGTATGAGAATTTCTAAAATATATATAAGTATTAAATTTAGTGATTTCTTACACAACATAATTATAGACCAATCAGAGTGCACGAAGTAAATGTGATTTTTTGTATGGATGGAATATTTAACTACCATGAACACATTTCTCGTTAGTTGTGGCATCCCTAAAAGGCAACTTGTGTGCGCTGAACCCAATGCAAAGAATTCCAGTTATTACACACTACTTTGATATTTTTGATGCAAATTACCTAATGTTATAATTCCATCCAGATTACCCAATTAAGTGTATGTTTCACCAGTTTTTTTATCCCATTTAGCATTTTCCTATATTTTACCAAATTTAGCGACCATTTTTTTTGGCGGGGAAAATTTTAGCAACCAGTTATGTCGGTTTGGGTTGTCAGGTATACATGCATATGTCACAATTTTCCACCACCCGAGTCGATCGATTTCTTAGTCGAACTTGATTTTTTTCTCATGATCACCAAGTGTACACATGTAACACTTCGCCTGACGAGCTTCTTCATGTTATACAACTCCTAATTAATTGTCAGGACCTCACTATTCTTCATCATATATAACATCATGTGTTGCATCTTACTAGAAACAACTTCATTTGCACTTTCTACAACAAAGAACCACGAGGGAGCTATGCACAGACTAAAAAACCTTTAAACCGGGTAAAAGTTGACAACACTTTTGCTAAATGGGACAATTGGATGAAAATCCACAACATGAAGTAATTAGTGTCTAAAATGTTTAAGTAGAAGGTAAAAACAGAAATTCACTAGCTTATTATCATGCATATGCACCTGTCAGTAATTCATGATTATGACATGTAACAAACTTTGTATTTGGGTGTATAATAGACATGCTTGTATGTTTTGATCAAGACAAAGTTCATTGGAGAAAAGTCTACCATAACAATCCAATCACAGAACATATTAATTGCTTTGTACAATCTATGTATGGATGAATGTGACGGTGCCCTGGTCCTATAAACTCGTTCCTGTATGATGTGATCGATTGGGCCTCGTGGCCTGGGGATAGCTACCATTGGTAAGGTGGCTTGTGCGCATGTATGTGCCATTTATTTTTGTAATTTTAGGGCATGTCTAACGGCAATCGTAAATTTTCTTTCACATTCGTTTTTGGACAAAGGGGATCGAACCAGTCCACCAACATGGATGCGGGGATGTAAGATTAGAAAAACCACACGTTGTACAGAAAAATCTGATTGCTCTGACAAAGTTCCGGACAAAGTTCAAGAGAGAAAAATCTGACGGAACAAACCAATCATGGACCATATTGATTGCTCTGCACAATTATGCACTTGCTTGTATGGATGAATGTGATGGGCCACTGGTCCTCTAAACATGTTCATGCTTGATGTGATCGACTGGGCCTCGTGGCGTGGGGCCAGTTACGGCTGCTAAGGTACGTTTATTGCGCATGCATGTGTCATTGTTTCCGTACTCTAATATAGCAGTACTCTCTTCGTTTCTATCTAATCTTTACCTATATATATATTAATAAAGTATGAATTGCTTCTGCCCGTATGTCATTATATTATAACCCCTAAAGATGCTATAAATTACTACTGTGTCACACATAAGTGAAGAAAAATGATTCGTTTTTTTTTTTCAAAAATCGTTGCAGTGGTCTTCATTATTTATAAGAGATCTCCCAATGTAACACAAGGACCTGCGTGTTGCATTGGCTAGAGCCTGGACCTGCTATTGCAAAGTTGCCGGTTCAAGCCTCGGTGGTCTTGATTTCCCATACGTCGTTTGAGATTTTTTATTCTTGCTGTTTGGTGAAGGCAAAAATAGTAGTCGTTGGAGAAGTTCAACTCACAACCAGGAGTTTAACTACTTAGTGTTTAAGCCAACTTAGCTAGCTCACCTTTTGTGTGGAAACATGATCGCTAGGTCTACTAAATGGTCCCACCTCGGTTCCTTACATGTAATTCTACCGATTTATACACATTTTTTTGTTTTCTTGGTATCCATAAGAAGAGAAAGAACATGCTTTCTACAAAATCACCCTGGCTGGTAGAAATATTAAATCAGATGGTACTTTGTGGGGACTATTGGAATATTGACTGATAGATTGAGGAGGGACGAGCTACCGGAGGATGTTGAGGCATAAGCCGAGGCTGATGGCGACGGCGCCGAAAGCTTCCGCCTACGAGACTTGCTGTGACAGGATTCAAATTGAAGCATCACAAAGAGGATTCTGATCGGCAGTGTCTTGGTTGGATGCAGCAAGGTAGCAACAGGAGGTGTCTGGGCAGTCTGGCGAGTTGTCCGGCTGCAGATAAATGCACCAGGTGCAGGCAGCGGCAGGATTTACGCGGTTGGTTTCGTCTAAGCGGAGACCTCAAGAGAACAAAATCCATTTTAGCCTAAGTGAAATTTTGATTGTTATCCTTTTACGATCTTGTTCCAATAGGCATGGTATAATGCCACATTGTCATTCATCACCCAGGCCATTCTCTTTCTTATCTTGGAATGGACAAGGTGAGCAACAGTGCATGCATGTTGCTGCGTTTTCTTTTCTTTTTCCTTTAGAATGTATGCTATTTAGTACAATATATGTATTCAAAAGAAGGCATAGTTTTACATTTTGAGGTAGAGTTCTGCTAGATGAGTTAAGAATAAATAATGAGAATAGCTTCACTGCAATAGTTCGCCCTTGATTTTTTGGTAAATCATCTCATCCATAGCTTGATAGTTTTTTCATTATTGCAATATTTTATTTGTGTAACTTGATTATTTGGAGATCTTATATTCATGCTACTAGCGAAGGAGTAGATGTTAGGAAGAAGAAAAGGTGGGGTACTATTCAAAGGGTGAAGAACTAATATCGTAATTTTTTAAGACGAAATAACTCGTTAGTATATGACTGTCTTGCTTCAGAGTGGTGGCTTCGGTTGGCTTGAAGTATATTCTTGTCAGATCTTTATTGTATAATTAATAAAGATGGTTGTATGCATCTACTGATACAGATGACGGGTTTTTAACACACTTTTTTCCAAAAAAGATATCTGATCGAATGAATTTAGACTAGCTATGTTGAAATCAAGACCGTAGATCGGTGGGAAGGTGTGTGATTTTATTTTCCCCTGTTGCAACGCACAGGCATGATTCCTATTAATAATAAAGCACGAATTGCTTATGTCCGTACGTCATAAAAATTTCCTTCAGAGTTGACAAAAATTATCCACCAACGCCACCCATAAATGAAAAAAATGGTCTGTGTCTTGCTTAAGTCGTTGGTCGTTGCCTTCTTCATGTACGGATACGCCCCTTACCTATAAACATGTACATAGATGCCCGAGTGGCTAAATTAGTCGGGTGCTACTTGGAGACCCGATTTCGAGATTCCCTTTTCTCTCTTCTATTTCTAAATTTTCGTTGGTCACACTAGTAGAAAACAACTCATTTGATCTGGTTTCAAAGACCCATTAGCCCCGGTTTTGAAACCGCGACTAAAGCTCTAAACCTTTAGTTCCGGTTCGCTACGAACCGGGACAAAAGGAGCTCCATGTGGCCGCTTCGGGAAGTCCAAACAGGAGGACCTTTAGTCTCGGTTGGTAGCACCAACCGGGAACCAAAGGCATCCATGCGTCGGCATCTAGCAGGAGCTGGGGTTTTTGTTTTTTGTTTTTTAAACGGGGGAGGGGTGGGTTTTACGGGGGTTTTATAGGGTTAATTTAGGGGATTCATATTGGGTTAGCTAGCTAATAGAGAGAAGTGTCCTCTCTTTCTTCGTGGTTGGTCGACGCTAGCTACTATAGAGAGAACTCGACACGATAGCTAGTAAGCAAATGACGGAACCATTAAGTACACAAGATTGTCATGAACATATACAGAGAGAAGTGATCGACCACTCTTACTCCGAGAGATTGGTCGAACAAGTTTTCGTATATCTATCCGACGCTACTAGCTACATATATACAATATAAGATCTCTTACAATCCCTAATATCTAATGTCAAATTCCACATGGTATTCTTTGGCTTTATTTATGATGTGGTCAAGAAAGAATCCCGCTAATTCCTCTTAAATTGCTCGTATGCGATCATGTGGTAGGAGTTCATCCTGCATCTGCCACATCTAATTTGAAGAAGGGGATCAATACATATATATGAATGAAACTCAACACAAATCATTGTAATAAAATAAAATTATGAATATTATTTCTTACGCACTTCATATTGTTTTTCGGAGTAGCCTCGCTTAGGGGTCGTCGCGTTATAGATGAACTCGCAAACGTAGTATCCACAAAAATCATTCCCGGCTTCCTGCCACGAGCATTTTACGAGAAATAGAGTTCAATCAAACTGATAATCAAGCATGATATATGGTATTGATGAAACTAGAATCAATGAGAGATGCGCGTAACTAGCTAGCTAGTAGTACTTACTTTCGGGTGTGTAAATCGAAGCTCCCTCGGCAGTCCCGAAACAATTGCGGTGAACTCTTTGCAAACCCTGCCAGACAAAGAAAATAATTACTTGATATCAGGAAATGAACAAAGTTGCCGATATGATGCGATAATGATCGATTGAACTTATTTTTGGAGCATTTCAGTCATGTCCGCATAATCCTGGGGATCTTTTCGTTTCGAGTCTAAGACGGTTACTACTCCCCGCTCAACCTTAATCTCTAGCTGAATAAAGTGGAAGCTGTGCACGCATGCATAACTCATCAATTACATTACTATAACCTTGAGTAATACGGGAAACCAAATATGCACAAGACAATAACACTCACTTGAAGTTGTAAGGAAAGAGTATTGTCTTTTTGTTTTGATTTGCAAGCAACGATTGTAGCAACTTGTCCTCGGTTTGTGTGGCATTATTTTTAACCGTGTACTCATGTATGATATTAGGGTTAATGAACCCAATGTCATACATTTGTGCTTTTCTGCATTCCACGATCTTCAATCTGCATAATATAGTGAGGATAATTATATATACATGCAATGAAAGAGCTGAGCTATATATAGAGACTTACTTACAGAAGTAGTACTTACAGACAGTAGGAAGTCACGATTGTTTTGTCGATGACCTTTTGGTTGTATAACTGGAATAATTCTTTAAATTCAACAAACAACTGCTCCATTCCAACGAGGTCGTGCTCCTCTTTAATTCTCATCGTCACAGTATCCTTCCCAGATTCGCCGCAGGTTTTCAGGTACCAATCATGGAATCTTCGCATCATCGTTGTTAGAGGAGGATGATCATGTTTGACTAGAGGCTGCCTGTATCGGTATCTGAATTCCTCCACCTCCAACGGCTCAAACAATACATCATCGCTCATGTAATCAGTAGGATTGGTACCGGGCACAATCCCCGGATGATCAGCGGCGATATCGCTAGACACCTTGAGCGGGGGCACAATTGGTTCTCCTGTTCGCCGAGCTGGGGAATTTTTTTCCACTTGTTCGTTTTGCTAACCTTGCATCACTGGAAGTACTTCCCGACCGCTACGCATCTTGATATGTCTTTTTAAGATAGCGGACATAGTTGGAATCCGGCTGTGGCAGTAGTGATCGCTTCAGGGCATTGATAGTGCGCTTCACTTTCACCGGATCTACCTTCTCCTTTGGAGGTGGAGTTTTCTTTACAAAATGGTCCCTCAGTTGGGCACGACATATTTCCTCGTTTTCCTACTCGGTCCTCTCATATGGTAACTTTTTCAAAGGCTTGAGAGATGGATCATATCTGAATTGCCTCGCACCTCTGCTTGTACTGCTAGCCGCCGGAGCGGCGGCGTCTCTCTTTCGTCCTTGCTGACAAGGCGGAGAAGGAGGCGGAGTGCTTCGATCCACCGGAGGAGCCGGAGGGGCGGCGTTTGTCTTTCGTTATTTCCGACGAGGCGGAGGAGGAGGCGGACTTCTCGGACGCGCCGGAGTAGGCGAAGGAGGAGTCGGAGTGCCCTCACATGCCGGAGGAGCCGGAGAAGGAGGTGGAGTACCCTAATCACTCGTCGTCGTCGTCGGAGGTGGAGGAGGAGTGCCCTAACGCGCCGGAGGAGGAGGAGGAGGAGGAGACAGAGGCGTCCAGTTTGGAAGCTTGATGTACTCCTTCGGCCATAGACATGTACTCCTCAGAGCATGAACCATCTTCTTCTCCCCTTCATCGGTATGGTGGTCAAGCTCGAGATCATCAAATCCCTCCATTACTTCATCCACCATCACAACAGCATAGCCATGTGGAATCGGAAGGCGGTGAAAATTTCCGTTGGCTTGAGGAGGTGCAACAGAGCCGAGAGCCGCCTTGAAAGTGAGGTTCCAGAGTTTCGTCCAAAGCTCGCAATGTTGAGCCTCCGTGATAGTATCCATGGGGTAGCTAGGATCCATGAAGTCAGGCTGAACGGGCTCCGTGGAAGCCACACTGCTTCTCTGCTGAGATGGCGGCGTAGCTTCTGGGGTAGCTTCGTGCCCCTGAGATGGTTAGCCAGCAGCTCGCTAGCTCTCAGCTTCCTCTAGCTTTTCTAGTCTTGCATTGAGCTTCTGCATTTCGCTCAGCTTCGCTTTCCTCTTTCTCTGCCGGCTTCTGTAACCGCCTCCGTTGGAAAACCCAACCTTCCACGAAACGGAGCCTGGTGTGCCTCGTGTTCGTCCAGGGTGCTCAGCATTCCCTAGGACCACAGTCAACTCATCCTTCTCTCTGTCGGGAATGAATAACCCTTCCTGTGTTGTGGTGATATACTTCTGAAGCTTCGTGACGGGTATTGCAAGTTGCTCGTTCGTCCAACGGCACTTCCCTGTTTCAACTTCCAAAGTTCCCCCAACCTCGAAGAACCAAGTCCTTGAACGGTATGGCCAGTTCAATGTCTCTGGCTCGACCCCTTTAGCAAGCAGGTCATTCTCAGATTTGTCCCAACGGCCGGGCTTTGAGGTAGCCACCTAACCCCGTGTGATGGTGATACTGCTTATTTGCAGCATTGTTCTTGTTTGTCTCAAACATTTTCTTACTCTTCTCCGATGTCTTGTGGGCCACAAATTTGGGCCAGTGGTCTCTTATCTTCTCAAATCGGCCAATGAATTCTGGCGTCTTCCCTTTGTCGACAAAACTTTGATTTCAACACATTCTTCCACCTTCTGAATAGATCTGCCATCTTCTTAAAAGCACACGCCTTGACTAGTGGCTCTATAACTGGGTTATTCAGATCCTCCTCTAGCGGTAGGGTGAAATTTGCCTTGAGCGAGGTCCAAAGATCATCTTTCTGTCTATCAGTGACATAAGAAATTTCAGGGTTGCTGTCCTTAGGATTATTCCATTAATTGATTTTGATCGGGATGTTGTCCCTAACAATAGCTCCACACTGAGTAGCAAATGCGTCCTTGGTCAGCTTTGGTTCAATCGGTAGCCAATCATCCGCGAGTGTTGTGATCGTGAACCTTTCTTCCTTGCCCAACCTTCTCTTCGGGCCTCGTCTCGTTACCGAAGTTTGGCTCGATCTGGAGGGATATATAAATTAAGAAATAAGAGTTAATATATGTACATACCAAAACAATTAATGCATCGATTAGCTAGTCAGCACATGCTTAATTATTATATATACCTTGCCGGACTTTGCAACATCTCCCTCCTCCGTTCGGTCACCGGAGCCGTCACCATGGTCTCCTTCTTCCTTCGGCATTCGATGACCGGAGCCATCATGATCATGAACTTCCTCTCCTTAAAGACCATCGGTGTCGTTGAGAAACCACAAGATATCGCCTCCGCCTCGAATTATGTCCCTCAACAACTGTTCTTGTTCCAAGTCTCTTTGATCCATAGTTTATGCAAACATTAAAACATGACAATTAATATACTTCTCTACGATTTGGGGTGGCCTCGACAACGCTTCCAGGGTTCGAGGTGGCCCTCGACGCTTGTAGGGTTTGGTCGGGCGAGAGGGCCCGGATTCTCTTAACCTTTTAGGGATTTAACAAAATGGTGCCATTCTGGATGCGTAGAAAATGGTCCATATTTTCCTGATCTCATCTACCCTTCTATATGTCACGTTGTCTAGTGTCAAAGGATTCAAGAAAACTATGGCTTCATCATTAGCCGGAAGTAACAGACGCATAATGGTACGAAGCTCTCCAAAATTGTTTTGGAACGGAGTCCCGGATAGGATAATTAGCTTTTTGGTACGAAGTTCAGCAAGAGCCTTCTGAATATCGCTATTTGGAAGGCCGTTGATGAAATTCGTACCAAAAAGCGAATTATCCTATCCGGAACTCCGTTCCAAAACAACTTTGAAGAGCTTCGTAGCATCATACGCCGGTTACTTCCGGCTGATGATGAAGCCATGGATTTCTTCAATACTTTGACACACAACATGACATATAGAAGAATATATATATATAGATGGGATCAGAAAAAAATGGATCAACTTGTGCAGATCCATAATGGGGGCATTCTTGATAAATCTATATTACCGGAGTTTCTATATGAACATTTTACCTTAGTAACTTAGAAAAAAATGTTATCGGGGAGGGGGTATATCGACAACGCTTTTTTTCTAGGGTTTGGGCGGCCTCGAGAGTTGGTCACCCAGTATATCGAGAGGGGGTAAACATTTTACCTTAGTAACTTAGAAAAAAAATGTTATCGGGAAGGGGGTATATCGACAACCTTTTTTCTAGGGTTTGGGTGGCCTCGAGAGTTGGTCGCCCGGTATATCGAGAGGGTGGTGAACATTTTACCTTAGTAACTTAGAAAAAAATGTTATCGGGGAGGGGGTATATCAACAACGCTTTTTTTCTAGAGTTTGGGTGGCCTCGAGAGTTGGTTGCCCGGTATATCGAGAGGGGGTGAACATTTTACCTTAGTAACTTAGAAAAAAATGTTATCGGGGAGGGGATATATCGACCCCCCCCTTATGTCGAAGTTATCGCGGAGGGGTTATATCGAGAACGACATACATACATGGAAAAAATGCTATCCATCTATACATACATAGCCACATACATATATACATGGAAAAAATGCTATGAAAAAAATACATATATGAACAAAAAATGCTATGAGTATAAAAAAAATTAATACACATATGAACAAAAAGACATATATGAACAAAAAAATAATACATATATGAACATCCATACATACATATAGCCACATACATATATACATTATACATATATGAACAAAACATACAAGGGGCGGGGGCGGCCGGGGAGGGCAACGGCGGGGGCGGCGACGGCGACGGAGACGGTGGGCGTGTGCCGGGGTAGGGGCATGGCTGGGGCGACAGCAGGGATGGCGTCGGCTAGCTAGGGCGACAACGCGGGCGGCGCACGAGGGAGCCGACGACGACAGCGATGGTGGGGGCGGGCCGGGATGCAGGGGCGTGCATGGGAGCGGCGGACGGCGACGGCGTGGGCAGCGAATGGCGTCGGCGTGGGTTCGATTGCGGGACAGGGGCACGGGCGACGGTGACGGCGTCGGAGCAGCCTAGCGGCGTCGAGGAGGTCAGCATCGTCAGGGGGAATTGCGAGATGAAAATGAAAATTTTCACAAGTGCTGCTTATATACACACGGCATTGGTCCCGGTTGGTGGCACCAACCGGGACCAATGCCTACCTTTGGTCCCGGTTCGTACCACCGAGCGAGACCAAAGGTCTTTTCTGAAAAGAGACCTTTGGACCCGGTTGGTCGTGTTGGAAATATGCCCTAGAGGCAATAATAAATTAGTTATTATCATATTTCCTTGTTCATGATAATCGTTTATTATTCATGCTATAATTGTATTGATCGGAGACTTAGATGCATGTGTGGATACATAGACAAAACCATGTCCCTAGTATGCCTCTAATAGACTAGCTCATTGATAAAAGATGGTTAAGATTTCCTAGCCATGGACATGAGATGTCATTTGATAACGGGATCACATCATTGGGAGAATGGTGTGATGGACAAGACTCAAACTACAAACGTAGCATATGATCGTGTCAGTTTATTGCTACTATTTTCTGCATGTCAAGTATCTATTCCTATGACCATGAGATCATGCAACTCACTGACACCGGAGGAGTGCCTTGTGTGTATCAAATGTCACAAAGTAACTGGGTGACTATAAAGGTACTCTATAGGTATCTCCGCGGGTGTCTGTTGGGTTGGCATGGATCAAGACTGGGATTTGTTACTCCGTGTGACGGAGAGGTATCTCAGGGCCCACTCGGTAATACAACATCACAATAAGCCTTGCAAGCAATGTGACTAAGTGTTAGCCACGGTATCTTCTATTACGAAACGAGTAAAGAGACTTGCCAGTAATGAGGTTGAACTAGGTATACAAATACCGACGATCGAATCTCGGGCAAGTAACATACCGAAGAACAAAGGGAACATCATACGGGATTAACTGAATCCTTGACATAGAGGTTCGAACGATAAAGATCTTCGCAGAATATGTAGGAACCAATATGGGCATCCAGGTCCTGCTATTGGTTATTGACTGTAGAGGTGTCTCGGTCATGTCTACATAGTTCTCGAACCCACAGGGTCTGCACACTTAAGGTTTGGTGATGTTTCGGTAGTATAGAGTTATGTATGGTGGTGACCGAAGGTTGTTTGGAGTCCCAGATGAGATCCCGGACGTCACGAGGAGCTCCGAAATGGTCCAGAGGTAAACATTGATATATAGGAAGTCCTGTTTTGGTCGCCGGAAAAGTTTCGGGCTCATCGGTAGTGTACCGGGAGTGCCTGTAGTGTACCGGGGGACCACCGGGAGGGGTATTTCGACACAGTAGCGCAGCGCAGGAAGATAGAACTTGATGATCATGAAGCTTCGGATCACGTTACTATCGAACATCGTAGGTCGACAAGGATGTGTACTGCTCCTGAGCGGTATGACAACCCTGTCTCGGAGGTCATGTTGTTGGACAACAAGGAACCTAAGAGCTGTGGAGAAGCGATGATGGGCCCGGATTCTGACAAATGGTTAGAGGCCATTAAATCCGAGAAAGGATCCATGTATGAAAACCAAGTATAGACTTGGGTGGACTTGCTCATTGGACGGCAGGTCATTGAGTACAAATGGATCTTTAAAATGAAGACAGGCGCTGATGGTAAATGTCACCATTTGTAAAGCTCGACTTGTTGCAAACAAATTTACGACAAGTTCAAGGAGTTGACTGCGATGAGACTTTCTCACTCGTAGCGATGCTAAAGTCTGTTGGAATTAGTTAGCAATTGTTGCATTTTTCAATTATGAAATCTGGCAGATGGATGTCAAAGCATTGTTTCCTTAATAGTTTACTTCAAGAATGGTTGTATGTGATACAACCACAAGGTTTTGTCAGTCCTAAGGATGCTAAAAGGTGTGCGAGCTCCAGCAATCCATCTAAGGGCTAGAGCAAGCATCTCGGAGTTGTAATACACACTTTTATGAGGTGATCAAAGTTTTGTAGTTTATACAAAGTTTACGAGAAACTTGTATTTACAATAAAGTGAGTGGGAACACTATAGAATTTCTGATAAGTATATATGGATGACATATTGTTGATCGGAAATAATGTAGAATTTCTGGAAAGCACGAACGGTTGTTTGAAATTGATTTTCAAAGGAAGACCTGGATAAAGCTACCTAATTGTTGAGCATCAAGATCTATAGAAATAGATCAAGATGCTTGATGAGACTTTCAATGAGTACATACCTTGACAAGATTTTGAAACAGTTCAAAATGGATCAGTCAGAGAAAGAGTTCTCGCCTGATTTGTAAGATGTGAAGTTGAGTAAGACTCAATGCCCAGTGACTGCAGAAGATAGAGAAAAGATGAGTGTCATCCCCTATGCTTCAGCCATAGGCTCTATCATGTGTGCAATGTTGTGCACAAGACCCAATGTCAGCCTTGCCATAAGTATGGCCAGAAGGATTCAAAGTGATCCTGGAATGAAGCACTGGACAACAGTCAAGATTATCCTTAGTAACTAAAAGACTAAGGAGATGTTTCTCGATTATGGAGGTGATAAAGAGTTCATCGTAAAGAGTTACGTCGATGTAAGCTTTAACACCAATCCGGATGACTCGTAATAGCAATCTAGATACGTATAGTGGAACAGCCATTTGGAATAGTACCAAGTGGAGTGTGGTAGCAGTGTTTATGGTTTGACATATAAATTTGCAAAGTACACACGGATCTGAATGTCGCAGACCCGTTGACTATAAGACCTCTCTCACATGCAAAGCATGATCGAGCCCCAGAACTCATTGGGTGTTAGATTCATAACAATGCGAATCACATAGTGATGTGAACTAGATTATTGACTCTAGTGCAAGTAGGAGACTATTGGAAATATGTCCTAGAGGCGATAATAAATTATTTATTATCATATTTTCTTGTTCATGATAATCGTTTATTATCCATGCTATAATTGTATTGATCGGAGACTTAGATGCATGTGTGGATACATAGACAAAACCATGTCCCTAGTATGCCTCAAATAGACTAGCTCGTTGATCAAAGATGGTTAAGGTTTCCTAGCCATGGACATGAGATGTCATTTGATAACGGGATCACATCATTGGGAGAATGGTGATGGACAAGACCCAAACTACAAACGTAGCATATGATCGTGTCAGTTTATTGCTACTGTTTTCTGCATGTCAAGTATCTATTCCTATGACCATGAGATCATGCAACTCACTGACACTGGAGGAGTGCCTTGTGTGTATCAAACGTCGCAACGTAACGGAGTGACTATAAAGGTACTCTATAGGTATCTCCGCGGGTGTCTGTTGGGTTGGCATGGATCAAGACTGGGATTTGTTACTCCGTGTGACGGAGAGGTATCTCAGGGCCCACTCGGTAATACAACATCACAATAAGCCTTGCAAGCAATGTGACTAAGTGTTAGCCACGGTATCTTCTATTATGGAACGAGTAAAGAGACTTGCCAGTAACGAGGTTGAACTAGGTATACAAATACCGACGATCGAATCTCGGGCAAGTAACATACCGAAGAACAAAGGGAACATCATACGGGATTAACTAAATCCTTGACATAGAGGTTCGAATGATAAAGATCTTCGCAGAATATGTAGGAACCAATATGGGCATCCAGGTCCCGCTATTGGTTATTGACGGTAGAGGTGTCTCGGTCATGTCTACATAGTTCTCGAACCCACAGGGTCTGCACACTTAAGGTTTGGTGACGTTTCGGTAGTATAGAGTTATGCATGGTGGTGACCGAAGGTTGTTTGGAGTCCCAGATGAGATCCCGGACATCACGAGGAGCTCCGAAATGGTCCATAGGTAAACATTGATATATAGGAAGTCCTGTTTTGGTCGTCGGAAAAGTTTCGGTCTCATCTGTAGTGTACCGGGAGTGTCGGGAGTGTACCGGGGGACCATCGGGAGGGGTATTTCGACCCAAGAGGCTACATGGGCTGTGGGAGGGTGAATACCAGCCCTTAATGGGCTGGTGGAAGTCCCACACAAGGCCCATGTGGCTAGTAAGAAAAGCCCAAAAGGGAAAAGGTGGAAAAAGGCAAAAAGGGCCAAATAAGGAAGTTGTCCTAATCCTACTAGGAGTGGAGGAGGAGGACTCCTCCCTCCTGGTTTGGCCGAAGCCTAGGGCTGGTCCCTTGAGGGCCAGGACTCCTCCTCCTCTCCTCCTATATATACTAGAGGGTTTTAGGGTTTTGGCACAAGATTTTCAGCCACGTGCTACCCGTTGCTCTAGTTCATAGTTTCTCCTCTAGATCGGTTTTCTGCAGTGCTTAGGCGAAGCCCTGCCGGAATAGCTCCACCACCATTGCCGCAGCACCGTCACGCTGCCGGAGAACTCTTCTACCTCTCCACTCCCTCTTAATGGATCAAGAAGGCGGAGATCGTCTTCAAGCCGTACGTGTGCTAAACGCGGAGGTGTCGTCCGTTCGGCGCTAGATCGGAAGGACCGTGATCAAGATCGCGAGACGGATCACAATGAGTTCGCGGGACGGATCGTGATGAGTTCATGGGACAGATCATGATTGGATCGCGGGACGGATCGTGATGAGATCGCGGGATGCTAGGCGATTTGGATTGCGAAGACGTTCGACTACACCGACCGCGTTTCTTAACGCTTCCCGCTTAGCGATCTACAAGGGTATGTAGATCCACTGTCCCTCACGTAGATGTTCATCACCATGGATAGATCTTGCGTGTGTGTAGGAAATTTTTTGTTTTCCATGCAACGTTCCCCAACAGGTGGCACGAATCGGGACCAAAGGTAGGCATTGGTTCCGGTTGGTGCCACCAACCGAGACCAAAGGTAGGCATTGGTCCCAGTTCGTGGCACCAACCGGGACCAATGGCCTAACACAGCGGCGTGATGGGAGTTTAGTCCCACCTCGCTAGTGAAGAGAGTGCCGCACCTGTTTATAAGGCGCGGTGCGCATGAGCCTTCGAGGTCCTCTCTAAAGCAGGCTTATGGGCCTAACCACTCTGTATCTGCCTGTGGGCCAACTAGGCCTTCTGCGGGCCTAAATCCTGGCCCAACTGGCTGGTTGGGTTTCTAGTCGTATTCAGGCCGTGGTGGCCGAGTAGGCGGCATTTTTTTTATTTTCCATTTTTTTGTTTTGTTTTTTGCATTATTTATTTTCTTTTGTTTTTGCTTTATTGCTTCAATTCTTTTTTCTGTTAGGTCACAAAAATTATAAACTTTCTATTAGAGCCATTAGTTTTCAAATTTGAATAGTTTAAATTTGAATTCTTTGAAATTTGTGCGAATCACTAGTTTGTGAATAACTTTACTATAAAAATAAATTTTTGAGTGATTCTTTTTCCTTCTATTGAATATTACTATGTTTTATCATTATATTCAATTTGGTAATTTTTAGGTTATGTTAAATGTCCGTTTTAATCAAAAACAGATTTTGTTATTTTAGTTTGCTATTAAAGTTTCTAACAAAAAATCTTTAACAAATTGTTTTTACTATTAATGTTTTGAACAAAAAATACTTTGATAATTTTAGTTGCATAAATTTTATATAGTTTTAGTTTCAAAAATACTAGAGGTTTATAGAATTTTAGTTTCAAAAATATTTTGATAGTTTTGTTTTAGTTGATCATAACGGAATATTTTAATTTGATTATTTTTAGTTCATTCTTTTTGCTATTCGAGTATTTTAAAAGCTTCTCAGTTCATTCTTTTTGCTATTAGTCCATTTTTGAGCTAAATAACCCTGAAATTAAAAAGCACTTCAAATGAACTCTGAAAAGGTTGAAAGTTGTCATGGTATCATCATTTCATCCACATAGCATGTACTAAAAAGTTGAGAGGGTTACGGCAAAAACAGGATGCACTTCATGTATAAAATGGACAATCTCTTTCGAAGTATCACGGTTTTGGACGAAAACCTTATCTGTTACAAAGGGATTTCATTTTTTTGAACTTATTTGAATTCCGGAATTTTTGTGTGTTCAAAATAAACCATTCAAAGCCACATCACCAATTTTCAACCCTTTCTGACTTCATTTGGTATTTTTCATGCATTTACTGATTTTTTGAGCTAAATGACCCGGAAATTGAAAATCACTACAAATAAACTCTGAAAAAGTTGAAAGTTGGCATGGTATCATCATTTCACCCACATAGCATGTTATAAAAAGTTGAGAGGGTTACGGCAAAAACTGGATGCACTTCGTGTACAAAACGAATACATAACATGTTATAAAAAGTTGAGAGGGTTACGGCAAAAACTGGATGCACTTCGTGTACAAAATGAACAATCTCTTTCGAAGTATCACGGTTTCGGACAAAAACTCATCTGTTACAAAGGGATTTCATTTTTTTGAACTTATTTGAACTCCAGACTTTTTGTGTGTTCAAAATGAACCATTCAAAGCCACATCATCAATTTTCAATCCTTTCTCACTTCATTTGGTATTTTTCATGCATTTACTGATTTTTTTGAGCTAAATGACCCGGAAATTGAAAAGCACTCCAAATGAACTATGAAAAGATTGAAAGTTGGCATGGTATCATTATTTCACCCACATAGCATGTTATAAAAAGTTGAGAGGGTTACGGCAAAAACTGGATGCACTTCTATACAAAACGGACAATCTCTTTCGAAGTATCAGGGTTTCAGACGAAAATTCATCTCTGACGAAGGGATTTTATTTTTTTGAACTTACTTAAACTCCAGATTTTTTGTGTATTCAAAATGAACCATTCATAGCGACATCATCAATTTTCAACCCTTTCTGACTTTATTTGGTATTTTTCATGCATTTACTGATTTTTTTGAGCTAAATGACCCGGAAATTGAAAAGCACTATAAATGAACTTTGAAAAGGTTGAAAGTTGGCATGGTATCGTAATTTCACCCACATAGCATGTTATAAAAAGTTGAGAGGGTTACGGCAAAAACTGGATGCACTTCGTGTTCAAAACGGACAATCTCTTTCGTAGTATCAGGGTTTCAGACGAAAACTCATGTGTTACAAAAGGCATTTCATTTCTTCAGATGTAACTGCAATGATATCGTTATGGAGAGAAAGTCTTCACTTTTTCTTCGCGTGTGTCCTTTCCTTATTGCGCCCTAACCATGATATAGTTGTAAAATAGAAATTCATCATCACATTAAAGCCAAAGTACAATAGTGACCAAAATAAATACATATAGTTCATACATAGTTCTCATTATTGAACAACATATAGCTCTGTAGAGCATCTAATTAAAACATACATTGAAACTAGGTAAACAAATTTAATGCAACAACAAATGCGATCATAATCGTGACTAAGGTACCAATTGATCCAATAGCATAATGACACCAAGCCTTAGTATGAATGACATATTTTCTAATCTTTTGTAATCTTCAAGCGCATTACATCCATTTTGATCTTGTGATCGCCGACGATATCGACAACATGCAACTCCAACTTCATCTTCTCCTCTTCAACTCTTTGTAATTTTTCTTTCAAGTCATTGGTTTGTTTTTCAACCAAATTTAACTTCTCGACAAGAATTTTTATGTTGGTTGGAATTTCCAGTTCACATACCTCCTAGATTAAAAAAATCTATGTCACGTTGGTCGGCATAATTGTCATAAACACTAAATAAAAAAATAGTTATAAAAGATAATACATACCACATCTGAATCATAGACAGGACGAGGGCTGACGGAGGCGGATACCAAAACCATCGCACTATATAATAACAAACAATAATAAAAGTCATAAAATTACACAAGTATCTATCTAAATAATACAAGTAAGAACTTTTTTTATTTTAGAAAGAAGATAAAAAGAAGAGGCTAACCACGGTGGTGCCGGCGCCGAGATGGGCGCGGGCGATCAACGACAATGAGGACGGGAATGGGACAGGACGGATCGCCAAACCTAGACAAATCTTGAGAAAAGTGGAGCTTGGACAATGAGCTTCGAGAGGAGAAATCTTAAGTGTGGCTTGGGCATTTCATCGAACACCTCATGTGCATAGGAGGTGAGCTAGAGCACCACAATTAGCTCTCACACGGCCAGCAAAAGAAAAACAGAGCAGCGCACTGGTGTGGTGGAGGACGATGGGTATATATAGGCCAACCATTGGTCTCGGTTTGTGGCTTGAACGGGAACTAAAAGACCACATTTGATCCCGGTTCCAGCCACAAACCGGAAACAATGGTTGTGGGCCAGGAGCGAGGCCTATTGATCCCGATTCGTGTCTGAAACAGGGACCAATGACCCACGAGGTCCGGCCGGCGCCCTAGCCTCACGAACCGGGACCGATGCCTCCATGGGTCCCAGTTCGTGAGTGAACCGGGATTAATGGGCTTTTTAGGCTGGACCAAAGCCCTATTTTCTATTAGTGTCACTTCGTAGATGGGCTGCAATTTTGGCCCAAATTACTGTCTTTTTTTACAGATTCAAGTACTTATCGAATATGCATAACTTTCATACGGTAACTTAAAATTAAACATGTTGTATATGACAATCGCTCGGAAAAATGTGTAAATTTTCAATATGCTATTATCATGCATGTTAATTGTTTCCAAAAAAATTAGGATGTACGTTTAATTAATGCTTTTCTTTACATGATGTATTTTGAAAATGCCTATTATATATGTTTTCCTCCCATTTAAATTGGCTAGATAAAATAGTTCGATGGTCTCAAATCTATTATAGGCACAGTAGGGGATGTATATGCTGAAGGTTACCACATGCACATAGTTATCCTATATTTCCGAGCGCACAATAACCAACCCATATAAATGATGTACACTAAAGTACTCATATGAGCATTATGTAAATCAATGGCTTAATACTGATTTCCAGAAATGGTGTCTACAAATATTTTTTAAGAATATCAATGTTGAACATGCACAGCTGAACATTTGTTATGCATGTCCTTACGGACTAATTGTTTTCGACGGAGATCTAGTATGTGCTCTTATGCACATGCTATAATTAAGTGTTAAAATATACTTTGCTACTTTTAGCCTAATATACTATATTTTTGGGAACGACAGAGGAGGAAAACCACCAAAGGATCGGAATCTAGCTACATATTTAAGTTGTCTATAATAAATTGGAACACCTTTATAACACTTAAAAAATAGTCCCAACTTTATGTCTTTGTGCGACACGACTTGTCATGTTATTTCTGATATGAGATCGTGAAATATTTGAAGGGATTTGCTGCTGTCGTCCAATGTGTCTATGAGCGGTGATTTTTTCTCTCCCGTTGCAACGCACGAGCATGTTTGCTAGTAAATATTTATATTCTTTTCTATAGACTTGGTCAAATCTTACGAAGTTTTATTTCAGTCAACTCTAATATGCGGAGTAAACAAAAACGAAGGGAGTATTACGTATAAATATTTATATTCTTTTTTATCCCATTTAGCGTTTTTGCTAGATTTTACCAAATTTAGCAACTGGTCACGTGGGTTTAGGTTGTCAGGTATACATTCGCATGTCACAATTTTCCACCGCCCGAGTCGATTGATTTCTTAGTCGAACCTGATTTTGTTGTCATGGTCAGCAAGTATACGCACTTGACACTTCGCCTTGGCGAGCTTCTACTTCATGTTATGCACCTCCTAATTAATTGTCAGCACCACGCTATTCTTCATCATACATAACTTCATGTCTTGCATCTTACTAGAAATTACTTCATTTGATGGGCATGTAATAAGTTGGTTTAGAGGCTGGTGCTATCAGGTTTTCGCCCTACGGCATTCGTTTCTACGGCGAGCCAATGCAATGGGTTTCCGGGTAGTGCGTTGAACTCCCTTTACTCTCTTTCCCGTTTTCTGAATCCTAAGACTGTTGTATTTCCGTTTTTGAGTAAATGGAAAGGGGTATGATCCCGGTTTAAAAAAATCATTTGCACTTTCTACAACAAAAGAACCACGAGGGAGCTATCCACGGACTAAACAACCTTTAAACCGGTAAAAGTTGACAACACTTTTGATAAATAAGGCAATTGGATGAAAATCCACAACATGAAGTAATTAGTGTCTAAAATGTTGAAGTAGAAGGTAAAAATGGACATTCACTAGCTTATTTTATATATTTTTGCGGAAGAATTCACTAGCTTATTATCATGCATATATGAAGGATCCGTAGAAGTATGGTTGTCACCTGTCAGTCATTGATGATTATGAGATATACCGAACTTTGTATTTGGGCGTATAATAGACATGCTTGTACGTTTTGATGAAGATAAAGTTCATTGGAGAAAAGTCTACCATAACAATCCAATCATAGAACATATTAATTGCTTTGTACAACCTATGTATGGACGAATATGACGGTGCCGTGGTCCTATTAAACTCGTTCCTATGTACTAACGAATGTGACGGTGTTGTTGGTAAGGTTGGTTGTGTGCATGTATGTGTAATTTATCTCTATGTTTAAAAGGGAAGTTGGTAACTTTTTTTCTTGTTTTTTTTTGTCTCCTTTCCCACCTTCGTTTGGTTTTTTTTGTCCTGTTTTTTTGTCTATTTTCCCATCATCATATATTTAGTAATATATTTATGTGAAAGAATCAATCAATCTTATGAATCTTTAAAAACCAAATTTAATGAGTCAATCAATCTAATGAATTAATTAACCTTATCATAAATGTTTCAATCACATTAATTAATATTTTTATACATCATCAAATTACATTAATTAACATTTCATTTCATGGGGTTTTTCCTCTCCCCTCCCACCTTAGCAGGAGGCGTTGGTAGCTTATGTTCAAGGTCCCCACTCACCTTCATTTGGTTTTTTTCGTTCGATTTTTCTTCGTCCCTCCTTCCATCATCATATATTTTGTAATGTATTTATGTGAAAAAATCAATCAATATTAATTTACAATGAATCTTTAAAGACCAAATCTGAATCAATTAATCTTACCATAAGTCGTTCAATCACATTAATTAATATTTTCATACATCATCAAATTACATTAATAACATTCTAATTCAGGCTTTTCCCCTCTCCCCTCCCACAACTATCTCCTACTGGTTTATTTTCTCAACTGAATCATGCATTCCAATAAAATAATTTGTAAAAATCTGACAAATGAGAACTTTCCTTCCTAATCGAACCTTCCACGTAAGGATGTCCTGGCACGTACCGATCGAACCACCTCGCACGAATAAAACGGACGCCGACCACGTAGCAACCCCCCGCGCATGAAAAAAACCCGGACGAAGACCCTACAGCGCGACGCCCCCTCGCACAAAAAAATATCGGGCGAACCGGGAGCGAGGCCCTTTTGCACGAACCAGGGAGCGAGGATGCGATATTTTCACTACGACGATGGGTAATACTGTTAGAAATATGCCCTAGAGGCAATAATAAATTGATTGTTATTATATTTCCTTGTTCGTGATAATTGTTTATTATCCCTGCTATAATTGTATTGATTGGAATCTCCAATACATGTGTAGGTACATAGACAACAATGTGTCCCTAGTATGCCTCTAGTTAACTAGTTCATTGATCAAAGATGGTCAACGTTCCCTGGCCATAGACATGAGATGTCATTTGGTAACGGGATCATATTATTATGAAAATAACGTGATGGACAAGACACAAACTATAAACATAGCATATGATCGTGTCATTTTATTGCTATAGTTTTCTGCATGTCAAGTATATGTTCCTATGACCATGAGATCATGCAACTCACTAACACTGGAGGAATACCTTGTGTGTATCAAACGTCACAACGTAACCGGGTAACTATAAAGATGCTCTACAAGTATCTCCAAGGATGTCTGTTGAGTGGGCATGGATCAAGACTGAGATTTGTTACTCCATGTGGCGGAGAGGTATCTAAGGGCCCGCTCGGTAATACAACATCACAATAAGCCTTGCAAGCAATGTGACTAAGTGTTAGCCACGAGATCTTGTTTTACGGAGCGAGTAAACAGACTTGCCGGTAACGAGATTGAACTAGGTATAGAGATACCCACGATCGAATCTCGGACAAGTAACATACCGAAGAACAAAGGGAATAGCGTACGAGATTAAATGAATACTTGACATAGAGGTTCAACCGATAAAAATCTTCGTAGAATATGTAGGAAGCAATATGTGCATCTAGGTCCCGCTATTGGTTATTGACCGTGGAGGTGTCTCGTTCATGTGTACATAGTTCTCGAACCCACGGGGTCTGCACACTTAAGGTTCGATGACTTTTCGGTATAGTAGAATTATGTATGGTGGTGACCGAAGGTGGTTCGGAGTCCCGGATGAGATCCTGGACGTCACGAGGAGCTCCAGAATGGTCCGAAGATAAAGATTGATATATAGGTAGTCCTGTTTTGCTCACCAGAAAAGTTTCGGGTACTTCGGTAGTGTACCGGGAGTGTGGGGAAGGTACCGGGGGCCATCGGGAGGGGTATCTCGACCCATAGGACCTCATGGGCTGTTGGAGGAGTCAAACCAGCCCCTAGTGGGCTGGACCAACCCCCCACTAAGTCTCATGCGGCTAACGGTGGGGAAAATCCAAAGGAGGAAAGGTGGAAAGGGTTTCCAAGTGGAGAGGAGGAATCCTACTCCTAGTAGGATTGGAGTAGGACTTGTCCACCTCCAATTTCGGCTAACCCCTTGAGGGTTTGAGGCTGCCTCCTCCCCTCCCTCCCTCCTATATATACTAGAGGATTTAGAGGGGAGAGCTAACCCTAATTTCCACGTGCTCCCTCTACTTCCTCTAGATTGTTTTCTCCTTTAGTCTAGTTTCACCAATGCTTAGGCGAAGCCTTGTCGGAATAGTTCCACCACCACTGCCGCCGCGCCGTCGCGCTACTGGAGAACTCATCTACCTCTCCACCCCCTCTTGCTGGATCAAGAAGGCGGAGATTGTCATCGAACTATATGTGTGCTGAACACGGAGGTGTCGTCCATTCGGCGTTAGATCGAAAGGACCGTGATCAGGATCGCGAAACGATTCGTGATTTGGTTGCGGGACAGATCGTTATGGTATCGTGGTATGGATCATGATTGGATCGTGAGATGGATCGTGATGGGATCGCGAAGACGTTCGACTACATCAACCGCGTTTCTTAACGCTTCCCGCTTAGCGATCTACATGGGTATGTAGATCCACTCTCCCCCTCGTAAATGCTCATCACCATGGATAGATCTTGCGTGTGCTTAGGAAAGTTTTTGTTTCCCATGCAACGTTCCCCAACAACTATGCCCCAGCCACCCCACACCACCGCCGCATGAGCCACCCATGCCTCCCCCGTTGACCTTGTAGAGAGAAGATGGCCGGTGGCCGTCCTCGGGGTAATGGCGGCGCCGAGAGTCGATGCCCTTTTCCAAGGGCCTATTGTAGAGACTTCTTCTATGAGGCACCCGACAACAACCTTTGTTTCCTTGAATGGGACTACCTACTCCAGGCATCCGCCACCGCGCTCCTGCCGTCAGGTTCCGCGTGCGTTTACCTTCTTCCCTCAGGATCACAGGCCATTGGATCCCTTGCTAAAATTGAGAGGGAGGGAGGGTATCCTGGTGTAGGGTAGCACATACCTCGTTCAGCTCATTGCTTGTGATGGACAACACCGACCGCTCGACGGGTGGGTGCTAGCAACGAAGCGACCGTGTTTCAAACCCGGCATCACGAGCTGATGCATCCACAGAAACAGCCGTTCACTACTTCTTCAACCTCCACCATGACCCATTGTCCCAGACACCAAGTTTGCAATCCTGTTGGCCGACCGCCACTCTGGATCACCAAGACAAAAAGGTAGAGATATGCAACTGACGGCTTGATGGATGGGGAGGAGGACCGCGATGTCCTGGCCCTCACAACATTATTAGCATACCATGAATTACTACTTGTTAATGTTAGTAAAAATGCAGGATGATGTTGTTTCGTATGTCTTGCCAAGTTGTTGTATCTGAATATTGGGACCTCCTATTTGCGTAAAACCGTTTCCACTTTATAACATTCTTTCTACTTCATTTGGTTAGTTATCACGATGTTTCATTTCTTCTTGTTTGTTTTTGTGAGAAGAGCAACTTCCTTGTGGATGACAAAAGAATTATGTCCAGATAACTTGTTCTTTGAGCAAAGCAACTTCGTTAGTGATGCAAAAAGAAGTTCCAGTTTTCTTGCTAATTCACCGCAATGGGTAAGGATAGAACAATGGCAGTTTGCCTTATGTTGGTTTTGTACTGAAAATAATCATTTATGGATGGCCTTCAAATAATTATATACAGTATGATAATGAGGAACATTACGTATCTCTTTGGACGTTCTCTCTTATTATTACAATCTAAATCCTTGTTGGGTTTGTAAGAAATTGTATTAAACATAGTTATTAGGTTACTGGACCTTAAACAAACTGCATTGCATGTGTAGTAATTTTAGTATCTAGACATCCATACTCTGCTATGTCAGATTTAGGAGAAAGAGTTATTTTATTCACCCATCCGTATTTCTTTGTCTATAATGTGGATCTATCTTTTATCTATTGAACTTCTTTGCTTCATTTGTGCTCTTGTTACTTTGTTTGCAAGTCAGCATGACAGAATTTTTCATGCTAACATGATTCATAGTTGCAGGCTGCCGCGACACGAAACTGGGAGCCCCCTAGAAATTTATATAATTTTACTTCTGCAGTTGTGTAATCTTCTCGAATCCAGGGTTGAATCGCCTGAATTTCTTGAGAAGCTTGACCCATTCAGAAGCTCATAAGCATGTGGCACACACGAATATATCGGCCAAGCATTCACGCAGCCGGCTGTTGCCAGAGACATACGAATCCGTCACCCGTGCGTGGATGGGGACGCCCTGCATATGGATGCAGGCGACACACCTAGACACCATCCTGCCTCGTGCACTCACGAGCCAGATCATGCCATTCCATACTTATAGTAGTTTTGTCTCTTCGTACATTACACTTTGGAAGCAAAATCATGTAAGTTATCTATTAGAACTGGCGTACAAAAATAAATACATGTTTAGAAATCAGATTTTCCATAAAACAAACAATTGCAACAAAGCCATCGTGAATGAAGGGTTCTCTCAAAACAATTATGTCTCACCTTTTTACTTGTTCCAACTTCCAAGCACCTATAGATGTGAAACCACGGTAATAGGATAGGTGACACTAAATTAAGCCATGACAAATGAAATAACCTGTGTAAATAAGAAGAGAAACTTTCGTGCAGCTCCACGAGCTGGCATGGGCAGCTTGGTTTCCTCCTCTATGTGTGCGAGGTCGACACTGTAATGTATGTCTATTACAATGACAATGACGAGAATGAGAAGGTTAACTTGGTTTTTATTAGTTACAGTGTCATTACCCTTTTTTCCTCTTATGTTTCTGTTATTATAGTTTTGCATTGACGATTTTCAGTGTAGAGATGAGGAATTGTTGTTATGACTTATTGAGGTCCAGTGCCGGTGACCAGATAACTCTAGCAAGCATTAAATATTCATGTATAAACAGAATGAGAGGTATCCCCCTGATACATCCATTTTGCATCATGCTTTGATATTGATATTTATTGCATTATGGGCTGTTATTACACATTATGGTACAATACTTATTCTTTTTCTCTCTTATTTTACAAGGTTTACATGCGCCACAATATGCTAGATGCTACTTCTCGAGCATGCGTTGGTTTCCCGTGAAGAGGAACGGTTTGATGCAGCAAAGTAGATAAGTATTTCCCTCAGCTTTTGAGAACCAAGGTATCAATCCAGTAGGAGATACAAGTGAGCCACCAATAGATATACCTGCACAAGGAATCAAACTTTTGCACCCAAAGCTATAAAGGGGTTGGCATTCCCTTCACGGTTATTTTCAAGGATGAGATCTATTAGAGATACATATAATAGGGTGCTTGAATGTAAAGTAACACTAAAAGTAAAAATAATGCAGCAAGTATTTTGGTGTTTTTGGTTTTAGATCTGAAAGTATAATATGGAAATAGACTCAGAGGCCATAGGTTTCACTAGATGGCTTCTCTCATGATGGCAAGTATTACGGTGGGTGAACAAATTACTATTGAGCAATTGATAGAAAAGCGAATAATTATGAAGATATTCAAGGCAATGATTATGCATATAGGCATTACGTCCATGACAAGTAGACCAAAACGATTCTGTATCTACTACTATTACTCCACACATCAACCGACTCCTGCCTGCATCTAGAGTATTAAGTTCATGAAGAACAGAGTAACGCATTAAGTAAGATGACATGATGTAGAGGGATAAGCTCAAGCAATACGATGAAAACCCCGTCTTTTTACCCTTGATGGCAACAATACAATAAGTGCCTCACTACCCCTACTTTGTCACTAGGTAAGGACACCGCAGGATTGAACCCAAAACTAAGCACTTCTCCTATTGCAAGAATTACCGATCTAGTTGGCCAAACAAAACCAATAACTCGAAGAGACTTGCAAAGATATGAAATCATGAATATAATAATTTAGGAAAGACTCAAATAATATTCATGGATAATCTAAACATAAACCCACAATTCATCGGATCTCGACAAACACACCGTAAAAGAGTATTACATCGGATAGATCTTCATGAAGATCATGAAGAACATGGTATTGAGAAGGAAAGAGAGAGAAGAATCCATATAGCTACTAGCTATGGACCCATAGGTCTATGGTGAACTACTCACGCATCATCGCAGTGGCGATGGAGTTGATGTAGATGCCCTCTGTGATCGAATCCCCCTCCGACAGATTACCGAAAAAGGCTCCAATATTGGATCTCTCGGGAACGGAGGCTTCTGGGGGCGGAAAAGTGTTTTCATGGCTCGCTCTGATAATGATGGAATATTTGGGTATTTATAGGTCGAAGATTAGGGTTAGGGGAGTTGCCAGGGGCCCACAAGCCTGCCCGGCGTGGGTGGCCCCCCTGGCCACGGCAAGCGGGCTTGTGGCCCCATGGCCGCTCCTCTGCCTTGGTTCTCAAGTCTCGTGGATTCCATATTTTCTAGAAAAAATCTTTGCAGAGGTTTTATTCCGTTTGGACTCCGTTTAATATTCCTTATCTGTGAAACTCAAAAACAAGGAAAAAACATAAACTGACACTAGGCTCTAGATTAATAGGTTAGTCCCAAAAATAATATAAAATAGCATATTAATGCATATAAACATCCAAAACAAATAATATAATAGCATGGAACAATCAAAAATTATAGATACGTTGGAGACATATCAGCATCCCCAAGCTTAATTCCTGCTCGTCCTCGAGTATGTAAATGATAAAAATAGAATTTTTGATGTGGAATGCTACCCAACATATTTATCCATGTAATATTATTTATTTTGGCATGAATATTCAGATCCGTTAGATTCAAAACAATAGTATAATATTGACATAAAAACAGTAATACTTTGAGCACACCAACAAGGTAGTCGTGTCCTTTCAAAATAACATGGCCTTAGAAAGTTACCCCTACAAAATCATATGTTCTGGCTATGATCCATGTTCCCCACACAAAGTATCTAAATCATGCACAACCCCGATGAACAAGTCAAGCAAATGTTTCACACTTTTGGTGTTCTCAAACCTTTTCAACTCTCATGCAATACATGAGCGTGAGCCATGGATATAGCATTATAGGTGGAATGAAATATGGAGGAGGTGCAAGGGAAAAAGGAGAAGATAGTCTCACATCAACTAGGCGTATCAACGGGCTATGGAGATGCCCAACAATAGATTTCAATGTGAGTGAGTAGAGATTGCCATGCAACAAATGCACTTAGAGCTATAAATATATGAAAGCCCCAAAAGAAAACTAAGTGGTCGTGCAAAAATGAATATCCACTAGTTATATGAAAGTGACAAAATAGGAGACTCTCTATCATGAAGAAAAACGGTGCTACTTTGAAGCACAAGTAAAAGATAGCAGCAATTGTCCCTTCTCTCTTTATCTCATTTTTTTATTATTTTGGTGGGCTACTTTGGCCTCTTTTATTTTTTTGTTTGGGCTTCGCTGGCCTCTTTTATTTTTTGTAAAGTCCGGATACTCGTCCCAACTTGTGAGGGAGTCATAGCCTCCATCATCCTTTTTTCTCATGGGACAATGCTCTATTAATGAAAAATCATCACACTTTTATTTACTTATAACTCAAAGAAAAAGAAATTACAACTCGATTTCTATGACAAGATATAACTCTATATGCAATATGAAGTGATGATGCAAGTCATAGAAAAACTACATGGTGGAAGTTGCATGGCAATATATCTCGAAATGGCTATGGAAATGCCATAATAGGTAGGTATGGTGGCTGTTTTGAGGAATATATGGTGGCTGTTTTGAAGAAGGAGGGTTTGATGTACCGGCGAAAGTTGCACGGTACTAGAGAGGCTAGCAAAGATTGAAGGGTGAGAGTGCGTATAATCCATGGACTCACATTAGTCATAAAGAACTCACATACTTCTTGCAAAAGTCTATTAGTTATCAAACAAAGCATTACACGCATGCTCCTAGGGGAGAGGTTGGTAGGCGTTAACCATCGCGCGCTCCCGACCCTCACACAAAGGTCGACAATCATTAGACAAGTCATGCTCCGACTTCGTTACATAGAGGTTCACCATACGTGCATGCTACCACAAGTAGAAAGCAGACCTTTCGTCTGCATCATTAGTCCTGGTTGGGTTTTGAACCGGCACTAATGTGCCCATTAGTCCCGGTTCGTGATGGGCATCATTAGTGCCGGTTCGTTCCGGACCTTTAGTCCCGGTTCGTGCCACGAACCGGCACTAAAGGTGTGGTGGTAGGCTGGCATCGGCCTTGGGCCCCACGGAAACCTTTAGTCCCGGTTGGTGGCTTCAACCGCGACTATAGGCTAACCTTTAGTCGCGGTTGGAGCCACCAACCGGGACTAAAGGTCCCCCTATATGAAACCCTTCGGCACCATCCCGAGCACACTCCTCTCTGTTCTTCCCCTTTCCTCTCCTCTTTGTTCTTCCTCTCTTCCTCGAGATCATCCTCCATTTTTTCCAAAATTTGTCAAGATTTGGAGGCATCCCATCCATCCAAGTGTTCACAAAGGTTAGCAACTTTGTGCTTTCATCTCTCATTGCTAGATTAGCTCTTGCAATGCTCTATAAGTATTGTAATTTGTGAGTTTTAGTTTGTATGTGGTAGTTTATTTGATTTATGCAATTTGAGCTCAAATTAACTTCTTACTTTGCATTTGTAGGTGTGGTTTACTTAGTGCCTTCCCGTCCCCGTCCTAACCGTCGTCGATCGATTGCACCGTCCCATCGCTGGCACCACTTTGGTGAGCCTCTTGTTCTTATCCTTTTTATAATAAAAAAATCATGTTTGTAAGATTTAGTTAGTTACTTGTATAGTTTTCTTACCTATATGGTTGTTTGTTATACATTGTGGCATGGTTTTGAAATTCGTCCCCGTCAGCCCTTGTCCATTTTATGATGCAGATGTGGTATATACTCTCTTTTATAACTCATTGTTGCATTTCGTGTTCATGACAATTATGCCAATCAAGTTGACATGGATATTTTTATCTAGGAGGTATGTGAACAGGAGAGTCCAACCAATATAGATATTCTTGTCAAGAAGTTAAATTTAGTTAAAAAAGAAAATGATTATTTGAAAGAAAAATTGAAAAGAGTTGAAGAAGATAAGATGAAACTGGAGTTGTATGTTGCCGATGTCATCGATGATCACAAGATCAAGATGGGTGCAATGTGCTTGAAGATTAGAAAATTTAAAATATATGCCATTGATAGTGAGGCTTGGTATCACTATGTTGTTGGATCAATTGTTACCTTAGTTGCGATGTTGATCACATTTGTTGTTGCATTTAAATGCTTTAGCTAGAGAGTTTGTATGTTGTTTAATGAGAACAAGTGTGTATGAACTTTATGTATGAACTTGTATTAATTTGGTATTTTCGGTGTTGTGTAATGAAGATGAGCCGGCATTGGATATACGACGACCGATGCTCTCCCCAGTTCATTAATGGCGTGCATACTTTTATGGTTATGGTTGAGGCAAACTAGCGGCCGGATGGTTTTATGTATTGTCCATGTGCTGGCTGTAAGAATGATCGAAATTACTCTAACTCAAGAAGCATTCACGTCCACCTATTTTAGTCCGGTTTCATGTCCGGCTATAACTGTTAGACCCAGCACGGAGAAAGAGGGGTCCTAATGGAAGAGAGTGAAGAAGAAGAGGATGACGACAGGTATCCTGGCCATGGGTTCCATGAATACGATGGTACAACAATAGGGGAAGAAGCTGAGCCGACAATGCGGGAAGGAGCTGAAGAAGAGGCATCAGATGAACCTGCTGATGATCTTGGTCGGGCCCTTGCCGATGCAAAGTGAAACTGCGCAAGTGAAAAGGAGAAGCTGAAGTTGCGACGCATATTAGAGGATCACAAAAAAGGGTTGTACCCAAATTGCAAAGATGACAATAAAAAGCTGGGTACCACACTGGAATTGCTGCAATGGAAGGCAGAGAATGGTGTATCTGACAAGGAATTTCAAAAGTTGCTGATGATGTTAAAGAAGAAGCTACGAAAGGACAACAAATTGCTAGAGAGTATGTACGAAGCAAAGAAGGTTGCCTGTCCTCTAGGATTAGAGGTCGAGAAGACACATGCATGCCCTAATGACTGCATCCTCTAACGCGGTGAGTACGAGGATTTGAATGCATGCCCGGTATGCTGTGCATTGCACTATAAGATCGCCAAGGATGACCCTGGTGATGTTGAGGGCGAGCGCCCCAGGAAGAAGATTCCTGCCAAGGTGACGTGGTATGCTCCTATAATACCACGGTTGAAATGTTTGTTACAAAACAAAGAACATGCCAAGTTGATGCGATGGCACAACGAAGACCGTAAGAAAGACAACAAGTTGAGAGTGCCCGCTAATGGGTCGCAGTGGAGAAAAATCGAGAGAAACTGGAAGGACTTTGCAAAGGATGCAAGTAATGTATGGTTTGGTTTAAGTGCATATGGCATTAATCCTTTTGGGGAGCAGAACAACAATCATAGCACATGGCCTGTGACTCTATGTATCTATAACCTTCCTCCTTGGTTGTGCATGAACTGGAAGTTTATTATGATACCAGTGCTCATACAAGGCCCCAAGCAACCCAGCAACGACATTGATGTGTACCTAAGGCCATTGGTTGAAGAACTTTTACAGCTGTGGAATGGAAAAGGTGTACGTGTGTGGGATGCGAAAGATCAGGATGAATTTGACCTACATGCGTTGCTGTTTGTAACCATCAATGATTGGCCTACTCTCAGTAACCTTTTAGGACAAACAAACAAGGGATGGCACACATGCGCACATTGTTTAGATGATACCGACAGTATATATTTGGATAAATGTAAGAAGAATATGTATCTGGGGCATCATCGATTTCTTCGGAGTAGGCATCCCGTAAGAAAGAAAGGCAATCATTTCAAAGGTGAGGTAGATCGCTAGAAGAATCCTCGCCACCGTACAGGTGATGACATACATGATATTGTCAAGGATTTAAAAGTAATCTCTGGCAAGGATCCTGGTGCACAATATGTTCTGAATGATGCTGACAAACGCGCACCCATGTGGAAGAAGAAATCTATATTTTGGGACCTACCGTATTGGAAAGACCTCGAGGTCCGCTCTGCAATCGATGTGATGCACGTGACAAAGAATCTTTGCGTGAACCTGCTAGGCTTCTTGGGCGTGTATGGGAAGACAAAAGATATGCCAGAGGCACGGGAGGACCAGAAACGTATGCACGGAGAAGACGACATGGATCCAAAGCAGTTTCAGGGTCATGCCAGCTACGCTCTTACCAAAGAAGAGAAGCAAATCTTAATGCCTGCTCAGTATGAAGGTCCCGTCTGGCTTCTCGTCGAATATAAAGGGAATAATAAATATGGCAGAGAAAAATTTCTAGAACCTAAAGTCTCATGACTGCCATGTGATTATGATGCAACTGCTTCCGGTTGCATTGAAGGGGCTTCTACCGGAAAACGTTCGATTAGCCATTGTGAAGCTATGTGCATTCTTGAATGCAATCTCTCATAAGGTAATCAATCTAGAAATCCTACCAAGGTTAGAGAATGATTTGGTGCAATGTCTTGTTAGTTTCGAGTTGGTGTTCCCACCATCCTTGTTCAATATCATGACGCTTGTCCTAGTTCACCTAGTCGAGGAGATTGCCATTCTGGGTCCTGTATTTCTACACAATATGTTCCCCTTTGAGAGGTTCATGGGAGTCTTAAAGAAATATTTTCATAATTATGCTAGGCTAGAAGGAAGCATCTCCAAGGGCCATGAAACAGAGGAGGTCATTGAGTTTTGTTGACTTTATTCCTGATATTAAGCAGATAGGTGTTCCTGAATCGCGACATGAGGGCAGACTGGGTGGAAAAGGCACGCTAGGAAAGAATTCACTAATATGCCGGGACGGGCATTCTTTGGCGCAAGCACACTACACAGTTCTACAAAGTTCTGCCTTGATGGCTCCATATATCGAGAAACACAAGAATATTCTACGCTCTAAACACCCGGAGAAGTCTGACGACTGGATTACACATGAACAAACGGTGACTTTTGCCGGTTGGTTGCAGACACGTCTCATGCATGACGATACTATTGAAGATGACTTGTACTTGTTATCCAAGTTACCATCTTAGACTATATTGACTTTCAAAGGGTACGAGATTAATGGGAATACATTTTACACGATCGCCCAAGATAAAAAGAGCGCCAACCAAAACAGTGGTGTCCGCTTTGATGCAGCAAACAACAATGGGCCAAAGGACACATACTATTGTTACATAGAGGAGATATGGGAACTTGACTATGGACTTGATTTGAAGGTCCCTTTGTTTAGGTGCTAATGGGTCAATCTGACAGGAGGGGGGGGTAAAGGAAGACCAACAGTACGAAATGACAATAGTGGATCTCAACAATCTTGGGTACGCAGACGAACCATTCGTCCTAGCCAATGATGTGGCGCAGGTTTTCTATGTGAAGGACATGTCTACCAAGCCGAGAAAAAGAAAATATAAGGAAGAAAATACATCACGCGATGATCCAAAGCGCCACATAGTTCTTTCAGGGAAAATAAACATCGTGGGAGTGGAGGACAAGACAGACATGTCAGAGGATTACGAAAAGTTTCATGAAATTGCTCCCTTCGCAGTGAATGTTGACCCGAGCATCAAGTTAAACGATGAAGATTCTCCATGGTTACGATGCAAAGGGACACACGGGAAGAAAAAAATTTACACCCAAAGATCCCACTCTGGGATGTGACCAATTTCTCTAGTTAGTTTTCGGACTTATATATCTAGAAAGTCCCACTTCGGACAAACCGAAGGGAATCATTGTAATGGCAGTGTACTTATGTGTTCTCTGCGTTTGAGTATGCACCATTCAAAGGGAGGCCAACAATTTTCAACCCTTTCTGACTTCATTAGCTATTTTCATGCATTTACTGATTTTTTTTGAGCTAAATGACCTTGAAATTGATAAGCACTACAAATGAACTCTTAAAAGGTTGAAAGTTGGCATGGTATCATCATTTCACCCACATAGCATGTGCTAAAATGTTAAGAGGGTTACGACAAAAACAGGATGCACTTCGTGTACAAAATGGAAAATCTCTTTCGAAGTATCTGGTTTCAGACGAAAACTCGCCTGTTACAAAGGCATTTCATTTTTTTTAACTTATTTTAACTCCACACTTTTTGTGCGTTCAGTATGCACCATTCGAAGGGATCCCATCAATTTTCAACCCTTTCGAACTTCATTTGCTATTTTTCACACATTTACTGATTTTTTTGAGCTAAATGACCCTGAAATTGATAAGCACTACAAATGAACACTGAAAAGGTTGAAAGTTGGCATGGTATCATCATTTCACCCACATAGCATGTGCTAAAAATTTGAGAGGGTTACGGCAAAAACTGGATGCACTTCGTGTACAAAATGGACAATCTCTTTCGGAATATCAGGGTTTCAGACGAAAACTCGCCTGTTACAAAGGCATTTCATTTTTTTAACTTATTTCAACTCCAGACTTTCTGTGTGTTCAGTATGCACCATTCGGTGGGAGGCCATCAATTTTCAACCCTTTCTGACTTCATTTGCTATTTTTCATGCATTTACTGTTTTTTTAGCTAAATGACCCTGAAACTGATAATCACTACAAATGAACTCTAAAAAGGTTGAAAGTTGGCATGGTATCGTAATTTCACCCACAGAGCATGTGCTTAAAAGTTGAGAGGGTTACGACAAAAACTAGATGCACTTCGTGTACAAAATGGACAATCTCTTTCGAAGTATCAGGGGTTCAAACGAAAACTGTCTGTTAGAAAGGCATTTCATTTTTTTAAATAACCTAAGAATTACCAAATTGGATATAATCATAAAACACGATAATATAAACTGCAAAAAAATAATCACTAGAAAATCTATTTTTAAAGTAAAGTTATTCACAAACTAGTGATTCACACAAATTTCAAATAATTCAAATTTAAACTATTCGAATTTGAAAACTACTGCCACTAACAGAAAGTTTATAATTTTTTTGACCTAACGCAAAAAGATTCACTCATTAACTCTTAATAAAGCACAAAAAAACTCAAAAACAAAAGAAAATAAATAAAGCAAAAAACAAAAAAATGAAAAATAAATAAAATATAGGCCGCCTACTCGGCCGCCACGGCCTGCATACGACTAGAAACCCAACCTTCACTACTGGAATCAGAAGATTTGCCGTCTGCCACATCTTTGCCGTCTGCTAGCGGACGGCAAAGAGTGGCTTTGCCATTATCTAGCAGAAAACAGACGGCAAAGAGCTAGCAAATGACAAAGGGTGGCTTTGCCATCACCCACTTCTTTGCCGTCTGCTAGCGGACGACAAAGGAGGTTTGCCGTCAGCTAGCGGACGGCAAAGAGGGAGGGGGGCCCATTGACAAGCCGCTTACAACTTAACCTAATGCCCCCCCTCTTTGCCGTCCGCTAGCGGATGGCAAAGAGGGGGGGGGTTAACTAACGGCTAATGCCCCACTCCGGCCCGCCTCTCTCTCTGTTTCTCTCCCTCTCTCCTCCCAGTCGCCCCACCATCCCGCCGCCCGCGCTGACCACCCCGGCGCCACCGCCGCCCTGTCGGCCCCACCACCGCGTTGCCCCCATCGCCGTGTCGCCCCCCATCGCCGCGTCGCCCATGCCGCCGCGCGCCCGAGCCGCCCTGCGCCCTGCCACGCCCGCTAGCGCCGCCCGTCGCCCGCGCCTGCCAGCGCCGCCCGCCACCCGCCGCCCCACCAGCCCGGCCGGTGCCCTGCGGCCCCCCTATGCCCCGGCGCGTCGCCACCGCCGCCCGTCGCCCGCCAACGCCGCCCGCCGCTCGCCGCCCCAACGGCCCGGCCGGTGCCCCACTGCCCGCGCCCGCCGCCCCACCGACCCTCCCCGACGCTCCTCGCCCCTCCCCGGTGCTCCCCTAACCCTCCCTGACGCCCCTGCCTTGCCCCCCTCTGGTAAGATCTTCCCCCTCCTTTTTTGTGTTTTGATTTTATTTAGGTTTAGATTATATTATTAGGTTAGTGTTAATTAGGTTAATGTTAATTAGGTTAGTGTTAGTTTAGGTTAGTGTTAGTTAGGTTAGTCTTAGGTTAGTGTTAATCAGGTTAGTGTTAGTTTAGGTTTATTAGTTTAGTGCAAAAAGGAGGAGGAGGAGGAGGAGGAGAAGAAGAAGAAGAAGAAGAGAAGAAGAAGAAGCAGGAGGAGGAGAAGAAGAAGAAGAAGAGAAGAGCCCCTGATCCCCGACGCCACTAACCCCCAACCTCCGACGCCACCAACCCCCGACTCCACCGACCCCCGACGCCACCGACCACCGATGCCACCGACCACCGATGCCACCGACCCCCGATGCACCGGACCCCCGACCATCGACGCCATCGCCCCCAACCCCCGACACCACCGGCACCCCGACCCCCGACACGACACCCCGACATGGCACCCCAGACCCCGACACAGCACCCCTACCCTGACACGACACCCCCGACACCCAGACCCTGACACAACACCCCCGACATCCCGATCCCGAAAAAGGTGCTCTTCGGCCTTCTAGAGGCCGACGGGTCATAGTGAATTATGAGTTAGGTCATATATTTTTTGATTTTGTTATACAAAACATCATATTTATGTTGATCAGGTGGATTTAAATGTGTAGTTGTTTCGTCGTTGCGAGGGTCTGGTGCTCGACGACCTTCCCGTGCGTTCGACGAGCTCCGTCCATGCGTTCGTGGGTGAGCACAAATGACATCTCCTCCTGCCCCCTTCATTTCCTCTGTTCCGGTCTTCGTGCCGATGAAACTTGCTAGCTATAGGTGTATTCAATCATCAGTATGCGTGACCAGTATAGGTGTATTCGAAAGGGTTACATCTATAAATATGCACTCATTAGCATATTTATAACCGTGATTCTTTCGAATTGTCCAACATTATCCATGGACAGCCCGAGTATGTGTAGATTGGGTTCGTTTTCCCATATGCTCTGCTCCGGACCCGATGCAGAATTTCGTCAGTGCCTCCCTGTTGTTCTCCGGGTACACATCCTCTCTGCTTATTGCTGAGATGTGTATCAGGAGAATAGCGGGGAGGTGCTGCCGAAATTGTGCGTCCGGTCTGGAGTGGAGCATGGGAAAATGAACCCAATATACACATACTCGGGTGGTATTAGGACCTATCTTTACCTACTAGCGTCTAGGTTGCATCGACGTAATGAAACTGACAATCTCTATTAACTGATGAATATCGTTTGCTGAATTATGTATATATTTTGTGTGTCCAGTAGCTAGGCAAGATGAGTGATCGTGGGTGGATGTACACCGGTCACACTAGTCAGAAAGACATGACCCGTGAATCGTTAACAAAACCAAGGAGTTTGTGAGAGTCGCATTTGCAAATGGATAGAAAACAACCTGGTGCCCTTGTGTCGATTGCGACAACTATAAGAAGAAGTCAGAGTTTGAATGATCAAAGACCTGTAGAAGTGGGGTTTTACGACTAATTATGCGGTCTGGACATTTCATGGTGAGTCTTCCCAACGTGCCAGAGCTGAGGTGGTTCGTCGTCACACCGACGAGCATGGTACCGGGATCGAAGACATGGTGCAAGACTTTGATGATGCTCGGGATTCGGAAGATGAGATGGAGGAATCTGCAAAGGCCTTTTATGAAATGTTGGATTCTTCAAAACATCCTCTCCACGAGCACACTGAGCTTTGTCAGCTGGATGCCATCGCGCAAGTAATGGCTCTGAAGGCTCAGTTCAACCTGGGCAGAGAATGCTACAGCACAATGATGACGATATTTGGACGCTTTCTACCCAAAGGCCATGTATTGCCACCAAACTTGTACCAGTCGGACAAAATCCTACGTGCACTTAAGATGCCCTATGAGAAGATACATGCATGTGAGAATGGATGTGCCTTATTTAGGCTTGAGTATGCGGGCTTGAACTATTGCCCCATTTGCAATGCTTCCAGGTATGCTCTGGTAGACAACGGTATGGGTGAGAAGAGTGAGACCAAAATCACCATTACTGTTCTTCGGTATCTGCCAATCATACCAAGACTTCAACATCTTTTCATGGTCGAAGAGACGGCTAGACAGATGATGTGGCATAAATTGGGCAAAAGAACAGAACTAGATGCAGATGGGAATCCGATGTTGGGACACACTTCAGACGCTTTCGCGTGGAAGCACTTTGATGTATTACATAAGGATAAAGCGACAGATTGATTTATGACAGAATTAGCTCACTTAGATACAAAATGCCATAACTACCTAGGATAGCTCAATAATGATCTATAATTAGCTTAGCTAGTTCATTTATGACATAATTAGCTCACCTAGGTAAAAAATGGCATAATAACCTTGGTTTGGCTCCAAAATGACCTATACTTAGCTTATTTTCCTCAAAAATGACATAATAACCTTACTTACCTCCAAAATGATATATTCTACCTAGGATAGCTATAAAATGACCTATACTTAGCATTTTTTCCCTCCAAAATGACGTGACATGCTTAGTTAGTTAGAAAATGGCATTACTACCTTGGAGAAGAGGAGAGGAGAGGAGAAAGAGAAAGAGAAGATAAATTCTTCTTCTTCTTCTTCTTTTTCTTCTTTTTCTTCTAGCTAGTCTTCTTCTTCTTCTAACTTTCATCTTTCCTAATTAGCAGATTTACTATAGATGAGGAAGCTTGCATTGATGGAGTGTACTCTTCTACTTGTGCTTCCTTTTTGTTTATGGAAACTTGTTGGAAACTTGTTTTGGATATGTATGTTGGATATGTTGTTCGAAACTTGTATGTTGGATATGTTGTTGGAACTTATTGTTCGTATGCTTGTTGAAACTAATTGTTGGTATGCTTGTTGGAAACTTGTATTGTTGATATGTTGGATATATTTATGTATTCTGTCAAATTGAATGATTTTAAGAAAAAACAGAAAAAACAGGGGCTATATAGCCACTTTGCCGTCTGCCAGCTGATGGCAAAGCACGCCGTTAAGCCCTTAACGGAGCTAAGTTGCCACGTGTGTCGTCCATGCCCTTTGCCGTCCGCTGGCAAACGACAAAGATTCAAAGGTCTTTGCCGTCCGCCAGCAGACGGCAAAGCGCCCTTTATCGTGGCTTATTCAGTCGGACGGTTGGCCGTCTACTGGCGGACGGCAAATACTTTGCCGCCTGGGATGCATGCCTTTGCCGTCCGGGATGGCTGACGGCAAAGTGCCTGATTCCTGTAGTGCTTTAGTTGGGCCAGGATGCAGGCCCGCAAGGCCTAGTAGGACCAACAGGGCTGCACAGGTTCATTAGGCCCACACAGGCCTGCTTAGAGAGGAGCCCGAGAGAGAAGTCGCGGCGAGGCTTATAAGCAGGTGGCTCCAACCGCGACTAAACTTGCCCCGCATCGCGCCTGTGCGAGCACCACTCTTTAGTCGCGGTTGGTGGCTCCAACCGCGACTAAACACCCCCTTTAGTCGTGGTTGGAGCCACCAACCACGACTAAATGGTGTCGCTTCCCGCTGCTTTGGCTGGTGAAATTCACCTTTAGTCGCGGTTGGTGGTTCCAACCATGACTAAAGGGGGGCCTTTAGTCGCGTTGGAGCCACCAACCGCGACTAAAGGTCTCCTTATATATACAACACTTCAAAAAAATCAGTTACTCTACTCTTTGACCTCTTCGCGACATGGCCGCGTCGTCGCCGTCTCGCCTCCCCGACACCGGAGCTCGTCGCCGCCTCCTCGTGTCGATCTCCGACGCCACCCGCGCTTGTTCCTCCCTCGGCCCAGCCTGACGCCCGACACTACTAGGGAAAACCCTAGTAGTAGCGCTCGAAATATGCATAGTAGTAGAGCTGGGTCCAGCGCTACTGCTATCGCGCTACAGCTAAGTTTTAGCAGTAGCGCTGGCTTGGCAAGTGCTACTACTATGTGTTGTTAACAGTAGTGCTTGCCAGGCCATCACTACTGCTAACTATCTGTAGCGCTTGGACGAACAAAGCTCTGCTGCTAATCTAGCGCTGCTATTAGATGATTTCCAGCACTACTACTAGTATTCCTGCTTTCACAGATTTATACCCTCTACGTATTTGTGATGTATTTATACAGGATATATACAGTAGTTTCATCAGATCATACTAAACATACACTATTATCATCATATCATAGACATATAGTACTCTCGTCATACCATCATCATCATTCAACACAAATACCATCACATCTTGAAAATAACGATACACAAGAGTGATCATGTCATGGTCATGGCACAAACACAAGTTTTTATCATCTCTATCTAAACCATGATGTAGGGGAGAAGAGCGATCAGCATGAGCAAGAGCGCGAATATGTAGTACTTGAGGCACCGGCGGTCCCGCCCCCGCTCATGCCGGAGTGTCCACCTCAAGTAACTACTTTTCGCTTCGGATCTGCTGTCAAATCCTCTGTGGCTAGCACCCGGGTACCTATACACCTGGGCCTGAGTGTGTGGCCAATGGTCGTAGTCTCCTAGAACCCTCCCAATGAACACGACGTGCCAGTCCTTTGCCATCTCTGATCTATGTACCTGCATCGACAGTTGATCAATTGGATGATAATATGCAACATAATGTACTTAAGAAAACAAAAAGGCATAATTAGAAAAATACAGGCAACTTATAGTAAACATAAGTGACGAAGTTCCTCATATATACCCAAACTAATTAACTAGCAAGAGCGATCAGTCCTCCATGTCGGCTGTCCAATCTTCATAGTCAAGGATGAAGCACCCGAGCTTCGTGAAAGGCTTAAGGTCCAGATGCTGAGAGAGTAGCAGTTCTCGGACATCATCCCGCGTCATTTTTGTACCATGGTAGAACATCCCTGTTGGTTCGAGGACCTGCTTCATCATCACTTGGGCAAGTTCACACTGTACGTGATAAAACTCAGCTCGGAGTCAATGATCCGGTGTCTATCCTATGCTTGTGGCCCAGCTGAAAATCTTGGCATCTTCAGTACTACGTGACATGCGAAGGCATTGATTATCCCTTCTGTACTCGAGCAGGTGATGCATGAGGTAGAATCCATCAGCCTGACTGGTGTGCGGTTGCTGGATGCAGCAGAAGTCGGTCTTATGGCGGAAAACCAGCCCGTCCTTCCTGTTCCTTTTCACCTTTATATATCCACCAAACATGCTGAAGGTAAATAGAGCACTATTGAGAACTCTCTTTACGTGCGTGTAATCGTTTTTCTTGATGTTCTTCGATGAGTGCAAGTATATAGCATGGGAGTATTCCGGGTACAGAACGATGAGCACGGCGCCGCCCCCGCTACGCAAATGAAGTACACACATCTAATTATCCTCCATGCTTGCAAAGGAAAGAATATGCACGGATGACTTACGTGGGATGATAAGGCAGGAGAATCTCTTCCTTGTCCTTATTAGCGATCATGTATCTGCCGAGGTACTTGCTCGCATAGTCACGATGCTCTCTGCAAACTGCCAAGTAGCTCTCATGCATATAGAACGGGTCCGAGACGTAGATATATCGTATGTTCTCGATCCTCATGAAGTAGTTGAGATACATCACATACATGCGAATGAACTGGATATCCAGCTTGGTCATGTGGAACATGTGGTAGATGTAGTCGAATCGCAGGATGAACTGATTCGCGGGCCAGGTGGCGACGTACAACTTCCCACCCGGCACCTGAGCCGCGTAAAGCGGGTATCCTGGTTTTTTTGCGATTAGAAGGTTTTTTTATCTAGCCAGCACATCTTCATGGAGTCTCCTTAGATCATTGTTCAGTATGTTATCTAGAGCTTTGGGGGTAGCATCGGCTCGCCGGCGACATGGAAATGATTCTTACCTTCGACGGGTATTCTGTCTACCACCCGGGGCTTGAGAGGCGGCTGGCTGCTTGAAGCAACTCTAGCGCCTTTAGGGCCTTTCTTTTTCGGTCTCCTCCTTGGCTTCTTGGTGGGTGGCAGCGGTAGTGAGCCCAACATACCTTCCCTAACCACCCCCCAAGTGTCGTCGGGCTAAACATTGGACGGGCCTCGGGGGGTTACTCGGTAGAGGTGGCATCAGGAGGGGTCTCCTGCGAGGATTGCTTGAAGGGAGATTTTTTGCGTTCCGCCTTAGGATGTTTTGGCTCTGGCAAATCAGACAGCATCAAGTCATCATCTCCATGCTCATAGCCTGAGTCTTCGTCGTCCTGAGCCATCAACCTTCCATCATCGTAGGCGGTATTGAAATACTTGTCTGGGTCATCATCCTCATCCTCCATGTCATCAACATTTGCTTCTTCGATAGCGGGGGCGACATGATCTGGCACTAATGGAGGCTCTCCCTCGCGTCGTCCCCTACCACCCGCCACGATAAGTGCTGGTAATGTGGTAGGTGGGGTGGTGTTCATACCTTCTTGAGAAGGTGGTGTTGGTGTGATACTGGGCGCCTCGAGACGAAGAAGATACTTCGGCCAAGGCAAGAACTAGCTCTTGCATGCGCCAATCCTCGGGGTGTCTCATCGTCATCGGCTGGTACTGGAGGAGGCAAATCCTCGAAGCCCGCTAAGACACTGGCCACGTTAATCTTGAAGACGCCATCGGGCATCTCTCGGTTGTGGAACATGCGGTCCTTCGGCTTCACGATCGTTGCCTTTCCCATGGCCACCTTCTGGCCCTTGATGTCGTACAGTAGGGTGCACGGGGTATCGTCGGCCTACGAAGAAGATATGTCTGCAATGTCAAACATCCGAAAGGAAACTGAAACGGAAGACTATAGACATGTTGGTGAAAAGGGTATGCTACGTAATTATCGTGAGGGCGTCGAGCTCAGCTAGCGATGAAGGCCCACCGAGCATGCAAGAGACGGAGGTCGGGCTGCTATGAACAGGAGCGGGACCTTTTGCGGTTGCTTGAGCAGGTGCCAGTGCTGTGGTGTTCGCCGAATTGCTCCTGACAAAGCTGGGAAGGGGAAAGTCCTCCGGCTGCGCATTTGGATAGTTCTTCGTGAAATCAAAAAGTGTCGGAATCAAGCTGACCACCGTGTCAGTGACCGCTGCATTGACGGTCCCGCGCAACTCATTTTTGCTCTCAGCTTTGCTCTTATTGACCGCAATCATGATCTTCTCGTCAATGGTCTGCTGAGTGACGACCGTCCGTCTCTTCCTTCTTTCCTCTGGCTCCTCGCGGTAGCACGTCTTCCACGAGGAGCCATCTCCGATGCCGTGCACATGTCCATAGGACGGCGTCTTGTCCATCAGGACCATTTTGAGTATGTTTAGGGCCCGGTTGAATGGGGTGTCCCACTTGGGCCTCGCCGACGACTGTGAAGACTTGTCGCTTTCGGCTGCCTTTTGGTGTTGCTCTTTCTACAAAAGGGCCATGGATGGTAATATGACAAAACTTGTAGTCGAACTGATGGGAAGCTAATATGATAATGTGTTAATATAACAATTACCAGAAGTCACATGAACTCCCTCGTGTTTGGGTCTGTGTAAAAGATCTTGTTGAATTTGTCCCATTTGTACCGGGCCTTGATCCATTCATGCTCCAGCGGGTCGGTGAACTCCGCCAAGGGGTCTGGGATTCCATGACTTTCACGTTCGGCGTCCTCCTTGTCCCATACGTTCCTCTTACCCTTGTAACCATGGGTTCCGAGGCGATGGGGAGGCGTGTTCCTGGCCTAGAGCGCCTTCATTTTCTCCGACCTTGCCTTGACTTCTTTACCGCAATTCTCCTTGAATTTTTCAAAGTCCTCTTCCGTTATTGACGATTATTAGCATGAATTGGACCACGGTTCATTCTTCGCAATCGCTTTTTTCACCCGACCTTTCCAGGAGGACAAGTTGTTGGTGAACGTCACCATCGCCTTGGCATTTATCTTTGTCATGGCGACATCGTATCACGGGTATTTAAATGTGCTTTCATCCCGGCCGGGGAACAGGAACCTATTGTGCAACTTCTTTAGGAGCATGTGCTCCATATGTGGTATCTTCTTCAACAGAATGTCATTGATGTTCGCGGTTTCCCTAAGGATGCATCCTAGTTAATTTCCCCAGCACAAGCACGCTTCCTCCGGCGCCATTGGCTCTGACTTTTTGGGGTGCATCTCCGTGACCACAATTTGTCCGATGTCGAGCTCGTTTGGTTTTCATGACCTCTTCTTCTTTGGTGCTTTACCGGCTACGACAACATCGTTGCCGGTCTCGGGGGTGGTGTGGTGTTGGTGTCAGTGCCAGTGCCGGTGTCGGTGTCAGGGTTGGTGCCACTGCCGCCACCATGCAAACCCATCTGGTGTTCGTCCAGGTAATCGAAATAGTGATCTGCATGCTGCCTCGTGGGGGTCTACTACGAGGCGAGCAGAACCCCCGGCTTCGGCGTCGGTAGACATGTTTCCTATTCAACAATTGTAAATAAAAGATCTAATGAAGAGAAAAAAGGGGCCTATATATTTGGTCGGAATGTTGATTCATTCCCCTTCCAGCAAATCTTGGGTACTCCATATGTCCTAGTTTCTACCACAAGATGCGCCTGAAATTTTCGGCATGACCTTTGCTAGAAAGTGGACATATAGAGCGCCTGAAATTTGCCGGAATGGAAATGAATCAACATTCCGGCAAAACATAGGCCACTCGGATATTTTTAGACATTCAACCAACATTGCAAAACCATCATTGGAAGACCAACATATAACTAAAAAATTTAATTACAAAATGCCATGGAGTAAACAGTAGCACAATTTAACTACAAAATTAAGAACATGCCCTACCGAAATCATGCATGACCAGAACAAGGACATAAACTTAGTTTGGTTTCACATCCGGAATAGAAACTAGGCTAGAGCATAGTAGAGCAGAGCATTGACAACTTGGGTAAACCAAACACAAGACTTGCAGGCAATATTGGAAAAATACATCTACCTAATTTACATGACCATCCAATGGGTGTTTCCAGTGCATAGATTCCTCTGTTTCACTAGATACACTCTCATCACTGAATCACACTACATATAGATTTGGCTTGAGAGAAGCGGCATATTTAAACATTAGCATGCCATGGGCTACTGCAAGGGATTGCCAGCATTGGCAGGGAAAAGAAAACACCAGGAAAACCAATCCCTTACAGGTGGTGGTGTTTGGTTCCACTTCCACCATTGCAAAGTGTAACACTGCAAGGGATTGCTCGATTGTAGGGGATTCTCTTCCACTTTGGGGGACTAGTCTCTGCCATTTCTTGAGCATCTAGTTAACCCTCTGGAACAACATGGCCCAAGGGAACAACAGATATGAGCAACACGACACTGATGGGCTGAACACCGTGCTTTTTTACTCCTTAGCTTTAAGATCCCTGTAGGTTTGCACTGCACAAGCCAACTCGATTCGGAGTACAGTTTTAGCTTCCTCTATTTTCTTTACACGCGGTCCAAACAGGCCCTTAAACATGGCAATGAAATTGGACTTGCAAAATGTATGGGGGTTGAAGGACTCCAAAATGAATGGTTAACTCAAGTGCAACTATTTATTTGACAAAAGTACCATGCTTTCCAAATGTCATACATGAATGTTCGAGTCTACATTATCAGTAGTGCTTTACATGGAAGGAGAGAGTGTAAGGAGAGGAGGGCATACTTGGTGTACTGCTTGGAACTCGTCGGAAGGAGGGCCACCGCACCGCCGCGCCGGTGAGCTAGGGTTTGCCTGGGGGGCGCGCGCTGGGGCGGGAGGCTGGGGCGGAGGCGGCGAATAAGTAGAGGGGGCCAAGGGGGAGTCGGGCCCTTGAGCTGCAGCGTGGGGAGGCGCCAGAGCTGGCCGGAATCAGCCGGCGACGGCGGCGGCAGAGGGGGGATCGGGAGGAGCATGCGCCGCGTGCGGGGGGGGGGGGGGGGAGAGCAAGAGCGAGAGTGAGAGGTGGGAAGCAGAGACGGGGGAGCCTGCGTGGGGAATATCCCCAAATAGCAGTAGCGCTGGGTTAGAGACCAACGCTATAGCTAGCTATAGCGCTGGTTCCTAAACCAGCGCTACTGCTAAATACCAAATAGCAGTAGTGCCGGTTTAGGAACCAACGCTATAGCTAAGGCAGCTATAGCATTGGTTCCTAAACCAGCGCTACCTCTAAATATTCCAATTTTATTTTATTTTTATTTTTCCTTTTCTAGTTTTTAGTTTTCTTTTCTTTTATTATTTTCCTTTTCTTTTCTATTTACTTTTCTTTTCTTTTGTATTGCTTTCTCCCTTTTGTTTTTGTTTTTTTGTTTTTTTCTCCCGACGACGGCGTCACCCTCTCGCACACTGCGCGAATATTATCACCGGAACCATAAATGTGGTGGTAACATATCAGTTGACCAATAATGGTTACTTAAGTGCGTACACAAAATAGATACATACATATAAATGATGGTTTCTGATTAGCTGCATCGACGAAGTTTCACATTGAGCTTCTTCCCTTTCTTGTTCGTTGCCGAGTAATTGAGCCCCTCCTTGTGACTTTTTTGGAGCCAAGGTGTATGATCTTTCTTAGGTAATGTAGTATTTATTCTTCTTTTCACGTATGCTTCATCGTCATCGTCATCTTCCCCTATTGGGTTGCCGTATTGGTCGTAGTCTTCCTCGTTGGCGACTCAATCCATTCCAATGATGCTCCTTTTGGATCTCCTCACGACAACACGGCTGGGATTGGCCGGGTCGGTTATGAAGAAGCATTGTGTCACGTGCTTAGCGTGTACCCATGGCTCATTTTTGGCAATGACGTTAATGTTCACGGGAGTGCTCTTCGCGTCGGGTATAGACATGGTGGTGAAATACTTGTTTTCTCTTACAACGTCCTTGGCCCATCTGACATGGAACATCGTCGCATCGTGCATTCCAGCACAGTCAAGCTCCCAGATCTCTTCGACCCTTCCGTAGAATCTTTCAGTTCTGCCATTGGCATAGGTCACGCATTGAATTGTGACCCCGGAGTTCTGGTAATCACTGTCCATGTCTTTGGCCTTCGTGTAGAACGTGTACCCATTGATATCGTAGGACTTATTGGTTGCAAGCTTGGGCACGGGGCCATGTGCTAAGGCGTGTATTAGAAATCCGTTCGAACTGCCCTCTTCCAGGGGATTTTCAAGAACTTTCTCTTTGAACCAACACAAGAAAGTGGCGTCGTGCTCTACAGTAACTTCGTCATCCGTCTTGAGCATCCCCTTATCACAGTACTTCTTTGTGATGCTTTCTTTGTGCCATGCCACATAATCATCTACCACATCTAGGTGTTGTAGCACTACTAAGTTAGCCATGTCAAAGTCATTTCCTCGATCCGAGTAGTCCATGTGAAATTCCCTCCAGCCGTTGTTATGACTATCTCCTTCGAGGTTCCCATCATGCTTCTTGACGAGCAAACCAACAACAGGGTTTCCGATGCCTATACAATTCTCGCAAAAGGAGACACACTCATGCGTCAGATACCCCTTGACGATGCTCCCTTCGGGACGGGGCATGTTACGAATGAATCCTTTTATGACCCCATTCATCCTCTCGAACGGCATCATGCTGTGAAGGAATGTCGGCCCGAGGTCGATGATGTCATCCACAATGTGGACACACAGATGCACCATGACGTCAAAGAACGTGGGCGGGAAGTACATCTCAAGCTCACTTAGTATGACAACGATCTCTTCATGTAGCCTTCGGAGCTTCTTCACACTTATGCACTTTCGGGAGATAATGTCGAGGAAGTTGTAGAGACCAGTAAGCGTGTCACGGACGTGCTTCTCCATTATCCCTCTAATGGCAACCAGCAGTATCTGCGTCATCATCACGTGACAGTCATGAGACTTCATCCCGCTAAACCTTTTCTTCTTGGGGTGTAGAAATTTGCTTATCTTCCCATAGTAACCGGAACTGACTTTGATTCCCATAAGGCACTTGATGAATTGATCGATCTCCTTCGCACTTAAGGTGAAGCAAGAAGGGGGGCAATAATTCTCCTCCTTCTTGTTGACTTTTCTGGCCCTTTCCCCCTCCTCCGTATATGTCTTCGTCTCCTCCGTTGACTTTTTACGGTGGAGATCTTTCCTGATCTTCAAATCTTCCAAGTCTTTCCTTGCCTTCCGCCCATCCTTGGTCTTCTGCGGCATGTTCATCAGTGTGCCAAGCAAGCTCGAGGACATTATTCATGATATGCATTTGATCAAGGCAACGAGGCATGTCGTGATTGGGTCAGTACTCCAAGTCCCAGAAAATAGACCTCGTTTTCCATACCTTCAGCAGCGGCTCCGGTGTCTTTTTGATCTTTCCCGGTGCGGGGCATTGTTCCTAGTTTCTCAACAGCTTGTCGATTTCTGCGCCGCTCCTCGTATGTGGAGGTACTCGAAGCTCATCTAACCCATTTAATAGATCTCCATGCTTTCTCCACGGGTCATCCTTCTCGAGCCATCTATGATGCCCCATGTACACGATTTTCCCGGACCCGCCATCTTTCGTTGATGTAAGCTGCTGAGACGTTGTATCATCCATGCACGTCGTGCATTTGCAGTATCCGTGGCACACTTGGCCTGAGGTGTACCCATAACCGAGATAGTCGTGCATCGTCGTCATTAGCGCGGCTCTCATATGGAAATACTCTCCTTTGATGGCGTCCCATGTCCATGCCGGTGTTTTCCATAACATGTCTACCTCCTCTTGCAGAAGCCCCATATACAAGTTAATACTATTTCTCGGTTGTTTCGGCCCTTGAATCGGCATGCTCATGTGTACATACTTTGTCTTCATGCACTTCCATGGAGGGAGGTTGTACATCCATACAAACACGGGCCATGTGTTGTGGTTGGTGTTCTGGTTTCCAAATGGATTCATGCCATCGGTACTCGCACCAAGCACGATGTTCCTTGGATCTTCTGCAGCAAATCCATATACGGCGTTAAATGCTCTCCACTAGCTACCATCTACGAGTTGTCTCAGCTTCGGATCATCTCCATCGTCGGGCTTCTTCCTCTCCTCGTGCCAGCACATGAGCTTTGCTTCCTTAGGATCTACGAAATACCGCTGTAGATGAGGAGTGATCAGAAAGTACCATACAACTTTCTGAGGAGCTTTCTTTCCTGCCTTCTTGTATCGAGAAGCTTTGCACACTGGATAGCTGGTTTTTTCTGCGTGCTCCCCTAGATAAATGATGCAATCGTTGATGCATGCGTAGTACCTAATGTGCGGCAAATCAAAAGGGCAAACAATTTTCTTGGCCTCCTCGACACTAGTAGGATATAGGTTCCACGCGGGAAGAACTTTATTAGGTAGATACTTCAAATGCTCATCGAGGCTTTTGTCTGTCCATTTGTTTTTGGCCTTTGTCTTCAGAAGTTCGAGTGTGAAACTCAAGCAGGTCACCTCGGGATCACAACTGTCATACAATGGAGTCTTCGAGTCTACTTCAAGTTGCGCCAGCTTGGCCTCCTCTCTAGAAGCAGCTCTCTCGCTAGTCGTACTCTTGCAAAGGAGGTCTCGAACATGAGGGTCCCGCACGATTGCACTTAGTAGTGTCGAAGACTGTGGCATTACCTCTTCTCCGCCATGTCCGAACTCTTCTTCGCCATGTCCGGAATCTTCTCCGATGCTGTCATTTCCAGACTCTTTCCCGGCACCATCATCGTGTCGATTGGTCATCTCTTCGTCGAGCCCCATGTCGTTATTCCCTGCCATGTGGACGTCCTCCTCCTCATAAGCTTCTTCACTTATCCATTGAGTATAGCCATCCATGAAACCATTCTTCAATAGGTGCGTCTTCAAAATGCCACGATCAAAAGGGTCCAAAAGGACTCCTTCCTTGCATCTTGCACACGGACATCTAATCCTAGTCCGATTATTTGCGTACATGTCCATCACCGCGGGTTGCATGTACCACTCCACCTTCCATCCACTCACCTTCATGACTGACTGCACGGTATAACAAGTGAAATGGTTATAAAATAAATAATGCATGCATGCTTCAAAGTCATATAAAATTTTGGAATGACCTTGCCTAAAAATAGGACATATTTAGTTTGCTGGAAATTCACCGAAACGGAAATAAATCGACATCTCGGCGAAACATAAGCAACTCGAGGGCATGTCACTCACACAAATCTCACCATATATCCTAAACACAAATATTCGCATTCATATACATATTCCCATTCTTGAAATGAACAAGTTTTTACTCACCTATATATCTCCTAAGAGTGATACCGATCAAGAGAGCACGTCGTTAATTAGATGATGACAGAGACTGATCGAGACGTGTGGATGGATAAATAGCTAGCTAGATCTAGTTCTTGGGGAGGAGAGGTGAATCTAGCTAGCTAACTAATGGAGAGGGAGTTATGTTGGAGAGGCGCATTAATGGGGGGAGAGCAAGAGAGGTAGGATAAAGAGAGATATTGTGAGAGAGGCCATTTATGGAGGAGAGTTATGGTGGAGGGGGACATTAATGAGGAGAGAATTAGAGAGGTAGGAGGAAGAGAGAAGAAGAGCAACAATGGTGGAGAGGGGAGAGGGGAAAGGAGGGGAGAGAGGGAAAAGTGGGGGCGAGAGGGAGGGGTTGAAAAGGTGGCAGCAGCCGCAACTAGCAGTAGCGCTGCTTACAAAAAAGCGTTGCTACTATGTGTGGCACATTAGCAGTAGCGCTTGCATATCATAAAGCGCTACTGGCAGTGGCCTTAGAAGTAGCGCTTCCTCCCACTCACCAATGTTACTATAAATAGTGTCGGCGGGGTCGGCGGGGCCACCTTATCAGTAGCGCTTTCTTAGCGCCCAGCGCTTCTGCTAAGCCCTTAGTTGTAGCGCTGCAGGAATACAAAGCTACTGGTAATTAGCAGCAGCGGTTTTACTTTTCCGGCACTACTAGTAGGCTCTTGTCAATAAGGTTTTCCCTAGTAGTGCGGGACATCGCCCACGCCCGCTCCTCCGCCCCGAGCTCCTCACTGTCGCAGCCCTCGACTCGCCTCGCCTCGCTGTCGCTCCAATGTGAGCTCCCCCCTCTCCCCCTCTCCCTCGCCCCCTGTATTGCCATGGCGACCGTCGGCCCCTCCCCGACCCCCCCCCCCAATTTTGATGAACACGCACACACACAAAATTTTGACATTAGTATATATATGTATAGAAATTAGTATATATATATATAGAAATTAGTATATATATAGAAATTACTATAGAAATATATGACATTAGTATATATATATAGAAATTAGTATATATATATAGAGAGAGAGAGAAATTAGTATATATGGAGAGAAATTAATATATGGAATTTTTACATTTTGATCCAATATATGTATACAAATTAGTATATATATGTATGAATACAATGTATAGAAAAAAGTTGATGAATTTTGACATTTGATCCAATGTATAACAATTAGTATTTGCAAAAGTTGCATATTTTAATGTTGTATTTGCAAAAGTTTGTTTGTATTGATTTGCAATTATTATTTGTTATGTATTTGCAAAAGTCGCGGGTCGTAAGGTTATGAGATTCCGTTAGGATTCTGAAGGTTCCTCGTATATAAGAAATCACAATCAAGCATTTAAAAAAAGTTTAATTTGCATATAATTTCTTCTCGGAGTCAACGATGCCTGGCCCCATCCTCGTCGTCGACTCATTTGCGACGACGTCCTACTTTAGAGGCGCCATGTCCGAGACTGGGCTCTGCCGGGCTGGCACTGGGAGGTGCTACCTTCAGGGGGGCACATCTTGGTGAGGAACCCGGGTCCCATCATCGACCCAGAGTTTCTTTGGAGGTGTTCGTGTGGGCCACTTTTGGTGCGGAGGCAGCCGGCCCTGCTGGAGGTGGTACGTCGCCATGTGAGGGAGGAGGACGAGCACGTCCATCGCTATATGGATGTGTTGGACGTCAGGTTCTCCAATACCTGGTAGGTTCATCAGGGATCTCACCCAAGCTATGATCCTGTTATAGTTCCTTCTCTTTGGGTGTCCACCGCCTGCCGTGCGAGATGTCAGTTGGATCTGTAATAGTGATATTATATAATCAATAATATTCGAGATTTACTAGTAATAATATTCGAGATGTATTCGAGATTAAATTCGATAATATTCGAGACAATTTATTCGAGATTTATTCGATGATGCATATTATGTACTATGATTTAGTTTTCCTTGTTGATTGCATGCATTCTAATTTGGATGCTAAATTGTTTTATCTTTCTTCTGGGTTAGTTAAATAAAATCTATGGACAATATCGACAGACAAGGATAAGAGGCTCCGTTCAACATAATACGCTCCACGAGCCCAGAGCATGAACATGAAGATGATGACGGCTCGCAATATCTGAACAATTCCCGTGAAGGTTGTATGTTTGATGAAGATGAAAGGATAGATGAATTCAGCAACGATGTTGACGAAGAAAATGGTCTTCAAATAACAAAGACCGGCGAGGTTATATTTGTTATATAATCCATCTGGTGATCATTACATGTCTTAATTGAGTTGTATATGTATTAACGAATCGATCTTTCTTCTTTCACTACAGAATCGGCAACTTTGCCGTTAGCCATGCCGGACGGGAAAGGTATGCATGGCGGACGACAAAGGCTTTGTCATCTGCCAGCAGATGGCAACTGTCCGGCTGAATAAGCTACGATAAAGGAAGCTTTGCCGTCTGCTGGCTGGCGACAATGATGCAAAGGTCTTTGCCGTCAGTGAGCAGACGGCAAAGGCCATGGATGGCACACGTGGCAGCTTATGTCCGTTAAGGGGTTAATGACGTGCTTTAACATCTGCTATAATTATCAGAGTGATGTGAACTAGATTATTGACTCTAGTGCAAGTGGGAGACTGTTGGAAATATGCCCTAGAGGCAATAAATAAAGTGTTTATTATTATATTTCCTTGTTCTTTATTATCCTTGCTATAATTGTATTGATTGGAAACACATTACATGTGTGGGTAAATAGACAACACATTGTCCCTAGTATGCCTCTAGTGAACTAGCTCGTTGATCAAAGATGGTCAAGGTTTCCTAGCCATTGACATGTGATGTCATTTGATGACGGGATCACATCATTAGAAGAATGATGTGATGGACAAGACCCAAACTACAAACGTAGCATATGATCGTGTCAGTTTATTGCTACTCTTTTCTGCATGTCAAGTATATGTTCCTATGACCATGAGATCATGTAACTCCCGGACATCGGAGGAGTGCCTTGTGTGTATCAAATGTCACAATGTAACTGGGTGACTATAAAGGTACTCTACAGGTATCTCCGAGGGTGTCTGTTGAGTTGGCATCGATCAAGACTGGGATTTGTTACTCCGTGTGACGGAGAGGTATCTCAGGGCCCACTCGGTAATACAACATCACAATAAGCCTTGCAAGCAATGTGACTAAGTGTTAGCCACGGGATCTTGTATTACGGAATGACTAAAGAGACTTGTCGACAACAAGGTTGAACTAGGTATGGAGATACCGACGATCGAATCTCGGGCAAGTAACATACCGAAGAACAAAGGGAACATCATACGAGATTAACTGAATCCTTGACATAGAGGTTCGACCAATGAAGATCTATGTAGAATATGTAGGAACCAATATGGGCATCCAGGCCCCGCTATTGGTTATTCACCGTAGAGGTGTCTCGGTCATGTCTACATAGTTCTCGAACCCGCAGGGTCTGCACACTTAAGGTTTGGTGACGTTTCGGTAGTATAGAGTTATGTGTGGTGGTGACTGAAGGTTGTTCGGAGTCCGGATGAGATCCCGGACGTCACGAGGAGCTCCGGAATGGTCCGGAGGTAAAGATTCATATATAGGAAGTCCTGTTTTGGTCGCTGGAAAAGTTTCGGGCTCATCGGTAGTGTACTGGGAGGCCTTCGGGAGGGGTATTTCGACCCAAGAGGCTTCATGGGCTGTGGGAGAGTGAATACCAGCCCTTAGTGGGCTGGTGGAAACTCCCACACAAGGCCCATGTGGCTGAGAAGAAAACCCAATAGGAAAAGGTGGAAAAGGCAAAAAAAGGAGCAATCCTAGTCCTACTAGGATTGGAGGAGGAATCCTCCTCTCCTAGTGGCTTCGGCCGAAGCACCTTGGCTTGGAAGCCAAGGCTTCCTCCTCTCCTCTCTTCCTCCTATATATACTGATGGTTTTAGGGATTGTGCACTCGTTTTTTTAGCCACGTGCTACCCGTTCCTGCAGTGCATAGTTTCTCCTCCAGATCGGTGTTCTGCAGCGCTTAGGCGAAGCCCTGCCGGAATAGCTCCACCACCATCGCTGGAGCGTCGTCACGCTGCTGGAGAAATCTTCCTCATCTCCACTCCCTCTTGCTGGATCAAGACGGCGGAGATCGTCATCAAGCCGTACGTGTGCTGAACGCGGAGGTGCCGTCCGTTCAGCACTAGATCGGAAGGATCGTGATCAAGTTCGTGAGATGGATCGTGATCAAGTTCGTGAGACGGTTCGTGATCAAGTTCATGAGACGGATCGTGATCAAGTTCGTGGGACGGATCGTGATCAAGTTTGTGGGACGGATCGTGATCAAGTTCGCGGGACGGATCGTGATTGGATCGCGGGACGCTCGGCGATTTGGATCGCGAAGACGTTCGACTACACCAACCGCATTTCTTAACGTTTCCCACTTAGCGATCTACGAGGGTACGTAGATCCACTCTCCCTCTCATAGATTCTCATCACCATGGATAGATCTGCGTGTGCGTAGGAAATTTTTTGTTTCCCATGCAACGTTCCCCAACAGCCTTTGGCTTCCTTCAGTTCTTCTTCTTCTTCATTCCCTCTCCTCCTCCTCCTAAAAAACTAACTAACTTACTAACTTAACAGAAAAAACTAACTAACTAACTTACTTTTTCTAACATAATAAACTAAACTAAACTAAACCTGAATCTAAATAAACAGAACTAAACTAAACTAAACTAAACCTAAATCTAAATAAGCAGGGCGCGGGGAGAGGAGAAAGAACTCATCGAGATCGGGGATAGGAGTCACTGCCGGCGTCAATCTGCCGAGGCCCGAGAGGCGCCGGTGGAGGGGGCGGTGGAGGGGGCAGAGGAGGGGCCGGCGTCGCCGCAGGGGAGGGGGCGGGTCGGGGCTGGTGGAGGAGGTTGGGGCAGGGGAGGGGCAGGGCGGGGCTGGGCGGCGGTGGCGGTGAGGGTCGTGGCGGCGGCGGGGGGCGGCCGGGCGTCATTGGTGGCGGGCCGGTGTGGCGTGGGGTCGGGGTGGCGGTGGGGTGCGGGGGGCAGCGGGGGGTTGGAGCGGCCTGGCATCGGTGGCGGCGGGCCGGAGCGGCGTGGGGTCGGGGCGGCGGCGGGGTGCGGTCGGGGGGAGTGAGAGAAGAGAGAGAGGAGGGGGTGGGCCGTTATAGTGGCTTCTTTGCCGTCAGCTAGCAGATGGCAAAGAGGTGGGGCGGGCCATTGCAATAAGTTGGTGTCCATTGGACCCCACCCCACCTCTTTGCCGTCTGCTGACGGACGGCAAAGTTTCTTTGCCGTCCGCTAGCGGATGGCAAAGAGGTGGCTGATGGCAAAGAGCTTCTTTGCCGTCAGCTAGTTTTTTGGTGTCTGTTTTCTAGAAACGGATGGCAAAGAGCTTCTTTGTCGTCCGCCAGCTGACGGCAAAGAATTGGCAGACGTCAAATTTGCTGATTCCAGTAGTGTTTTAGGCCTCCGGATCGAGCAAATCTTCTACAAGCGATGGGGTAGTTCGAGGCCCGGCCAAAAAGTTCGACCCTGGCGTAAAGTTCAACATTGATTCCATCAATACATCAACTGGCGAACCGCTTGAACCTAAGAAAAATACAACCAAGTTCAAGAATCAATGCAGAGTTATTGTCAAGGACCAAATCCCGATCTCCACACAAGAATGGATAAAGGCAGCAAAGGGAGATCGAGAAGGAGTTACTTTTGTTGATGAAAAAGCAAAAGATGTGCTTTGGACCGAGCTGATGTCACATTTCACACTACCAGATAACTTGACAGATGCAGATCTAAAGAAAGTCAGAAACTATGCTCTTAAAAAATGGCGATCGCATTCAACACCTTTAAGAAAAATGCATGGGTTGCGTATGTCAAAGCAAAAAAGACGACTCCAAAATTCGAGGAAGCACTGGTGAAGGCAAAAGATCACTGGGACGATTTCGTGAAGTTCAAGGAATCGGAACTAGCTAAGGAACGGTCGAGAAAAAATAAGATTAATGCTGCGAAAAAGCAGTGGCACCATACTCTGGAGACAGGTGGCTATCAAATGGCCCTGCCTAAGTGGGATCAATCCAAAAAAGATATGATTAGTGCGGGGGTCACTCCGGTTACAGTGACCTGGCCCGCGAGGTTCAGGACATGGTTTTATGCGCATGGGGGGAAGTTGGACCCAAAGACAGGGGCTATTATGGTGAAGGCAAGTCTTAAAAAAGTGAAAGACGAAATTCTGATGAAAATAGAACAAGCTCAAACGGGGGTGTTCACGCCCAACAGAGAGGACGACGAGCTTACACGCGCCCTGAAGAATCCTAAACACCCGGGAAGAACACGAGGGAAAGGCGTTGTTCCGTGGTTTGAGGGGTTTGCTGGTTGGAACGACGACTACAAAAGCCGTGCGAGAAAGATGATGCAGGAGGAGCGGAAGAAGAAGGAGGAAGCACTCCGCCTTTGAGGCCTAGAATCAAAGCACCTGAAGTTGAAATCCAGAGTCAGGAGGCAGCAGGAGCAGATCGACTCACTCAGCCAGGGGCGTCTCAGCGGCAACATGAGCAGATCGATCTAGCATTGGATACCACCATCCCATCTATGTCGAGAAGCAACATGAGTTCCGCCCCGGCCGATATCGATGATGATGGACTGCTAGCTAGCTACTCTATGGATGCTATCAAAGACAGGACTAAGTGTGAGCTACACATGAAAGTGAAGAACTTATCCATGAAGGTGGTGGATGGCTATGCTTTAGCAAATCCCCAGAAGGAACCTTCCATTGCAATCCCATTCCACCTGGCTATGCTCGTGTCGGGGTTGATGAAGTGATGTCAGGATATCACGAGCTACAACTTGACATTCCTAGAGGTGACGAGGAGAGAACACTGGAAGAGGCCATACATCGTATCATTCTATGGAGAAAGGATTGCATCGTCTTTCCAAGGCCATCGACTCCTCCTCCTCCAAGTCTGCCGCTGCATCAGTCGACTCTTCCTCCTACTCCTCCAAGTCCGGCACCGCATCAGCTGACTCCTCCTCCAAGTCCGGCACGATGTCAGCCAACTACTCCTCCTCCAAGTCTGACACCATGTCAGCGTGCTCTGTCGACTCAGTGTGCTCTGTCGCCTAAGCAACAATGGAAGAGAGAGGCTGCAGCTACGACGACTAGCGGTACAATAGGCAAGAAATAACAATTTGGCCCAAGCCTCAAGCCTCTTCCGAAGTTGCCTTACCACTTGACCGAGGAGGAACTCGACAGCACAGTGGATGCCAAAGTGAAGGCCCATTTTGGACTGAAACCGCCCCAGCCGCCAAAGGAGAAAGTACCTGAGCATGTCTCACAACACTTCATTGATATGGCTCGACCGGTTGGCAATCAAAAGGAAAGCAACTTTGTGCGGTCTATCAAGAAGTCAAATCTTGCAGGACAAAAGGAGTCGAGCTCGATCTCGAGCCAAGGAGTTGGCACAAAAAGCTGGAAAACTATCCCCCAGCTGGGAGAACAGGCAGTGTAATCGCCCCCCCCCCGCGCTCATTGTACAAACACCTGTGAGTACCTCCGGTCGTCCAGGAGTAACTGAAGAACATATTAGGATGGCTAAAGTGGCCGGTGTCAGTTTTGAACAACTCCTAGGCCTTGAGGAAATCCCCGAGCTTAAAGAGTCAGAAGTAAAATATCATTATGCCTGCAGCAAACCTCTGTTCAAGCCTGAAGATGTCAAGCTTCTACAAATGAGAATGTACGATTTGCATACATGGTACATGCAAATAACAACAAATATCAATGAAGAGTCCCTCATGGTGAGAGTCAAAGGGAGGCATTACTTCCAAAAAAAGATCTGTGGACTCATTATGCAGAGTTGTTTCAGTTATTCAATCAAGACGCACTTGACAAATCTTTAGGCAGTTGCTATTGTTTGTAAGTGATTTCTTTCTATAATTTAAGTCTCTAGCTAAGTGTGCTCTTGTTCATTACCTGTAATTATCCTCACTATATTCGTTTCTGTGGTATTATGCAGAATGAAGATGTATGAAATGAAACAATTTGGACGCTATGGCATTGGGTTCATTGACTCAAATACGATTAATCAAAAGACATGGGAAACTGCATATTTGAGAAAAGACACAGAGAAAGCCATGTTAGAGTTTTTGAAGCGTCTAAACACCCAACAAGAAATACTACTTCCTTACAACTTCGGGTGAATATATATATATATATATATATATATATATATATCTTGTACTATGAATTCTATTTTTTTGCTTACTAGATGTTAATAAGTGTTGTTGAAGAGTTATGCAGTTACCACTGGATCTTGTTAATCATTGAAGTTGACAAGGGAAAAGTTGAAGTACTCGACTCGCTATTTAAGGATCCATCTGAATACGCAATCATTAGGGGGTTGCTTAACAGGTAATTTCAATCATGGTCGCACTATGTCGGCCTCTTTAATTACTTCATTCCTGATATCAACTAGTTAATAACTCATTTATTCATTTTCTTTGCCGGCAGGCGGGGCTTGGGCAAAGTTCATCAAAGAGGTCCCAAGCGACTGGGCACAACAACTGAAATAGGTGCAACCCAAGGTAATTAAGTACTTCTAGCTAGCTAGCTAGGTCCGTGCATCTCTTTAATTCTAGTTTCAATACCATTATCATTCTTGATTAATCATTACCTGATTGAATTTTATTCTCGTAAAGTGCATGATGCAGGAGCAGGGGACTAGTTTATGCGCATACTACATTTGCGAGAACATTCGCATGATCACATCTAAAAGGAGTAGAGATGAAAGAAATCTTTGGGTACATTTGCCAGAACATTATCCATATTTTTTTATCATGATCTAGCATATATATACAACTAATATATTCATCTTGATCTCCATCTTGTAGCTGACGGAGATGCGGGGCCAGCTCATACCAGAGGCTCGGGTACGAGCAATTTAAGAGGAATTAGCTGGATTTCTGGTCGACCTGGTCATAGATCTCAAAGGATAATAGCATTACAAGATCGAGAACAAGCAATACTAATGCCTCCATATATATGTAATGATCCTCAAATTGTAGGAGAAATTCTATATATATATATATATATATGTATGTGAATGATTGTCGTACGAGCAATTCGATGATATATATATATGATCTGCTCTACGAGAATTTCTATTTCTATTTATATATATGCGCATGCACAACGTGTGTATAGTATGTAGTAGTGTAATATATGTTTAAAACGAAAATTAATTAAATGGAAAATACAAAATTAAAAGGAAAACTAAACCATAATTAATTCATAAACCCCTAAAGAATTAAAAGGAAAAATAAAACAAAATTAAAAAACTAAATACTTTTAGTCCCGGTTGGTGTTACCAACCAGGACTAAAGGTCCCCTAGCCCACGGCGCCGGTGTATGCCAAGTGGTGGGCCTTTGGTTGCGGGTCGTGTTGAACCGAGACTAAAGGGGGATAGGCTTTGGTCCCCACCCTTAGTGCCGATTCGAGAACCGGCACTAAAGGCTCTTACGACCCGCGACTATAGGCCGGTTCTGCACTAGTGTACGGGAATCACAAGTTTAACACACGTATCTCTTCAATTTACAACTACTCGCTAGCATGACTCTCATATTAGAACCGGCACTAAAGGCCCTTACGACCCGCGACTATAGGCCGGTTCTGCACTAGTGTACGGGAATCACAAGTTTAACACACGTATCTCTTCAATTTACAACTACTCGCTAGCATGACTCTCATATTACCATCCCTATTATCTCAAAGCTGTATGAAAGGAATCCAACTTCTCATAGTTGTTAATGCACTTACTATGAAAGTTTTTATTATATCCCTCTTGGATGCCATCACTACTAGGGAAAACCTTATAGACAGGAGCCTACTAGTAGCGCTGGAAAAATAAAACCGCTGCTGCTAATTACTAGTAGTGTTGTATTCCTGCAGCGCTACAACTAAGGGCTTAGCAGTAGCACTAGGCGCTAAGAAAGCGCTACTGATAAGGTGGCCCCGCCGACCCCGCCGACACTATTTATAGTAACAGCGCTGGGTGGAAGGAAGCACTACTGCTAAGGCTACTGCCAGTAGCGCTTTATATGCTACTGCTAATGTGCCACACATTGTAGCAGCGCATTTTTGTAAGCAGCGCTACTGCTAGTTGCGACTGCTGCCACCTTTTCACCCCTCCTCCTTCCCTCTCTCCCCCACTTTGCCCTCTCTCCCCTCCTTTCCCCTCTCCACTCTCCACAATTGTTGCTCTTCTTCTCTCTTCCTCCTACCTCTCTAATTCTCTCGTCATTAATGTCCCCCTCCACCATAACTCTCCTCCATAAATGGCCTCTCTCACATTATCTCTCTTTCTCCTACCTCTCTTCCTCTCCCCCCATTAATGTCCCCCTCCAACATAACTCCCTCTTCATTAGTTAGCTAGCTAGATTCACCTCTCCTCCCTAAGAACTCGATCTAGCTAGCTATTTAGGCATCCACACGTCTTGATCGGTCTCTCTCATCATCTAATTAACGGCGTGCTCTCTCGATCGGTATCGCTCTCGGGGGATATATAGGTGAGTAAAACGTTGTTCATTTCAGGAATGGGAATATGTGTGTTAATGCGAATATGTGTGTTTAGGTATATGGAGAGATTTGTGTGAGTGACATGCCCTCGAGTTGCTTATGTTTCGTCGAGATGTCGATTTATTTCTGTTTCGGTGAATTTCGAGCAAACTCAATACGTCCTATTTTTAGGCAAGGTCATGCCAAAATTTTATATGACTTTGAAGGATGCATGCATTATTTATTTTATAACCCTTTCTCTTGTTATACCATGCAATCGGTCATGAAGGTGAGTGGATGGAAGGTGGAGCGGTACATGCAATCCGTGATGATGGACTTGTACGCAAATAAACGGACTAGGATTAGATGTCTGTGTGCAAGATTCAAGGAAGGAGTCTTTTTGGACCCTTTTGATAATGGCACTTTGAAGGCGCACCTACTGAAGAATGGTCTCATGGATGGCTATACTCAGTGGATAAGTGAAGAAGCTGATGATGATGGCGACATCCACATGGCAGGGAATAATGACATGGGGCTCGACGAAGAGATGACCGATCGACACGACAATGGCGCCAGCGAAGAGTCTGGAAATGACAGCATTGGAGAAGATTCTGGACACGGCGAAGAAAAGTACGGACATGGCGGAGTAGAGGGCACACTGCAGTCTTCGACACTACTAAGTGCTGTTGTGCAGGACCCTGATGTTCGAGACCTCCTTCACAAGAGTACGACTAGCGAGAGAGCTGCTTCTAGAGAGGAGGCCAAGCTGGCGCAACTTGAAGTAGACTCGAAGACTCCATTGTATGACGGTTGCGATCCTGGGGTGAACCGCTTGAGTTTCACGCTCGAACTTCTGAAGACGAAGGCCAAAAACAGATGCACAGACAAAAGCATCGATGAGCATTTGAAGTATCTACATAATAAAGTTCTTCCCGCGGGGAACCTGTGTCCTACTAGTGTCAAGGAGGCCAAGAAAATCGTTTGCCCTTTTGATTTTCCGCACATTTGGTACCACGCATGCATCAACGATTGCATCATTTATCGGGGGGAGCACGCGGAAAAAAAATGGTTGTCATGTGTGCAATGCTTCTCGATACAAGAAGGCAGGAAAGAAAGCTCCTCAGTAAGTTGTATGGTACTTTCCCATCACTCGCCGTCTACAGCGATATTTCTTAGATCCTAAGGAAGCAAAGCTCATGCACTGGCACGCGGAGAGGAAGAATCCTGACAATGGAGATGATCCGAAGCTGAGACACCTCGTAGATGGTAGCCAGTGGAGAGCATTTAACGCTGTATATGGATTTGCTGCAGAAGATCCAAGGAACATCGTGCTTGGTGCGAGTACCGATTGCATGAATCCGTTTGGCAACCAGAACACCAACCGCAGCACATGGACCGTGTTTGTATGGATGTACAACCTCCCCCCATGGAAGTGCATGAAGACAAAGTACGTACACATGAGCATGCTGATTCAAGGGCCGAAACAACCGGGAAAGAATATAAACCTGTATATGGGGCTTCTGCAAGAGGATCTAGACACGTTATGGAAAACACCGACATGGACATGGGATGCCAGCAAAGGAGAGTATTTCCATATGAGAGCCGCGCTGATGACGACGATGCACGACTATGTCGGTTACGGGTACACCTCAGGCCAGGTGTGCCACGGATACTGCGGATGCACAAGGTGCGTGGATGATACAATGCCTCAACATCTTACGTCAATGAAAGATGGCGAGTCCGGGGAAATTATGTACATGGTCCATCATAGATGGCTCGAGAAGGATGATCGGTGGAGAAAGCGTGGAGATCTATTCAATGGGTTGGATGAGCTTCGAGTACCTCCAAGTAAGAGGAGCGGCACAAAAATTGACAAGCTGTTGAGAAACTGGGAACAATGCCCCGCGCCGGGAAAGATCAAAAAGGCGCCGGAGCCGATGCTGAAGGTATGGAAAAGGAGGTATGTTTTCTGGGACTTGGAGTACTGGCCCAATCACGACACGCCTCATTGCCTTGATCAAATGCATATCACGAAGAATGTCCTCGAGAGCTTGCTTGGCACACTAATGAGCATGCCGGAGAAGACCAAGGATGGGCCGAAGGCAAGGAAAGACTTGGAAGATTTGAAGATCAGGAAAGATCTCCACCGTAAAAAGTCAATGGAGGATACGAAGATAGAGACGGAGGAGGGGGAAGTGGGCAGAAAAGTCAACAAGAAGGAGGAGAATTATTGCCCCCCTTCTTGCTTCACCTTAAGTGCGAAGGAGATCGATCAATTCATCAAGTGCCTTATGGGAATCAAGGTCAGTTCTGGTTATTGTGGGAAGATAAGCAGATTTCTAGACCCCACGAAGAAAAGGTTCAGCGGGATGAAGTCTCATGATTGTCACGTGATGATGACGCAGATACTCCTAGTTGCCATTAGAGGGATAATGGAGAAGCACGTCCATGACACGCTTATTGGTCTCTGCAACTTCTTCGACATTATCTCCCGAAAGTCCATAATTGTGAAGCAGCTCCGAAGGCTACAGGAAGAGATCGTTGTCATACTATGTGAGCTTGAGATGTACTTCCTGCCCGTGTTCTTTAACATCATTGTGCATCTGTGTGTCCACATTGTGAACAACATCATCGACCTCGGGCCGACATTCCTTCACAGCATGATACCGTTCGAGAGGATAAATGGGGTCATCAAAGGATTCATTCGTAACATGTCCCGTCCCGAAGGGAGCATCGTCCAGGGGTATCTGACGCATGAGTGTGTCTCCTTTTGCGAGAATTATATAGGCGTCGGAGACCCTGTTGTTGGTTTGCCCGTCAAGAAGCATGATGGGAAGCTCGAAGGAGATGGTCATAACAACGGACGGAGGGAATTGCACGTGGACTACTCGGATCGACGGAACGACTTTGACCTGGCTAACTTAGTAGTGCTACAACACCTAGATGTGGTAGATGATTATGTGGCACAGCACAAAGAAAGCATCACAAAGAAGTACCATGATAAGGGGATGCTCAAGACGGACAACGAAGTTACTATAGAGCACAATGCCACTTTCTTGCGTTGGTTCAAAGAGCAAGTTCTTGAAAATCCCCCGAAAGAGGGTAGTTCGAACGGATTGCTAATAGACGCCTTAGCACATGGCCCCGCGCCCAAGCTCGCGACCTATCAGTCCTACGATATCAATGGGTACACGTTCTACATGGAAGCCAAAGACATGGGCAGTGATTACCAGAACTCTGGGGTCACAAGTCAATGCGTGACCGATGCCAACGGCAGAACTGAAAGATTCTACGGAAGGGTCAAAGAGATCTGGGAGCTTGACTATGCTGGAATGCACGATGCGACGATGTTCCGTGTTAGATGGGCCAAGGATGTTGTAAGAGAAAACAAGTATTTCACCACCATGTCTATACCCAATGCGAAGAGCACTCCCGTGAACGTTAACTTCATTGCCAAAAATGATCCATGGGTACACGCTAAGCACGTGACACAATGCTTCTTCATAACCGACCCGGCCAATCCCAGCCGTGTTGTCGTGAGGAGATCCAAAAGGAGGAGCATCGAAATGGATGGATTCGCCAAGGAGGAAGACTACGACCAATACGGCAACCCAATGAGGGAAGATGACTATGACGATGAAGCTTACGTGAAAACAAGAATAAATACTACATTACCTAAGAAAGATCGTACTCGATGGCTCCGGAAAAGTCACATGGAGGGGCTCAATTACTCGGCAACGGGCAAGAAAGGGAAGAATCTCAATGTGAAACGTCGTCGACGCAGCTGATCAGAAACCATCATTTATATATATGTATCTACCTTCTGTACGCACTTAAGTAACCGTTATCGGTCAACTGATATGTTACCACCACATGCATGGTTCCGGTGATAATATTCGCGCAGTGTGCGAGGGGGTGACGCCGTCGTCGGGAGAAAACGAAAAAAAGAAAAAAGAAAAACAAAAGGGAGAAAGCAATACAAAAGAAAAGAAAAGGAAAAGGAAAATAATAAAAGAAAAGGAAAAGGAAAATAATAAAAGAAAATAAAACTAAAAATTAGAAAAGGAAAATTAATTAAAAAAATAAAATTGAAATATTTAGCAGTAGCGCTGGTTTAGGAACAAGCGCTATAGATACCTTAGCTATAGCGCTGGTTCCTAAACAAGCGCTACTGCTATTTGGGGTTAACCCTCACGCGGGGTACCCCGTAGCAGTAGCGCTGGTTTAGGAACCCGCGCTATAGCTAAGGTAGCTATAGCGCTTGTTCCTAAACCAGCGCTACTGCTAGTTGGGGTTAACCCCCCGCCGCTCCGGCTCAAAATTTCGCCAATTGCTTCCCTCCCCCCTCCCGCGCCCCTCTCCACTCTCTCCCCCCTCTCCTCTATCGCCACCGCCTGAGGCCTCCCTCGACCTCACGCCGCACACCGTCGCCACCCTCTCCCCTGCCCGCCCTCTACCTCGTCGTCGGCCACCCTTTAACTCATGCCGTCACCGCGCTCTTCACTCTCTTCCCCTCTCCTCTGTCGCCGCCCTCACCACTCTCTTCCTCTCTCCTCTGTCACCGCCGCCCAAGGCCTCCCTCTACCTTGCCGCCGACCGCCCTCGAACTCACGCCGTCGCCGCACTCTCCACTCTCTCCCCCTCTCCTCTGTCGCTGCCGCCCGAGGCCTCCCTCGACCTCGCAGCCGGCCGCCCGAGCCCGCCCTCGACCTTGCCGCCGCCGCCGCCCTTTTCCCTGCCTGCCCTAGACCTATCAATCGTAAGCCTCTCGCTCACCTCTGCACTGCCCTCCTCTCTCTTTAGCTAAGGCAACAAAAATTAGGAAATTATCTAGGGATTTTTTTAGGAAATTTGCTTGGGCAAAAAACAGTAGCATTTAGTTTTCATTGATGTTCATTGTTGCTTGGTTAGCTAGGACAAAAAATTAGCTAGGACAAAAAACTAGCTAGGGCAATTTTTTTATGAAATTAGCTAGGGCAAAAAAATTAGCTAGGACAAAAAATTAGTTAGGAGAAAAAACAGAATTGATGTTTATTGTTATATGATATATGTCGTTGATGTTCATTGTTGCTATATGTTCATTTGCATATTCCACATTTTAGGAATGTAGTATGATATATGTTCATCGTTGTTCATTGTTGCTATAGGATATATGATATATGTCATTGGTATCTGATATATGACATTGATGTTTCGCCGGAATGTCTGAGTGGCCTATGTTTTGCCGGAATGTTGATTCATTTTCGTTCCGGCAAATTTCAGGCGCTCCATATGTCCACTTTTTAGCAAAGGTCATGCCAAAAATTTCCGTGATTTTCGGCATGACATGTGCTAGAAACTAGGACATATGGAGTGTCCGGGATTTGCCGGAAGGGGAATTAATCAACATTCCGACCAAATATATATAGGCCCCTTTTTTCTCTTCATTATATCTTTTATTTACAATTGTTGAATAGGAAACATGTCTAACGACGCCGAAGCTGGGAGTTCTACTCGCCTCGTAGTAGACCCCCATGAGGCAGCAAATGCATATTTCGATTACCTGGACGAACACCAGATGGGGTTGCATGGTGGCGGCAGTGGCACCAACCCTGACACCGACACCGGCACTGGCACCGGCACCGACACCATCCCCGAGACCGGCAACAATGCTGTCGTAGCCGATAAAGCACCGAAGAAGAAGAGGTCACGAAAATCAAACGAGCTCGGCAACGGACAAACTGTGGTCACGGAGATGCACCCCAAGAAGTTAGAGCCAACGGCGCCGGAGGAAGTGCGCTCGTGCTGGGGCAATCAACTGGGATGCATCCTTAGGGAAACCGTAGACATCAATGGCGTTTTTTTGAAGAAGATACCGCATACGGAAAACATGCTCCTAAAGAAGTTGCACAATAGGTTCCTGTAACCCGGCCAGGATGAAAAAACATTTAAAGACCCATGGGACGACGTCACCATGACAAAGATAAACGCCAAGGCGCTGGTGGCGTTCACCAATGACTTGTCCTCCTGGAAAATTTGGGTGAAAAAAGCGATTGCGAAGAATGAACCGTGGTTCAAGATTCATGTTGATAATCCGTCAATAACGGAAGAGGACTTTGAAAAATTCAAGGAGAACTGTGGTAAAGAAGAAGTCAAGGCAAGGTCAGAGAAAATGAAGGCGTTCGAGGCCAGGAACACGCCTCCCCACCGCCTCGGAAGCCATGGTTACGAGGGGAAGAGGCACGTATGGGCCAAGGAGGACGACGAACGTGAAAGTCACAGAATCCCAGACCCCTTGGCGGAGTTCACCGACCCACTGGAGCATGACTAGATCAGGGCCCAGCACAAGTCGGACAAAGTCAAGATCTTTTGCATGGACCCGAACACGAGGGACTTCATGAGACTTCTGGTAATTGTTATATTAACACATTATCATATTAGCTTCCAATCCGTTCGACTACAAGTTTTGTCACATTAGTAAACCATCCATGTCCCTTTTGTAGAAAGAGCAGCACCAAAAGGTAGCCGAAAGCGACGAGTCGTCACAGTCGTCGACAAGGCCCAAGTGGGACACCCCATTCAACCGGGCCCTGATCATACTGAAAAAGGTCCCGGTGGACAAGCCGCCGTCCTATGGGCGTGTGCACGGCGTCGGAGATGGCGCCTCATGGAAGATGTGCTACAGCGAGGAGCCAGAGGAAAGAAGGAAGAGACGGTCGGTCATCACTCAGCAGACCATCGATGAGAAGATCACGATTGCGGTCAATAAGACCAAAGAAGACTTGGGCGGGGCCGTCAATGCAGCGGTCACTGACGCGGTGGCCACCTTGATTTCGGCAATTTTCGATTTTGTGAAGAACTATCCAAATGCATGACCGGAGGACTTTCCCCTTCCCAGCTTTGTCGGGAGCAATTCGGCAAACACCACAGCACCGACACCTGCTCAAACAACCGCAAAAGATCTCGCTCCTGTTCATAGCAGCCCGGCCTCCATCTCTTGCATGCTCGGCGGGACTTCATCGCTAGTTGAGCTCGACGCCCTCATGGTAATTATGTGTCATACCCTTTTCACCAGGATGTCCATAGTCTTCCGTTCCAGTTACCTTTCGGATGTTTGATGTCGCAGACATGTCTTCTTCGTAGGCCGACGATACCCCGTGCACCCTACTGTACGACATCAAGGGCCAGAAGGTGGCCATGGGAAAGGCAACGATTGTGAAGCCGAAGGACCGCATGTTCCACAACCAAGAGATGCCTGATGGCGTCTTCATGGTTAACGTGGCCAGTGTCTTAGCGGGATTCGAGGATTTGCCTCCTCCAGTACCAGCCGATGACGACAAGACTCCCCAAAGGATTGGCACATGCAAGAGCTGGTTCTTGCCTTGGTCGAAGTCTCTTCTTCGTCTCGAGGCACCCAGTATCACGCCAACGCCACCTTCTCAAGAAGGTATGAAAACCACCACCTACCACATTACCAGCACCTGTCATGGAGGGTGGTAGCAGACGACGCGAGGGAGAGCCTACATTAGTGCCTGATCATGTCGCCCCCACTGTCGAAGAAGCAAATGTTGATGACATGGAGGATGATGATGATGATCTAGACAAGTATTTCAATACCGCCTACGATGATTGATGGTTGATGGCTCAGGACAACGATGACCTAGGCTATGAGCGTGGAGATGATGACTTCATCCTACCTGATTTGCCGGAGCCGGAACATCCTAAGGCGGAATGCAAAAAGTCTCTCTTCAAGCAATCCTCATAGGAGACGCCTCCAGATGCCGCCTCTACCCAGCAACCCCTCGAGCCCCGTCCAATGTTTAGCCCGACGACACTTGGGGGTGGTTAGGGAAGGTATGTTTGGCTCACTACCACTGCGACCCAACAAGAAGGCAAGGAGGAGACCGGAAAAGAAAGGCCCTAAAGGCGCTAGAGCTGCTTCAAGCAGCCAGCCACCTCCGAAGCCCCGGGTGGTAGACAAAATAACTGTCGAAGGTAAGAATCGTTTCCATGTGGACGGTGCTAGATAACATACTGAACAATGATCTAACGAGACTCCATGAAGATGTGCTAGCCAGAGAAAAAAGCCTTCTGATCATGGAAAAAATAGAATACCCACTTTATGCAGCTTAGGTGCCGGGTGGGATGTTGTACGTCGACACCTGCCCTGCGAATCAGTTCATCCTGCGATTCGACTACATCTACAATATGTTCCACACGACCAAGCCGGATTTCCAATTCATCGGCATGTATGCGATGTATCTCAACTAGTTCATCAGGATCGAGAACATACGATATATCTGTGTCGCGGACCCGTTCTATATGCACGAGAGCTACTTGGCAGTTTGCAAAGAGCACTGTGACTATGCGAGCAAGTACCTCGGCATGTTCATGATTGCTAATAAGGACAAGGAAGCAATTCTCCTGCCTTATCATCCCGCGTAAGTCATCCGCGCATATTCTTTCGTAAGTGTCGTTAATCATTCCTTTGCAAGCATGGAGGCAAATTAGAGGTGTGTACTTCATTTGCACAGCGGGGGTGGCTTCGTGCTCATCGTTCTGTACCCGGAATACTCCCATGATATATACTTGGACTCATCGAAGAACATCAAGAAAAAGGATTACACGCACGTAAAGAGAGTTCTCAATAGTGCCCTGTTTACCTTCAGCATGTCTGGTGGATATATAAAGGTGAAAAGGAATATGAAGGACAGGCTAGATTTCCGCCATAAGACCGACTTCTGCTGCATCCAGCAACCGCACACCAGTCAGGCTGATGGATTCTACATCATGCATCACCTGCTCGAGTACAGAAGGGATAATCAACGCCTTCGCATGTCACCTAGTACTGAATATGTCGAGATTGTCAGTTGGGCCACAAGCATAGGATAGACACAGGATCATCGACTCCAAGCTGAGTTTTATCACGTACAGTGTTATCTTGCCCAAGTGATGATGAAGCAGGTCCTCGAACCAACAGGGATGTTCTACCATGGGCCAACAATGACACTGGATGATGTCCGAGCACTGCTACTCACTCAGCGTCTGGACCTTAAGCCTTTCATGAAGCTCGGGTGCTTCATCCCTGACTATGAAGATTGGACCGCCGACATGGAGGATTGATAGCTCTTTCTAGTTAATTAGTTTGGGTATATATGAGGAATTTCATCGCTTATGTTTATTATAAGTTGCCTGTATTTTGCTAATTACGCCTCTTTGTTTTCTTAAGTATATTATGTTGCATACTATCGATCAGTTGATCAACTGTCGATGCAAGTACATAGATCAGAGATGGTGATGGACTGGCACGTCGTGTTCATTGGGAGGGTTCTAGGAGTCTACGACAACTGGCCACACGCTCGGGCCTAGGTGTACAGGTACCCGGGTGCTAGCCATAGAGGGTTTGACACCAGAGCCGAAGCGAAAGTAGTTACTTGAGGTGGACACTCCAGCATGAGCGAGGGCGGGACCACCGGCGCCTCAAGTACTACATAGTCGCGCTCTTGCTTATGTTGATCGCTTTTCTCCTCTACATCATGGTTTAGATAGAGATGATGAAAACTTGTGTTTGTGCCATGACCATGCATTTGCACTTATTCGAGACATGACACGATCACTCATGTGTATCGCTATTTTCGAGATGTGATGCCATTTGTGTTGAATGATGATGATGGTATGACGAGAGTACTGTATGTCTATGATATGATGATAATAGTGTATGTTTAGTATGATCTGATAAAACTATTGTATATATCCTGTATAAATACATCAAAAATACGTAGAGGGTGTAAATCTGTGAAAGCAGGAATACTAGCAGCAGCGCTGTGAATCATCTAATAGCGGCGCTGGTTTAGCAGCAGTGCTTCGTTTGCCCACGCACTACAGATAGTTAGCAGTAGCGCTTTCCAGGCAAGCGCTACTGTTAACAGCACATAGCAGTAGCACTTTCCAGGCCAGCGCTACTGCTAAAACTTAGCTGTAGCGCGATAGCAGTAGCGCTGGACCCAACTACTAATATGCATATTTCGAGCGCTACTACTAGGGTTTTCCCTAGTAGTGCATTATATTAGGACTAAATTCATAACCTAACCAAATTACCATGTTGTTTTTAGGAAACTCTCAAAATAATACAAGTGAGGAACGAGAGTTCAATAATTTCTATAAAATTTAACACCACCATGCTCTATAAAGATATAAGTGAAGCACTAGAGCAACATTGCCTAGCTCAAAAGATATAAGTGAAGCACATAGAGTATTCTAACAAATTCACAATTCAGCGTGTGTCTCTCAAAAGATGTGTGCTGAAAGGATGATTGTGGAAAACTAACAAGAAAAGACTCACATCATACAAGATGCTCCAATCAAAACACATATCATGTGGTGAATAAAAATATAGCCTCAAGTAAATTTACCGATGGATTGAAGACGAAAGAGGGGATGCCTTCCGGGGCATCCCCAAGCTTAGGCTTTTTGGTATCTTTGAATATGACTTGGGGTTCCTTGTTCATCCCCAAGCTTAGGCTCTTGCCACTCTTTATTCCATAGTCCATCAAATGTTCACCCAAAACTTGAAAACTTCACAACACAAAACTCAACAGCAAACTCATGAGATCCGTTAGTATAAGAAAAATAAATCACCACTTTAGGTACTGTTGTGAACTCATTATTTATTTATATTTTTGTAATACCTACTGTATTCTAACTTTTCCATGACTCATACCCCCCTATACGACCCATAGATACATCAAAATAAGCAAACAACACAAAGAAAACAGAATCTGTCAAAAAACAGAACAATCTGTAGCAATCTGTAAATTTCGAATACTTTTGGAACTTCTAAAAATTCTGAAAAATTAGGACAACCAGGTAAATTTGTATATCAATCCTGTTTAAAAATTTCAGATCAATTTGACGCTATGAAAAATTCAGAAAATTCCTGGACTGAGGACAAAAGTTTCTGTTTTCCAGCAAGATCAAATCAACAACTATCATAGATCACCCCAAAGGTTTTACTTGGCTCAAACACTAATTTAAACACAAAAACAAAATTACTACAGAAGTAATAGTGTGCCAAACACACCAAAACAGAAGCAAAAAAGAAAAAGAAAATTTGGTTGCCTCCCAACAAGCGCTATTGTTTATTCGCAAAAGAAATGAAGCGCTATTGTTTACCGCCCCTAGCTAGGCAAAACGCAATGGATCTAGGTATTGGAAATTTTTGGTATTGGAAATTTTTTGTGAGGAATTTCTCAAATCTAGGAGGTTATTTCTTCTTTCCCTCAATCGTAGGGGGAGGATCAATCTTGGTGTCCAAAATGTCCAAACGCTTATTGCAAAGGGTGGTCAAAGTATTCAAGCAATTAAGGTTACCGTTAATATGTTTGAGGGGTTCATGATGTTGTTGTAACTCGACCAAGTGCTTATGTAAGTCACCTAATTTGTTGAGAACTTGAACTCCGTCTTGAGAGAAAGCAAACCCCCTTTTTGGTGGAGGAACCCCCAAAATCCCTTCTAAAACTTCATAGGCTGCATTCGTGTCAAGCTCAATAAAATTTCCTTTTGAGGCGAAATCTAAAAGCTCCCTATGATGCAATGCTAAACCAATGTAAAAATTTCTAAGAAAAACTTTTGCATCCCCTTTTAGATTGGAAACACGATAAGGTTCCATTAGCCTATACCAAGCATCCTTAAAAAAATTCCCTTGTTTTTGTCTGAACTAAAGAAATTCAAAATCTAGTGACAAGGGGATGTGGTGATGTTCGACATAGTTCAGGTAATGAAAAAGGCAAGCAAAAGAAGGGCAAACAGAAAGGCAAGTGTTTTCTGAAAATTGTTTTAGAAGTAGGGGAGAGGAAAACGAGAGGAAAATGGCAAATAATGTAAATGCAAGAGATGAGTTTGTGATGGGTACTTAATATCCTTGACTTGCTGTGTATCTCCCCGACAACGGCACCAGAAATCCTTCTTGCTACTTCTCGAGGATGCGTTGGTTTCCCACAAAGAGGAACGGTTTGATGAAGCAAAGTAGATAAGTATTTCCCTGAGTTTTTGAGAACCAAGGTATCAATCCAGTGGGAGATACAAGCGAGCCACCAATAGATATATCTGCACAAGGAATCAAACTCCTGCACCCAACGCTATAAAGGGTTTGTGAATTCCTTCATGGTTATTTGCAAGGATGAGATCTAGAGAGATAGATATAATAGGGTGTTTTAACGGAAAGTAAAACTAAAAGTAAAAAATAATGCAGCAAGTATTTTTGGTGTTTTTGGTTTTAGATCTGAAAGTATAATATGGAAAATAGACCCGGGGGCCATAGGTTTTAATAGATGGCTTCTGTCATGATGGCAAGTATTACGGTGGGTGAACAAATTACTATCGAGAAATTGATAGAAAAGTGAATAATTATGAAGATATCCAAGGCAATGATTATGCATATAGGCATCACGTCCATGAGAAGTAGACCGAAACGATTCTGCATCTACTACTATTACTCCACACATCGACTGACTCATGCCTACATCTAGAGTATTAAGTTCATGAAGAATAGAGTAACGCATTAAGTAAGATGACATGATGCAGAGGGATAAACTCAAGCAATATGATGAAAACCCCATCTTTTTACCCTTGATGGAAACAATACAATACGTGCCTCGCTACCCCTACTTTTTCACTGGGTGAGGACACCGCAAGATTGAACCCAAAACTAAGCACTTCTCCTATTGTGAGAATTACCAATCTAGTTAGCCAAACCAAACCAATATCTCGAAGAGACTTGCAAAGATATGAAATCATGCATATAAGAATTCAGGAAAGACTCAAATAATATTCATGGATAATCTGAACATAAACCCACAATTCATCAGATCTCGACAAACACACCGCAAAAGAGTATTACATCGGATAGATCTCCATGAAGATCATGAAGAACATGGTGTTGAGAAGCAAAGAGAGAGAAGAAGCCATCTAGCTATTATCTATGGAACCTTAGGTCTGTGATGAACTACTCACGCATCATCGGAGGGGCAATGGAGTTGATGTAGATGCCCTCCGTGATCGAATCCCCCTCCGGCAGATTATCGGAAAAGGCTCCAAGATTGGATCTCTCGGGAACGGAGGCTTCTGGCAGCGGAAAAGTGTTTTCTCGGCTCGTTGTGATAATGATGGAACATTTGGGTATTTATAGGCAGAAGATTAGGGCTAGGGGAGTTGCCCGGGGCCCACAAGCCTGCCCGGCGCGGGTGCCCCCCCTGGTCGCGGCAAGCAGGCTTGAGGCCCCATGGCAACTCCTCTGCCTTGGTTCTCAAGTATCGTGGCTTCCATATTTTCCAGAAAAAATCATTCCATAGGTTTTATTCCGTTCGGACTCCGTTTAATATTCCTTATCTGCGAATCTCAAAAACAAGGAAAAACAAAAATTGGCACTAGGCTCTAGATTAATAAGTTAGTCCCAAAAATAATATAAAATAGCATATTAGTGCATATAAAACATACAAACTAGATAATATAATGGCATGGAACAATCATAAATTATAGATACTTTGGAGACGTATCACCAGACGACGAGCTCACACTGATGCGGCCTACCGACATGGAGAACCAGGACTTCAACATCGCTGCTGACTGGGCTCGGAGAGGATTACATGTCAGAGAGAAGGAAAGACTCATCGAGTGGGAGGACGACGGTGTGGTGCTCTAGACAGTGCTAGAACGCGGCTTAAATAGCTGATACGATGCCAGATATGGGGTGGTTAGCCCACTTCAATGTGGCACAGTTGTCGGAGTTGGTTCCTCTGGACGAGTCATCCGCATTCAAGCGACGAGGCCCGAGTGGTTGCATCAGTCTGCACAGCCTTCCCGTCCGGTCAAATCGCGTCTTCAATGAGGACCGTTGCATGGTGTGGACCAACATGAATGTGGCACACCCAATGGAGCGGTGTGTCGGATGCAAATCGGGGGAAGGGCAGATGGGGCATTGGGTGCGCCAGGGTGGTCAATACCGGGCTTCGAAGTGGATGGACTCCTGCAAATACCTCCACCCCCCTCACATTTGCCTCCGGTTTGCAGGAGAAATCTTGTCCGGACTGCTTCTCGGAATGATATTGGGCCGAGTTGCACGGCTTCCGCGGTCTGGACAGATGTGGGAGGTTTGCGGGTCCGGCTTGGAGATACCCTTACATAGGAGCATTTCTATTCTAAAAAGTATGATCATTTCTAATAATGTAGAAAATTTAATGTTTGTCTACATAAAATAATATTTGACCAATCAAAGTGGACAAAAATAAAATATGGCTCATATTTTGGTGTATAGATGAAACACTAAACTACCACGAACCGACCTCTCGTGAGTTTTCGCATCCCTAAATAGCGACCCGTGAGATCTAAACCCGATCAATTATTCACTAATTATTCACTAGTAGGAAAACCCCATATAGGATTTTACTATCGGTAGTATTCAGACAAAACAAGACGCAACAACTACTTAGCCCGGGGCGCAGGTGTTGCAGGTCAGTAGGACGGCGGCTCTCGGTGTTGAGTGTCATGCCCTCACCGTTGGCGTAGTGCAGTGGCAGAGGGCCTCCTTCTCCTAGATCTAGCCCTCTCACAAGCATCCGCAACTACGAAAGAAGAATTAAGATGAATCTAAGCATAGCATGAAACATATGGATCCAAATCAACCCTTCGGAAGCAACACATAAACTAGGGTTTAAGCTTCTGTCACTCTAGCAACCCATCTTCTACTTATTACTTCCCAATGCCTTCCTCTAGGCCCAAATAATGGTGAAGTGTTATGTAGTCGACGTTCACATAACACCACTATAGGAGAGACAACATACATCTCATCAAAATATCGAACGAATACCAAATTCACATGATTACTTATAACAAGACTTATCCCATGTCCTTGGGAACAAACATAACTACTCACAAAACATGTTCATGTTCATAATCAGAGGAGTATTAATTATCATAAAGGATTTGAACATATGATCTTCCACCAAGTAAACCAACTAGCATCAACTACAAGGAGTAATCAACGGTACTAGCAACCCACAGGTACCAATCTGAGGTTTAGGACAAAGATCAGATACAAGAGATGAACTAGGATTTGGAGAGGAGATGGTGCTGGTGAAGATGTTGATGGAGATTGACCCCCTCTCGAAGAGAGGATCATTGGTGATGATGATGTCTTTGATTTCCCCTTCGGGAGGGAAGTTTCCCCGGCAGAACAGCCCTGCCGGAGCTCAAGATTGGTTCTGTCCAAGTTCCGCCTCAAGACGGCGGCGCTTCATTCCGAAAGCTATTTTCTGATTTTTCCAGGTCAAAACCCTCCATATAGCAGAAGATGGGCGTCGGGGGCCTGCCAGGTGGGTCACAAGCCTAGTAGGCGTGGTTGGGGGTGGTCGCACCTGGCAGGCTTGCCACCTCCTGGTGGCCCCCCTTTGACATCTATTTCGCCCAATATTTTTTATATATTCGTAAATTTACAGGACTTTTGGAGTTGTGCAAAATAGGTATCTCAGATTTGCTCCTTCTCTAGTCCAGAATTCTAGCTGTCGGCATTCTCCCTCTTCATGTAAACCTTGTAAAATAAGAGAGAAAGGGCATAAGTATTGTACCACAATGTGTAATAACAGCCCATAATGCAATAAATATCAACATAAAAGCATGATGCAAAATGGATGTATCAACTCCCCCAAGCTTAGACCTTGCTTCCCCTCAAGCGAAAGCCGAGATCGATAAATATGTCCGCATGTTTAGAGATAGAGGTGGCGATAATATAAAATACAGGCATGAGGGCATCATGAACATCTTTAGAACATCAATACTTATTGTATAAGATTTCTTATGCTAGATTAACTGTTCATTCACAATATAAAGTATGAACCAAGAACTCTATTGACAACCAACAAACTATGATCTTAGTCATTGAAGAAATTGGCAATTTATCATAACATCGGAAAGAGATAATATAAGAGCTTGTAAAGCAAACCCACATACTCAATCATCTTTTAGTCTTTCACAATTGCTAACTCTCACCCGGTACCCATGAGCTCAAAGCTTCAATCGGACACAGAGAATGATACAGGCTTATAGTTTTGCCTCCCAACTATTCACCTCAAGGGTGATGTCAAGAATAATAACTCATGATCACCCACATCCGACTAGATATATGCATCTAAATCATTCCCCAACACATAATGCTTGCCAAGATAGAGGCGAAATATAGGAAGTGGTGAGGATCACCATGCCTCTTGTGTGAAGGTAAGTACTTCAAAAGTAGAAGTAATAGATAGGCCCTTCACAAAGGGAAGCAGAGGTTGCCATGTGCTTTTTGTTTTGGGATGCACAAACCCTTAGTGCAGAGGAACGATGTGTTGTATTGCCCTTTGTGATACTAACCTCTATTATGTAGTCTGTCGCTTTTATTTCTTTACTATCACAAGTTTGTACAGCGCTTATTTTCCTTACAATAAAAGATCACACATATTTAGGAGCAATTTTTATTGATTTTTGCACCGATGACAACTTACTTGAAGGATCTTACTCAATCCATAGTTGGGTATGGTGGACTCTCATGGCAAATCTAGGTTGAGGTGTTTGGATGCACAAGTAGTATCTCTACTTGGTGCGAAGTTTTGGCTAATATGAGGTGGAAGAAAGCACTACATGTTGGAGCATCTAAGACCATATAACTTCTATCCGGAGGCAAGCAAACATAACCCATCATGTTGTCTTCCTTGTCCACCATCAACTTCCTGGCATGTAATACTTTAATGAGTGGTCACAATCATAAAAGATGTCCAAGATAATATATCTATATGTGAATCTCTCTTTCTTTATCACTTCCTTTTCAATTGCACCAATGACCAATTACTATGTTTGTTAACTCCCAATAAATTTCAATCGACATACTTTTTATATGTGAAGTCATCACTCCCCATAACATCATTGTGTATACTCTTTCCTTTTATTTTATTGTTCTTTATTCATTACTCTCAAGAACATAGTAAGCTATAAGAGCCCTCTCATCAAAACTACCTTTTATTATATAACTCTCATACTTGGTTACCTGAGGGGAGCAAAAGAAAAAACTAAAAGGTAGATCATACTAAAACTTTATTCTACTAGATCAAAACAAAATCAAAAAGGACTAAACTAAGAAAAACAAGAAAAACGAAAAAGGAAAAGGGTGTGATGGTGATACGATACCGGGGCACCCTCCCCCAAGCTTGGCAAAAGCCAAGGGGAGTGCCCATACCCATGTGCTCAGGTGTCCTTTTTCGAAGATGATGATGGTGGAGTGCTTGATGACGTTGGAAGCTTGTCCAATTTCCTCTTAAGCATGAAATTTTGTTCCCTCAGGTCATCTACTTCCTGCTCGAGCTTCAATATCCTTTGCCATGATTATTCTTTACTCTCCTGCAGGAAACGGGGAGGACTAAATAGAACTTTGGGTTTTCTTCTTGCGTTTGGGAGGCTTGATTTCCTGAAGTCCACGTGCATGTCTCTCAGTTGAGGCAGAGGAGTCTCCCCTTCATCTGAGCTTTCTTCTCTATACTTGTCTTCTTGTTCCTTCTCCGAGAATAATCCATAAGGATCTAGGTCCCCATAGAGCTTTGGATTGGCAAGATAATGAGATATGTAGCTCTCCTCATTAGACTCTTGGGACGACATCTTGCTCTAAATATGCTGCAGAAACAGCTCAAAACAAAAACAAGAGGTATTGTCGTGATACGAAAGTGCAAACCTTCGGGAGATTATATAATGAATTTTTGCTGACCGAAAGGAGTCTACTATAAAAAATGGAGTCCATAGGGTGCACGGGGTGGTGGCAAGCCCCTAGGCACAACCAGGGAGTGGCTGCGCCTAGCAGGCTTATCGCCACCCAATGCGTCCTTCAGACTACTTTTGATTTTCCTAAAATTTTAAATATTCCAAAACTGAGTAAAATTGCTATTGGGAAAGTTTTGGAGTCGGTTTACTTACCGTACCACATACCTATTCCTTTTCGGAGGCTGAAACATTTCGGTAGGTCTCCCTAATATGCTCTTCCGGAGTTACGGTGTTGATAACATTGGTTTCAACATTTGTGGGAGTACCTGAGATATAATGTTTGATTCTTTGCCCGTTTACAACCTTCAGATTTGTTCCTTCGGCATTGTTGATCTTGATGGAACCAGAACGATATATTTCCTCGACGATGTAAGGACCTTCCCATTTAGAGAGAAGTTTTCCTGCAAAAAATCTTAACCGGGAATTGTATAGCAAGACATGATCACCTACATTGAATTCACACTTTTGTATCCTTTTATCATGCCATCTCTTAACTTTTTCTTTAAACAACTATGCATTCTCATATGTCTGGGTTCTCCATTCATCAAGTAAGCTAATATCAAATAACCTCTTCTCACCAGCAAGTTTGAAATCATAATTGAGCTCTTTGATTGACCAATAAGCTTTATGCTCTAGCTCTAGAGGTAAGTGACATGCTTTACCATAAACCATTTTATACGGAGACATACCCGTAGGATTCTTGTAAGTAGTTCTATAAGCCCATAATGCATCGTCAAGTTTCTTAGACCAATTCTTCCTAGATCTATTAACAGTATTTTACAAGGTCAATTTAATTTCTCTATTTCTTAATTATACTTGACCACTAGACTGAGGATGATAAGGAGATGCAGTTCTATGATTAACATCATACTTAGCAAGGATTTACAGAAAGCACCATGAATAAAATGTGAACCACCATCAATCATTAAATATCCAGGGACTCCAAATCTAGGGAAAATAACTTCTTCAAGCATCTTAATAGAGGTGTTATGATCATCACTAATAGTTGGGATAGCTTCTACCCACTTAGTAACATAATCAACAGCAACTAAAATATGAGTATACCCATTGGACGTTGGAAAGGTCCCATATAATTCAAACCCCAAACATCAAATGGTTCAATAACAACAGAGTAATTCATAGGCATTTCCTGATGTCTACTAATATTGCCAATTCTTTGACATTCATCACATGACAAGACAAACTTACGAGCATGCTTGAAGAGAGTAGGCCAATAAAAACCAGATTGTAATACCTTATGTGCAGTTCTATCTCCAGCGTGATGTCCTCCGTAGGCCTCGGGATGACACTTCTGTCGGATCTGTTCATGTTCATGCTCAGGTACACAACGTCTAATAACACCATCTACTCCTTCTTTATAAAGATGTGGGTCATGCTCAGGTAGACAACATACATCTCATCAAAATATCGAACGAATACCAAATTCACATGATTACTTATAACAAGACTTATCCAATGTCCTTAGGAACAAACATAAATACTCACAAAACATGTTCATGTTCATAATTATAGGAGTATTAATTATCAGAAAGGATCTAAACATATGATTTCCACCAAGTAAACCAACTAGCATCAACTACAAGGAGTAACCAACACTACTAGCAACCCACATGTACCAATCTGAGGTTTGAGACAAAGATCGGATACAAGAGATGAACTAGGGTTTTGAGAGGAGATAGTGCTGGTGAAGATGTTGATGGAGATTGACCCCCTCTCGATGAGAGGGTCATTGGTGATGACGATGGCTTCGATTTCCCCCTCTAGGAGGGAAGTTTCCCCGGCAGAACAGCCCTATCGGAGCTCTAGATTGGTTCTGTCCAAGTTCTGCCTCGAGACGGCGATGCTTCGTCCTAAAAGCTCTCTTATGATTTTTTCCAGGTCAAAACCTCCATATACAGAACATGGGCATCGAGGGCCTGCCAGGTGGGTCACAAGCCTCCTAGGCGTGGTGAGGGGGGTGGCCACGCCTGGCAGGCCTGCCACCTCCTGCTGGCCCCCCTCTGACATTTGTTTTGCCCAATTTTTTTATATATTTTTCAAAATAATTCTCCGTAAATTTTTAGGACTTTTGGAGTTGTGCAGAATAGGTATCTTAGATTTGCTCCTTTTCCAGTCCAGAATTCCATCTATCGGTATTCTCCCTCTTCATGTAAAACTTGTAAAATAAGAGACAAAGGGCATAAGTATTGTACCACAATGTGTAATAATAGCCCATAGTGCAATAAATATCAACATAAAAGCATGATGCAAAATGGACGTATCAACCCCTCGGCTTACAATATGCATGGATAGTACTAGGGTGTGGGGCCCGGGCGACAGTCTCTCTAGCCGGCTGTGGGTCCTGTTGTCTGGTGTCGTATCATTGCTTGTAGGGACCGCCAATGGCAGGGCCATGTCGAGGCCCGTCGTCGGGATTATGCTATTGGCCCGTAGGCACCTGCCCGGCAAGGGCCACACTGGGCGACGGCGTCTTGCGGCAACCGGCCATGGTCAGTGGTACGGCCGGCGGCCCTGTAGCCACGCGGGGGCAGGTGATGGAGTGGATGGGGGCATGTCGGCACTGTTGCCTCGCTTGATCATGGTCAGCCATAGTGAGCGGTACAATGGTGCGTGTTGTAGCCACGCAGCCTCTTTGTTAGCAGCCACTATTGCTCCGGGAGAACTGTCGCAGGGGTCGCGTCTTATCACCATATGCGGGTATGGTGGGAGGGGACAGGAGTTGGTCCGTCCGTGAGTCACTGGGGAGCCGGCCATCGCTCATCGGCTACGTGCCAGCCGATCGGTGCCAACCGGCTGTGAGCCAGTCGGTCGGGCCCCAGCCAGTCGTGGGCCTGTCGTCCGCACGTCAAACGACCAGACATCAGCTAGGCGTATGATTTTCTGAAAGGAAGCCGAACCACCCCGTTTTGGCATAGCCACGGGTTATATCCCCGTCAGTAGTCCCCGAAGCAAGCGGGGGCCCACATTCCTTTTTCAAACGAGAGGGGGGCTGGCGGATTTACATCCTTCTAGGCCGGGTAGCAAGACCCTCAGGACGGCAGCCCGGCTGGCCGAGGGTGGGGATGGCCACACCCGACGCCTCGGGTCCCATGGCGGCGCCTCACAACGCATGTCGGGCGACAGCTCGCCACGCACGATGTCGCGAGTACTGCAGGACCCACCCCTGGGACCGCGATGGGACGTTGCAATGGGCCTAGCCCGACAAGCCTCAGGCCATGGGCGGGGATCTTTTGCGGCCAGACCCCAGCGGTAGCAGCCCGAGGTGCCCACGTTCGGCTGATTTCTCGGGGGCGTGGGCACAGATAATCCCCACGTCCGCCAACCTTCGCCCCCTTATTTATAAGGGGAAGGGGAGGGCAGAAGCAGTTTGTACTCCCCATCCCCATCATCTTCTCGCTCTCGCTACTCCCCGCATCGAGCCCGCGCTGCCTGCCGCCGCTCGCCCCTACACGTCGCTTGCAACCGCCGGCAAGGGATTGCTAGAGACCACGGTGCCATAGGTCTACGTCGTTCTTGCCCTGGCGCCTACATCCATTTTGGAGATGGCAGACAGACCCTCCGGCAGCCGAGGCACCTCCACCGTGATAGCGGAGGACATTGAGTACCTCCGCCGCGCCCGCATGCTGCCGTCAGAGGACTACGTCATCACTCGTCCTCCGGGTAACAAGGTGGTGCCGGTGCCCTAGGAGGCAGGGGGGTCATGAACTTCGCCCCTCACTTCTCCTGCGGATTCGGCCTCCAAGTAAGTAGGTTCGTTAGGCTTCTCTTTGACACCCTCAACCTCCAACCGCACTACCTCGGGCCGAATTCCATTTTGTAGCTCTCCACCTTCGTGACCCTCTCCAAGGGTTACCTTGGCCTTCTCCCCTTCTTGGAGTTATGGAGGAAGCTCTTCTACCTTCAAGCTCTAAAGAACGACGACGAGCCATACGCCTGCGGGGGAGCGGTGATGTGCGTCCGCGGAACGCTTTTCCCCGCATTACCCTCATTGAATCCGTCAAGCAGGTCCTTCTACATGAAGAACATCAATCCTCTACACGACTGCATCCGGCTGCCCCCCTTCATCAACGCCCCATCCACAGGGGTGAACAGGATGGGAGATGCGGCGGTTGGGGATGTCACCAGCATCCTAGGCTGGCTCCAATCTATGAGGAGCGGAGAGGAGCTGGTTGCGACTGACCTCGTGGCCTCCTTCATCAATCGTCGGGTGCTGCCCCTGCAACGGAGGCCGCACCAGATCTGCGATATGGGGGGACGACACGATCTGAGCTGGCTGTCCACCTTCGACATGACGCCGGCTCAAGTGGCAAAGCGGGTGAACTCCGTCACCAACTATAAGTTGGAGACGTGGTCATGGCGTTTTGGCAAGATGCTATACAGTCGGCTCGATCCGGCACCCCTGGTACGTTTGGCTGCCCTTGCCCCCTGCTCTTCTCACCTTTGTCCTCCCGACCATGTGCTCACAAACCATGATGACCGCAAGACTTTGTGCGATAGAACATGCCGGACGGCTCGCAACCCCATGTGTTTGAGGCGGACTGCGCTGACTCTGACCCAGAGGATTTTGAGCTGGGGGGGCCACCGAAGAGGAGGTCGAGTCCTCCGGAGAGGTCGAGGAGGACGGGACGATCGGAGACCCAGGAGCCGGCAGGTCCCGGACGGCTGTTGAGTTTGATCTTGCCCCAACGATTAGCGATTGGACTAATGCTGAGGACGTTGATGATGACGTCCGGATCTCGGATGCATGTCCCCCCCCCCACACACACACACGCAACTCGTCGGGAGCCGCGGGGAAGGAGCGAGGAGCTGTCGGACGGGAGATGCGACCTGAAAGGGGAAGAGGCCGGCTACTGGGTAGCCGGCAACACTTTAGCCGTCCCAGAAGAAAGCATTCGGTGCCACGGCGTAGCCGCCACCATGAGCCAGGCAGCCCCTTCCCGTGGTTATTGGGTAAGATCTTACCCCCTATGTCTTGTTCCCTTTTGATCCTTTTCGTCTGCGGCTCGGGGATACCCTTCTTCTTTTCAGTGAGGCCCTCGATCTCCAAGACACGGAGTCTGCGGCGGTCCCGACGGATGCCGCCAGCTAGCTCGCCTGGGAGCACGCGGCCAGGGTGCAGGAGGAGAAGAGGCAGCAGGCGGAGCTGCAGGCCACGGAGGGGCGTCGAGGGGTGCCCCGATGCACTCGGCCACGTCGAGCGAGGGGAGACTGTAGCGACCCGACCTGAAAGGTCAAGTCTCCGGTGTTTCCGTACCATCCCAAGATCATGCTGGTACACACACGGTACATCCATGTATATATCAAAGGGAAATCACACAACATTATATTAATCGAAATCTCATATCGAGTCCTTTATTACAATAAAAATTACAATAAAGTGGCTAAAAGCCAACTCATGAGAATATCTAAATCTTGCGGAAGCGTCGAAGGCAGATGAGTCCATCTGACTCCAAGGGCATCTCACTGAGCATAGAACGTGTCCTCACTCCTGGTCGGAAAAGTACTCTGCAATGATACGTTGCAGCCATGTAGGTCAGCATATGGAATATGCCGGCAAAGTCACAAGAGAGGGGTGAAAAGATAATCATCTAGTCTATATGCATATATGGCAGGTGGGGTGGTAAGTTTTGCGTAAAGCCAATTTTTTTCCTACATCAAGAAAAGGGGCTAAGCAAAATATTACTAAGTTGGTTGATTAATGAGATGGTTCCACCAACCAATTCTCATTCCCAAAATTATTAATACCCACATCATCATTATTAATTGTGTTGAGAGTTCCAGAAGTTTCAATTCCTTTGGCTCAAGTCGTCCATGACCGTGGACACGGCTAATCGATTAGGTTTAAGTACTCTGCAGAGTTTTGCACACGTTCTCCACAAGATTTGGTCGCCTCCGTTTGATTTCTCACACTTCAGGGTGTTTGAGAAACGGATGACCAAAACATGGTCTTCCAAAGGGTTTCCCTGCGACTCTGTCGGTGCCCATCCTTTCCTACCGTTCTTCTACCTCTTGTAGCACCGCCTGTCCAGGGTCACCACGATATCCAACCAAGCCAGAGCCCATAATGACTTGTGGCTGTGCAGGTAAGCCTTGGGTTTTAAAGCATCCATCCATCTCTTTGTGCCTGGGTGGACCTTTCCGCGTGAATATTGGCCATCTCCAGCATCACCTAGGCAAATCCACTGGTTTCTCTAGGGTGCCGTTCAACCATCATCCACCCAGAGGTATGTTGAAAACTCGGAGTCTTAAATCATGATCATTATGTAGGTCTTGAAATTATTAACTCTCTCAACTCTCATGAATCACACAACCAACACCGTCTACTAATAGCATAGCAAAAGTAAAACAACGTTTCCCGGGGCCAAAGTTGTCAAAGAGGGTTGAGAGGGGTACCTACCACATGATACTACTACAATGTAACCAAGTTTCCAACTAACCTATCTTGCATGCAACTGGGGAGATGGTAGAACTAATGCATATAAAACATGGGTAAAACATGATCAAAGTGACTTGCCTGATTGATGATCTTCGTACGTGAGTGACTCTAAGTAACAAGCTTCGCACTCCAGATAATCTAACGAAGCAAACAAGCACTCAATAAGCATACAACAGATTATTGTAACTCACAAACATCAACCAAGAACTAGTAAACGATCAAGACAAAACAATGCACAAATCTCAAGTAAGAAAACACACAAAGTTTTGTTTTCAAAAGGTGAGGAATGAAAACACTACTGACATAATGAAACCATTTGTAATAACAAAACAATTTTTGTCAGCAAGGAAACAATAGAATATTTTATTAATAAACATAATATAATCAATTTAAGTTTGTTGGGAAAAGTTTAGTAAAGTTTATACAAGTTTGTGATAAACACTATATGAATCAACTATAGCTATATTAACAAAAGAATGAAAAACTAAACTTATTATTTATTTGTAAAACATGTTCTTAACAGAAAATAATTTACAATTAAATCTGTCTTAGAAAACAGAATTAAAATATACAAAACTTTGTTTGAAAACAAAACTATTACTAGTTAGTTGTTTTAATCAAATTATGCCTATTTGAAAAGAAGTTGTGATTCCTATGTTAAATAAAATTAAACTAAGCAAATTTATATTTTTATTATCAGTGAGTGAAAACACTAAATGTTTACTAACAGAACCTAATAAACAAATAAAACCAATTCTAAATCAAACTAATTAAAATTGAGTTTATAAAACTATATTATAATACTAAGCAGATTCTGTTTATAGCTAAAACACTACTCAAATATATCCTAAAAATCTTCAAACTAAGCATGAAGGTAGTCCTAACTAATACCAAACAGTAGCAAAAAGATTCATATCAAAATCTATTTTCAAACTCTAGTTATTCAGATTTGAAGATTTTGAGCAAATTTGATTAAATTCAAATTTTTATAGTTCAAATTTGAAATTTAAAAGTACAGGGTGAAACTACATGAAAAATGTGAGCTATTGCAAAAAGAATCAATTCAAAACACTAAATAGATTAAAAGATATAAGCAAAACAAATTTTGAAAACATTGTGTTAATTAAAACAAAAACAGAAAAAGAAAAAAATGATTTGCGACGGTCAGGGGGCTACGTGGCGCTGTCGGATTGGCTAAGGGTGGTGTGCGCTCGAGGGTTCCGGGCGGGCGACCGGTTCCTAAAGGAAAACGATTCGGATTTAATACGATCTAATCTCAGCCGTGGATCTTAGATCCAAGGGGTGGGAGTGCTCACAGGGTTAAGAGGTCGCCGGCGTCGGGGTCTCCGGCGAGTCCGGAAGCAGCGAATGCGATGGCGAGGCGCTCCGGTGGTCGGGGAAGACGGGGAAGTGGTCCGGGCGACGGCGACGGTTCTACGAAGTCGATTGGTGGCAACGGTGAGTGGAATGGTGGACGGAATCGGTGGCTACGGTCGACGGCGAGGTCCGGTGATGGTGGGAGCTCCGGCGAGCAATTGCGTAGCCTTCCGGCGAGGGACAGAGGGGGCTAGGGGGAGAATGAAGAGAGGGGCTGGCCGGTACTTATAGGGGTGCGGGGAGCGAGAGGGAGTTAAGAGAGGAGAGAGATCCGGCGAGGGGAGGAAATGGCCGGCATCGGGTCCGGCGCGCGCGGGGGAAGGAGATGACCGTTCGGTCATTACGAGCGAACGAGGTGGGGCCTGGCGGCAGTGAGAGAGAGAGAAGTGAAAGAGCATCGGTCGGCCGGTCGGTAATGAATTCGCGAGTAACTGCCGTGGGCCGGCCCGTTTAATACCGGAAACGGTTACCGTTTCCTTTTAATAATTTTCCAGAGACATTCAAAAGCTTTTAAAGCATGCAAATCGTCTCTAAATATAGGGGTATTATATATCAAAATTAACAGAATAATAAATGCTATTTAATGAACATTTCTATTCTGTCATTTGAACAATTTGAAAAAAATAATATTTTCAGAAATTGCCTAATTGTTTTTAAACCCTTTTTGCAAATATTTTCAAAATAACCCCTGGTTATTATTGTTCAAATAAACCACCAATTAGTCCCTGGTGTGGAGTGTCATGTTCCTCCTCTCTTATTTGAACTTTTAACCAAAATTTCAAATGGGTGAAAGCAACTTAGGGAAAAGTAGAAAGAGCTTTCTGGAATTCAGAAGAGGCATTTCAACTAACACATACAATCAAGAAATGATGCAGATGGATGCATAACTATAAATCATAACATTCCAAAATGAAATTTTGGGATGTTACAGACGGAGGCAGTGTTTGGACTCCGTGCGTGCGACAGAGTCGGCCGCGAAGTCGACCAAGTTGTCCCGGCCGCCGTTGAGCGAGCCGCTGGGACCGGTTGTGGCGATGGCCCCGCCAATGGGCGAGACGGTCCTTCCAGCGGTCATGGTGCCCGAGCTGGCTGTGGAGGCGACGAAGCTGTTGGAGTCGGCTGTGACCCTGTCCGTCGTTAATTAGGTCATCATGAAGGGGTCGGTTGCTCAAGCTCGGGGATGCCCAAGGCACCCCAAGTAGATATTTCAAGAAGTCTCAAGCATCTAAGCTTGGGGATGCTACGCATCCCACCTCTCTTCATCAACAATTATCGGTTAGCCTATGTTGAGCCTAAATTTTTATTCGTTCACATGATTTGTGATATTCTTGGAGTGCTATTTTTGTTTTTCTTGTTGTTTAAATAAAATACTTAAGATCTTAAATTATTAGATGAGAGAGTCTTCACATAGTTATTTAATTGTTGGCTACTCATTAATCTTCACTTATATCTTTTGGAGTAGTTTGTCTTTTCTCTAGTGCTTCACTTATATCTTTGTAGAGCATGGTGGTGGTTTCATTTTATAGAAATTGATGAACTCTCATGCTTCACTTATATTATTTTGAGAGTCTCTAAACAGCATCGTAATTTGCTTAGGTTATGAATTTAGTCCTAAAATAATGGGCATCCAAGAGGGATATGATAAAAACTTTCATATAATGTGCATTGAATACTATGAGAAGTTTGATTTCTTATGATTGTTTTGAGATATAAAGATTGTAATGTTAGAGACATGCTAGTGAGTAATTGTGGATTGGTATAAATACTTGTGTTAAAGTTTGTGATTCCCGTAGCATGCACGTATGGTGAACCGTTATGTGACAAAGTCGGAGCATGATTTATTTTTTGATTTCCTTCCTTTGTGTGGAGGTCGAGATCGCGCGATGGTTAACTCCTACCAACCCTTTCCCTAGGGGCATGCATCTAGTAATTTTTTATAACTAATAGACTTTTGCAATAAGTATGTGAGTTCTTTATCACTAATGTTAAGTCCATGGATTATACGCACTCTGACCCTTCCACCCTTGCTAGCCTCTCTAGTACCACGCAACTTTCACCCGTGCATTAAACCCACCATATACATTCCTCAAAACAGCCACCATACCTACCTATTATGGCATTTCCATAGCCATTCCGAGATATATTGCTATGCAAATTCCACCGTTCTGTTTATGACACGTATCATCATTGTCATATTGCTTTGCATGATCATGTAGTTGACATCGTATTTGTGGCAAAGCCACCGTTCATATTTTTTTTATATGTCACTCTTGAGTCATTGCACATCCCGGTACACCGCCAGAGTCATTCATATAGAGCCATATCTTGTTCAAGTATCGAGTTGTCATTCTTGAGTTGTAAGTAAATAAAAGTGTGTTGATCATCATTATTAGAGCATTGTCCCATGTGAGGAAAGGATGATGGAAGATATGATTCCCTCACAAGTTGGGATGAGTCTCCGGACTTCATGAAAAATAAAAGAGGCCAAAGAAGCCCACGGAAAGAAAAAATAGAAAAAAGGAGAAACATGAGAGAAAAGAGAGAAGGGGCAAGGCTAATGTCCTTTTCCACACTTGTGCTTCAAAGTAGCACCATGATCTTCAATATAGAGAGTCTCCTATATTGACACTTTCATATGCTAGTGGAAATTTTTCATTATAGAACTTGGCTTGTATACTCCAATGATGGGATTCCTCAACTTGCCCTAGGTCTTCGTGAGCAAGCAAGTTGGATGCACACCCACTTAGATTCTTTTTTGAGATTTCATACACTTATATCTCTAGTGCATCCGTTGCATGGCAATACCTACTCACTCACATTGATATCTATTGATGGGCATATCCATAGCCCGTTGATATGCCTAGTTGATTTGATACTACCTCCTTCTTTCTCTCTTCTCCACAACCACCATATTCTGTTCCACCTATAGTGCTATATCCATGGCTCACGCTCATGTATTGCGTGAGAGTTGAAAAAGTTTGAGAATACTAAAGTATGAAACAATTGCTTGGCTAAAACTGGGGTTGTGCATGATTTAATACTTTGTGTGATGAACGTGGAGCATAGCCAGACTATATGATTTTGTAGAGATAACTTTATTTGGCCATGTTACTTTGAGAAGAAATGATTGCTTTATTAGTATGCTTGAAGTATTATTGTTTTTATGTCAATGTTAAACTCTTGTTTTGAATCTTATGGATCTGAATATTCTTGCCACAATAAAAAAGATTACACTAATAAAAATGTAGCTAGCATTCACCCTTCATAAAATATTTCTTTTATCATTTACCAACTCAAGGATGAGCAGGAATTAAGCTTCGGGATGCTGATACTTCTCCAATGTATCTATATTTTATGAAGTATTCATGCCATGTTTACAATAATTCTATATGATTTTGGTATGATTTTATTAGAACTAACCCGGACTGACGATGTTTTCAGCAGAACTACCATGGTGTCATTTTTTGTGCAGAAATAAAAGTTCTCATAATGGGATGAAAATTTACGGAGAATATTTTTGGAAATACAAAAAACTGGAGCAAAAATATACCGGAGAGGAGTCCCCAGGCAGCCATAAGCCTAGGGGGTGCCCCCCAGGGCATGCCCCTGGCTTGTGGGCCCCTCGGGAGTCCCCTCGACGTGAGACCGATGCCAAATATTCCTATAAATACCAAAAAACCGAGAAAGAAACCTAGATTGGGAGTTCTGCCGCCGCAAGCCTCTGTGGCCACGAAAAACCAATCGGGAGCCCGTTCCGGCACCCTGTCGGAGGGGGAAACCATCACCGGAGGCTATCTTCATCATCCCGGCGGTCTCCATGACAAGGAGGGAGTAGTTCACCCTCGGGGTTGAGGGTATGTTCCAGTAGCTATGTGTTTGATATCTCTCTCTCTCTCTCGTTTTCTTGAGATGACACAATCTTGATGTACCGCGAGCTTTATTAATATAGATGAATCATATGGAGTTTTCCCCTATCTATCTTCTTGTGATGAATTGAGTTTTCCCTTTGAAGTTTTCTTATCGGATTGAGTCTTTAAAATATTTGAGAACACTTGATGTATATCTTGCGATGGGATTTCTTTGCTGACAAGGGGATGTTCTGTTGATCCACTTTATGTCTGTTTTGGTGATCAACTTGCGGGTTCTGTGACTTTGGGAATATTTGCATAGGCGTTGGCACACGTTTTCGTCTTGACTCTCTGGTAGAAACTTTGGGGCACTCTTGGAAGTTCTTTGTGTTGGATTGAACATGATGAATCTAAAATTGTGTGATGCATGTCATATAATCAATCCCATGGGTACTCATGGTGACATTGGAGTATCTAGGTGACATTAGAGTTTTGGTTGATGTGTATCTTAAGGTGTTATTTTAGTACGAACTCTAGGGCTGTTCGTGACACTTATAGGGATAGCTCATACGATTGATCAGAAAAGATAACTTTGAGGTTGTTTCCTACCCTACAATAATTTATTTGTTTATTCTCCGTTATTTGTGACTTTGGAGTGAACTCTTTCTCGCATGAGAGGGATTTACATATGATTTAACTATGTCAGTATTGTTGAGAGGACTTGCACTAGTGAAAGTATGAACCCTAAGCCTTGTTTCTAAGCATTGCAATACCGTTTGTGCTCACTTTTATCATAAGTTACCTTGCTGTTTTTTATATTTTTATATTACAAAAACCTATATCTACCATCCATATTGCACTTGTATCACCATTTCTTCGCCGAACTAGTGCACCTATACAATTTACCATCGTATTGGGTATGTTGGGGACACAAGAGACTCGTTGCTATTTGGTTGCAGGGTTGTTTGATAGAGACCACCTTCATCCTACACCTCCCACGAATTGATAAACCTTAGGTCATCCACTTGAGGGAAAATTCCTACTGTACTACAAAACTCTGCGCTTGGAGGCCCAACAAAGTCTACAAGAATAAAGTTGCATAGTAGACATCAATGTCCCTGAGGAAATTCCATTCGACTTGATCATACGCCTTGCTCATGTCAAGTTTGAGTGCTGTAAAGTTGGCTTTTCCTCTTCTTTTATTCTGCAAAAAATGAGTTAGCTCATATGCCAAGAGGATATTATCCAAGATCATTCTCCCGGGAACAAAAGCACTTTGATTCGGGGAGATAATATCAGGTAGTGTCACCTTTAGTCTATTGGTCAACACTTTAGAAACTATATTATATACCACGTTGCAGAGGCTTATGGGCCGGAGGTCCTTCAAACTCTCAGGTCTCCTTACTTTTGGAATAAGTACCACCATTGTGTCATTCGACCCCATCGGCATCTCTCCTCCCCTTAGTATTCGCAAAGCTTCTTGAGTGGTCTTCTCCCCTACTATGTGCTAGTAGCGCTTGTAAAATAGGGCCGACATACCATCAGGGCCTGGTGCTTTCAAATACCCTATTGCGTCAAGGGTTGCTTTCACCTCATCTTCATAAAACTCAGTGCACAGAATATTGTTCCTGCTTTGGTCCACTCTTCTTCCTATGAATCTTAAGACTTCTTGGCTACTTCCTTCTACATGGGCTATAATTAGAGACACAAAGTAGTCATTAATGAGATTTTTTAAATTCTCATCACCTTCTACCCAGTCCCCACTATCCTTTTTTAGCCGGGGGATTATATTTCTTTTGTTTCTTTCGGAGGCGAAGGCATGGAAATACTTTGTGTTTTTGTCACCTAATTTAAGCCAGTTGATGTGTGAGCGCTCCTTCTAGTAAAGGTCTCGTTGATGTTCCAGGCGCTCAAGCTTCTCACGTAGGAACAATCCACGAGAGGCTTGTTGTGGGGATATTGCACTTCTTCTGACTTCCTCCAACTCCCCTTTTAAAATCTTTATCCTCTTTTCAAGATCGCCCAAGATATTTGTACTCCAGTTTTGAAGCTCACTAGCCACCTTTTGAAAGTCTTGAGTGATATTATTAGTTCCTTGTACCATTATCAGCTTCCAGGCATTCTCTATGATGGTTTCACACTTCTCTTCTTCGACCCAATTTGCTTCAAATCTGAAATGGGGAGTGCCTCTAGTACTTCTAAAATATCTTCCTTCAGTTTCCACTATGATTGGCCGATGGCCGGAATGTCGGGGATCCCCGTGTATTACCTTGAAACCAGGAAAACGGTCACACCATTCCACATTTGCCACTGCTCTATCCAACATTTCCTTGATGTATTTATCTGCCGAATGGTTGTGATTTCTCCACGTAAATATATCTCCCTCATAACCCAGGTCCTGCAAGCCACATTCTTCAAGAGTTTCTTTGAATTTGTCCATGTAAGCTTGAATTCTCGGGGGGAGGCACCTTCTTTCTCATGGCCATACAATATTTCATTAAAATCTCCAACACAGATCCAAGGTCTTTCAAGCTGAATATTATGACCAGAAAAATATTGAAAGTCCTTTCCTTTTTGTCACTTGCTGGTTCGCCATATGTACCTGTAAACCTCCATCTAAAATTATCATTTTAAATTAGGTCAATGTATATGTGGTACTTGGAGAAATTGTGAAGTTCGGCCTTTACTATACACTTCCAAAACATTGCAAGCCCTCCACTCTTTCGTTTGCAATATTTTATCACCATTTCCTTCATACCCAACGCCCATTAAAAATGCTCTATCCTCTTCTCATCCAGTTTGGTTTCACACAAGAAAAGAAAATCCAGGTCCTCCCGCTTCTAGATCTCCAGAAGCCCTCGAACAACGGGGGCGTTACCCAATCCCCGACAGTTCCAAGCAATAAGTTTCATTTTCCCCGTTGGGCTGTCCTGATAGCCCAGCTTCCTTGTTCAAATAATGTTTGTTTGGATCTTCTTTCCCTACCACTCCATCTGTTTCCACAACCTCCCACCTTACTTTTTGCGCCCAATCATGTTCCCCATCAATCTCCATGAGGTCTGCCCCTCTTTTGTTTAGTGGTGGCTTCAAAAGTTCTTGAGTTTTTACCCCTGCTTGCCTCTCTCTGTGTTTGAAAGTGCTTCTCATCTTTTTGACGTTTGGCATTAGGTGTGGGTATTCAGGTTCTATGTTATTTCAGGATGAACCTACTCTCATTGGCTATTTTGTGGTTTTCTCCAAGTTCTCCTATTTTTCCTCTATGTGCTTCTATGTCATATTTTGCTCTCTCTTCGCTTGCGTGTTATGTCGGTCTTCAGTAAATACCAACTTTTTACCCCCTGTTGTCTCCGTTTGATTAGCTTGTGTTATTTTTAAAGGGCTTGTGACTTCCTTCTCATCTCCTTTTGCCTATTATCATCTCTCTTGTTTGATATAGTTTTCCTCCATGATGGGCCATTGCTTCCCTGCCCGCTACCTCTACTTCCCGCATTGTTTCTTATCCAAAAATCGCTTTTATCACTTGATCCCCTACTTTTGTCTTCACTGCAGCTCCCTTTATAGATTGTTGCATACAACCATGGACCATACTGCCTCTATCCTTCTCGTCTGGCTCTCGTTATGCAATATTTTTCACCGTCACCAATGAGCCCACAATTGTAGCAGAAGTCTGGTAAATGTTCATATTCAAATGAAACCACCTTCTTCTGCTCCTCCTCCATTTTTACATTCTCTCCTCTTACCATTTTTTCATCCTTGTGGTTTTGCTCATCCTCCTCATCATCATCGAAGGTGATTCCTCTCATCAGTGGAACATTGATGTCCATTCGTACTTTCATCCTCATAAATTGCCCTAATGCAAAACCATTGTCATCACCATCGAAATACCATATACCCCAACCCATATTGGTATCATCTTAAATTGATAATCATCTATAGTTTTATTCGGCATAAAATCTTCCACCACTAGGAAGCTTTTATTGAAACCCACGGTACATTATCTACTGCCTTCTTCTTCGCCTTTTCTTCACGGAAAGAAAACAAGAACCGGTTCTTACCAAGATCCTTGCACTCCAAACAAGAGAAAGCGCACAAGACTCCAGACAAAGTCCTCCACAGATGCTCGAATTTTTTGGTCTATCTGACAGTAGTTTCCCCACTGCTTGGACGTTTCCCATTGTCATGAAGTTTGCATTTTTTTTGAATTTTACCACTTTATTCTCCACCTCTGAGAGCTGCAAACCTTTTAGTTTTCCTTCCACTCTATCCAAAGATGGTATCATCTCACCTCCCATTGTAGCTTCGGATAGCAGGAACCTCCGGCTCGACGTCACACCACCAACTTTGTTTTTCACCACCACACTTTGGTCCAAGTGGATTGACAGCTCGTCGGACTGATGACATATCTCGGTCGCGAGCACAGCTGCGGCGATGGGCTCGGGTGCGCGAAGGCAGGCTGCTCGACAGTACCTCCGCTGTTGCATGGTGGCGTGGTCGGAGGAGGCACTCTTCGGTGAGTGGTTGCGGCTGACGCAGTCGCTGATGTCAGTGGTGCTGGAGCTGGCGCTATAGCAGACGGATGTAGGATCGAAAGTAGGTCTAGAGGGGGGTGATTAGACTACTTGACCAAATAAAACTATGCTTTTTCCCAATTATAATTCTTTACAAGTTTTAGCATTCATAGCATATCAAGTACACCCTACACATGCATGTCTAAGAGTATAGTAGCGGAAAGTAACAACAAGCATGACTAAAAGGGATAGGGTAGGAAGATCAAACACAATTGTAGACATGATGATTTTTCCTTTGATTCCGATAGGTGGTGCTATCGTACATCCACATTTATGGAGTCTTCAACCCACGGAGGGTAACGGTCGCGAGAGTCCACGGAGGGCTCCACCCATAAGGGTCCATGAAGTAGCAACCTTGACTATTCCATACGGCTTCCGTCCATGAAGGACTAGCCTCACTATGGGTAGATCTTCACAAAGTAGGCAATCTCCTAGCCCTTAAAAACTTCTTGGTTCACTTAACAACACGAAGTAGGAGGCTCCCAAGTGACACCTAACCAATCTAGGAGGCACCACCCTCGAAAAGGTAATAGGCTCGGTAATGACGATGAAATCCTTGCTCTTGTGCTTCAAGATGATAGACTCCCCAACACACAATCACTCTCTCATAGATTTGTATTGGTAGAAGAGATGATATTGGTGGAAAGAAACTTGGGGAGGCAAGAAATCAAGATCCATATGGTTGGAGTGGAATATCTTGATTTCAATACAAGGGTAGGTGGTTCTCTCTCAGAAAACTAAGTAGGATAGGTATGGAATAGTTCTGAGTGCTTGTCTTTCGAGTAGGTGGTGGTGAAGGGGTATATATAGGCATCCCCAGAAATCCAACCGTTACACACAAAATGACAATCTCGGTGACACCGATGTGTTAATCTTGGTGGTACCGAAGTGACCAAAAGGTGGCAACTTTTGAATCTCGGTGAGACCGATATAGGAATCTCGGTTGCACCGACAAGGTGACCAATGGTCAGAATTGCCAAACTCGGTGATGCCGATTCAACATTCTCGGTCGGACTGAAAATGTGAACTTGCTTAACAGAAAGTTGGCAGCCCAACTCGGTGGCACCGAAAGCAGTGTCGGCTGCACCGAAGTGTTAGGGTTTGTCTGAGTCTGTCTAGGGTTTGGAATCGATGGCACCGGGCTAGGAATGTTGGTTGCACCAATTTTGAATGTTTGGCTATAGATAGACTTTGGTGGGAGAGATTGTGGATGTTTTTGGTGACTATCACTTGTGCACGTATGAGCATTTTGTTCACCAACAAAACCTTACCCCCTTTTAATAGTATTGGCTTTCCTATGGACTCAAAGTGATTTATCACAAATTTAAAATGTAGAGTCCTCTTGCTTATAGCTTGGCCAACCTATTTCCTTGCATCTTGGGGTGATTCCACAATCTCCACAATCCTTTTGCCATCCCTATCATTGAACTTTTCCTGAAATATACTTGGTGGAAACATTAGTTCAATGACTTATATGTTGTTATTAATTACCAAAACCACCAAGGGAGCAAATGTGCTTTCAGTCTCCCCCTTTTTGGTAATTGATGACAACATATAGATCAAAGCTTCGAAAAAGATATAAACAATGAATATAATCATCGCTTTGAGAAGTATGTGATACGCAAGAGCTCTCCCTAAATTTGTGCATTATTTTAAATTTGTGTTTGAATGCAAATGCACAATCGATTAGGTACATGGGTCACTTCTTACATGTCACATACCACTTGGTGGTGTGCAAGAATAATTAGAATGAACATCATAGCACAACACAATCAAGCAAACATGGATGATCATCACATAAGCATTAAGATTATAGGAAATACTAGCATCACACATTAAAGTGTATGATCAAACATCATCAAGCATACATCACAAGCAACCAAAAGTGTATCAAAGCAACCAAAAGCAATTTTTTTAAAAAGCAACAAACACCAAACGCTCTCTCACTCGAAGCCTAAAGATCTATATACACTTCTCCCCCTTTGGCAACAAGTTACCAAAAATTTCAAAGGCATATATTTAAGCGTTCTTGGGCTGATCTCCTCCGGTTGTTGATGGAGGAGTCGAGAGAACAACGTCGGTGAAGATCTCTGCAGATGTCGTGGATGGAGCTGGAGTGGACACTAGAGGAACTAGAGCTAATGGAGCAGGAGTTGTACTGACAGTAGCAGGAGCTGATGAAGAGGGCCTCAAGTCTGGTGCAGGCACTGTGGATGATCTAGCCTGAGTAGTGAACTGTGTGCTCGGCCTGAGAGGTAATCCATCCTCATCGTCATCATCATCATCATCTGAAGAAGAAGTAGAAGGGACCCGAGGGGTGTGCACTGAGTCAACTTCCTTCTGAAGCTCTATAATTGTCTTTGTCACCTTGTCCGCCTTATCACCAAGAGTCTCGATCCTTGTTTCAAAGATCCTCACAAGATTGTTCTGGTTATCCAGAATCCCCTTAATATCCTTCTGCGTGCCCTAAGTTGTTCAGATCAAAAGATCCATTTGCTCATTTCTAGATCTAGGGACATTATCACTAGCGGCTCGCATTGCCTCTGCCTTTGCATGTGATGTAGCAGATGTGGGATGATCTGGGTCCATCACCACGATGTTATCCTCAAGCTCTAGTTGTAGGGGCAAATGTGGACGATCTAGAGCAAATATGTGCTTTTCCAACTGAGAGTTGATAAGCATCTGGATGTAGGGTGCATAGCAGCAAGAGCACTTTTGATCAGCAGCAACCCTCTTAATTGTCTCAACAATTAAGTCCATAACTCTAAACCTGGTGTGTCCGTAAAGGTGGATCAACATGTTGATGCAGTGGCCTCGGATCATCTTGTCATCTCCTGAGTTGGGCATCAAGGTGTGCCTTAGAATAGTGTTCATAGTACAGAGGCCAGCTTGCAGATAGTAGATGGATCCTAGCTTGCGAGATTGCACTTTGTCTGTAGGGATAGGATTATACATATCCTTCATGGAATTGTGGCTTGCCTTGGATTCTGAGTATACATCCAAATCACCATCCTGAACCTCTGGAACTCCTAGAAGTGCAGCCCACTCATCAACAGTATATGCATACCTTGCTCCTTCAGTCATCCATACAATTCTACCATCTCCGTAGAAATGTGCAGTGGAGTAGAATTTCATGATCATCTCGTCGTTCCATACAGTAAGCTCTCTGTCAATGAACTCATCCAGACCAATGCAATGGAAATTATCATGGACACTTGGAAAGTAGTCCTCATTCTCCTTAATGAATTTCCAATCAACATATCTCATATCACTGACTGTTGGGCTCTTGTCTAGCAAGATTGTCTCATAGAAGTCATGTTGCTCTCTGGTGTAGAACCTGTAGTCAAGAGTAGTTTTCTTCCTCTGGGCATATGGATCTATAGCTCTCCAAGCCCTCAATCCTGAGTCTTTCCTCTTCTTCATATCTTCAGCAACTAGGTGGCTGACATCATGTACTGGAAGATGTGGTCTGAGCTTCATCAGAGTTGTCAATTCATCATCATCTTCAACTCTGGAAGCAGTTCCCTTGTTCTTTTCAGAAGCTGGAATATGTCTGGATGTCCTCTTAGGCTTCTCAGCAGCAGCCTTGTTGGATGTAGACTTGGTGCTCTTGGATGTGCCAGTCATTGGCATAGCATCAGCCATAAGTTTTTTGGCCTTCTTCTTGGGAGGAGCTTTTGCAACATGTTCTTCCTCCACTTCCTCAGCAGCAGCAGCACCAGCAGCCTCCCCTGGATCTTCATCCATGGAGGTAGGCCTGCCAATCACATGAATAATCCTCTTCCTGGCTTTTTTCTCCCCTGCCTTCTTAGGCATAGACTTCCTCGGGGGGTCAATGGACATTGTGGCTCTAGCACTCTCATGTGCTTTGATAGTCTCAGAGATGGCATAGATCTTGCTGACAACTCTTCTGGAAGAAGTAGCTTCAGTAGCAGACTTCTTAGCAGCCTTTTCTTGCTTCTTGGCAAGAATCTCCTCAGGGATAAAGTCTGAATCCTCCTCATTCGAATTCAGCTTCTTTCTGCTCCTTGTAGCAGCTTTGGGCAACCTATGGGAGCTGGGGGTGCCAGGATCTGAAAATGAACTGGAGTCTGGGCTTGTGCCTGAACTCATGTCAGCACCCTGCTCTGGCATATTCTGACTTTCCTCAGCATCTGACATACTGACCCTATGAATAGAGTATAGAAGAGAACAAGTAGATGAGTCATCACAAAATGAGGCTGGTTTTTTAAAGTTTGAACAATAGATTTCCAAAGTTTTCGCATTCTGTCAAATGAATATCGGTATAGCCGAAGCAAAATTTTCAATGCTACCGAGGCTGATTGTCCCTCTTAACAGAACCTTGGCACTCTTTTCGGTGAGAACGAAAAGAAGTACTCGGTTCCATCGAGACCGTTCTCAGCAACACAGAAAGACAAATTGGTGAGACCGATTTGTTTGCTTCGGTTCCACCGAGTTCCATCGGGCGGACGGCAAACCCTAGAAAATCTAATAATCGCTAGACTATCGGAATTTTGAGTGGATAGGAATACATGCAATTAGTGGCTTATATATAAAATCAAATCAAATGCACAAGAATCGGACGAGGAGCACAAAGGAGGTCGAATCCGTACCCTAACTTGGCGCGGATCCGCTACGGCGGCGACGATGAAGAGGATTGCGTCGACGGCGGCGATTCCCAGTGGCGTAGGAGCACAGGGAGACAAGGGCGGCGACCAGGGGTCTCGAAGGCGGCAGCTTAGGGTTCTGAGGCGCGATGGTTTGAGGATGAAATTCAAAGTGCCGGGGTCCACAGTATTTATACCCACCACTGCCGATGTCACCGGTTCTAACTTTTCGATGTCACCGAGTTCCTCAACTGTCAGTTGACAGGGAAACTTGGTGTAACCAAGAAGATGGAATCGGTGGTACCGAGATTGAAAACCAGATCAACCCTAGGCATTCGATAAGACCAAGATTTTGTGGTTGGTTCCACCGAGATGCACTTGGGAGGTTTTAATGGTCAGTCCTTGTCGATACGGAACTCCGAGTGCTCCACACACACAAGGATCGAAAAGCACTTGTTCAAATTTTGTGATGTAGCATGAATAGAGTACGAGGTGAGAAAACATAGATAGGTAAATAGTGGTCCTAGGCATTTTTGTCTATGCACTTGGCAAAAGATAAATCAAAAGCCAAATAGCACCAATTGGATATCCTCGAATGAGTAAATAAATGCAAACCAACATGCTCACACAATAAGATGTCAAATGAAATCATGGCAAACATGCACAAACACTCTAGCATCTAACAAGCACTTGGGCTATGTCGAAGTCATCTATATATGAGTATTTGAATTAGGAGCCAAGTGAGAGTACTTGATCATAGGTCATACTCATCGTTTAAGCACAAGTGGGTTTACCACTTTAACATAAAGCATTTAATGTTGTCACATACTAAGAGATTCTTTGACTCAAGTCTTAGAGTAAAGATCCCCCTTGATGTGACATCCCCTCATAAGAGGGATAAACTAACCTTGGGTTTTGTCGATGAAGACTTCATGTTGGTGAGGTAGTGGTGGATGCTCAAGGTTGATGAAGATCACCAAGAGTTGGGAGCATCCTTGTTGTTTCCTTACTCTCCTCACCTACATGGGTTAGTCCCAACACACAAGAGACAAATATAAGGATATCTATGGACATAGAGTGCAAAGCATATGTGATGATGTCCATCTATTTGTTGATTACCTTGTCCCTTGCTTACCTTTGAGGGAATGTGTGACTCCTTGAACTATTGCATAGGGTTGATGTTGATTGCAAATAGATCTTGACAATAAGGAATGTGAGTGAATTTCATTAGCGGAGTCAACCCTCAAGAACTTTCGAGTTCTTCATCTTGGGGACCCACATCAAGTTGATGGGGATCCTCGGTGTTGAACTACCACTTGTAGAAGTTGAGCTTGTAGTAGCCTTGGGAACCCACTTCACCAAAGCTTGGGATTCATCTTCATAAGAGTCCAAGTCCTCTTGGAGCTTGTTCTTGCCCTTGAGCTTGGTGTCTTGTGATGGAAGGTCATCTTGAGTGTTTGTCCCCTTGGGAAGAGTATTTTCATACTTATCCTTTTGAGGGACAAACTTGGGATTGGGGTATTGACCTTCTTCCCACTCAACTCCATTAGCGTTGAAGTAGCCAACACCATGATTCTTCCGGTATCCTCCGTGCTTGCGTACAATCTCATCAAATTGTTTGCACCCGGCAAGACTCTTGTATATACCTTTCTCTATAATTCCTTTCAATAAAGCATTTTATTGCTCAAGTGTAACTTGTCTAAGAGAATCATCATTAGTGGAATCAATAGAACTACTAGGAGCAACATCATTGGGTTTAGCATTTTTATTGTTGCTACTAGATGAAGAACCTTTCTTGCCTATGTTACTAGTTTGCTTAGATTTGACTTGTGGCATGAATATAGACAGGATTAGTCATGTGTCAAGATAAGATGAAGTCTTCTTTCGGATATCGTCATTGATAGCTTTAAGAAATTCATGTTCTTGCTCCAAATTGAGCTTCTCGAAGCGTAGCTTCTCATGAGTTCTTACAAGCTCTCTATGACCTTCAAGAATAGATTCATGGGCTAACTTTAGAGTGTTAAGTTCTTTAGTTAGTTCTTCTATTTTCATATTATCATCATCAATTGACCTATCTTGACTAGCATGAGAATTATCAAGTTCATTTTGATCGACATCACTAGTTTTATCACATAGCAAGTCATCATCATAGAGCAAATCATCTTCATCGCTATCGAAATCAAGATATTCGAGGTGTGATACCTTGGGGACTTTAGCCATGAAGCAACTTCCACTCCCTTCATTTTTTGAATCAAATAGATCATAGGAGTTGGTTGTCACTAGTGCAATTCCAGCAACACCATCATCTTGACTATAGTCGGAGTTGGAGTGGTAGCTTTTGTCGGAGTGGTTGTCGGAGTCGGAGCCAGAAACACATTCACCAACATGAGCTTGATGTTTCCTTCTTGAGTAGCTCTTGGTGTACTTGTCCCTCTTCTCCAAGTCCCTACTTCTCCTTGATAGTCTTCGTTCATAACGATCATCTCTACTCCTTCTTTCTCTTCGAGGTGTTTCATCTCTTGAGCTTCGTATTCTTGGGGACTCTTCTCTTCGTTTGTAGGGAGCCGAGAACTCATTGGAGTAGTGTCTGAGCTTCCCACAATTGTAGCGGTTTCGGTCACGAGTTGACGAATGCTTCTCTTCATGTCTTGAGTTGGAGCTACGATCTTTGCTTCTATTCTTGTAGAACTTGTTGAATTTCTTGACCATGAGGATTATCTCTTCATTTGTGACAAGGTTGTCGCTAGAGGTAGCGGGAGCATCACTTGTGGCTTTGTAAGCACCACTAGACTTGTGGTGAAGCTCTTCCTTGTCTTTGAGTGTCATCACATGAGCAACAATTCTACCAATCACTTCCATTGGTTTGAGATCTTTGTAGTTGGGCATCATTTGGATAAATGTGCACATGGTGTCATATATCTCATCCAAAGCTCAAAGTATCTTCTTGATGATGAATTTCTCTGTCATTTCTTCACTTCCTAAGCCGGAAATCTCATTGGTGATGTGAGCTATCCTAGAGTACATCTCAGCGACTCCTTCACCATCCTTCATCTTGAACTTGTCAAGTTGACCTTGAAGAACATCTAACTTGGATTCTCTCACGGACTCAGATCCTTCGTGCATATCAATCAAAGTATCCCAAATCGCTTTTGCCTGTTCAAGACGGCTGATTTTGTTGAATTCTTCGGGGCATAGGCAGTTGAAGATAATGTCAATGTATATGTGGTACTTAGAGAAATTGTGAAGTTCGGCCTTTACTATACTCTTCCAAAACATTGCAAGCCCACCACTCTTTCCTTTGCAATCTTTCATCACCATTTCCTTCATACCCGACACCCATTTAAAATGCTTTATCCTCTTATCATCCCGTTTGGTTTTACACAAGAAAAGAATATTCGGGTCCTCCCGCTTCTGGATCTCCAAAAGCCCTTGAACTGCGGGGGTGTTACCCAATCCCCGACAGTTCCAAGCAATAAGTTTTGTTTTCCCCACTGGGCTGTCCTGGCAGCCCAACTTCCTTGTTCAAATAATGTTTGTTTGGAGGTTCTTTCCCTATCACTCCATCTGTTTCCACAATCTCCCACCTTACTTTTTTTTGCCAATCATGTTCCCCATCAATCTCCATGAGGTCTGCACCTCTTTTGTTTACTGGTGGCTTCAATAGTTCTTGAGTTTTTACCCCTGCTTGCCTCTCTCTGCATTTGAAAGTGATTCTCATCTTTTTTACGTCTGGCTTTAGGTGTGGGTATTCAGGTTCTATGTTATTTGAGGATGAACCTACTCTCATTGGCTCTTTTGTGGTTTTCTCCAAGTTCTCCTATTTTTTCTATGTGTGCTTCTCTGTCATATTTTGCTATTGCTTCGCTTGCGTGTTATGTTGGTCTTCAGTAAATACTAACTTTTTACCCCCTATTGTCTCCGTTTGATCCTCTTGTGTTATTTTTAGAGGGCTTGTGACTTCCTTCTCATCTCTTTTTTCCCTATTATCATCTCTCCTGTTTGATATAGTTTTCCTCCATGATGGGCTATTGCTTCCCTGCCTGCTACCTCTACTTCCCGCATTGTTTCTTATCCAAAAATCGCGTTTATCACTTGATCCCCTACTTTTGTCTTCACTGGAGCTCCCTTTGTAGATTGTTGCATGCAACCATGGACCATACTGCCTCTATCCTTCTCGTCTGGCTCTCGTTATGCAAGATTTTTTGCCATCACCAATGATCCCACAATTGTAGTAAGTATGGTACATGTTCATATTAAAATGAAACCACCTTCTTGTGATCCTCCTCCATTTTTCCATTCTCTCCTCTTACCATTTTTTCATCCTTGTAGTTCTGCTCATCCTCATCATCATCATCGAAGGTGATTCCTCTCATAAGTGGAACATTGATGTCCATTCGTACTTTGATCCTCATAAATTTCCCTAATGCAAAACCATTGTCATCCCCATTGCAATAACATATACCCTAACCCATATTGGTATCATCCTAAATTGATAATAATCTATAGTTTTATTCGGCCCAAAATCTTCCACCACTAGCAAGCTTTTATTGAAAAACCACAGTCAATTATCTACTGCCTTCTTCTTCGCCTTTTCTTCACGGAAAGAAAACAAGAACCGGTTCTTACCAAAATCCTTACACTCCAAACCAGAGAAGGCGCATAATACTCCATCCAAAGTCCTCCATAGATGCTCAAATTTTGTCGGTCTATCCGACAGCAGTTTCACCACTGCTTGGAGCTTGCCCACTGTCATGAAGTTTGCATTTTTTATTTTTACCACTTTCTTCGCCGCCTCTGAGATCTGCAAACCTTTTAGTTTTCCTTCCACTCTATCCAAAGATGGTATCATCTCACCTCCCATTGTAGCTTCAGATAGCAGGAACCTCCGGCTCGATGTCACACCACCAACTTTGTTTTTCACCACCACACTTCGCTCCAAGCTGTTTGACAGCTCGACGAATTGACGAAATAGCTCGGTCGCGAGCGCAGCTGTGGTGATGGGCTCAGGTTCGCGAAGACAGGCTGCTCGACAGGTACCTCCGCTGTTGCGTGGCGGCGTGGTCGGACGAGGCGCTCTTGGGTGAGTGGTTGCAGCTGACGCGGTCGCTGTTGTCAGTGGTGCTAGAGCTGGCACTACAGTAGACGGATGTAGGATCAAAAGTAGGTCTATAGGGGGTGATTAGAATACTTGACCAAATAAAACTATGCTTTTTCCCAATTTTAATTCTTGACAAGTTTTAGCATTGATGGAATATCAAGTACACCCTACACATGCATGTCTAAGAGTATAGCAGCGGAAAGTAACAACAAGCATGAGTAAAAGGGATAGGGTAGGAAGATCAAACGCAATTGTAGACTAGATGATTTTTCCCATGGTTCTGATAGGTGGTACTATCATACATCCATGGTTATGGAATCTTCAACCCACAGAGGGTAACGGTCGCGAGACTCCACGGAGGGCTCCACCCATAAGGGTCCACGAAGTAGCAACCTTGACTATTCCATATGGCTTTCGTCCACGAAGGACTAGCCTCACTATGGGTAGATCTTCACGAAGTAGGTGATCTCCTTGCCCTTACAAACTTCTTGGTTCACTCAACAACGCGAAGTAGGAGGCTCCCAAGAGACACCTAACCAATCTAGGAGGCACCACCCTCCAAAAGGTAATAGGCTCGGTAATGACGATGAACTCCTTGCTCTTGTGCTTCAAGATCATAGACTCCTCAACACACAATCACTCTCTCACAAATTTGGCTTGGTAGAAGAGATGGGATTGCTGGAAAGCAACTTGGGGAGGCTAGAAATCAAAATCCATATGGTTGGAGTGGAAGATCTTGTTCTCAAACAAAGGGTAGGTGGTTCTCTCTTAGAAAACTGAGTAGGATAGGTATGGCATAGTTCTGAGTGCTTCTCTTTCAAGTAGGTGGTGGTGAAGGGGTATATATAGGCATCCCCAAAAATCCAACCGTTACACACAAAATGACCAACTCGGTGATACCGATGTGTTAATCTCGGTGGTGCCGAAGTTACCAAAAGGTGGCAACTTTTAAATCTTGGTGAGACCGATATAGGAATCTTGGTTGCACCGACAAGGTGACCAACGGTCAGAATTGCTAAACTCGGTGACGCCGATTCAATATTCTCGGTCGGACCAAAAATGTGAACTTGCGTAACAGAAAGTTGGCAGCCCAACTCGGTGGCACCGAAAGCAGTGTCGGCTGCACCGAAGTGTTAGGGTTTGGCTGAGTCTGTCTAGGGTTTGGAATCGGTGGCACCGGGATAGGAATTTTGGTTGCATCGATTTTGAATGTTTGGCTATAGATAGACTTTGGTGGGAGAGCTTGTGGATGGTTTTGGTGACTATCACTTGTGCACGTATGGGCATTTTGTTCACCAACAAAACCTTACCCCCTTTAAATAGTATTGGCTTTCCTATGGACTCAAAGTGATTTCTCACAAATGTAAAATGTAGAGTCCTCTTGCTTGAAGCTTGGCCAACCTATTTCCTTGCATCTTGGGGTGATTCCACAATCTCCACAATCCTTTTGCCATCGCTATCATTGAACTTTTCCTGAAATATACTTGGTGGAAACATTTGTTCATTGACTTATATGTTTTTATGAATTACCAAAACCACCAAGGGAGCAAATGTGCTTTCAACGGAGCGCGAGCAAGCCCACAACACCATGGAAGCAAGGCAATGCTGGAGGTGCTGGAACCTTGAATCGCTCCTCACCTCCGGTGGATTTATGATTCGAAACTGATGACAAAAAGCTCTTGCGGATTTGGGGCACGAATCATTCCCTTGAATCCCTCTCGCTACAAGCTCTTTCACCTCAGATTCAGCACATAATTTCTCCCTCACAGCTCTAGAGTAGTTGAGATTGATGATAGAATTGGAGGATTATGTGGACCAACAACTAAATCGCAGAAAAACGAGAGCAAGATTGTGGATTTTGTGGAATTGGACTTAGATTTGAGCGGCAAGGCTTTCCGAACAGGAGCTCGGTGGAAAGGCCACGAACTTGCCAGAAGCGGCACAAACACCATCACGTGTGGACGGACTCTGACTTTCGGCGCAATGGGGAATTTTGCCGAAAGAGAACGGGGGGAGAGAGAAGCAGGGGATAACTGACTAACGGGGCCCATCGTAGCCTACTCAACACTTTGTGCCCAGTCAGCGTCTAATCAACATGGGGGGAGACAAAAACTGCTTAAGATTTATTAGAAACACTCTAGGGGGAATTAAACTTGTTTAAGTAATTTCAGGGTGTTATTTGTCCCAATTTTTAGTTAGGGGGAGAAGGATGAATTCCATATATGCCACTCAAAACTTGCCTAGACCCTCATATGCCATTGGAAATTTCCCTTTCCCAAATATGCCATTGAAATTTTGCACCGCGTATAGGTATGCCACTATCGCGAGTTGACTATTAATTGACTGTTAATGGCAGTTGAAAAGACAATTTTACCCCTGGAGTACATTGTGACCATTTAGCCACGTAAAATAAACAAAATTTTGGCAGCATTTCCTCTTAATTATATATATAACACTATTTTGATAATAGGGTCAGAATATTATTTTGATCACGGGGTGAACTTCCTGAGTTACACAAACGTGAACTTACCTTTGTAGGAACCCGACCTTCGGGCTATCTTCGCAACCGTGTCTCCCCGCACGAATTTTTCTGGTCATTCGTGTTCTATGTGATGTAAGTGTAATCTAGAAACGGTTTTTAGCAACTAAATGCCCGTTTTAAATAGGAATCTCGCTCATTGGCGAATTTTGCTCTCGGGTCGTGATGAACATGCGTGTGTTGCAATTTTACTACCTAAGTTGTTCGACCTGAACTTCCCCTCGTGCTAGGTTAAACTTCCACAAACATTGCCCAAATGGGGCTTGAGATATACCGTTGAAAAGCTATGGACACGAGTATCATGACCCAAGTTAATTTTTTGGCAAAATGTAAACGGTTTAAGGGCAGTTTTGAAAACCATTTTTTCTTCATACAAAAAATGTGAATCGTATTTCCGATCGCATTTCTAAACTGTTTATCACAATGAGGCAAATAATATGGTGTTGGAAAGCTGCTGAAAAACTGCTCCTTCCACATGTTGATAGTTTTTGCTAAATCCCTATCGTTAAAGAGTAATTTAGAAAATCGTAAAATTTCGTAAACCGAACAGCCGAGTTCATATTTTCGATGTCATTTCTAAACAGCTAATCCAATTGAGGCAAATGATATGGCGTTGGAAAGCTTATGAAAATGCGCTACTTTTTCATGTCGAAAGTTTTTTCTAATTTTGAACGGTTTAAGAGTAATTTAGAAAACGGTACAAGTTCCACCGAGTTCGTATTTTTGAATTAATTTTTTAACCGCATGTCCGAGCGCAGAAAATAATATGGTGCTGCAAAACTTGAAGAAATACAAAACTTTTTGGTATATATTGTTTCTACCAATTCTTTACGGTTTTAAGTCAATTTTGAAAATGGCTAAAAACGTATTTTCGCCGTAATTTCTATAAACTTTATCGGAATGGGGCAAACAATATACCGTTGAGAATCTACGGAAAATGCGAAACATTTTCATGTTGATGGTTTTCTCTGTTTCCTAATCGTTTTCAAGTAATTTCGAAAACGGCGAGATGACACGTTCTGCCTTTTATCGCGAAACAGAGCCTTCGAAAATGCACTGCGTGCGGAACTTGAACTTCATCAGCACGTCTACCTGAACTTCAGTATATTTCTTCACCTGCTGTTTTTTGCTTGTAGCTCTCCATCCACTCACCGAAATTGAGAAAGTGATAAACCGATGGAAAGGTGCTGTAAACATGCAAATTTTCCGTCTTGATCGTTTTTTTCATACTCGCGACGGTTTAAAAGATTTTCATCCAAAATTCATTTAGTGTAGTAGTTGAACTTCCTGTTGTTTCCACGTTGAACTTCTGACGTGTATTTTTTTGTAATTTTGCACCCATTCGTCTTTTAGCATACTCGCACTAGAGATCTCGAACTGCATCGGGAGGAGCACGTGAACTTCTTGCAACAAATCGCTTAGACTTTTAGTTTTATATTCGTTTTATTCTCATTTGAAATGCATTCCATGTAGTAGTTGAACTTCCCGCTGTTTTCACTTCGAACTTCTACCACGTACTTTTGTTCGTAATTTCTCACCCGTTCATCGGAGTTGCACAAATGATATACCATGTCAATTACCACTCTCACAACAAGTTTTGAACTTTCACGTGCCAAGAAGCTGAACTTCTTGCAACTAAAATTTTATATTTTAACTTTCTATTTCTATTTTCTTTTATGAAAACACACACCATGCAGTATGTGAACTTCTGGCAGTTTTGGATTTCAACTTCTCTTTATTTCGCATTAGTAATGAAAAAATCTGAGTTTTTTATAGACAACGAACTGCCCTAGCTCTTTTATTTGAACTTCTTTGTGTTTTTTATCGCGAAACAGAGCCTTCGAAAATGCACTGCGTGCGGAACTTGAACTTCATCAGCACGTCTACCTGAACTTCAGTATATTTCTTCACCTGCTGTTTTTTGCTTGTAGCTCTCCATCCACTCACCGAAATTGAGAAAGTGATAAACCGATGGAAAGGTGCTGTAAACATGCAAATTTTCCGTCTTGATCATTTTTTTCATACTCACGACGGTTTAAAAGATTTTCATCTAAAATTCATTTAGCATAGTAGTTGAACTTTCTGTTGTTTCCACATTGAACTTCTGTCGCATATTTTTTGTTTGTAATTTTGCACACGTCCGGGAGGAGCACGTGAACTTCTTGCAACAAATCTCTTAGGCTTTTAGTTTTTTATTCATTTTATTCTCATTTGAAATGCATTTCGTGTAGTAGTTGAACTTCCCAATGTTTTCACTTTGAACTTCTACCATGTATTTTTGTTCGTAATTTCTCACGCGTTCATCAGAGTTGCACAAATGATATACCATGCCAATTACCACTCTCACAACAAGTTTTGAACTTTCCCGTTCCGAGCACCTAAACTTGTTGCGACTAAATTTTTATACTTTAACTTTCTATTTCTATTTTCTTTTATGACACACCATGCAGTACGTGAACTTCTGGCAGTTTTGAATTTGAACTTCTCTCTGTTTCGCATTAGTAATGAAAATACTAATGCAGTGAACCTACTTCTGGCATCAGTGTGCAGGAGGTCGGGGAGTCTGGCAGGTCATTAGTGGTGGCGCGTGCAGGCGGTCTGCGATGGCAGGCTCAAGCGGTGTGGTCAGATCCGCCATAGGAGACGGTCGGTGCTACAGCTACCGGTGAAGGTGGGGGAGACCATGGCAATGTCTGGAGGAAGGGGCTGGATTGGGGAGCCGTTGCCGACGGACGGTGGGTGGTGGGCGGCGGGTCATATCGGGGCCCATTTTCTGTGGTAGGTGGAGGCAGCTCCTTTGGCTTTGGCACTGTCTCCGGTGGAACCATGGAAGGAGGGGCGGCGAGCTCGGTTGGGCGCTGTTGCCGGCGAGGGTGGGGCAGTTGACCTCGCGGGACAGGGGAGGCGCCATGCGTAGATTGTCAGATGGGGCCGTGGTGACGGTGGGGAGCCGGACCGTTGACGCGTCGGGCTAGAGATGGTAATATAGTGCCATGGGAGGTGCGCGGCGGCAGGTGACCAGTGCCATGGCGGCCCACGTCGGATCTAGGTGGAGGTCGGGGGATGGCCATGGGAGGAGGCTGAAGCTTGACCGCGGGAGGAAATTGGCGGCTGGGCAACATGAGGTGAAACTGGGAAAGCAACGATGGACGGTGATGGTGGGGTGAGGCGGACAAAGGATCCGGCGGGGTGCGTGGTGGGCTCCGGCGAGGGCACAAGGCGGAGGAGGTCTCCGGGGAGGGCGCGCGGCTACTTTGGGGTGTTTGATAAATTTTCTGGCCGGAAGACTGTTCCAAAAACTTACTGGAGGGTGCTTAATTAGCCATTCCCTTTTCTGAATGGATTTTGTGCTTTGGCTGATGCTGGCCAGCACCGTTAAATTATAAAGGCATAAAGCTCATGCTTTACTAAAAAAAAAAGAGTCTATGTGTATGTTATGTCAGCTTCAAGTCCATTGAAACGACATACTTTTGTTCTTATTGTTCTCGGTTACCTTCCTCCATGGTAGCATGAATCTTTCTTACAGTAAATAGTAGTGGATGCTTTCCTCGCCACTTTCATGTAATCTTCGTCTGCTTGTGCTGTAATTTCGGATATATGTGAGTTCTTAATGCGCACGGTTCACTAGCCTTACCTAGGTTAGCATATCTTTGCTCCCTGATTTGCATGACACATGATTTATACTTGGATTGTATACAAATTACTGTATGTGTATGCATGTGCTACAGTTTTCACCTCTACTATTTTAAATTCCTACTTCAGTGGATGTAGTAAAGTGTGACAATACTAAATTGGGCCTTACTGATTTTTATGGTCGTCTCTTTTGTTCTTTTTAGCATCTCACTAAGTAATGAGATTGAAGATGTAATGGCCATAACTAGTTCTCGACGAAAAGCGATCTATAAGAAAAATCATTGTCCTCAACTCCTCTAGAATCTGGAGGAGGTTGTGAGAGATCCAACCTGGGATTGTTACTCTCATAAACCCTATTCACATCAATGTTGTACTTACACTTGTGATCTTCTCATTGGCTTTGAAATTTGAACGAAACAACTCTCATTTTCAGTAAAAAGAAATATCGGTATTCCACACGCGACAAAGAGCACACAAGGCATGCATACAAATGTCAATTTTTTGGCTGAAATTTTTGAATAATTTTCAACTGATTTTCAGTCAATTGCCTGTCAATCTTTGCTAATTTTATAGTTTAACCCGCCCTCAATCCAGGAGTAATCTTTTATAACATGAAAATATGATTTTTCATTCAGGTTATTATACTTGTTTGTTTTTTGTAGCACCAACCAGATGGTGATGCTCTAATTTTGGCGAGTAATCATGCAATTCTAGCTAAGCTCCACATGGGTACTGTATAGAAGATCTACACAATCTTCTTTGCTTGATATTCTTGTATACTGTAAGATGTTGATTCTGTTCATATTAACCTATTTTCCTATCTTGTGCAGAGCTGTCCATTAAAATATAGTTAATTTCTTCTTCCCCGAACTTTTAACCACTGTACCATTATATTTGATATGCATGTATTTAGTTTTGATATTGATTTATTTATTTGAAGGGTCATTTTATCATTGTTTCCCTTTACAATGATGTGTGTTCAACGAATTAAGGGGATTACCTCTTTCACACTAAGGTTCATTGTAAACCAACCTGGTAGTTTTGTGAAGTTCAATTTCCTTTCAGATCTTTACTTACGACATGATTTACCTCTAATTTTCTGCTCCTTTTGTTTCATCATAGAGCGACTTCCTGTAGTAGTAAGAAAATCCATATCAAAGGGACTTAAGACGCTCCAATGCTTCATTTTGATGACACTCTCAGGTCCAGCCAGACTAGTTAGAGCTAGATCGTGTTGTAAATAGTTACAAGACACAAAATAGCTAAATATGATGATTCCCACCATTGTATCTGGCACACTTTCAAAAAATACATGGTTTAGTGTGCGTTGAAACAATATTACAGAGTTTGCCTTTTTCTCTTGTTTCTCACTATACTTTTGATTCATAGCGTGTTATGGGTTCATGTGATTCCGAACAGTTTAGTACATCAAATATCCCTCCGAGATATATGATTTCAACATTGTGTCCAGTTTACAGTAGTGAAGCATATTAATCCTAATGTGTTGTATGTGCTTGTCTGTTGGGGGCCTCTACCTGATTGTTATTATACTTCTGAGAAATAAAAATATATTGCTTTTCAGGTACTGTTCCAGTGGATGACGGCAAATGTACAAGGGGTAGAGAGTAATGCCTTCGTATTTATGGCAGGTACGAGTAACACTAAATTGAAACTTCAGACCTTGTTTTACTAGAAATCAGTAGCAAAATTTAGGTTTTGGTTAGAAGAGAAGTAAACCTAAAGGCTCCAATACTATTAATAGCACAATACTACGTTGCGTCCAGCATTTTAGTCGCTGGAGAGATTGCTGAACAAATGAAGTTGATGGAAAATCTATGGTCACCTACAAATTAAGCTGTACCGAAGATCAAGTTCAGAAGTACTGTAGTCAGTTTTCAATTCGGTAGTATTCAGTTTTGTAATAGTGATTTCTAAATTTTTCATGCTGCTAGTTGCTTACTGCTAAGTGGCATCAGTTCTTTTCAAACAAAATTGATTTCTAGTTGCAAGGATGGTTTTTGTTACGTGGGGTATTTCCTCATGGAATCTATTTACTAGACCGCTTTGTTGTTTCGTGGTTACCAAAAATTCCTCATGCAAGAGTTAATCAGTGGCCTATGTTTCTTACTATCAGCAAGAATGCCTCCTACAGAATTGTCAAAGTGGCCTACGTATCTTGCGATCACCAAAAATGCCTCCTTCAGAATTGTCATCGTGGCCTATGTTACCTAAATCTCATATTTGATTTTTGCTAGAGATCCCATGTACTTACTTAGTCCAATAGAAGTAGTAATAGATCTAACGTAAAATGCCTGAAATATAGGAGCACAACCTTGTATCTAAATAAAATCACGACGCCTTGCTACTGTAAGATTACCTCAGTAGCTGTAAAATTACAGGAGGATGCACCAGATTGGTCTCCTCGCTACATGAGGTAATTGGCTGCCATGCAAACTGTAAGATTACCTTGCACTCTTTTGTTTATGGTTGTTTGGGTGTCGGGACAGGTTCCTCCTTCCATGCTATAATATCACCTCACAAACCTTTTTTTCCTTACGGTTTGTGGTTTGGGGCGTGGATGCACAAGCTGGCTGGGGTGAAGAATAAGAATTCTTCACCCTGGATGACGAATAGTCGATCCCTATATATATATATATATATATATATATATGAAAGTTGTATATATGAAAACTCATAGCTATGACACGACCATATGACAACACAAAACAGAGAGGTCTCAACATGTTTTAACGTGACATACACCAAACAGACAACACATTACAAGTCCAATCTAACGGGTGCTCTTTTGGTCCTGGTGCTCATAGCTGGGCTATGAGATGCCCTTTTGCTTCTTGTACCCGCTATGTGGAGAAACTTCGGCGCATTTTTCTTTATCTTTTGGTGTCAGCTCTCCAATAGCAACAACTCGTGAGGCAATCTTCTCTTTGGCAGCCTTACCCTTTCCCTTTCGCGATGCACTCTTCTTCGATTCTCCCTTTTGTTCCCCAGAAGAATGTTCTGGTTCTTTAGAACCCTTAATAGATCTATACACATAATGTTTATCTAGTAAGCACATTACATGGTCCGGAAAGGTGACAATCATCAACTAACAAATATAGGTGGAGATATACCTCACTAAACTAGAACTTGGGCCCGCATCCTCATTTATTTGGGAAAGTAGACCAATGCTGTTTTTAGATATCACAAGATTAACCAATGTTGTCCAATGTTGACAGGAGTATAAAGGGCGTACAAGTTTAATGCAATCTTACCTAGATGGGTATACCATGACAGGAGCAGTTGTAGAAGCACATGCAACTACCATGGCTGTCTCAGGGTCCTCTATGGCACTCTTCTTCTTTCTCCTCTTCTTTGGTGGCCCCCTTAATGCAAAACATGGTTATAAAATCAGAAAAAAGTAAATTCTGGAAAATAAATGCAGGGACTAAATTTTACCTTTCAAGAAGCATAATTGTCTTTTGTTCAGGATCTGGATCTCCATCTCTACAACTGTGCCAATGGTGCCCATATCGTTTACAGATTGGGCATTTGTGAGCTCCTTTTGACCTTTCTTCGGATCCTTTGTATCTATTCTTTCTTCGTCTCCCCGCTAAGCTCTTTAAGATGGGTGGTTCTAGGAAGAAGCCATGATCACCTTTGGGCCATTGAGAGTTGTCAACCAATCCAGGAATGATATGCTCATATGCAGACCTAAACTTTTGCACACTATAACAATCATCAACATAATCCTCTATAGACCCTCTAAAATTCCCAATGAATGCAATAGCATGCACACCTTTGGGCCATTGAGAGTTGTCAACCAATCCAGGAATGATATGCTCATATGCAGAGCTAAACTTTTGCACACTATAACAATCATCAACATAATCCTCTATAGACCCTCTAAAATTCCCAATGAATGCAATAGCATGCACACCTTTGGGCCATTGAGAGTTGTCAACCAATCCAGGAATGATATGCTCATATGCAGACCTAAACTTTTGCACACTATAACAATCATCAACATAATCCTCTATAGACCCTCTAAAATTCCCAATGAATGCAATAGCATGCACACAAGGCTTTCCAAAAAACTGCCATTCTCTACAAGTGCAAGTCCACTTGTTGAGATTGACAACATGCCTATAACCACTCCCAGCCTTGCACTGCACTTCGGCTTAAGTGTCACTAGTTCTTGTTACCTCAAATATCAAACCTCTGCTCTTCTCATGCAATTCTTTCACAATGTGTGGCAAAAGTATGCCTTTCCATTTCCTAGAAACCTTCCTTCTCTTATGCCACATGATCATTTGCTCGTGCCTCATCTTGTCAATGAATTCTGGAAGATGCATTCGTTTGTAATGCTTGATCCATTTGTTGAAGGATTTAGCAAGATTATTGGTCGCATAGTCCACCTTTGAGAGTGTCGAGAACTGACTCCTGGTCCATCACCTTATGTGATTCTTTTGCAAGTAGGATATTGTTGTTGGCCTTGCTTGTTGAATAGTTGTTATGTGCTTGTTAAAATGAAAAGAATTCGATGCCTATGCTGCTGGCCAAAGGTGATCATCATATACCTTGCCTCAGAAACTTCTTTTTAAAATTCTTGACCAAGTGCCACATACACTCTCTATGTTCAGCCATAGGGAATATGTCAGCTACAACCCCATCAATACCCTTTCCCACATCATTGCAAATCGTGAGACCTTCCGGTGTGCCAATAACATCTCTAAGCCTCTCCATGAACCAAGCCCCATTTTCCTTTGTCTCAGAGTCGATTACTCCAATAGCAAGAGGATACATCCAATTGTGACCATCTACAACAGCTGCGGCTGCCAATTGACCTTTGAATTTGCCTGTCAATAAAGTGTTGTCAATAGCCAAATATGGCCTACAACCGCAAGAAAACCATCCATGCATGGCGTTAATGCAAAGAACAACTTTGTGAACCTTCTTGCTCCAAGCGATACTTCATGATCAATGACGAAAGAGCTACCAGGGCAAGACTTATCAATTTCAGCCTTGTAGCTACACAACTTGTCAAAACTTTGATCTCATGAACCATATAACTCCTCAAGTGCTTGCTCCTTCCCATTATGTACCCTCTTGTAGGGCACGGTCATATGATACTTTTCTTTGATCTTGGTCTGCAATGCAATAGGTCCCAAACTAGAATCCTCATGGAGCCAAACTTTGACTCTATCAGCCACCCAATTCTAGTTTGCATGTTTGGATGTTTCATGTTTTCTTGTCCTTGAGCATGTGTGACCATGTTTGTTTACCACCACCTACATATAGGAAAATGTTCTTGTCAACAATACAAGTAACAAAAATGACAGAAATAGGGAAAATGTTCTTGTTAAGTCAGTTCCAACATAAGGTGGCGTGCATGGGACATCCACTCCAACACTCTCTTATATTGGCCATTTAGGCTTATCGGGTCTAGCATTGACATTATGAACTATGATTCTCATCTCAATTGTTTTTTTACTACCAAACTTAGCAAACATACCAAGCATGTCATGGTCAGTACTTAATTCATGGACTGTTCTGTTAGACTCTTCAAAATAATGAAGTGCCACTGTTTCATTCATACGCCACCGATATTTCTCTTCAATTTCAGCAACAAAGTCTTTGTAATTTGCGGTGATCGGAGTCAATGACCATATTGAACCTTGAGGATATAGGCAAGTTTTGAATGACATATGAGGATATAGGCAAGTTTTGAATGACATATTTGGAATTCACTCGGGCAGTATGTATCCCAAACAGTAGATCTGAGGGTGATTTTTATACTTCTTTCTATTTTCTACTGGAGCACCAGTCCCTTAGCATAGTTGGCCCAGGAAATGTAACATGCGATGAAAACCGAAATAAACAGATCCGATGGCCGCTGGAACATTACAAATAGATCGGCGAGGTTGTGCTCAACACCATCGCAACGAAGCTAACTCCCACCAACTCTGCAAGAGATGGCTGACTTCTCCCTGGTGTGCGCGGCATCACTCCCACTCACTCTGCTCACGGCCTACGCGCTACAACCACTGGCCGACGCACGCCGACGCCTCCCGCCCGGCCCCAGACCGCTCCCAGTCATCGGCAACCTCCTCGACATCGGGGAGCAGCCTCACCGGTCCTTCGCCAGCCTCGCCGACCTCCACGGCCCCCTCATGTTCATCCGCCTCGGCACCGTCCCGGCTGTCGTCGCCACCTCGCCGGCCGCCGCTCGCGAGGTTCTGCAGAAGAAGTACGCCAGCCTGGCTGGTCGCCGGGGCCTGGATGCCTGGCGCTTCATGGACCACGACGCCAACTCGATGATAGCGCTGCCCCCTCATGGCAAGTGGCGCGCCTTCAGGCAGCACTCCAGGGCGGCGCTCCTCGGCCCCCGGCAGCTCAACGAACACCGCGCAGTGCGGGAGGAGGAGGTGTGCGAGCTGGTTCGCCGCGTGACCGTGGCCGGTGGCGCTCCAGTCCCCGTGGCGCGCGCGGCGTTCGCGGCCATGGTGCACGTGCTCTGTCGCGGGATGTTCTCGGAGAAGCTAGATGCCGCCGTGGTGTCGGAGCTGACGGACGTGGCGTACCAGGCGGCCGTGCTATCCGGCATCCCCAACGTGTCCGACTTCTTCCCGGAGCTCGCGCCCCTCGACCTCCAGGGAATCCGGCGCAAGGCCGGGAAGCTTGTCGTATGGCTGTACGCGCTCATTGACGAGCAGATCGAGCGGAGGAGGCTCAGTCGGGCGGACGGCGAGGAGCGCAGGAATGACCTATTGGATGTGTTGCTTGACATGGACGGCGACGTGCAAGACGAGGACGGATGTGCAATGGACAAGGAGTCTATCAGAGGTCTATGCATGGTAAGCATACGCCGTTACGCACACGACGCAAATATAACATACTCTATAATGCTCGTATATGAAAAAGCAATTGCATTTTTTTTCGTAAAAAAAAAAGAGAAAGCAATTCATCATGATTGCTTTGAGATCGTGCTACTTTTTGATTGTTTCCAGAACTTGTTTTGTTTTAAATTGTTATACGGTTTCTCTCTCGTTCCATAGTGTATCACAATGTTTCATTATATATATATATATATATATATATATATATGTATATGTATATATATATATATATCATCGGCAAAACCAATAATCCAAGATCAAAATACTTTGAAACAAGATAAATATTGACAACAACCAAAACAGTAAATAAAATGATGATGGGTCGCATGGTAAATAAAATCACCCTAATAATAATCAGTCAAAAGTTTCAATATCTCCATTCATGCATGTATTTTCAGGAACTACTACTGGGCGCAACCTCAGTCCCAACCACAATCGAGTGGGCCATGGCAGAGCTACTGCAGAACCCTGATTCCATGCACAAGCTCCAAGAGGAGCTGAGGAGCGTGGTCGGCACCAAACCATGCACGACGGGTATGGAGGAGGCCGACATCCCCAGGCTCCCGTATCTCCAGGCCGTCGTGAAAGAAACACTGCGGCTTCATCCCCCGGTGCCGTTCGCGAGCGGGCTTGCCGAGGAGAACGTGGAAATACAAGGGCGCAACATCCCTAGGGGCACGCTTGCCCTGGTGAACATCTGGGGGATATGCAGAAACGCCGAGGTGTGGGACGAGCCAAACAGGTTCCTGCCCGAAAGGTTCCTACACAGGGAGATTGACTTCTTCGGCGCAGATTTTGAGCTGATCGCGTTCAGCGCCGGTAAGCGGATATGTCCCGGGCTGCAGCTCTCGAGTAAGATCGTGCCACTCATACTCGGCTCACTGATCTATCATTTTAACTGGAAGTTGCCTGGAAAAGAAGATGGTGCCCCCGTAGATATGACGGAGCAGTTTGGGCTGGTGTTGTGCATGGCTGTCCCGCTACGCGTTGTAGCTCAGAAAATAGTGTAAACCACACCTATTGTGGTTAGTTAATTACTAGCTTCCTAATTATGTCCCAATAAGTGTTGTACAGTACTCCATCCGTTTCTTTTTAGTCCGCATATAAGAATTGATCAAAGTCAAGCGATGCAAAGTTTGACCAACTATATATCAAAAGATATCAACATCTACAATACTAAACATATACGCCATGAAAAATAATATCATATAATGCATCTAGTAATATTGGTTTCATATTATGTATGTTGATATTTTGTTATATAAAGTTAGTCAAAGTTTACTAAGTTTGACTTTGATCAAATCTTATATGCGGAGTAAAAAGAAACTGGGGGAGTACCTGATATAATATTGTAACCTGCTTTGAATTGAAAAAAGAGAAAATATTGTAAAGTAGTACAATGTTATGCATGATTAAGTAATTGCTAGCTTGTTGGACTTGCTTAATAGTTTGTTCGGTTGGAAGATGATTGAAAGAGATTAAAGTGGATCGACGAGGACCGGATTACATTTCTTGCAAGTTTAAATACCTTTTCATTTCTCCTCATAAATGGGGAGTTGGTAGCCTGGTAAGCGGGTTTATTTCCGTTCGTTCTTTTTGTCTCACCTCGCACTATCACCTCCCACTAAAAATCCAAATCCCATTAAAGGGTTGTTTTATGCTTGTTTTGGCATGTGTTGATTCAATTCAATCATGTAAATAATAGGTAATTAAGAATTCAGAAATCGCACCATATATGTGAGATCATCTTCCTAAAAAAGAGATATAAGATTTTTCTCGATAAACTTCCAAAACAAAATCAGATATTACTCATAAGACGTGAGCCATGACGACCGAGGCCAGGCGGGCGCCAACAGGCGCGGAGGAGGTCGGTTTCCTTTTCTGTGTTAAGGAGGCAAGGACGTACGCGGGTTCCCAAGGAATACCCCAAAGGTTTTCGTTCCAGTGCAACAAGACCAAGACAACGAGCTCGGCAGGGCGGATGTCATCGCCGAGCCCACGCGTCACGCCTAGATGCTTTGCATGCAAAGACCACTTTCCGTCAGGATATGATGTACCTCGTGTTCCCTTTCAAAATTGGTCGTTGTGGGATTCCTTCCCGCCTGTGCGATGAGGGAAGAGGACCAGGGCAACTATAAATAGGGACTAGCCTCCACCGCGCAGACAGGATCGATCCATCCTCACTCAGAGCCCTCGCAAGGTCGCTCAACCAATGTACTAGTTCATCCAAAAAGTCCCGTGAGGCCAATCCACGCAAAGCAGGAGTAGGGTCTTACACCGCAAGATGTCCCGAACCTGGGTAAATCTTTGTGTTCATCTTCTTCCCACTCGCACGTATTAGACAAGGCTTGGCCGCAGGGTGGCGGGCTTGAGGCTAGAGCTAGTTGAGATCTTCGCACACGCCCCAGAGTTCGAACCTTGTTGGTGTTGGAAATATGCCCTAGAGGCAATAATAAATTAGTTATTATCATATTTCTTTGTTCTTGCTAATCGTTTATTATCCATGCTATAATTGTATTGATTGGAAACTAAATACATGTGTGGGTATATAGACAACATTGCGTCCCTAGTATGCCTCTAGTAAACTAGCTCGTTGATAAAAGATGGTCAAGGTTTCCTAGCCATTGACATGAGATGTCATTTGATAACGGGATCACATCATTAGGAGAATGATGTGATGGACAAGATCCAAACTATAAACGTAGCAAATGATCATGTCAGTTTATTGCTACTGTTTTCTGCATGTCAAGGTTCCTATGACCATGAGATCACGCAACTCACGAACACTAGAAAAGTGTCTTGTGTGTATCAAACGTCGCAACGTAACTAGGTGACTATAAAGGCGCTCTACAGGTATCTACGAGGGTGTCTGTTGGGTTGGCATGGATCAAGACTAGGATTTGTTACTCCGTGTGACGGAGAGGTATCTCAGGACCCACTCGGTAATACAACATCACAACAAGCCTTGCAAGCAATGTGACTAAAGTGTTAGCCACGGGATCTTGTATTACGGAACGAGTAAAGAGACTTGCCGGTGACGAGGTTGAACTAGGTATACAGATACCGACGATCGAATCTCGGGCAAGTAACATACCGAAGAACAAAGGGAACATCATACGGGATTAATTGAATCCTTGACATGGAGGTTCGACCGATTAAGATCTTCGTAGAATGTGTAGGAACCAATATGGGCATCCAGGTCCCGCTATTGGTTATTGAACGTAGAGGTGTCTCGGTCATGTCTACATAGTTCTCGAACCCGCAGGGTCTGCACACTTAAGGTTCACTGACGTTTCGGTAGTATAGAGTTATGTATGGTGGTGACCGAAGGTTGTTCGGAGTCCCGGATGAGATCCCAGACATCAAGAGGAGCTCCGAAATGGTCTGGAGGTAAAGATTAATATATGGCATAATAGAGTTTGGTCTCCGGAAGGGTTCCGGAATTCACCGGAAATAGTTTCGGATGTTTCTCGAAATGTTCGGGGTACATGAATACTTTATTTGGGCCAAGGGGTAATGCCCATGAGGCTTTAGGAAGGTGCGCTGTTTTGCAAAGGCCAAGGACCCTGGCGTCTGGGGCCAGACGCCGAGGACCTTTGTAACATCCCAAAATTTCATTTTGGAATGTTATGATTATAGCTATGCATCTAGCAGCATCATTGCTTGAATGTATGTGTTTGTTGAAATGTCTCTTCTGGATTTCAGAAAGCTCTTTCTACTTTTCCCTAAGTTGCTTTCACCTATTTGAAATTTTGGTTAAAAGTTCAAATAAGAGAGGAGGAACATGACACTCCACACCAAGGACTAATTGGTGGTTTATTTGAACAATAATAACCAGGGGTTATTCTGAAAATATTTGCAAAAAGGGTTTAAAAACAATTAGGCAATTTCTGAAAATATTATTTTTTCAAAGTGTTCAAATGACAGAATAGAAATGTTCATTAAATAGCATTTATTATTCTGTTAATTTTGATATATAATACCCCTATATTTAGAGACGATTTGAATGCTTAAAAGCTTTTGAATGTCTCTGGAAAATTATTAAAGAAAAACGGTAACCGTTTCCGGTATTAAACGGGCCGGCCCACCGGCTTTAAAAGCCGAGACCGTTACCGGTCGGCCGACCGAGCGCAGTAACGCCTCCCTCTCTCTCTGACGCTGGACCCCACCTGTCTGACCGTTTCTCTCGCGCGGTCGTCGCCTTCCTCCTCCGTGCGCGCCGTCGCCGGCAGTTTCTCCCTCCCGGATCTCTCTCCTCTCTCCACCCCGCACTCTCCAGCGCCTCTATATAAGCCGGCCACTTCCCCGCATCCATTCCCCCCCCCCCCGAGCCCCTCTCTCTCTCGCCGAGACGCTGCCCCAATTGCTCGCCGGAGCTCCCACCCTCACCAGACCTCGCCGTCGAGCGTAGCCACCGTCTCCGACCACCGTTCGCCCCACCGTCGCCACCAATCGACTCCGAAGGCCCGTCGCCGTCGCCCGGACCACTTCCCCGTCTTCCCCGACCACCGGAATGCCTCGCCGTCGTCCTCGCCGCCTTCGGATCGCCGGAGAAACCCCGACGCCGGCAACCTCTCCCCGTAAGCTCCCTCGACCATCGGATCCCGAATCAACGACCGTGATTAGATCGGATTTATTCCGAACCGGTATCCTCTTCCAATCGGTCGCCCGCCCGTAATCCTCGAGCGCACACCCCCTTAGCCAATCGGACAGCGCCACGTAGCCCCCTGACCGTCGCAAATTATTTTCCTTTTTCAGTTTTTGTTTTAATTAACAGAATGTTTTTAAAAATTGTTTTGCTTATATCTTTTAATCTATTTAGTGTTTTGAGTTGATTCTTTTTGCAATAGCTCACAATTTTCATGTAGTTTCACCCTGTACTTTCAAAATTTCAAATTTGAACTATAAAATTTGAATTTAATCAAATTTGCTCAAAATCTTCAAATCTGAATAACTAGAGTTTGAAAATAGATTTTGATGTGAATCTTTTTGCTACTGTTTGGTATTAGTTAGGACTATCTTCATGTTTAGTTTGAGGATTTTCAGGATATATTTGATTAGTGTTTTAACAAAAAACAGAATCTGTCTAGTATTATAATATAGTTTTATAAACTCAATTTTAATTAGTTTGTTTTAGAATTTGGTTTTATTTGTTTATTAGGTTCTGTAGTAAACACTTAGTGTCTTCACTCACTGTTAATAAAAAAATATAAATTTGCTTAGTTTAATTTTATTTAACATAGGAATCACAATGTCTTTTCAAATAGGCTTAATTTGACTAAACAACTAACTAGTAATAGTTTTGTTTTCAAACAAAGTTTTGTATATTTTGTTTCTGTTTTCTAAGACAGATTTAGTAGTAAATTATTTTCTATCAAGAACATGTTTTGCTAATAAATAACAAGTTTAGTTTTTCATTCTTTTGTTAATATAACTATAGTTGATTCATATAGTGTTTATCACAAACTTGTATAAACTTTACTAAACTTTTCCCAACAAACTTAAATTGATTGTATTCTGTTTATTAATAAAATATTCTATTGTTTCCTTGCTGACAACAATTTTTTTGTTATTACAAATGGTTTCATTATGTCAGTAGTGTTTTCACCTCTCACCTTTTTGAAAACAAAATCTTGTGTGTTTTTCTTGCTAGTGATTTTGTGCATTGTTTGCCTTGATTGTTTAATACTTCTTTGCTGAATGTTATGAGTTGTTATTTTGTTGTATGCTTATTGAGTGCTTGTTTGTTTCGTTAGATTATCCGGAGTGCGAAGCTTGTTACTTAGAGTCACTCACGTACGAAGATCATCAATCAGGCAAGTCACTTTGATCATATTTTTACCCATGTTTTATATGCATTAGTTCTACCATCTCCCCAATTGCATGCAAGATAGGTTAGTTGGAAACTTGGTTACATTGTAATAGTATCATGTGGTAGGTACCCCCCCTCAACCTCTTTGACACATTGGCCCCGGGAAACGTTGTTTTACCTTTTGCTATGCTATTAGTAGACGGGGTTGGTTGTGTGATTCATGAGAGTTGAGAGAGTTAATAATTTCAAGACCTACATAATGATCAAGATTTAAGACTCCGAGTTTTCAACATACCTCTGGGTGGATGATGGTTGAACGGCACCCTGGAGAAACCAGTGGATTTTGCCTAGGTGATGCTGGAGATGGCCAGTATTCACGCGGAAAGGTCCACCCAGGCACAAAGAGATGGATGGATGCTTTAAAACCCAAGGCTTACCTGCACAGCCACAAGTCATTATGGGCTCTGGCTTGGTTGGATATCGTGGTGACCCTGGACAGGCGGTGCTACGAGAGGTAGAAGAACGGTAGGAAAGGATGGGCACCGACAGAGTCGCAGGGAAACCCTTTGGAAGGCCATGTTTTGGTCATCCGTTTCTCAAACACCCTGAAGTGCGAGAAATCAAACGGAGGCGACCAAATCTTGTGGGGAACGTGTGCAAAACTCTGCAGAGTACTTAAACCTAATCGATTAGCCGTGTCCACGGTCATGGACGACTTGAGCCAAAGGAATTGGAACTTCCGGAACTCTCAACACATTTAATATGATGATGTGGGAAATTAATAATTTTGGGTATGAGAATTGGTTGGTGGAACCATCTCATTAATCAACCAACTTAGTAATATATTGCTTAACCCCCTTTTGATGTAGGAAAAACTTGGCTTTACGCAAAAACTTACCACCCCACCTGCCATATATGCATATAGACTAGATGCTTATCTTGTCACCCCTCTCTTGTGACTTTGCCGGCATATTCCATATGCTGACCTACACGGCTGCAACGTATCATGTTGCAGAGTATCTTTCCGACCAGGAGTGAGGACGCGTTCTATGCTCAGTGAGATGCCCTTGGAGTCGGATGGACTCATCTACCGTCGACGCTTCCGCAAGATTTAGATATTCTCATGAGTTGGCCTTTGGCCACTTTACTGTAATATTTATTGTAATAAAGGACTCGATATGAGATTTCGATTAATATAATGCTGTGTGATTTCCCTTTGATATATACATTGATGTACCGTGTGTGTACCAGCATGATCTTGGGATGGTACGGAAACACCGGAGACTTGACCTTTCAGGTCGGGTCGCTACAACCTTGGCGTCTGGTCCCGGAGTCCGAGAAGGACTCTTCCCTTGCGGGCAAACCGACCTTGAGGAGGATTTTTCTCCAAGTTTCGACCCCAGGGCTCAGCATATAAATAGAGGGGCAAGGCTAGCACTTGGGACACATCAAGAAACCCTAAGCCACAGGCTGCCTCTCCTCTAGTTCGTAGTTTCTCCTCTAGATCAGTTTCAGCGGTGCTTAGGTGAAGCCCTGTTGGAATTGCTCCACGACCATCGCCGCAACGCCGTCGCGCTACCGGAGAACTCGTCTACCTCTCCGCTCCCTCTTGCTGGATCAAGAAGGCGGAGATCGTCATCGAGTTGTACGTGTGCTGAACGCGGAGGTGCCGTCCGTTCGGCGCTAGATCAGAAGGACCGTGATCAAGATCGCGAGATGATTCGTGATTGGATCGCGGGACGGATCGTGATGAGATCGCGGGACAGATCGTGATGGGACCGTTGGACGCTCGGCGTTTTGGATCGTGAAGACGTTTGACTACATCAACCGCGTTTCTTAACGCTTCCCACTTAGTGATCTACAAGGATATGTAGATCCACTCTCCCTCTCGTAGATGCTCATAACCATGGATAGATCTTGCGTGTGCGTAGGAAAAAATTTGTTTCCCATGCAACGTTCCTCAACAGTGGCATAATGAGCTAGGTCTATGTGTAGATGAGATCTCGAGTAGAACACAAAGAGTTTGTCGGCGTTGATGCTTAGATTGCTTCCTCACTTGGTCGTGTTTTAGTTCAGCGGTATTGTGGGATGAAGCGTCCCGGACCAACCTTACTCGTACGCGTACGAGAGACCGGTTCCATGACTGATGTGTAACTTCGTTGCACAAAGATGGCTGGCGGGTGTTTGTTTCTCCTACTTTAGTTGGATCGGATTCGACGAAGGCGGTCCTTGAGAAGGTTGAAAAGCAATTTATGTATCACCGTTGTGGTTTGTGTAGGTGAGAATTGTTGTTGCTAGATACACGTAGCAGCCACGTAAAACTTGCAATAACAATTAGAGGACATCTAACTTGTTTTTGCAGGGTATGTTGTGATGTGATATGGCCAATTACATGATGAGATATATGTGATGTATGAGATGATCATGTTTTGTATAGAATATCACGACCTGCATGTTGATGAGTACGGCAACCGGCAGGAGCCATAGGGTTGTATTTAATTATTGTATGACCCGCGTGTCAATCATTAAGCGCTATGTAATGCTTTACTTTATCGCTAACCGGTAGCCATAGTAGTATGAGCATGGTGGGCGCGACAACCCCGATGGTGACACAATGATGGAGATCATGATGATGGAGATCATGGTGTTGTGCCGGTGATGATGGAGATCATGTAGGTGCTTTCAAGATGGAGATCAAAAGCACAAGTTCATGGCCATATCATGTCACTTATGATTTGCATGTGATGTTAATCCTTTTATGCACCTTGTTTTGCTTAGGACGATGGTAGCATTATAAGGTGATCCCTCACTTAAATTTCAAGATCAATTGTGTTCTCCCGAGTGTGCACCGTTGCGAAAGTTTGTCGTGTCGAGATATCACGTGATGATCGGGTGTGATAGACTCTACGTTCACATACAAAGGGTGCAAGCTAGTGTTGCACATGCAGAACACTCGGGTTAAACTTGACGAGCCTAGCATGTATAGACATGGCCTCGGAACACAAGAGACCGAAAGGTCAAACATGAGTCATATAGTAGATATGATCAACATGATGATGTTCACCATTGAAACCACCTCAACTCACGTGATGATCGGACTTGAGTTGGTGAATTTGGATCATGTATCACTCGAATGACCAGAGGGATGTCAATTTGAGTGGGAGTTCTTAAGTAATATGATTAATTAAACTCATTAACATGAACATAGTCAGTAGTGTCTTTGCAAATTATGTTGTAGCTCACACTGTAGCTCCCTTGAATTTTTATATGTTCCTAGAGAAATAGAGTTGAAAGATGATGGTAGCAAAATTGTGGATAGGGTTCGTGATCTGAGGATTGTCCTCATTGCTACACAAAAGGCTTATGTCCTTAATGCACCGCTCGGTGCGCCACCCCCTCAAGCATCGTCTGTAGATGTTGTGAACATTTGACAGGCACGTTCCAATGACTACTTGATAGTTTAGTGCGTCATGCATTACGGCTTAGAATTGAGGCTCCAAAACGTTTTGATTGTCATAGAACATATGAGATGTTCTAAGAGCTGAAATTGGGATCTCAGGCTCGTGCCCGTGTTGTGAGATATAAGATCTCCAACAAAATTATTTGCCTGCAAGATGAAGGAGAATAGCTCAATCGTAGAGCATGTGCTGAGATTGTCTGGGTGCTACAATCGCTTGAATCGAGTGGGAGTTGATCTTCCAGATAAGAAAGTGATTGATATAGTTTTCCAAGTCACTGTCACAAAGTTACTAGAGCTTCGTGATGAACTATAAAATGCCAGGGATGGAAATAATGATCCCTGAGCTGTTCACGATGTTTGACACCGCGAAGGTAGAAATCAAGGAGCATCAAGTGTTGATGGTTAGTAAAACCACCAGTTTCGAGAAGGGCAAGGGCAAGGAGGGAAGCTTCATGGATGGCAAGTCAGTTGTTGCTCTAGTGAAGCAACCCAAAGTTGAACCCAAACCCGAGACTAAGTGCTTCTATTATGAGGAGGGCGGTCGCTGAAGCGAAACAACCCTAGATACTTGGTAGATAAGAAGGCTGGCAACGTCGACAGAATTATATTTGATATACGTGTTATTGATGTCTACCTTACTAGTACTCCTAGTAGCAACTGGGTATTGGATACCGGTTCGGTTGCTAAATGTTAGTAACTCGAAGTAAAAGCTACGGAATAAACGGAGACTAGCTAAGTGTGAGGTGATTATGTGTGTTGGAAATGTTTCCAAGGTTGATGTGATCAACATCGCACGCTCTCTCTACCTTCAGGATTAGTGACAAACCTAAATGTTGTTTGGTGTTCACGTTAAGCATGAACATGATTAGATCGTGTTTATTGCAACAGGGTTATTCATTTAAGTTAGAGAATAATGGTTATTCTGTTTACATGAATAATACCTTCAATGGTCATGCACCCAGTGAGAATGGTTTGTTGAATCTTGATTGTAGTAATGCACATGTTCATAACATTGATGCCAAAAGATACAAAGTTAATGATGATAGTACCACATACTTGTGGCACTGCCGCTAAATGTCATATTGGTATAAATCGCATGAAGAAACTCCATGCTGATGGATCTTTGGACTCATTTGATTTCGAATCGGTTGAGACATGCGAACCATGCCTCTTGGGCAAGATGACTAAGGACCCCGTTTTCCGGTTTGATGGAGCGGGCAAGTGATTTATTGGAAATGATACATGTTGATGTATGCAATCCAATGAGTGTTGTAGCGTGCAGTGGATATCGTTATTTTCTTACCTTCACTGATGATGTGAGTAGATAATAGTGTATATTTACTTAATGAAACACAAGTCTGAATCATTTGAAAAGTTCAAGAAAATTCAGAGTGAAGTTTAAGATCATCGTGACGAGAAGATAAGATATCTACAATATGATCATGGCGGTGAATATCTGAGTTACAAGTTTGGTATACAACTTAAGACAATGTGAAAGTCGTTTCACGACTCACGCCACCTGGAACACCATAGTGTGATGGTGTGTCCGAACGTCATAGTCGTGCTCTATTGAATATGGTGCGAATTATGACGTCTCCTATCGTTTTACCACTATCGTTTTGGGGTTATGCATTAGAGACAACTACATTCACTTTAAATAGGGCACCATCTAAATCCGTTGAGATGACACCATATGGTTTGGCAGAAACTTAAGCTGTCATTTCTTAATGTTTCGGGCTGCGACACTTATGTGAAAAGGGTTTTCACCAAATGAGCTCGAACCCAAAGCGGACAAATGAATCTTCATAGAATACCCTAAGAACAGTTGGGTATACCTTCTATCTCAGATCCAAGTGCAAAGTGTCTGTTGCTAAAACGGGTCCTTTCTCGAGAAAGAGTTTCTCTCGAAAGAACTGAGTGGGAGGAAGATAGAACTTGATGAGATTGTTGAACCTTTGTTTCAACCAGAGAGTAGTGCAGCACAGAAAATTGTTTCTATGGAGCATACGTTAGTTGAAGAGGAAGTTAATGATGATGCTCATGAAGCTTCGGATCAAGTTACTATCAAACCTCATAGGTTGACAAGGACGTGTACTGCTCCTGAGTGGTACGGCAACCCTGTCTTAGAGGTCATGTTGTTGGACAACGATGAGCCTACGAGCTAAGGAGAAGCGATGATGGGCCCAGATACCGACAAATGGTTAGAGGCCATGAAATCCGAGAAAGGATCAATGTATGAAAACCAAGTATAGACTTTGATAGACTTGCTCGTTGGATGATAGGTTGTCTGGTACAAATGGACCTTTAAGATGAAGACAGATGCTGATGGTAAATGTAACCATTTATAAAGCTTGACTTGTTGGAAAGAAGTTTCCGCGAAGTTCAAGGAGTTGACTACGATGAGACTTTCTCACCCGTAGCGATGCTAAAGTCTGTTCGAATTATGTTAGCAGTTGTTGCATTTTTCAATTATGAAATCTGGCAGATGGATGTCAAAACATCGTTTCCTTAACAGTTTACTCAAGGAAAGGTTGTATGTGATACATCCAGAAGGTTTTTTCAGTCCTAAGGACGCTAAAAGGTGTGTAAGCTCCAACAATCCTTCTATGGGCTGGAGCAAGCATCTCGGAGTTGGAATATATGCTTTGATGAGGTGATCAAAGTTTTTGAGTCTATACAAAGTTTATTAGAAACTTGTATTTACAATAAAGTGAGTGGGAGCACTATAGAGTTTCTGATAAGCATATGTGGATGACATGTTGTTGATCAGAAATGATGTAGAATTTCTGGAAAGCATAAAGGGTTGTTTGAAAAGAGTTTTTCAAAGGAAGACCTGGATAAAGCTACCTAATTGTTGAGCATCAAGATCTATAGAGATAGATCAAGATGCTTTATGAGACTTTTAATGACTACATACCTTGACAAGATTTTGAAAGATTTCAAAATGGATCAATCAAAGAAAGAGTTCTTGCATGATTTGTAAGGTGTGAAGTTGAGTAAGACTCAAAGCTCGACCACGACAGAAGAAAGAGAAAGGACGAAGGTCGTCCGCTATACTTTAGCCATAGGCTCTATATAGTATGCCATGTTGTGTACCGCACCTGTGTGTGCCCTGCCATGAGTCCGTCAAGGGGTACAAGAGTGATCCAGGAGTGCATCACTGGACAACGGTCAAGATTATCCTTAGTAACTAAAAGACTAAGGAAATGTTTCTCGATTATGGAGGTGATAAAGAGTTTGTCCTAAATAGTTACGTCGATGCAAGCTTTAACACCAATCCGGATGACTCTTAGTAGCAATCCGGATACGTATAGTGGAGCAGCCATTTGGAATAATTCCAAGTGGAGTGTGGTAGCAGTGTCTATATTATGACATAGAGATTTGCAACGTACACACGGATCTGAATGACACAGGTCCGTTGACTAAAAGACCTCTCTCACATGCAAAGCATGATCGAGCCCTAGAACTCATTGGGTGTAAGATTCATAACAATGTGAATCACATGGTGATGTGAACTAGATTATTGAATCTAGTGCAAGTGGGAGGCTGTTGGGAATATGCCCTAGAGGCAGTAATAAATTAGTTATTATCATATTTCCTTGTTCATGATAATCGTTTATTATCCATGCTATAATTGTATTGATTGGAAACAAAATACATGTGTGGGTATATAGACAACACTGTGTCCCTAGTATGCCTCTAGTAAACTAGCTCATTGATCAAAGATGGTCAAGGTTTCCTAGCCATTTACATGAGATGTCATTTGATAACGGGATCACATCATTAGGAGAATGATGTGATGGACAAGACCCAAACTATAAACGTAGCATATGATCGTGTCAGTTTATTGCTACAGTTTCTGCATGTCAAGTATCTATTCCTATGACCATCAGATCATGCAACTCACTAACACCGGAGGAGTACCTTGTGTGTATCAAACGTCGCAACATAACTGGGTGACTGTAAAGGTGCTCTACAGGTATCTCCGAGGGTGTCTATTGGGTTGGCATGGATCAACACTGGGATTTGTTACTCCGTGTGACGGAGAGGTATCTCAGGGCCCGCTCGGTAATACAACATCACAACAAGCCTTGGAAGTAATGTGACTAAAGTGTTAGCCACAGGATCTTGTATTACAGAACGAGTAAAGAGACTTGCTGGTAACGAGGTTGAACTAGGTATACAGATACCGACGATCGAATCTCGGGCAAGTAACATACCGAAGAACAAAGGGAACAACATACGGGATTAATTGAATCCTTGACATAGAGGTTCGACCGATAAAGATCTTCGTAGAACATGTAGGAACCAATATGGGCATCCAGGTCCCGCTATTGGTTATTGACCGTAGAGGTGTCTCGGTCGTGTCTACATAGTTCTCGAACCCGTAGGGTCTGCACACTTAAGGTTCAGTGACGTTTCGGTAGTATAGAGTTATGTATGGTAGTGACAGAAGGTTGTTCGGAGTCCCGGATGAGATCCTGGACGTCACGAGGAGCTCCGGAATGGTCCGGAGGTAAAGATTGATATATGGCATAATAGTGTTTGGTCCCCAGAAGGGTTCCGGAATTCACTGGAAATAGTTTTGGATGTTTCGCAAAATGTTTGGGGTACAGGAACACTTTATTTGGGCCAAGGGGTAAAACCCATGAGGCTTTAGAAAGGTGCAAAAGCTGTTTTGCGGAGGCGAGGGGCCATACGCCAGGGACCCTGGCGTCTGGGGCCAGACGCCGAGGACCTTGGCGTCTGGTCCTGGAGTCCGAGAAGGACTCTTGCCTTGCGGGCAAACCGACCTTGAGGAGGATTTTTCTCCAAGTTTCGACCCTAGGGCTCAGCATATAAATAGATGGGCGAGGCTAGCACTTAGGACACAACAAGAAACCCTAAGCCATGTGCTGCCTCTCCTCTAGTTCGTAGTTTCTCCTGTAGATCGGTTTCAGCGGTGCTTAGGCGAAGCCTTGCTGGAATTGCTCCACCACCATCTCCGCAACGCCGTCGCGCTGCCGGAGAACTTGTCTACCTCTCCGCTCACTCTTGCTGGATCAAGAAGGCGAAGATCGTCATCGAGCTGTACGTGTGCTGAACACGGAGGTGTCGTCCGTTCGGCGCTAGATCGGAAGGACCGTGATCCAGATCGCGAGACGATTCGTGATTGGATCGCAGGACGGATCGTGATGAGATTGCGGGATGGATCGTGATTGGATCGCGGGACGGATCGTGATGGGATCGTGGGACGCTCGGCGATTTGGATCGCAAAGACGTTTGACTACATCAATCGTGTTTCTTAACGCTTCCCGCTTAACGATCTACAAGGGTATGTAGATCCACTCTCCCTCTCGTAGATGCTCATCACCATGGAGAGATCTTGCGTGTGCGTAGAAATTTTTTCTTTCCCATGCAACGTTTCCCAACGGTTGGGTCTGTGGAGCCCCAATTCCGACATTTGACGGGCTAGGTAGGGGTGTGTCTAAGCTCCTTCTTCATCAGCCGTGCTCTGCCCACGCCTCATCATCCCCATGGCAGATGTTGCCCCCCAGGCTTGGCATCCCGTGGCCTATGGGAACACCGCGGGTTGCCCGACCTTTACCCCCGTCCTGTGTCGAGTGCGGTAGCCGGCAAGGTTTAGGCCGGTGCTGCCCTCGCGCTACGATGGCACACTCGACCCCCAGGAGTTCCTCCGGATGTACACACAGGCCATCCGAGCGGCCGGCGGCGGCGACAAGGCCATGGCGAACTGACTCCCTATGGCCCTCACGGAGATGCCACGCTCATGGCTACGCGGCCTTCCCGAGGCCTTGGTGTCCTCCTAGGAGGAGCTTTGTGGTCGGTTCATCACGCGCTTCACGGCCCCCGGACCTCATGCGATCGCTTGTATCCTTAACGGGTCGCAGGCGCCCGCATCCAATAGCCATGCCAAGAAGCTTCTCCGCCAGGCGGGCGCAGCTCAGCAGCAGCCCAAGGCCCCGCAGGGCAGGGCGAGACCGGAGACCGACATCACCTTTGACTCCAGGGATCATCCCAGGACTGCGGTCGCTACTGGTGCACTCCCCATGTTGTGCACGCCCACCATCAGTAATGTTGCGGTCACCAAGACCCTCATCGACGGTGGCGCCGCCCTGAACATCCTTTCTGTGGAGACCTTCAACACGTCCCAGGTGCCCTACGACCAGGTCGCGCCCACCAGAGTCCCTCGCGCTCCATGTGGAGCAGGACAGCACCAACACCTCGCCCATCATCAAGTATCTGGTGTACTTTGTCAGCACCATGTTGCGGGATGCGTGTGCGCTATCCTATGCAGCAAAAGCTCCTGCTCGCACTCCCCGTCGCCTCAAGGAAGTTGTGCCATTACTTCCAGGGCCACCACATCAAGGTCATCTCTGAATACCCCCTGTAGGAAGTGTTGTGCAACCCCAAGGCTGCTGGAAGGGTTGTAGAGTGGAACATCGAGCTACAGGCCTTCCAGCTGGAGTTCAACACAACCAGGGTCATCAAGGGCGTGCCCCTCGCTGACTTCATGGAGGAGTGGACGGTCGCTCCCAACCAGGGGCTAGATGAGGGACAGTCCCTCGCGCCTGGCGATGAGGCACCCAACGGTTGGGTCATGCACTTCGACGGTGCCTTCGCATGGCGAGGCGCGGGGGCTGGAGTTGCACTCATCTCACCAACCAAGGACAAGATTTACTATGCCGTGCAGCTTTGCTTCAAGCATGGCAAGAAGGTCTCCAACAACATCACGGAATACAAGGTCTTGATCGTTGGCCTCAAGGCCACTGCCGCCCTGGGGGTCCAGCGCCTCATCATCAAGGGCGACTCCTAGCTCCTCGTCAACTTTTCGAACAAGGAGTACAAGCCGAAGGATGAGCACATGGAGGCATACTTGGAAGAGGTACGTAAAATTGAAAAGAGCTTCCTGGGGTTGTTATTGCAGCATGTCTCACACAGCGCGAACAAGGATGCAAACGACATCGCCAAGAGGGTGTCACGCCACAAGCCTCAGAAGTCTAGCATCTTCGAGGAGAGGCTCTTCAAGCCATCGGCGGCACACCCGGCCATAGGCCCGACGTTGCTTCGGGAAGAGCTGCCACTGGCCCCGCCCTCAGGCGCCTCGGTCTGTGGTCCGACCTCATGAGCCCGCATGCTGCTGGTGCTGGAACCTCAAGCCGAAGACTGGACCGAGGAATTCAAGGCGTACCTGCTCCATGGTGCCTTACCGGAGAAGGAGGAGGACGCGGAACGCGTGGCTCGCCAGGCCACTGCTTACTGTTTGCAGGGCAGCAAGATGTATCACAGTCGCCCCAACAACGTCTCATTGAGGTGCATATCTATGGAGCAGGGGCGCGAGCTATTGGCTAACATCCATGGTGGCGATTGCGGGCCCCACTCCTCGTCGCGCACCCTCGTGGGGAAGGTGTTCCGCAACGGCTTGTACTAGCCCACACGCTCCACGACGCCACCGAGCTAGTCCGATCCTGCAAGGCCTGCCAATTTCACACCAAGCAGATTCATCAGCCCATGCAGGGTCTCCAGACCATCCCACTCTCTTGGCCTTTCGCGGTCTGGGGGTTGGATATACTGGGCCCTTTCCCTCAGGCAGCCGACGGTTACCTCTACATCCACGTCGTCGTCGACAAGTTCACCAATTCGGAGGAGGTGGAGCCCGTGCGCACCATCCCCGCTAGCTCAGCCGTCAAGTTCATCAAGGTCTCATAATACACTTCGGTGTCCGCAACCGTATCATTATCGACAATGGCTCACAGTTCACAAGCAACCTCTTTAGGACATATTGTGCTAACCTTGGAACGCAGATATGCTAAGCTTCGATAGCGCACCCACGGAACAACGGCCAGGCTGAGCGCGCCAATGCGGAGATCCTGAGGGGCCTCAAGATGAGGAGATTCAAGAAGAAGCTTGAGGCCTCCAGAAGGGGTTGGCTCGATGAGCTTCAGTCCGTGTTGTGGTGCATCCGTACCACCGTGACTAAGTCTACCGGCAAGACCCCGTTCTTCCTCGTCTTCGGGGATGAGGCAGTTCTCCCGCACGAGGTCAACCATCGCTTCCTGTGAGTCTTGGCATTCGATGAGGTGCGTCAGGATGCCTCACGGGGATAAGATCTCGTGATTAGGGAGGAGGCCCGCCGCCAAGCCTCGCTCCGTGTAGCGAGGTACCAGCGGGCATTGCAGCACTACCATTGCTGCAACATCCGCTCCAGGACCCTTGAGGTTGGAGACCTCATTCTGAGGCGGATCCTCTCCTGGGAGGGCCTACACAAGCTCTCATCCATGTGGGAGGGCCCGTTTAGGGTCGCTCGTGTCTCCAGGCCTGGCGCCATATACCTAGAGATGCAAGACGAGGTCCCCATCTAGAATGCTCAGAACATCCAGCATCTCCGCAAGTTCTACCCATTACACTCTCACATAATAATGAGTGGGGATGTACACGCCCCGGAGTCTCCCGGTGCGTCGCTCCTCGGCCCCGCGGGGGCTCCCACCCATGCCCAAGTGGAAGCCCCATGATCCGCGCTAGCGGATAACACAGTCTTACAACGACTATGCCCACGCCTAGTGGAGGCCCCATGATCCGTGCTGGTGGGAAGACTAGCTTAGGTGTCGTACACGGTTGTTCTTTGCTCTCTTTTGTAACCAAATTTACCACTTTTTGGAATGAAGTTTGAAGTTTTTGCGTCTTTATTCGAAAAAGGGGTGGGAATTTTTCTCCTTGCAACATTTCCCGTTTTGAATCTCGTTTTTAAGAGATTTGGCACCTGCCAACTCTCTCTCTCTCACACGCGCACCGCGAGTGGGGGCTGGACAGGTGTGCATCCTTGAGCCCCCCGAGGGCCCAGGTCACAGTAGTCGCGGGCCTGCCTGTGCGCACACCTCACCAAAACTTTGGCATCCTAATCCTCACGTGACGCTCTCGAGCGAGCCAACGGGCGCATATTGCCTCTGGCCCCCGGCCTCAGGAGCGCTCATCTCCTGGCCTTGCCGGACATCATGACCCAACATAACAGCAATGATCGACCCTTGCTCGGGGGCTCTAACCCAAAATGGTCGTTAATAGAAGGATGACCGAGGAAAGAACATCCATGGTTTGGCTCATTATTGAGGAACCCTACATAAAGCACATTTTGGCGCCTTGGCGGGATGTGATGCCTTGTGGAGGCACCTCCGGAGGCCCTGAATCCTCGCGAACCCCCTAGGGCCCTCGCGAGCAGCGGGCACCTCTCGAGGCTTCAGAGCCATCTGGTACGCAAGGAAGAATCCCCCTGAAAGCTTTCTAAGCTGCCTCGGTGCCCCAACTACATCATTGCGGGAACGAGAGGCATGCACAGGATCGAAGCTTCGAAGGAGCGTGTCCTTCCGATCTAGCGCCGAACGGACGACACCTCCGCGTTCAGCACACATACAGCTCGATGACGATCTCCGCCTTCTAGATCCAGCAAAAGGGAGCGGAGAGGTAGATGAGTTCTCCGGCAGCGCGACGGTGTTGCGGCGATGGTGGTGGAGCTATTCCAGCAGGGCTTCGCCTAAGCACCATTGAAAACCGATCTAGAGGAGAAAATAAGATCTAGAGGAGAGGTAGCACGTGGCTATTAGGGTTAGCTTTTTCCTCTAAATCCTCTAGTATATATAGGAGGGAGGGAGGGAGGGGAGGAGGCAGCCTCAAACCCTCAAGGTTTGGTCGAAATTGGAGGTGGAGGAGTCCTACTCCAATCCTTTTAGGAGTAGGATTCCTCCTTTCCACTTGGAAACTATTTCTACCTCTCCACCTTTGGATTTTTTATTCTCAAACCACTCTAGCCACATGGGCCCTTAGAGGAGGCTTCGGCCAACCCACCAGGGGCTGGTTTACCTCCTCCCACAGCCCATGTAGCCTCTTGGATCGAAATACATCTCCCGATGGTCCTCCGGTACACTACCGATGAACCCGAAACTTTTCCAGCGACCAAAACAGGACTTCCTATATATCAATCTTTACCTCTGGACCATTCCGGAGCTCCTCGTGACGTCCGAGATCTCATCCGAGACTCCGAACAACCTTCGGTCACCACCATACATAACTCTATACTACCGAAACATCACCGAACCTTAAGTGTGCTGACCCTGCGGGTTCGAGAACTATGTAGACATGACCGAGACACCTCTACGGTCAATAAACAATAGCGGGACCTGGATGCCTATATTGGTTCCTACATATTGTACGAAGATCTTTATCGGTTGAACCTCTATGTCAAGGATTCAGTTAATCCCGTATGCTATTCCCTTTGTTCTTCGGTATGTTGCTTGCCCAAGATTCGATCGTCGGTATCAGTATACCTAGTTCAACCTCGTTACCGGCAAGTCTCTTTACTCATTTCGTAATACAACATCCCGTGGATAACACTTAGTCACATTGCTTGCAAGGCTTATTGTGATGTTGTATTACCGAGTGGGCCATGAGATACCTCTCCGTCACACGGAGTAACAAATCCCAGTCTTGATCCATGCCAACCCAACAGACACCCTTGGAGATACCTGTAGAGCACCTTTATAGTCACCCAGTTATGTTGTGACGTTTGATACACACAAGGTACTCCTCTGGTGTCAATGAGTTACATGATCTCATGGTCATAGGAACAGATACTTGACATGCAGAAAACTGTAGCAATAAACTGACACGATCATATGCTACGTTCATAGTTTGGGTCTTGTCCATCACATCAATCTCCTAATGAAGTGATCTCGTTATCAAATGACATCTCATGTCCATGGGTAGGAAACCTTAACCATCTTTGATCAATGAGCTAGTCCATCATAGGCATACTAGGGACATGGTGTTGTCTATGTATCCACACATGTATCTGAGTTTCCGATCAATACAATTCTAGCATGGATAATAAACGATTATCAAGAACAAGGAAATATAATAATAACCATTTTATTATTTCCTCTATGGCATATTTCCAACATTCTCCCACTTGCACTAGAGTCAACAATCTAGTTCACATCACCATGTGATTCGCATTGTAATGAATCTAACACCCAATGAGTTCTGGGGCTCGATCATGCTTTGCATGTGAGAGAGGTCTTTTAGTCAATGGGTCTGCGATATTCATATCCGTGTGTACTTTACAAATCTCAATGTCAAACCATAGACACTACTACTACACTCCACTTGGAGCTATTCCAAATGGCTGCTCCACTATACGTACACGGATTGCTACTAAGAGTCATCCGGATTGGCATTAAAGCTTGCATCGACGTAACTCTTTACGGCGAACTCTTTATCACCTCCATAATCGAGAAATATTTCCTTAGTCTTTTAGTTACTAAGGGTAATCTTGACCGCTGTCCAGTGATTCACTCCTGGATCAATCTTGTACCCTTGACGGACTCATGGCAAGGCACACACAGGTGCGGTACATAGCATGGCATACTATATAGAGCCTATGGCTAAAGCATAGGGGATGACCTTCGTCCTTTCTATTTCTTCTACCGTGGTCGAGCTTTGAGTCTCACTCAACTTGACACCTTACAAATCAGGTAAGAACTCTTTCTTTGACTGATCCAATTTGAACTCTTTCAAAATCTTGTCAAGGTATGTACTCATTGAAAGTCTTATCAGACGTCTTGATCTATCTCTATAGATCTCGATGCCCAACAATTAAGTACCTTTATCCAGGTCCTTTGAAAAACTCTTTTCAAACAACCCTTTATGCTTTACAGAAATTCTATATCATTTCCGATCAACAATATGTCAACCACATATGATTATCACAAACTCTATAGTGCTCCCACTCACTTTATTGTAAATACAAGTTTCTCATAAACCTTGCATAGACTCAAAAACTTTGATCACCTCATCAAAGTGTATATTCCAACTCCGAGATGCTTGCTTCAGTCCATAGAAGGATCACTGAAGATTGCACGCCTTGTAGCATCCTTAGGACTGACAAAACCTTCTAGTTGTATCTCATACAACCTTTCCTTAAGGAAGGAAACGATGTTTTGACATCCATCTGCCAGATTTCATAATTGAAAAATGCAGCAACTGCTAACATAATTCCAACAGACTTTAGCATCGCTATGAGTGAGAAAGTCTCATAGCAGTCAACTCCTTGAACTTGTCGTAAACTTATTTGCAACAAGTCGAGCTTTATAAATGGTGACATTTACCATCAGTGTCTGTCTTCATCTTAAAGGTCCATTTGTACTCGACGACATGTCGTCCAACGAGCAAGTCTACCAAAGTCTAGACTTGGTTTTCATACATGGATCCTTTCTCGGCTTTCATAGCCTCTAACCATTTGTCGGAATCCGGGCCCATCATCGCTTCTCCATAGCTCGTTGGTTCATCGGTGTCCAACAACATGACCTCCAAGACAGGTTTGTCATACCATTCAGGAGCAGTATGTGTCCTTGTCGACCTACGAGGTTCGATAGTAACTTGATCCGAAGCTTCATGATCATCATCATTAACTTCCTCTTCAACTGGTGTAGGCTCCACAGAAACATCTTTCTGCGCTGCACTACTCTCTAGTTGAAACAAAGGTTCAACAACCTCATCAAGTTATATCTTCCTCCCACTCAATTATTTCGAGAGAAACTTTTTCTCGAGAAAGGACCCGTTTATAGCAACAAAAATTTGAACTCGGATCTGAGATAGAAGGTATACCCAATTGTTCTTAGGGTATTCCATGAAGATGCATTTGTCCGCTTTGGGTTCGAGCTCATTAGGTGAAAACCTTTTTCACATAAGCATCGCAGCCCCAAACATTAAGAAATGACAGCTTAGATTTCTATCAAACCATAATTAATATGGTGTCATCTCAATGGATTTATATGGTGCCCTATTTAAAGTGAATGTAGTTGTCTCTAATGCATAACCCTAAAACGATAGTGGCAAAACGATAAGAGACATCATAGTTCGCACAATATCCAATAGAGCACGACTACGACGTTCGGACACACCATCACACCATGGTGTTTCAGGTGGTGTGAGTTGTGAAACAACTTTTCACATTGTCTTAAGTTGTATACCAAACTCGTAACTTAGATATTCACCTCCACGATCACATCATAGACTTTTATTTTCTTGTCACAATGATCTTAAAATTCACTCTGATTTTGCTTGAACTTTTCAAACGATTCAGACTTGTATTTCATTAATTAAACATACACTATATCTACTCAAATCAGCAGTGAAGGTAAGAAAATAGCGATATCGACCGCACGCTACAAGACTCATTGGATTGCATACATCAACATGTATCATTTCCAATAAATCACTTGCCCGCTCTATCAATCTGGAAAACGGGGTCCTTAGTCATCTTGCCCAAGAGGCATGGTTTGCATGTCTCAACCGATTCGAAATCGAATGAGTCCAAAGATCCATCAACATGGAGTTTCTTCATGCGCTTTATACCAATATGACATTTAGCGGCAGTGCCACAAGTATGTGGTACTATCATTATTAACTTTGTATCTTTTGGCATCAACATTGAACATGTGAATTACTATGATCAAGATTCAACAAACCATTCACACTGAGTGCATGACCATTGAAGGTATTATTCATGTAAACATAATAACAATTATTCTCTAACTTAAATGAATAATCGTGTTGCAATAAACACGGTCTAATCATGTTCATGCTCAACGCAAAACACCAAAGAACATTTAATTAGGTTTGTCACTAATCCCGAAGGTAGAGAGAGCATGCGATGTCGATCACATCAACTTTGGAAACATTTCCAACACACATCGTCACCTCACCCTTATCTAGTCTCCGTTTATTCCGTAGCTTTTACTTCGAGTTACTAACATTTAGAAACCGAACCGGTATCCAATACCCAGATGCTATTAGGACTACTAGCAAGGTACACATCAATAACACGTATATCAAATACACTTGTGTCAATGTTGTCAGCCTTCTTATCTACCAAGTATCTAGGATTGTTCCGCTTTAGCGACCGCTCACCTCATAATAGAAGCACTTAGTCTCGGGTTTGGGTTCAACTTTGGGTTGCTTCACTAGAGCAGCAACTGACTTGCCATCCATGAAGTTTCCCTTCTTGCCCTTGCCCATCTCGAAACTAGTGGTTTTACTAACCATCAACAATTGATGCTCCTTCTTGATTTCTACCTTCGCGGTGTCAAACATCGCGAACAGCTCAGGGATCATTATTTCTATCCCTGGCATTTTATAGTTCATCACCAAGTTCTAGTAGCTTCGTGACAGTGACTTGGAGAACTATATCAATCACTGTCTTATCTAGAAGATCAACTCCCACTCGATTCAAGCGATTGTAGCACTCAGACAATCTGAGCACATTCTTAACAATTGAGCTATTCTCCTTCATCTTGCAGGCAAAATAATCTTACAGCCCGGTGATGTCTCCTACGCCTTGATCCAACAAGGAGGGAGGAGAGGTAGAGGGAGAGCTCCGGCAGCACGACGGCGTGGTGGCGGTGGAGCTGCGTGGTACTCCGACAGAGCTTCGCTAAGCACTACGGAGAACGAGGAGAGGGAGGAGTAGGGATGCACGAGGGACGAGATGAACTCGTGTGTTGTGCAGCCCAAATACCTCCACTATATATAGGAGGAGGGGAGGAGAGGTGCTGCACCCTAGGGTTCCACCCTAGGGGTGGCGGCAGCCTCCAGGAGCCCATCTGGCCGGCGGCCAGGGCAGGGAGAGGTGGAGGCGCCCTAGGGTGGGCCTTAAGGCCCATCTAAGACTAGGGTTTGCCCCCTCCACCCTTGCTGCGCCTTGGGCTGGGGTGGGAGGCGCACCAGCCCACCTAGGGGCTGGCTTCCTCCCACTCTTGGCCCATGGAACCTTCCGATGCAGGTGGGCCCACTTGGTGGACCCCCGGAACCCTTCCGGTGGTCCCAGTACACTATTGGAGACACCCGGAACACTTCCGATAACCAAAACCTCACTTCCTATATATCAATCTTCATCTCCGGACCATTCCGGGACTCCTCGTGACATCCGAGATCTCATCCGGGACTCCGAATAACCTTCGGTAACCACGTACACTATTTCCCTATAACCCTAGCGTCATCTAACCTTAAGTGTGTAGACCCTACGGGTTCGGGAGACACGTAGACATGACCGAGACACCTCTCCGGTCAATAACCAACAGCGGGATCTGGATACCCATATTGGCTCCCACGTACTCCATGATGATCTCATCGGATGAACCACGATGTCAAGGATTCAATCAATCCCGTATACAATTCCCTTTGTTTATCGGTATGGTACTTACCCGAGATTCGATCGTCGGTATCCCCATACCTTGTTCAAACTCGTTACCGGCAAGTCTCTTTACTCGTTCCGTAATACATCATCCCGTGACTAACTCCTTAGTCACACTGAGCTCATAATGATGATGTCTTACCGAGTGGGCCCAGAGATACCTCTCCGTCACACGGAGTGACAAATCCCAGTCTCGATTCGTGTCAACCCAACAGACACTTTCGAAGATACCCGTAGCGTACCTTTATAGCCACCCAGTTACGTTGTGACGTTTGGCACACCCAAAGCATTCCTACGGTATCCGGGAGTTACACAATCTCATGGTCTAAGGAAACGACACTTGACATTGAAAAGCTTTAGCAAACGAACTACACGATCTTGTGTTATGCTTAGGATTGGGTCTTGTCCATCACATCATTCTCCTAATGATGTGATCCCGTTATCAACGACATCCAATGTCCATGGTCATGAAACCGTGACCATCTATTGATCAACGAGCTAGCCAACTAGAGGCTCACTAGGGACACGTTGTGGTCTATGTATTCACACATGTATTACGGTTTCCGATTAACACAATTATAGCATGAATAACAGAGAATTATCATGAACTAGGAAATACAATAATAACCATTTTATTATTGCCTCTAGGGCATATTTCCAACAGTCTCCCACTTGCACTAGAGTCAATAATCTAGTTACATTGTGATGAATCGAACACCCATAGCATTCTGGTGTTGATCATGTTTTGCTCGTGAGAGAGGTTTAGTCAACGGATCTACGACATTCAGATCCATATGCACTTTACAAATATCTATGTCTCCCTCCTGAATGTAATCACGGATGGAGTTGAAGCGGCGCTTGATGTGTCTTGTCTTCTTGTGAAACCTGGGCTCCTTCGCAAGGGCAATAGCTCCAGTGTTGTCACAGAGTAGAGTCATCGGGCCCGACGCATTCGGAATCACTCCTAGGTCGGTGATGTACTCCTTCATCCAGACTCCCTCCTTTGCTGCTTCCGAAGCAGCTATGTACTCCGCTTCACATGTAGATGCTGCCACGATGCTTTGCTTGCTGCTGCTCCAACTCACTGCCCCTCCATTCAAAATATACACGTATCCGGTTTGCGACTTGGAGTCGTCCGGATCTGTGTTGAAGCTAGCATCGACGTAACCCTTTATGACGAGCTCTTCGACACCTCCATAAACGAGAAACATGTCCTTTGTCCTTTTCAGGTACTTCAGGATATTCTTGACCGCTGTCCAGTGTTCCGCTCCGGGATCACTTTGGTACCTTCCTACCAAGCTTATGGCAAGGTTCACATCAGGTCTGGTACACAGCATGGCATACATAATAGAGCCTATGGCTGAAGCATAGGGGATGACACTCATCTCTTCTCTATCCTTTGCCGTGGTCGGGCATTGAGTCGTACTCAATCTCACACCTTGCAACACAGGCAAGAACCCCTTCTTGGACTGATCCATATTGAACTTCTTCAATATCTTTTCAAGGTATGTGCTTTGTGAAAGACCAATGAGGCGTTTCGATCTATCTCTATAGATCTTAATACCTAATATGTAAGCAGCTTCTCCAAGGTCCTTCATTGAAAAACACTTATTCAAGTAGGCCTTTATACTTTCCAAGAGTTCTATATTATTTCCCATTATCAGCATGTCATCCACATACAGTATAAGAAATGCTATAGAGCTCCCACTCACTTTCTTGTAAATACAGGGTTCTCCATAAACCTGTACAAACCCAAACGCTTTAATCACCTCATTAAAGCGAATGTTCCAACTCCGAGATGCTTGCACCAGCCCATAGATGGAGCACTGGAGCTTGCATACCTTGTTAGCATCTTTAGGATCGACAAAACCTTCCGGCTGCATCATATACAGTTCTTCCTTGAGGAAGCCATTAAGGAATACCATTTTGACGTCCATTTGCCAGATCTCATAATCATAAAATGCGGCAACTGCTAACATGATTCGGACTGACTTTAGCATCGCTACGGGTGAGAAAGTCTCGTCGTAGTCAACTCCTTGAACTTGTCGATAACCCTTAGCGATAAGCCGAGCCTTATAGGCGGTCACATTACCGTCCGCGTCAGTCTTCTTCTTAAAGATCCATTTGTTTTCAATGGCTCGCTTATCATCAGGCAAGTCCACCAAAGTCCATACTTTGTTCTCATACATGGATATTATCTCATATTTCATGGCCTCAAGCCATTTGTCGGAATCCGAGCCCGCCATCGCTTCTTCATAGTTCGAAGGTTCACCATTGTCCAACAACATGATCTCTAGGACAGGATTGTCGTACCACTCTGGTGCGGAACATGTCCTAGTGGACCTTCGAATAGCAACTTGATCTGAAGCTTCATGATCATCATCATTAACTTCCTCTCTAGCCGGTGTAAGCTCCACAGAAACAACTTCCTGTGCTACGCTACTTTCCGGTTCGAGTGGAGGTACAATTACCTCATCAAGTTCTATTTTCCTCCCACTTACTTCTTTCGAGAGAAACTCTTTCTCGAGAAAGGATCCATTCTTGGCAACAAAGACTTTGCCCTCGGATCGTAGGTAGAAGGTATACCCAATAGTCTCTTTGGGATATCCTATGAAGACGCACTTTTCCGCTTTGGGTTCGAGCTTCTCAGGTTGAAGTTTCTTCACATAAGCATCGCATCCCCAAACTTTTAGAAACGACAGCTTAGGTTTCTTTCCAAACCATAATTCATACGGTGTCATCTCAACGGATTTAGACGGTGCCCTATTTAAAGTGAATGCGGCAGTCTCTAATGCATATCCCCAAAATGATAGCGGTAAGTCGCTAAGAGACATCATAGATCGCACCATATCCAATAGAGTGCGATTATGATGTTCAGACACACCATTTCGCTGAGGTGTGCCCGGCGGCGTGAGCTGTGAAACAATTCCACATTTCCTAAGGTGTGTGCCAAACTCGTGACTTAAATATTCTCCGCCGCGATCAGATCATAGGCATTTTATTTTCCTGTCACGTTGATTCTCGACCTCACTCTGAAATTTCTTGAAACTTTCAAAGGTTTCAGACTTGTGTTTCATTAAGTAGACATACCCATATCTGCTCAAGTCATCAGTGAGGATGAGAACATAACGGTAGCCACCGCGAGCCTCGACACTCATTGGACCGCATACATCGTTATGTATTATCTCCAACAAGTCAGTTGCTCGCTCCATTGTTCCGGAGAACGGAGTCTTGGTCATCTTGCCCATGAGGCATGGTTCGCATGTGTTAAATGATTCGAAATCAAGTGACTCCAAAAGTCCATCAGCATGGAGCTTCTTCATGCGTTTGACACCAATATGGCCAAGACGGTAGTGCCACATGTAAGTGGGACTATCGTTATCAACTTTACACTTTTTATACTCACACTATGGACATGTGTAACATCACGTTCGAGATTCATCAAAAATAAACCATTGACCAGCGGGGCATGAGCATAAAACATTTCTCTCATATAAATAGAACAACCATTATTCTCGGATTTAAATGAGTAGCCATCTCGCATCAAGCGAGATCCAGATACAATGTTCATGCTCAAAGCTGGTACTAAATAACAATTATTAAGGTTTAAAACTAATCCCGAAGGTAGATGTACAGGTAGCGTGCCGACGGCGATCACATCGACCTTGGAACCATTCCCGACGCGCATCGTCACCTCGTCCTTGGCCAGCCTCCGCTTATTCCGCAGCTCCTGCTTGGAGTTACAAATGTGAGCAACTGCACTGGTATCAAATGCCCAGGAGCTACTACGAGCGCTGGTCAAGTACACATCAATAACAAGTATATCACATATACCTTTAATGTTGCCGTCCCTCTTATCCGCTAAGTACTTGGGGCAGTTCCGCTTCAAGTGACCGGTACCCTTACAATAGAAACACTCAGTCTCAGGCTTGGGTCCATTCTTGTTCTTCTTCTTCCCGACAACTTGCTTACCGGGCGCGGCAACAGCTTTGCCATCCTTCTTGAAGTTATTCTTACCCTTGCCTTTCTTGAAACTAGTGGTCTGGTTTACCATCAACACTTGATGCTCCTTTTTGATCTCGACCTCCGCTGATTTCAGCATCGAGTACAACTCGGGAATGGACTTCTCCATACCCTGCATGTTGTAGTTCATCACAAAGCTCTTGTAGCTAGGTGGAAGCGACTGGAGGATTCTGTCAATGACCGAGTCATCCGGGAGGTTAACTCCTAGCTGAGTCAAGCGGTTGTGGAGCCCAGACATCTTGAGGACGTGCTCACTGATAGAACTGTTCTCCTCCATCTTACATCTAAAGAACTTGTCAGAGACTTCATATCTCTCGACCCGGGCATGAGCCTGAAAAACCAGTTTCAGCTCCTGGAACATCTCATATGCTCCGTGTTGCTCAAAACGCTTTTGGAGCCCCGGTTCTAGACTGTAAAGCATGCCGCACTGAACAAGGGAGTAATCATCGCAACGAGAATGCCAAGCGTTCGCAACATCTTGTTCTGCTGGGAGAAGGGGTGGGTCACCTGGCGGTGCATCAAGGACATACAGTTTCTTGGAAGCTATGAGGATGATCCTCAAGCCACGGACCCAGTCCGCATAGTTGCTTCCATCATCTTTCAGCTTGGTTTTCTCTAGGAACGCGTTGAAATTGAGGTTGACATTTGCGTTGGCCATTGGATCTGCAATATAGATATTAAAGGCAATTTTAGACTAAGTTCATGATAATTAAGTTCACATAATCATATTATTCAATGAACTCCCACTTAGATAGACATCTCTCTAGTCATCCAAGTGACACATGATCCATGTCAACTAGCAAGTGTCCGATCATCACGTGAGACGGACTAGTCATCCATGGTGAACATCTTCATGTTGATTGTATCTTCTATACGACTCATGTTCGACCTTTTGGTCTTCCGTGTTCCGAGGCCATGTCTGTACATGCTAGGCTCGTCAAGTCAACCTAAGTGTTTCGTGTGTGTAAATCTGGCTTACACCCGTTGTATGCGAACGTTAGAACCTATCACACCCGATCATCACGTGGTGCTTCGGAACAACGATCCTTAGCAACGGTGCACGGTTAGGGTGAACACTTCTCTTGAAATTTTATTGAGAGATCATCTTATTTACTACCGTCGTTCTAAGCAAATAAGATGTAAACATGATAAACATCACATGCAATCAATATAGTGACATGATATGGCCAATATCATCTTGCTCCTTTGATCTCCATCTTCGGGGCAGCATGGTCATCACTGTCACTGGCACGACACCATGATCTCCATCATCATGATCTCCATCATTGTGTCTTCATGAAGTTGTCTCGCCAACTATTACTTCTACTACTATGGCTAACGCTTAGCAATAAAGTATAGTAATTACATGGCGTTTATGATTGACTCGCAGGTCATACAATAAAATAAGACAACTCCTATGGCTCCTGCCGGTTGTCATAGTCATCGACATGCAAGTCGTGAACCCTATTACAAGAACATGATCAATCTCATACATCACAATGCATCACATCACATCCTTTTGGCCATATCACATCACGAGGCATATGCTGCAAAAACAAGTTAGACGTCCTCTAATTTGTAGTTGCAAGTTTTTACGTGGTTGCTATAAGTTTCTAGCAAGAACGTTTCTTACCTACGCCAAAACCACAACGTGATATGCCAATTGCTATTTCCCCTTCATAAGGACCCTTTTCATCGAATCCAATCCGACTAAGGTGGGAGAGACAGACACCCGCTAGCTACCTTATGCAACTAGTGCATGTCAGGCGGTGGAACCGGTCTCACGTAAGCGTACGTGTAAGGTTGGTCCGGGCCGCTTCATCCCACAATACCGTCGAATCAAGATAAGACTAGTAACGGCAAGCATATTAACAAAATCGACGCCCACAACTGCTTTGTGTTCTACTCGTGCATAGATTCTACGCATGGACCTAGCTCATGATGCCACTGTTGGGAGACGTAGTAGTAAATCAAAAAAATTCCTACGATCACCAAGATCTATGCATGGAAAAACTAGCAAACGAGCGGGGAGAGATTGGATCTTCATACCTTTGAAGATCGCTAAGCGGAAGCGTTGCTGGAACGCGGTTGATGGAGTCGTACTCACAGCGATTCAGATCGCGGTAGATCCAAGCAAGTGTCGAACGGACGGCACCTCCGCGTTCAACACACGTGTAGCCCGGTGACATCTCCTACGCCTTGATCCAGCAAGGAGGGAGGAGAGGTAGAGGGAGAGCTCCGGCAGCACGACGGTGTGGTGGCGGTGGAGCTGCATGGTACACTGGCAGAGCTTCGCTAAGCACTACGGAGAACGAGGAGAGGGAGGAGTAGGGCTGCACTAGGGAGGAGATGAACTCGTGTGTTGTGCAGCCCCAAATACCTCCACTATATATAGGAGGAGGGGAGGAGAGGTGTTGCACCCTAGGGTTCCACCCTAGGGGTGGCGGCAGCCTCCAGGAGCCCATCTGGCCGGCGGCCAGGGCAGGGAGAGGTGGATGCGCCCTAGGGTGGGCCTTAAGGCCCATCTAAGACTAGGGTTTGCCCCCTCCACCCTTGCTGCACCTTGGGCTGGGGTGGGAGGTGCACCAGCCCACCTAGGGGCTGGCTCCCTCCCACTCTTGGCCCATGGACCCTTCTGGGGCAGGTGGGCCCACTTGGTGGACCCCCGGAACCCTTCATGTGGTTCCGGTACACTACCGAGACACCCGGAACACTTCCGGTAACCAAAACCTCACTTCCTATATATCAATCTTCGTCTCCGGACCATTCTGGGACTCCTCGTGACGTTCGAGATCTCATATGGGACTCCGAACAACCTTCGGTAACCACGTACACTATTTCCCTATAACCCTAGCGTCATCGAACCTTAAGTGTGTAGACCCTACGGGTTCAGGAGACACGTAGACATGACCGAGACACCTCTCCGGTCAATAACCAACAGCGGGATCTGGATACCCATGTTGGTTCCCACGTACTCCACGATGATCTCATCGGATGAACCACGATGTCAAGGATTCAATCAATCCCGTATACAATTCCCTTTGTCTATCGGTATGGTACTTACCCGAGATTCGATCGTCGGTATCCCCATACCTTGTTCAATCTCGTTACCGGCAAGTCTCTTTACTCATTCCGTAATACATCATCCCGTGACTAAATCCTTAGTCACATTGAGCTCATAATGATGATGTCTTACCGAGTGGGCCCAGAGATACCTCTCCGTCACAGGGAGTGACAAATCCCAGTCTCGATTCATGTCAACCCAACAGACACTTTCGGAGATACCCGTAGCGTACCTTTATAGCCACCTAGTTACGTTGTGAAGTTTGGCACACCCAAAGCATTCCTACGGTATCCGGGAGTTACACAATCTCATGGTCTAAGGAAACGACACTTGACATTGAAAAGCTTTAGCAAACGAACTACACGATCTTGTGCTATGCTTAGGATTGGGTCTTGTCCATCACATCATTCTCCTAATGATGTGATCCCGTTATCAACGACATCCAATGTCCATGGTCATGAAACTGTGACCATCTATTGATCAACGAGCTAGCCAACTAGAGGCTCACTAGGGACACGTTGTGGTCTATGTATTCACACATGTATTATGGTTTCCGGTTAACACAATTATAGCATGAATGATAGAGAATTATCATGAACTAGTAAATACAATAATAACCATTTTATTATTGCCTCTAGGGCATATTTCCAACATCTACAACATAATTTTGCAAAGACACTACTGACTATGTTCATGATAATGAGTTCAATTAATCATATTACTTAAGAACTCCCACTCAAATTGACATCCCTCCGGTCATTCGAGTGATACATGATCCAAATTCACCAACTCAAGTCCGATTATCACGTGAGTTGAGGTGGTTTCAATGGTGAACATTATCATGTTGATCATATCTACTATATTACTCATGTTTGACCTTTCGGTCTCTTTTGTTCCGACGCCATGTCTGTACATGCTAGGCTCGTCAAGTTTAACCCGAGTGTTCCGCATGTGCAACACTAGCTTGAACCCATTGTATGTGAACGTAGAGTCTATCACACCCGATCATCACGTGGTGTCTCGACATGACGAACTTTCGCAACGGTGCACACTCGAGGAGAACACAATTTATCTTGAAATTTAAGTGAGGGATCACCTTATAATTCTACCATCGTCCTAAGCAAAACAAGGTGCATAAAAGGATTAACATCACATGCAAATCATAAGTGACAGGATATGGCCATGAACTTGTGCTTTTGATCTCCATCTTGAAAGCACCGGCATGATCTCCATCGTCACCGGCATGACACCATGATCTCCATCATCTTGATCTCCATCAACGTGTTGCCATCTGGGTTGTCGCGCCCACCATGCTTCTATTACTATTGCTACCGTTTAGCGATAAAGTAAAGCATTACATAGCGCTTAATGATTGACACGCATGTCATACAATAATTAAAGACAAGCCTATGGCTCCTGCAGGTTGTCGTACTCATCGACATGCAAGTCCTGATATTCTATACAAAACATGATCATCTCATACATCACATCTATCTCATCATGTAATTGGCCATATCACATCACAACATACCCTGCAAAAACAAGTTAGACGTCCTCTAATTGTTGCTGTTGCATATTTTACGTGGCTGCTACGGGTATCTAGCAAGAACAATTCTCACCTACACATAAACCACAACGGTGATACATAAGTTGCTTTTCAACCTTCTCAAGGACCGCCTTAGTTGAATCCGATCCAACTAAAGTAGGAGAAACAGACACCCACCAGCCAACTTTGTGCAACGAGGTTACACGTCAGACGATGGAACCGGTCTCTCGTAAGCGTACGAGTAAGGTTGGTCCGGGCTGCTTCATCCCACAATACCGTTGAACCAAAACACGACCAAGGGAGGAAGTAATCTAAGCATCAACGCCCACAAACTCTTTGTGTTCTACTCGAGATCTCATCTACACATAGACCTAGCTCATGATGGCACTGTTGGGGAACGTTGCATGGGAAACAAAAAAATTCCTATGCACACGCGAGATATATCCATGGTGATGAGCATCTACGAGAGGGAGAGTGGATCTACATACCCTTGTAGATCGCTAAGCGGGAAGCGTTAAGAAACGCGGTTGGTGTTGTCGAACTTCTTCGCGATCCAAATCGCCGAGCATCCCGTGATCTCATCACGATCCGTCTCACGATCCAATCACGATCCTTCCCGTGAACTCATCACGATCCGTCCCATGATCTCATCACGAACCGTCTCGCGATCTTGATCACGGTCCTTCCGATCTAGCGCCAAACGGACGGCACCTCCACGTTCAACACACGTACAGCTCGATGACGATCTCCGCCTTCTAGATCCAGCAAGAAGGAGCGGAGAGGTAGATGAGTTCTCCGGCAGCACGACGACGTTGCGGCGATGGTGGTGGAGCTATTCCAGCAGGGCTTCGCCTAAGCACCATTGAAAACCGATCTAGAGGAGAAACTGCGATCTAGAGGAGAGGTAGCACGTGGCTATTAGGATTAGCTTTTTCCTCTAAATTCTCTAGTATATATAGGAGGGAGGGAGGGAGGGGAGGAGGCAGCCTCAAACCCTCAAGGTTTGGTTGCAATTGGAGGTGGAGGAGTCCTACTCCAATCCTATTAGGAGTAGGATTCCTCCTTTCCACTTGGAAACTATTTCCACCTCTCCACCTTTGGATTTTTCCTTCTCAGACCACTCCATCTGCATGGGCCCTTAGAGGAGGCTTCAGCCAGCCCACCAGGGGCTGGTTTACCTCCTCCCACAGCCCATGTAGCCTCTTGGGTCGAAATACCTCTCCTGATGGTCCTCCAGTACACTACCGGCACTCCCGGTACACTACCGATGAGCCCGAAACTTTTCCAGCGACCAAAACAGGACTTCCTATATATCACTCTTTACCTCCGGACCATTCCGGAGGTCCTCGTGACGTCCGGGATATCATCCGAGACTCCGAAAAACCTTCGGTCACCACCATACATAACTCTATACTACTGAAACATCACCGAACCTTAAGTGTGCAGACCCTGCGGGTTCGAGAACTATGTAGACATGACCGAGACACCTCTACGGTCAATAACCAATAGCGGGACCTAGATGCCCATATCGGTTCCTACATATTCTACGAAGATCTTCATCGGTTGAACCTCTATGTCAAGGATTCAGTTAATCCCGTATGCTATTCCCTTTGTTCTTCGGTATGTTACTTGCCCGAGATTCGATCGTCGGTATCTGTATACCTAGTTCAACCTCATTACCGGCAAGTCTCTGTACTCGTTCCGTAATACAAGATCCTGTGGCTAACACTTAGTCACATTGCTTGCAAGGCTTATTGTGATGTTGTATTACCGAGTGGGCCCTGAGATACCTCTCCGTCACACGGAGTAACTAATCCTAGTCTTAATCCATGCCAACCCAACAGACACCCTCGGAGATACCTGTAAAGCACCTTTATAGTCACCCAGTTACGTTGCGATGTTTGATACACACAAGGTACTCCTCCGGTGTCAGTGAGTTGAATGATCTCATGGTCATAGGAACAGATACTTGACATGCAGAAAACTGTACCAATAAACGGATACGATCATATGCTACGTTTATAGTTTGGGTCTTGTCCATCACATCATTCTCCTAATTATGTGATCTCGTTATCAAATGACATCTCATGTCCATGGGTAGGAAACCTTAACCATCTTTGATCAATGAGCTAGTCCATCAGAGGCATACTAGGGACATGGTGGTGTCTATGTATCCACACATACATCTGAGTTTCCGATCAATACAATTCTAGCATGGATAATAAACGATTATCATGAATAAGGAAATATAATAATAATCATATTTTTATTGCCTCTAGGGCATATTTCCAACAGAAGGGACCTTTCAATTAGTAGCAATATAAATTCTAGAATATGAGACAAAACGCTAATATAAAGGCGAAAGCCTCATAGTTCATTACACAACCCCGCGGGGCTCTGCATGGTTCTTAATGCAGGAAATGAAAAAACAAAGGTGGCCTCCCAAGGACCGCCACTCCTAAGGCTTAGCTCCGGCGCAAGCCACGCTCAGTCGGAGTCCTCCTCCTCCTTGATGGGGGCGCGACGACGTGGCGGCTCGACGTCCTCCTGGGCAGGGTTTGGGCGCCACGGCGGCTCGCCGTCCTCCTTGGTTCGGGCACGGCGATGTGGCGGCTCGTCATAGTCGTCGTCGCTCGAGCTTCACCCGGTGGAGGCATCTCTACTGCTAGAGGTGTTGCGGCTGTTGCCAAGGGCAAATTCACCGCTGAAGATGCCGCTACCGCGATGGCCATCATCGGCAGAGAGGTGGTTGCTGTAGCCATCGTCGCCCTCGGGGAAGCACCCCAAGCGCCTGTCGTCTTCCCCAAAGATCTTGACGAAGAGCATTGCCACCCTGTTGTATTTGAAGTGGAGGCTACACCTCCCTTGTAGGCCATGATCTTGGGACAACGTCTGCCACCCGCGGTTAAGGAACACATAGCCCGTAGGGGTGACCTCGACCTCCACCCACGAGGCCTCTCTGCAGTAGCCCTCAGCCTGTAGCCATAGGCTAGCAGGCCCTCTGGCCAGCAGCGCCTCCGGGAAGAAGTGCGGGAGCTGGATCTAGGTGACTGTCGGCCTCCCCATCCACACCACAAACTCTTGGGCCGTGTCGGCGGAGTGGGATTGCCAGCGGAGTGACCGGGCGGCCGCCACAAGCTTCCCCCTTGACCATGGCCTCCACGGCTACTACAACCGCCTGCACGGGAGGGAGCCTTCCCACGGGTGTTCGAGGTAGCTCCAACCTTCACGGGAATGTGCCCGTGCCCTCGGGGGACCACCGCCAGCGTCGCGGTGTACTTGCGGCGACGGTCGCGGGACCTCTTTGGCGGCGGCGAGCCCGGTCCCTCCATGAGGGATTCCCTTTCTCGGTGGTAGAGAACCTCCTCACTGGCGCCATGGCTCTGGAACGGCAGCTTGGAGTTGGGATGTAAGAAGATGAAGACGGGCTAGGGGCTTTGTCTCCCTCGCCCACTTATAATCGATCAGGGGCAACCAGTGTCCCTCCGCATTCTAGACAATGATGGCACCGCGGCACGCTCCAGCCCTTGTCAGCCAGGGTGGTTGCCAAGGTGGCGTGGGGAAGTGGAGGCATACGCATCCCCTCGTGCACCACGCGTCATCACTACTAGGGAAAACCTTATACACAGAAACTTATCAGTAGCGCTGCTTAAAATAAGGCGCTACTAATAATTAGTAGTAGCGCATCTCCAAAAGAGGCGCTACTAGTATCCACATAGTAGTAGTGCGGCTGGTATAAAATGCGCTACTAATATAATTGCCACACCGTTGCCGACATGCTAGGTATAGTAGTAGCGCGCTTCTGCAAACAGCGTAGTAGCGCGCTACTGCTAAATGTGTATCTGTAGCGTGTTTTCCTCGACCGTGCTACCACTAGGTCGTACCTTATCTCCTTCCCCCGGCCCGTGCCCCCTCACTCCTCACTCTGTAGATCTCCCTCTCCATTATCTCCCTTGCGGCAGCGCTACCACATCCCGACCGTCCGCCCCACACGGCGGCCGTCCCCGTCCTGGCCCTCCCCACGCGGCGGCCCTTCCCAGTCCCGTCGCTCCCGTTCTGTCCATTCACGCAGCGGTAGCTCTCCCTCCCTCCTCTCTCCCACTCTCCCCCCTTCTCCCTCCTCCCTTTGTTTTTGCACTGCTAGAAAAGCTTAATGGATGGATGGATTGATGCATTTAGATGGTTATGAATGGATGCATTTAGATGGTTAGATGGATGTATGGATGCATTTAGATGGTTAGATGATGTATGATGCATTTAGATGGTTATGGATGGATGCATTTAAATGGTTAGATGGATGTATGATGCATTTATATGGCTATGGAAGGATGCATTTAGATGGTTAGATGGATGTATGGATGCATATCGGAATTCATCCACATGTTGTAAATTGTGTTACGAAGGTGCTTCACGTCGTAACCGTAAAAAATTGTTTAAACTTGCAAACTTTGTGCAAATGTCCATTGTTAGATTCCATGGCTAACACACTGTAAATGGTTAGATTTGTTGGCGCGGGGAAATTTACAGGGATTCCATGTCTCCTAGATGTTGTGCTATTTAATATGTCCATTGTTAAGCAAATGTCATACCAAATTTACAGGGATTCCATGCCTCCTAGCCGTTGTCGTGAAGAGGAGTTGAAGTGGCGGAGGAAGTTGCTGGCATGGGAAAAAAAGGATTGACGATGCAGTGTTCGGATGGAGAGATTGTATGTGGGAGCTGGAAGAGGCGGAGAATATGTTTCGGAAGACTCAGTGTAGTCACTGGGAATTTGAAGTCAAGGAGTGCAAGAGTTACGCCGAAACACAACTACAAGTTGCAGCATGCGTCATCTTCGCATAGGCCAATGCTACAGAGCATGCTCAGATGCCATCTCAGAATAGTACCCACTTAGTTATGGAATGAGCATTACAACAAGTAACATCTTCATGCCCGACTCAAAGAGCCCGATGGGGAAGTGTTGTCGGGATACTTCCGCCAAGAATGCCCCCACCACCATCAGATTCTGCACCACCAGATTCTGCTCATTAATAGTATTGTAGTAATATTAAGCTCTATTTTAAGGTTTAATAGTTTTATCATTATTGGTCTTGATCTAGCAGTTCGGTTTGGACTTTTAAGGTTTTTGAAATGTAGTTATCTGTTTGACAAAAATGATGAGGAGGAGGAGTTGTTATATGACAATGATATATTATGATGATACTGTATGAAAACTTGTATAGTGGCGTATGAATATACGACATAAAAAAACAAATATGTAATAATAGTAGTAGCGTGGGCGGAGAGGCGCGCTGCTAGTAACTACCAGTAGCGCTTTCTACTAAAAGCGCTACTGCTAAGCAGGTATAGCAGTAGCGCGGGCTACTGCTACACTTTTGTTGTAGCGCTGTAGCAGTAGCATGCTGCCCCGCGCTACTGTTGCACCCAAAACCAGCACTGCTGCTAGGCTTTTCCCTAGTAGTGCATGCCTGGCCCACAGGCGATTGGGGCCCACGGCGCTTCAGCCTTCCTTCCTTGGCTTTGCCCCGAAGCCAACCCGAGCACGCCTTGGGCCCGGGGGCTACTGTCAGCGTTCTGGGATCGGGGGTATCCAGGCCTGCCTGCTTGAGGCCCAGAACGCGGGCCCATTGACGGCCTGGTATGACCCAGCTATAAGACTCCCAAGACAAGACCCTCGCGAGGGTCCCGGCCTCACGAGGCAAACAACGCCAAGACCTACAAAGGAGTGGCCTCCCCCGGGTTGCCTCCAGAGGAGCGGAGATTACTATGCAGGCACCCGGCCTCAAGAGGCTGCGAAGACGTGAGCCATGATGACCGGGGCTAGGCGGGCGCCAGCAGGCGCAAAGGACAATTTCCTCTTCTATGTTAAGGAGGAAAGGACGTCCATGGGTTCCCAAGGAATCCCCCAAAGGTTTCAGTTCCAGTGCAACAAGACCAAGACCATGAGCTCAACAAGACGGATGTCATCGCCGAGGCCACCTCTGCATCACGCCTAGAAGCTTTGCACACGAAGACCACTTTCCGTCAGGATAAGATGTACCTCTTGACCCCTTTCAAAATTGACCCTTGTGGGATCCCTTCCCACCTGTGCAATGAGGGAAGAGGACCAAGGCCACTATAGATAGGGACTAGCCTCCACCGTAGAAGGGATCGATCCATCCTCACCCTAGAGCCCTTGCGAGGTCACTCAACCATTGTACTAGTTCATCCCCATCCTCCTCGTGAGGCCAATCCACCGAAAGCAGGAGTAGGTTCTTACACCGCAAGGTGCCCCGAACCTGGGTAAATCTCTGTGTTCATCTTCTTCCCCCCTCGCACGTATTGGACGAGGCTTGGCTGCGGGGTGGCGAGCTTGAGGTTAGAGCTGGTTGAGATCTTCGCACACGCCCCAGAGTTCGAACCTTGTTGGGTCTACGGAGCTCCGATTCCGACACACTTAATTATGCTTACACATAATTAGAACCAGTGTTTGTTTTTCTCAGTTAGGCAGATAATTAATCGCGCCCACATCAGAACCTTCATCCTGAAGTTGGCCACTATTTTGAGCGGGTGGGACACTCGCTTAAAGCGGCTGGGACAATCGGCCACCCAACACGGTGGGGCCTTAAGTGTTCATTTTTCTTTCTTTTTTCGCATTTTCATGTTTGTTTTCCTTGATTTTATTCACTTTTGTTTATACACATGCTTAAACAATCATAATAATGATAAAACTGAAATTAAAAGAAGAACAATGTTTAACAAGAAACATCTTGACCATTCAACAAGAAACATCCTGACCATCTAGGAAATACACATTACACAACACCTACACTACACATGTCTTGCCAAAAGGGCTATAAATTATCAAAAGGCCGAATTCGAAGAAGTGGTCATGAGGCCACCGGAGAGCAATCGAAGTGGCTTACCTATGCTGAATTCGAAGAAGTGGACACCAGAGGCAAGAGAAGCAAAGCTGCTTTGCCGACCGAACTCGTGCTGGACATCATTGTCTCCATGTCGTGGTCCATGAACATGCACCCTGTAATAACTCTGCTCGACAGCCCAGCCATGGTAGTTACGTACTGCTTGTACGCCAAGCTTCTTAGCCATATTGATCTAAGCCACACACAATAAAAAAACATGTCGGGTACATCAGCACTAGGGTCCATTACCATGACATATTATGTGAATCAACACGATTGCATCCTAAAGCAATAGGAGAAATTATTTTAAGACCAAGTGTCTGGAATCATTTGTTACTATAGGTTAAGGGAAGAACTACTGAAACCAAAATCTCAATATCACTCTACAAGTTATGAGATACACATACTAGAAAATTTTAGTTAAAGAAATATATCTTTCTTTGAACTAAAGTGATTGCCAGTCATTTGTTTCGTATCAACAAGATGTTGATCTCAGCCAAATAAGCTTTGAAATGAGTCAGCGAAGGATCAACTAAAACATAACTAAGCCACACTTTATTGTTGACCAGATGATGGTCACCATTATAGGAAAGCATCCACAATTGGCTCGATGGAGAAATTGTTTCGTCCCATGCGTGTGTGGCATTTATTAAGGTCCTTAATTGATTACTAGCTTGCTAATGTTGCCTCGCTAAGTGTTGTACCCGAGAAAATATTGTAAGTTGCTTTCAATTAAAAAAAGAGAAAATATTGTAAGCTAGTACAATGTTTTGCATGATTAAGTAATTGCTAGCTTGTTGGTCTTACTTAATATAGTTTGTTCCGTTGGAAGATGATTGAAAGAGATTAAGGGCATGTTTGGATCAGCCTTTTTGGTTTCAAATACCTCCATCAAAAATACATGACTCGGTTGGTCGTTTCCTTTCCAAACAAAAATTACTCTTTAACCGATAAGTTGTGTAACTTATCGGTTACGCCTATGTACTATTTTACACCCAATCCAAGCGCGGGCTAAAGTGGATCGAGGAGGAGGATTGAATCATATAGTTTAAATGCGTTGGAGGCAATTTCAAACCTTGATGCCTACATGGGTCTCGATGTGCCAATCATCGCAGAGACTAGTTTGCTAGCAATGGAGTTTTCCTCGGTATGCTTCCTTTACATGGCACATCATTCTATTCGTCCATGACTTATTGAAACAAGGTTTCAGTTGGGGTATTGGCGAGGGACATCAAATTCACCTCACTTCTGATCATTGGATACCCTCGACTCCGCCTCACATGCTACAACCGCTTCTACCTATGCATGCTAGTGCCACGGTCGACTGCCTTATGGACGAGGAGCGTGATGTTTGGAATGAGGAAACTGTAAGAGCTTTCTTTCAAGATAAAATTTCTTTGGAGATCCTTCGTCTTCCCATCAGCCATCATGGTGGGGATGATTTCCCGAGATGTCCATTCACCAAGCTGGGAGAGTATTCTGTGAAATCTGCGTACAATTTGACGAGATCAACTCGGTTTATGATTGCTCGCGGTCAGAATGGTAGGGGACAAACCGCATACGCTTCTGCTCAACAGAAACAATGGAAGGCCATTTGGGACTATAAAAGCACCTAAGAAGATGAAGATTGTTCTATGGCATTTTGCTCATGATTGTCTCCCTTTAGGGGTGTAATTATGCTATCGTCATGTGCCCACATCAGACTTATGCATAGTTTGTGGGCGAACAGAAAGCATTGAACATGCCCTCCTCTTTTGCCATTTTGCTACATATGTTTGGAAGGAGGTGAAATTGTCATTTTATGTCAGATTATGTTGTTCCGGATTCTTATCTCCCAAGCAGTGGTCATTTGATTCCTTGCGCGTGTGTCGAACATTGAAGCATCAATGTTAGCTGCCTCGTTTTGGCATGTCTGGGATGCAAGAAATGCGGATGAATTCCATCACCCTGTTGAACAGCTTCAAAGATCAAAGCCTATGTTAATTTAGTTTTGGAGAATTTGTACAAGCCTAGTCCGGGTCATAGGTGTGAGCGTCTGATTCAATCTCTACTCCATCTCCACCACTGCGTGGTACTATCCTTTTTATGTCACATGCTGCCATTTTTACTGAGCTTGATAAATCAGGCATTGGGGTGGTGGCTGTAGGTTGCAATGGTCAGTGTCACTAGTAGAAAACGGGCCTTTTGTCCCGGTTTGTAAGGGCCTTTAGTCCCAGTTCTAGAACTGGGACTAAAGGGTCGGGACTAAAGGCCTCCACTTTTAGTCCCGGTTGGATTACGAACCGGGACTAAAGGGGCTTCGTGTGGCAGCTTTCTAGAGCGGGACCTTTAGTCCCGGTTGGTGTTATCAACCGGTACTAAAGGTATTTTTTAAAATATATTTTTTATTTTATTTTTTTATTTTATTTTTTTATTTTTTTTCTAATTTCCAAATCTTTAAATTATTTAACAATTTAATCTCTAATCACCCCTCCTCACTCATCTGGAATTATTTGACAATTTAATCTCTAATCACCCCTCATTCCAAATCGACTAACTTCCCGGCCGGTCACCCATCCTCTCACTGTTCCAACCCCAGCACGCTTAACTTTCGAGTTCTATCCCCTGGTTTCCAAGTCTGCATTTGTTGTTTTCTTGACAATAGTAAGCTATCAATCCTATTAACCCTTAAGTCTTGATGTAACATAATTTAATTTTTTGAATTCCAAACAATTATTAAAATAAACAACAATAAATGATTAATAATAATATTGAATTTCAGTAAAAATAAAATAAGTAATAATATTATTTTATTCATTTTTTGCAATTTATTCATTTAATATGGCATAATTAATATCTTTAAATCTGTAAATCGAAATTCAACAAATAATATATCCATTATTATCAGAAAAATGTGTGGAATCCAGATATGACATCATTTATTTAAAAAAATATTTTTCATAACACTTTTTTTCAACATCGTATGCAAAAGTAACTGTTTTACTTTTTCATAACACTTTTTTTAAACTTATTTCAACTCAGACTTTTTGTGCGTTCAACATGCACCATCCAACGCCACATTATCAATTTTCAACCCTTTCTCACTTCATTCGCTATTTTTCATACATTATTAATTTGTTTGAGCTAACTGACCCTGAAATTGAAAAGCACTACAAATGAACTCTGAAAAGGTTGAAACTTGGCATGGTATCATCATTTCACCCACATAGCATGTGCTAAAAAGTTGAGAGGGTTATGGTAAACACTAGATACACTTTGTGTACAAACTGGACAATCCCTCTCGAAATATCAGGGTTTTGGATGAAAACTCATCTGTTACAAAGGCATTTCGTTTTTTAAACCTATTTAAACTCCAAAGTTTTTGTGCGTTCAACATGCACCATTCAAAGCCACATCATCAATTTTCAACCATTGCCCACTTCATTCGCTATTTTTCATGCATTTATTAATTTTTTTTGAGATAAATGACCCTGAAATTGAAAAGCACTACAAATGAACTCTGAAAAGGTTGAAACTTCACATGGTATCATTATTTCACCCACATAGCATGTGCTAAAATTTTGAGAGGGTTACGGTAAAAACTATATGCACTTCGTGTACAAACTGGACAATCCCTTTCGAATAGCAGGCTTTTAGATGAAAAATCATCTGTTACAAAGGCATTTCATTTTTTAAACTTATTTCAACTCCAGACTTTTTGTGCATTCAACATGCACCATTTAACATGTTCCTAGGAGCAAAAAGAATTAAATTAAAAACTATTTTTAAACTCAAGTTATTCACAATCTAGGGTTTGAAGCAAATTTGAACATATTCAAATTTAAACCATTTGAATTTGAAAACTAATTGCACAAACGCAAACTAGACAAAATTTTGAATCTAATGCAAAAAGAATCACTCAAAAACATTAAATATCCTAAAAGATATAAGCAATTTAAAACATAAACTAAAAACAGAAAACAAATAGAAAAAAACTTTCAAAACCCTTTAGTCCCGGTTGGTATCTCAAACCGGGACTAAAGGTCTAGCCTTTAATCCCGATTGGAGACACCAACCGGGACTAAAGCCCCAACCCCTTTAGTCTCGATTCGTGTCTCCAACCGGAACTAAAGGCTTCACCTTTAGTCCCGGTTGGAGACACGAACCACCTTTAGTCCCGATTGGAGACACGAACCACCTTTAGTCCCGGTTGGAGACACGAACCACCTTTAGTCCTGGTTGGAGACACGAACCGGGACTACCTTTAGTCCCGGTTGGAGACACCAACCGGGACTAAAGGGTATTCCTCCCTTGGTCGTGTTTTGATTCAACGGTATTGTGAGATGAAGCGGCCCGGACCAACATTACTCGTACGCTTACGAGAGACCGGTTCCCTCAAACGCAACTTGTTGCATAGATGGCTTGCGGGTGCTAGTTTCTCTCACTTTAGTTGGATCGAATTCGACAAAGGCGGTCCTTGAGAAGGTTTAAAAGCAACTAGTGTATCACCGTTGTGGTTTTTGCGTAGATGAGAATTGTTCTTGCTAGATACCCATAGCAGCCACGTAAAACATGCAACAACAATTAGAGGACGTCTAACTTGTTTTTGCAGGGTATGTTGTAATATGATATGGCCAATTACATGATGTGATATATGTGATGTATGAGATGATCATGTGATGTATAGATTATCACGACTTGCATGTCGATGAGTACGGCAACCGGCAGGAGCCATAGGGTTGTCTTTAATTATTGTATGACCCGCGTGTCAATCATTAAGCGCTATGTAATGCTTTACATTATCGCTAAACGGTAGGAATAGTAGTAGAAGCATGTTGGGCGCGACAACCCCGATGGCGACACGTTGATGGAGATCAAGATGATGGAGATCATGGTGTCATGCTGGTGACGATGGAGATCATGCCAGTGCTTTCAAGATGGAGATCAAAAGCACAAGTTCATGGCCATATCATGTCACTTATGATTTGCATGTGATGTTAATCCTTTTATGCACCTTGTTTTGCTTAGGACGACGGTAGCATTATAAGGTGATCCCTCACTAAAATTTCAAGATGAGTTGTGTTCTCCCGACTGTGCACCATTGCGAAAGTTCGTCGTGTTGAGACACCACATGATGATCGGGTGTGATAGACTCTACGTTCACATACAACGGGTGCAAGCCAGTGTTGCACATGTAGAACACTCAGGTTAAACTTGACGAGCCTAGCATGTACAGACATGGCCTCGGAACACAAGAGACCAAAAGGTCAAACATGAGTCATATAGTAGATATGATCAACATGATGATGTTCACCACTGAAGGCATCTCAACTCACGTGATGATCGGACTTGAGTTGGTGAAATTTGGATCATGTGACACTCAGATGACCTGAGGGATGTCAATTTGAGTGGGAGCTTTAGTAATTTGATTAACTAAACTCATTATCTTGAACAATAGTCTAAGTAACCTTTGCATATTTATGTTGTAGATCAATGGCTCGCGCAGTAGCACCCCTGAATTTTAATGCGTTCCTAGAGAAAGCTAAGTTCAAAGATGATGGAAGTAACTTTGTTGACTGTGCCCGTAATCTGAGGATTATCCTCACGGATTCCAAGAAATCATATGTCCTTGATGCACCGCTTGGTGACCAACGAGAAGACATGACCTCCGAAGACGTTAAGAACGCTTGGGAGGCACGTTCTGGAGATTACTCAATAGTTCAGTGTGCAATACTGTATGGCTTAGAACCGGGACTTTGATTTGAACGTCATGGAGCATATGAGATGTTCCAGGAGTTGAATTTTATCTTTCAGAAGAATGCCCGGATCGAGAGGTATGAGACCTCCGACAAGTTCTATGCTTGCAAGATGGAGGAGAACGGGTCTATCAGTGAACATATACTCAGAATGTCTGGGCATGCGACTCGTCTAGCGGAGTTGGGAATTTCCCTTCCGCCAGAGGCGATCACTGACAGAGTTCTTCAATCACTGCCACCTAGTTACAAGAGCTTTGTGATGAACTATAACATGCACGGGATGAACAAGTCAGTCGTCGAGCTGTTTGTGATGCTAAAAGTCGCCGAGTCTGAAATCCAGAAAGAACATCAAGTGTTGATGGTCAATAAAACCACTATTTTCAAGAAGAATGGCAAGGGCAAGGGCAAGGGCAAGAAGGGTAAAACCAAGAAGGATGGCAAAGCAGTTGCTACTCCTGTAAAGAAGCCCAAGGCTGGACCCAAGCCAAAAACTGAGTGCTTTCATTGCAAGGGAACTGGTCACTGGAAACAGAACTGCCCCAAGTAGCTGGCTGACAAGAAGGCGGCCAACGACAAAAAAGGTATATATGATATACATGTTATTGATGTGTACCTTACTATCTCTCGGTGTAGTGCCTGGGTATTTGATACCGGTTCGGTTGCTCACATTTGCAACTCAAAACAGGAACTACGGAATAAACGAAGGCTAGCAAAGGAGGAAGTGACGATGCGCGTGGGAAATGGTTCCAAGGTTGATGTGATCGCCGTCGGCACGCTCTGTCTTCGATTACCATCGGGATTAGTGATGAACCTGAATAATTGTTATTTAGTGCCTGCATTAAGCATGAACATTATATCTGGATCTTGTTTATTGCGAGACAGTTACTCATTTAAATCAGAGAATAATGGTTGTTCTATTATGGTCATGCACCCAATGTGAGAGGTTTATTCATGTTAAATCTTGATAGTGATGATACACATGTTCATAACATTGATGCCAAAAGATGTAGAGTTAATAATGATAGTACCACTTTCTTGTGGCACTGCCGTTTAGGTCATATTGGTGTAAAACACATGAGGAAGCTCCATACTGATGGGCTTTTGGAGTCACTTGATTTTGAATCACTTGACACATGTGAACCATGCCTCATGGGCAAGATGACTAAAACGCCATTCTCTGGAGCAATGGAACGGGCAAGTGACTTGTTGGAAATCATACATACTGATGTGTGCGGTCCAATGAATGTTACAGCGCGCGGTGGATATCGTTTTTTTCTCAGCTTCACTGATGACTTAAGTAGATATGGGAATATTTACTTAATAAAACACAAATCTAAAACGTTTGAAAATTTCAAGAAATTTCAGAGTGAAGTTGAGAATCATCGTAACAAGAAGATTAAATTTCTGCGATCTGATCGAGGAGGTGAATATCTGAGTTATGAGTTTGGCGGTCACTTAAGACAATGTGGAATTGTTTCACAGTTGACACGGCCTCGAACACCACAGCGTAATGGTGTGTCCGAACGTCGTAATCGAACCTTATTAGGTATGGTACGTTCTATGATGTCTCTTGCTGATTTGCCACTATCGTTTTGGGGTTATGCATTAGAGACAGCTGCATTCACTTTAAATAGGGCACCATCAAAATCCGTTGAGACGACGCCATATGAACTATGGTTTGGTAAGAGGCCAAAGTTGTCGTTTCTTAAAGTTTGGGGATGTGATCCTTATGTCAAAAAGCTTCAGCCTGAAAAGCTGGAACCCAAAGCGGAGAAATGCGTCTTCATAGGATACCCGAAAGAGACAGTCGGGTATACCTTCTATCTCAGATCCAAATGCAAAGTGTATGTCGCTAAGAACGGAACATTTCTTGAGAAAGAGTTTCTCTCGAAACAATTGAGTGGGAGGAAAATAGAGCTTGATGAGGTTATTGAACCTTTACTTCAACCAGAGAGTAACGCAACGTAGAAAGATGTTTCTGTGGAGCCTACGATAGTAGAAGAGGAAGTTAATGATGATGATCATGAAGCTTCGGATCAAGTTACTATTGAACCTCGTAGGTCGACAAGGGCGCGTACTGCTCCTGAGTGGTACGGCAACCTGTCTTGGAGGTCATGCTGTTGGACAACAATGAACCTACGAGCTATGGAGGAGCGATGGTGGGCCCGGATTCCGAGAAATGTTTAGAGGCCATGAAATCCGAGATGGGATCCATGTATGAAAACAATGTGTGGACTTTGGAAGTATTACCTGAAGGGCGAAAGGCCATTCAGAACAAATGAATCTTTAAGAAGAAGATAGACGCGGATGGTAATGTCACCGTCTATAAAGCTCGACTTGTGGCAAAGGGTTTTTCACAAGTTCAAGGAGTTGACTATGATGAGACCTTCTCACCGTAGGGATGCTTAAGTCCGTCGGAATCATGTTAGCAATAGCTGCTTATTTCGACTATGAAATTTGGCAGATGGATGTCAAAACAGCGTTCCTCAATGGTTTTCTTGAGTAAGAGTTTTATATGATGCAATCAGAAGGTTTTGTTGATCCAGAGAATGCTGACAAAGTTTGCAAACTCCAGCAATCCATTTATGGGCTGGTGCAAGCATCTCGGAGTTGGAATAAGCACTTTGATGAGGTGATCAAAGCATTTGGGTTTATACAAGTTTATGGAGAAGCTTGGATTTACAAGAAAGTGAGTGGGAGCTCTATAGCGTTTCTAGTATTATATGTGGATGGCATATTGCTAATTGGAAACAATATAGAAATGCTGGAAAGCGTGAAGGAATATTTGAACAAGAGTTTTTCAATGAAGGACCTAGGAGAAGCTGCTTTCATATTAGGCATTAAGATCTATAGAGATAGATCAAGACGTTTAATAGCACTTTCACATAGCACATACCTTGATAAAGTTTTGAAGAAGTTCAAAATGGATCAGTCCAAGAAGGGGTTCTTGCCTGTGTTACAAGGTGTGAAGTTGAGTAAGACTCAATGCCCAGTAACTACAGAAGATAGAGAAAAGATGAGTGTCATCCCCTATGCTTCAGCCATAGGCTCTATCATGTATGCAATGTTGTGCACAAGACCGGATGTCAGCCTTGCCATAAGTATGGCCGGAAGGTTTCAAAGTGATCCTGGAATGGAGCACTGGGCAGCAGTCAAGAATATCCTTAAGTACCTGAACAGGACTAAGGAAATGTTTCTCGTTTATGGAGGTGATGAAGAGCTCATCGTAAAGGGTTACGTTGATGCAAGCTTTGACACTGATCCGGATGACTCGAAGTCACAAACCGGATACGTATTTATTCTCAACGGGGGAGCGGTAAGATGGTGCAGTTCCAAGCAAAGCATGGTAGCCGATTCTACATGCGAAGCGGAGTACATTGCAGCCTCGGAGGTGGCGAAGGAAGGTGTCTGGATGAAGCAGTTCATGATAGATCTTGGAGTAGTGCCTAGTGCATTGAATCCAATGAACCTGTTCTGTGATAACACTGGTGCCATTGCTCTTGCCAAGGAACCAAGGTTTCAAAAGAGGACCAGACACATAAAGCGACGCTTCAACTCCATCCGCGATTACATCGAGGAGAAGGACATAAATATTTGCAAAGTGCACATGGATCTGAATGTTGCAGACCCGTTGACTAAACCTCTTCCAAGGGCTAAACATGATCAACACCAGAACTTCATGGGTGTTCGATTCATTACAATGTAAATCACATAGTGATGTGAACTACATTATTGACTCTAATGCAAGTGGGAGACTGTTGGAAATATGCCCTAGAGGCATTAAATAAAGTGTTTATTATTATATTTCCTTGTTCATGATAATCGTTTATTATCCATGCTATAATTGTATTGATTGGAAACACATTACATGTGTGGGTAAATAGACAACACTTTGTCCCTAGTATGCCTCTAGTGAACTAGCTCGTTAATCAAAGATGGTCAAGGTTTCCTAGCCATTGACATGTGATTGTTGGGGAATGCGACAGAAAACAAAAATTTCCGGTATAGCGAGCACGCCCAGGACCACTATGGAGACTGCATACAAGGTTTGATCTGATCCGTACCGACTCGAAGCGCAGCGGAAGAAGAGTCGGTGGAGATCGTTGGTGCAGATCCCCGCAGCTAGGATTTTACAACCTCACAACCGCGAGGATGTACTCCCTCGTCGGACAGCCCTTCGGGAGGCGGTCGGACAATCCCCCGGACGATGTCGCGGACAGCCCTTCGGGAGGACCCTCGAAACTTGAACGAAGACTCGGACAGCCCTATGGGAGGACACACGAACAGCCCCTCGGGCAAAAGATCGAAACTACGACCTCTCTACGGGGTTGCACACATATGGTGTCATCTATCCGGCAGGGCTTCGCCATCCAGAACTAGTTCCTGCCGGAACCCAGACAGCCTTTCGGCTCTACGAAAGACTCTTTTCGTGGGAGGGAGAGAGAGCTTGCAAAGCAAAGCATGTGTATGAGAGCACAAGGATGAAGAAATGGCAGCCCACTCACCTCCTATTTATAGGAAAACCAAGGGGTAGGGTGGTTTTACAATAAAACCCAAAATGCACATGAATGAAGTCCTTCCATAAGGGCATAAAAGTGAAACCAAGGAACAAGAGGGACTCCATGAAGGAGTCCACCATGTGGTCGGCCACACCCTCATGTGGGCCCCCAAAAATGGCTCCAATCCATCCATGTCATCCCCAAGATCTTTTGGAGCAAAGCCCCAAAAGGTGGCTTTCCATAAAGTAGTCCAAAAAGCACTTTCACTATTCACGGCGACATTTTTCAGCGTCCGCTCGAACTGAAAATATTTATGTGGGCTTAGAACAATTCTAGTACCCCACTAAAATAATTTTTAATGCGATCCGTAACAATTCCGGAATAGTGATTTTCATCTGCGAAAAGCATCTGAAGTGGTTCCGGCAGCTCCGGAACATTTCCGGTTTTCATCCCGGAAAATTCCAGAAAGTTTCCAGAACGATTCTGGCACCCTTCAAGAATTATAAGGCATGTGCCAAAACCAATTTGACTTTTTGGTATCCCCTGAAACAACTTTTCAGTTTCACCGAAACTGTTCCGGTGACCTGTCTGCGGAACTTTTCCGCTGTCTGAAACTTTTCCGGTGTCCGAAACTTTTCAGTGATTTTCTCTCAGACTCCCTGTCTAGTATTCAACAGATAGATGACCCTTAAGCGTGTGACCCTATAGGTTCGGTGAAGCATAGACATGACCCGGAACCCCTTCCGATCAATGATCAACATCGGAGCCGTGGACACCCATATTGACCCCTATACCCACACGAATGAATATTCGAGTGAACCTCTAGTTGCCGTGAGCTATTCCTGTTGCTTCGCGATATGTTTACAATTACCCGAGGTGAGACATGTAGGCATCCTCGTGGATCAACAACTTGTCCACTATGCCAGTTACCTCGTTGCCGGTATTATTCTCTTTTCTCGTCCCCGTGTTCCGGCATCCCCGTGATCAAATCACAAAGTGTCTGGCCAGACGATGATGGATACCGTAACACCGAGAGGGCCCAGAGATATCTCTCCATCGTCGGAGGAGCAAATCCCAATCTTGAGCTATCAAGTTACTTGACATACTTTTCCATGAACCCGTAAGCCGCTATAATAGCCACCCATTTACGGATGACGTTTAACAAAACCCAAAGTTCATGAAGCAAGCATGAAGAAACTCGATACTCTCATGGTCTAAGGAATTATGCAAACGTTAACCATCTCTGTGTTATTAACCATTAACTTGTGACGAATGTATCTCATAGCATAACATCAATTCGGATCGATTCAACACGAGTGTTCTACCAACATCGCGTCCTCAAAATTGCCGGCATAGCCATGCCCATGATCAGGAAAACAGGACCATCATGCAACACTTGAGCCAGTCTTAGAGGTAAGACTAGGAATACAATTCACCATTTATTATACCACACGTGCACATGAGTTTCCCTCCAAGACTCGTTTAATTTGTAGACTCGAGAATCATTGCAGTTATAGCATGGAACATAAACATTCATTACAAACTTTGGAGATACAAAATAACTGTTATTACTGCCTCTAGGGCATATCTCCTACACTGATGTCATTTGATAACGGCATCACATCATTAGGAGAATGATGTGATGGACAAGACCCAAACTTCAAACATAGCATATGATCGTGTCAGTTTACTGCTACTATTTTCTGCATGTCAAGTATATGTTCCTATGACCATGAGATCATGTAACTCACGGACACGAAGGAGTGCCTTGTGTGTATCAAACATCACAAAGTAATTGGGTGACTATAAAGGTGCTCTACAGGTATCTCCGAGGGTGTCTGTTGAGTTGGCATGGATCAAGACTGGGATCTGTTACTCCGTGTGACGGAGAGGTATCTCAGGGCCCACTCGGTAATACAACATCACAATAAGCCTTGCAAGCAATGTGACTAAATGTTAGTCACGGGATCTTGTATTACGGAACGAGTAAAGAGACTTGCCAGTAACGAGGTTGAACTAGGTATGGAGATACCGATGATCGAATCTCGGGCAAGTAACATACCGAAGAACAAAGGGAACATCATACGGGATTAACTGAATCCTTGACATAGAGGTTCGACCGATGAAGATCTTCGTAGAATATGTAGGAACCAATATGGGCATCCAGGTCCCGCTATTGGTTATTGACCATAGAGGTGTCTCAGTCATGTCTACATAGTTCTCGAACCCGTAGGGTCTGCACACTTAAGGTTTGGTGACGTTTTGGTAGTATAGGATTATGTATGGTGGTGACTGAAGGTTGTTCGGAGTCCCGTATGAGATCCCGGACGTCACGAGGAGCTCCGGAATGGTCCAGAGGTAAAGATTGATATATAGGAAGTCCTATTTTGGTTACCGGAAAAGTTTCGGGCTCATCGGTAGTGTACCGGAGTGCCGGTAGTGTACCGGGAGACCACCGGGAGGGGTATTTCGACCGAAGAGGCTTCCTGGGCTGTGGGAGAGTAAATACCAGCCCTTTGTGGGCTGGTGGAAGTCCCACACAAGGCCCATGCGGATGGGAGAAAAATCCCAAAGAGAAGAAAGTGGAAAAAGGCAAAAGTTGGGTGAATCCTAGTCCTACTAGGATTGGAGGTGGATTGCACCTCCACCACTTGGTTCGGCCGAACCACCTTGGCTTGGAAGCCAAGGCTTCCTCCTCTCCTTATCTCCTCCTATATATACTAGAGGGTTTTAGGGTTTTTGCACAGAATTTCAGCCACGTGCTACCCGTTCCTCCAGTGCATAGTTTCTCCTCTAGATCGGATTTCTGCAGTGCTTAGGCAAAGCCCTGCCAGAATAGCTCCACCACCATCGCCGGAGCGCCGTCACGCTGCCGGCGAACTCTACTTCCTCTCCGCTCCCTCTTGCTGGTTCAAGACGGCGGAGATCGTCATCAAGCTGCACGTGTGCTGAACGCGGAGGTGCCGTTCGTTTGGCGCTAGATCGGAAGGACCGTGATCAATTTCGCGGGACGGATCATGATCAATTTCGTGGGACGGATCGTGATTGGATCGGGGGTCGGGTCGTGATTGGATTACAGGACGCTCGGCGATTTGGATCGCGAAGACGTTTGACTACACCAACCGTGTTTCTTAACGCTTCCCGCTTAGCGATCTACAAGGGTATGTAGATCCACTCTCCCTCTCGTAGATGCTCATCACCATGGATAGGTCTTGCGTGAACATAGGAAAAAATTTGTTTCCCATGCAACGTTCCCCAACAAGAAGATACGAGGGTAAGAGATAAAAGTAGATGAACACGAAAGTGTAATTGATAAATTGGTTCGATTATTGTGTTGTTCACTCGGCCGTCACCCCCAACATATATAAGAGGCGGCTGGACTTCCCGTACAATCAAAGGATTTGTCTAGGCTTTCCTTACAAGAAAAATTACATCAATTCATGTCCTAGAGTCCTAGTTCTAGTTCCACTCGGATTCAGCCCAAATCTGGCCCAATCTTCTGTCTTGCTTCATGGGTCGTGGAATCTGCATATGACCTCCGATGGAGACGGTCCAAACATCAATTTTGTGTACCTCGACGAGGCCAACAATTCGTATGTTGATCACTTTCCCAAATAAAGTCATCTTGAATACTCCACGAGGTCATCTTTAACTTTGAATCAGACTCAGACACGTAGCAGACTGGGCTGTCCGAGTGTTGTAGCGTCTCTGCAGGCCATGTACGATGATAATGACCTTAAAAGCAAAGTTGACCATTTCGACGTTACAAACAACTTTCATGTTGAACACTTTTCCATCCGAGGCCATTTTGAACTTTCACTCGACCGAAACTGTCACTCGACGGTGATTTTCACTCGGACGGTAATTGCACTCGGGCCGAAACTGTCACTCGACGGTGATTTCCACTCAGATGGCAATTGCACTCGGGTCAAAACTGTCACTCGACGGTGATTTTCACTCGGACGGTAATTGCACTCGGGCCGAAACTGCCACTCGACGGTGATTTCCACTCGGATGGCAATTGCACTCGGGCCGAACTGTCACTCGACGGTGATTTTCACTCAGGCGGTAATTTCACTCGGTCAGACGGGAAACTTTTCACTCGACGCGTTTCCTTCGGTCGTCAAACTTTCACTCTGAAATTCCGAGTGAAACCTCAGGCTGATTTTGTTTTGCCTATCCAGGTCGCATACGACCTCGGATTGAGAAGATTTATATATCATAATCAATCGTCTCGACGACGCAAAACTTTTTCATGTTGTAAGTTTTTCCATCCGAGGACGTCTTGAGGGCTGAATTACTCGCGCGACCCGTCAGACATGTGTCTGATCTCCTGCGCCATATCTTGCTTTGTGATAGGGCTGCACTCTGGTTGTTCTAACTTTTGCATATGACCTTAGATTGAGATGATTTATATATCAAAATCGATCAGTTCGACGAGGCGAAGACAATCCATGTAGAACATTCCTTCATCCGAGGTTGTCTTGGAGGCGTAATGGACCAAAAAGCACTCAGAACATCTACATGACAATCCAAGTGTGATTTGGCCTTTGAAATGATGCCGAATGGTGATGGCCTAAACATTAAGGTTGTTTCACTTGACAATATGAACTTTTTCGTATAAAAAACTCTTTCGTTTGAGTCCATCTTTATTGCATTCTACACCGTGTCAAAATCAGGTGTTAACACATGCTCCCCTGTTTTTTGGCAAAGCATGCCAAAAAATAAATTGCACCACGTTTGTTCTAAGGACGATGTCAACACTCCATCGGCTGTGCATGCTAAGGACGACAATTATTATCGGCCATATGCTCCGGCACTCCTTGGGGATATTAGAACCGTTCGACAATACACCATTCTGGCACTCCTTGGCGAATTGACTCCACCTTCTTTGGAAACAATTTTATTGTTCCAAAATTTAGGTGGAATAGCTGTTATGTGACCTTCGAAAAAGTGATGGAACATAAGCATAAGATCTACCTTTATAATATGCCAGCATCTGATATAAAATTCAGCCGGAAACCCATCCTGTTCAGGGACCTTATTTTGTTCCATTTGTGTTATTGCGTCACAAACACCTCTTTCTTAGTGACAGGAATAGAGGAGAGAAATGGAAGACAAGAGAAGGGACATAGTCACGAAGATAGGTGTCGTCTCATCAAAGGCACAATTGATGATGGCAAAAAACGACTTTAAATTCAATGGAGGTAGTCCACTTTACTCGTGCTACAACCGACGGCGAGAAATGTGGAGAGGGGGTAGGGAATTACGTAGCTCGGCAACGGCGGGGGATAGGGTTTCGACCCGCAGATATAGTGGTCGGGACGTGCGGTTTGCGGGCCGCGGCAAAAAAGTTTACGGGTCGGGCGAGCATGCGGGCTCTGTTCTGGCCGGAAAATTGGGCCGAGCCCGCATACTCGCCGGAATTTTGCGGGTTCGCGGCTTTTGCAGGGTCTGCTAGAGTTGCTCTTAGAGCATCTCCAATTGATGATGTATATTTTGGTGCTTCAAACCGATGATGTAAAAATTTACATCACCAAAAAGTGCTTTTTACATCTACGAAAAAGGCTCAACTCCAACAGATGGTCCAAAACGAAGATGTAAAAGAGCAACTCCAACAGATGGTCCAAAACGAAGATGTAAAATTCTAAAAACGACCAACTACTACTTCATCTCAACATAGTTCAAACATCAAATTCAAATATAGTTCGAACATAGATGACATAAATTTAAACTAGCAGAACTACTCGTCGTCCAAGGGCATCCAGTACAACTTTTCAGAGTCAGCCAAGAGCCCCCAGAATTCCTCGTCCTCCTCCGACGATGACTCGATGGGGATCACCGTCGAGGGGCCGGCCTCGTCGTCGTCCTTCTCCTTCTTCTTCTCGGCATCACACTTCCAATAGAACTCCTGCTCGACCTGGACGTCTTCGGGATTCTCTCGCGTAAAGCGAGCCATCGCCGCCTCGTCGCTCTCGCTTGGAGTGACGACAACCGCCGGTCTCTTCTTCTTCTTCTTCTTCGGCGGCATCTCTCCATCCGGATGCCCTACGGCACGAGCCACTCCGCCACCGCCCCGATCTCGATCTCAGGGAAGTTGAGATTCATCTTCGGTCGTCCGGCACGCCACACCGCCACGTTGTAGGCACACGCGGACTCGTCGGCGGTGGGATATGTGCCGAACCAGAAAGCCGCCCAGCGTCGGAGAACTCCACTCCGAAGTTCCCAGAGGGCGATGCCCTCACACTGAAAAAACCCGACTTGCCCTTCGGCGTCTTCCTCGGCACCATCGGGCGGAGACGGCCGGAGCGAGTCAAGGCGGCGGCGGGTGGAGAGAGGTCGGGGCGGAGGCGGACGAAGCGGGCGGGGGCGGTGTGCGGTGTGGGCGGGGGCGGGCGGAGGCGGACGGGGCTGAGGCGGACGGGGCGAGGCGGAGGCGGCCGGAGCGGCGTGGTGCGTCGACTGCCCGATCCGCCCGTACGACGACGACTGGCGGCCCAGGCAAGATGGAATCGGCGGCTAGGGTAGGGACGGGGATAGATTTGCGGCGTGGCGGCGGCCGAGCAGGGATCTGCGGCGGGGCGGCAGCGGGCGGGAGGAAGAAGGGGGGAATGAACCGAAGGGCGGTTGGGCGTTGGCGCGCAACCGTGGTTTTTACATCTCCTGCCTTTGAAGATGTATTTTTGCATCGCGGGATGTGGTACTTTACAAATTTGCTTATGGACCATCTGTTGAAAAGCTGCCTTTTTTGTCTAGAAGATCCAAAAGTTGGTTATTTTTACATATGGACCTCTTAAGAAGGGTCCGGCTCTCGTGCTGGAACCCTGCACGCTCACTGTATTGTGCAGGGCCAACCAACGGGTGACACATGTATTGGTAGGCCCCACATCTCTAAATCATTTTCCTTTTTCTATCTCCTCTCCGACGGACTCTTTGAGCAGCCATTACTTCATTATTAGTGCCTCTGTGAGAGAATTTCTCTGAGCTATGGCGTCCGTCAACAAAGTGCCACGCAAAACTCGTCCGGCCAGCCGGCCGGTCGCCATGTAGCACCCATTCGCTTCTCGTTCAGGTGACGAGCTGCACGCCGGTGAAGAAAGCCTCCAACCAGTTGCCACGTCCAGCAAGGCCGACGAGCGCGTTTATGGTGGTTTGGGTAAATCTGTAGGGAGGAGGACGACTAGAGCGAAGCCCGCGAATGCCGGTCGACGGACGGACAGGGTGTCGAAGGGGAAGCACACCGTGACACCAGCGACGGCCGCGGCGGTGCTCGGGCTATCCATAGACTGGTCCATGACGCCGTTCCTACCCAGGCGACACCCCTCTGTTACTTTTCGTCTACGAGAATCACTAGCGCGTGCGCGGGCAACGTCGACGGCAATAGCTGCCGGTCATGGACAGTTGGACTCTTCCTCATGCCATGTACAAGCTCACAAGGAATCCTTCACGGAGGCACTAATGGCTGCTCAAAGAGTCTGCGGGGAGAGAAGATAAGAAAAGGAAAAAGATTTTGAGAGGTGGGGCCTATTCACATGTGTCCCCGTTGGTTGGCCCTGCACAGTACAACGTGCACCAGACCCTCTTAAGAGCATCTCCAACCTGCAAAAAACAGTTTTATCGCGTGTAGACAGCACTCTTTTAGCACGCGAACGAGCGTTGGCTCCAACGACCGCTGCATAATTTTGCAAGCGTGCTGCGTTCCTACAGACGCCGAAAAAACACGTCGCACATCCAACATAAACAACATATGTGCTCTAAACAAAACCAAAAATATCAAACACATATAAAAATAAATCAGCAATAAATAGTTCAATTTTATTACTCCCTTCGTTTCTTTATATAAGGCGTATTTGTTTTTTCAAAAGTCAAACAAGACCATATTTGACCAAGTTTTAAGAAAAATATATCAATATCCACAATATAAAATTTATACCATTTGATCCATCATGAAAAGTATAACTCAAACAAATAGTTAATTTTTCAATACAACAAATAGGTCAACAATACAACATCAAGCAACCAAATCATTATGTGTTTTGTCGACGGCGCGGGCGCTGGAGGTGGAGGAAGGTGGGAGAGGAGGCACGAGCGCTCGAGTGCTTCCGCGCGCGGGAGCGTACGCACGAAATAAGCGGCATACGATGTTGTTTCGCTACGAGCACGGAAGCACTTATGTCGCACGCGCGTTTTTTGCGCGAGCCGCTAGAGCGCTCGGGCCCGCTGCGCGCGTAAAAAAAGGGAAATTTTCGGTGCAGGGCTATTTTTGACGCCTATTGAAGATGCTCTAAGACCAACATCTTCACGAATCTTAGTGACCCCTCTGTTGAATGCATGTGTGCGCCTGGCCCTGCGTGTATCTACGAGTTTTCGCTCCGAGGGTCATATCAATACAAAAGTTAAATATTATGGTTCTTATATTTCTTACACATGGAACTATAACAGTGACATTATTTTTAATAAGTGCAAAGTCTTCATTTCTTTGACAGTTATCCACTGGATCTGTACTACCCGTTGAATCATTTTCATGCGATTGTTACATGTTCCTTCAAATAATGTGACTATTACATAGTCCCTTCGAAATTACTTGTCACTCAAACATATGTATCTAACAATAAAATACGTCTACATATATCTATTTGACGACAACTAATTTTGGATGGAAGAATCGGAAAGGAGAGAATCAAGGTGGATAATCCATGCACAATCCTTATCTTGCCCAGATCAGAACCACCATCCCGAAACCGCCAACTATTTTGAATGGGCGCGACACCACCTGAAGCGGCCATGACAATGGGCCAGCCCAGTACGTGGGGCCTTAAGCGTTTGTTTTCTTCTTCCTTTTTACGCATTTTCATTTTCGTTTTTCTTGATTTATTCACTTTAGTGTACAAACGTCCGTGCGTTGCAACGGGCGAAAAGTTTCGTAAAATCTGCTCCGTGTGATAGTACGCACCATTTTTTATATATAGTTTCTGGAAAACATGAGTAATAAGTTTATACTGTTATCAATTTTTGAAGTATGAAGTGTGGACGTAAAGAAGCCACCTAACACCCTTCATCTGATGGAATAGTGTAGTAATCAGTTATATATTTTATTTTTTGAAGAAATACACAATTGTTTTAATAGTTAAACTATTTTTATTTTTTTAATATTATTTATTAAAATTGAAACATATTCTGAAAACGAACATTTTTGAACACATGATTTTTTGGAAGAGGATTCTTCAAATTTTTGTGATCAATTAAACTGGTCTTTTTAATGAAATAATTTTTAGGAATTTAGAGAATTTTTAAATAAGTGTGAACATATTTAAAAGCATGAAAGGAAAGAAGAATTCGAAACACTCATCATCTTAAAAAACACATGATTTGTGTTTGCAATAAAAAAAAGGATTGTTGGTGTCCATACCATGCAGTATAAAGTTGACAAACTCTTAGGGATGTCCTATGATGGCGCCTCCTTCAGCTTAGTACTATCATTAGGTGGAAGATGAATGTGTAAATTATTTTTAGCAGGATATACAGACGATGAAACTGTTGTATTTTATTCAAGAGTTTAATAACTAAGCCAAAAGTTTTTCTTAGAATTTTCAAAAGATTTGCAAATGATTTTTCTCGGATGAAAGAGTAGTGGTGCATTGAAGTGGGATTGTTTATATACATTTTTTTTGTTAATATTGGACAGCAAACATGTTTTTACTCTGTTAAATATATTTTTAGAAAATGTTGGTTATTTGATTTGCAACATTATATTCCGTTGCTTTTCTTTTGCACTATTTGAACTTGACCATCATCGTCATAAAAACAAGCTTTTCTCTGTTCCGCATCTCTGGTAAATTTTGGATTGATTGTCTAAGAAAGAGTAAATTTTAAGATGCATCGTTGTCACATTCTCTCTACTCTTCATCGCCCCCTCTCTCATTCCGGAAAAAAAAATCCTGTGAGACCAGGTCTCGTAGACAAAAATGTGAGACCCTACTGGATGATTGACACGTGGCAACTCTAATCTCAAAACATCTAATCTCACTTTCATTACCTTTGAATCCCAATTAGCATTCCCAGTTGCAATCTTAACCTTCTTCCTTGGGCTGGAACAGAGAATGTGACATCCAGACTTGGGGAATATCTTAATTCTCAGCAAGTCCTGGTGAGCTTCAAATATCTTCTCACTTAAGAAATATTATTTTTAGTATGTCACTCACTTTTGATTATTGTATCTGATGATGTATTCATAAGATGTGGTAGGCATGATTTCACAGGAAAAAAAAGATGCGGTAAGCATGAACATTAAACTATGACATTAACAACAAACAACAGCAAGTAATTCTATCGATGTTCATTTAGAGAAAATAAATTGATTTGGTGCTAGCACGTAGCATCCAGGATGCGCGCGGTCAGCTCCTCCCTCGAATGGCCCCATCCCTCTCTCTCTTCTTCACCGACGTGGTACCTCTTTTATTCTTCACTGACGTGGTATAGTCACCCCTCCTCTGCATTACAGCTTTTGCCATTTCACCCGCGGTCAATGACCTGCGCGCACGGGCTCGGCTTGAGCTTGTGGATGGGGCGGCTTGGATGGTGGCCCTGGCATTGCGGCTGGCCCTGTGACCCAGAGTTTTCTCTTCTGCGAGAGCGTCCATCTTTGTACAAATCGACTGCACAAATTTCTTATTAGCTGCGACCTTTCTTCTCTGTAAGCTGGGCAGCCCCAATGCTGATTTTTTTTTGGATTCATGCATGAACATCCTCTCGTGGGCGTTTCACCATTTTCGGTTGGCTTGTTGATTCTTGCAACTCTGAACATATTTGATCTAAAGGGACGAGGTGGGACTAATAATTAGAATCTAAACTTTTTAGCGTAGCCGTGAGAAAACTCCGTTTGCTGCCTCCGTAAGGGACGGGAGATCAGGTGGTGAGATCCAACTTTTTTAGTGGCCCATAACTAAAATTCTGGCCCACTAACTTACGTGCTGCAAACAACGCAGCGAACTTGAACGAGCAAACGTACCAGGAACGACGTACAAAAACGGACAAAATTATCGGAAGCAAAAAGCGTTAAATTCTTTATTAATATTTATTAATAGGTATAGATATAGATATAATCATGGACATCTCGCTTCCAAAATCAACGTAGAAATGACCTGCAGCAACACAAAAAAACACATGCTTGTTATAACTTTGAGAAAATATAAGGGGTGGAATACTTAAATGTTACAGTGTGCATTGTTCGTAATTATAACTATGCCAAGGAAAATTAACTCCCAATTAACAAAAATTGACAGGTCTAATCACACGTAGTGATCACCGATCCGCTATAGCTGAATAGAAATAATACATAACTCTCTGGTTATCAGTGAAAACAATTAAAAAGTAGGTGCTGGCTAGAGTAGCTTCAAGCAGTGGTGCAGACTTGGAAGAGGACTCAACGATTAGCAGAGGCGGCACAGTGGCCTTGCCAGCGCTTGACAGCGCCGCTGCTGCTTCCTTGCACAGTCCGCATCCACCACAGATGCTTCCACCACCTAGACCCATCGTTGCCGCTTCCAGGTCAATCCGTAGATAAGCTACAGTGTCGCCTCTACAGGGATATGTCTACTGTAGATAAGCTACAGTGCTCCCATACAGTGCAGTCTACAGTTGGTTTCTAGTATAGTGTTTGACCTGGACTTTTCATCTTTCATCCAACGGATGGCCTTCCGCCGGATACGGCGTGACTTGATCTCGGTCCCATCCAGGCGCCTACTGTCGGGGCTGAGATCCCATGCCTCGACAGAGCCGGGTCACGGCGTGCCTTGCGCCCCTGCATCCATCGTCCAAATTAATCCCACGGCTAGCAGCGTTCACAACCAGTCAAAGCAAACTCAATAGTCAACACAGGAAAAAACTAAAACTGGGCGGGTTGACGCATCGGCCGCCGCTCCCCGCCGCCTCCGCAGATCTCCGGCCGCCCCCGCCGCCCTTGCCGTCGCCCTCACGCAGTTGCTCTTTGGCCGCCCCCATCGCCGCTCTCCGGCGCCAGAGCTAGGTCTTCCGCTGCCCGCGCCGCTCACCCACCGCCCTCGCCCTCGCCGCTCTCCTGCCGTCCCTGCCTCCGCCCCCACGCCGTTGCTCTCCGGTCGCCCCGTCGTCGCTCTCCGGCCATCCCTGCCGCCGCAGAAAGAGAGTGGATCGAGGTCCGGTGACGGTCCCTGAAGAAAACAGCGTCAGCATGTTCCTTCATCGCCACTCCGGGCTCCCTCCACCCTGCCCCCTCCGACGGGCACCGATGGCTCCCTCGGTCCCCTCCCTCCGCCCCTCCCACCCCCGTGTCGTGGCCATTAAGCTCCAGGCCTATTCAAACAGTATGCTTTGCAGTTGACCGAACCCATCTTTTCACTTAACCTCGGCTACACTTGTGTTGACCAAAGAAAAACTTGGCTTGATAAGTTACTCAAAGGGAGGCGCAAGCCAACTAAAGTTGCTGCATCCAAGAACCAAAAAGCAAAGGTATGTAGCAATATGTACATGATGTGTTTTTACCATTCATTCCTAAATTTCTTACTAGAATTTTTATTGCAGCAACAAAAGAAACATGATGGTGCACAGCCTCAAGTAGGAATGGAGAAGGATGGACGCGATAAAGGAGCAAACATGGAGCTTCAAGACTCCAACAGAACAATTAGTTACATGCAGCTCTTGACAGCTAGCTGTTATGACGAAGATCTGTTCTAGCATGTACAAGCTTGTTAGATAGTATTTTGGACAATGCCAGACTATATTTTGGACAATGCCTTGACTATAGTATTTTGAATTTGGGGGCTAACTATAGTCTTTTGCGGCCAAAGTGTACAACTAAAAGGGCCAATTCTCTGTACTTGACTGATGTAAGAACAAATTTCTATGTTAAGTGCTTCAAAAATTAGTTTATTCACGCCTACAAAACACACTATGATGTGTTCAACTTTGTGTTGTTGTAGTTTTCCTGAACCCTTTAACTGAATGTAAGACTGCTGTTTTGTCAAACTGCTGCTGTTTTGTCAAACTGTTGCTGTTATGTATTTGAAGGATTGTGTAAGAACAGATGGATGGTGCTGAATTTGAGTGTTAATGCTACAAAGACTGTATATTGTTCAATTCATTTCGATTTCATTTTCTAATTCCTTGTATAATGAATGCCTCAGTTCAACCCTTCCTTATTCAATACATTTTTCAGTTTAAAGTCTACATTTTCAGTTTAAAGTCTGCACATTGTACACTGAATTTTGTATCATGTAGTTGTTTCTACTTTACTGAATTTTTCAGTTAAAAGTCTGCACATTTTTCAGTTTAAAATCTGCACATTTTTTTAGTTTAAAGTCTGTTCAGTTTCTTCCCGTGGACGCCGCTGGAGATCACCCTGGAGGAGCAACCGGAGTGGCTCCTCTCCCTTTCAAGCAGGTCCATGGCGGGAGCTCGCTCGCCGCGCGGCGATGGGAGCAGCTGCGAGCGCTGGTAGCACGGCGACGGGAGTAGCAGCGAGCGCTCGCAGCGCGGCGACGGGGGCAGTAGCGGCCGGAGAGCGGCGGGGGCGGGGACGGCCGGCCAGCCCGCATAGTTTTCCTCTGTCCGAGATGGCGCGCGAATGGACTGAGACGCTGCATCGTTTTCCCCCTTTCCTGTGTTTAGTCTGCGTTGACTGGCTATGAAGTGCTGCCCTCCGTAGGATTGATTTGGACGATGGATGCTGAGCCTCGAGGCACAATGTGCCTTGCCTCTGGCGAGGCACGGCATCTCAGTCCGTCTAGGTGAATCCTTTTGATGACATGGAATACTTTAAAGATAACGCATGCACACCATCTCTCCAGAAAGTTCGCTTAGGCGTGGTGATCTTGAACCAACTAATTAAGCAGCAAGACGTAGCAACGTAGAACACGTAATCTTAAGGTGCATCAGCCCTCGGCGGTAAATCTCAGGGCAGTAATAAAAAAGTCAAAAAATCAGAAAAATCAAATCATTCCCGCTTTAGTATTGTTATTACTTATGTTATGCTCATGGGACTCTACAATTGTTCATCATGAATAGTGCGCCTACGAGCCCACCATAATTCCCACATCGTGACTAGTACACGTGTTAGATACGCCGGTGGGAGCGTGTCCAGTAACCAAAACATCCACAATTTGGCATCTTATATTCGGTTAGAAATTATAACGTCCGTAAGCTCCTCATCCGCTGGTGCCCGGACGCACTTAGTATAATGGAACGCGACAGAAAACAAAAACTTCTGATAGTCCAAACACGCCTAGGATCATTATGGAGATGCATGCAAGATTTTTGATCTGATCATTAACGACTTGTAGCGCAGCACAAGTAGAGTCGATGAAGATCGACGGTATAGATCCCCACAAATAGGATTTACAACCTCCCAACCATAAGGATGTTCTTGATAACCCAAAAGTATAGGGGGTCGTTTGTAGCCTTTTTCAATAAGAGTGTCGAACCCAACAAGGAGCTAAAGGTAGAATTAATATTCTCTCAAGTTCTATCATCCACCGATATAACTCTATGCACGTTAACGCTCACTTTAACTAGAACAAGTATGACACTACTTTGCGGGAAAGAAACTAGAAGTACTTTGATGCGGAGCATCCTACGAACATCACCATGGCAAGAGTCCGTTTGGCAAGTGACACATGCAACATCAACTCCGCATACATAAAGGTGAATCATCTCCTTTACACGTGTTCACTTGACTCCTTCGAGAATGGTATACTACTTGACATTCCTCTCGTGTGCATGCATAGGTATTGTTGGAGCTTCACGGATGACGAGGAGGAGTGCCACCACCTACGTACGACTACACCATCCGTGAGGGAAGCTTGGAAGAGAAGGAAGAAGAAGCGAGGACAAGACTCTAGAAGACCCGAACCTTCCGGTCTGCCCGGAACATCCGGACCCCGAACCTTCCGGCCTGCCCAGAACCTTCGGACCCCGGACCATCCGGCCTACCCGGAACTTCCGGTCTCAGCGCACCCCAGGCGTGCCAACTCTTTGGAAACCCCGAAACCTGCCCGAACATTCCTCGGAACTTTCGGCGCCCAGAACTTCCGGCCTGCCTGCGTGCAGCCACTCGGGCCCGAGGCCCATGTACCCACTTCTCCCATCACTTACCCCTTCGTGGCTACCACTATATATACTACACCCCCTCCTCCATTTTAGGGTTAGCTATTGTTTTGCACTTGTGAGCATAGCTCCATTACTTGTCTCTCTTGAGGATCTTGTCCTCCTTTGGGAGTAGATCCAAGTGATGCCAAGGCCCCTCGCGAGGGAAGATCCCTAGTGGATTCAAGGCCCCATCTCCCCATGGGATTTGGGATGAACTCTACCATGTATCCTTCTTTCCCTTTGTTGTTCATGTACCTTTGTGGATCTTGTCTGTGGTGATTGGACTTGTTCTTGAGTGTTTCCTCTTGTGATTTCTCCCTGTTCTTCCCCGTGTTCTTCGTGTTCTTGAGGTTTCCCCCTCCAATTCATGAAAGATCGACAAACACGGGCTTGCCCCATATCATACTTAGTAGGTGTAGAGATAGTTTTGGAAGGTAATAAAGAGCAAGAAAATATAAGTTAGGGGTTGTTTAGATAAAGAACAATAAAGTAAATTGTTTAGTAGAAAGCTTTTTTTGTAGCACGAGACAAAGATTTGTCCCTAGGCAATCGATAACTAGGCCGGTATCATTGTTGCCATTTTATATGAGGGAGAGGCATACGCTAGCATACTTTCCGTACTTAGATCATATGTACTTATGACTGGACCTATAGCAAGCATCTGAAACTAATAGAAATCATTAAGGTAAACCCAACCATAGCATTAAACATCAAGTCCCCTTTATCCCATACGTAAACAATCCCCTTACTCGGGTGTAAGCTTCTGTCACTCTAGCCACCCACTATAAGAGAATCATAACATATTGCAACACCCTACAGCGGGGATCCCACACGCTTGCGCGACACTGCGGACACCATAGGATAGCACCAAAATAGAACATACATCTCAACCAATCACGATCATCAATCAACTCATAGGACAAAAGAAATTTACTCAAACATCATAGGATAGCCACACATCATTGTATAATAATATATAGCATTAAGCACCATGTTTGTGTAGATATTACAGCGGGGAGAAGAGGTTTTACACCACTGCATAGAGGGGGATAAAGTTGGTGGTGACGGCGATGACGTTGTTGGTGTCGATCGCTGTCACGGTGGCTTCCCCGACGGTGCTCTGGCGCCACCAGGAGAGAGGGCGAGAGATCCCCCTCCTTCTTATTCTTACCTGGCCTCCTCCCTAGGGGGGGAGGGTTTCCCCTCTGGCCCATACCCGCCATGGCTCCCAGAGGGTAGGAGCCCCTCCGAGATTGGATCTCTCTTTCTCTTTCTCTCTCTTTCTCTCTCTCTCTCTTTGTTTTTCGTGACTGGTTTCTGGCCCTTTCACCGTTTTTTAAATATCCGGAGATCCGTAACTCCAATCGGGCTGAAATTTTGAGGGGATTTTTAACGCGACAATATATTTCTTGCGGCGGAAGGATAGCCTCAACTGACTTAAGGAGAGGCACAAGTCATCAGGGCACGCGACCCCTGGGTCGCGCCCTGTTGGCTTGTGCCTCCCTCGGGCACCGTCTTGTGTTGATTCCAACTCCCAAAATTCACATATACTCCAAAAAATCTCCATAATTTTTTATCGCGTTTGGACTTCGTTTAATATGGAATTTGTGCAAAACAAAAAACAGGAACTGGCATTAGGCACTGGATAAGTAAGTTGGTCCCAAAATTAATATAAAATGTTGCCAAGAATATATGAAAGTCGTAGAATATTGGCATGAAGCAATCAAAAATTATAGATACGACGGAGACGTATCAGTTGTCTCTCATCAACTCCTTGGAAAACCCTTCGGGAGGCAGTCGGATAGTCTCTCGGACGGTGTCATGAACAGCCCTTCGGGAGGCAGTCGGACAGTCCCTCGGACGGTGTCACGAATGGCCCTTCGGGAGGTACTCACAGAATCTCGGACGGTCACTTGGACAGCCCTTAGGGAGGCATTCTCGAACTAAGATAGAAACTACGATCTCTCTACGGGGTTGCACACATACGGTGTGAGCTATCCGGCAGGGCTTCGCCGTCTAGAACTACCCAGACATCCTTTTAGCTCTACAAAACTATTTCGCTTGGAGGGAGAAAGAGAGCCAGATCATGAATGGCATTTGTATGAGAGTTGGAGTGAGTGTGGAAAGCTCTTATCCACCTATATTGATAGGAAAACCAAAGGGTAGGGTTGGCGCAAAAATTTACCAAAACACCGACAATTTATGTCACACATAAAGGGCGTAAAGGGCATAAAAGGATGGCAAGTGGAGCTCCATGGCGGAGCACCACCCTTGGTCATCCAACACCTTGTGCCCCCCCCCAAAAGGGGGTTCCCACCCTTCCATGTCATCCCTAGATCTTTTGGGAAAATCTGCTTTAAATGTTTTCCTAAAACGTAACCAATTAGTGCTTTTCACTATTCATCAAAACATTTTTCTGCGTCTGAAAAAACCAAAACTTTTTCTGTAGGCCTAGAAAATTTACAATACCCACTAAAATAAATCTAGACGTGTTCCGAAACTTTTTTGTATCAATGATTTTCTTCAGCAAAAAGCAACCAAGACATTTCCAGCTGCTGCGGAACATTTCGGTTTTTTCTTCGGAAAAATTCCAAAAGTCCCTAGGACAATTCTGGGACTTCCAACAAGTTCCAGGCGTATGCTGAAAACCTTTTTGGCTCAAGGGTTTACTACGAAACAACTTTCCGGTTTTACCAAAAAATTTCCGATGTTGTCTCCGAAAGCTTTCCGTTTTCCCCGAAACTATTCCGGTGACTTTCTCTCAGACTCCCTGTCTAGCATTTAGAAGATAGATGACCCTTAAGTTTGTGACCCTATAGGTTCAATGAAGTATAGACATGACCTGGAACATTTTCCGATCAATGATCAATAGCGAAACCATGGACAACCATATTGATCCCTATACCCACATAAATGAATATCCAAGCGAGCATGTAGTTTGTCGTGTGCTATTCATGTTGCTTCGCGATATGATACAAACACCCGAGGTGAGACTTATCAGCACCCCCATGGATCAACAACATGTCCACTATGCCAGTTACCTCGTTACCGGTTTTGTTCTCTTTTCTCGTTTCCGTGTTTCGGCATCCCTGTGATCAAATAACATTGTGCCTGGCTAGATGATGATGGATACCATAACACCGAAAGGGCCTTAAGAATATATCTCCATCGTTGGAGGAGAAAATCCAAATCTTGAGCTACCAAGTTATGTGTCATACTTTTCCGAGTACTCGTAAGCAGCCATAATAGCCACCCTGTTGCAAATGACGTTTAACGAACCGGAAAGTTCATGAAGCAAGTACAAAGGAACTCAATACTCTCATGGTCTAAGGAATTATGCAAACTTTAACTTATTCTATGTTATGAATCATTTACTTGTGACGAATGTATCTCTTAGCATAACATCAATTCGGGTCGACTCAACACAAATGTTCTTCTAACATTGTGCCCTCAAAATTACCGACATAGTCTTGCCCATGACTATGAAAACAGGGTCATCATGCAATACTCAAGCTAGTCTTAGAGGCATAACTAGGAATACATTTTACCGTTTATTATACCAGACGTGCACATGGGTTTCCCTCCGAGCCTCGTGGTTATTGTAGACTCGGGAATCATTGCAATTATAGCATGGAACATAAACATTCATTACAAATTTGGAGATGCAAACTAACTATTATTATTGCCTCTAGGGCGTATCTCCTACAGACTCCCATTTGCACTAGAGTCAATAATCTAGTTAGATGGCCTCCTTAACACCGATAGCTATTCGTTGTTTCTCATGATTTCCTCATGGTAGAGGCTTTGTCATCGGGTCTGACAAGTTTAGATCCATGTGAACTTTGCATACTTTCACTAAACCCTCTTCGACATGATGTTGAATGAGTTTATATTTATGTTGAATATGCCTTGTCTTATGGTGTGAACTTGGCTCCCTTGCGTGAGCCACGACACCACTATTATCACAATAGATCTCCACCAGGTCCAACGCACTTGGGACCACACCAAGGTCTTCAAGAAACTACTTGATCCAAACCGCCTCCTTGAAGGCTTCTAAAGCTGCAATATATCCTGCCTCCGTCATAGAATCCACCATAGTCTTTTGTTTGGTACTTTTCCAGTCAACTACGACATCGTTCAATATGAAAACATAGCCTAATTGAGATTTGAAGTCATTTGGGTCACTCATGAAGCCTGCATCAATGTAACCACCTACAATGAGCTCTTCATCACCTCCGTACACAAGGAGTAAATCCCTGGTCCTTCTAAGGTACTTCAGAATATTTTTTACGGTAGCCTAGTGTTCCAATCCTGGATCACTTTGGTACTTGCTGCTAACACTTAGCGCGTAGGAAACATCTGGTGTTTCACATAGCATGGCATACATAATAGAATCAACTATCGAATCATATGGAACATCATTCATTTGTACTCGCTCATTGAGAGTCCGAGGACACCTATTCTTGCACAGTATTGTGCTAGGTGACATTGGGAGTAGGCCCTTCTTGGCATTCTCCATGTTGAACCTTTTCAACACCTTGTCAATGTACATGCTTTGGCTAAGCGCTATTACGCGTTTTGATCTATCTCTATAGATCCTGATGCCCAATACGTATGTCGCTTTACCTAAGTCCTTCATTGCAAAACACTTCTTCAATGAGTCTATTATTTCTCTAAGAAAATTCATGTCATTTTCAATCAACAATATGGCATCCACATACAAGATTAGAATTGCTTTTGCGCTCCCATATGTTTTTTTAAACACAAGATTCTTTGTCATTCCTGATGAAGCCAAACTCTTTGACTACTTCATCAAAATGAATGTTCTAGCTCCTTGATGCTTGCTTTAGATCATAAATGGCCCTCTGAAGCTTGCACACCTTCTAGCATCCTTAGGATCGATAAAACCTTCTGGCTTTATCATGTATACATCCTCTTTGAGGTTTCCATTTTGGAAAGCCATTTTTACATCCATCTGGCATATTTCATAATCGAAATAAGCAACAATTGCTAGTAGTATCCGAAGAGACATAAGCATAGCTACAGGCGAGCAAGTCTCTTCATAGTCTACTCCTTCAACTTACGTGAACCCTTTTGTGACAAGACTATCTTTATGGATAGTAATGTTATCATCCGTGCCCGTCTTTATTTTTAAGATCCATTTACAACCAATGGGCTTTGCGCCTTCTGGAAGTTCTACCATGTTTCAAACTTGATTTTCGTACATGGATTCCATTTTGGATTTAATGGTTTGTGCCATTCCCTTGAGTTGGTCCCCGCCATTGCTTCCTTGTAGTGCATAGCTTCAACGTCTTCAAGAATGAAGATTTCATTACAAAACCACTTAGGTGGCTAGATAGCCCTACATGATATGTGCAGTTCAGTTACAACCCTGTCCGAAGTTTCCGCATCACATGTGACAACTTCCTATTTGGTTGTAGGGATAATTTACGGAATTTCTTCCAGTTCCTTAGCCATATCAATGATCGCCGAAGATTCACTAATATCATTAAGTTGTACTGTCCTTCAACTTAATTCTTTAGTGAAAAATTCTTTCTCAAGAAATTGTCCAACTTTTGCGACAAACACTTTGCCCTCAGACTGGTGGTAGAAGGAATAACCACTGGTGTTATTAAGATAACCTACAAAGTAGCATTTGTCAGATCTAGGTTCCAATTTGGTTGGTTGTAAATATTTTACGTATGCCTCACAACCCCAAACCTTGAGATGCGACACACTAGGTATCTTCCCATGCCACATCTCATGTGATGTCATCTCAACAGATTTAGACGGTGCTCTGTTTAATGTATAAGCACAGTAAGCCGTGCGTGACCCCCCAAAAATATCGGTAGATCTGTAAGAGACATCATTGATAACCCACAAGTATAGGGGATCAATTGTAGCCTTTCTCGATAAGTAAGAGTATCGAACCCAACGAGGAGCTAAAGGTAGAACAAATATTCCCTCAAGTTCTGTCGACCATCAATACAACTCTACGCACGCTTAACGTTCGATCTACCTAGAACAAGTATGAAACTAGAAGTACTTTTTAGGTGTCATAGGATAGGTTTGAACAAGTGTGGAAAAGTGGTGGTAGGAGTTGCGGAATTGTCCCTAGGCAATCGATAACTAGACCAGTAATCATTATTGCAATTTTTTATGAGGGAGAGGCATAAGCTAACATACTTTCTCTACTTGGATCATATGCACTTATGATTGGAACTCTAGCAAGCATCCGCAACTACTAAAGATCATTAAGGTAAAACCCAACCATAGCATTATAAGGTATCAAGTCCTCTTTATTCCCATACGTGAACAACCTACTTACTCGGGTCTGTGTTTCTATCACTCACGCCACCCACCATAAGCGAATCATAAGCATATTGCAAACCCTACAATGGGGATCCCTTGCGCTTGCGCGACACGGAGAGCACCATAGGACAACACCAATAATAAAACATGCAACTCAAACCAATCATGATCATCAATCAACCAATAGGACAACAAAAATCTACTCAGACATCATAGGATGGCAACACATCATTGGATAATAATATGAAGCATAAAGCACCATGTTCAAGTAGAGGGTACAGAGGGTTGCGGGAGAGTGGACCACTATAGATAGATGAGGGAAGGTGATGGAGGTGTTGGTGAAGATGACGAAGTTGTTGGAGTAGATCGCCGTCATGATGATGGCCTCGGTGGCGTTCCGGTGCCACCGGGAGAGAGAGGGAGAGAGCCCCCTCCTTATTCTTATTCCTTTGCCTCCCCCCTAGATGAGAGGAGGGTTTACCCTCTAGTCCTTGGCCTCCATGGCAGCGGAGGGGCGAGAGCCCCTCCGAGATTGGATCTCTCTCTCTCTCTCTCTCTCTCTCTCTCTGTTTCCTTGTGTTTCCGCTCTCCCAGATTCTGGCCTTTCACCGTTTCTTAAATATCCGGAGATTCGTAACTCCGATCAGGCTGAAATTTTGAGGGGGTTTTGCTTATAAAAATATCTTTCTTGTGGCCGAAGGACAGATCCAACCGACATAACGGGTAGCCACAAGCCCTCAGGGCGCGCCTGGCAGGCTTGTAGGCCCCTCGGGCACCGCCTTCTGTTGATTCCACTTCCCAAAATTCACATATATTCCAAAAAAAATCTCCGTAAGTTTTTATCCCGTTTGGACTTCATTTGATATGGATTTTCTATGAAACAAAAAACATGCAAAAAACAGGAACTGGCACTGGGCACTAGATCAATATGTTAGTCCCAAAAATAGTATAAAAAGTTGCCAAAAGTATATGAAAGTTGTAGAATATTAGCATGAAATAATAAAAAATTATAGATACGACGGAGACGTAGCAGCATCCCCAAGCTTAATTCCTTCTCGTGCTCAAGTAGGTAAATGATAAAAAAAGATAATTTTTGATATGGAATGCTACCTAGCATAATCTTGATCATATAATCTAATCATGGCATGAATATTAAGACACGAGTGATTCAAAGCAATAGTCCATATTTACATAAAAACAGTAATACTTCGAGCACACCAACAAGGCAATCGTGTCCTTTCGAAATAACATGGCCTTAGAAAGTTATCCCTACAAAATCATATGATATGGCTATGCTCCATCTTCCCTACACAAAGTATCTAAATCATGCACAACCCTGATGAACAAGTCAAGCAATTGTTTTACAATTTTTTGTTCTCAAACTTTTTCAACTCTCACACAATACATGAGCGTGAGCCATGGATATAGCACTATAGGTGGAATAGAATATGGTGGAGGTGATGAACAAAACGGAGAAGATAGTCTCATATCAACTAGGCATATCAACGGGCTATGGAGATGCCCATCAATAGATATCAATGTGAGCGAGTAGGGATTGCCATGCAACGGGTGCACTAGAGCTAAAGTGTATGAAAGTTCAAAAAGAAAACTAAGTGGTCGTGCAAATGATGAAAATTCCACTAGCTATATGAAAGTGACAAAATAGGAGACACTCTATCATGAAGATCATGGTGCTACTTCGAAGCACAAGTGTGGAAAAAGATAGTAGCAATTGTCCCTTCTCTCTTTCTCTCATTTTTTTATTTTTTATTTTTTATTTTATTTTTTTATTTTGGTGGGCATCTTTGGCCTCTTTATTTATTTATTTGGGCTTCGTTGGCCTCTTTTTTTGTAAAGTCCGGAGACTCCTCCCAACTTGTGAGGGAATCATAGCTTCCATCATCCTTTTCTCACACAGGACAATGCTCTAATAATGAAAATCATCACACTTTTATTTACTTACAACTCGATACCTAGAAGAAAAATATGACTCTATATGAATGCTTCCGGTAGGATACTGGGATGTGCAACGATCTAGCCTAGCAAATGACATCAAAAACGTACAAGCCATGAAAACATCATGCAAGCTATCTTACGATCATGCAAAGCAACATGAAAATGATGGTGCATGTCACACTAAACGGAACGGTGGAAGTTGCATGGCAATATATCCCGGAATGGCTATGGAAATGCCATAATAGGTAGGTATGGTGGCTGTTTTGAGGAAGGTGTATGGTGGCTGTTTTGAGGAAGGTGGGTTTAATGCACCCGTGAAAGTTGTGTGGTACTATAGAGGCTAGCGAAGGTGGAAGGGTGAGAGTGCGTATAATCCATGGACTCAACATTAGTCATAAAGAACTCACATACTTATTGCAAAAGTCTATTAGTTATCAAACAAAGCATTAGACGCATGCTCCTAGGTGGGAGGTTGGTGGGAGTTAACCTTCGTGCGCTTCCAACCCTCACACAAAGGTTGACAATCATTAAACAAATCATGCTCCGACTTTGTTACATAACGGTTCACCATACGTGCATGCTACGGGAATCACAAACTTTAACACAAGTATCTCTTCCAATTCAGAACTACTAACTAGCATGACTCTCATATTACCATCTTCATAACGCAAAACTATTGCAATGAATCAAACATATCATATTCAGTGATCTACAAGTTTTATGTAGGATTTTATGACTAACCATGTGAATGACCAACTCCTGTTAACTCTCTAAATAGATATAAGTGAAGCATGAGAGTTTAATTCTTTCTACAAAAGATATGTCCACGCTCTAACAAATATAAGTGAAGCATAAGAGCATTCTACAAATGGCGGTTTTCTATGGGTAGAGAAACAGGCAATCCAAACTTCAAATGATATAAGTGAAGCGCATGAAGCATTCTACAAAGCCATACTCAAAAGATATAAGTGAGGTGCAAAGAGCCTTATATAAATCAACCAAGTACTTTATCATACCAGCTTGGTGCATTATTAAAATAAAAATAAAAAGCACACGATGCTCCAAGATTTACGCATATCATGTGACGAATAAAAATATAGCTCCAAGTAAAATTACCGATGGTTGTTAGAAGAAAGAGGGGATGCCTTTCGAAGCATCCCCAAGCTTAGTTTCTTGGGAGTCCTTTAATATTACCTTGGGGTGCCTTGGGCATCCCCAAGCTTAGTCTCTTTCCACTTCTTATTCCTTCATCCATCGTGATCTCACCCAAAACTTGAAAACTTCAATCACACAAAACTTAACAAAACCCTCATGAGATCCGTTAGTATAATAAAGCAAATCACAACTTTGTGTAATGTTGCCAACCAATTCATATTTTATTTTTGCATTGTAGCTACTGTATTATAATTTTTCCAGGGCTTATACCACCGATACAATCTATAGTTTCATCAAAACGAGCAAAACAATGCATCAAAAACAGAATATGTCTTAAACAAGACAGTCTGTAGAAATCTGAACATTCACCATACTTATATAACTCTAAAAATTCTGAAACATTAGGAAAAAATAATAAAAAAGAATAGCAGTACTGTGTGAAAATTTCAGAAACTTTTGACATTCCAGTAAAAAATGTAAATTCACGCACTACCAAATTTTCTGTGTTTGCACTGCACACACCAAACAAGCAATCTAATCATCCTAAAGGCCAATCTTGGCACATTATTTTTATAATACAATGGATTTATACAAGAGGATAATTATTTTTTTTGAAAAGTTTCTGTAATCAAGATTTGCAAAGTTTCCATGGGCATGAACAAAGTTCAAGGCTAGCTACCACTTTCACAATGCTCGTCTCTCTCACTTTCACTTTTCTTTTTGAAAAAGTTTTAGGTTAGACTCTTTATTTTTTGTTTTTAAACTATATAAAATCACACAACATAATTAAATGACTCTCTAAAAATTCTAGGTTGTCTCCCTGGCAGCGCTTTCTTTAAATCCATTAAGCTAGGCATACAGTGATCAAGTAATGGATCCACCCGGATCCCAAGGTATATCAAAGCCAATTCTAATTAACAATGATTTGTAATTTAGTAGTGAGCACAAAGTAATATATATCATGCAATTACGAAGTCTAACTCTCTTCCTATGCATCGGCATGTCATAAAAGAACAATTCATGCACACAAAGTAAAGGCCAATACATAGCATAAGCAGTTTCTTGCAATTTTATCATATTGGAAACATAGAGAGGTGGAGATGTAGTTCCTCTCTCATAATAATTGCAAGTAGGAGCAGCAAGCACATGCATATTATATCTATCAAAATCATCATGTGTAATAGTAAAATGCAACCCATCTATATAATCCTTAATAAGTGCAAACTTCTCCAATATAGTGTAGTTAGGAGAATTCAAAAGGATAATAGGACTATCATGTGCGGGTGAAATAGAAAAAATTTCATGTTTAACATATGGAACTATAGCAATTTCATCTCCATAAGCATCTTTCATATTGGCATCATGGCCACAAGCATAGCAAGCATCAAGTTCATCAAAAAGGGATATTTCAAACAAATCCAAGGGATCATAGCAATTATCATAGCATTCATCCTTCGATAAGCACGAAGGGAAATTAATCAATGTATGAGTTTAAGAGTTACTCTAATTAGAAGGTGGGAACGGGTAGCTAGTCCGCTCTTCCTCCTTTTGTTCTTCGCTCTCCTCGTCATCTTTTTCATCTAATGAGCTCACAGTTTCAGCAATTTCTTCTTCCATAGTTTCCTGCAAAATATTAGTCTTCTCTTGGACAATGGAGGAGTCCTCAATATATGGTTTAACATAAGCATTAGAAGCATTGTTTTCATAGCAATATTTCAGTATGGCAAAACTTTCAGATTTGTAAAGAGTAGCATCATACTTTTCAATCAAAGAAGCAATTTCATAGGCACCCTTAAAAGCAACAAATTCTTCAATTTGCTCAATATCATAGTAATTATAAACAACCTTGGCATAAGAAGATACGATTCCATTATCCTTAAACTCACACTGATAGGGAAGGTATTTTTTAGGGTCTTCAGAACAACAAGTAAAATCATAAATTTCGCATAAATTCCAAGCATAGCATTGCAAACTATTAATATCATGCCATAAATTTTCCCCTTTTGAGATAAGCGGTGTCGGCATGCTCATTTAATGATTTGCCTTGAACTAAGCTAGTTGGGGTTTCAGCACGAGCACAAACGGATTGAAGATGATCCAAATAATATTCTTCGGTAGTACGGAACAATGTGTTTCCTTAACTTTTGGAGCAGCAAGTACATCTATTTTTTTGGTATTTTGCATTTCCTACCCATATCTAAAGATAGAAAACAACTAAGAACAGCAAATAAAATCTACTTAGTGATAAAGCAAACAAGCACACATGAGAATATTCAACCCACGCTATTGCTCCCCGGCAACGGCGCCAGAAAAAGGTCTTGATAACCCACAAGTGTAGGGGATCAATTGTAGCCTTTCTCGATAAGTAAGAGTGTCGAACCCAACAAGGAGCTAGAGGTAGAACAAATATTCCCTCAAGTTCTATCGACCACCGATATAACTCTACGCACGCTTAACGTTCACTTTACCTTGAACAAGTATGAAACTAGAAATACTTTGTAGGTGTCATAGGATAGGTTTGCAAGATAATAAAGAACACATAAATAAAAACTAGGGGCTGCTAAGATAAAGAAACAACTAAGTTAGTTTAACGAGTGTGGAAAAGTGGTGGTAGGAGTTGTGGAATTGTCCCTAGGCAATCGATAACTAGACCGATAATCATTATTGCAATTTTATATGAGGGAGAGGCATAAGTTAACATACTTTCTCTACTTGGATCATATGCACTTATGATTGGAACTCTAGAAAGCATCCGCAACTACTAAAGATCATTAAGGTAAAACCCAACCATAGCATTATAAGGTATCAAGTCCTCTTTATTCCCATACACAAACAACCTACTTACTCAGGTCTGTGTTTCTATCACTCACGCCACCCACCATAAGCGAATCATAAGCATATTGCAAACCCTACAGTGGGGATCCCTCATGCTTGCGCAACACGGAGAGCACCATAGGACAACACCAATAATAAAACATGCAACTCAAACCAATCATGATCATCAATCAACCAATAGGACAACAAAAATCTACTCAGACATCATAGGATGGCAACACATCATTGGATAATAATATGAAGCATACAACACCATGTTCAAGTAGAGGGTACAACAGGTTGCGGGAGAGTGGACAACTGTAGATAGATGGGGGAAGGTGATGGAGGTGTTGGTGAAGATGATGGAGTTTTTGGAGTAGATCGCCTTCACGATGATGGCCCCGGCGGCGTCCCGGTGCCACCGGGAGAGAGGGGGAGAGAGCCCCCTTCCTTCTTCTTCTTCCTTGGCCTCCCTCTAGATGGGAGGAGGGTTTCCCCTCTGGTCCTTGGCCTCCATGGCGGCAGAGGGGCGAGAGCCCCTTCGAGATTGGATCTCTCTCTCTCTCTCTCTCTCTCTCTCTCTCTCTCTCTCTCTCTGTGTGTGTGTGTGTGTGTGTGTGTGTGTGTTTCCTTGTGTTTCTGCGCTCCCAGATTCTGGCCTTTCACTGTTTCTTAAATATTCGGAGATCCATAACTCCGATCGGGCTGAAATTTTGAGGGGATTTTCCTTATAAAAATACCTTTCTTGCGGCCAAAGGCAGATCCAACCTACATAAGGGGTAGCCACAAGCCCTCAAGGCGCGCCCTGCCCCCCAGGGCACGCCTGGCAGGCTTGTGGGCCCCTTGAGCACAGCCTTCTGTTGATTCCACTTCCCAAAATTCACATATATTCCAAAAAAATCTCCTTAAGTTTTTATCCTGTTTGGACTTCATTTGATATGGATTTTCTGTGAAACAAAAAACATGCAACAAACAGGAACTGGCACTGGGCACTGGATCAATATGTTAGTCCCAAAAATAGTGTAAAATGTTGCCAAAAGTATATGAAAATTGTAGAATATTGGCATGAAACGATAAAAAATTATAGATACGAGGGAGACGTATCAATCATCGACCTTACCATGTCTAAGAGGGTTCAATTACGTCTTTCCAACACTCAGTTCCTATGTGGAGTTGGGGGCGTAAGTTGTGAAACGATTCCACTGTCACTTAGATGGTGGCTAAACTCATGACTAACATATTCGCCCCCACGATCCGATCATAGAAACTTAATCCTTTTGTTACAATGATTTTCTACCTCATTCTGAAATTCTTTGAACTTTTCAAAGGTTTCCAACTTATGCTTCGTCAAGTAGATATATCCATACCTACTTAAATCCTCAGCAAAAGTCACAAAGTAGAAATACCTACCCCCTGTGATTGTGCTCATTGGACCACATATGTCACTATGTATTATTTCCAATAATTCACTCGCTCGTTCACGATGACCCGTGAATGGTGTCTTGGTCACTTTACCCATCAAGCAAGCCTCACATGTGTCAAATGATTAAAAATCAAAAGACAGTAAAACTCCATCTTTATGGAGTCTTTGCAAGTGTTTCTTTCCAATGTGGCCAAGATGACAATGCCACAAGTAAGTGGTGGTGGTATCGGTCTTCTTAAGGCGTTTAGCATTCATGTTAAAGACATCATTTTCACATTCAAGATTTAGTATGAAAAGGCCCCCAACAATGGGTGCAAATCCAGAAAACATATCCTTACATAAAGTGAACAACCATTGTTCTCGGACTTCTAGGAGTACCCATTGTGTACTAAACATGATCTAGAGATAATGTTTCCACACAATGTCGGAAAAAAATAACAATTACTTAGTTCTATGGTAAATCATGAAGGGAGACGTAGAGACATAATGTCGATGACTTGAGCGGTAATCCCAGCACCGTTCCCGATGCGCATCACGACTTCATTCTTTTCTAGTTTGTTCACCTTTTGAAACCCCTGTATCGAGTTGCAAATGTGAGAAACCGATCCAGTATCAAATACCCAAGGCTTAGAATTTTTGCTAGCAAGCAAAACGTCAATGGCATTAACATGTATAATAGTTATGCCTTTCTTCTTATCAGCCAGGTACTTCTTGCAGTTCCTCTTCCAGTGTCATGTGCCTTTGCAGTGGAAGCACTTAGTTTTAGTCTTGGCTCCGCCTTTAGAGTTGCTTTGGGAGCCAATCTTACCGGCGCCCTTGCCATTCTTGGACTTACCTTTCTTTTGAAACTGGCGATTTTATTCACAAGAAACACTTGCTTGCAATTTTTCCGCGGTTTTTAACATGGCAAGCACCTCACTAGGTATCTTCTCCATCATTTCATTTTCTAGTGCATGATAAAACCATCGTAAGGCAGGGGTGAAGCGAGCAACATGGCCATAACATGGGCTGCTGGAAGTAGAAATTCCACAGTTTTAAGCCTTTTAGCATAGCCAATCATATTGACCACGTGCTCGCCAACTGAACTGCCCCCAGCCATTTTTCTATCCATCGTGATCTTCATTATATCATAATGCTCAGACCTATGCATTTCTCTTGTACAGAGTATCCTGGATCATATCTTGGGCATTATGGAATTCAAAACGTTTTTGAAGCTCTGGACTCATGCGAGATAGTATGAGGCCCTGCACTAAGTTGAAATCATCATCCTTAGTGTCATAGACATTTTGTTCATCATCCGGAGCAGTTGCCGTCGGTTTAGCTGGAAGAGGTTCGTCAAGAACATACACTCTCTGAGCACTCCTGAGGACAATCCTCAGGGCACAGACATAGTCCACATAGTTGTTTCCATTGACATCTAACTTCTCTTTCTCTAACATCAGGCCTAAGTTGAATGATACGTTGCGAGCCATGTGATCTACAACGGTAAACACAAAATTCACTTAGACTTTGTTCATAGTTAATGTGCACTAGTGAATAAACAATTTTATTCTACGCTGCTCTCTCTCACTCAAATCAATATCTCTCATAATTGATTGTGAGTGATGCAAGATCCATATTTCAATTCAACGCCAAGGATGTATCCATCTCAAGTGACAAGAATTTCAATTGGTAGGCCAACTTGCCAATCACATCTCTATGTGACTCTTGTTCATCTTTTGGTGGGCGTGTTCCGATCTTAGGACGATCCTCCGGGAACATTAAGACAACCAAGTGATCTTGCTGCAAGGTCTCAACTCACCCGCCTCACACTTCTCTAATAGTTCGCATCCATGTAACCATGTGATACCCCAAAGAGATAGGTGTCAAGACGGTGCTACACTTGGGAGAACACTAACTACTTGATATTTCTAAGTGAGAGATCACCCTAATAGAAAGCGACTACTGCGCAATCAAGAAGGGTGCATCATAAGGGATAAACATCTCAGACAATTCATAATAGCATGATATGGTATAGCCCTTATGACGGAGAAGTCATTAATTTCTTCGTCTTCGGCATTTGTGTCGGTGTTCACCTTCGCGAAGATTGCCACCACCTTGTCTATGCACTAGATAACATTTCTATCTCTATAGCTACTAAAATAGGTGCACTACATAAGGTTCACACATAGGTCATTAAAGTGACAATCATATGGCTCTAGCCATCATGATGACCCATGACACGTAGGTCATGTTAATTAATTTTACATCATACATAATCAAATTAATATGAGAACTGATATACCACATCACATGCGATCCTCCAAAATCGAGTTAGATGCCTCTAATCGGTTTATGGAAAATTTTATTTTACGTGGCTTCTAAGGTTTTGTCTTCAATCGCAGCTACCAATGTTTATCATCAAGTACGATTATTCAAGTAGCAAGATTAACTTTGTGGGGTGTATGATGCAAGAGATAAGAAAATCTACAACCCCATAATAAACTTCATCATATGCATGACCCCGTGCAGATTATATCTGCATTGCCCTTTTGTCCACGAAATTTCATCTTTCTCTAACTATGGTGGAATTCAACAAATTGTTAGCACTTCTTTGATCAGCCAGAATCATAGATTTCCAGAACTTTGAAACTCCAACATGTTGTTATCAAGATCGGAAATACACAAATTCTAGGGAAGCAACAAGAACATAGGGTAAATGATTTCATCTGCTACCTGCATAAATAATTTTCAGCAATAGATCTCATCTACTACAAAATTGTATCATGCAACACCCATACATATCTATGTATTCTAGATCGTAACCTGCATCTATGGATAGCACGACTCATGATACCACTATAGGGGAATGCAACAGACAATAAAAATTTCCGGTACTGCGAGCACGCCTAGGATCACTATGGAGATGCATACAAGGTTTCGGTCTGATCATTACCGACACGTAGCGCAAGCAGAAGTAGAGTCGATGAAGATTGGTGGTGCCAATCCCTATAGCTAGGATTTACAACCTCCCAACCACGAGGATGTTCTCTCTCGTCAACTCTTTGTACATCCCTTCGGGAGGCAGTTGGACAGTCCCTCGGACGGTGTAATGGACAGCCCTTCGGGAGGCACTCACAGAATCTCGGATGGTCACTTGAAAAGCCCTTTGGGAGGCACTCTCGAACTAAGATCAAAACTACGATCTCTCTATGGGGTTGCACACATACGGTGTTAACTATTCGGCAGGGCTTTGCGATCTTGAACTAGTTCATGTTGGAACCCAGACAACCTTTCAGCTCCACAAAACTATTTTGGTGTGAGGGAGAGAGAGAGAGCCAGATGATGCATGAAATCTATATGAGAGTTGGAGTGAGTGTGTACAGCTTCTCTCCACCTCTATTTATTGGAAAACCAAGATGTAGGGTTGGTCCAAAAATTTACCAAAACACCCACACTTTATGTCACACATAAAGGGCATAAAAGGACGGCAAGTGGAGCTCCATGGAGGAGCACCACCCTTGGTCATCCAACACCTTGTGCCCCCCCCCCCCAAATAGGGGTTCTCACCCTTCCATGTCATCCCTAGATCTTTTGGGAAGATCCCCTTTAGATATTTTCCCAAAAGGCAACCAATCAGTGATTTTCACTATTCATCAAAACATTTTTTCGCGTCCGGAAAAAATCAATTTTTTCTACAGGCCTAGAACATTCCCAGTACACACTAAACTAAATTTGGATGCGTCCGGAAACTTTTCCAAATCGGTGATTATCTTCAGCGAAAAGCAACCAAGGCATTTCCCGTTGCTTCGAAACATTTCCGGATTTTTTTCAGAAAAAATCCATAAGTCCCGAGAATAATTCTTGCACTTCCAAAAAGTTCCAGGTGTATGCCAAAAACCTTTTTGGCTTAATGGTTTACTACGAAACAACTTTTCAGTTTTACCAAAAAAATCCGGCGTTTTCGCCGGAACCTTTCGTTTTTTTTGAAACTTTTTCGGCGACTTTCTGTCACACTCCGTGTAAGAGCATAATTTTCCCTAAGAGTTTTGGTGGTTGATGACAGTGCGTTTGCGGACTAACAGTGTGCATTAAGCTTTTTGAGATTATCAGGTGGCACGAGATGGTTATCTTCCCCTCAAGTAGTAAATAAGAAGACGAAGTCTCTTCCTTTTGAGGTTAAGTTGGTGGACCTGAGCCTTAGGAAAATCCGTACTATTAAGAGGGGATCCGCATCCAGAAAGGTTGGGAGGAATTATCACATACACTTTCCACCCCCCCTCCGTTTCCTGGCCACAACGGTGTTTTATCTGTCCCTCGGGATTCAAAGTTTATCTTAAGCGGAAGTACCGCTCTTCCGAGTAGTAGTACGCTCTAAAGAGTCGCTAGAACTACCACTTATTTTTTAAGTGGAAGTTTCGAGCGGTACTACCGCCCTGAAGTGCCGCTTATTTTTTTAAACGTGAGTACCAAGCGGTGCTGCCGCCCTAAGGTTCCACGGCCTCTTTCGCATCCTTTTTTCTTCCGGTCTTCTGGGATTTCTAAGCGAAAGTACCGCTCCCTCCACAGCGGTATTACCACCCCAAGTGGAAGTACCACTCCATTCAGAACGGTACTACCGCTCAGTTGTTCCAGTACGCATATAAGCGGAAGTACCGGCCCCTAGGACAGTACTACCGCTTATGCTCGTGTCTGGGCAGAAAAACGGCCACATTTCCCCCCACCTATATAAGTGAGTCTTCTTCCCCATTGAGACTCACCTCTTCCCACAAAAAGTTTCATTGTTTCTCCTAAGCTTATTCTTGCTCCTTCTCCCTCCCTATCCATCAAATCTTGTTGGTGCTCTAGGTTTGGAGGAGAGGGCCTTGATCTACACTTCACCGAGAGATATTTGATTCCCCCCATCAATCCCTTGCGGCTCTTGTTACTCTTGGGTGTTTAAGCACCCTAGACAGAAGAGGTCACTTTGAAGCCATAGTCCATTGTGGTGAAGCTTCGTGGTGTCATTGGGAGACTCCAATTTAAGTTGTGGAGATTGCACCAACCTTGTTTGTAAAGGTCCGGTTGCCGCCTTCAAGGGCAACACTAGTAGAATCACGACACCTCGCATTGTGTGAGGGCGTGAGGAGAATACGGTAGCCGTAGTGGCTTGTTGGGGAGCACTGTTCCTCCACACCGCTCCAACGGAGACATACTTCCCTTTATCGGGAAGGAACTTCAGTAACACATCCTCATCTCCATTGGTTCCTCTTATAGTTACTTCTTAGCTTTACTTTGTATAAGGTACTCATATTGTTTATCTTGCTTGATTATATTGTTGTTGTGTATAGCATCATATAGGTTGTTCACCTAGTTTCATATCTAGCCAACCTATTTGTTGCTAAGCCTAAATAAACTGGTAGTTGCCTATTCACCCCCCCCTCTAGTCAACCATATCGATCCTTTCACTCCATGTCTAGTATTCAGTAGATAGATGATCCTTAAGTGTTTGACCTTATAGGTTTGGTGAAGTATAGACATGACCTGGAACACTTTCCGATCAATGAACAATAGCGAAATCGTGGACACCCATATTGATCCATATACCCACACCAATGAATATTCGAGAGAACATGTAGTTTGTCGTGTGTTATTCTTGTTGCTTCGCGATAGGATACAAACACCCAAGGTGAGACTTGTCGGGATCCCCATGGATCAACAACTTGTCCACTATGCTAGTTACCTCATTACCGGTTTTGTTCTCTTTTCATGTTTCCGTGTTTTGGCATCCCTGTTGAAAGGACGTGGATGTCGCCTAGAGGGGGGTGAATAGGCTCTCTAAAATAATTACGGTTTAGGCTTGAACAAGTGCGGACTAAAACTAACGTTTAATTAGTTAAGCACAAAACCTAAAACAACTAGGCTCACCTATGTGCACCAACAAATTATGCTAAGCAAGATAAATAACTAAGTGATAGCAAGATATATAGCATGAAACAATATGGCTATCACAAAGTAAAGTGCATAACTAAAGGGCTCGAGTAAGAGATAACCGAGGCACGCGGAGCCAATGATGTTTCCCAAAGTTCACACCCTTGCAGATGCTAATCTCTGTTCGGAGCGGCGTGGAGGCACAATACTCCCCAAGATGCCACTAAGGCCATCGTAATCTCCTCACGCCCTCGCACAATGCAAGATGTCGTGATTCCACTAAGGGACCCTTGAGAGCGGTCACCGAACCCGCACAAACAAGGTTGGGGCAAACTCCACAACTTAATTGGAGGGTCCCAATAACACCATGAAGCTTCACCACAGTGGATTGTGGCTCTGAGGCCTCAAATGGGGGCAATCTCCACAACCTAATTGGAGACCCCGATGCTTCCCCGGAGCTTTACACCACAATGGTTGAGCTCCGAGGTGTTGGGAGACATAGTAGTAAATCAAAAAATTTCCTACGATCACCAAGATCTATCCATGGAGAAACCAGCAACGAGTGGGGAGAGATTGCATCTTCATACCTTTGAAGATCGCTAAGTGGAAGCGTTACAAGAACGCGGTTGGTGGATTCGTACTCGCAGCGATTCAGATCGCGGTGGATTCTGATCTAAGCGCCAAACAACGGCGCCTCCGCGTTCAACACACGTGCAGCCTGGTGACGTATCCTATGCCTTGATCCAGCAAGGAGGAAGGAGAGGTTGGGGAAGAGCTCCAACAGCAGCACTACGGCATGGTGGTGGTGGAGTAGCAAGATATTCCGGCAGGGGTTCGCCTAAGCGCTGCGGAGGAGGAGGAAGAGAGGTAGGGCTTTGCCGTGAGAGAGAGAGAGAGTTCAGATCTGTTCTCAAGAGGCCAAACCCTTGGATATATATAGGAGGAGGGAGAGGGAGGTATGCCTTGGCCCCTCCTCCAAAGAGGAGGGCTTCAGCCGAAGTGGGGGGAGAGTCCACCTCCCACAAGGGAGGTGGATCTCCTCCTTTTAAACGCTTTTCAGCCATATCTCTTATCTCCAGCCGCATGGGCCTTTCTAGAAGGTATTGGCCAGTCCACAAAGGGCTGGCACACCTCCTCTAAGGGCCCACGAAGTCCTTTGGTCGCCACACCCCTCTCGGGGGTCCTCCGGCACCCTCCCGGCACTCCCGATACACTACCGATGAGCCCGAAAACTTTCCGGTGACCAAAACTGGACTTCCTATATATCAATATTTACCTCCGGACCATTCCGGAGCTCCTCGTGATGTCCAGAATCTCATCCGGGACTCCGAACAACTTTCGGTAATCACTTATACCATTTCCCTATAACCCTAGCGTAATCGAACCTTAAGTGTGTAGACCCCACGGGTTCGGGAGACACGTGGACATGACCGAGACACTTCTCCGGACAATAACCAACAGCGGGATCTGGATACCCATGTTGGCTCCCACATGCTCCACGATGATCTCATCGGATGAACCATGATGTCGGGGATTCAATCAATCCCGTATACAATTCCCTTTGTCTATCGGTATGATACTTGCCAGAGATTCGATTGTCGGTATCTCTATACCTTGTTGAATCTCATTGCCGGCAAGTCTCTTTACTCGTTCCGTAATACATCATCCCGTGGCTAACTCCTTAGTCACTTTGAGCTCATTATGATGATGCCTTACTGAGTGGGCCCATAGATACCTCTCCGTCACACGGAGTGACAAATCCCAGTCTCGATTCATGCCAACCCAACAGACACTTTCGGAGATACCCATAGTGCACCTTTATAGCCACCCAGTTACGTTGTGACGTTTGGCACACCCAAAGCATTCATACAGTATCCGGGAGTTGCACAATCTCATGGTCTAAGGAAACGATACTTGACATTGAAAAGCTTTAGCAAACGAACTACCCGATCTAGTGCTATGCTTAGGATTGGGTCTTGTCCATCACATCATTCTCCTAATGATGTGATCCCGTTATCAACGACATCCAATGTCCATGGTCATGAAACCGTGACCATCTATTGATCAACGAGCTAGTCAACTAGAGGCTCACTAGGGACATGTTGTGGTCTATGTATTCACACATGTATTATGGTTTCCGGTTAACACAATTATAGCATGAACAATAGACAATTATCATGAACAAGGAAATACAATAATAACCATTTTATTATTGCCTCTAGGGCATATTTCCAACAGTCTTCCACTTGCACTAGAGTCAATAATCTAGTTACATTGTGATGAATCGTACACCCATAGCATTCTGGTGTTGATCATGTTTTGCTCATGAGAGAGGTTTAGTCAACGGATCTACGACATTCAGATCCGTATGCACTTTACAAATATCTATATCTCCCTCCTGAATGTAATCACGGATGGAGTTGAAGCGGCGCTTGATGTGTCTTGTCTTGTTGTGAAACCTGGGCTCCTTCGCAAGGGCAATAGCTCTAGTGTTGTCACATAATAGAGTCATTGGGCCCGACGCACTTGGAATTACTCCTAGGTCGGTGATGAACTCCTTCATCCAGACTCCTTCTTTTGCTGCTTCCGAAGCAGCTATGTACTCCGCTTCACATGTAGATGCCGCCACGACGCTTTGCTTGCTGCTGCACCAGCTGACTGCCCCTCCATTCAAAATATACACATATCCGGTTTGCGACTTGGAGTCGTCCAGATCTGTGTCGAAGCTAGCATCGACGTAACCCTTTACGACGAGCTCTTCGGCACCTACATATACGAGAAACATGTCCTTTGTCCTTTTCAGGTACTTCAGGATATTCTTGACCGCTGTCCAGTGTTCCGCTCCGGAATCACTTTGGTACCTCCCTACCAAACTTATGGCAAGGTTCACATCAGGTCTGGTACACAGCATGGCATACATAATAGAGCCTATGGCTGAAGCATAGGGGATGACACTCATCTCTTCTCTATCCTTTGTCGTGATCGGGCATTGAGTCGTACTCAATCTCACACCCTGTAACACAGGCAAGAACCCCTTCTTGGACTGATCCATATTGAACTTCTTCAATATCTTTTCAAGGTATGTGCTTTGTGAAAGACCTATGAGGCGTCTTGATCTATCTCTATAGATCTTAATACCTAATATGTAAGCAGCTTCTCCAAGGTCCTCCATCGAAAAACACTTATTCAAGTAGGCCTTTACACTTTCCAAGAGTTCTATATCATTTCCCATTATCAGTATGTCATCCACATATAATATGATAAATGCTATAGAGCTCCCACTCACTTTCTTATAAATACAGGGTTCTCCATAAACCTGTACAAACCCAAACGCTTTAATCACCTCATTAAAGCAAATGTTCCAACTCCGAGATGCTTGCACCAGCCCATAGATGGAGCGCCGGAGCTTGCATAGTTTGTTAGCATCTTTAGGATCGACAAAACCTTCTGGCTGCATCATATACAGTTCTTCCTTAAGGAAGCCATTAAGGAATGCCGTTTTGACGTCCATTTGCCAGATCTCATAATCATAAAATGCGACAATTGCTAACATGATTCGGACAGACTTCAGCATCGCTATGGGCGAGAAAGTCTCATCGTAGTCAACTCCTTGAACTTGTCGATAACCCTTAGCGACAAGCCGAGCCTTATAGACGGTCACATTACCATCCGTGTTAGTCTTCTTCTTAAAGATCCATTTATTTTCAATGGCTCGCTTATCATCAGGCAAGTCCACCAAAGTCCACACTTTGTTCTCATACATGGATCCTATCTCGGATTTCATGGCTTCAAGCCATTTGTTAAAATCCGGGCCCGCCATCGCTTCTTCATAGTTCGAAGGTTCACCGTTGTCCAATAACATGATCTCCAAGACAGGGTTGCCGTACCACTCTGGTGCGGAACGTGTCCTAGTGGACCTTCGATGTTCAATAGTAACTTGATCTGAAGTTTCATGATCATCATCATTAACTTCCTCTCTAGCTGGTGTAGGCTCCACAGAAACAACTTCCTGTGTTGCGCTACTCTCCGGTTCGAGCGGAGGTACAATTACCTCATCAAGTTCTATTTTCCTTCCACTTACTTCTTTCGAGAGAAACTCTTTCTTGAGAAAGGATCCATTCTTGGCAACAAAGACTTTGCCGTCAGATCGTAGGTAGAAGGTATACCCAATAGTCTCTTTGGGATATCCTATGAAGACGCACTTTTCCGCTTTGGGTTCGAGATTCTCAGGTTGAAGTTTCTTCACATAAGCATCGCTTCCCCAAACTTTTAGAAATGATAGCTTAGGTTTCTTTCCAAACCATAATTCATGCAGTGTCGTCTTAACGGATTTTGACGGTGCCCTATTTAAAGTGAATGCGGCAGTCTCTAATGCATATCCCCAAAATGATAGCGGTAAATCAGTAAGAGACATCATAGATTGGACCATATCCAATAGAGTGTGATTACGATGTTCAGACACACCATTTTGCTGAGGTGTGCCAGGCGGCGTGAGTTGTGAAACAATTCCACATTTCCTTAGGTGCGTGCCAAACTCGTGACTTAAATATTCTCCGCCATGATCAGATCGTAGGCACTTTATTTTCCTGTCACGTTGATTCTCTACCTCACTCTGAAATTCCTTGAACCTTTCAAAGGTTTCAGACTTGTGTTTCATTAAGTAGACATACCCATATCTGCTCAAGTCATCAGTGAGGGTGAGAACATAACGGTAGCCACCACGAGCCTCAGCACTCATTGGACCGCATACATCGGTATGTATTATTTCCAACAAGTCAGTTGCTCGCTCCATTGTTCCGGAGAACGGAGTCTTAGTCATCTTGCCCATGAGGCATGGTTCGCACGTGTCAAATGATTCGAAATCAAGAGACTCCAAAAGTCCATCAGTATGGAGCTTCTTCATACGTTTGACACCAATATGACCAAGGCAGCAGTGCCACATGTAAGTGAGACTATCGTTATCAACCTTACACTTTTTGGACTCACACTATGGACATGTGTAACATCACGTTCGAGATTCATCAAAAATAAACCATTGACCAACGGGGCATGACCATAAAACATTTCTCTCATATAAATAGAACAACCATTATTCTCAGATTTAAATGAGTAGCCATCTCGCATCAAGCAAGATCCAGATACAATGTTCATGCTCAAAGCTGGTACTAAATAACAATTATTAAGGTTTAACACTAATCCCGAAGGTAGATGTAGAGGTAGCGTGCCAATGGCGATCACATCGACCTTGGAACCATTCCCGACGCGCATCGTCACCTCGTCCTTTGCTAGCCTCCGCTTATTCTGCAGCTCCTGCTTAGAGTTACAAATGTGAGCAACTGCACTGGTATCAAATACCCAGGAGCTACTACGAGCGCTGGTTAGGTACACATCAATAACAAGTATATCACATATACCTTTAATGTTGCCGTCCTTCTTATCCGCTAAGTACTTGGGGCAGTTCCGCTTCCAGTGACCGGTACCCTTGCAGTAAAAGCACTCAGTCTCAGGCTTGGGTCCATGCTTGTTCTTCTTCTTCCCGGCAACTTGCTTACCGGGCGTGGCAACAGCTTTGTCGTCCTTCTTGAAGTTCTTCTTACCCTTGCCTTTCTTGAAACTAGTGGTCTTATTCACCATCAACACTTGATGCTCCTTTTTGATCTCGACCTCCGCTGATTTCAGCATCGAGTACAACTCAGGAATGGACTTATCCATCCCTTGCATGTTGTAGTTCATCACAAAGCTATTGTAGCTAGGTGGAAGCGACTGGAGGATTCTGTCAATGACCGAGTCATCTGGGAGATTAACTCCCAGTTGAGTCAAGCGGTTGTGTAGCCCAGACATCTTGAGGATGTGCTCACTGCCAGAACTATTCTCCTCCATCTTACAGCTGAAGAACTTGTCGGAGACGTCATATCTCTCGACCCGGGCATGAGCTTGGAAAACCAGTTTCAGCTCTTGGAACATCTCATATGCTCCGTGTTGCTCAAAACGCTTTTGTAGCCCCGGTTCTAAACTGTAAAGCATGCCGCACTGAACAAGGGAGTAATCATCACAGCGTGTCTGCCAAGCGTTCATAACGTCTTGTTCCGCTGGGAGAATGGGTGCGTCACCTAGTGGTGCATCAAGGACATACAATTTCTTGGAATCTATGAGGATGATCCTCAAGCCACGGACCCAGTCCGCATAGTTGCTTCCATCATCTTTCAGCTTGGTTTTCTCTAGGAACACGTTGAAATTGAGGGTGACATTCGCGTTGGCCATTGGATCTACAATATAGATTGTAAAGATAATTTTAGACTAAGTTCATGATAATTAAGTTCACACAATCAAATTATTTAATGAACTCCCACTTAGATAGACATCTCTCTAGTCATCCAAGTGACACATGATCCATGTCAACTAGCCCGTGTCCGATCATCACGTGAGACGGACTAGTCATCCATGGTGAACATCTCCATGTTGACCGTATCTTCCATATGACTCATGTTCGACCTTTCGGTCTTCCATGTTCCAAGGCCATGTCTGTACATGCTAGGCTCGTCAAGTCAACCTAAGTATTTTGCGTGTGTAAATCTGGCTTACACCCATCGTATGCGAACGTTAGAACCTATCACACCCGATCATCACATGGTGCTTCGGAACAATGATCCTTAGCAACGGTGCACAGTTAGGGTGAACACTTCTCTTGAAATTTTAGTGAGAGATCATCTTATTTACTACCGTCGTTCTAGGCAAATAAGATGTAAACATGATAAACATCACATGCAATCAATATAGTGACATGATATGGCCATTATCATCTTGCTCCTTTGATCTCCATCTTCGGGGCACCATGATCATCACTGTTACCGGCACGACACCATGATCTCCATCATCATGATCTCCATCATTGTGTCTTCATGAAGTTGTCTCGCCAACTATTACTTCTACTACTATAGCTAACGTTTAGCAATAAAGTAAAGTAATTACATGGCGTTTATGATTGACACGCAGGTCATACAATAAATAAGACAACTCCTATGGCTCCTGCCGGTTGTCATACTCATCGACATGCAAGTCGTGAATACTATTACAAGAACATGATCAATCTCATACATCACAATGCATCACATCACATCCTTTGGCCATATCACATCACAAGGCATATGCTGCAAAAACAAGTTAGACGTCCTCTAATTTGTAGTTGCAAGTTTTTATGTGGCTGCTATAGGTTACTAGCAAGAACGTTTCTTACCTATGCCAAAACCACAACGTGATATGCCAATTGCTATTTGCCCTTCATAAGGACCCTTTTCATCGAATCCAATCCAACTAAGGTGGGAGAGACAGACACCCGCTAGCCACCTTATGCAACAAGTGCATGTCAGGCGGTGGAACCAGTCTCACGTTAGCGTACGTGTAAAGTCGGTCTGGGCCGCTTCATCCCACAATACCGCCGAATCAAGATAAGACTAGTAGTGGTAAGCAAATTAACAAAGTCGACGCCCACAATTGCTTTGTGTTCTACTCGTGCATAGATTCTACGCATAGACCTAGCTCATGATGCCACAGTTGGGAGACGTAGTAGTAAATCAAAAAATTTCCTACGATCACCAAGATCTATCCATGGAGAAACCAGCAAAGAGTGGGGAGAGATTGCATCTTCATACCTTTGAAGATCGCTAAGCGGAAGCATTACAAGAACGCGTTTGGTGGAGTCGTACTCGCAGCGATTCAGATCGCGGTGGATTCCGATCTAAGCGCCGAACAACGGCGCCTCCGCGTTCAACACACGTGCAGCCCGGTGACGTATCCTACACCTTGATCCATCAAGGAGGAAGGAAAGGTTGGGGAAGAGCTCCAACAGAAGCACGACGGCGTGGTGGTGGTGGAGTAGCAAGGTATTCCGGCAGGGCTTCGCCTAAGCGCTGCGGAGGAGGAGGAAGAGAGGTAGGGCTTTGCCGTGAGAGAGAGAGAGTTCAGATCTGTTCTCAAGAGGCCAAAACCTTGGGTATATATAGGAGGAGGGAGAGGGAGGGCTGCCTTGGCCCCTCCTCCAAAGATTAGGGCTTCGGCCAAAGTGGGGGGAGAGTCCACCTCCCACAAGGGAGGAGGATCTCCTCCTTTTAAACCCTTTTCACCTATCTCTTATCTCCAGCCGCATGGGCCTTTATAGAAGGTCTTGGACAGCCCACAAAGGGCTGGCACACCTCCTCTAAGGGCTCACGAAGTCCTTTGGTCGTCACACCCCTCCCGGGGGTCCTCCGGCACCCTCCCGGCACTCCCGGTACACTACCGATGAGCCCGAAAACTTTCCGGTGACCAAAACTGGACTTCCTATATATCAATCTTTACTTCCAGACCATTCTGAAGCTCCTCGTGACATTCGGGATCTCATCCAGGACTCCAAACAACTTTCGGTAATCATGTATACCATTTCCCTATAACCCTAGCGTCATCGAACCTTAAGTGTGTAGACCCCATGGGTTCGGGAGACACGTGGACATGACCGAGACACTTCTCTGGCAAATAACCAACAACGGTATCTAGATACCCATGTTGGCTCCCACATGCTCCACGATGATCTCACCGGATGAACCACGATGTCGGGGATTCAATCAATCCCGTATACAATTCCCTTTGTCTATCGGTATGATACTTGCCCGAGATTCGATCGTCGGTATCTCTATACCTTGTTCAATCTCGTTGCCGGCAAGTCTCTTTACTCGTTCCGTAATACATCATCCCGTGGCTAACTCCTTAGTCACTTTGAGCTCATTATGATGATGTCTTACCGAGTGGGCCCAGAGATACCTCTCCGTCACACGGAGTGACAAATCCCAGTCTCGATTCATGCCAACCCAACAGACACTTTCGAAGATACCCGTAGTGCACCTTTATAGCCACCCAGTTACGTTGTGACGTTTGGCACACCCAAAGCATTCCTACGGTATCCAGGAGTTGCACAATCTCATGGTCTAAGGAAACGATACTTGACATTGAAAAGCTTTAGCAAACAAACTACACGATCTAGTGCTATGCTTAGGATTGTTTCTTGTCCATCACATCATTCTCCAATGATGTGATCCCATTATTAACGACATCCAATGTCCATGGTCATGAAACCATGACAATCTATTGATCAACGAGCTAGTCAACTAGAGGCTCACTAGGGACATGTTGTGGTCTATGTATTCACACATGTGTTATGGTTTCCGGTTAACACAATTATAGCATGAACAATAGAAAATTATCATGAACAAGGAAATACAATAATAACCATTTTATTATTGCCTCTAGGGCATATTTCGAACACGAGGCACCACCAACCATCTACGGTGCCAAGGCACCCAAGAGGAACAAGCTCTAGGGTGCACAAACACCCAAGAGTAATAAGCTTCTCAAACTTCACTTCCACGTATCACCATGGAAAACTCCAACCTATGCACCAAATGCAATGGCAATGGCACAAGGAGTGCCCAAGTCCTTCTCTCCCAAATCCCACCACAACAACTAATGCTATGGTGGAAAATGAGAGGAGCTAGATCCAAGGGATTCCCCTCACATAGAGGAGAAAGTGATTGGTGGAAATGTGGATCTAGATCTCCTCTCTCTTTTCCCTCAAGAACTAGCAAGAATCATTGGAGGGATTGAGAGTTAGAAAGATCAAAGAAGGTCAACAATGGGGGGCAAACACGAGCTCAAGAATCCCGAGCGGCAAAGTCCCGAGCGGCAAAGTCCCGAGCGGTACAACCGCTCTAGACACTGTTAGTACCGGTCAAAAAGATTTGACCGGAACAACCGGGCCACCATCGCCCAAGAACCGCACCAAAACAGAACCCCGTCCAGTGGTGGGTGGTGCTGGGCTATACAACCGCCTGAAGCCACTCTCCAGGGTTGGTCAGATCCTGGGAGGTACAACCGCCCGAAGGCGGCGGTACAACTGCTGGCATCAACCTGTGAGCAGCGACCCCACGGTATCACCCCTGGGAGGTAGTTGCACCGGACGTATCGGCCAAGCGGTACAACCGCTCAGACCAGCGGTACAACCGTACCAAGAAAACAGCCAAGACCAGAACCGCCATAACTTCTGCAAATGAGCTCTGAATTGAGCAAACTCATGCTTGTTGGATTCAGGACAATAAGAGCAATCCAACAACGGTTATAATAAGAATAGGCAGTATAAAAATGCCAATGATATAGAGGTGTGAAACCTCTACGAATGAAGACTTGGCAAAAACTCCAACATCGAAAACATCATAGAAGATGCATATGGACTCCGTTTTCGATGAACTCGAGCTTGTCATGAAGATGACCATAAGCTCTAAAACTCACAAAGAGAAACACCAAGAAAGATGATGATGTCAATAATGCAATGGTTTGAGCTCTGAACGAACTATACGATCAAGCTACTCACTTGAGAGCCCCCCTTGATAGTACGACTATCAATCATATAAGCTAGTCTCCCAAGTACCACCATGAGACCGGTAAAATAGAAAACCCTATCAATTCCAAACCTTTGCCTTGCACATAGTCCACTTGAGCTAGATGATGACGATCTTGACTTCATCAAGATGGACCACCTTTCTTGATTTTGTTGTCTTGATGAAGACTAGTTGATTGCTACCCCATACTCCACTATGGGTGAGCCACTCTTCGGTACATCTTCACAAGTTCATTGTCACCACAATGAATAGCAAGCTTCAAGCGTGATCTCTATGTGATGCTCCACTTGAACTTGCACAATGCAATCTTGATGATGATCACCACTTGATGTCATCCTCCATGGGTTGTATTAGATCTTCCTCTTGATGCAAGCCCATGTAAACATACCTAACCCTACAAAGAAAACTCATGAGGAACATGGGTTAGTACACAAAGCGTAATGAACAATGCTTACGATACCATGGGATCACTTGATCCCTCTCGGTATATCTTGTACGCTCTGTGTGTTGATCAACTTGGTTCACTCTTTTACTTAGTATTGAACAACCTTTTATCTTATCTTCTCTCTTCATAAATATGATGTATTGAAGGTAAACACGAATGATCACACAATCTTCTTCTTCAAGACATGTTTGTAATAAGCTCAACTCTCACATGACCAATCTTTGGATAAAACCTTGAATACCACCTTGGTCACCATATAAAATCCTTGAAATCAACATATGGACTTCAAGAAGTACCTACGGACAAATACTTCGAATATAACTCAAGGCAACCATTAGTCCATATGGATTGTCATCAATTACCAAAACAACACATGGATAAATGTGCTCTTACACCTGTCATCAAATCACATAGTGTCTGACCAGATGATGATGGATACCGTAACACCGAGAAGGCCCTAAGAATATCTCTCCTTCATCGGAGGAGCAAATCCCAATCTTGAGCTACCAAGTTACTTGTCATACTTTTTTGTGAACTCGTAAGCAACCGTAATAGCCACCCTATTATAGATGACATTTAACAAACCCCAAAGTTCATGAAGCAAGTACGAAGGAACTCGATACTATCATGGTCTAAGGAATTATGCAAATATTAACTTACTCTGTGTTATGAACCATTTACTTGTGACAAATGTATCTCTTAGCATAACATTAATTCAGGTCGATTCAACACAAATGTTCTTCTAACATTGTGCCCTCAAAATTTTCGGCATAGTCTTGCCCATGACCAGGAAAACAGGATCATCACGCAATACTTTGCTAGTCTTAGAGGCATAACTAAGAATACATTTTACAGTTTATTACACCCAATGTGCACATGAGTTTCCCTCCAAGCCTCGTGGTTATTGTAGACTCGGGAATCATTGCAGTTATAGCATGGAACACAAACTGTCATTACAAACTTGGAGATATAAAATAACTATTATTATTGCATCTAGGGCATATCTCCTACACTTATCCATCCGACATTCAAATAGAGAATGACGCCAAGAATAAAAAATTGCATGACATATAGAGCAGGATGACATATCAGTCATCTTTGTGTGATTTCGTACATTGTCTATGGATAGGGAAGTTTGGCAAGGCGCCAAGAAAATCTTAATTTTTTATGGAACTTGAGTACCCTCACAGTTTCTTCCATGAAATCTAATCAGCCTCAATATGGGAATGCCCTGGGACATGCTCTAACAAATTTGTCTGTTGCCTCTTAGTTGCTGACAATAGCCAATATGCTAAATGCACAAAAAACTCCCTTTTTCTCATAGTGCCATGCCCAAAAGTCCTCCTACGCTCTCAAGCTCAAAGGAATGTTTAGGATTTGCTCCTTGTCCATCGCAAGGAAAAGTTCATCAAGCTTAGCTATATTCCAAGTTGTTGTGGTGTGATCAATCAGATCCAAAACTTTATGAGGTGGATTCATGGGTATAGGGGAAATCGTCCTTAGCTTATAATCAAGAGGAATCCCATTGTCATACCACATATTGGGTTTTTTCCCATTCCCTATCCTTTTGATGAGCCCCAACTTGAGGGTATCCCTTTCGTCCACAATAGAATGCCATACCTGATAGGGATTGCTTCCCAACTCTGCATCAATAATAAAACAAGAAGGATAATAGACTGCCTTGAGCATCCGGCCGCTAAGGGAGGAAGGTTCCATTAGATGAGAAACCAAAACAAGCGGCAATTAGAATGAACGACCAATGGAACACTATACTATGGTGTTAACATACTAAAGTTGTTAGCCAATGGACGATACCAATTGTTGGATTCCAGCATCGGTTATGGGAGGAGACATAACATGACTTATAAGGGCGGGGCTATCACCTCCTAACAGACTAGTCTTTTGGGAGGAGATGGCCCAAGACATCTTATAAGTCGGTGTTGTTATCCGGTTGGGCCTGATGGCGCAGGTGGGTTGGAAACCAATGGTGTCAGTGGACCCGGGATTGCATAACAATTGGTATCGAAGCCCATGTGCCCGGAATAAATCTCGGTGGACTCACGAGTGGTCGGTCATGGTTGATGGGCTAGAAACACTAGTGTTAGCGGGCCCATGGTGACCAATGTGTGAGGGAAGATTGTTGGGTTTAATCCCACTTCGGTTGTGGGAGGAGAAAGAACACGACTTATAAGGGTGGGGCTGTCCCCTCCTAATAGGCTAGTCTTTTTTGGGGGAGGGCCCAAAGCCTCTCATAAGTCAGTGTTGCTCTTTAGTTGGGCCTGGTGATGCAGGTGGGTCAGAAACGCTGGTGTTAGTGAACCCAGGATTGTGTAACAATTAGTATCATAGCTAGATTGTTTGAAGACTTGTTAGAATAAATCCAAGGCCACCAGTCAATCATCCGAGTACCAAGCAATCACACGTGGCACAACAACGATATTTATTAACGATGTTCACCCATATGGCTACGTCTCGGGGACTGACTACGTGCGCTCCTCCTCGTGACACCATCACAATACCGCACCCCGGCCACCCAGGCACCGACACACGTCATTGGCTCCACTACATGCATGTGCTATTACGTTGGCATAGGTTACATCGTATGTCTACCCCCTCTATACATGAGAGGTCAAGGATACAGGTGTCCTATTAGGGCACGACTCCATTTAAACACAATACTACTCAGAGTCCAGGTATAATCTATGTTGTATACTATATTTGACATAACCCTAACAAAAACCAACATAGTCAATGTTAGGGTGGGCATTCGGTATAAAACAAAATTTTGGTTTCTACCTATAAATTTTTTAGAAAATTCGGTTCGCTAAACTAGAAACCAAAAATAACAACCAAAAATAGCTAACCAAAGATTCGATTAATCGATTAAATCGATGCGGTTTTCGGTTTGCACCGATGTACCGTACTTTGGCCAATTGCGCTCTACCTAGAATGCAACAATGAGACACCCTTATATAACTGAACCTTTTGCCTCTTCTCATCGACCAAGCAAGGTGGGAATAGAGGAAAGACATCTCCAGGTCGACAAATGACGCGGGCTAGCTTCATGCAGGTGGTCGTCCCACAGTCCACAAATGCCATGTCTTTTTTTTGGGAAACCTCGCCTGCTTCATTCATTCAAGACAAGTGTCATAGGTACAATGTTTGGGTCATGATGATTGCCCAATCATACATGCCTACCCACAACTAGATTACAAGCAAACTAATCGAGGTTATTAGCCTCCAAATTAAGGTTCCTATTCTCGAGAATAAAAGAACTAGTGAGAAAGCTATTACAATGGGCTTTAATTTCATGAACTATGGTTGCATTTGGACCTCATGTCCCTTTGATGATATTGTTCACTGCTTCATGGCGTACCGATGTACACAAATATTCTGCACATTCAAATCATCAACAAGAGCTAAAGCTTCGCAGCATGCATAAGTCTCCAACATCAAAGTGTCATTGATCCCATGGAAAACCACTGCCGAAGACCCTAGGTATAGACCCATTTGGTCTCTACATATTGCCGCAACAGCTCCCCCATGATGTGATCTCACAGTAGCCACATTAACATTAATTTTAATAGTGCCATTAGGAGGAGGAAGCCATCTACCCTCCTGTACAGGAGTGGCTGCTGTTGCACTTCGATGCTCACTGCCAATAGTAGTCTGCCCAGCTCAGAGATGAAGTTATCAATGAAAAAAATTGATTGCTGGGGGCTTTAAAAAATTACCTCATACATGATACGTCTCCAACGTATCTATAATTTATGAAGTATTCATGCCATGTTTACAACAATTTTATGTGGTTTTGGTATGATTTAATTAGAACTAACCCGGACTGACGTTGTTTTTAGCAGAACTACCATGGTGTCATTTTTTGTGCAGAAATAAAATTTCAAGGAATGGACTGAAAATTTACAGTGATTTTTTATGGACCAAAAAAGATCCCCGAAGCACAAGAGTTGGGCCAGGAAGTGGATGAGGAGGCCACAAGCCCTCTAGATGCGCCCTACCCCCCAGGGAGGGTGCTCCGGGCTTGTGGGCCCCTCGGGCACCCCCTTGACGTGAGACCGACGCCAATTTTTTTTATAAATACCCAAACCTCCGAATAGAACCCTAGATCAGAAGTTCCGCTGCCTCAAGCCTCTGTAGCCATGAAGAATCGATCTAGGCCCTCTCCGGCACCCTGCCGGAGGGGGCCATCATCACCAGAGGCCATGGAGGAGGAAGTCGGAGGGGGGACATCATCACCATGGAGGCCAAGGACCAGAGGGAGAACCTCTCCCCATTTAGGGGGGATGCCAAGGAGGAGGAAGCACAAGGGGGAGACCCTCTCCCCCTCACTCTCGGTTGTGCCGGAGTGCCATCGGGGGAACCCTCGTCATGGTGATCGTCTTCATCAACATCACCATCTTCATCACCTTCCTCATCTCTTTTAAGCAGTCCACTCTCCCGCACCCCGCTATAATCCCCTACTTGAACATGGTACTTTATGACACATATTATGATCCAATGTTGTGTTGCCATCCTATGAGGTTTTGAGTAGATTTGTTTTGTCTTTTGGGTTGATTGATGATCTAGATTGGTTTGAGTTGTATGTTATATTTTGGTGTTGTCCTATGGTGCCTCCCGTGCTGCGCACACGTGAAGGATTCCCGCTGTAGGGTGTTTCAATACGTTCATGATTCACTTATAGTGGGCTGCTAGAGTGACAGAAGCTTAAACCCGAGTAAGGGGTTGTTGCTTATGGGATAAAGGGGACTTGATACTTTAATGCTATGGTTGGGTTTTATCTTAATGGTCTTTAGTAGTTGCGGATGCTTGCTAGAGTTCCAATCATAAGTACATATGATCAAGTAGAGAAAGTATGTTAGCTTATGCCTCTCCCTCATATAAAATTGCAATGATGATTACCGATCTTGTTAACAATTGCCTAGGATAATTCCGCACACCGATTCATCATTATTACACACTCGCTATTTATAATATATAGTAATATATTCTAACTTTATGTTAACAACACCTATTTTAATATTTAGTTCTCCGATTTCATGCAAAGCTATCCTCTTCGTATCCACAATGTAGTTTTATTTCTCGTTTCCAGATGGAAGCAAACGTTCGGTGTACGTAGAGTTGTATCAGTGGCAGATAGGACTTGAGAGAATATTGATCTTACCTTTAGCTTCTTGTCGATTCGACACTCCATACTTATCACTTTCACCTTTGAAAATTGCTACGATGATTCCTTGCACTACGATGATTAAAAATTAAAAAGAATTGAAAACAATATGCATATTTAGAAAAAAGTTCGTCATTTTCAAAAAAGATTAATGAATTTAAGAAAAAACGGAAAATGAAAAATAAAAAGAAGAAGGAAAGAAAAGAAAGAAAAAGTGAGCAAGTGAGCACAACGCAGTTGATGTCATGATGGTTTGTTGCATCGATCAACAACAAACAGTCTTCTATTCGAGCCACCCCCGTGTTCTATGTTTTTGTTTCTTAGCGAAATAAAACTTAAGTAGGCCGGTCCAGCGGTGAGTAGGGTGTGCACCCTTTGAAATTTTTGTTTTTGAACGAAAAAATTAAAACGGGCCGGCCCACCAGACGGATCCCAGTTGACACGATGTCAGGATTCGATTTAAACCGGGATTGCATAGTTCAGGGTGCAATCGATCGGGATTTCTACTTTGGGTTTCATTCCGGCCGACCTCCACAAATTCAAGGTTTAAATTGGACTTTTTCCATTACTTAATCATGCACAACATTGTACTAGCATACACTATTTTCTCTTCTTCTTTTTCTAAATGAAAGCAGCTTACAATCTTTTCTCAGGTATACAACGCTTAGCGGGACAACATTAGCAAGCTAGTAATTAATTAATTCATTCATCATAATAGGAGTAGTTGTAGTTTACACTATCTTGTGAGGTACAGCGCGTAGCGAGACAGACATGTACAAAATCAGCCCAAGCTGCTCCGTCATATCTACAGCCACAGGGGCGCCAGGAGGCAACGTCCAGTCAAAATGATACAACATTGATCCGAGAATAAGCGGCACAATCTTACTCGACAGCTGCAGCCCGGGACAGATCCTCTTCCCGGCGCTGAACACGGCCAGCTCGAAATCCGCGCCGAAGAAGTCGATCTCGCTGTCCAGGAACCTTTCCGGCAGGAACCTGCCGGGCTCGTCCCACACCTCGGCGTCTCTGCCTATCCCCCAGATGTTCACCAGGGCGGCCGTGCCCTTGGGGACGTTGTAGCCTTGTATCTCCACCGCCTCCTCGGCTAGCCCCGTCGCGAACGGCGCCGGGGGGTGGAGCCGTAGCGTTTCTTTCACGACCGCTTGGAGGTACGGGAGCCTGGGGATGTCGGCCTCCTCCATCCGCGTCGCGCACGGATTGGCGCCGACGACGCTACGAAGCTCCTCTTGGAGCTTGTGCATGGAGTCAGGGTTTTGCAGTAGCTCCGCCATCGCCCACTCGATTGTTGCTGACACTGAGATTGCGCCCAGGAGGAGTTCCTGAAAGAGAAGAGAATACGTGCATTGCATGAATACATGGGCAGGAGCATGTGGTAAGCGTCGTGTGCGTAACTGCATGCGTATTGCTCACCATGAAGAGACCTCTAATGGACTCCTGGTTCATCACCCATCCCTCCTCTTCTTGCAACTCGCCGTCCATGTCAAGAAACACATCCAACAGGTCATTCCTGCGCGCCTCGCCGTCCGCCCGGCTGAGCCTCCGCCGCTCGATCTTCTCGTCGATGAGCGCGTACAGCCATGCGAGCAGCTTCCCGGCCTTGCGTCGGATGCCCTGGAGGTCGAGGGGCGCGAGCCCCGGGAAGAAGTCGGACACGTTGGGGAGGCCGGATACCACGGCCGTCTCGTACGCCACGTCCGTCAGCTCCAACACCACGGCCGCATCCAGCTTCTCCGAGAACATCCCGCGACAGAGCACCTGCGCCGTGGCCGCGAACGCCGCGCGCGCCACGAGGACCGGGTCGGCGTGGCCGGCCGCGGACACGGACACGCGGCGCACCAGCTCGCGCACCTCCTCCTCCCGCACGCGCACAGCACGGTGCTCGTCGAGCTTCCGGGGGCCGAGGAGCGCCGCCCTGGAGTGCTGCCGGAAGGCGCGCCACTTGCCGCGCGGGGGCAGCGCCACCACGGAGTTGGCGTGGTGGTCCATGACGCGCCAGGCGTCCAGGCCCCGGCGAGCGGCCAGTCTGGCGTTCTTTTTCTGCAGGACCTCGCGAGCGGCCGCCGGCGAGGTGGCGACGACGGCGGGGACGGTGCCGAGGCGGATGAACATGAGCGGGCCGTGGATGTCGGCGAGGCCGGCCAAGGAACGGTGAGGGCGCTCCCCGATGTCGAGGAGGTTGCCGATGAGTGGGAGCGGCCTGGGGCCGGGCGGGAGGCTTCGGCGTATGTCGGCCAGCGGTTGCAGCGCGTAGGCCGCGAGCAGCGTGAGCGGGAGTGATGCCGCGGCCGCGCACACCAGGGACAAGTCGGCCATCTCTCTGCTCTTGCTCTCGTCTTGGGGTCGATCGACTAGTTTTCCAGCTTTGTTTGTTGCGATGGCTAGTGTTGATGAGCACAGCCGAACCCTTCTACTTGTAGGGTTCCAGAGAAGCGTACGTACGTCCTCCATTCATATGGTTCGATATTGTCCTGGATTCCTCGTGAGTCGCAGTGTCCTACACATGAACAGTTCAAGTTTAGTTTTTTTTTCCTCTTCTTGACTCTTGAGAATCAGTTCAAGTTAGGCGAGTCAAACTTCACGTGGTACTACGATTTGGTGCTCGTGTGTGTTAAACATGTATACATTGCGTGCAGTGGCCGCAGGCCCCGGGTAACAGGGGCCTTGGCCCGGGGCGTGGCTGCTAGTTTCTTTGTTGAGTGTAGATCGAATAACACTATTTGGCACTGTTGAGTATTGTAGCGTTGAGGTTGGTTCGAGACGTGGTGCTTGGCTGCCTACGCCACTGGTTGCGTGTATGTATATAGGTATAAGCAAATTGTACTTATCACGTTTCTCTTCCATTGTAACGTGTATGTAGCTTGACATACAAGACAGTCGTGCATTCAATCTAATTTTTTCATCCAACATGGTATCAGTTTAGGGTTTTCACGATCCAATTCTAACTTCGCTTTCGCTCGTCACCGCCATACCCTACGGCCACCGACCGCGGCCTCCCACCATTGCCGCCTACGATTTGGTGCTCGTGTGAAAGAGACAGCTTTGTTGCGATGGCTAGTGTTGATGAGCACAACCTCGATCACCCTTCTATTTGTAGTATCCCAGACCGAGAAGTGGTCGCAGAGACCAAGCTCCAAGGATCTCGGTAATTTTTTCCAGCCGAAATACATTTTTTACATACAAAAAAATAAAAAAATATACACATACATGTGTATTTGTAATACAGACGTATAAATTTTCACGAACATATATGCTTTCATGTAACGTATAAAAAAAGATAAATACACAGGTTAAAATGGGCTTTTGTCTTTAGTGTATTTAGACCAGATACTTATTTTTTATGTGTAGCATGCAAATAGTCGACTTACCTAATGAAACTTTTTTACATACTTGACTACCATGAGTATGTATTTGTATAAAAAATTAGTATTTTTTTGAAACTTTTAAGTATTTTTAGGTTTTTTTTTGTCGCTCTCTATCCCAGACACCTTAATTCCTCCCATTCACATCGTTTGATACTGTTTGTAATGGAGGATTGGGCAGTAGCCCGGTGGCAAGGGCACACTGGTGTTACCTTGCAGACCGGAGTTCAACTTCTGCCGGGAACGAATTTTTTACGATCTTATCTGGATGGAATTCTTCTATAAAAATATGTTATGGATGCTTGTATTCATGGATCTCGAAGCCAGCCCGTAGGAGCAATGAGATGCCAGTACTACAGTGCTGCAGCCGGTCCATGTACTACAGTACATGCTTCATCATAGACTACACACCATGTGGACGCTGCAGCTCCAACCAGCCGTCCGCGTACACGACTCCATCACGCTTCCATTCCATTCGCTAGATTAGCGACGTATTAACGGAACCAGCCGTGCACGCCTCCTGCAAGGTAAGTCGGCATCATATCATAGATGATGCGAGCAAGGCAAGCTTTCTCCTTTTCATCAGAGAGGAGAGTTTTCGTGTCGTGACTGACTGACATATTCATGAAGATCGTTGTTCATAAGATGGAAATCACTAGCGTTCTCTAACTGTATAACTATAGGATCTGTGATCGACGACGACGGCAAGAACGGTGTCCGGCAACGTAATCCACCACTTCATCTATGATGACACGATTGCATCCACACGACATATCGCTTTAGTGATGACCTGCTGCACTGCGACACGGTCCTGAAAAAATCGATGTGTGCTCGATCGGTTGTCTTCGGTTCTGACACAACTGATGGTCTTATCGCTGACGACAACCTCTGATATCCGTAAGGTGCATTGTTCATGGTTGTAGTTTCCTCATCACGCATTTTTTGATGGCTCCATCTATGCATGGCTACATCGACTATGACGAGCACATCAACTGTGGCTACTGCATGATCAACTATCTCGACATCAACATTGACTAGGTCGACAACTACTCGTCGATAACAACTTTAGCCAACAACGTCAGCATCATCACTTTCGTCCATGACACTTTCTTTATGGTCACGGGAGGGAACAGAGTAGAGAAAGGAAAGAAACGAGAAGGGATGTAGGGGCTATTTGGTTCTCGCCCTCGCATCTATGCCTGGCAAAAAGTGACACCTAGACATAGCCTTGGAAGTAGAAATTTTTCGCCTGGCTAGGCACATCATGTTTGGTTGCAGTCCACTTTTGGGGCAATCACAATGTTTAAAAACACATACTTTTGAGACATGGCCCACAAGAGAATCTGCTAATCGGAGTGGAATCAGCTGGAAGAGACCGGGGGCTCCCCCGCTTGCTCTCTAGGGTTCCTCCCTCCTTCCCCCCGTCGCTGTCGACCTTCCTAGCCCTCCCCCATCGTCGGACGTCCCCGTTCCCCTCCCCTTCCCTCCTCTCCCCTCCCCTCTCCCCCCTCAGGGATCCGCCCCAGCGCCGCCTCCCGGGAGGTGGCCGGGGCGGCACAACCTCCTTCCCCCCTCGGCCGCCCTCCTCCTCTCTTCCCTCCTAGACGTCGTCGCCGGTCGCCCCCAGCGCTTGGCCGGGTGGTGCTGGCGGCGGCGGGACTGTCTGTCCCCGCGCGCGCGGCTCCCTGCCTGGTGCATGAGGGCGGCGGTGCTCCTCGGCTTGGCGACGGCCCAACGACAGTGGCCGGCGACGCGCGAGGTGGTGGCATGCCCCCTTGGCGGCAAGACGGCGTGGTGGCGCAAGTTGGCCGGTGGCGCGCCCCTGGCCCAGATCTGGGCCCTGGGGGCCCCATCTGGGTCCTAATAGGCCGGCCCCCGCCATGGCTTCATCGTCGTCTATGTGGTGAGGAGGAGGAGGAGCTCGGACGGGGGGCGGTGATGCCGACGGCGTGCCTGCTGCAGCGCGATGGCGGGAGCTTTACGGGCGTGGGGCCTGGTATGCTCCTACTATTGTGTCCGGTCGGCTACTGTCGTTGACGGTGGAGGTTGAGCATGTAAGGGCATATTTCTCCTTAAGTAGTTTTGGTGATTGATGACAATGCCTATGCGGACTAATCGTGTGCATTGAGCATTTCAAATAACTCATATCTAGGCACAAGACGATTTGGTGCCCCTCGGAGTTTATCGAAGACGGTTGTTCTCTATGTTTCCTTTCAGTGGATTTGAGTCGTAGGAAAGCCGTACTATTAAGAGGGGGTCCGCTTCGGAAAGGTTTGGGTGGAATCAACACGTACACATCTATTCTATTGCACCATTTTTCCTTCGCTTCAATGGAGCTCCAGTCCGTTTTCCTTGTCTGTGCAAAGTGAAGGATTCTTGGTGTTAGCTTTTAGTGGCTGGTGGTAGTACCGCTCATGGTAGCGGTAGTCCGCACGGGCCCGCGGTAGTACCGCACGGAGGAGAGGTAGTACCGTTGTCCTCAGCCCTGGTGCGGTAGTACGCGCGGATGTAATTTTTTACATCTGCCCGCCTGCGGTAGTAGGTGCGTATGTAATTTTTTACATCCGCCCTCCTGTGGTAGTACCGCGATTTGGTTCTCGTACTACCATGCTGGACTTTTGCGCAGCCCCAACCTCAGCGGAGATAGGCACAGAAGTAATTTTTAGTTCCGCGCATCTCCTGTGCCAGATTGTTACCGACCATGCGGTAGTACCATGTGGGCTTGCGGTAGTACCGCTCCAGCAGTTCTACCGCTGGCTACCTAGTGCAATCGGCCTACGTATGGTCACTACCGTGCAAACGGTAGTACCGCACCTTGCAACGGTAGTATCGCAGCCTCTTGCGGTAGTACCATGGCTCGTTTGCGGTAGTACCGCAGCGCGCGGGCTGAGTGTGGGAATAACGGTTGGATCCAACTTCCCACTATAAAAAGGAGGTCTTCTTCCTCAAGAAGACTACCTATTCCTTCCCTAAGCTCCATTGTTGCTCAAAGCTCCATTTTTGCCCGATCTCTCTCCCTAGCCAATCAAACTAGTTGATTTTCTAGGGATTGGTTGAGAAGGCCCCGATCTACACTTCCACCAAGAGAAATTTGATTCCCCCCCCCACTAAACCCTTGCGGATCTTGTTACTCTTGAGTGTTTGAGCACCCTAGATGGTTGAGGTCACCTCAGAGCCACATTCCATTGTGGTGAAGCTTCATGGTGTAGTTGGGAGCCTCCAATTAAGCTGTGAAGATAGCCCCAACCTTGTTTGTAAAGGTTCAGTCGCCGCCTTCAAGGGCACCAATAGTGGAATCACGACATCTCTCATTGTGTGAGGGCGTGAGGAGAATACGGTGGCCCTAGTGGCTTCTTGGGGAGCATTGTGCCTCCACACCAATCTAACGGAGACATACTTCCTCATAAGGGAAGGAACTTCGGTAACACATCCTCATCTCCACCGGCTCCACTTTTGGTTATCTCTTGCCTTTACTTCTTGCAAGTTACTATTGTGTTGTATCCCTTGCTTGCTTGTGCGGTTGTTGTGTTTAGCATCATATAGGTTACTCACCTAGTTGCACATCTAGCCAACCTATTTGTTGTTAAGCCTAAATTGTTAAAGAAAAGTTAAAAAGTGTTAGTTGCCTATGCACCCCCCCCCCTCGAGTCAACCATATCTATCCTTTCAATTGGTATTTGAGCCACGCCTCTTTATTAAGGGTTTTACCACCCGAAGAGTATGGTTGGCGAAGAGGCTTGTGTGGGAGAACTTCCCGAGGCCATGGGAGTGAACACGATCTCTCGTGAGGATTTGAATGAGGCCATGTCCTATCTCAAATCTTCCGTAATGACCGAGGTCAAATCCATGTGCAAAGAATTCCTTGATAATCTTAAACTTTCCAGTGATGCGGTTCAAGTGGTTAATCCCACTAACTCGACATTGGATGTCAACTCTGGTAAGGAGGGGACTAGTACTGATAAGGACAATCACTCTCAAGGAATTAATGGGCCGGGGAGCTTTTCATCAGTTCCCCCTCCTGTGGTCTATGGAGGACCGGTGCATCCACCTCATATAGTTAATCACGGTCCTCCTCCTAAACTTGTTAAGAATGATTTTGCTGACTGGGTTTTCAGTATCAAGTCTCATTTAGATCACATCTCAATTCATCTCATGAGAATCATTGAAGAAGGATACTACCCTCATGATCCACGCAACCTCACTCCAAGAGAACAAGCGGATAAACAACTAAATTATTCTGCCTTGTTCATACTCCAAGCTGTTGTTCTCTCTGAAGACCTACCTCACCTGCGTCCTTTCACTGTTGCTAAAGAGTGTTGGGAACACATTATCTCCATATACAAGGGCAGCTCAAGCATTCAACAGCCAAACTATGAAGTTGTCCTTGATCAGTCAGGTGAGTTTGTAATGATAGAGGATGAGGAACCGCGTGAGCTCTATAGAAGCGTGACTGCTCTCGTCGTTGCCCTCAAAGATCATGGCAGCAAGGATGTGGATGATACTTGGATCAAGCGTAAGTTTCTGAAGGCCATCATGCCCTACAACAAGGCCATGTCCGATGTCATCCGTCAAAGACCGTACTTTCACACCTTGTCCTCTCGTGATGGGTCGGATGAATTTATTGCAATGAACATTCTAAACACGATAGCTGACAATGCTCTCGCCCACGTGGAACGGTCAAAGAGATCTTCCCCCAGCCTTGATTTGAAGGCCAAGGCCAGTCAAGAGGAAGAAGAAGAAGAAGAAGAAGAAGAAGAAGAGGGTTGCCCCGAGGACACCAAATATGCCTACCATGAGCATATGGCTCTTGCGTCCAGGCAATTTTGGGGCTACAATAGAAACACAAGGCCCAACTTCTCCAAGAACAACCCAAACGGGTCAAAAGGCAAGCAACGTGTGAGGACATGCTACAACTGTGGTAATGTGAGTCACTTTGTGGTGGATTGCTCGTATAAGAAGAGGGAAGACAATGGTGGCAAGCTCATTCGCAAAGATAAGGCCAAGTCCTTCCCCAACAAAACCAACTTCACCAAGAAGGCTCCTCACAAAGTATTGGTAGCTCAAGAAGAGTATGCCTCGGATGATGATGTTGATGACAAAGACACAAGCAGTGAAGGAATAGCAATGGCATCTGTGGCAATTGCTTCCTCTACTCCAACAAAGGTGTCACTAGTTGACGCCCCTAATGAGAACATCGTCGCGAAGTGCCTCATGGCTAAAGGTATCACCAAGGTAACCTCCAATGCGAAAACCTCAAACATTAAGACTTCTATTTCTTCCACTCCGTCTTTGTTAGAATGTGTGGATGAACTTGAGGAGGCAAAAGAGGATAAAAATGAGTTTGACAAATTCTTGTGTAAACTCAAGGGAAAGTCCAAGAAGCACTTCGTTGCTCTCTTGGAACAACTTGATGAGGCCAGTGACATTATTGAGTCTCAAGAAGGATATCTTGAGGAGTTGAGAAGCCATAGGCGTGATTATGACGACGAGATAGCGGATCTATCTATTGCTCTTGAGGAAGAGCGATGTCTCCGTATGACTCTTGAGGAGTCATAAAATGATGACCTTGCTAAATTACGTAAACATTATGATCATGCTATTGTTCTTAACCGTGTGCTCATGTCTGAAAAGGTTGCACTTGGGGTTGGCCATGATCGAATCAAGGTTGAGCTTGACACACTTGACAATGCTCACAAGGCATTGAAGTGTGCTCATGCCTCTCTTAAGGAGTCGCATGATCAACTCCAAGTGAAACTCACTAAGGAAATTGCCACATGTCCTCCTTTTGTTCTAATTGATAATGCATCTGCTACTAACCCGTGTTGTGAGCATGCACATCTTGTGGAGGAAAATGCTAAGCTAAAAGAGCATCTTGAAAAGGGTTTGGTGATGTGTATCCAAGGTGAGAAGACGCTCAGTGACCTTTTGAGTAATCAGAAGGAGGTTGTGGAAAAAGAAGGAGTTGGGTTTGCACCCAAAAACAAGAAGAAGAAGAAGAAGAAGGTGAACACCAAGGAAGATCCACCGCTTAAGGAAACCTTTGTAAGAGAAGGAAATGGTCCTCATGAGAAGAAGGAAGACAAAGTTGTGGTTGGTAATGCCAAGAAGGGCAAGACCACTCACCCCAACAAGACCGGCGACTTTAACCCCTCTTATGTTTTGTGCCATAATAGTGATGGGCATGTTTATGCCAAATATTTTGGTTCTTATTATGAGTACGTTGAATGGTGTATTTGGGTTCCTAAGACCCTTGTTGCTAACATGAAAGGACCCATTAAAGAATGGGTACCTAAAACCAAACATTGATCTCTTGTAGGGTTTTGCTTCCGGAGGAACGTCATGGTTGCTCGATAGTGGAGCGACAAATCATATGATCGGAAGCAAGGACTTGGTGGTGGATCCTAACTCATCTGTGTCCATCCAAGTCTCATTTGGTGATGATGCAATTTCAAAGGTATTGTGTCTTGGCAAGGTGATAATCTCTCCATAGATAATGTTATGCTTGTTGAGACCCTTACATACAATCTACTTTCTGTTTATCAGCTCGCAATCATGGGTTTTAGTACCTTCTTTGGTATTGACCCTGTGACCCTTTTGTGGAGAAAGACTCTTAAAGTAGCTTTTGTTGGGCATGTCGAGAACGGTCTCTATGTGGAGAACTTTATTCGAAATATGCCCTAGAGGGAATAATAAAATGGTTATTATTGTATTTCCTTGTTCATGATAATTTTCTATTGTTCATGCTATAATTGTATTAACCGGAAACCGTAATACATGTGTGAATACATAGACCACAACAAGTCCCTAGTGAGCCTCTAGTTGGCTAGCTCGTTGATCAATAGATGGTCACGGTTTCATGACCATGTATATTGGATGTTGTTGATAACGGGATCACATAATTAGGAGAATGATGTGATGGACAATACCCAATCCTAAGCATAGCACAGGATTGTGTAGTTCATTGCTAAAGCTTTTCTAATGTCAAGTATCGTTTCCTTAGACCATGAGATTGTGCAACTCCCGGATACCGTAGGAATACTTTGGGTGTGCCAAACATCACAACGTAATTGGGTGGCTATAAAGGTACACTACGGGTATCTCCAAAAGTGTCTGTTGGGTTGGCACGAATCGAGACTAGGATTTGTCACTCCGTGTGGCGGAGAGGTATCTCTGGGTCCACTCGGTAAGACATCATCATAATGATCTCAATGTGACTAAGGAGTTAGCCACGGGATGATGTGTTACGGAACGAGTAAAGAACTGTCGGTAACGAGATTGAACAAGGTATAGGGATACCAACGATCGAATCTTGGGCAAGTGTCATACCGATAGACAAAGGGAATTGTATACATGATTGATTGAATCCTCGACATCGTAGTTCATCCGATGAGATCATCGTGGAGCATGTGGGAGCCAACATGGGTATCTAGATGCCGCTGTTGGTTATTGACCGGAGAGGTGTCTCGATCATGTCTACATTCCTCCCGAACCCGTAGGGTTTACACACTTAAGGTTCGATGACGCTAGGGTTATAGGGAAATAGTATACATGGTTACCGAAGGTTTTTCGGAGTCCCGGATGAGATCTCAGACATCACGAGGAGTTCCGGAATGGTCCGGAGGTAAAGATTCATATATAGGAAGTGAGTTTTTGGTCACCGGAAGTGTTTCAGGCATCACCGGTAATGTACCGGGACCACCGGAAGGGTTTCAGGGGTCCACCGTGTGGGGCCATCGGCACCATAGGGCTGCATGGGCCGCAGGTGGGAGGGAACCAGCCCCTAGGTGGGGTGGTGCCCCTCCCACAAGGGCCCAAGGCGCAACACTAGGTGGGAGGGGCAAACCCTAGGGGCAGATGGACCCTAGGCCCACCTAGGGCGCCGCCCCTCCCTCTCCATCTGTGGCCGCCGCCCCAAGGCCATCTAGGGCTGGCCGTCAGCCCTACGGTGGGAACCCTAGGGGCTGTGCACCCCCTCCTCCTCCCCTATATATATGTGGGGTTTTGGGGCTGCCAAGAATTGATCTCTCTCTCCCTCTCGGCGCAGCCCTACCCCTCCTCCTCCTCGTCCTTCGTAGTGCTTGGCGAAGCCCTGCCGGAGTACCACGCAGCTCCACCATCACCATGCCGTCGTGCTACCGGAGCTCTCCCTCAACCTCTCCTTCCTCCTTGCTGGATCAAGGCGTAGGAGACGTCACCGGGTTGCACGTGTGTTGAACGCGGAGGCATCGTTGTTCGGCGCTTAGGTCAGAATCCACCGCGATCTGAATCGCTGCGAGTACGACTCCACCAACCGCATTCTAGTAACGCTTCCACTTTGTGATCTTCAAAGGTATGAATATGCACTCCCCCTTTGCTCGTTGCTGGTTTCTTCATAGATTGATCTTGGTGATACGTCGGAAATTTTTTGATTTGCTACTACGTCTCCCAACAGTGGTATCAGAGCTAGGTCTATGTGTAGAATATATGCACGAGTAGAACACAAGGTGTTGTGGGCGTTGATTTTGTTAATTGTCTTTCCGTTACTAGTCTTATCTTGATTCGGCGGCATTGTGGGATGAAGCAGCCCGGACCGACTTTACACATACGCTTACGTGAGACTGGTTCCACGGCCTAACATGCACTTGTTGCATAAGGTGGCTAGCGGGTGTCTGTCTCTCCCACTCTAGTCGGATCGGATTCGATGAAAAGGGTCCTTATGAAGGGTAAATAGAAATTGGCATATCACGTTGTGGTTTTTGCATACGTAAGAAACGTTCTTGCTAGAAACCTATAGTAGCCACGTAAAAAACTTGCAACAACAAATTAGAGGACGTCTAACTTGTTTTTGCAGCATATGTCGTGTGATGTGATATGGCCAAAGAATGTGATGTGATATATGTGATGTATGAGATTGATCATGTTCTTGTAATAGGATTCATGACTTGCATGTCGATGAGTATGACAACTGGCAGGAGCCATAGGAGTTGGCTTAATTTATTGTATGACTTGTGTGTCAATCATAAACGCCATGTAATTACTTTACTTTATTGCTAATCGTTAGCCATAGTAGTAGAAGTAATAGTTGGCGAGACAACTTCATGAAGACACGATGATGGAGATCATGATGATGGAGATCATGGTGTCGTGCCGATGATAGTGATGATCATGGTGCCCCGAAGATGGAGATCAAAGGAGCAAGATGATATTGGCCATATCATGTCACTATATTGATTGCATGTGATATTTATCATGCTTACATCTTATTTGCTTAGAACGGCGGTAGCTAAATAAGATGATCTTTCACTAAAATTTCAAGAAATGTGTTCACCTTAACTGTGCACCGTTGCTAAGGTTCGTTGTTCTGAAGCACCACGTGATGATCGGGTGTGATAGGTTCTAACGTTCGCGTACAATGGGTGTAATCCAGATTTACACACGCAATACACTTAGGTTGACTTGACGAGCCTAGCATGTACAGACATGGCTTCGGAACGCAGGAGACCGAAAGGTCAAACATGAGTCGTATAGAAGATACGATCAACATGAAGATGTTCACCATTGATGACTACTCCGTCTCACGTGATGATCGGACACGGGCTAGTTGACGTGGATCATGTGTCATTTGGATGACTAGAGATATGTCTATCTAAGTGGGAGTTCATTAAATAATTTGATTATGTGAACTTAATTATCATGAACTTAGTCTAAAATTGTCTTTACAATCTATATTGTAGATCCAATGGCCAACGGTAATGTTGCCCTCAACTTCAACGCGTTCCTAGAGAAAACCAAGCTAAAAGACGATGGAAGCAACTATATGGACTGGGTCCGTAGCTTGAGGATCATCCTAGTAGCTTCCAAAAGATTATATGTCCATGATGCACCGCTAGGTGACGCACCCATTTTCCCAGCGGATCAAGACGTTATGAACGTCTGGCAGTCGCGCTGCGGTGATTAATCCCTGGTTCAGTGCGACATGCTTTACAGCTTAGAACCGGGGCTCCAAAAGCGTTTTGAGCAACACGGAGCATATGAGATGTTCCAAGAGATGAAATTGGTTTTTCCAAACTCATGTCCGGGTCGAGAGATATGATGTCTCCGACAAGTTCTTCAGTTGTAAGATGGAGGAAAATAGTTCTGTCAGTGAGCACATACTCAAAATGTCTGGGTTGCACAACCGCTTGTCTCAGCTGGGAGTTAATCTTCCGGATGACTCGGTTATTAACAGAATCCTCCAGTCGCTCCCACCTAGCTACAAGAGCTTTGTGATGAACTACAACATGCAGGGTATGGAGAAGTCCATTCCTGAGTTGTACTCGATGCTGAAATCAACGGAGGTCGAGATCAAAAAGGAGCATCAAGTGTTGATGGTGAATAAGACCACTAGTTTCAAGAAAGGCAAGGGTAAGAAGAACTTCAAGAAGGACGGCAAAGCAGTTGCCGCGACCGGTAAGCAAGTTGCCAGGAAGAAGAACAAGAATGGACCCAAGCATGTGACTGAGTGCTTTTATTGCAAGGGTACCGGTCACTGGAAGCGGAACTGCCCCAAGTACTTAGCGGATAAGAAGGCCGGCAACGTTAAAGGTATATGTGATATACTTGTTATTAATGTGTACCTTACTAGCGCTCGTAGTAGCTCATGGGTAATGATACCAGTGCAGTTGCTCACATTTGTAACTCCAAGCAGGAGCTACGGAATAAGCGGAGACTGGCAAAGGACGAGGTGACGATGCGCGTCGGGAATGGTTCCAAGGTCGATGTGATTGCCGTCGGCATGCTACCTATACATCTACCTTCGGCATTAGTTTTAAACCTCAATAATTGTTATTTAGTACCAGCTTTGAGCATGAACATTGTATCTGGATCTCGTTTGATGCGAGATGGCTACTCATTTAAATCTGAGAATAATGGTTGTTCTATTTATATGAGAGAAATGTTTTATGGTCATGCCCCGCTGGTCAATGTTTTATTTTTGATAAATCTCGAACGTGATGTTACACATGTTCATAATGTGAGTACCAAAAGTGTAAGGTTGATAACAATAGTCCCACTTACATGTGGCACTGCCGCCTTGGTCATATTGGTGTCAAATGCATGAAGAAACTCCATGCTGATGGACTTTGGGAGTCTCTTGACTTTGAATCATTTGACACGTGCGAACCATGCCTCATGGGCAATATGACCAAGACTCCATTCTCCGAAACAATGGAGCGAGCAACTGACTTGTTGGAGATAATACATACCGATGTATGCGGTCCGATGAGCGTTGAGGCTCGCGGTGGCTACCGTTATGTTCTCACCCTGACTTAAGCAGATATGGGTATGTCTACTTAATGAAACATAAGCCTTAAACCTTTGAAAAGTTCAAGGAATTGTAGAGTGAGGTAGAGAATCAACATGACAGGAAAATAAAGTGCCTACGATCTGATCATGGCGGAGAATATTTAAGTCACAAGTTTGGCACGCACCTAAGGAAATGTGGAATTGTTTCACAACTCACACCGCCTGGCACACCTCAGTGAAACAGTGTGTCTGAACGTCGTAATCGCACTCTACTGGATATGGTGCGATCTATGATGTCTCTTACCGACTTACCGCTATCATTTTGGGGATATGCATTAGAGACTGTCGCATTCACTTTAAATAGGGCACCGTCTAAGTCCGTTGAGATGACACCGTATGAATTATGGTTTGGAAAGAAACCTAAGCTATCGTTTCTGAAAGTTTGAGGATGCGATGCTTATGTGACGAAACTTCAACCTGAGAAGCTCGAACCCAAAGCAGAAAAGTGTGTCTTCATAGGATACCCCAAAGAAACTATTGGGTATACCTTCTACCTCAGATCCGAAGGAAAATTCTTTGTTGCCAAGAATGGATCATTTCTAGAGAAAGAGTTTCTCTCGAAAGAAGTAAGTGGGAGGAAAATAGAACTTGATGAGGTAAATGTACCTCCACTGGCGTAGCACAGGAAGTTGTTTCTGTGGAGCCTGCACCGGCTGGAAAGGAAGTTAATGATGATGATGATGAAACTTCAGATCAAGTTGCTATTCGAAGGTCCACTAGGAGACGTTCCGCACCAGAGTGGTACGGCAACCCTGTCCTGGAGATCATGTTGTTGGACAATGGTGAACCTTCAAACTATGAAGAAGCGATGGCGGGCCTGGATTCCAACAAATGGCTTGAAGCCATGAAATCCGAGATAGGATCCATGTATGAGAACAAAGTATGGACTTTGGTGGACTTGAATGATGATAAGCGAGCCATAGAAAATAAATGGATCTTTAAGAAGAAGACTGACGCGGATGGTAATGTGACCGTCTATAAAGCTCGGCTTATCGCTAAGGGTTATCGACAAGTTCAAGGAGCTAACTACGATGAGACTTTCTCACCCGTAGCGATGCTGACGTCCGTCCAAATCATATTAGCAATTGCCGCATTTTATGATTATGAGATCTGGCAAATGGACATCAAAACAGCATTCCTTAATGGTTCCCTTAAGGAAGAACTGTATATGATGCAGCCAGAAGGTTTTGTCGATCCTAAAGATGCTAGCAAAGTATGCAAGATTCAACGCTCCATCTATGGGCTGGTGCAAGCATCTCGGAGTTGAAATATTCGCTTTAATGAGGTGATTAAAGCATTTGGATTTATACAGGTTTATGGAGAACCCTATATTTACAAGAAAGTGAGTGGGAGATCTGTAGCATTTCTCATATTATATGTGGATGACATATTGTTGATGGGAAATGATATAGAACTTTTGGAAAGCATAAAGGCCTACTTGAATAAGTGATTTTCAATGAAGGACCTTGGAGAAGTTGCTTACATATTAGGCATCAAGATCTATAGAGATAGATCAAGACGCCTCATAGGTCTTTCACAAAGCACATACCTTGACAAGATATTGAAGAAGTTCAATATGGCTCAGTCCAAGAAGGGGTTCTTGCCTGTGTTACAGGGTGTGAGATTGAGTACAACTCAATGCCTGACCACGGCAAAGGATAGAGAAGAGATGAGTGTCATCCCCTATGCTTCAGCCATAGGCTCTAATATGTATGCCATGTTGTGTACCAGACCTGATGTGAACCTTGCCAAAAGTTTGGTAGGGAGGTACCAAAGTGATCCTGGAGCGGAACACTGGACAACGGTCAAGAATATCCTGAAGTACCTGAAAAGGACCAAGGACATGTTTCTCGTATATGGAGGTGCCAAAGAGCTCGTCGTAAAGGGTTACGTCGATGCTAGCTTCGACACAGATCCGGATGGCTCGAAGTCACAAACCGGATACGTGTATATTTTGAACGGAGGGGCAGTTAGCTGGTGCAGCAGCGAGCAAAGCGTTGTGGCGGCATCTACATGTGAAGCGGAGTACATAGCTGCTTCAGAAGCAGCAAAGGAAGAATTCTGGATGAAGGAGTTCATCACCGACCTAGGAGTGATTCCCAATGCATCAGGCCCGATGATTCTATTCTATGACAACACTAGAGCTATTGCCCTTGCCAGGGAGCCCAGGTTTCACAAGAAGACAAGACACATCAAACGCCGCTTCAACTCCATTCGTGATTACATTCAGGAATGAGATATAGATATTTGTAAAGTACATACAGATCTGAATGTCGCAGATCCATTGACTAAACCTCTCTCACGAGCGAAACATGATCAACACCAAAACTCTATGGGTGTTCGATACATCACAATGTAACTACATTATTGACTCTAGTGCAAGTGGGAGACTGTTGGAAATATGCCCTAAAGGCAATAATAAAATGGTTATTATTGTATTTCCTTGTTCATGATAATTGTCTATTGTTCATGCTATAATTGTATTAACCAGAAACCGTAATACATGTGTGAATACATAGACCACAACAAGTACCTAGTGAGCCTCTAGTTGGCTAGCTCGTTGATCAATAGATGTTCACGGTTTCATGACCATGGACATTGGATGCCGTTGATAACAGGATCACATCATTAGGAGAATGATGTGATGGACAAGACCCAATCCTAAGCATTGCACAAATCATGTAGTTCATCTGCTAAAGCTTTTCTAATGTCAAGTATCGTTTCCTTAGACCATGAGATTGCGCAACTCCCGGATACTGTAGGAATACTTTGGGTGTGCCAAACATCACAACGTAACTGGGTGGCTATAAAGGTACACTACGGGTATCTCTTAAAGTGTCTGTTGGGTTTGTACGAATCGAGACTGGGATTTGTCACTCCGTGTGATGGAGAGGTATCTCTGGGCCCACTCGGTAAGACATCATCATAATGAGCTCAATCTGACTAAGGATTTAGCCACGGGATGATGTGTTATGGAACGAGTAAATAGACTTGTCGGTAACGAGATTGAACAAGGTATAAGGATACCGATGATCGAATCTCGGGCAAGTGTCATACCGATAGACAAAGGGGATTTTATATAGGATTGATTAATCCCCGACATCGTGGTTCATCCGATGAGATCATCATGGAGCATGTGGGAGCCAACATGGGTATGTAGATCCCGCTGTTGGTTATTGACCGGAGAGGTGTCTCAGTCATGTCTACATGCCTCCCGAACCCGTAGGATCTACACACTTAAGGTTTGATGACGCTAGGATCTACACACCCGTAGGATCTACCCGAACTTTATTGGAAATATGCCCTAGAGGGAATAATAAAATGGTTATTATTGTATTTCCTTGTTCATGATAATTTTCTATTGTTCATGCTATAATTGTATTAACCGGAAACCGTAATACATGTGTGAATACATAGACCACAACAAGTCCCTAGTGAGCCTCTAGTTGGCTAGCTCGTTGATCAATAGATGGTCACGGTTTCATGACCATGTATATTGGATGTTGTTGATAACGGGATCACATCATTAGGAGAATGATGTGATGGACAATACCCAATCCTAAGCATAGCACAAGATTGTGTAGTTCATTGCTAAAGCTTTTCTAATGTCAAGTATCGTTTCCTTAGACCATGAGATTGTGCAACTCCCGGATACCGTAGGAATACTTTGGGTGTGCCAAACGTCACAACGTAATTGGGTGGCTATAAAGGTACACTACGGGTATCTCCAAAAGTGTCTGTTGGGTTGGCACGAATCGAGACTAGGATTTGTCACTCCGTGTGGCGGAGAGGTATCTCTGGGTCCACTCGGTAAGACATCATCATAATGATCTCAATGTGACTAAGGAGTTAGCCACGGGATGATGTGTTATGGAACGAGTAAAGAACTGTCGGTAACGAGATTGAACAAGGTATAGGGATACCAACGATCGAATCTTGGGCAAGTGTCATACCGATAGACAAAGGGAATTGTATACATGATTGATTGAATCCTCGACATCGTAGTTCATCCGATGAGATCATCGTGGAGCATGTGGGAGCCAACATGGGTATCTAGATGCCGCTGTTGGTTATTGACCGGAGAGGTGTCTCGATCATGTCTACATTCCTCCCGAACCCGTAGGGTCTACACACTTAAGGTTCGATGACGCTAGGGTTATAGGGAAATAGTATACCTGGTTACCGAAGGTTTTTCGGAGTCCCGGATGAGATCTCAGACATCACGAGGAGTTCCGGAATGGTCCGGAGGTAAATATTCATATATAGGAAGTGAGTTTTTGGTCACCGGAAGTGTTTCAGGCATCACCGGTAATGTACCGGGACCACCGGAAGGGTTTCAGGGGTCCACCGTGTGGGGCCATCGGCACCATAGGGCTGCATGGGCCGCAGGTGGGAGGGAACCAGCTACTAGGTGGGCTGGTGCGCCTCCCACAAGGGCCCAAGGCGCAGAACTAGGTGGGAGGGGGTAAACCATAGGGGCGGATGGGCCCTAGGCCCACCTAATGCGCTGCCCCTCCCTCTCCATCTCTGGCCGCCGGCCCTAGGATGGGAACCCTAGGGTCCGCGCACCCCCTCCTCCTCCCCCTATATATATGTGGGGTTTTGGGGCTGCCAAGAACTGATCTCTCTCTCCCTCTCGGCGCAGCCCTACCCCTCCTCCTCCTCGTCCTCCGTAGTGCTTGGCGAAGCCCTGCCGGAGTACCACGCAGCTCCACCGTCACCATGCCGTCGTGCTGCCGGAGCTCTCCCTCAACCTCTCCTTCCTCCTTGTTGGATCAAGGCGTAGGAGACGTCACTAGGCTGCATGTGTGTTGAACATGGAGGCGCCGTTGTTCGGCGCTTAGATCGGAATCCACCGCGATCTGAATCGCTGCGAGTATGACTCCACCAACCGCGTTCTAGTAACGCTTCCGCTTTGCGATCTTCAAAGGTATGAAGATGCACTCCCCCTTTGCTCGTTGCTGGTTTCTCCATAGATTGATCTTGGTGACACGTAGGAATTTTTGGATTTACTACTACGTCTCCCAACAAACGTCTCGGAGCAACCCACTAAGACCGCAACTTGCCTAATGGCTAAAGTTGATGTGGGATGGCTCTGGCATCGTCGGCTAGCCCATGTCAATATGAGATCTTTGCAAAGCCTCCTCAAAGGGGATCACATTCTTGGACTAGCAAACGTGAGTTTGCCAAAGATCATGCTTGCAGTGCCTGTATCGAAGGAAAGTTGCATGAAAAAGCTCATCGTCCAACTACAACAATCTACTCAAAGAGGACCTTAGAGCTCCTTCACATGGATCTCTTCGGGCCTCCATATTTTGACAGCCTTGGAGGAAGAAGATATTGCTTGGTGATTGTGGATGTTTACTCGAGATACACTTGGGTTTACTTCTTCAAGAGGAAGAGTGAGACCCAACAGACCGTCATCGACTTTGCAAATGGAGTCAAACGGCAACATGATGCAAAGATTTTGATGATCAGAAGTGACAACGGCACCAAGTTCAAGAACTACACCCTAAATGAGTTTCTCAATGATGAAGGGATAAAGCACCAATATTCCACACCTTACACCCCTCAATAAAACGGTGTTGCGGAGAGGAAGAACCGGACGTTGATGGATGCGGCAAGAACCATGATGGCAGAGTTTAAAACTCCGTACAACTTTTGGGCCGAAGCCATCAACACAGCGTGTCATACATCAAATCGGCTCTATCTCCGCAAAGGCTTGAACAAGACTCCTTATGAGATTCTTACCAGGAACAAGCCCAACCTCAAAAATTCTGGGTGTTCGGTTGTAAGTGTTTCATTCTCAAGAAAGGTGCTTGTTTGTCTAAATTTGAATCTAGAGCCCATGAGGGCATATTTGTTGGTTATGCTGCAAACTCTCATGCTTACCATGTCCTCAACAAGTCCACAGGACCCATTGACGAGACGAGTAACATAGATTTTGATGGAAATAATGGCTCCCAAGTGGAGCAAAGTGGTCTTTATGATGTACGTGTTGAAATTCCTCCCCAAGCCAGAAGAAGAATGGGTGTGGGATACTTCCTACCCGTTGAGGAACCCCTTGTGGCCGAAGGAGAAGGACAATGTTCCACTCAAGTGGAGCCATCACCGACGCAAGACCCACATGCTTCTGAAGAACAAAATGAAGGTCCTCTACCACATGGACAAGATCAAGGGCAAGATCAATCTACTGATGATAGTGTCTCACCAAGTGATGCCCAAGATCAAGTCCACGTCCCCGAGCAAGCTCAAGCTCAAGATCTTCTTCAAGATCAAGAGTAAGCTCACGAAGGCGCTCAAGATCATCAATAAGATGCTTCTCCGAATGTTGTCCCTCAACCTTCCATGGATGAAATCTTAGAGAGATGAGCTGCCAAGAATGCTGCCAAGCTCAAACTTAGACAACATGTGATGGAAAACGTCTACGGTGACTTGAAAAGAGGTGTAACCACTCGTAGACAATTAACAAACTTGTGTGAACCTCATGCGTTTTTTCTTGCATTGAGCCCCTCAAGGTACAAGATGCGCTCGAGGACATGGAGTGGGTTGAAGCTATGCACGATGAACTCAACAACTTTGAGCGCAACCAAGTGTGGCGATGTTGGGGAACATCGCATGGGAAACAAAAAAATTCCTACGCACACGCAAGATTTATCCATGGTGATGAGCATCTACAAGAGGGAGAGTGGATCTAAGTACCCTTCTAGATCGCTAAGCGGGAAGTGTTTAAGAAACGCGGTTGGTGTAGTCGAACGTCTTTGCGATCCAAATCGCCGAGCGTCCCGCGATCTCATCACGATCCGTCCCGCGATCCAATCACGATCCGTCCCGCGAACTCATCACGATCCTTCCCGCGATCCAATCACGATCTGTCCTGCGAAAATCACGATCCGTACCTTAATCCAATCATGATCCATCCCGCGAACTCATCACGATCCGTCTCGCGATCTTGATCACGGTCCTTCCGATCTAGCGCCGAACGGACGACACCTCCGCGTTCAGCACACGTACAGCTTGATGACGATCTCCGCCTTCTTGATCCAGCAAGTGGGAGCGGAGAGGTAGAAGAGTTCTCCGATAGCGTGACGGTGCTCCGGTGATGGTGGTGGAGCAATTCCGGCAGGGCTTCGCCTAAGCACTGCAGAAAACCGATCTAGAGGAGAAACTATGCACTAGAGGAACGGGTAGCACGTGGCTGAAAATCTGGTGCCAAAAACCCTAAAACCTCTAGTATATATGAGAGGAAGAGAGGAGGAGGCTTGTCCCTCAAAGGACCAGCTCTTGGGTCGGCCGAATCAAGGAGGATTGGAGGATTCCTCCTCCAATCCTAGTAGGACTAGGACTCCTTATTTTTGCCTTTTTGCCTTTTTTCCACCTTTTTCTCTTTGGGCTTTTCTTCCCAGCCGCATGGGCCTTGTGTGGGACTTTCAGCATCCCACAAAGGGCTGGTATTTACTCTCCGACAGCCCATGTAGCCTCTTGGGTCGAAATACCCCTCCAAATGGTCTCCCGGTACACTACCGGCACTCCCGGTACACTACCGATGAGCCCAAAACTTTTCTGGCGACCAAAATAGGACTTCCTATATATCAATCTTTACCTCAGGACCATTATGGAGCTCCTCGTGACGTCCGGGATCTCATCTGGGACTCCGAACAACCTTCGTTCACCACCATACATAACTCTATACTACCGAAACATCATCGAACCTTAAGTGTGCAGACCCTGCGGGTTCGAGAACTATGTAGACATGACCAAGACACCTCTACGGTCAATAACCAATAGCGGGACCTGGATGCCCATATTGGTTCCTACATATTCTACGAAGATCTTTATCGGTCGAACCTCTATGTGAAGGATTCAGTTAATCCCATATGATGTTCCCTTTGTTCTTCAGTATGTTACTTGCCCAAGATTCGATCGTCGGTATCTCCATACCTAGTTCAACCTCATTACCGGCAAGTCTCTTTAATCGTTCCGTAATACAAGATCCCGTGACTAACACTTAGTCACATTGCTTGCAAGGCTTGTTGTGATGTTTTATTACCGAGTGGGCCCTGAGATACCTCTTCGTCACACGGAGTAACAAATCCCAGTCTTGATCCATGCCAACTCAACACACACCCTCGGAGATACCTGTAGAGCACCTTTATAGTCACCCAGTTACGTTGCGACATTTGATACACACAAGGCACTCCTCCAGTATCCGTGAGTTGCATGATCTCATGGTCATAGGAACATATACTTGACATGCAGAAAACAGTAGCAATAAACTGACACGATCATATGCTACGTTTGTAGTTTGGGTCTTGTCCATCACACCATTCTCCTAATGATGCAATCCCGTTTATCAAATGACATCTCATGTCCATGGCTACGAAACCTTAACCATGTTTTGATCAACGCGCTAGTCTATTAGAGGCATACTAGGGACATGGTTTTGTCTATGTATCCACACATGCATCTAAGTCTTCGATCAATACAACTATAGCATGGATAATAAAAGATTATCACGAACAAGGAAATATGATAATAACTAATTTATTATTGCCTCTAGGGCATATTTCCAATAGTCTCCCACTTGCACTAGAGTCAATAATCTAGTTCACATCACCATGTGATTCGCATTGTTATGAATCTAACACCCAATGAGTTTTGGGGCTCGATCATGCTTTGCATGTGAGAGAGGTCTTATAGTCAACGGGTCTACGACATTCAGATCCCTATGTACTTTGCAAATCTCTATGTCAAACCATAAACACTGCTACCACACTCCACTTGGTACTATTCCAAATGGCTACTCCACTATATGTATCCAGATTGCTACTACGGGTCATCCAGATTGGTGTTAAAGCTTGCATCAACGTAACTCTTTACGACGAACTCTTTATCACCTCCATAATCGAGAAACATCTCCTTAGTCTTTTATTACTAAGGATAATCTTGACCGCTGTCCAGTGATCCACTCCTGGATCACTCTTGTACCCCTTGACAGACTCATGGCAAGGCACACACAGGTGCGGTACACAGCATGGCATACTATATAGAGCCTATGGCTAAGGCATAGGGGATGACATTCGTCCTTTCTCTTTCTTCTGCCATGGTCGAGCTTTGAGTCTCACTCAACTTCACACCTTACAAAGCAGGCGAGAACACTTCTCTCTGACTAATCCATTTTGAACTCTTTCAAAATCTTGTCAAGGTATGTATTCATTGAAAGTCTTATCAAAAATCTTGATCTATCTTTATAGATCTTGATGCTCAATAATTAGGTAGCTTTATTCAGGTCTTCCTTTGAAAATCACTTTTCAAACCACCGTTTATGCTTTCCAGAAATTCCACATTATTTCCGAATAGCAATATATCATCCACATATACTTATCAGAAACTCTATGGTGCTCCCACTCACTTTATTGCAAATACAAGTTTCTCATATACTTTGTATAGACTCAAAAACTTTGATCACCTCATCAAAGTGTACATTCCAACTCCGAGATGCTTGCTTCAGTCTATAAAAGGATCACTGAAGCTTGCACACCTTTTAGCATCCTTAGGACTGATAAAACCTTCTGGTTGTATCACATACAACCTTTCATCAAGTAAACCGTTAAGGAAACGATGTTTTGACATCCATCTGCCAGATTTCATAATTGAAAATGCAGCAACTACTAACATAATTTCAACAGACTTTAGCATCGCTACGAGTGACAAAGTCTCATCGCAGTCAACTCCTTGAACTTGTCGTAAACTTCTTTGCAACAAGTCGAGCTTTACAAATGGTGACATTTACCATCGGCGTCTGTCTTCATTTCAAAGATCCATTTGTACTTAACGACCTGCCGTCCAACGAGCAAGTCCACCAAAGTCCATACTTGGTTTTTCATACATGGATCCTTTCTTGGATTTCATGGCCTCTAACCATTTGTTGGTTTCCGGGCCCATCATCGCTTCTCCATAGTTCGTAGGTTCATCGTTGTCCAACGACTTGACCTCTAAGACAGGGTTGCCGCACCACTCAGGAGCAGTACACGTCCTTGTCGACCTATGAGGTTCGATAGTAACTTGATCCAAAGCTTCATGATCATCATCATTAACTTCCTATTCAACTAACGTAGGCTTCACAGAAACAACTTCCTGCACTGCGCTACTCTCTGGTTGAAACAGAGGTTCAATAACCTCATCAAGTTCTATCCTCCTCCCACTCAATTCTTTCAAGAGAAACTTTTTCTCGAGAAAGGACCCAGTTTTAGCAACAAACATTTTATGCTTGGATCTAAGATAGAAGGTTCACCCAACAGTTCTTAGGGTATTCTATGAAGATGCATTTGTCCGCTTTGGGTTCGAGCTCATTAGGTGAAAACATTTTCCACCCAAGCGTCGCAGCCCCAAACATTAAGAAATGACGGCTTAGGTTTCTATCAAACCATAATTCACACGGTGTCATCTCAACGGATTTAGATGGTGCCCTATTTAAAGTGAATGTAGTTGTCTCTAATGCATAACCCCAAAATTATAGTAACAAAACGATAAGAGACATCATAGCATGCACCATATCCAATAGAGCACGTCTATGAAGTTCGAACACACCATCACACTATGGTGTTCCAGGTGGCGTGAGTTGTGAAACAATTTTCACAATGTCTAAAGTTGTATGCCAAACTCGCAACTCAGATATTCGTCTCGACGATCATATCATAGACATTTTTATCTTCTTGTCACGATGATCTTGAACTTCACTCTGAATTTGCTTGAACCTTTCAAACGATTCAGACTTGTGTTTCATTAAGCAAATATACACTATATCTACTCAAATCATCAGTGAAGGTAAGAAAATAACGATATCCACCGCACGCTATAAGACTCATTGGATTGCATACATCAACATGCATCATTTCCAATAAGTCACTTGCCCGCTCCATCAAACCAGAAAACGGGGTCCTTAGTCATCTTGACCAAGAGGCATGGTTCGCATGTCTCAACCGATTCGAAATCAAATGAGTCCAAAGATCCATCAGCATGGAGTTTCTTCATTCATTTTATACCAATATGACATTTAGCGGCAGTGCCACAAGTATGTGGTACTATTATTATTAACTTTGTATCTTTTGGCATCAATGTTATGAACATGTGTATTACTACGATCAAGATTCAACAAACCATTCTCACTGGGTGCTTAACCATTGAAGGTATTATTCATGTAAACAGAATAACCATTATTCTCTAACTTAAATGAATAACCGTGTTGCAATAAACACGATCCAATCACGTTCATGCTCAACCAAAACACCAAATACCATTTATTTCGGTTTGTCACTAATACCGAAGGTAGAGAGAGCGTGCGATGCTGATCACATCAACCTTGGAAACATTTCCAACACACATCGTCACCTCACCCTTAGCTAGTTCTCCGTTTATCCGTAGCTTTTATTTCGAGTTACTAACATTTAGCAACCGAACCGGTATCCAATACCCAGGTGCTACTACGAGTACTAGCAAGGTACATATCAATAATACATATATCAAATATACTTCTGTCGACGTTGCCAGTCTTCTTATCTACCAAGTATCTAGGGTTGTTCCGCTTCGGCGACCGCTTTCCTCATAATCGAAGCACATAGTCTCGGGTTTGGGTTCAACTTTGGGTTGCTTCACCGGAGCAGCAACTGACTTGCTATCCATGAAGTTTCCCTCCTTGCCCTTGCCCTTCTCGAAACTAGTGGTTTTACTAACCATCAACACTTGATGCTCCTTCTTGATTTCTACCTTCGCGGTGTCAAACATCGCGAACAGCTCAGGGATCATTATTTCTATCCCTGGCGTTTATAGTTCATCACCAAGTTTTAGTAGCTTAGTGACAGTGACTTGGACAACAATATCAATCACTATCTTATCTAGAAGATCAACTCCCACTCGATTCAAGCGATTGCAACACCCAGACAATCTCAGCACATGCTCAACGATTGAGCTATTCTCTTTCATCTTGCAAGCAAAGAATCTTGTTGGAGATCTCATATCTCGCAACACGGGCACGAGCCTGAGATCCTAATTTCAGCTCTTAGAACATCTCATATGTTCCGTGACGTTCAAAACGTTTCGGAGCCTCAATTGTAAGCCATAATGCATGACGCACTAAACTATCAAGTAGTCATCAGAATGTGCCTGTCAGATGTTCACAACATCTACAGACGACGCTAGAGGGGTTGGCGCACCGAGCGGTGCATTAAGGACATAAGCCTTCTATGCAGCAATGAGGACAATCCTCACATCACGGACCCAGTCCGCAATATTGCAACCATCATCTTTCAACTCTATTTCTCTAGGAACATATAAAAATTTAAGGGAGCTACAGCGTGAGCTAGTAATCTACAACATAATTTTGCAAAGTCACTACTGACTATGTTCATGATAATGAGTTCAATTAATCATATTACTTAAGAACTCCCACTCAAATTGACATCCCTCCGGTCATTCAAGTGAAACATGATCCAAATTCACCAACTCAAGTCCGATCATCATGTGAGTTGAGGTGGTTTCAATGGTGAACATCATCATGTTGATCATATCTACTATATGACTCATGTTCGACCTTTCGGTCTCTTGTGTTCTGAGGCCATATCTCTACATGCTAGGCTCGTCAAGTTTAATCCGAGTGTTCTGCATGTGCAACACTGGCTTGCACCCGTTGTATGTGAACGTAGAGTCTATCACACCCGATCATCAAGTGGTGTCTCAACACGACGAACTTTCGCAACGGTGCACACTCGGGGAGAACACAATTTATCTTGAAATTAAGTGAGGGATCACCTTATAATGCTACCGTCGTCCTAAGCAAAACAAGGTGCATAAAAGGATTAACATCACATGCAATTCATAAGTGACATGATATGGCCTTGAACTTGTGCTTTTGATATCCATCTAGAAAGCACCGGCATGATCTGTTGGGGAACGTAGTAGTAAATCAAAAAATTTCCTACGCGTTCACCAAGATCCATCTATGGAGAAACCAGCAACGAGCAAGGGGAGAGTGGATCTTCATACCTTTGAAGATCGCTAAGCGGAAGCGTTACAAGAACGCGGTTGATGGAGTCGTACTCGCAGCGATTCAGATCACGGTAGATCCTATCAAGTGCCGAACGGACGGCACCTCCGCGTTCAACACACGTGCAGCCCGGTGACGTCTCCAACACCTTGATCCAGCAAGGAGGAAGGAGAGGTTGGGGAAGGGCTCCAACAGCAGCACGACGGCGTGGTGGTGGTGGAGTAGCAAGGTAATCCGACAGGGCTTCGCCTAAGCGCTGCGGAGGAGGAAGAAGAGAGGTAGGGCTTTGCCGTGAGAGAGAGAGATCAAAATCTTGTCTCAAAACATCCAAAACCTCAAGTATATATAGGAGGAGGTACGTGGAGGGCTGGCTTGGCCTCTACTCCAAAGAGGAGATGGCCAGCCGAATTAAAGGGAGAGTCCACCTCCCACAAGGGAGGTGGATCTCCTCCTTTTAAATCCTTTTTGCCTTATCTCCTTATCTCCAGCCACATGGGCCTTTAGCAAAAGTATTTCCCAGCCCAATAAGGGCTGACATACTTTATCTAAAAGCCCATGAAGTCCTCTGGTCGTCACACCCCTCCCGGGGGTCCTCCGGCACCCTCCCGGCACTCCCGGTACAATACCGATGAGCCCGAAAACTTTCCGGTGACCAAAACTGGACTTCCTATATATCAATCTTTACCTCCGGACTATTCCGGAGCTCCTCGTGACGTCCGGGATCTCATCCGGGACTCCGAACAACCTTCGGTAATCACGTATACCTTTTCCCTATAACCCTAGCGTCATCGAACCTTAAGTGTGTAGACCCTACGGGTTCGGGAGACACGTAGACATGACCGAGACACTTCTCCGGCCAATAACCAACAGCGGGATCTGGATACCCATGTTGGCTCCCACGTACTCCACGATGATCTCATCGGATGAACCACGATGTCGGGGATTCAATTAATCCCGTATACAATTCCCTTTGTCTATCGGTATGGTACTTGCCCGAGATTCGATCGTCGGTATCCCTATACCTTGTTCAATCTCGTTACTGGCAAGTCTCTTTACTCGTTCCGTAATACATCATCCCGTGGCTAACTCCTTAGTCACATTGAGCTCATTATGATGATGTCTTACCGAGTGGGCCCAGAGATACCTCTCCGTCACACGGAGTGACAAATCCCAGTCTCGATTCGTGCCAACCCAACAGATACTTTCGGAGATACCCGTAGCGTACCTTTATAGCCACCCAATTACGTTGTGACGTTTGGCACACCCAAAGCATTCCTACGGTATCCGGGAGTTGCACAATCTCATGGTCTAAGGAAACGATACTTGACATTGAAAAGCTTTAGCAAACGAACTACACGATCTTGTGCTATGCTTAGGATTGGGTCTTGTCCATCACATCATTCTCCTAATGATGTGATCCCATTATCAACGACATCCAATGTCCATGGCCATGAAACCGTGACCATCTATTGATCAACGAGCTAGCCAACTAGAGGCTTACTAGGGACATGTTGTGGTCTATGTATTCACACATGTATTATGGTTTCCGGTTAACACAATTATAGCATGAACAATAGACAATTATCATGAACAAGGAAATACAATAATAACCATTTTATTATTGCCTCTAGGGCATATTTCCAACAGTCTCCCACTTGCACTAGAGTCAATAATCTAGTTCACATCACCATGTGATTAACACTTACATCACCATGTGATCATATCATCATGTGATTAACACCCAATAAGTTCCGGGGTTTGTTCATGTTCTGCTCGTGAAAGAGGTTTTTAGTCAATGGGTCTGCGACATTCAGATCCGTGTGTACCTTGCAAACTTTCCATGTCATATTTGTAGATACTACTCCCACGCTCCACTTGGAGCTATTCCAAATGGCTGCTCCACTATACGTAGCTGGATTTCTACTAAGAGTCGTTCGGATTGGCTTTAAAGCTTGCATCATCGTAACACTTTACGATGAACTCTTTATCACCTCCATAATCGAGAAATATTTCCTTAGTTCTCAAGTTACTAAGGCTAACTTTGACCGCTGTCCAGTGATCCACTCTTGGATTACTCTTGTACCCCTTGACAGACTCATGGCAAGGCACACACAGGTGCGGTACACAGCATGGCATACTTTATAGAGCCTATGGCTAAAGCATAGGAGATGACACTCATCTCTTCTTTATCTTCTGCCGTGGTCGGGTATTGAGTCTTACTCAATTTCACACCTTACAATACAGTCAAGAACTCCTTATTTGACCCATCTATTTTGAACTCCTTCAAAAACTTGTCAAGGTATGTCTTTGTCGAAAACACTTATCAAGCGAATAGATCTATCCCTATAGATCTTGATGCTCAATAAAATAGTAGCTTTATCTGGGTCTTCCTTTGAAAAAAACTTTTCAAACAACCCTTCATGCTCTTCCAGAAATTCTACATCATTTCCGATCAATAATATGTCAACAACATATTCTTATAAGAAATTCCATAGTGCTCCCACTCACTTTCTTGCAAATACAAGTTTCTCATAAACTTTGTATAAACTTAAACACTTTGATCACCTCATCAAAGCATATATTCCAACTCCGAGATTCTTGCTCTAGTCCATAGAAGGATCGCTAGAGTTTGCATATTATTAGCATCCTTAGGATTGACAAAACCTTCTGGTTGTATCACATACAAATCTTCCTCACAGAAACCATTACGGAAACCTTGTTTTGTCATCCATCTGCCAGATTTCATAATCGAAAAATGCAGCAACTGCTAACAAAATTTTAATAGACTTTTAGCATCGCTACAGATGAGACAATCTCATCGCAGTCAAATCCTTGAACTTGGCGGAAACTTCTTTGCGACAAGTCGAGCTTTATAAACGGTGACATTTCACCATTAGCGTCTATGTTTATCTCAAAGGTCTATTTGTACTCAATGACCCGCCATTCAACAGGCAAGTCTACCAAAGTCCATACTTGGTTTTCATACATGGATCCTTTCTCGGATTTCATGGCTCCTAGCCATTTGTTGGAATCCAGGCCCACCATCGCTTCTCCATAGTTCGTAGGTTCATCGTTGTCCAACAACATGATTTCCAAGACAGGGTTGTCGTACTACTCAGGAGCAGTACGCGTCCTTGTCGACCTACGAGGTTCGATAGTGACTTGATCCGAAGCTTCATGATCATCATCATTAACTTCCTTTTCAACTAAGTAGGCTCTACAGAAACATCTTTCTGTGTTGCGCTATTCTCTGGTTGAAACAAAGGTTCAACAACCTCATCAAGTTCTATCTTCCTCCCACTCAATTCTTTCGAGAGAAACTCTTTCTCAAGAAAGGACCCGTTCTTAGCAACAAATACCTTTTGCGCTTGGATCTGAGATAGAAGGTATACCCAATGTCTCATTAGGGTATTCTATGAAGATGCATTTGTCTGCTTTGGGTTCGAGCTCGCTAGGTGAAAAACCCATTTTCACATAAGCGTCGCAGCCCCAAACATTAAGAAATGATAGCTTAGGCTTCTGTCAAACCATAATTCTCACGGTGTCATCTCAACAGACTTAGATGGTGCCCTATTAAAGTGAATGGATTTGTCTTTAATGCATAACCCCATAACGATAGTGGCAAAACGATAAGAGACATCATAGTACTCACTATATCCAATAGAGCACGACTACGACGTTCGAACACACCATCACACTATGGTGTTCCAGGAGGCGTGAGCTGTGAAACAATTTCCACATTGTCTAAAATTGCATACCAAACTCGTAACTTAGATATTCACCTCCATGATCATATCATAGACATTTATCTTCTTGTCACGATGATCTTTAACTTCACTCTGAAACTCCTTGAACCTTTCAAACATTTCAGATTCGTGTTTCATTAAGTAAATATCCCCATATTTACTCAAATCATCAGTGAAGGTAAAGAAAAACAACGATATCCACTGTGTGTTTCAACACTCATTGGACCACATACATCAACATGTATTAATTCCAATAAGCCACTTGCCCGCTCCATCATATTGGATGACAGGGTCTCAGTCATCTTGCCCAAGAGGCATGGCTCGCATGTCTCAACCGATTCGAAATCGAGTGAGTCAAAAAAAATCCATCATCATGGAGTTTCTTCATGCGATTTATACCAATATGACATTACGTGGCAGTGCCACAAGCATGTGGTACTATCATTATTAACTTTGTATCTTTTGGTACCAATGTTATGAATATGTGTACTACTACGATCATGATTCGATAAACCATTTCGAGTGGGTGCATGACCATTGAAGACATTATCCATGTAAACAGAATAACCATTATTCTCTAACTTATATGAATAACCGTATCGCACTAATCATGATCTAATCACGTTCATGCTCAACGCAAACACCAAATAACATTTATTTAGGTTTATCACAAATCCTGAAGGTAGAGAGAGCGTGCGATGGTGATCACATCAATCTTGGAAATACTTCCAACACACATCGTCACCTTTCACCTAGCTAGTCTCCATTTACTCCGTAGCTTTTATTTCGAGTTGCTAACACTTAGCAACCGAACCGGTATCCAATACCCAGGTGCTACTAGGAGTACCAGCAAGGTACACATCACTAACACGTATATCAAATATACCTCCATTGACATTACCAGCCTTCTTATCTACCAAGCATCTAGGGTTTTTCCGCTTCAGCGAACATTCTCCTCATAACAGAAGCACTTAGTCTCGGGTTCGGGCTCAACCTTGGGTTTCTTCACTAGAGCAACAACTGGCTTGCCATTCCTGAAGTTTTCCCTTCTTGCCCTTGCCCCTTTTGAAACTAGTGTTTAACTTAACCATCAACACTTGATGCTCCTTCTTGATTTCTACCTTCGTGGTGTCAAACATCACGAACAACTCAGGGATCATCTTATCCATCCCTGGCATGTTATAGTTCATCACGAAGCTCTAGTAGCTTGGTGGCAGTGACTTGGAGAACTGCATTAATCACTATCTTATCTGGAAGATTAACTCCCACTTGATTCAAGTGATTGTAGCACCCAGACAATCTGAGCACACGCTCAGCGATTGAGCTATTCTCCTTTATCTTGCAGACAAAGAATCTTGTTGGAGGTCTCATACCTCTCAACATAGGCACGAGCCTGAGATCACAATCTCAGCTCCTAGAACATCTCATATGTTCCGTGACGTTCAAAACGTTTTGGAGCCTCAATTCTAAGCCGTAATGCATGACGCATTGAACTATCACGTAGTCACCAAAAAGTGTCTGTCATATGTTCACAACATCTACAGACAACACTTGAGGGAGTGGTGCAGTTAGCGGTACATCAAAAACATAAGCTTTCTGTGCAGCAATGAGGACAATCCTCAGATCACGGACCCAGTCCGCATTATTGCTACCATCAACTTTCAACTTACTTTTCTCTAGGATTGTATCAATAAAACTGTGGAGCTACAGCGCGAGCTATCTACGACATAATTTGCAAGGACATTTTTAGACTAAGTTCATGATAATTAAGTTCACTTAATCAAATTATTAATGAACTCCCACTTAGATAGACATCTCTCTAGTCTTCCAAGTGATACATGATCCATGTCAACTAGCCCGTGTCCGATCATCACGTGAGACGGACTAGTCATCCATGGTGAACATCTCTATGTTGATCGTATGTTCTATACGACTCATGTTCGACCTTTCGGTCTTCCGTGTTCCGAGGCCATGTCTGTACATGCTAGGCTCGTCAAGTCAACCTAAGTGTTTCGCATGTGTAAATCTGGCTTACACCCGTTGTATGCGAACGTTAGAACCTATCACACCCGATCATCACGTGGTGCTTCGGAACGACGATCCTTAGCAACGGTGCACAGTTAGGGTGAACACCTTTCTTGAAATTTTATTGAGAGATCATCTTATTTACTACCGTCGTTCTATGCAAATAAGATGTAAACATGATAAACATCACATGCAATCAATATAGTGACATGATATGGCCAATATCATCTTGCTCCTTCGATCTCCATCTTCGGGGCACCATGATCATCACTGTCACCGGCACGACACCATGATCTCCATCATCATGATCTCCATCATTGTGTCTTCATGAAGTTGTCTCGCCAACTATTACTTCTACTACTACAGCTAACGTTTAGCAATAAAGTAAAGTAATTACATGGCGTTTATGATTGACACGCAGGTCATACAATAATATAAGACAACTCCTATGGCTCCTGCCGGTTGTCATAGTCACCGACATGCAAGTCGTGAACCCTATTACAAGAACATGATCAATCTCATACATCACAATGCATCACATCACATCCTTTTGGCCATATCACATCACAAGGCATATGCTGCAAAAACAAGTTAGACGTTCTCTAATTTGTAGTTGCAAGTTTTTACGTGGTCGCTATAGGTTTCTAGCAAGAACGTTTCTTACCTACGCCAAAACCACAACGTGATATGCCAATTGCTATTTGCCCTTCATAAGGACCCTTTTCATCGAATCCAATCCGACTAAGGTGGGAGAGACAGGCACCCGCTAGCCACCTTATGCAACTGGTGCATGTCAGGCGGTGGAACCGGTCTCACGTAAGCGTACGTGTAAGGTTGGTCCGGGCCGCTTCATCCCACAATACCGTCGAATCAAGATAAGACTAGTAACGGCAAGCATATTAACAAAATCAACGCCCACAACTACTTTGTGTTCTACTCGTGCATAGATTCTACGCATAGACCTAGCTCATGATGCCACTGTTGGGGAACGTAGTAGTAAATCAAAAAATTTCCTATGCGTTCACCAAGATCCATCTATGGAGACACCAGCAACGAGCAAGGGGAGAGTGGATCTTCATACCTTTGAAGATCGCTAAGCGGAAGCGTTACAAGAACGCGGTTGATGGAGTCGTACTCGCAGCGATTCAGATCGCGGTAGATCCGATCAAGTGCCGAACGGACGGCACCTCCGCGTTCAACACACGTGCAGCCCGGTGACGTCTCCAACACCTTGATCCAGCAAGGAGGAAGGAGAGGTTGGGGAAGGGCTCCAACAGCAGCACGACGGCGTGGTGGTGGTGGAGTAGCAAGGTAATCCGACAGGGCTTCGCCTAAGCGCTGCGGAGGAGGAAGAAGAGAGGTAGGGCTTTGCCGTGAGAGAGAGAGATCAAAATCTTGTCTCAAAACATCCAAAACCTCAAGTATATATAGGAGGAGGGACGTGGAGGGCTGGCTTGGCCTCTACTCCAAAGAGGAGATGGCCGGCCGAATTAAAGGGAGAGTCCACCTCCCACAAGGGAGGTGGATCTCCTCCTTTTAAATCCTTTTTGCCTTATCTCCTTATCTCCAGCCACATGGGCCTTTAGCAAAAGTATTTCCCAGCCCAATAAGGGCTGACACACTTTATCTAACAGCCCATGAAGTCCTCTGGTCGTCACACCCCTCCCGGGGGTCCTCCGGCACCCTCCCGGCACTCCCGATACAATACCGATGAGCCCGAAAACTTTCCGGTGACCAAAACTGGACTTCCTATATATCAATCTTTACCTCCGGACTATTCCGGAGCTCCTCGTGACATACGGGATCTCATCCGGGACTCCGAACAACCTTCGGTAATCACGTATACCTTTTCCCTATAACCCTAGCGTCATCGAACCTTAAGTGTGTAGACCCTACGGGTTCGGGAGACACGTAGACATGACCGAGACACTTCTCCGGCCAATAACCAACAGCGGGATCTGGATACCCATGTTGGCTCCCACGTACTCCACGATGATCTCATCGGATGAACCACGATGTCGGGGATTCAATTAATCCCGTATACAATTCCCTTTGTCTATCGGTATGGTACTTGCCCAAGATTCGATCGTCGGTATCCCTATACCTTGTTCAATCTCGTTACTGGCAAGTCTCTTTACTCGTTCCGTAATACATCATCCCGTGGCTAACTCCTTAGTCACATTGAGCTCATTATGATGATGTCTTACCGAGTGGGCCCAGAGATACCTCTCCGTCACACGGAGTGACAAATCCCAGTCTCGATTCGTGCCAACCCAACAGATACTTTCGGAGATACCCGTAGCGTACCTTTATAGCCACCCAATTACGTTGTGACGTTTGGCACACCCAAAGCATTCCTACGGTATCCGGGAGTTGCACAATCTCATGGTCTAAGGAAACGATACTTGACATTGAAAAGCTTTAGCAAACGAACTACACGATCTTGTGCTATGCTTAGGATTGGGTCTTGTCCATCACATCATTCTCCTAATGATATGATCCCGTTATCAAGGACATCCAATGTCCATGGCCATGAAACCGTGACCATCTATTGATCAACGAGCTAGCCAACTAGAGGCTTACTAGGGACATGTTGTGGTCTATGTATTCACACATGTATTATGGTTTCCGGTTAACACAATTATAGCATGAACAATAGACAATTATCATGAACAAGGAAATACAATAATAACCATTTTGTTATTGCCTCTAGGGCATATTTCCAACATGATCTCCATCGTCACCGTCATGACACCATGATCTTCATCATCTTGATCTCCATCAATGTGTCACCATCGGGGTTGTCACACCCAACAGGCTTCTACTACTATTGCTACCATTTAGCGATAAAGTAAAGCATTACATAGCGCTTAATGATTGACACGCAGGTCATACAATAATTAAAGACAACCCTATGGCTCCTGCCGGTTGCCGTACTCATCGACATGCGAGTCATGATAATCTATACATCACATGATCATCTCATACATCACATATATCACATCATGTAATTGGCCATATCACATCACAACATACCCTGCAAAAACAAGTTAGACGTCCTCTAATTGTTGTTGCATGTTTTACGTGGCTGCTACGGGTATCTAGCAAGATCAATTCTCATCGACGCAAAAACCACAATGGTGATACACTAGTTGCTTTTCAACCTTCTCAAGGACCGCCTTTGTCGAATCCGATCCAACTAAAGTGAGAGAAACTGGCACCCGCAAGCCATCTATGCAACAAATTGCAGTCGAGGGAACCGGTCTCTCGTAAGCGTACGAGTAATGTTGGTACGGTCCGCTTCATCTCACAATACCGCTGAACCAAAATCCGACCAAGGGAGGAAACAATCTAAGCATCAACACCCACAAACCTTTTGTGTTCTACTCGAGATCTCATCTACACATAGACCTAGCTCATGATGCCACTGTTGGGGAACGTCGCCTGGGAAACAAATTTTTTCCGACGCACACACAGATCTATACATGGTGATGAGAATCTACAAGAGGGAGAGTGAATCTACATACCCTTGTAGATCGCTAAGCGGGAAGTGTTTAAGAAACGCGGTTGGTGTACTCGAACGTCTTAGCGATCCAAATCGCCGAGCGTCCTGCGATCTCATCACGATCCGTCCCACGAACTCATCACAATTCGTCCCGCGATCCAATCACGATCCGTCCCGTGAACTCATCATGATCCGTCCCACGAACTCATCACGATCTGTCTCGCGATCTTGATCATGGTCCTTCCGATCTAGCACCGAACGGACGACACCTCCGCGTTCAGCACACGTACAGCTTGATGATGATCTCCGCCTTCTTGATCCTGCAAGAGGGAGCGGAGAGGTAGAAGAGTTCTCCGACAGCGTGACGGTGCTCCGGCAATGGTGGTGGAGCAATTCCGGCAGGGCTCCGCCTAAGCACTGCAGAAAACCGATCTAGAGGAGAAACTATGCACTAGAGGAACGGGTAGCACGTGGCTGAAAATCTGGTGCCAAAAACCCTAAAACCTCTAGTATATATAAGAGGAAGAGAGGAGGAGGCTAGGCCCTCAAAGGACCAGCTCTTGGGTCAGCCGAATCAAGGAGGATTGGAGGATTCCTCCTCCAATCCTAGTAGGACTAGGACTCCTCCTTATTTTTGCCTTTTTCCATCTTTTTCTCTTTGGGCTTTTCTTCCCAGCCGCATGGGCCTTGTGTGGGACTTCCACCAGCCCACAAAGGGCTGGTATTTACTCTCCCACAGCCCATGTAGCCTCTTGGGTCGAAATACCCCTCCCGATGGTCTCCCGGTACACTACCGACACTCCCGGTACACTATCGATGAGCCCAAAACTTTTCCGGTGACCAAAATAGGACTTCCTATATATCAACCTTTACCTACGGACCATTCCGGAGCTCCTCGTGACGTCTAGGATCTCATCCGGGACTCCAAACAACCTTCGGTCACCACCATACATAACTCTATACTACCGAAACATCATCGAACCTTAAGTATGCAGACCCTATGGGTTCGAGAACTATGTAGACATGACCAAGACACCTCTACGGTCAATAACCAATAGCGGGACCTGGATGCCCATATTGGTTCCTACATATTCTACGAAGATCTTTATCGGTCGAACCTCTATGTCAAGGATTCAGTTAATCCCGTATGATGTTCCTTTTGTTCTTCGGTATGTTACTTGCCCGAGATTCGATCGTAGGTATCTCCATACCTAGTTCAACCTCGTTACCGGCAAGTCTCTTTACTCGTTCCATAATACAAGATCCCGTGACTAACACTTAGTCACATTGCTTGCAAGGCTTGTTGTGATGTTGTATTACCGAGTGGGCCCTGAGATACCTCTTCGTCACACGGAGTAACAAATCCCAGTCTTAATCCATGCCAACAGACACCCTCGGAGATACCTGTAGAGCACCTTTATAGTCACCCAGTTACGTTGCGACATTTGATACACACAAGGCACTCCTCCGGTATCCTGAGTTGCATGATCTCATGGTCATAGGAACATATACTTGACATGCAGAAAAACGTAGCAATAAACTGACACGATCATATGCTACGTTTTTAGTTTGGGTCTTGTCCATCACACCATTCTCCTAATGATGTGATCCCATTTATCAAATGACATCTCATGTCCATGGCTAGGAAACCTTAACCATCTTTTGATCAATGAGCTAGTATATTAGAGGCATACTAGGGACATGGTTTTGTCTATGTATCCACACATGCATCTAAGTCTCCGATCAATACAATTATAGCATGGATAATAAACGATTATCATGAACAAGGAAATATGATAATAACTAATTTATTATTGCCTCTAGGGCATATTTCCAACAGGCGATTGGTGCCAAGACCTAAGGAGAACCACAATGTTATTGTAACTAAATGGATCTTCAAAAACAAGCAAGATGCAAACGGTATCATCATTCGCAACAAGGCAAGATTGGTGGCACAAGGCTACTCCCAAGTCGAGGGTATCGACTATGATGAATCCTTTGCTCTTGTTGCCCACCTTGAATCTATTCGCATGTTGCTTTCATATGCTTCTCATCATAACTTTAAATTATATTATGATGGGAGAGTTTAAGTTCTTCCTTGGTTTTGAAGTCAAGCAACAAAGTCAATGTACCTTCATCAATCAAGCTAAATACACTCAAGACATGCTCAAGAGGTTCAAGACGGATGAGCTCAATCCTCCCAAGACCAACACTCCTATGCCTCTCAAATGCCATCTTGATAGTGATCCCAATGGTAAAGTTGTGGATCAAAAGGTATATCTCTCCATGATTGGATCCTTGCTTTAGCTTTGTGCATCTAGACTGTATATTTTGTTAAGTGTGGGTATTTGTGCATGATTTCAATCCGCACCTAAGGAGAGTCACCATGTGGCTATCAAGCGGATCTTTCGATATTTGGCTCATACCCCAAACTTTGGCTTATGGTATCCCAAGGGGGCTTCGTTTGATCTCATTGGATATACTGACTCGGATTGGGCGGGAGACCGTGTGGATAGGAAGTCCACTTCCGTAGGCTTCCAATTTCTTGGTCAGTCTTTGGTAAGTTGGTCTTCAAAGAAACAAAACTATGTTTCTCTCTCGTCCACCGAGGCCGAGTATGTTGCTGTTGCCAGTTGCTGTGCACAGATTCTTTGTATGAGGCAAACTTTAAAGGATTATGGTGTCAATTGTGACAAAGTGCCTCTTTACTGTGATAGTGAAAGTGCCATTATGATCTCCAGCAACCCGGTTCAACATTGCAAGACGAAGCATATTGATATTCGTCATAACTTCCTCCGGGAACACGTCAAGCGAGGAGACATCAATCTTATCCATCTGAGCACTAATGAGAAACTTGCAGATATATTTACAAAGCCATTGGATGAAGCAAGATTTCGCAAGTTAAGGCATGAGCTAAATATCATTGATTCGAGCAATGTTGATTGACTTAGTGCACACCTCACCACACTCTTCATTATGTCTTGTCTAGGTGTAGGCATGGATTTAGGGGAAGTCTAGTTCTCTAAATGAACTATCCCTCCCCTTATTATGCATAAACTAATAAAAGTCTTTCACATAAGCCATTTTTCTTATGGTTACTGTGCTTCAAAGACGAGTCTTGGTCATGGGCCCAAGGATAAATCTTCGCGGTGCCATACCAATTGACTCAAACATAGGTGGATCTAGAGCCACCGCCCTCTCTTCATTTAGAGGTAGCGGTTTATTGTTTGGTCCTCATTTCTCCTTTCTAATCTGTTGGACCATGTTCTTGGTTTGATTCGCACCTTTTTGTGCTTTCTCGTATGCGTCCTTGATGCATTTAGCCCAATGACTTATCTTCGTGCCTTGGTGTCTTTCTTATTTCCTTCATTGTAATGCGTAAAGTTTTGTTTTGCTTTTCTCCCTGAAAACCAGCACTTTTTGGGCAGCACGGTACTACCATGGTAATCCACGGTACTACCGCTGGAGTTGGACTGCCCGTGTGCTTGCACAGAAGCGTCCCCCGCATGGTACTACCGCCTCAAGCACAGAAGTAAAAAAAATTACTTCCGCTCTCGGAGGAGCACTACCGCTTCTCGCACGGAAGTAAAAAATTACTTCTGCTCGATGAGCGGTACTACCGCAATGACTTGCGGTACTACCGTGTCGTCAGTTCCGCATGGGGGTTAAGAGCCGGCAAGGGGAGTTCAAACTCCCCCATACCCATTCATCTTCATGTCTCTCTCTCCTCCCCACAACTGGAACCGGAGGACCTCGCCGGTTTCCGTCTCCGGTCACTCTCCTATCATTCCAACCGATGGGATCGTTCCCCACCTCGTCCTCTTGCCATAGACCCGGTATTTCCTCGAGTTCTCCTCTCTTTGCCTCTCTATTTTTGCATCTAGTCTTAAGGGGGAAATAAGAGTTGGTCTTGTAATTTTTGGCCAAATCTGTGCATGAGGGGATGTTTTGAGTGTGTGTGTGGTATAAGTGCTAATTGGTAGGATACAACGTCATAGCTTTTGATCCACGGTAGTACCGATCTGATTTTCAGATCCGTTGTTCATGTGAAATCCGCCCCGTACATTGCTATTGCACCTGGTACGGTACTACCGCTCGTCGGGCGGATGTAAATTTTTTTCTTCCTGTCCGGCCCCGGTACTACCGCCCGCAGCGGTACTACCGCGTTCGGAGCGGTAGTAAAAATTTCTTCCGCATGTCGTCCGGTACTACCGCTCGATCTCCGGCTACCTCGCTTTGTCCTATTCATTCTCACTTCTATATGGTTCTCTTGTTTTCTTTGGACTTTGCAATGACTCCTTTTTCGTTCGTCCCTTGTGTTTTCATTGTGTATCATAGGTGGTGGCTCTGGTTCCGGTCCAAGACGCTCGAATCCCTCTTGCGACACAAGTTCAAAGCGTCTACGCAATCAAGATGCTCCTGAGGGGTCCAATGCCCCGCAATGCAGGTTCAAGAGGACCGCATCCAAGATCAAGGAGCTAGTTGACAATTGGGAAGACATGCCTAAAGCTGAGTTTCAGTCTCGTCGGATGATCGACCCCTATATCAAACCAAGGGAACATTCCAGAGCCAATGAATTATTTTGGACCAAGCAACAAAATCTCATCCATATCGATGTGATCAAGGGCAAGAAGAATCTCTATGTTCCTGTCCAGTGGATTGACATGGCTCATATGAGGAAGAACCTGACATTTTTGGTGAGGCTCTGAGTATGGTGGAGCAGCTTGCTATCGAGGAAATCATCTCGATCCATCTTGACTTTGATCCCGAGATTGTGGGTCAATTCTTTGCTTTTGTCCACTTCCACTCTGATGAGAAGCAGACCATGACTTGGATGACCAATGGAGAGAGGTTGTCTGCTGACTAGAAGGAGTTCATGGATCTATTGCACGTTCGTGATGAGGGGCTTGATGAGCCCGTTGGTTTGCGCCCTCATGGCAACCCACAGCCTGCACGCAAGGAGAAGCTTTTGCCCTACTATATTAAGAAGACTTTACCCTCTGGTTAGAAAACTTCTGTGCTCAACCCGTTCCTCGATGTCATGCATCGGATCTTTCACAACACTCTATTTCCTCGCATGGGAGACAAGGACAAGGTGCACTCCTATCTGGTGGATATGATGCTACTCTATGAGAAAGGATGAACTGAAAGTCTTGACCCCCTTGATGTTTCTCGCATTATGTGGACTGAGCTTCAAACTATTGTGTTCCACCGTAAGGTCCCTATTTATGGGCCCTACTTGTTCCTCTTGATTCGTACAACTTGGGAGAAGACCCTTTCGGGTGAGGAATTTGAGGCTCACTAGTTTCTTCATGAGCCTATTCAGCTGCGTCAGAAGGACAAGTGGGCTAACACTACCACTAAGCCAGCTGCTACTCATATGGAGGTTGATGAGGATGAGATCGAATAGGAGGAAGATGACAGTTCTGACATATATGTGCCACCATCTTCTGATCCATCTTTGGCCAAGAAGCTCTCACACAGGATGAAGACATTGTTTTGCATGCAGGCCAAGAGACAGTATCATACTCACGTTGCTCAGAAGGAGAGTCGCCAGTGTGACAAGCGGATTCTGAGGAAGCTTGGCGAGACCATCTCAAGTGAGTCTGAGAAGGTCATCACTCCTGAGGCTACTTGGATGGAGAAGGAGAAGTTCTAGTGGGCTGATTCAATGAGGAGTCCATTCCAGTTGCATCAGAGGAGGAGCTTGATGACTGATCTTTCTCCATGGGAGTTGCCACCTGTGTCTTATGTCTCCTCTCTGCCTTTTTGGCGTCTCGATACCAAAGGGTGAGAGAGAGTAGGATTTGCAAGTGTTTGCGTTGTTTTTCGTTGTTTCCTTGCTTTCGTTGAACTTTGGTTTATGTCGTTTGTGTGTGAGACCAGGAGACTTTTTCTATCGTATGGTGTGAGACGTATGCTATCACTCTTATCTTATTATTGTCCAGTATGATTTGTAGCTTGTGAGTCTATCTCTTATGTACCCTTATCTTCATGCTCACATGCTATGCCTTGTTTCCGTACTTAGTGTTATTCATTTTATTACAAGGATTGCCTTGTTTATAAAATATAGGAGGAGTGTTGATCCTAGTGTGTGTGCTTTGCAGTCCAAAGCATATCTATAGAGTGCACACGTCTAGGGGGAGCATGCCTATATTTTATAGATTTTGGGTTTGCATATGCTCATTTTATATCTTTATGTGCAAATCTTGTATTGTCATCAATCCACCAAAAAGGGGGAGATTGTAAGGGCATATTTATCCTTAAGTGGTTTTGGTGATTGATGACAATGCTTATGTGGAATAATCGTGTGCATTGAGCATTTCAGATAACTCATATCTAGGCACAAGACGATTCGGTGCCCCTCGGAGTTTATCGAAGATGGTTGTTCTCTACGTTTCGTTTCGATGGATTTGAGTCGTAGGAAAGCCGTACTATTAAGAGGGGGTCCGCTTCGGAAAGGTATGGGTGGAATCAACACGTACACATCTATTCTATTGCACCACCTTTCCTTCGCTTCAATGGAGCTCCAGTCCGTTTTCCTTGTCTATGCAAAGTGAAGGCTTCTTGGTGTTAGCTTTCAGTGGCTAGCGATAGTACCGCTCATGGTAGCGGTAGTACCGCAGGGGTCTGCGGTAGTACCGCTCGGAGGAGCGGTAGTACCGCTGTCCTCAACCCTGGTGCGGTAGTAGGCGCGGATGTAATTTTTTACATCCGCCCGCCTGTGATAGTAGGTGTGGATGTAATTTTTTACATCCGCCCTCCTGCGGTAGTACCGCGATTTGGTTCTAGTACTACCGTGCCAGACTTTTGCGCAGCCCTGACCTCAGTGGAGGTAGGCACGGAAGTAATTTTTTACTTTCGTGCATCTCCTGTGCCAGATTGTTACCGACCATGCGGTAGTACCGTGTGGGCTTGTGGTAGTACCGCTCTGGTGGTTCTACCATTGGCTGCCTAGTGCAATCGGCCTACGTCTGGTCACTACCGTGCAAACGGTAGTAGCGCACCCTGCAGCGGTAGTACCGCAGCCTCTTGCGGTAGTACCATGGCTCGTTTGCGGTAGTACCGCAGCAAGCGGGCTGAGTGTGGGGATAACAGTTGGCTCCACCTCCCCACTATAAAAAGGAGGTCTTCTACCTCAAGAAGACTACCTCTTCCTTCCCTAAGCTCCATTGTTGCTCAAAGCTCCATTTTTGCCCGATCTCTCCCTAGCCAATCAAACTTGTTGATTTTTTAGGGATTGGTTGAGAAGGCCTCGATCTACACTTCCACCAAGAGAAATTTGATTCCCTCCACTAATCCCTTGCGGATCTTGTTACTCTTGGGTGTTTGAGCACCCTAGATGGTTGAGGTCACCTCGGAGCCACATTCCATTGTGGTGAAGCTTCATGGTGTCGTTAGGAGCCTCCAATCAAGTTGTGGAGATAGCCCCAACCTTTTTTGTAAAGGTTTGGTCGCCGCCTTCAAGGGCACCAATAGTGGAATCACGACATCTCGCATTGTGTGAGGGCGTGAGGAGAATATGGTGGCCCTAGTGGCTTCTTGGGGAGCATTGTGCCTTCACATCGCTCGAACGGAGACGTACTTCCTCATAAGGGAAGGAACTTCGGTAACACATCCTCGTCTCCACCAGCTCCACTTTTTGTTATCTCTTGCCTTTACTTCTTGCAAGTTATTATTGTGTTGTATCCCTTGCTTGCTTGTGCGGTTGTTGTGTTTAGCACCATATAGGTTGCTCACCTAGTTGCACATCTAGCCAACCTATTTGTTGTTAAGCCTAAATTGTTAAAGAGAAGTTAAAAAGTGTTAGTTGCCTATTCACCCCCCCCCCTCTAGTCAACCATATCGATCCTTTCAGAGCCCTCCGCGTGTCGACGGTGATGCGGCCCCTAGTCCCGACTCCTATTCCCAGCTGTGCAAGACTCACTTTGCGGTGTCGTGGTGAGACGGCATGGAGACTTCATGACCAGGGTGGCACAAGATGGTGGTCGGTTTGGTGGCAGGCTCTGGAGCATCCGAGGTGGAGGTTGGGATTGGGGGAAACCCCTGTCAGCCTAGCCGACATCGATGCGGTGGCGCCGGTGGGTGCCGTCGGACCTTCCTAGAGGGCATTGGGGACTACCCTTCCTCTTGCCTCGTCATGTACCGGGGGAAACCCTTGGCAGTAGCGTTGTCATCATTGAGGGAGTCTTGGATTAAGGGGTCCTCGGGAGGCTGACCTATTTCTTATGGGCTGGATTGTATGGGCCACTTACCAAACATTGGATCGATTGAAGGCCCTGTCTCCAGGAAGGAAGCTTTGGGAATCGTGGCTTGTCCTCCACGTTTGATGTAGCTCATAGGCATGTTTATCCTTTCAGCGTGTAACCGACCATGTGTAAACCCTAGGTACACTCGGCGTCTATATAAGCCAGAGGGTTTTAGGTTGTAGGGAGAGGACAAATCATCTAGGGTTTAGCTATTCGATCTCGAGGTAGATCAACTCTATAACCCATACATTATTAATACAATCAGGCAGGACGTAGGGTATTACCTCCATAGGAGGGCTCGAACCTGGGTAAACATCTTCTCCTTCGTCTCCTGTTACCATCGATTCTAGTCTCACAGCTCGGGACCCCCTAACCGAGATCCGCCGGTTTTGACACCGACATTGGTGCTTTAATTGAGAGTTCAGCTGTGATCAATGAAGGAATTGATGGCTTGCATCGTCATCAATGAAGAGCTCCGCAACATGGACACCTTTTTCCCCGGACAGATCTTCGCTTTTGGCATCATTGTACTGCATGTTGACCCAACCGGCCATCTAGGTCGGGCTGGGAGTTTCGCCCCTAATCAAGAGGTCAGATTCGGGAACCTAGAGTTTTCCACGGACTCTTGGGGCGATCTTTCGCTAACCGGGCTCACAGTCTCGCCTGCCACGCCCGAAGACTCCGAGGCTTTAACCTCGGATCTTCTTTCAGGCACATCCTCAGGATTTTCCCCGGCAATGACCTGACTCTTAGTCCGGATCCGGCCATAGCGCCTGACATACGGATATTTATTCTTGGCGAACACTCCACTCACCTGGACACGTCGGAGGTCAACTCCGAAGGCTCCGGGCAGGTTGACCCGATCGATCTCTCGACACTCAATGAGGCCCTAGATCGGATCTCATCGATGAAGATTACCGATGATCCAACCCCGATCCATGGTCAAATCGGCTACAGGGCGGGTCAGGACGAATTTTTTGTCCCACCCACCACCCACTTGGTAGCCATAGTCAAAGATTTAACCGACATGCTGGACTATGCCTTCGAGGAGGCAGAATACATGGATGAGGAGGATTGCGCTCCCACCCCCATTAACATCGGGCGATGGGCCGCCACCTCCACATACGATGTCCACATGGTAGACACTCCTGCCGCTAATGGCAAGAACATGCATAATAACGACGGCGACAAGTCGGGCGAAGCGCCGTCAAGGCGCCAGAAGCCGCATAAACGGTCAAAGGCAAAAAGGGGAGGAAAGCTATCATCGGCACCGGGGACGAAGATACCTCGGGAGACCTTGGCAATCCCGATCTCCCTGAAAACCCGCTATAGGGTCAGGAGAGACCTGAAGACCAGAGTAACCTCAATGACCTCAATGATTTCGAGGACGACAACTACCTCCCCCATGTCGAGGAGGAGGACATCTCGGAAGCCAATGACTTTGATATCCTTGATAATCTTGAAGATCAGGAACTGTTCAAGCAATGGTTGATAGCCACGGCCCGCGTCTTGAAAGCAAAAGAACGACAACTTAAAGCCAAACAAGATGACCTTAATGATTGATGGACAAGAGTCCTCTCAGGTGAGGAAGGATATAGTATCAGTCTATCGGACCAACCTAAGAGCTATCCACGCAGAAGGTTGCTGCCGCAACTCGATGACGAGCTCACTGATACCCCATCTCCCAAACATACCCCATATGATAAGCCATACCGACCTCCTCAAGGACGAGACAGGATGGCTGCCGACACCGGTTATAGGCTGGCAATGCCGCGAAGACGGGGAAAGGAGCCACTAGATCCCGATGACAGGTTCGACCTGCGACACGGCCTAGACTATAGAGCAGGTCATACGAGATCCATCTACAGATCCAAAGGGTACTCACCCGATAGACGAGACGGGTACAAGCCTTGGCTCGACCACAACAATAGAGGCCGAGAACGCAACCGGGTTAGAACAGACGCCGATTACCGGCGCGACATAGCTCGAGTCAAAGGCACCGTCCACCCACTGTGTTTCATAGACGAGGTGATGCAGCATTAGTTCCCAAAGGGGTTTAAACCCGTGAACATAGAGCTGTACGATGGGACAACTGACCCAACCATATGGATTGAGGACTTCCTCCTCCACATCCACATGGAACGAGGAGACGATCTCCATGCCACCAAATATCTCCCCCTAAAACTCAAGGAGCTATCTCCGCACTGGCTAAACAGCCTCCCCGAAAACTCCATTGGATGCTGCGAAGACCTAGAGGATGCATTCCGATCGAACTTCCAGGGCACTTATGTTCGGCCGTCGGATTCCTCTGACCTAAGAAACATCATTCAGAAGCTCGGAGAGTCTGCACGGCAATTCTGGAATCGGTTCTTGACCAAGAAAAGCCAGATTGTTGATTGCCCGGACGCCGAGGCAATAGCCTCCTTCCGGTACAATATTTGGGGTGAATGGTTGGCCCGCCAGCTCGGCCAGGATAAACCTCGAACCATGTATGCCCTTACATCACTCATGACCCGCTTTTGCCCGGGCGAGGATAACTGGCTAGCAAGACGCACCCACAACTCGGAAGATCCTGGAACCTCCGAAGTTCGAGACGACAACGGGAAATCAAAGTGCAACAAGAAGAAGCGCCGACACAACAATAGTGATGCCGATGACACAGTCGTTAATGCCAGCTTCTGAAATTCCCAACCTGGGCAGCAGAAGAAGCCTCCTAAAGGCAATCGCGATGGACCCAGCCCGCTAGAGAAGATCATGGAAAGGCCTTGCCAAATCCATGACACTCAAGAGAAGCCCACCAACCACACGCACCGTAACTATTGGGTGTTCAAACAGGCCGGCAAACTCATGCTCGAGGACCAAGGCAAGAGCTCTTGCAGTGAGGATGAGGATGAGCCTAGGGGTCCAATGGGTGGTGGATAGAAGAGATTCCCTCGAGAGGTCAAAAGAGTAAACATGATATACGCCACACATATACCCAAGAAGGAGAGGAAGCACGTCCTTCGAGAGGTCTACGATGTAGAGCCTGTAGCCCCGAAGTATAACCCATGGTCGGCATACCCGATCACCTTTGATCGACGTGATCACTCGACCAGTATCCGTCATGGGGGTTTGGTCACCCTCATCCTAGACCCCATTATAGACGGGTATCACCTCACAAAATTCCTAATGGATAGGGTAAGTAGCCTTAACCTGATCTACTCAGACACGATGAAAAAGATGGGTATAGATCCGTCAAGGATCAAACCCAGCAACACTACCTTCAAAGGAGTGATTCCAGGCGTCGAGGACTGGTGCACGGGCTTCGTCAGCCCGGAAGTAGTGTTCAGCTCGCCCAAAAACTTTCGAAGCGAATACTTGATCTTTGACATAGTACCCTTCCGCAGCAGCTATCATGCCCTGCTTGACCGAACAGCGTTCACTCGCTTTAACACCGTACCACATTACGCATACCTCAAGCTCAAGATGCCCGGCCCCAAGGGGGTCATTACTGTTAACGGGAACACAAAGCGCTCTCTCTGATCTAAGGAACATGCATTGTCCCTATGGCCGAATTCAAATGCAATGATGATCGGCAAACTTTACATCTGCAAGAAAGGCACGCAAGGTTGGGAAGCGAGCACGGCTTCAGCCCGAGCTCTCAGAACCCTCCTCTCCCCCTAAATAGGGACTCACCTGTTGGGGAACATTTTATGGGAAACAAAAAAAATTCCTACGCACACGCAGATCTATCCATGGTGATGAGCATCTACGATAGGGAGAGTGGATCTACGTACCCTTGTAGATCGCTAAGCGGGAAGCGTTAAGAAACGCGGTTGGTGTAGTCGAACGTCTTCGCGATCCAAATCGTCGTGCATCCCGCGATCCAATCACAATCTGTCCCGCAATCCAATCACGATCCGTCCCGCGAACTTGGTCATGATCCGTCCCATGAACTTGATCACGATCCTTCTGATCTAGCGCCGAACGGATGACACCTCCGCGTTCAGCACACATACAGCTTGATAACGATCTCCGCCGTCTTGATCCAGCAAGAAGGAGCAGAGAGTAAGAAGAGTTCTCTACCAGCGTGACGGCTCCGGCAATGGTGGTGGAGCTATTCCAGTAGGGCTTCGCCTAAGCACTGCAGAAATCCGATCTAGAGGAGAAACTATGGACTAGAGGGTAGGGTTGCACGTGGCTGAAAATCTTGTGCAAAAACCCTAAAACCCTCTAGTACATATAGGAGGAGAGGAGAAGAGGAGGCAGCCTTGGCTTCCAATCCAATCTGGTTCGGCCGAACTAGGAGGGAGGAGTCCACCTCCTCCACTCCTAGTAGGATTAGGACTCCTTCCTTATTTTGCCTTTTTTGCCTTTTTCCACCTTTTTCCTTTTGGGTTTTTCTTCCCAGACGCATGGGCCTTGTGTGGGACTTCCACCAGCCCACAAAGGGCTGGTATTCACTCTCCCACAGCCCATGAAGCCTCTTGGGTCGAAATAGCCCTCCCGGTGGTCTCCCGGTACACTACCGGCACTCCCGGTACATTACCGATTACCCCGAAACTTTTCCGGCGACCAAAACAGGACTTCCTATATATCAACCTTTACCTCCGGACCATTTCAGAGCTCCTTGTGATGTCCGGGATCTCATCTGGGATTCCGAACAACCTTCGGTCACCACCATACATAACTCTATACTACCGAAACGTCACCGAACCTTAAGTGTGCAGACCCTGCGGGTTCGAGAACTATGTAGACATGACCGAGACACCTCTATGGTTAATAACCAATAGCGGGACCTGGATGCCCATATTGGTTCCTACATATTCTATGAAGATCTTTATCGGTCGAATCTCTATGTCAAGGATTTAGTTAATCCCGTATGATGTTCCCTTTGTTCTTCGGTATGTTACTTGCCCGAGATTCGATCGTCGGTATCTCCATACCTAGTTCAACCTCGTTATTGGCAAGTCTCTTTACTCGTTTCATAATACAAGATCCTGCAACTAACACTTAGTCACATTGCTTGCAAGGCTTATTGTGATGTTGTATTACCGAGTGGGCCCCGAGATACCTCTCCGTCACACGGAGTAACAAATCCCAGTCTTGATCCATGCCAACTCAACAGACACCCTCGAAGATACCTATAGAGCACCTTTATAGTCACCCAGTTATGTTGCGATGTTTGATACACACAAAGCACTCCTCCGTTGTTCATGAGTTGCATGATCTCATGGTCATAGGAACATATACTTGACATGCAAAAACAGTAGCAATAAACTGACACGATCATATGCTACGTTTGTAGTTTGGGTCTTGTCCATCACATCATTCTCCCAATGATGCGATCCCGTTATCAAATGACATCTCATGTCAATGGCCAGGAAACCTTTACCATCTTTGATCAACGAGCTAGTTCACTAGAGGCATACTAGGGACAGAGTGTTGTCTATTTACCCACACATGTAATGAGTTTCCAATTAATACAATTATAGCATGGATAATAAACGATTATCATGAACAAGGAAATATAATAATAAACACTGCATTTATTGCCTCTAGGGCATATTTCCAACAGTCTCCCACTTGCACTAGAGTCAATAATCTAGCTCACATCACTATGTGATTTACATTGTAATGAATCGAACACCCATGCAGTTCTGGTGTTGATCATGTTTAGCCCTTGGAAGAGGTTTAGTCAATGGGTCTGCAACATTCAGATCTGTGTGCACTTTGCAAATATTTATGTCCTTCTCCTTGATGTAATCGCGGTTGGAGTTGAAGCGTCGCTTTATGTGTCTGGTCCTCTAGTGAAACCTTGGTTCCTTGGCCAGAGCAATGGCACCAGTTTTATCACAGAACAGGTTCATTGGATTCAGTGCACTAGGCACTACTCCAAGATTTGTCATGAACTGCTTCATCCACACACCTTCCTTCGCCGCCTCCGAGGCTGCGATGTACTCTGCTTCACATGTAGAATCGGCTACCACGCTTGGCTTGGAACTGCACCAGCTTACCGCTCCCCCGTTGAGAATAAATACGTATCCGGTTTGCGACTTAGAGTCATCCGGATCAGTGTCAAAGCTTGCATCTACGTAACCCTTTATGACGAGCTCTTCATCACGTCCATAAACAAGAAACATTTCCTTAGTCCTTTTCAGGTACTTAAGGATATTCTTGACCGCTGCCCAGTGTTCCATTCTAGGATCACTTTGAAACCTTCCGGCCATACTTATGGCAAGGCAAACATCTGGTCTTGTGCACAGCATTGCATACATGATAGAGCCTATGGCTAGAGCATAGGGGATGACACTCATCTTTTCTCTATCTTCTGCAGTCACTGGGCATTGAGTCTTACTCAACTTCACACCTTGTAACACAGGCAATAACCCCTTCTTGGACTGATCCATTTTGAACTTCTTCAAAACTTTATCAAGGTATGTTCTCTGTGAAAGTGCTATCAAGCGTTTCGATCTATCTCTATAGATCTTAATGCCTAATATGAAAGCAGCTTCTCCTAGGTCCTTCATCTAAAAAACTCTTGTTCAAATATTCCTTCACGCTTTCCAGCATTTCTATATTGTTTCCAATCAGCAATATGTCATCCACATATAGTATTAGAAACGCTATAGAGCTCCCACTCACTTTCTTGTAAATACAAGCTTCTCCATAAACTTGTATAAAACCAAATGCTTTGATCACCTCATCAAAGCGCTTATTCCAACTCTGAGATGCTTGCACCAGCCCATAAATGGATCGCTGGAGTTTGCAAACTTTGTCAGCATTCTCTGGATCGACAAAACCTTCTGGTTGCATCATATACAACTCTTCCTCAAGGAAACCGTTGAGGAACGCTGTTTTGACATCCATCTACCAAATTTCATAGTCGAAATAAGCAGCTATTGCCAACATGATTCTGATAGACTTAAGCATCGCTACGGGTGAGAATCTCATCATAGTCAACTCCTCGAACTTGTGAAAACCCCTTTGCCACAAGTCAAGCTTTATAGACGGTGACATTACCGTCCGCGTCTGTCTTCTTCTTAAAGATCCATTTGTTCTGAATGGCCTTTCGCCCTTCAGGTAATAGTTCCAAAGTCCATACTTTGTTTTCATACATGGATCCCATCTCGGATTTCATGGCCTCTAACCATTTCTTGGAATCCGGGCCCATCACTGCTCCTTCATAGCTCGTAGGTTCGTTGTTGTCCAACAACATGACCTCCAAGACAGGGTTGCCGTACCACTCAGGAGTAGTACGCGGCCTTGTCGACCTACGAGGTTTAATAGTAGCTTGATCCGAAGCTTCATGGTCATCATCATTAACTTCCTCTTCTACCATCGTAGGTTCCACAGAAACATCTTTCTGTGTTGCGCTACTTTCTGGTTGAAGTAAAGGTTCAATAACCTCATCAAGCTCTATTTTCCTCCCACTCAATTCTTTCGAGAGAAGCTCTTTCTCAAGAAATGTTCCATTCTAAGCGACAAACACTTTGCCTTCGGATCTGAGATAGAAGGTATACCCGACTATCTCTTCCGGGTATCCTATGAAGACGCATTTGTCCGCTTTGGGTTCCAGCTTTTCACGCTGAAGCTTTTTGACATAAGCATCACATCCCCAAACTTTAAGAAACGACAACTTTGGCCTCTTGCCAAACCACAGTTCATATGGCGTCATCTCAAAGGATTTCGATGGTGCCCTATTTAAAGTGAATGCAGTTGTCTCTAATGCATAACCCCAAAACGATAGTGGCAAATCAGCAAGAGACATCATAGAACGCACCATATCTAATAAGGTTCGATTATGACATTCGGACACACCATTACGCTGTGGTGTTCCGGGCGGTGTCAACTGTGAAACAATTCCACACTGTCTTAAGTGACTGCCAAACTCATAACTGAGATATTCACCTCCTCGATCAGATCGCAGGAATTTAATCTTCTTGTTATGATGATTCTCAACTTCACTCTAAAATTGCTTGAACTTTTCAAACGTTTCAGACTTGTGTTGCATCAAGTAAATATACCCATATCTACTTAAGTCATCAGTGAAGGTGAGAAAATAACGATATCCACCACGCGTTGTAACATTCATTGGACCGCACACATCAGTATGTATGATTTCCAATAAGTCACTCACCCGTTCCATTGTTCCAGAGAACGGTGTTTTAGTAATCTTGCCCATGAGGCATGGTTCACATGTGTCAAGTGATTCAAAATCAAGTGACTCCAAAAGTCCATCAGCATGGAGCTTCCTCATGCGTTTTACACCAATATGACCTAAACGGCAGTGCCACAAGAAAGTGGTACTATCATTATCAACTCTACATCTTTTGGCATCAATGTTATGAACATGTGTGTCATCACTATCAAGATTCAATATGAATAAACCCCTAACATTGGGTGCATGACCATAAAAGATATTACTCATATAAATAGAACAACCTGTATTCTCTGATTTAAATGAGTAACCGTCTCGCAATAAACAAGATCCAGATATAATGTCCATGCATAACGCAGGCACTAAATAACAATTATTCAGGTTCATCACTAATCCTGATGGTAATCGAAGAGAGAGCGTGCCGACGGTGATCACATCAACCTTGGAACCATTTCCCACGCGCATCGTAACTTCGTCCTTCGCTAGCCTTTGTTTATTCCCTAGTTCCTGTTTTGAGTTGCAAATGTGAGCAACCGAACCGGTATCAAATACCCAGGCACTACTACGAGAGCTCGTAAGGTACACATCAATAACATGTATATCATATATACCTTGTTCGTCGTTAGCCACCTTCTTGTCAGCCAGGTACTTGGTGTTGGAAATATGCCCTAGAGGCAATAAATAAAGTGTTATTTATTGTATTTCCTTGTTCATGATAATCGTTTATTATCCATGCTATAATTGTATTAATTGGAAACATGGATACATGTGTGGATACATAGACAAACACAATGTCCCTAGTATGCCACTAGTGAACTAGCTCGTTGATTGAAAGATGGTTAAGGTTTCCTAGCCATGGACATGAGATGTCATTTGATAACGGGATCACATCATTAGGAGAATGATGTGATGGACAAGACCCAAACTGCAAACGTAGCTTATGATCGTGTCAGTTTATTGCTACTATTTTCTGCATGTCAAGTATATGTTCCTATGACCATGAGATCATGCAACTCACAGATATCGGAGGAGTACCTTGTGTGTATCAAATGTCGCAACATAACTGGGTGACTATAAAGGTGCTCCACAGGTGTCTCCGAGGGTGTCTGTTGAGTTGGCATGGATCAAGACTGGGATTTGTTACTCCGTATGACGGAGAGGTATCTCAGGGCCCACTCGGTAATACAACATCACAATAAGCCTTGCAAGCAATGTGACTAAGTGTTGGTCATGGGATCTTGTATTACGGAACGAGTAAAGAGACTTGCCAGTAACGAGGTTGAACTAGGTATGGAGATACCGATGATCGAATCTCGGGCAAGTAACATACCGAAGAACAAAGGGAACATCATACGGGATTAACTGAATCCTTGACATAGAGGTTCGACCGATAAAGATCTTCGTAGAATATGTAGGAACCAATGTGGACATCCAGGTCCCTCCATTGGTTATTGACCGTAGAGGTGTCTCGGTCATGTCTACATAGTTCTCGAACCCGCAGGGTCTGCACACTTAAGGTTTGGTGACGTTTCGGTAGTATAGAGTTATGTATGGTGGTGACCGAAGTTTGTTCGGAGTCCCGGATGAGAGCCCAGACATCACGAGGAGCTCCGTAATGGTCCGGAGGTAAAGATTCGTATATACGAAGTCCCGTTTTGGTCGCCGGAAAAGTTTCGGGCTCATCGGTAGTGTACCGGGAGTGCCGGTAGTGTACCGGGAGGCCTCCGGGAGGGGTATTTCGACCCAAGAGGCTTCATGGGCTGTGGGAGAGTGAATATCTGCCCTTAGTGGGCTGGTGGAAACTCCCACACAAGGCCCATGTGGCTGGAAGAAAAAAAACCAATAGGAAAAGGTGGAAAAAAGGCAAAAAGTAGCAATCCTAGTCCTAGTAGGATTGGAGGAGGAGAGTCCTCCTCGACCTCCCACTTCGGCCGAACCAAACTTGGCTTGGTGGCCAAGCTGCCTCCTCTCCTCCTCCCCTCCTATATATACTGGTGGTATTGAGGGGTTTTGCACTAGATTTTCAGCCACATGCTACCCGTTCCTCCAGTGCATAGTTTCTCCTCTAGATCGGTTTTCTGCAGTGCTTAGGCGAAGCCCTGCCGGAATTGCTCCACCACCATCACCGGAGCACCGTCAGGCTGCCGGAGAACTCTTCTTCCTCTCCACTCCTTCTTGCTGGATCAAGACGGTGGAGATCATCATCAAGCTGTACGTGTGCTGAACGCGGAGGTGCCGTCCGTTCGGTGCTAGATCGGAAGGATCGTGATCAAGTTCGTGAGATGGATCATGATCAAATTCGTGGGACGGATCGTGATTGGATCACGGGACGGATCATGATTGGATCGCGGGACGGATCGTGATTGGATCACGGGACGCACGGCGATTTGGATCGCGAAGACGTTCGACTACACCAACCGCGTTTCTTAACGCTTCCCGCTTAGCGTTCTACAAGGGTATGTAGATCCACTCTCCCTCTCGTAGATGCTCATCACCATGGATAGATCTTCGTGTGCGTAGGAAATTTTTTGTTTCCCATGCAACGTTCCCCAATAGTGGCATCATGAGCTAGGTCTATGTGTAGATGAGATCTCGACTAGAACACAAAAGGTTTGTGGGTGTTGATGCTTAGATTGCTTCCTCCCTTGGTCGGATTTTGGTTCAGCAGTATTGTGAGATGAAGCGGCCCGGACCAATATTACTCGTACGCTTACGAGAGACCGGTTCCCTCGACACAACTTGTTGCCTAGATGGCTTGCGGGTGGCAGTTTCTCTCAGTTCAGTTGGATCGGATTCGACAAAGGCAGTCCTTGAGAAGGTTGAAAAGAAAATTTTGTATCACCATTGTGGTTTATGCGTAGGTGAGAATCGTTCTTGCTAGAAACCCGTAGCAGCCACGTAAAACATGCAACAACAATTAGAGGACGTCTAACTTGTTTTTGCAGGGTATGTTGTGATGTGATATGGCCAATTACATGATGTGATATATGTGATGTATGAGATGATCATGTGATGTATAGAATTTCACGACTTGCATGTCGATGAGTACGGCAACCGGCAGGAGCCATAGGGTTGTCTTTAATTATTGTATGACCTTCATGTCAATCATTAAGCGCTATGTAATGCTTTACTTTATCGCTAAACGGTAGCAATAGTAGTAGAAGCATGCAGGGCGTGACAACCTCGATGGCGACACGTTGATAGAGATCAAGATGATGGAGAACATGGTGTCGTGCCGGTGACAATTAAGATCATGCCGGTGCTTTCAAGATGGAGATCTAAAGCACAAGTTCATGGCCATATCATGTCACTTATGAATTGCATGTGATGTTAATCCTTTTATGCACCTTGTTATGCTTAGTATGACGGTAGCATTATAAGGTGATCCCTCACTTAAATTTCAAGATAAAATTGTGTTCTCCCCGAGTGTGCACCGTTGCGAAAGTTCGTCGTGTTGAGACACCACGTGATGATCGGGTGTGATAGACTCTACGTTCACATACAACGGGTGCAAGCCAGTGTTGCACGCGGAGAACACTCGGGTTAAACTTGAAGAGCCTAGCATGTATAGACATGGCCTCAGAACACAAGAGACCGAAAGGTCAAACATGAGTCATATAGTAGATATGATCAACATAATGATGTTCACCATTGAAGCCACCTCAACTCACGTGATGATCGGACTTGAGTTGGTGGATTTGGATCATGTGACACTAAGATGACCTGAGGGATGTCAATTTGAGTGGGAGCTTTAGTAATTTGATTAACTAAACTCATTATCTTGAACAATAGTCTAAGTGAACTTTGCATATTTATGTTGTAGATCAATGGCTCGCGTAGTAGCACCCCTGAATTTTAATGCGTTCCTAGAGAAAGCTAAACTGAAAGATGATGGAAGTAACTTTGTTGAGTGGACCTGTAATCTGAGGATTATCCTCACGGCTTCCCAGAAATCATATGTTCTTGATGCACCGCTTGGTGACCAACCAGAAGACATGACCCTCAAAGACGTTAAGAATGCTTGGGAGGCACGTACTGGAGATTACTCAATAGTTCAGTGTGCCATATTGTATGGCTTAGAACTGGGACTTCAAAGATGTTTTGAACGTCATGGAGCATATGAGATGTTCCAGGAGTTGAAGTTTATCTTTCAGAAGAACGCCCGGATCGAGAGGTATGAAACCTCTGATAAATTCTATGCTTGCAAGATGGAGGAGAACGGGTCTATCAGTGAACATATACTCAGAATGTCTGGGTATTCAACTCGTCTAGCGGAGTTGGGAATTGCCCTTTCGCTAGAGGCGATCACTGACAGAGTTCTTCATTCACTGCCACCTAGTTACAAGAGCTTTGTGATGAACTATAACATGCACGGGATGAACAAGTCAGTCGCCGAGCTGTTTGCGATGCTAAAAGTCGCTGAGTCTAAAATCCAGAAAGAACATCATGTGTTGATGGTCAATAAAACCACTAGTTTCAAGAAAAATGGCAAAGTCAAGGGCAAGGGCAAGAAGGGTAAAACCAAGAAGGATGGCAAAGCAGTTGCAACTCCTGCAAAGAAGCCCAAGCATGGACCCAAGCCAGAAACTGAGTGCTTTCATTGCAAAGGAACTGGTCACTGGAAGCAGAACTACCCCAAGTACCTGGCTGACAAGAAGGCGGCCAACGACAAACAAGGTATATATGATATACATGTTATTGATGTGTACCTTACTAGCTCTCGTAGTAGTGCCTGGGTATTTGATACCGGTTCGGTTGCTCACATTTGCAACTCAAAGCAAGAACTACGGAATAAATCAAGGCTGGCAAAGGACGAAGTGACGATGCACGTGGGAAATAGTTCCAAGGTTGATGTGATCGCCGTTGGCACGCTCTCTCTTCGATTACCATCGGGATTAGTGATGAACCTGAATAATTGTTATTTAGTGCCTGCGTTAAGCATGAACATTATATCTGGATCTTGTTTATTGTGAGACGGTTACTCATTTAAATCAGAGAATAAAGGTTGTTCTATTATATGAGTAATATCTTTTATGGTCATGCACCCAATGTTAGGGGTTTATTCATATTGAATCTTGATAGTGATGACACACATGTTCATAACATTGATGCCAAAAGATGTAGAATTGATAATGATAGTACCACTTTCTTGTGGCACTGCCGTTTAGATCATATTGGTGTAAAACGCATGAGGAAGCTCCAAGCTGATGGACTTTTGGAGTCACTTGATTTTGAATCACTTGACACATGTGAACCATGCCTCATGGGCAAGATGACTAAAACGTTGTTCTCTGGAACAATGGAACGGGCGAGTGACTTATTGGAAATCATACACACTGATGTGTGTGGTCCAATGAATGTTACAGTGCGTGGTGGATATCGTTATTTTCCCACCTTCACTGATGACTTAAGTAGATATGGGTATATTTACTTAATGAAACACAAGTCTGAAACGTTTGAAAAGTTCAAGCAATTTCAGAGTGAAGTTGAGAATCATCGTAACAAGAAGATTAAGTTCCTGCGATCTGATCGAGGAGGTGAATATCTGAGTTATGAGTTTGGCAGTCACTTAAGATAGTGTGGAATTGTTTCACAGTTGACACCGCCCGGAACACCACAACGTAATGGTATGTCCGAACGTCGTAATCGAACCTTATTAGATATGGTGCGTTCTATGATGTCTCTTGCTGATTTGCCACTATCATTTTGGGGTTATGCATTAGAGACAGCTGCATTCACTTTAAATAGGGCACCATCAAAATCTGTTGAGACGACGCCATATGAACTGTGGTTTGGCAAGAAGCCAAAGTTGTCGTTTCTTAAAGTTTGGGGATGTGATAATTATGTCAAAAAGCTCCAGCCTGAAAAGCTGGAACCCAAAGAGGATAAATGCATCTTCATAGGATACCCAAAAGAGACAGTCGGGTATACCTTCTATCTCAGATTCGAAGGCAAAGTGTTTGTCGCTAAAAATGGAACCTACGACGGTAGAAGAGGAAGTTAATGATGATGATCATGAAGCTTCGGATCAAGCAGCTATTAAACCTCGTAGGTCGACAAGGCCGCGTACTACCCCTGAGTGGTACGGCAACCCTGTCTTGGAGGTCATGTTGTTGGACAACAATGAACCTACGAGCTATGGTGGAGCAGTGATGGGCCCGGATTCCGAGAAATGGTTAGAGGCCATGAAATCCGAGATGGGATCCATCTATGAAAACAAAGTATGGACTTTGGAAGTATTACCTGAAGGACGAAAGGACATTCAGAACAAATGGATCTTTAAGAAGAAAACAGACGCGGACGGTAATGACACCATCTATAAAGATCGACTTGTGGCAAAGGGGTTTTCACAAGTTCGAGGAGTTGACTATGATGAGACCTTCTCACCCGTAGCGATGCTTAAGTCTGTCAGAATCATGTTGGCAATAGCTGCTTATTTCGACTATGAAATTTGGTAGATGGATGTCAAAACAACGTTCCTCAACGGTTTCCTTGAGGAAGAGTTGTATATGATGCAACCAGAAGGTTTTGTCGATCCAGAGAATGCTGACAAAGTTTGCAAACTCCAGCGATCCATTTATGGGCTGGTGCAAGCATCTCAGAGTTGGAATAAGCACTTTGATGAGGTGATCAAAGCATTTGGTTTTATACAAGTTTATGGAGAAGCTTGTATTTACAAGAAAGTGAGTGGGAGCTCTATAGCGTTTCTAATACTATATGTGGATGACATATTGCTGATTGGAAACAATACAGAAATGCTGGAAAGCATGAAGGAATATTTGAACAAGAGTTTTTCAATGATGGACCTAGGAGAAGCTGCTTTCATATTAGGCATTAAGATCTATAGAGATAGATCGAGACGCTTAATAGCACTTTCACATAGCACATACCTTGATAAAGTTTTGAAGAAGTTCAAAATGGAATAGTCCAAGAACGGGTTCTTACCTGTGTTACAAGGTGTGAAGTTGAGTAAGACTCAATGCCCAGTAACTGCAAAAGATAGAGAAAAGATGAGTGTCATCCCCTATGCTTCAGCCATAGGCTCTATCATGTATGCAATGTTGTGCACAAGACCCGAAGTCAGCCTTGCCATAAGTATGGCCGGAAGGTTTCAAAGTGATCCTGGAATGGAGCACTGGCAAGCGGTCAAGAATATCCTTAAGTACCTGAAAAGGACTAAGGAAATGTTTCTCGTTTATGGAGGTGATGAAGAGCTCGTCGTAAAGGGTTACGTCAATGCAAGCTTTGACACTGATCCGAATGACTCTAAGTCGCAAACCGGACACGTATTTATTCTTAACGGGGGAGTCGTAAGATGGTGCAATTCCAAGCAAAGCGTGGTAGCTGATTCTACGTGCGAAGCGGAATACATCGCAGCCTCGGAGGCGACGAAGGAAGGTGTCTAGATGAAGCAGTTCATGACAGATCTTGGAGTAGTGCCCAGTGTAGTGAATGTAATGAACATGTTGTGTGAAAACACTGGTGCCATACACACAAGAGGACCAGACACATAAAGCGACGCTTCAACTCCATCCGCGATTACATCTTGGAGAAAGACATAAATATTTGCAAAGTGCACACGGATCTGAATGTTGCAGACCCTTGACTAAACCTCTTCCAAGGGCTAAACATGATCAACACCAGAACTGCATGGGTGTTCGATTCATTACAATGTAAATCACATAGTGATGCGAACTAGATTATTGACTCTAGTGCAAGTGGGAGGCTGTTGGAAATATGCCCTAGAGGCAATAAATAAAGTGTTTATTATTGTATTTCCTTGTTCATGATAATCGTTTATTATCCATGCTATAATTGTATTAATTGGAAACATGGATACATGTGTGGATACATAGACAAACACAATGTCCCTAGTATGCCTCTAGTGAACTAGCTCGTTGATTGAAAGATGGTTATGGTTTCCTAGCCATGGACATGAGATGTCATTTGATAATGGGATCACATCATTAGGAGAATCATGTGATGGACAAGACCCAAACTACAAACGTAGCTTATGATCGTGTCAGTTTATTGCTACTGTTTTCTGCATGTCAAGTATATGTTCCTATGACCATGAGATCATGCAACTCACAGATATCGGAGGAGTACCTTGTGTATATCAAACATCGCAACGTAACTACGTGACTATAAAGGTTCTCTACAGGTGTCTCCGAGGGTGTCTGTTGAGTTGGCATGGATCAAGACTGGGATTTGTTACTCCGTATGACGGAGAGGTATCTCAGGGCCCACTCGGTAATACAACATCACAATAAGCCTTGCAAGCAATGTGAATAAGTGCTGGTCACGGGATCTTGTATTACGGAATGAGTAAGGAGACTTGCCAGTAACGAGGTTGAACTAGGTATGGAGATACCGACGATCGAATCTCGGGCAAGTAACATACTGAAGAACAAAGGGAACATCATACAGGATTAACTGAATCCTTGACATAGAGGTTCGACCGATAAAGATCTTCGTAGAATATGTAGGAACCAATGTGGACATCCAGGTCCCGCCATTGGTTATTGACCGTAGAGGTGTCTCGGTCATGTCTACATAGTTCTCGAACCCGCAGGGTCTGCACACTTAAGGTTTGGTGACGTTTCGGTAGTATAGAGTTATGTATGGTGGTGACCAAAGTTTGTTCGGAGTCCTGGATGAGGTCCCGGACATCATGAGGAGCTCCAGAAGGGTCTGGAGGTAAAGATTCATATATAGGAAGTCCCATTTTGGTTGCCGGAAAAGTTTCGGGCTCATCGGTAGTGTACCGAGAGTGTCGGTAGTGTATCGGGAGGCCTCCGGGAGGGGTATTTCGACCCAAGAGGCTTCATGGGTTGTGGGAGAGTGAATATCAGCCCTTAGTGGGCTGGTGGAAACTCCCACACAAGGCCCATGTGGCTGGAAGAAAAAACCCAATACGAAAAGGTGGAAAAAAAGGCAAAAAGGAGCAATCCTAGTCCTAGTAGGATTGGAGGAGGAGAGTCCTCCTCCACCTCCCACTTCGGCCGAACCAAGCTTGGCTTGGTGGCCAAGCTGCCTCCTCTCCTCCTCTCCTCCTATATATACTGGTGGTATTGAGGGTTTTTGCACTAGATTTTCAGCCACGTGCTACCCGTTCCTCCAATGCATAGTTTCTCCTCTAGATCGGTTTTCTGTCGTGCTTTGGCGAAGCCCTGCCGGAATTGCTCCACCACCATCGCCGGAGCGCCATCAGGCTGCCGGAGAAATCTTCTTCCTCTCCACTCCTTCTTGCTGGATCAAGACGGTGGAGATCATCATCAAGCTGTACGTGTGTTGAACGCGGAGGTGTTGTCCGTTCAGTGCTAGATCGGAAGGATCGTGATCAAGTTCGTGAGACGGATCGTGATCAAGTTCGTGGGATGGATCGTGATCGGATCGCGGGGCATATCGTGATTGGATCGCGGGACGCACAGTGATTTGGATCGCGAAGACGTTCGACTACACCAACCGTGTTTCTTAACGCTTCCCGCTTAGCGATCTACAAGGGTATGTAGATCCACTCTCCCTCTCGTAGATGCTCATCACCATGGATAGATCTTTGTGTGCGTAGGAAAATTTTTGTTTCCCATGAAACGTTCCCCAACACTTGGGGCAGTTCTGCTTCCAGTGACCAGTTCCCTTGCAATGAAAGCACTCAGTTTCTGGCTTGGGTCCATGCTTGGGCTTCTTTACAGGAGGAGCAACTGCTTTGCCATCCTTCTTGGTTTTACCCTTCTTGCCCTTGCCCTTGACCTTGCCATTTTTCTTGAAACTAGTGGTTTTATTGATCATCAACACTTGATGATCTTTCTGGATTTTAGACTCAGCGACTTTTAGCATCGCAAACAGCTCGGCGACTGACTTGTTCATCCCGTGCATGTTATAGTTCATCACAAAGCTCTTGTAACTAGGTGGCAGTGATTGAAGAACTCTGTCAGTGATCGCCTCTGGCGGAAGGGCAATTCCCAACTCCACTAGACGAGTTGAATACCCAGACATTCTGAGTATATGTTCACTGTTAGACCCGTTCTCCTCCATCTTGCAAGCATAGAACTTATCGAAGGTTTCATACCTCTCAATCTAGGCATTCTTGTGAAAGATAAACTTCAACTCCTGGAACATCTCATATGCTCCATGACGTTCAAAACGTCTTTGAAGTCCCGGTTCTAAACCATACAATATTGCACATTGAACTATTGAGTAATCTCCAGTACGTGCCTCCCAAGCGTTCTTAACGTCTTCGGAGGTCATGTCTTCTGGTTGGTCACCAAGCGGTGCATCAAGGACATGTGATTTCTAGGAAGCCATGAGGATAATACTCACATTACGGGCCCAGTCAACAAAGTTACTTCCATCATCTTTCAACTTAGCTTTCTCTAGGAATGCATTAAAATTCAGGGGTGCTACTGTGAGAGCCATTGATCTACAACATAAATATGCAAAGTTTACTTAGACTATTGTTCAAGATAATGAGCTTAGTTAATCAAATTACTAAAGCTCCCACTCAAATTGACATCCCTTAGGTCGTCTGAGTGTCACATGATCCAAATCCACCAACCCAAGTCCGATCATCACATGAGTTGAGGTGGCTTCAATGGTGAACATCATTATGTTGATCATATCTACTATATGACTCATGTTCGACCTTTCAGTCTCTTGTGTTCCGAGGCCATGTCTGTACATGCTAGGCTCGTCAAGTTTAACCCGAGTGTTCTGCGTGTGCAACACTGGCTTGCACTCGTTGTATGTGAACGTAGAGTCTATCACACCCGATCATCACGTGGTGTCTCGACACGACGAACTTTCGCAACGGTGCACACTCGGGGAGAACACAATTCATCTTGAAATTTAAGTGAGGGATCACCTTATAATGCTACCGTCGTCCTAAGCAAAACAAGGTGCATAAAAGGATTAACATCACATGCAATTCATAAGTGACATGATATGGCCATGAACTTGTGCTTTTGATCTCCATCTAGAAAGCACCGGCATGATCTCCATCGTCACCAGCATGACATCATGATCTTCATCATCTTGATCTCCATCAACGTGTCGCCATCGGGGTCGTCGCGCCCAACATGCTTCTACTACTATTGCTACCGTTTAACAATAAAGTAAAGCATTACATAGCGCTTAATGAGTGACACGCAGGTCATACAATAATTAAAGACAACCCTATGGCTCCTGCCGGTTGCCGTACTCATCGACATGCAAGTCGTGATAATCTATATATCACATGATCATCTCATACATCACATATACACATCATGTAATTGGCCATATCACATCACAACATACCCTGCAAAAACAAGTTAGACGTCCTCTAATTGTTGTTGCATGTTTTACATGGCTGCTACGGGTATCTAGCAAGAACAATTCTCACCTACACAAAAAGCACAACGGTGATACACTAGTTGCTTTTCAACCTTCTCAAGGACCGCCTTTGTCGAATCCGATCCAACTAAAGTGAGAGAAACTGGCACCCGCAAGCCATCTATGCAACAAGTTGCGGTCGAGGGAACCGGTCTCTCGTAAGCGTACGAGTAATGTTGGTCTGGGCCGCTTCATCTCACAATACCGCTGAACCAAAATCCGACCAAGGGAGGAAGCAATCTAAGCATCAACACCCACAAACCTTTTGTGTTCTACTCAAGATCTCATCTACACATAGACCTAGCTCTGATACCACTGTTGGGGAACGTTGTATGGGAAACAAAAAATTTCCTACGCACACGCAGATCTATCCATGGTGATGAGCATCTACGAGAGGGAGAGTGGATCTACGTATCCTTGTAGATCGCTAAGCGGGAAGCGTTAAGAAACGCGGTTGGTGTAGTCGAACGTCTTCGCGATCCAAATCACCGTGCGTCCCGCGATCCAATCACGATACGTCCCGCAATCCAATCATGATCCGTCCCGCGAATTTGGTCATGATCAGTTCCACGAACTTGATCACGATCCTTCCGATCTAGTGCCGAACGGACGGCACCTCCGCTTTCAGCACACGTACAGCTTGATGACGATCTCCGGCGTCTTGATCTAGCAAGAAGGAGCGGAGAGGAATAAGAGTTCTCTGGCAGCGTGACAGCTCCGACGATGATGGTGGAGCTATTCCGACAGGGCTTCGCCTAAGCACTGCAGAAATCCAATCTAGAGGAGAAACTATGGACTAGAGGGTAGGGTTGCACGTGGCTGAAAATCTTGTGCAAAAACCCTAAAACCCTCTAGTATATATAGGAGGAGAGGAGGAGAGGAGGCTATAGGAGATATACCCTAGAGGCAATAATAAATGTTATTGATTATCTCCCTATTCATAATTAGGTTTATGTTCCATGCTATAACTGCTATGGTTCTCGAGTCTACAATAACCACGAGGCTTGAAGGAAGACTCATATGCTCGTGTGGAATAATAAACGGTAAATTGTATTCCTAGTCTAGCCTCTAAGACTGGCTCAAGTATGGCATGATGATCCTGTTGGCCTGATCATGGGCATGGCTATGCCGGCAATTTTGAGGGCACAATGTTAGAAGAACATTTGTGTTGAATCGACCCAAATTGATGTTATGCTATGAGATAAATTCGTCATAAGTTAATGGTTAATAACACAGAGAAGTTAATGTTTGCATAATTCCTTAGACCATGAGAGTATGGAGTTTCTTCATGCTTGCTTCATGAACTTTGGGGTTTGTTAAACGTCATCCGTAAATGGGTGGCTATTACGGCGGCTTACGGGTTCATGGAAAAGTATGTCAAGTAACTTGATAACTCGAGATTGGGATTTGATCCTCCGACGATGGAGAGATATCTCTGGGCCCTCTCGGTGTTATGGTATCCATCATCGTCTGGCCAGACAATTTGTGATTTGATCATGGGGATGCCGGAACACGAGAACGAGAAAAGAGAACAATACCGGTAACGAGGTAACTGGCATAGTAGACAAGTTGTTGATCCACGGGGATGCCAACATGTCTCACCTTGGGTATTTGTAACATATCGCGAAGCAACAGGAATAGCACACGCCAACTGGAGGTTCACTCGAATATTCATTCGTGTGGGTATAGGGGTCAATATGGGTGTCCACGGCTCCGATGTTGATCATTGATCGGAAGGGGTTCCGGGTCATGTCTATACTTCACCAAACCTATAGGATCACACGCTTAAGGGTCATCTATCTGCTGAATACTAGACAAGGAGTCTCGGAGAAAGTCACTAGAAAAGTTTCGGAGACAACGGAAAGGTTCCGAAGAGAACATCGGAAAAGTTTCGGTAAAACCGAAAAGTTGTTTCGGATAAAACCATTGATCCAAAAAGGTTTCGGCAAGCACCGGGAATGTTGTGGAGGTTGCTAGAGTGGTCTGGTAATTTCCGGAATTTTTCCGGAGAATAAACCGAAAAGGGTTTTCGGAGCTGCCGGAATTGTTTATCGGGTAAACGAAGATGGTTTTAAATTAAACCACCATACCGGAAATGTTCCGGAGCGCGTCCAGATAATTTTAGAGGGTGTCAGAAATGTTCTGGGACCTTCTGAAATTTTTTAGAAGTAATAGTCACAGAAAACATCTTGTCCCAGCGTGAGGGGACAAGATCCCACGATGCGTGGGGCTGTTTTGGGGGCGCCCCCTTGAGGGGGCAGCCCCTTGTGGCTGGACAAAGGTGTTGGGGGGCCCTCATGGTGGGGGGCAGCCTCCACAAATGGTGGATAGTGTTGGGAGGAAGGTGGGGCCCCATGGGGGAACACCATGGACAAGGGAACATGTTTTCTCCATGTTTGGTGGGAACATGTTTCCTTGTTTGGTGGATGCATGTTTTGTGGGCTGAATTTCAGCCCCCCCCCCTTCACCCCTTCCACCACTATATAAGGAGGTGGAGAGGAGCTCTCCATCCTCACTCAAACTCTCTCACACAAGCCATGCATGATCTGGCATTCTCTCTCCCTCCCAGCGAAATAGTTTCGTAGAGCCGAAAGGCTGTCTGGGTTCCGGTGGGAACTAGTTTTGGATGGCGAAGCCCTGCCGGATACATGACACCGTATGTGTGCAATTCTGTAGAGAGATCGTAGTTTTGGTCTTAGTTCGAGAGTGCCTCCCGAAGGGTTGTCCGTGTGACCGTCCGAGTTTTGGAGGTCCTCCCGAAGGGCGGTCCGAGTGACAGTCCAAGTTTCGGAGGTCCTCCCGAAGGGCTGTACACGACATCATCCGGGGGACTGTCCGACCGCCTCCTGGAGGGCTGTCCGCGGGGCAGATGAGGGTATACATCCTCGCGGTTGGGAGGTTGTAAAATCCTAGCTGCGGGGATCTGCACCACCGTTCGTCATCGACTCTGCTTCTGCTACTCTACGAGTTGGTAACGAAAATGATCAAACCTTGTATGCAGTCTCCATAGTGGTCCTGGGCTGGTGCGTAGGTCGGAATTTTTTTGTTTTCTGCTATGTTACCCAATAGTGGCATCAAGAGCTGTGCTATGCGTAGATGCAGGTTGCGATCTAGAATACATAGAGATGTATGGGTGTTGCACAATATAATTAGGTAGTAGATGAGATCTATTGCTAAAAATTATTTGTACGGGTAGCAGATGAAATCTGTTACCCGATGTTCCTGTTGCTTCCCTAATTTTGCGTAGTCCTGATCTTGACGGAATGGTCGAATCTCACAAAGTTCTGGCAATCCGCAATCCTTTCATGCTGCTCCTGAGTATGCTGATTGACAGATCAACGAAGTGCTAATAGTTCTTTGGGTTCCACCATAGTTGCGAAAGATGGATGTTTCGCAGACGAAAGGGCAATGCAGATGTGATCTACATGGGGGTCACGCGTATGACGAAGTTTAGTATGGGGCTCGAGATTTTATTATCTCGTGTTTTATACAGCCTGGAAAGTTAATCTAGCAACTTGGATTATCATGCTTGATGATGGACGTTGGTAGCTTTGGTTTGTTTCGAAACCTTAGAAGCCACAAAAAACAAGTTTTTGCATGAACCGATTAGAGGCGTCTAACTTGGTTTTGCAGGATGGTTTGCATGTGCATGTGATGTGGTATAGCAGAGCTCATATAAATTTGATTATGTATGAGATAACTATATGATGTAATTTGATTAACATGACCTGCATGTCATGATTCGGCATGATGGCTGGAGCCATATGATTGCACTTTAATGACCTGCGTGTCAACCTTATGTAATGCACTTATTTTATTTGCTATAGAGATAGCAATCTTATCTGGTGCATCGACAAGGTGGTGGCAATCTTCGCAAAGGTGAACACCGACGCGAATGCCGAAGACGAAGAAATACAAAACTTCTCCGTTAGAAAGAGATATACCATATCATGCTATTATGAATTGCCTGAGATGTTTATCCCTTATGATGCACCCTTCTTGATTGCGCGGTACTCGCCTTTTATTAGGGTGATCTCTCACAAAAAATATCAAGTAGTTAGTGTTCTCCCAAGTGTAGCACCGTCACGACATCTATCTTTTCGGGGTGCGCCGTGTCACACGGGTATGAACGATTAGAGAAGTGTGAGGCAGGTGAGTTGAGACCTCGCAGCGAGATCACTTGGTTGTCTTGACGTTCAGGCATGACCGTAATGAGCTCGGAACACACGCATCGAAATATGAACAAGAGTCACATAGAGATGTGATTGGCAAGTTGGCCTACCGGTTGAGATTTTTCGTCATCAGTGGTGTTACACCAATGGCGAACAATTTAAATGCGGGTCTTGTATCACTCACAATAAATTATGAGAGATATTCATTTGAGTGGGAGCGCACTATAGAATTAATTCTTTTAATTCTCAGTACAATTAATTATGAACTTTGTCTAAGTGTAGATTGCATAATAATTGTAGGATAATGGCTCGTGTTTCCACCTTCCCTATTAAAATTGAACAGTTGTTAAATATCTGGTTAAAACTTTACGGTTGGTAACGTAATGTGAGGATTGTCCTCAAGAGTGTCGAGAAGGACTTTGTCCTATCGCATGCTTTCGGTATTCTCCCGCTAATGCTATGGATCATATGACTCTCGTCCTTCGATCCAAAAGCTAGAATTCCTTTTCAGTCAAAGTGCAATATGTTTGCTTCCGTGAGACCGGAACTTTGAAAGTTTGGATAGTTATGTGATATTCATGGAATCTGAAAATCATTTTCAGAGATAGACAAAAGCTAAAAGATATGAGATATCCAAAGCAATGTTTGTTTGCAAACTATTAGTAAAGGAGTTTACTATGCATTAGACTGATAAGAGAGGGATCCAAGAGAATGCCTGTCATATGATGAAAGGTGAATAAAACAACAGCTTAAAGAGAAAGGAAGTGTCTAAAGGGTGTTAGTAAGACTTTCACGCCTAGGAAGTCCGGGGCTAACGCCACTCTTAAGTTGGGTGCTTCTTCTGAGAGTAGGAGAAATACTGAAAAGTTAAAAAGTTAGAAGTATAATGGCAAAAGGAAAGAAGACTGGAATATCCAGCTCATGTATGAATGCCATACAAGTTTTTGATGTATACAAGGCTGGTCAAAGATATAGTTCTTGGGAATTATGGTTAAACATGTTAATCACTAATTCTTGGGTATTGTGAGTTGGTCACAAAGATACCCGCTCGATTGCATTCTGTTGCAACTCGATGTAAGAACTACTATGGCCTAAAAGACTAGCCAAGGATGAGGTTTTGATACACGCAGAGAACATAGTAAATGTTACTATGCCTTCCATCGGTGTATTACCTATGTATTAAGTTTCATAATTAATTTTTAGATTTTCACACTCTAGCCCTTTGCATAAGGTATCTTGCAAGAAGGTTGTTCATAAGAGAACTTTTCATGTTCGGTGTTATGAATAACATAAGGGACACACTTCCATTATGAATGAGACGTATGTTATGAATATTGGTAATAATACATTACCTCTGGGTTTACTTTTTTCATTCTAGAGTTTCATACACTCTAGCCCATTGCACAATGTTTGTTGCAAAAGAGTTGTTCATAAAAAACAACAATTGTTGTTCAGTATTATGAATAACATGAAGGGCCATGCTTCCATCCTAGATGGGATGTATGTTATGAATATTGATGGAAATATGATACATCCATAATACTGACACTATATGTCGCAAGACTAAAAGAATACCACATATGTGTGGCACTGCATTTGGTCACATTGGAGAAACCCACATGGAAAATTCTATTATGATGTATTTTGAAGTCGTTTGATTTTGAATCATCTGACACTTGCAACTTTCCTCCAAAAGGTGAACTAACTAAAATACGTTCACATGCCATAAGGAACGAGCAAAGAACTTATTGGTAATCATACATTTGATGTATGTAGTCCGATAAATATTGTTGAAAACAGTGGATTTGTCTACCTTCAAAAATGACTCAAGTAGATATATGGATATTTACTTGATGAGACGTAAGTCTAGATCTTTTGAAATCATTCCAAGTTTTCAAAAATGAAGTGGAAGTTATTGTACAAAGAAAAATATGTTTCTGCAATTTGATTGCGGAAAGGAATATTTGAGTTACAAGTTTAGCGAATGTCTGATGAGTTGTGAAAAGAGTTTCATAACTTGCACCTCCCGGAACACCACTGCAAGTGGAAAGTCCATGAAGATGTAATCAAACCATTTATGACATGGTAAGATCAAAGATGACATAAATACATTTGCCATTATCCCTTTTATAGAGTGATGCTTTAGAGACTGCGGCTTTTACACTGAAAAGAGATCCATCAGGTCTGTTGAAATGATGCCATGGTATGGTACGCCCAACCATGTTATATCTTTTCTTAACATTTGGAATATGGGGCTTGTGTAAAAGGTTACAAACATATTCCAAATCAGACAAGTGCTACTTTGTATGGTTATCCCAAGTCATTGGGTATTCCCCCACCACTATACCGAGGCAAAGGGTTTTGCCACAACACGGTATGCTTTTAATGAGAATAGTTCTTACAAAAGGTGAGTGGGAGGACAGTGCAACTCGACGAGATAACCAGTATCTTCATCATCAGTTCAAAGGAAAGAAACCCTGGAAGTGATTCCGTTGTTTCCTACTACGACTGATACGGAAGTCTCTACAATAACATGTATGGACTTCGGTCGAACATGCAGCCGAACCACGCAGGCAAAGCTCGTGCAAACCTATCAGGTGCGTAAACGAGATATTGTTGTTACACAATAGTATACCTACAATACACAAGGAAGCGTTGATGGGCCCTGACTCCGGGATTGGCTAAATGCCAATAGAATCCGAGATAGTTTCCATATAAGTGATTCAAGATTAAAACCTTGATACACCTTTCAGAGGACTTAGAGTCTAACGAATATTTATGGAACTAAAAACTGATACAGATAAAAATGTTTTATCCATAAAGCTCGACTTATTGAAATAACAAGTTCAAGGAGTTGACTACGATGAGGTTGTTTCACCGTAGCGATGCTTAAGGTCGGTTCGGGTTGAAATAGCAATTAATACATATATCAATCATGAGATATGAAACATGGATGACAAAAGGATTTCCATATGTGATACAGTCCAAAGTAATTTGTCGATCTAGAGGATGCTAGTAAGTATGCAAACTTCAGAGTTCCAGCAATGGACAGAAGAGAGCAAAATGGAGTTGGAATCTTCGTGGGTTGATGAAATGGTCAAAAGGGTTTTTGACTTCATCAATGGGTAACGAAGATGCTTGTGATTCAAGAAAGTAAGTGGGAGCATAATAATATTTCTAAAAAAGTTGTGTGCTTGACACATTGTTAATTGGAAATGAATTTCTCAACACGAATTAGGACTTCATTTGAAAATAGTTTTTCGATGAAGTGCTTAGGCTAAATAGCCTCAATATTAGACATGATGATCTATGCAGATAGATTTACCTAATGGGGCTAAGCTATGAATACATATTGACAAGATGCTAAAACTTTTTAGCATTTAAAACGCCAAGGAGTGATTCTTGCCGAAGTCACATGGAAAGAGTTTTTGCAAGACTCGGTGTCCCAAAACACTGATGAGTAAAATACATGATGGATATTCCACACTCTTGTGTTTGGATTAATCATGTATTCCATGGTATGTAAAACAACCAGATATGTCCGATACTCCAAAAGTTGTTACGAGTATGGATACCAAAGTATCAAAGTACTGATCATAGGACAACAGTAAAAGATGTCATTGAGTGCTAGAGTAGTACTGATGACATGGTTTCTCGCAAGCAGAGATTATGAAGTGCTCGTTGTAAGTAATTACATCGATACAGTCTTCATCAATGCTCCATGCGATTTTCGATTTAAGTTAAGGGTGTTGTGTAATACACAACATGGTGGCACGGTAGTTGGAAATTGTTCCAAACAAGATACTGTGGCGAATTCCATAACAAAGGCTAAGTATGTTGACGCTTTGGAAGCGACAAAGAAGTTGTTGAATCATATAGTTCATTCATGAACTTAGTATGGTTCCAAGATGGCTTTTGTCTATGAGAAACTATTGTAGATAGTTGCTCCATAGCTCAGTCCGAGGAATCAGGTTTCGACCAATGATTCACACATATGCAAAGCCAAGTTCACACAAAATATGAATTTTGTGATAGCGTCAAAACGCGAGAATATGCAAAGTTACACACGGAGCTGAAGTTGTCAGATCCGTTGGACATCAGGATATACCACATGCGAAGCATATTTTACACCAGTATGCCATAGGTGTAAAGTGCATTAGCATTGACTAGATTATTGACTCTAGTGCAAGTGGGAGTCTGTAGGAGATATGCCCTAGAGGAAATAATAAATGTTATGGATTATCTCCCTATTCATAATTAGGTTTATGTTCCATGCTATAACTGCTATGGTTCTCGAGTCCACAATAACCACGAGGCTTGAAGGAAGACTCATATGCACGTGTGGAATAATAAACGGTAAATTGTATTCCTAGTCTGGCCTCTAAGACTGGCTCAAGTATTGCATGATGATCTTGTTTTCCTGATCATGGGCATGGCTATGCCGGCAATTTTGAGGGCACAATGTTAGAAGAACATTTGTGTTGAATCGACCCAAATTTATGTTATGCTATGAGATACATTCGTCATAAGTTAATGGTTAATAACATAGAGAACTTAATGTTTGCATAATTCCTTAGACCATGAGAGTATGGAGTTTCTTCATGCTTGCTTCATGAACTTTGGGGTTTGTTAAACGTCATCCGTAAATGGGTGGCTATTACGGCGGTTTACGGGTTCATGGAAAAGTATGTCAAGTAACTTGATAACTCAAGATTGGGATTTGCTCCTCCGACGATGGAGAGATATCTCTGGGCCCTCTCGGTGTTACAGTATCCATCATCATCTGGCCAGACATTTTGTGATTTGATCATGGGGATGCCGGAACACGGGAACGAGAAAAGAGAACAATACCGGTAACGAGGTAACTTGCATAGTGGACAAGTTGTTGATCCACGGGGATGCCAACATGTCTCACCTTGGGTATTTGTAACATATCGCGAAGCAACAAGAATAGCACACGGCAACTGGAGGTTCACTCGAATATTCATTCGTGTGGGTATAGGGGTCAATATGGGTGTCCACGGCTCCGATGTTGATTATTGATCGGAAGGGGTTCCGGGTCATGTCTATACTTCACCGAACCTATAGGGTCACACGCTTAAGGGTCATCTATCTGCTGAATACTAGACAAGGAGTCTGAGAGAAAGTCACTAGAAAAGTTTCGGAGACAACGGAAAGGTTCCGGAGAGAACACCGGAAAAGTTTCGGTAAAACCGAAAAGTTGTTTCGGATAAAACCATTGATCCAAAAAGGTTTCGGAAAGCTCCGGGAATGTTTTGGAGGCTGCCAGAGTGGTCTGGTAATTTCTGGAATTTTTTCGGAGAATAAACCGAAAAAGGTTTTCGGAGCTGCCAGAATTGTTTACCGGGTAAACGAAGATGGTTTTAAATTAAACCACCATATCGGAAATGTTCCGGAGCGCGTACAGATAATTTTAGAGGGTGCCGTAAATGTTTTGGGACCTTCCGAAAATTTTCAGAAGTAATAGTCGCGGAAAACATCTTGTCCCAGCATGAGGGGACAAGATCCCACGATGCGTGGTGCTGTTTTGGGGGTGCCCCCCTTGAGGGGGCAGCCCCTTATGGCTGGACAAAGGTGTTGGGGGCCCCCATGGTGGGGGGAAGCCTCCACAAATGGTGGATAGTGTTGGGAGGAAGGTGGGGCCCCATGGGGGAACACCATGGACAAGGGAACATGTTTTCTCCATGTTTGGTAGGAACATGTTTCCTTGTTTGGTGGGTGCATGTTTTGTGGGCTGAATTTCAGCCCCCCCTTCACCCCTTCCACCACTATATAAGGAGGTGGAGAGGAGCTCTCCATCCTCACTCAAACTCTCTCACACAAGCCATGCATGATCTGGCATTCTATCTCCCTCCCAGCGAAATAGTTTCGTAGAACCGAAAGGCTGTCTGGGTTCCGGTGGGAACTAGTTCTGGACGGCGAAGCCCTGTCGGATAGATGACACCGTATGTGTGCAACTCTATAGAGATATCGTAGTTTCGGTCTTAGTTCGAGAGTGCCTCCCGAAGGGCTGTCCGTGTGACCGTCTGAGTTTTGGAGGTCCTCCCGAAGGGCTGTCCGAGTGACAGTCCAAGTTTCGGAGGTCCTCCCAAAGGGCTGTACGCGACATCATCCGGGGGACTGTCCAACCGCCTCCCGAAGGGCTGTCCGCGGGGCAGATGAGGGTATACATCCTCGCGGTTGGGAGGTTGTAAAATCCTAGCTACGGGGATCTGCACATTCGTTCGTCATCGACTCTACTTCCGTTGCGCTACGAGTCGGTAACGAAAATGATCAAACCTTGTATGCAGTCTCCATAGTGGTCCTGGGCTGGTGCGTAGGTCGGAATTTTTTTTTTCTGCTACATTACCCAACAGAGGCAGCCTTGGCTTCCAAGCCAATCTGGTTCGGCCGAACTAGGAGGGAGGAGTCCACCTCCTCCACTCCTAGTAGGATTAGGACTCCTTCCTTATTTTGCCTCTTTTGTCTTTTTTCCACCTTTTTTCCTTTTGGGTTTTTCTTCCCAGCCGCATGGGCCTTGGGTGGGACTTCCACCAGCCCACTAAGGTCTGGTATTCACTCTACCACAGCCCATGAAGTCTCTTGGGTCGAAATACCCCTTCCAGTGGTCTCCCGGTACACTACCGGCACTCCCGGTACATTATCGATTAGCTCGAAACTATTTCGGTGACCAAAACAGGACTTCCTATATATCAATCTTTACCTCCAGACCATTCTGGAGCTCCTCGTGACGTCTGGGATCTCATCCGGGACTCCGAACAACCTTCGGTCACCACCATACATAACTCTATACTACCGAAACGTCACTGAACCTTAAGTGTGCAGACCCCGCGGGGTCGAGAACTATGTAGACATGACCGAGACACCTCTACGGTCAATCACCAATAGAGGGACCTGGATGCCCATATTTTTTCCTACATATTCTATGAAGATCTTTATCGATCGAACCTCTATGTCAAGGATTTAGTTAATCCCGTATGATGTTCCCTTTGTTCTTCGGTATGTTACTTGCCCGAGATTCGATCGTCGGTATCTCCATACCTAGTTCAACCTCGTTATTGGAAAGTCTCCTTACTCGTTCCGTAATACAAGATCCCGCAACTAACACTTAGTCACATTGCTTGCAAGGCTTATTGTGATGTTGTATTACCGAGTGGGCCCTGAGATACCTCTCCGTCACACGGAGTAACAAATCCCAGTCTTGATCCATGCCAACTCAACATACACCCTCGAAGATACCTGTAGAGCACCTTTATAGTCACCCAGTTACGTTGTGACGTTTGATACACACAAGGCACTCCTCCGATGTTCGTTAGTTGCATGATCTCATGGTCATAGGAACATATACTTGACATGCAGAAAACAGTAGCAATAAACTAACATGATCATATGCTACGTTTGTAGTTTGGGTCTTGTCCATCACATCATTCTCCCAATGATGCGATCCGTTATCAAATGACATCTCATGTCAATGGCCAGGAAACTTTGACCATCTTTTATCAACGAGCTAGTTCACTAGAGGCATACTAGGGACAGAGTGTTGTCTATTTACCCACACATGTAATGTGTTTCCAATTAATACAATTATAGCATGGATGATAAACGATTATCATGAACAAGGAAATATAATAATAAACACTTTATTTATTGCCTCTAGGGCATATTTCCAACATCACTCCCCATCACACAACCCTAGGACCAGCGGAGTACGTGCCAAGGAGGCACAACTTTGCACTTAAAATTCCATGGGCGACGGTGGGGAAAAAGGGTAAAAGTTCGGCTGAAACGAACTACTACCATCAAAAATTCTTCGGACACAATGCAAGTACCATCAAAGGGCCTGCCAAAAGCGTAAAGCTCATCCACACTTCGGCGACTTCTCAAGACCTTGTTTGCAAGGTTCGCTCGCCGAACAGTACCACCCATTGAGGTGCACCACTCCCTAGAAGACGCGGGAATCGACAAGCAACAGGGCACATCGAGGATGTAAGGTCACCAATCGAAGACCCCTAGTACAACCACTCCTGTAAAACTTCCTTTTTCAAATACTTGTAAATAGTTGCTTCAGCAATCCGAGCAATAAGAGTTGTTGAGACAAATACAACATCACTATATGTGTTTGTCTCGTTGTCCTTTTTGGCACGTATTTTATTTTCTCCCTCTTCTCACGAAACTGTTCGGTATATGACAATGCAATCGGCTAATAGATCGGGGGCTCAAGTTTTAAAAAATAGCCTTATGTACAATTGATTATGCGTTTGGCGTCTTGAAATTTGCTTTATATCCGTTGGTTCCGAACTATGTCTAGGGTCAATAGTTGGGTTGCCCAGCTCCTATGCTTGCCCCTTTACATTCTGCTCGTTGAGCTAAAAGGGCAAAGGGAGAACCTCTGCGATTGTGTTTCTGGCTAGCCTGGTCAAACACCTCAGAGGAGAAAGCCGAAAACTGACCGTCATGGTATGCGAGAACCGGTATGCGAATCCGAGCCTAAGTGTTATACTCATGACCTCATCAGAGGTCATCCCGTGTCATACGATGGGTTTGGTATTCGTACAAACTATGTGATATCGGCTTTAGCCGTGGATCATCCGAATATCACAAGTCACCGGGGGCTAGTCACCAACCTCCTGCAGTCCTTTTCACGCCCCTACGGCTAAGTGAAAGCAATAAAGCACTATGGTCTGATTGCCTGGTCTGCCGCACACTACCGCCTTCAGGTACCGATAGTTCAGCTAAGGGTTATAGTGCGTAACTAAAGACACCCCACGTAGTATCTACATGGGGGCTGAAGTCGACGACTCGTAGCTTTCAGTTTAAACGGCCACACGGGAGTTATAAAGGAATGCAAAACATTCAAAACATGATAAACCATGCATAACAAATATACAAGCGTTTAAAGGTCTTCGGGCATATTACAACACATTTAATTGTACGTGTCCTCTTTTGAACATTGCGACTCTATCGCTCGAGCACCTTCCATTACTCTGGAGAAGTATAGCTTGGGTGCCTATGCTCTTTCCTAGGAGGCGGTGGGGCGGTGGCTACCTTCATTGGATCTAGCCCCGGCCAGTGCACCTTGGCCTTTGCAAAGGCCATCTGGGCTCCCTCGATGCAGGAGGAGCGCCTTAGTGCGTCGAGACGGGGCGAGGCGTCGATCAGCTTCTGCACCAGGCCGAAGTAGCTGCCCGGCAGTGGCTCGTTGGGACATAGCCGGATGCAGAGATCCTTCATGGATGGCTCTGCCATCCAGTGTAGCTCCATTAGCTACTTCAGCTGCTCAATAAGGAGAGGAGAATGCTCGGGGGCTTCAAACTGTGCCTAGAATAGACGAGCTTCATCTCCTTCTACCCGCGAAGCATAGAGCTGATTCGCGTCCGCGGCGCTCTTCTGGAGGTCGGAGCAGGCTCCTGAGGAACGCCACACATGGGTAAGCAACTCGAACTTGCTATCCCCGAAGACACACTGCAATAAGTATGGCTTACCATCTGTTATAACCTTCGCTTGGCGGACTTGTTCCTCAAAGAACCTCCTATCTGTTGGGAGACGTAGTAGTAAATCAAAATTTTCCTACGTGTCACCAAGATCTATCTATGGAGAAACCAGCAAACGAGCAGGGAGAGATTGGATCTTCATACCTTTGAAGATCGCTAAGCGGAAGCGTTGCTAGAACGCGGTTGATGGAGTCGTACTCGCAGCGATTCAGATCGCGGTAGATCCGATCAAGTGCCGAACGGACGGCACCTCCGCGTTCAAAACACGTGCAGCCCGGTGACGTCTCCTACGCCTTGATCCAGCAAGGAGGGAGGAGAGGTTGAGGGAGAGCTCCGGAAACACGACGGCATGGTGGCGGTGGAGCTGCGTGGTACTCCGGCAGAGCTTCGCTAAGCACTACGGAGAACGAGGAGAGGGAGGAGTAGAGCTGCACCAGGGAGGAGATGAACTCGTGTGTTTGTGCAGCCCCAAATACCTCCACTATATATAGGAGGAGGGGAGGAGAGGTGCTGTGCCCTAGGGTTCCACCCTAGGGGTAGCGGCAGCCTCCAGAAACCCATCTGGCCGGCGGCCAGGGCAAGGAGAGGTGGAGGCGCCCTAGGGTGGGCCTTAAGGCCCATCTAAGCCTAGGGTTTGCCCCCTCCACCCTTGCTGCGCCTTGGGCTAGGGTGGGAGGCGCACCAGCCCACCTAGGGGCTGGATCCCTCCCACTCTTGGCCCATGGAACCTTTCGGGGCAGGTGGGCCCACTTGGTGGACCCCCGGAACCCTTCCGGTGGTCCCGGTACACTACCGTAGACACCCGGAACACTTCCGGTAACCAAAACCTCACTTCCTATATATCAATCTTCGTCTCCGGACCATTCCGGGACTCCTCATGACGTCCGGGATCTCATCCGGGACTCCGAACAACCTTCGGTAACCACATACACTATTTCCCTATAACCCTAGCGTCATCGAACCTTAAGTGTGTAGACCCTACGGGTTCGGGAGACACGTAGACATGACCGAGACATCTCTCTGGTTAATAACCAACAGCGGGATCTGGATACCCATGTTGGCTCCCACGTACTCCACGATGATCTCATCGAATGAACCACGATGTCAAGGATTCAATCAATCCCGTATACAATTCCCTTTGTCTATCGGTATGGTACTTGCCCGAGATTCGATCGTCGGTATCACCATACCTTGTTCAATCTCGTTACCGGCAAGTCTCTTTACTCGTTCCATAATACATCATCCCGTGACTAACTCCTTAGTCACATTGAGCTCATAATGATGATGTCTTACCGAGTGGGCCCAGAGATACCTCTCCGTCACACGGAGTGACAAATCCCAGTCTCGATTCGTGTCAACCCAACAGAGACTTTCCGAGATACCCGTAGCGTACCTTTATAGCCACCCAGTTACGTTGTGACATTTGGCACACCCAAAGCATTCCTACGGTATCCGGGAGTTACACAATCTCATGGTCTAAGGAAACGACACTTGACATTGAAAAGCTTTAGCAAACGAACTACACGATCTTGTGCTATGCTTAGGATTGGGTCTTGTCCATCACATCATTCTCCTAATGATGTGATCCCATTATCAACGACATCCAATGTCCATGGTCATGAAACCATGACCATCTATCGATCAACGAGCTAGCCAACTAGAGGCTCACTAGGGACACGTTGTAGTCTATGTATTCACACATGTATTACGGTTTCCGGTTAACACAATTATAGCATGAATAACAGACAATTATCATGAACTAGGAAATACAATAATAACCATTTTATTCTTGCCTCTAGGGCATATTTCTAACAGTCTCCCACTTGCACTAGAGTCAATAATCTAGTTACATTGTGATGAATCGAACACCCATAGCATTCTGGTGTTGATCATGTTTTGCTCGTGAGAGAGGTTTAGTCAACGGATCTGCGACATTCAGATCCGTATGCACTTTACAAACATCTATGTCTCCCTCCTGAATGTAATCACGGATGGAGTTGAAGCGGCGCTTGATGTGTCTTGTCTTCTTGTGAAACCTGGGCTCCTTCGCAAGGGCAATAGCTCCAGTGTTGTCACGGAGTAGAGTCATCGGGCCCGACGCATTCGGAATCACTCCTAGGTCGGTGATGAACTCCTTCATCTAGACTCCCTCCTTTGCTGCTTCCGAAGCAGCTATGTACTCCGCTTCACATGTAGATGCTGCCACGACGCTTTGCTTGCTGCTGCTCCAGCTCACTGCCCCTCCATTCAAAATATACACGTATCTGGTTTGCGACTTGGAGTCGTCCGGATCTGTGTCGAAGCTAGCATCGACGTAACCCTTTACGACGAGCTCTTCGGCACCTCCATAAACGAGAAACATGTCCTTTGTCCTTTTCAGGTACTTCAGGATATTCTTGACCGTTGTCCAGTGTTCCGCTCCGGGATCACTTTGGTACCTCCCTACCAAACTTATGCCAAGGTTCACATCAGGCCTGGTACACAGCATGGCATACATGATAGAGCCTATGGCTGAAGCATAGGGGATGACACTCATCTCTTCTCTATCCTTTGCCGTGGTCGGGCATTGAGTCGTACTCAATCTCACACCTTGCAACACAGGCAAGAACCCCTTCTTGGATTGATCCATATTGAACTTCTTCAATATCTTTTCAAGGTATGTGCTTTTTGAAAGACCAATGAGGCATTTCGATCTATCTCTATAGATCTTAATACCTAATATGTAAGCAGCTTCTCCAAGGTCCTTCATTGAAAAACACTTATTCAAGTAGGCCTTTATACTTTCCAAGAGTTCTATATTATTTCCCATTATCAGCATGTCATCCACATACAGTATAAGAAATGCTATAGAGCTCCCACTCACTTTCTTGTAAATACAAGGTTCTCCATAAACCTGTACAAACCCAAACGCTTTAATCACCTCATTAAAGCGAATGTTCCAACTCCGAGATGCTTGCACCAGCCCATAGATGGAGCGCTGGAGCTTGCATACCTTGTTAGCATCTTTAGGATCGACAAAACCTTTCGGCTGCATCATATACAGTTCTTCCTTGAGGAAGCCATTAAGGAATGCCGTTTTGACGTCCATTTGCTAGATCTCATAATCATAAAATACGGCAACTGCTAACATGATTCGGACTGACTTTAGCATCGCTACGGGTGAGAAAGTCTCATCGTAGTCAACTCCTTGAACTTGTCGATAACCCTTAGCGACAAGCCGAGCCTTATAGGCGGTCACATTTCCGTCCGCGTCAGTCTTCTTCTTAAAGATCCATTTGTTTTCAATGGCTCGCTTATCATCAGGCAAGTCCACCAAAGTCCATACTTTGTTCTCATACATGGATCCTATCTCGGATTTCATGGCCTCAAGACATTTGTTGGAATCCGGTCCCGCCATTGCTTCTTCATAGTTCGAAGGTTCACCGTTGTCCAACAACATGATCTCTAGGACAGGATTGCTGTACCACTCTGGTGCGGAACGTGTCCTAGTGGACCTTCGAGTAGCAACTTGATCTAAAGCTTCATGATCATCATCATTAACTTCCTCTCTAGCCGGTGTAGGCTCCACAGAAACAACTTCCTGTGCTGCGCTACTCTCTGGGTCGAGTGGAGGTACAATTACCTCATCAAGTTCTATTTTCCTCCCACTTACTTCTTTCGAGAGAAACTCTTTCTCGAGAAAGGATCCATTCTTGGCAACAAAGACTTTGCCCTCGGATCGTAGGTAGAAGGTATACTCAATAGTCTCTTTGGGATATCCTATGAAGACGCACTTTTCCGCTTTGGGTTCGAGCTTCTCAGGTTGAAGTTTCTTCACATAAGCATCGCATCCCCAAACTTTTAGAAACGACAGCTTAGGTTTCTTTCCAAACCATAATTCATACGGTGTCGTCTCAACAGATTTAGACGGTGCCCTATTTAAAGTGAATGCGGCAGTCTCTAATGCATATCCCCAAAATGATAGCGGTAAGTCGGTAAGAGACATCATAGATCGCACCATATCTAATAGAGTGCGATTACGACGTTCAGACACACCATTTCGTTGAGGTGTGCCGGGCGGCGTGAGCTGTGAAACAATTCCACATTTCCTAAGGTGCGTGCCAAACTCGTGACTTAAATATTCTCCGCCATGATCAGATCGTAGGCATTTTATTTTCCTGTCACGTTGATTCTCGACCTCACTCTGAAATTCCTTGAACCTTTCAAAGGTTTCAGACTTGTGTTTCATTAAGTAGACATACCCATATCTGCTCAAGTCATCAGTGAGGGTGAGAACATAACGGTAGCCACCGCGAGCCTCGACACTCATTGGACCGCATACATCGGTATGTATTATCTCCAACAAGTTAGTTGCTCACTCCATTGTTCCGGAGAACAGAGTCTTGGTCATCTTGCCCATGAGGCATGGTTCGCATGTGTCAAATGATTCGAAATCAAGTGACTCCAAAAGTCCATTAGCATGGAGCTTCTTCATGCGTTTGACACCAATATGGCCAAGACGGCAGTGCCACATGTAAGTGGGACTATCGTTATCAACTTTACACTTTTTGGTACTCACACTATGGACATGTGTAACATCACGTTCGAGATTCATCAAAAATAAACCATTGACCAGCGGGGCATGAGCATAAAACATTTCTCTCATATAAATAGAACAACCATTATTCTCGGATTTAAATGAGTAGCCATCTCGCATCAAGCGAGATCTAGATACAATGTTCATGCTCAAAGCTGGTACTAAATAACAATTATTAAGGTTTAAAACTAATCTCGAAGGTATATGTAGAGGTAGCGTGCCGACGGCGATCACATCGACCTTGGAACCATTCCCGACACGCATCGTCACCTCGTCCTTGGCCAGACTCCGCTTATTCCGCAGCTCCTGCTTGGAGTTACAAATGTGAGCAACTGCACCGGTATCAAATACCCAGGAGCTACTACGAGCGCTGGTCAAGTACACATCAATAACAAGTATATCACATATACCTTTAATGTTGTCGTCCTTCTTATCCGCTAAGCACTTGGGGCAGTTCCGCTTCCAGTGACCGGTACCCTTACAATAGAAACACTCAGTCTCAGGCTTGGGTCCATTCTTGTTCTTCTTCTTCCCGACAACTTGCTTACCGGGCGTGGCAACAGCTTTGCCATCCTTCTTGAAGTTCTTCTTACCCTTGCCTTTCTTGAAACTAGTGGTCTTGTTTACCATCAACACTTGATGCTCCTTTCTGATCTCGACCTCTGCTGATTTCAGCATCGAGTACAACTCAGGAATGGACTTCTCCATCCCCTGCATGTTGTAGTTCATCACAAAGCTCTTGTAGCTAGGTGGAAGCGACTGGAGGATTCTGTCAATGACCGAGTCATCCGGGATGTTAACTCCCAGCTGAGTCAAGCGGTTGTGAAGCCCACACATCTTGAGGATGTGCTCACTGACAGAACTGTTCTCCTCCATCTTACAACTAAAGAACTTGTCGGAGACTTCATATCTCTCGACCCGGGCATGAGCTTGAAAGACCAGTTTCAGCTCTTGGAACATCTCATATGCTCCGTGTTGCTCAAAACGCTTTTGGAGCCCCGGTTCTAAACTGTAAAGCATGCCGCACTAAACAAGGGAGTAATCATCGCAGCAAGAATGCCAAGCGTTCGCAACGTCTTGTTCTGCTGGGAGAAGGGGTGGGTCACCTAGCGGTGCATCAAGGACATACAGTTTCTTGGAAGCTCTGAGGATGATCCTCAAGCCACGGACCCAGTCCGCATAGTTGCTTCCATCATCTTTCAGCTTGTTTTTCTCTAGGAACGCGTTGAAATTGAGGTTGACATTTGCGTTGGCCATTGGATCTACAATATAGATATTAAAGGCAATTTTAGACTAAGTTCATGATAATTAAGTTCACATAATCATATTATTCAATGAACTCCCACTTAGATAGACATCTCTCTAGTCATCCAAGTGATACATCATCCATGTAAACTAGCCCGTGTCCGATCATCACGTGAGACGGACTAGTCATCCATGGTGAACATCTTCATGTTGATCGTATCTTCTATACGACTCATGTTCGACCTTTCGATCTTCCGTGTTCCGAGGCCATGTCTGTACATGCTAGGCTCGTCAAGTCAACCTAAGTGTTTCGCGTGTGTAAATCTGGCTTACACCCGTTGTATGCGAACGTTAGAACCTATCACACTCGATCATCACGTGGTGCTTCGGAACAACGATCCTTAGCAACGGTGCACAATTAGGGTGAACACTTCTCTTGAAATTTTATTGAGAGATCATCTTATTTACTATCGTCGTTCTAAGAAAATAAGATGTAAACATGATAAATATCACATGCAATCAATATAGTGACATGATATGGCCAATATCATCTTGCTCCTATGATCTCCATTTTCGAGGCACGATGATCATCATTGTCACCGGCACGACACCATGATCTCCATCATCATGATCTCCATCATTGTGTCTTCATGAAGTTGTCTCGCCAACTATTACTTCTACTACTATGGCTAACGCTTAGCAATAAAGTAAAGTAATTACATGACGTTTATGATTGACACGCAAGTCATACAATAATATAAGACAACTCCTATGGCTCCTGCCGGTTGTCATAGTCATCGACATGCAAGTCGTGAACCCTATTACAAGAACATGATCAATCTCATACATCACAATGCATCACATCACATCCTTCTGGCCATATCACATCACAAGGCATATGCTGCAAAAACAAGTTAGACGTCCTCTAATTTGTAGTTGCAAGTTTTTACGTGGTTGCTATAGGATTCTAGCAAGAAAGTTTCTTACCTACGCCAAAACCACAACGTGATATGCCAATTGCTATTTACCCTTCATAAGGACCCTTTTCATCGAATCCAATCCGACTAAGGTGGGAGAGACAGACACCCGCTAGCCACCTTATGCAACTAGTGCATGTCAGGCGGTGGAACCGGTCTCACGTAAGCGTACGTGTAAGGTTGGTCCGGGCCGCTTCATCCCATAATACCGTCGAATCAAGATAAGACTAGTAACAGCAAGCATATTAACAAAATCGACGCCCACAACTGCTTTGTGTTCTACTCGTGCATAGATTCTACGCATAGACCTAGCTCATGATGCCACTGTTGGGAGACGTAGTAGTAAATCAAAATTTTCCTACGTGTCACCAAGATCTATCTATGGAGAAACCAGCAAACAAGCGGGGAGAGATTGGATCTTCATACCTTTGAAGATCACTAAGCGGAAGCGTTGCTAGAACGCGGTTGATGGAGTCGTACTCGCAGCGATTCAGATCGCGGTAGATCCGATCAAATGCCGAACGGACGGCACCTCCGCGTTCAACACACGTGCAGCCCAGTGACGTCTCCTACGCCTTGATCCAGCAAGGAGGGAGGAGAGGTTGAGGGAGAGCTCCGGCAACACGACGGCGTGGTGGCAGTGGAGCTGCGTGGTACTCCGGCAGAGCTTCGCTAAGCACTACGGAGAACGAGGAGAGGGAGGAGTAGGGCTGCACCAGGGAGGAGATGAACTCGTGTGTTTGTGCAGCCCCAAATACCTCCACTATATATAGGAGGAGGGGAGGAGAGGTCATGCGCCCTAGGGTTCCACCCTAGGGGTGGCGGCAGCCTCCAGAAACCCATCTGGCCGGCGACCAGGGCAAGGAGAGGTGGAGGCGCCCTAGGGTGGGCCTTAAGGCCCATCTAAGCCTAGGGTTTGCCCCCTCCACCCTTGCTGCGCCTTGGGCTAGGGTGGGAGGCGCACCAGCCCACCTAGGGGCTGGCTCCCTCCCACTCTTGGCCCATGGAACCTTCTGGGCAGGTGGGCCCACTTGGTGGACCCCCGGAACCCTTCCGGTGGTCCCGGTACACTACCGTAGACACCCGGAACACTTCCGGTAACCAAAACCTCACTTCCTATATATCAATCTTCGTCTCCGGACCATTCCGGGACTCCTCATGACGTCCGGGATCTCATCCGGGACTCCGAACAACCTTCGGTAACCACATACACTATTTCCCTATAACCCTAGCGTCATCAAACCTTAAGTGTGTAGACCCTACGGGTTCGGGAGACACGTAGACATGACCGAGACATCTCTCTGGTCAATAACCAATAGCGGGATCTTGATACCCATGTTGGCTCCCACGTACTCCACGATGATCTCATCGGATGAACCACGATGTCAAGGATTCAATCAATCCCGTATACAATTCCCTTTGTCTATCGGTATGGTACTTGCCCGAGATTCGATCGTCGGTATCACCATACCTTGTTCAATCTCGTTACCGGCAAGTCTCTTTACTCGTTCCGTAATACATCATCCCGTGACTAACTCCTTAGTCACATTGAGCTCATAATGACGATGTCTTACCGAGTGGGCCCAGAGATACCTCTCCGTCACACGGAGTGACAAATCCCAGTCTCGATTCGTGTCAACCCAACAGAGACTTTCGGAGATACTCGTAGCGTACCTTTATAGCCACCCAGTTACGTTGTGATGTTTGGCACACCCAAAGCATTCCTACGGTATCCGGGAGTTACACAATCTCATGGTCTAAGGAAACGACACTTGACATTGAAAAGCTTTAGCAAACGAACTACACGATCTTGTGCTATGCTTAGGATTGGGTCTTGTCCATCACATCATTCTCCTAATGATGTGATCCCGTTATCAACGACATCCAATGTCCATGGTCATGAAACCGTGACCATCTATCGATCAACGAGCTAGCCAACTAGAGGCTCACTAGGGACACGTTGTGGTCTATGTATTCACACATGTTTTACGGTTTCCGGTTAACACAATTATAGCATGAATAACAGACAATTATCATGAACTAGGAAATACAATAATAACCATTTTATTATTGCCTCTAGGGCATATTTCCAACACTATCCACCCGCTCCTTTTGGAGTTCGGTTTTCAGGGTGGATAGTCCGGTGACTTGCTCCTTGCCTTTCTGCTCAAGGGCCTCGCACTTGTGGCTCGCGTCCTTGAGCTCCTGTTGGATCTCCTCCACCCGAGCCTCGTGCTTGTCCCTGGTGGCTCTCAAAGCAGGAAGCGCGGTAGCCTCTTGTTCGGTCGCCGCCCTCTCGACCGAAGCCTCCTACTTTGCATTATGCAGCTTGGCCTTGAGCTTCTCCATTTCCTTCGCTGAGGCTGTGTAAGCATCAAGAGTATGAATACTGCATCGACAGTACGATGACGAGAATTTCTGGATACTAAGTAAAGCTTAGCTTGCGCCTCGTCGAATCTCTTGTTAAGGGCATCAAGCTCGTCTTCGGAGCTTTTAAGCTTCCGATTGAGCTCATCTAGCTCAGCGGCATTCACCGCCACTGCTGACGACGAAGCCTGTGAAAAGCAAATCTTTATCAGGTTACATGGGTCCAGAACTTCCGAACTATAGTCCATACGATCCAATGTACGGTCCTTCATTACGGACTGATTCCGAACATATATAGTTATAGTTCGGATAATAATCTATGATGGATCCCCAATAAAGTTTTTTTCAAACTCACCTAGGGCCCGGGGGCTGCCATGTACATAATGATAACACAAACAAATTAATATTTCACAAATAAAAGCGTTACGTGGCTCACCTCAAAGCCTGTCACGAGACCATTGAAGGCCTCCTTCAGTCCGTTGTCGATGGACCGAATGTTGTCCAATACCTCACCCATAAGGGTGCGGTGCCCCTCGAAGATGGAGGCGCTCGATAGAGCCTCCCCCATGACCGTCCACCCATTGGTCGGTGGTGTCGGTGGTGATCGGACAACCTGATCACCAACCGGGGATTTAACTGGTACCTTCGGAGGCGTGGTGCGCTCCGGAGATGTCCTCGGAGGGGACTGGACGTCTACCCATCCGGACTCCTCAGTATCCGGGTGGGGTTCCGCCCCCCGATCTTTGGTGGTCGAGGCGTTAGCTGTTAGGGAACGTTGCATGGGAAACAAAAAATTTCCTACGCAAATGAAGATCTATCCATGGTGATGAGCATCTACGAGAGGGAGAGTGGATCTACATACCCTTGTAGATCGCTAAGCGGGAAGCGTTAAGAAACGCGGTTGGTGTAGTCGAACGTCTTCGCAATCCAAATCACCGTGCGTCCCGCGATCCAATCACAATCCGTCCCGTGATCCATCCCATGATCCGATCACGATCCGTCCCATGAACTTGATCACGATCTATCTCACGAACTTGATCACGATCCTTCCGATCTAGCACCGAACGGACCGCACCTCCGCGTTCAGCACACGTACAGCTTGATGACAATCTCCACCGTCTTGATCCAGCAAGAAGGAGTGCAGAGGAATAAGAGTTCTCCGGCATCCTGACGGCGCTCCGGCAATGGTGGTGGAGCAATTCTGGCAGGGCTTCGCCTAAGCACTGCAGAAAACCGATCTAGAGGAGAAACTATGCACTGGAAGAACGGGTAGCACGTGGCTGAAAATCTAGTGCAAAAAACCCTCAATACCACCATTATATATAGGAGGAGAGGAGGAGAGGAGGCAGATTGGCCACCAAGCCAAGCTTGGTTCGGCCGAAGTGGGAGGTGGAGGAGGACTCTCCTCCTCCAATCCTAGTAGGACTAGGATTGCTCCTTTTTGCCTTTTTTCCCACCTTTTCCTATTGGGTTTTTTCTTCCAGCCACATGGTCCTTGTGTGGGAGTTTCCACCAGACCACTAAGGGCTGATAATAACTCTCCCACAGCCCATGAAGCCTCTTGGGTCGAAATACCCCTCCCGGAGGCCTCCCGGTACACTACCGGCACTCCCGATACACTACCGATGAGCCCAAAACTTTTCCAGCGACCAAAACGGAACTTCCTATATATGAATATTTACCTCCGGACCATTCAAGAGCTCCTCGTGACGTTCAGGATCTCATCCGGGACTCTGAACAAAATTCGGTCACCACCATACGTAACTCTATACTATCGAAACGTCATCAAACCTTAAGTGTGTAGACCCTGCGGGTTCGAGAACTATGTAGACATGACCGAGACACCTCTACGGTCAATAACCAATGGCGGGACCTGGATGTCCACATTGGTTCCTACATATTCTACGAAGATCTTTATCGGTCGAACCTCTATGTCAAGGATTCAGTTAATCCCGTATGATGTTCCCTTTGTTCTTCGGTATGTTACTTGCCCGAGATTCGATTGTCGGTATCTCCATACCTAGTTCAACCTCGTTACTGGCAAGTCTCTTTACTCATTCCATAATACAAGATCCCATGACTAACACTTAGTCACATTGCTTGCAAGGCTTATTGTGATGTTGTATTACCGAGTGGGCCCTGAGATACCTCTCTGTCACACGGAGTAACAAATCCTAGTCTTGATCCATGCCAACTCAACAGACACCCTCGGAGACACCTGTAGAGCACCTTTATAGTCACCCAGTTACGTTGCAACGTTTGATACACACAAGGTACTCCTCCGATATCTGTGAGTTGCATGATCTCATGGTCATAGGAACATATACTTGACATGTAGAAAACAGTAGCAATAAATTGACACGATCATAAGCTACGTTTGTAGTTTGGGTCTTGTCCATCACATCATTCTCCTAATGATGTGATCCCATTATCAAATGACATCTCATGTCCATGGCTAGGAAACCTTAACCATCTTTCAATCAATGAGCTAGTTCACTAGAGGCATACTAGGGACATTGTGTTTGTCTATGTATGCACACATGTATCCATGTTTCCATTTAATACAATTATAGCATGGATAATAAACGATTATCATGAACAAGGAAATACAATAATAAACACTTTATTTATTGCCTCTAGGGCATATTTCCAATAGTCTCCCACTTGCACTAGAGTCAATAATCTAGTTCACATCACTATGTGATTTACATTGTAATGAATCGAACACCCATGCAGTTCTGGTGTTGATCATGTTTAGCCCTTGGAAGAGGTTTAGTCAACGGGTTTGCAACATTCAGATCCGTGTGCACTTTGCAAATATTTATGTCTTTCTCCAAGATGTAATCGCGAATGGATTTGAAGCGTCGCTTTATGTGTCTGGTCCTCTTGTGAAACCTTGGTTCCTTGGCCAGAGCAATGGCACCAGTGTTGTCAAAGAATAGGTTCATTGGATTCAGTGCACTGGGCACTACTCTAAGATCTGTCATGAACTGCTTCATCCAGACACCTTCCTTCGCCGCCTCCGAGGCTGCGATGTATTCCGCTTCGCACGTAGAATCAGCTACCACGCTTTGCTTGGAACTGCACCAGCTTACCGCTCCCCCGTTAAGAATAAATACGTATCCGGTTTGCGACTTAGAGTCGTCCGGATCAGTGTCAAAGCTTGCATCGACGTAACCCTTTACGACGAGCTCTTCATCACCTCCATAAACGAGAAACATTTCCTTAGTCCTTTTCAGGTACTTAAGGATATTCTTGACCGCTTGCCAGTGCTCCATTCCAGGATCACTTTGAAACCTTCCGGCCATACTTATGGCAAGGCTGACATCGGGTCTTGTGCACAGCATTGCATACATGATAGAGCCTATGGCTGAAGCATAGGGGATGACACTCATCTTTTCTCTATCTTCTGCAGTTACTGGGCATTGAGTCTTACTTAACTTCGCACCTTGTAACACAGGCAAGAACCCCTTCTTGGACTGTTCCATTTTGAACTTCTTCAAAACTTTATCAAGGTATGTGCTCTGTGAAAGTGCTATTAAGCGTCTCGATCTATCTCTATAGATCTTAATGCCTAATATGAAAGCAACTTCTCCTAGGTCCTTCATTGAAAAACTCTTGTTAAAATATTCCTTCACGCTTTCCAGCATTTCTATATTGTTTCCAATCAGCAATATGTCATCCACATATAATACTAGAAACGCTATAGAGCTCCCACTCACTTTCTTGTAAATACAAGCTTCTCCGTAAACTTGTATAAACTCAAACGCTTTGATCACCTCATCAAAGCGCTTATTCCAACTCCGAGATGCTTGCACCAGTCCATAAATGGATCGCTGGAGTTTGCAAACTTTGTCAGCATTCTCTGGATTGAAAACCTTCGGGTTGCATCATATACAACTCTTCCTCAAGGAAACCGTTGAGGAACGCTGTTTTTACATCCATCTGCCAAATTTCATAGTCGAAATAGGCAGCTATTGCTAACATGATTCTGACAAACTTAAGCATCGCTACGGGTGAGAAAGTCTCATCGTAGTCAACTCCTTGAACTTGTGAAAAACCCTTTGCCACAAGTCGATCTTTATAGACGGTGACATTACCGTCCGCGTCCGTTTTCTTCTTAAAGATCCATTTGTTCTGAATGGCCTTTCGCCCTTCAGGTAATACTTCCAATGTCCATACTTTGTTTTCATACATGGATCCCATCTCAGATTTCATGGCCTCTAACCATTTCTCGGAATCCGGGCCCATCACTGCTCCTCCATAGCTCGTAGGTTCATTGTTGTCCAACAACATGACCTCCAAGACAAGGTTGTCGTACCACTCAGGGGTAGTACGTGGCCTTGTCAACCTACGAGGTTCAATAGCTGCTTGATCCGAAGCTTCATGATAATCATCATTAACTTCCTCTTCTACCATCATAGGTTCCACAGAAACATCTTTCTGCGCTACGCTACTTTCTGGTTGAAGTAAAGGTTCGATAACCTCATCAAGCTCTATTTTCCTCCCACTCAATTCTTTCAAGAGAAACTCTTTCTCAAGAAATGTTCTATTTTTAGTGACAAACACTTTGCCTTCGGATCTGAGATAGAAGGTATACCCGACTGTCTCTTTCGGGTATCCTATGAAGACGCATTTCTCCGCTTTGGGTTCCAGATTTTCAGGCTGAAGCTTTTTGACATAAGCATCACATCCCCAAACTTTAAGAAACGAAAAGTTTGGCTTCTTGCCAAACCACAGTTCATATGGCATCGTCTCAACGGATTTTGATGGTGCCCTATTTAAAGTGAATATAACTGTCTCTAATGCATAACCCCAAAACGATAGTGGCAAATCAGCAAGAGACATCATAGAACGCACCATATCTAATAAGGTTCGATTACGACGTTCGGACACACCATTACGCTGTGGTGTTCCGGGCGGTGTCAACTGTGAAACAATTGCACACTGTCTTAAGTGACTGCCAAACTCATAACTCAGATATTCACCTCCTCGATCAGATCGCAGGAACTTAATCTTCTTGTTACGATGATTCTCAACTTCACTCTGAAATTGCTTGAACTTTTCAAATGTTTCAGACTTGTGTTTCATTAAGTAAATATACCAATATCTACTTAAGTCATCAGTGAAGGTGAGAAAATAACGATATCCACCACGTGCTGTAACATTCATTGGACCAGACACATCAGTGCGTATGATTTCCAATAAGTCACTCGCCCGTTCCATTGTTCCAGAGAACGACGTTTTAGTCATCTTGCCCATGAGGCATGGTTCACATGTGTCACGTGATTCAAAATCAAGTGACTCCAAAAGTCCATCAGCATGGAGCTTCCTCATGCGTTTTACACCAATATGACCTAAACGGCAGTGCCACAAGAAAGTGGTACTATCATTATCAATTCTACATCTTTTGGCATCAATGTTATGAACATGTATGTCATCACTATCAAGATTCAATATGAATAAACCCCTAACATTGGGTGCATGACCATAAAAGATATTACTCATATAATAGAACAACCTTTATTCTCTGATTTAAATGAGTAACCGTCTCGCAATAAACAAGATCCAGATATAATGTTCATGCTTAACGCAGGCACTAAATAACAATTATTCAGGTTCATCACTAATCCCGATGGTAATCGAAGAGAGAGTGTGCCGACGGTGATCACATCAACCTTGGAACCATTTCCCACGCGCATCGTCACTTCGTCCTTTGCCAGCCTTCGTTTATTCCATAGTTCCTGCTTTGAGTTGCAAATGTGAGCAACCGAACCGGTATCAAATACCCAGGCACTACTACGAGAGCTAGTAAGGTACACATCAATAACATGTATATCATATATACCTTGTTTGTCGTTGGCCGCCTTCTTGTCAGCCAGGTACTTGGGGCAGTTCTGCTTCCAGTGACCAGTTCCTTTGCAATGAAAGCACTCAGTTTCTGGCTTGGGTCCATGCTTGGGCTTCTTTGCAGGAGTAGCAACTGCTTTGCCATCCTTCTTGGTTTTACCCTTCTTGCCCTTGCCCTTGACTTTGCCATTTTTCTTGAAACTAGTGGTTTTATTGACCATCAACACTTGATGTTCTTTCTGGATTTCAGACTCAGCGACTTTTAGTATCGCAAACAGCTCGGTGACTGACTTGTTCATCCCGTGCATGTTATAGTTCATCACAAAGCTCTTGTAACTAGGTGGCAGTGATTGAAGAACTCTGTCAGTGATCGCCTCTGGCAGAAGGGCAATTCCCAACTCCGCTAGACGAGTTGAATACCCAGACATTCTGAGTATATGTTCACTGATAGACCCGTTCTCCTCCATATTGCAAGCATAGAATTTATCGGAGGTTTCATACCTCTCGATCTGGGCGTTCTTCTGAAAGATAAACTTCAACTCCTGGAACATCTCATATGCTCCATGAAGTTCAAAACATCTTTGAAGTCCCGGTTCTAAGCCATACAATATTGCACACTGAACTATTGAGTAATCTCCAGTACGTACCTCCCAAGCGTTCTTAACGTCTTCGGAGGTCATGTCTTCTGGTTGGTCACCAAGCAGTGAATCAAGGACATATGATTTTTGGGAAGCCATGAGGATAATCCTCAGATTACGGGCCCAGTCAACAAAGTTACTTCCATCATCTTTCAGTTTAGCTTTCTCTACGAACACATTAAAATTCAGGGGTGCTACTGCGCGAGCCATTGATCTACAACATAAATATGCAAAGTTCACTTAGACTATTGTTCAAGATAATGAGTTTAGTTAATCAAATTACTAAAGCTCCCACTCAAATTGACATCCCTCAGGTCATCTGAGTGTCACATGATACAAATCCACCAACTCAAGTCCGATCATCACGTGAGTTGAGGTGGCTTCAATGGTGAACATCATTATGTTGATCATATCTACTATATGACTCATGTTCGACCTTTTAGTCTCTTGTGTTCCGAGGCCATGTCTGTACATGCTAGGCTCGTCAAGTTTAACCCGAGTGTTCTACGCGTGCACCACTGGCTTGCACCCATTGTATGTGAACGTAGAGTCTATCACACCCGATCATCACGTGGTGTCTCAACACGACGAACTTCCGCAACGGTGCACACTCGGGGAGAACACAATTTTATCTTGAATTTTAAGTAAGGGATCACCTTATAATGCTACCATCGTACTAAGCATAACAAGGTGCATAAAAGGATTAACATCACATGCAATTCATAAGTGACATGATATGGCCATGAACTTGTGCTTTAGATCTCCATCTTGAAAGCACCGGCATGATCTTCATCGTCACCGGCACGACACCATGATCTCCATCAACGTGTCGCCATCGAGGTTGTCACGCCCTGCATGCTTCTACTACTATTGCTACCGTTTAGCGATAAAGTAAAGCATTACATAGCGCTTAATGATTGACACGCAGGTCATACAATAATTAAAGACAACCCTATGGCTCCTGCCGGTTGCCGTACTCATCGACATGCAAGTCGTGAAATTCTATACATCACATGATCATCTCATACATCACATATATCACATCATGTAATTGGCCATATCACATCACAACATACCCTGCAAAAACAAGTTAGATGTCCTCTAATTGTTGTTGCATGTTTTACGTGGCTGCTACGGGTTTCTAGCAAGAACGATTCTCACCTACGCATAAACCACAACCGTGATACATAATTTGCTTTTCAGCCTTCTCAAGGACCGCCATTGTCGAATCCGATCCAACTAAAGTGAGAGAAACTGCCACCCACAAGCCATCTAGGCAACAAGTTGCGTCGAGGGAACCGGTCTCTCATAAGCGCATGAGTAATGTTGGTCCGGGCCGCTTCATCTCACAATACCGCTGAACCAAAATCCAACCAAGGGAGGAAGCAATCTAAGCATCAACGCCCACAAACCTTTTGTGTTATACTCGAGATCTCATCTACACATAGACCTAGCTCACGATGCCACTATTGGGGAACGTTGCATGGGAAACAAAAATTTTCCTACGCACACGCATATCTATCCATGGTGATGAGCATCTACGAGAGGGAGAGTGGATCTACGTACCCTTGTAGATCGCTAAGCGGGAAGCGTTAAGAAACGCGGTTGGTGTAATCGAACATCTTCGTGATCCAAATCGCCGTGCGTCCCGCGACCCAATCACGATCCGTCCTGCGATCCAATCACGATCCGTCCCGCGATCCGATCACGATCCGTCCCACAAACTTGATCACGATCCGTCTCACGAACTTGATCACGATCCTTCCGATCTAGCACCGAACGGACGACACCTCCGCGTTCAGCACACGTACAGCTTGATGACGATCTCCACCGTATTGATCCAGAAAGAAGGAGTGGAGAGGAAGAAGAGTTCTCCGGCAGCCTGACGGCGCTCCAGCGATGGTGGTGGAGCAATTCCGGTAGGGCTTCGCCTAAGCACTGTAGAAAACCGATCTAGAGGAGAAACTATGCACTGGAGGAACGGGTAGCACGTGGCTGAAAATCTAGTGCAAAAACCCTCAATACCACCAGTATATATAGGAGGAGAGGAGGAGAGGAGGCAGCTTGGTTCGGCCGAAGTGGGAGGTGGAGGAGGACTCTCCTCCTCCAATCCTAGTAGGACTAGGATTGCTCCTTTTTTCTTTTTTTTCCACCTTTTCCTATTGGGTTTTTTCTTCCAGCCACATGGGCCTTGTGTGGGAGTTTCCACCAGCCCACTAAGGGCTGATATTCACTCTCCCGCAGCCCATGAAGCCTCTTGGGTCGAAATACCCCTCCCGGAGGCCTCCCGGTACACTACCGGCACTCCCGGTACACTACCGATGAGCCCGAAACTTTTCCGGCGACCAAAACGGGACTTCCTATATATGAATCTTTACCTCCAGACCATTCCGGAGATCTTCGTGATGTCCGGGATCTCATCCGGGACTCCTAAAAAACTTTGTTCACCACCATACATAACTCTATACTACCGAAACGTCACCAAACCTTAAGTGTGCAGACCCTGCGGGTTCGAGAACTATGTAGACATGACAGAGACACCTCTACGGTCAATAACCAATGGTGGGACCTAGATGTCCACATTGGTTCCTACATATTCTACAAAGATCTTTATCGGTCGAACCTCTATGTCAAGGATTCAGGTAATCCCGTATGATGTTCCCTTTGTTCTTCGGTATGTTACTTGCCCGAGATTCGATCGTTGGTATCTCCATACCTAGTTCAACCTCGTTACTGGCAAGTATCTTTACTCATTCCGTAATACAAGATCCCGTGACCAACACTTAGTCACATTGCTTGCAAGGCTTATTGTGATGTTGTATTACCGAGTGGGCCCTGAGATACCTCTTCGTCACACGGAGTAACAAATCCCAGTTTTGATCCATGCCAACTCAATAGACACCCTCAAAGACACCTGTAGAGCACCTTTATAGTCACCCAGTTACGTTGCGACGTTTGATACACACAAGGTACTCCTCCGATATCTGTGAGTTGCATGATCTCATGGTCATAGGAACATATACTTCACATGCAGAAAATAGTAGCAATAAACTAACACGATCATAAGCTACGTTTGTAGTTTGGGTCTTGTCCATCACATCATTCTCCTAATGATATGATCCCGTTATCAAATGACATCTCATGTCCATGGCTAGGAAACCTTAACCATCTTTCAATCAACGAGCTAGTTCACTAGAGGCATACTAGGGACATTGTGTTTGCCTATGTATCCACACATGTATCCATGTTTCCATTTAATACAATTATAGCATGGATAATAAACGATTATCATGAACAAGTAAATACAATAATAAACACTTTATTTATTGCCTCTAGGGCATATTTCCAACATTAGCCTCGACCATGATGTCGTCTCCCCCATCGCTGGTGCCCGGCTCCATAGGAGCATGCTGGGACGACACCTCCATGACATCCTTCGCGGTGCCTGGAGGGGTGGGATGTGGCGCATTCCTGCTCTCCGCTAGTTCGACAGGTGGGGTCTCCCCGTCCGAAACCTGGTCGGCGGGGAGGACGCGCGGTGGGCTGCAAAATTGGTAAGTGCTTGCATGTTAGTAACCTTCAAAACTTATAGATGATAGCTGATTAAGTCTTCGGATCCTTACCTTCGAGCTGGGGGCTTGACCCTTGGGTTCCTTTGCGGAACCCTCTCGAAGTCATCAGTTTCGGTATCCGAGTCCGAACTATCGTCGGATAGGATTACCTGTGTCCGACGCGCTTTCTTCTGGGCAGGAGGAGGTACTTCCTCCGTGGCATCCGATGACACCGCCCTCTTTCTTGTGAGGGGGGAATCGTCCTCCCCCTCGACCTCGTCCTCATCCTCATGCTCCTTTGATTCGAGGAGGCATGGGTGTCTCGAACACATCCTCTGGCTGGTCCCCTATATGCAGGCCTTCTCGGCCTGGTTTCTTCTTCTTCTCCTTCTTCGTTGGTGCCTCGTAGGCGCCTCGACGAGCATCTCCACCAACAGCATGAACCTGATGTCTTTGGGCTGAGGCGTCGGGAAATCGATGCCCATGGCTTTGCTTAGCCATTTCTGCAAAAGTGTTCGGAGAGGTGCTTAGATTTTCCTTAGGAAAAATAAAGCCGACCAGACAAAACTATGTTATACCTCGGTAGAGGGCTTATCAGCGTGTAGGCCCCGATCCTCCTCCTTGGCTGGCCAATCCTTTTGCGCCTTGAAAAGTGCCTTCCATAACTTCTCTCGAGTAGTGCGAAAGAGGTGACAAATCGTGGGCTCATCGTTGAGCCGACGAGCCCACATGGGAGAATCCCGGCGCTGGCAGGGGATGATGCGCCGCCGGAGCATAACCCAGACCATGTTGGTCAGCGCGATGTCGTTTCTAACCATGAAGGCGATCCGCTTCTGCAGGCTGTCGACCTCCTTGTCCGACCCCCAATCGAGGCCCTTTCACAGCCACGAGGTTAATCTGGTGGGGGGACCGGATCTGAATTCGGCCGGTGCAGCTCGGCCCTCCTTCCTTGGCTCGGTGATGTAAAACCATCCTTTCTGCCATATTTTGAAGGTGTCGATGAAGGTACCGGATGGCCATCTGACATAGGGGAGTTTGCTGATGACAGACCCGCCATAGTCTGCGTGTTCGCCTGCTGCACACTTTGGCTTGATGTTAAACACCTTGAGCCAAAGTCCAAAGTTTGGGTCGACCTGCAAGAATGCCTCGTAGACGAGGATAAAGGCCGATATGTGCATAAAGGAGTTCGGCGGGAGGTCGTGGAAGTCGAGGCCGTAGAAGAACATGAGCCCCCTGACGAAGGGGTGGAGCGGGAAGCTCAGTTCCCGGATGAAGTGGAGAAGAAAGACCAACCTTTCACCTGGCTGGGGAGTGGGGATCACCTGGCCCATTTTCGGCACACGATGGGGGATGTTGGCGGGGAGGTAGTCGGCGTCCTTGAGGTCCCGGATGTCCCAGTCGGTGATTGTGGAAGCCTCCCACTTACCGTTGGAGGCGGAACCTACCATGGATAAGCTCGGAGGGGGTGTGGTGGAAAACCTAGATCTGCGCTCTAGAGGCTCGAAAGAATGGGGAAGGAGAGGAGGCGAATGGGAAGCGTGGTTAGGCCTTGGGGTTTTCTTTCCCTTTTATGAGGCTTATCGCTGTTTGGCCTCCGTGTGTTGCGCCGTGAATACCTCCGCTTCCTGAGACGTGTGTGTCGTTGCACGTGCATGATTAAACGTATCCCATGTAAAATGGGGCACGATCTGTGCATTGATGGATCGTGCCGATGAAAACGGCCTCGAACCGTGAATCGAGTTTTCGCAACTGGCTCGGCAGTCGTGGTGGGTTGTGACCTTACGTTAGAAAGATCGTTAGGGGATGTTATTCTACCCCTTGACGTTTGGCCTTCAGGGCCGACCTATTCGAGGTGTTCGGACGCGCCTCTATTCGGAAAACTACATGTCATCGAAGGCCGAACTAAACTCGATGGGAAGAACTCACCTCGCAAGCTGAAAACTCTGATTGTACGAAGCGACTGAAGCTGAGACCCTTGGCGTTGGAGGCAAGTTCGGGGGCTACTGAGGGAGTCCTAGATTAAGGGGTCCTCGGGAGGCCGACCTATTTCTTATGGGCCGGACTATATGGGCCACTTACCGAACATTGGATCGATCGAAGGCCCTGTCTCCAGGAAGGAAGCTTCGGGAATCGTGGCTTATCCTCCACGTTTGATGTAGCGCATAGGCATGTTTATCCTTTCGGCGTGTAACCGACCATGTGTAAACCCTAGGTACCCTTGGCGTCTATATAAGCCGGAGGGTTTTAGGTTGTAGAGAGAGGAAATCTCATCTAGGGTTTAGCTATTCGATCTCGAGGTAGATCAACTCTGTAACCCATACATCATCAATACAATCAGGCAGGACGTAGGGTATTACCTCCATAGGAGGGCCCGAACCTGGGTAAACATCGTCTCATTCGTCTCATGTTACCATCGATTCTAGTCCCACAACTCGGGACCCCCTACCCGAGATCCGCCGGTTTTGACACTGACAATCGTCGCGGTCCTTCTTGGAGGTGTTGATTGGTACCGGCGCTTCAGAGCCTTGGAGCTTGGTGGGAGATCTTCGGTGGGCATTGTGGTCGTGAAGCTTCTTCGTTTTCGTCGATCCGCTGTTGTCGTCATTTATTTCTTTTGTTTTTTCTATTTCATTTCTTTGGGGTGTTATTGTGTTGTTTCCACCCCGGCATCTATCGTTGTTTATATCAGTCGGTTGCTTTGTAATACAAAACGGAAGGACCCTTTTTTTGTGGCAACACCAGGTGACCTGTTCCAACACCTGGGCTAGGCTAAGTAACATGCATGGGTCAAGGCCAGGCTAAGTAAGACGTTGGCATCATCACACCAAGCTAGTTTATGTTGGTGTGAACATCATCCAAACACTACTCATATAGGCAGACTCCAGGCCAGGCCCGATAAAGCGAGGATACCAATCAAACAGCCTCGTAGTCACAATGATAGACGCCGCCCCATCAAAGACAGTTGATGACGGCAACAAAAGACTTTAAATTCAGTCGCGGTAGTCCGCTTTGCTCCTGCTACAACAGAAGGAAATGTTAGAACATGTCACGTCTATTCGTCTTGAGTTTAAAGGCATAGAAATTTGGTTAGATGTAATCATCACGTCGTACTAGTTTATTGGTTTTTTGCATCTCGAGTCTTGCGTGATCCGTAAAGTGGATTGATCTCTTACATGTGTTTATGGTTTAATCTCCTGTGAATCTCTGCATGCAAGAGGTTTTGGCAGAGACAATATGGTCCACCCACCATGTCTTGCACGATTTTTCTTTCTTTTTTAGCGACAATGGGCCAAACCAGCGGGCAGGGCCTTAAGTGTTCGTTTTTCTTCTTCTTTTTTACGCATTTTCATTTTTCCTTTATTTTTATTTTGTTTATCTGGAAATGTTATATACTCCCTCCGTCCGGAATTAGTTGCCACATAAATGAAAAAAAATGGATCTATATAGAACTAAAATACATCTAGATACATTCATTCCTATGGCAAGTATTCCGGACAGAGAAAGTATATACAACGTCACTTTACATAATTTGAAAAATATGCTGATCATGCATTTTAAAAATGTTAAATGTGCCAAAAAATGTTTCTAATGTATACAAAAAATATACAATGTGCATGAAAAAGGTGATATCAAAACACAATTTCAAAAAGTTATTAATCATGTATTTAAAAAAATGGTAAACAAGTATAAAAATATATTTTTTATGTATGCAAAATATGTACACAATGTATGTAAAATGTACAATGTGTATAAAAATGTATTCGCAAAGAAAATGTGTATGAAAAACATAAACATTGAAACATAAAATGAAAATTGTTAATCATGTATTTAAAAAATGTTAGAGATATATAAAAATATGTTTCAATGTACATGAAAAATGTACTACACTTATGAAAAGGTAGACATCAAAAAATAAATATGAAGACAATGTTAATCATATTTTGAAAGATGTAAACATGTATAAAAATAAGTTCTAATGTAAATAAAAAATGTACGACTTGTATGGAAAAGGTATAAATCAAAAGATAAATATGAACAAAATGTTAATCATATATTTAAAAAATATTAAACATGTATAAAACAATAAAAAAGTGTAGATGGTCTATGTACAAAAGTAACATACAACATATTTAAAAAAACAATCATGTATTTTTTTAATCCCTCCATTCCTAAATATAAGACCTTTTAGAGATTTTACTATAAGACTATATACGGAACAAAATGGATGAATCTATACTCTAAAATACCTCTACATACATTTATATGTAGTTCATAGTGTAATCTCTAAAAGTCTTATATTTAGGAACAAAGGGAGTAGTTGTTAGTCATGTGTTTGAATTTTTTTATTTATGTGTATAAAAAATATGATGTATATAAAAATGTAAAATATGTATAAAAAATAAAATAGGGGTCAAAGTATATATTCGAAAAATGTGAATCATATATTTGAAAACTGTTAAAGATGTATTAGAAAGCATTACCTGATGTATGTAAAAAAATATAGACTTGTGTTGAAAAGTCCCGAAGAAGACTGAGAAATAAACTAAAACAAACACTAAAAGCTAGAAAACCAAGGAAGAAACAGAAACTAAAGTATAACAAAGAAAAGAAGAAGAACAGAAAGACAAAAAACAAAACAAGCAGCGATCAGACTGAACGACCAAGAAGACACTTTACTGGGCTGGCCCATTTGCGTAGCGTTGGCGCTGTGGAGCCCTTCAGGCGAGGGTAGGTACTAGCTTGCTATAAGCGAGATATAGCTCCCGCGGTTTTCAAACCACCTGACCATCACAGAATTTGTTATTGCCAGCGTAAGGAAAAAGGGCGGTTGCAAGGATGACAAGGGATGTGAGAGAAACCTGTAATTTTACTGGATGTCAGGATGGACGTTCAACATCATTATCGTTGTTTAAATGATCTAGGCCGTTGGTGACTAATCTGGCGGCGTATAGAGGGTGCAAGCGAGATGGCCTGAAAGCTCTCCAGCCATATTCGTGCAAATTTGGAGGCATAGTTTTAAAACCAGACCCGACCGACAATTCGATTGAAGAAATCATGAACCAACACTTTGACCCTTTTTTTAAGGTGTATCTGGCTTTTAATACAAAAATCTGAAAAGAATATTCCAAAAAGCTAACCTCTACAAGGAATAATAACACTTTATGATTTATTAACGATTTACAACTAATACTATGTGTATTCATCTGATGTGAGGGCAATTTCTAAAAAGGTTTCCCGCATTTTAAGAAAAAAATTACCTTAAACTAGGAGAATGCCCATGTGTTGTCACGGGCTCTTGAAATATCTTTGCGAGTTATGCAATTACAATGCATATGAATTTTCACACGTAGAGACGATATAACATAGGCACAATTACTATATAATTGAAGTCCACTTCACTTGCAATGTAAATCCGTAACCAAAAAAAAACAAATTGACGATGTGTCCATGTAACAAATTGAGCGATGATCCAACTAAATCCATTATAAATTATTAAGATCTACTTGATGCGCTTAAGAAATTCTCGCACAATATCAGGAAAATTGTCTTTAGCTTCATTCCCACGATGTGTTTAGCAAGTATAATAAAAATTAAACCAAATCAATATTTTTAGGTCAGGATGTAATCCATTGCACTGGCAACTATAGATCTATCTTATTGTTTTGCAACTAAATTCTAGCCACCCATTCATGCTAGAGTCTGAATGCACATCATTCATATGTTTAAAAAACATTTCAGACCAATTTCTATGTGTATCCATATGCTCAATTCAATTATAATTTAGATCTACTCCCATCCCTAGATAATAAACAACAGAGTAATCTGTGAGTAGTGTTATTTCACAATATAGTGCAAAATTTTAGTACCAAACCAGAATAATTATTCCATTCCCGTGGCAAATATAGAAAAATTGGTTGTAGCCCATAAGTATTTGAGGATACAGTTTATAAATTATAAATCTGCCAGCTTATTATTTGCAACGAGGCTACTCGAGAATACAGTTTATGGGCTACAATCAACTTAATAGGACAGCTTGATTAGATCTACAATCAATTAAAAGTGGCTATGAGATTTTTATAAGGTGACGCTGTCTCCACTCATGTTGTTCATTAGCAATTTGATAGTATACCAATGGAACCTTTGATATGCACAGAAATCAATGGAACCTATGTAAGTGCTTTCTGGTGATTTCTCCCTTAGATATGCATAGAAATCAATGTGACATTCCAAAATAAATAATTTGGCTGTTAGAAATCTAACAATTATACACATTTTGAGAAGATAAAGATCGAACGATGTTCGTCTTGAGAAACTCGCTTTACTTCTTGATGTTCCTTCACTTCTTCATGTTCTTTGGTTATCTATGATGAGGGAGACCAGGCATCAAGCCTGGTAAGTTATCTTGAAAAAAGGTAGAGGAGGAAGGGGAAGAATGGATGGCATGGGAGGCTCAAATATATAGGAATGCTAATTAGATAGTATGTTCTCATATGGAGCAGATCCCTTTCCGTTTTCACTCCATACATTTCTATAGCCAAGGTTATGAACATAATTTGCTGCCTATTTTACCAAGAACCTGTTTCCTAAACATATAAGTTCAACACATTTCTTAAGTCCTCATGTGTCTCCAAAGTGGCACAATGTTCATACAAACACTGTTTTCTTTAACAAGAACATGTTTGTAAGATTCAGCTACTGTTTGTTTTAGTTACTGATTGAAGATTCATACATACTGAAGATTGTTTCAGCTACTATTTTGGTTGACATATTGAAGATTGTTTCAGTTACTGTTTATTTCAGCTACTATTTTGTTTCAGCTAGGGTTTAGGGTCTAGATTCATATTGAAGGTTGTCATATCAAAGATTCAGCTACTGACATATTGCAAGAATGTATGAAGTTTCAGCTACAGTTGTTTCATTGGAGGTTTACTTCATATTTCATATTTCACGAGGTAAGCCAAACAATATGTACCTGCGTTGGTCCTCGGCATGTGGCTTCAAAGCAAGACTGGACGGTCATCAAGCGATCTGGACGACGGACATGGTGGTCCTCGGCCAACAGAAGAGCAAGACTGAATGGCGGCGGCGGCGATGACGGGGAAGGACTCACATGTAGGCGATCTGGAGTTCGTGGAAGCGCCTGACGACAGATGCGATGGCGGACTGGCGACAGATGCAGTGGCGGCGACTGGCGACAAAGGCGATGGGGCGATGGAGGCAGGAGCGTCGGGTGGGGGGTGCGAGAGTTTTTTTTTTCCTCCGATCTTTCGTCCGAGCGTCGGGTGGGAGCCTCGTTCGATTTTTTTTCGTCCGTTTTTTCCATCGAGGGAGCCCCTTTGGCCGATTTTCAGCTGGTAGCGCGAGGGATAATGTGGTGGGATGGAAAAACCAGGTGAGAGGTGGGATGCAGGACGAAAAAATTTAGATAGGAGGTGGAAGGGATGACGAAAAAACCCGAGACAAGAAGCTACATAGTGGAATAAGATATTCCTTTTTTTCGTAACAAAAGGACCGATGAACCGGAGGTCCCACCAGTAAAACCTGAACCGGCGACAGCTCGTTTTTTTTTTGTAAAAATATATGCCTGGAGGAGATAGTCAGGTCGCCGACGTGGACTATCGGACGCCGCGAGCGACGCGACCACTCGAGAGCTCCAACGCGGACCGGCGATGTGGCGGGCGAGGCGGTGGCCACGGCCGCGGCCGCGATGGTTCTCGTCCGGCACGGCGGCGGCGGGGGGCGATTCGGGCAACCCGGCGCGGCGTCGGGTGGCGGCGCTGTGGGGGAACGGGGACCACGGGCGGCTGGGGCTGGGGGCGCTGGAGTCGCGGTGGAGCCCCACGGCGTGCCCCTTCTTCCTCGCGCGCCCTGCCGACCCGCCCGCCTCCCTCGCCTGCGGCGGCGCCCACACCCTCTTCCTCACCGGTACGCTCCCCTCGCCCTGCCTGTTTTCCTCGTTTCTGACATCGCAATGTGAAGGATTCCGAGAGATTCTGACCTGCCGTTTTCTTCAGAGGGCGGGCGCGTGTTTGCTACGGGGCTGAACGATTTTGGGCAGCTCGGGATAGGCTCCTCGATGCCTCATACTCTGGTACTGGTTCTTCTTGTTCATCACACTCATACCTCCCTATGTTTGTGTCTACACTGTCAATCAAAGAAACTTAGGCACAGTAATTCAAAGCCAGACACTTCGGAAATACTAGCCGAGACAAATTAAAACAGTGTCTGTTCTGTTCTCTTTGCGGAACCAGTCTGCTGTATGGAATATTTTTATGTGTACCGGAGATAGATGACATACTACAGTTTATGTCATATATTTTTTCACACCAGTTGTTCGATTCCTCCCGCTTAAGAAATTAAGCAGATTTAATCTCCAATCCATGAATTTACGGCATCTATTGACATACTACAATTTATGTATGTTATTACTGTTTTGTTTTGGGTTCTCTTGCCTGTTTATTATTTACCCTTGTAGGTCTTGGTTCACACATCCGTGTTCTTCCAATGACAAATAAGTTCTTCTTTTACATGTAGGACCCTGTTGAAGTCTCTGGATTTCACGAGAAAGTTGTAGAAATTTCAGCTGGCAACCATCATTCTTGTGCAGTAACAGGTGAGTGAAAAAAGTAAGGTGCAGTTATGTGCCTAGGTTTGCTTTACCAGAAGAAGGTTAATGTATATATTAAGAAGGGGACACTGGAAACAGCAAGACCACCTGTTACATTATTGTTAGTATGGAAAATCTGACGACCAGGGGCATGGATGCCTGATGGAGCTCCTAGAGCACCCAGTTCTAGTGTCCTAATAAATAAGGATTTCTCTACAAATCTGACTCAGATGTTTAAGCATGGCAAATCTTGCCATGCTTGCTGAAGTAAATTGCCATGCTCGCGACAACAGAATTTGCCTTCCTGGACATCAGATCTGCCATGCTTAAAAATCTGACATCATATCCTTAACATTTCTGATAAATAAATAAGATTGAGCGAGCTGTTCATTAATAAAGTTTTCTTTTAAAATATGTTATGTGCCTAAAGCCCTCCATCCAGGTTTGTAAGGCCTATTAATCTTGTCTTAAGTTGAACTTGTTAAAGTTTGACCAAGTTTATACAAAAAAATAATACAATATATACAATATTCAGTGAATACATTATGAAAACATAGTTCATGATATATCTAGGGATATTGATTTGGTAGTATAGATGCTGATTTTTTAAGACAATGATAATAGGCCTTATAAACTCAGATGTATGGAGTATGTCGCTGATTGATCAACCTTTACGAAGAATGGCCAAGTATCTTATCCTACTTATAAAGGTTGGAGTTGGTGGTGAGTTCGCATATGGGATCAACAACCTTCACAAATAAACAAATGCACTCCTGCCCATACATGGACTAGCAACCTTCAAAAGACGTAAATATAGAATTGTACTTTTAACTCACATATGGGACCCAGCACAAATAAATAAATATGCTACGGACTACTTTCATGTGAGACTCCACCTGAAAATCATGCTCTTGGTTTTAGTTTTCCTTCCCAACCAATTTATCTAGTTCTATATCATAGCATAGGACAGCAAACAAATAATAATTCCAACCCCGATGATAGACATCGTCCTCTTACCTGATCGACGACCTTGTGCAGTCAACTTACTAATGCACATCATGTGTTTCAAAATTCAAAATGTTGTCTCACTTCAAATCTTCAAAGGACCTACTATGGTCGCTTAAGATTCTCCAACGCCCGTCACATGACCCCTCATGGTATTTTTGCTTTTTTTCTTAATCGTGAACCTCACAACGGCCGCCAGACACCAACGTCTTTTGGTGATTCCTAAGCCGGTCTGCTAACTCCTCATCTTCTTTATGGCTTCGTAGCAATGCACGGGCAGTATGCTAGTGATCAAGTAATTTTGAGCTCCTTGTTTCTGTGTGGCGTACACAATATACTCTAGGTCTTCAACATTACATTGCAGTAGAAGCTCATTGCAAATATTAGCGGACCCTCTGTGGCTCAGTACTATTTATCCATATATAAACAAATGAGACAAGCAACTGTAAATATGCACTAATTGGGCTTCAGTTTCATAAGAAAGGATAGATATCTGGAATTGTGCAATTTACCTGGACCTAAACTGTCCATCCATGCCGTTGAAACATCTTATTGCTCGTAGTACCTTCATAAGTTGTGTAGAATTATATAAGATTATTATTTAGTATTGATGATTGAGTACTCCCGTGCACCACACAACATGTTTCTTCACAAGTTAATAGTTATTATCTCAACATTTCACTGATACTTGAGACTACTATACAAACTGTAAACGTTATGAGCTCGTTATCTTCTACTCCCTCCTGTTCCCTAGAAGCTGCCATTTGGTAACTCTCAAACTTTGATTATCAATGTCTTTTAAATTATTCAGAAAAGATACTTAAAAATCATACGCAACAATTTTTCTCGAAAATTACTGATAGTATATAACTTTTTGTTGGGTTTTGTAAATATATTACAAAAGAAAATAGTGACCAAAGTTCTAGTTTTGCCATCGTGCCAGTGTCTTTTCGAGAACTGGAGGAAGTATTCATTATTTTATCAATTTTATTTATTATTTATGATATACATCAGAATTATTGTGAAATCAATTCATATTAATAAGCTTTTGTGCTATCTCTTTTCAACAGCTGATGGTGAGCTCTTTTCTTGGGGCAAAAATTCGAGTGGCCAGCTTGGCCTTGGCAAAAGTAATAACATTATCTTCTTTCCTTACACTCTTAGCACCATCCATGGCTGTACCCCCACTTCATGCAATATGTGATAATTGAATGTTTGGACTTGTTTAACAATTTGGCGTTATCAACATTGGCTTGTTTTACACTGGTGGGTGTGCGGTCATTTGATCCAACTAAAATCTGAAACATCAATTTCCCTCAAAAGACCCCTTATTCTGGCTTAGCCTTGCTTAAACAGAAGAGGCTTGGTTAGCATCCTTTCTATCAGGTGCAAGAAAAATCTGGAACTTCTATGTCTAAGATTGACTTGTACATATTGCTTGAGCACTTAAGCTCCAGTTTGTCCTACCTGTCTTTCCATCATCACTTGTAGCATCCTCATGCTTCTATTGAGATTTACTCGCTAATATAATAGTCCATTGTTTCTTTCATCAATAATCTTGCTTTTAAGCTGAACATTTGCCAGCAGCTTAAAATTCTGAATTAAAGAGCCCTTCCTACTTGGTTTAGGCGCAGGAAAAGTAGTCTCTACCCCAAGAAAGGTTGACTACTTGGCTGATGTTAGAGTGAAAATGACTGCTTTGGGATCAGAGCACTCAATTGTTGTTACAGGTGAATGTGCTACATATTTGCGTTACAGTAACTTGGAACATTACTGCTTTTGAGTGTCTGAAATTCTCCTGTTATTTCCCTCGTAAGAGGATGGTGAAGCCTTGAGTTGGGGAGCTGCTGGTGCTGGTAGACTTGGACATGGCCATAAATCTAGCTTCCTGGGATTCGCTATGACCTCAAAGTAAGATCACAAGTTTTTGCATAGCACTTATTGTGGACACACCACTCTATCTTCTGGGATAGCTCATGTTGTCATTTATTTGGAAAATATGGACATAGTAACACCTTAACAATAAGAATCCAAAATTCTCTATCAGAAGCTGGCACTTACGTACTTAAAAGATAATGTTCATCTCATAACAAATTCACATGTCACAAACTTAATTGCCGAAGTTCCTAGTTGCGAGATGATGTAATATGAGCTTGAGAAAAGCTCCGGGTGGTATTATGTTGAATATTTCACTGTAAAACATATTTGATGGTTTGGATTTGTTTGCACTATTTTAAAACTATATTTGTCTGCAAGGATGATTATTGATGATCTGATCTTCATCTGTGCAGTGAATATACTCCAAGGTTGATCAAAAACCTTGATGGTATCAAGGTATTTTGTTTTTAAGTTTCACTGTGTCCTGGTCAAATAATGATCCCCTTCTCATTGTTCATGTCCTTGCATTGGATAGATTAAAAGGATAGCTGCAGGAATGCTGCACTCAGCTTGCATTGATGGTAAGCTCATGGAAAAATTGTTTAAAGTAGCACACTAGTCAACCCATGATCATGATTTCTCCATCTTACGTGCTCCTTGCATGAAAATTGCAGAAAAAGGTACCGTTTTCATGTTTGGGCAGAAGACTGAGAAGGTGGTATCCAATCAGGCCTCTTGGGACATATTTTTTACTGTTTTTATTGAGATTTTTCTTGGTCATAAATCTAGCTTCCTGGGATTTTCCTTGTATTTAACCCAAAATTACAGGTACTTGGAAGATCAAATGATGCACCTAGACCAAGTGTTGTTGAAGAGATACAATTTTCAGAAGAAGTTGCTTGTGGAGGTTATCATACTTGTGCTGTAACAGGTATCAGTTGTACATGCAGAAATCAAAAGAGGAGCACTGATTTCTGTTGCTGGCAGTAATTTGGTAGCTTGCATCAGCTGTTTTCAGAATAAAATAACTAATTAGATAAAAACTTTGGTCATATGCATTTGCATAATAGATTCGGTCTTCAAATAAGGAGAGACCCAGTTCTAGAAGCTCCCACACCAGGTGGGGTCTAGGGAAGGATCATACAAGGCAAGCCTTACCCCTGCACAGTGCAATGCAGGGAGGCCGTGTCGAACCCAGAACCTCTTGGCATAAGTGGGGAGTACTTCACCACTGCGCGAGGCCTGTCCTTCAGATTCAGTCTCCAAATAAAAAAACAAATTTTATGAATAGCTATATACTAATACTGATATGCATAACCCTTTTCGGGTGACTAGGATCTCAGGTCAAAATATCTTCATCTCTATAATGCACCTGCTGCAGCCGTGCAAACGAACAACATATCTGATCAGGCCATGGTTTGTCCTAGATGCGGTGGTGTACTGGAACAAACTGGATAGCTACCGCCATGAAGATGGCTGGACGGCATTGAATAGGGGATTGAGGAGTAGAACATAGGTTTGGGCAGGAGGAAGTGAGGGAGATAGCAGATTGATAAACTAGTCTCTTATTGCCTCATTAAGTTTGTTACACACGACTAACTTTGATCCACAAATCAGATTCCAATTCATACTCAAGAGACAAAAGATCAAACTGCGACTCTATCTTCCTAGTTAAATCGGACTGTTCCTAATTTAACTAGAGTCTTTTCTTAACCTTTCTATCTCTAACATAACCTATCCAATGCCCTCACGGATATGCCTATGTCATGTTCCCTTGTGCACCCACAACCATAACATGTACAGTATAAACTTGGCATTATGGCGTCAATAGCACCTTATGCACTTTAAAGCGCTATGCAGCTTGGGTTTACATCCTCATGTGTCCATTTTGTCTCCATAAACTGTCTCTATTTTCTCGAATGATCAAGTGAAGCAGTTCAAATTTTGAACAAATTGTGGCTTGCACATTGTTAAAGCTTTATGTACTTCATAGTGGAAGCATATTATATATGAAATTTCTAATAGATTGTCATTGTGGAGTTCTGCCTTTAATCCTTAATGCTTATTTTACTAGCATAAGTACTGAATTGCTAAGCAAATACTTCTATCTTTTGGCAAGGGACATGGCTTGGATGGTGTTATATTTTTACAATTTATCAGTGAGAACTATCAGTTTTATTCAACCATTCTAAGGAGCTGAAAATGGTGACATGGATACCCGTGATATTTTGCAGATCGTGGAGATTTGTATTCTTGGGGTTCAAATGAAAATGGCTGCCTTGGTCTTGGGTACTTCCATCTACTACTCCGTCTAGAAGTTTTCATTTGTATCAAACTCTGGGATTGCTGACTGACATAGGATCGCTTCCCAGAGGTACAGGCATGGTTCGCTTCCCAGAAGTTGTAAGAAGTTCATTATTTAAGCTTCCTGTATCTAAGGTTGGTATGCAGTATGTCTAGTCATTGGTTCAATTTCTTATCTGTACCGCAAAAAAATTTCCCCTTGCAAAAAGAGGCTGCTCGTTTCTTTCCTTGCGAAGAAAAGACAATTCATTTCTCCCCTCGCAAAAAGGAAAATATGTTTCTTGATTTCTGGCGAACCTTCACCGTCTACCCTCTGCAGGTATCCTGTGGTTGGAAGCACACAGCTGTAATTTCAGGTGCTCCCTCCTTCCCGTTTTGTTAGACATATTAGTTTTGAGCACGAATTAGCGCATGAGTCATTCGTTAGTTGAGCCATCGTACAATGGAGGCGTCCACAACTTCAGGAAAAAAAAGGCATGTATGATCTCCTTTAAACCGCTAACCATACGAGAGGATAGCCCAAATGCACGATGGCCGTTGAATGCTAACCATGCGAGAGAGTAGCACGGGCTCAGAGCTTCAGCGCCTAATATTTTGGATTTCCGGGGAAAACTAATACGCCTAACAAAATGGGAAGGATGGAGTATCAAATTGTTGCATCCTTTCTGTTGTATGCTGGGTTCTAACTAGTAGCAAATTATGCTATGAAGCAAATACTTATATCTTGAGTTCTTGACAAGGGGTGTCCATCATCAGGTCTCATTACACGACTTATTTTCATGGTATTCCCTTGTTTAGACAATTGTATCTCTCAAGTATGTAGCAACAACAAAGTAGAACGATAGTTCTACTAGACTAGCACTGGGTATTGAGTTGAAGATATCATGTCACAGTAATATAAAATGCAGAGTACACACACATGGTTTGACTTAACTAGCTGTACACACAACTCAGAGAGACACAAACTCACAATAGTAAAGGTCTACAGTTTGTTTCTACGAGGTTCTTTAGAAAAGGTTGAAGTAAGCTGAAGTAAGCAAGGTGCTACTCCCTCCGATCCATATTACTTGTCTTAGATTTGTCTAGATACGGATGTATCTGACACTAAAGCGCGTCTATATACATCCGTATCTAGACAATTCGAAGACAAGTAATATGGATCGGAGGGAGTATTATTGTTTGATGACATCCGCCTGACTTTCCAACCCATTTTCTATGTTCATTTGAATGAACAACATACGTATTTCTTTTTTGGAAAGGAAAGTGGTAGGGGAAGGCCCTACAGCGATTTTTTATTTTATAATTAGAACCCAAATGCACATCCATGAGGACTTGAACCCAGGTTGTGGGGTTGTACATCCACTTCCCCAACCAATCTTGATATGGCTTTGTTTAAATTTGTTATGACTAGATAAACATACGAAAGGTATATTTAGTATGAACGAGCTGGGCAGCTTTTGAGGAATTGATTACACTTCTTTTTCTTAGCTTTTTGGTAGAATATTAAGCTGAGATCTAAAGGTGGACAAAAAAACTAGCTGACGAATCTTGTTTACTAGCCAACAGGTGGCCGGTCTAACTGGTTTGAGTCCTAGTAACTACATTTCAGTACAAGTTTATTTTGGAATTTCCAGAATTTGATCACATGACCTCTTGGTCCCCAAGCCTTAAGATGGCTCTAGAAACCAGTTGCACCCAGTCTAAAGAAAGGTGGTGTTCTTCTATTCTTGTGACATACACTCCCTGTTTCTAAATATAAAGCGTTTTGGCAGTCTAAATTAAACTGTCAAAACGTCTTGTATTTAGGAACGGAGGTAATACCTGAAAAAAGTTGCTGTGCTATCTTCAAATAAGATTTTATGGGTTATCTTTTGTTGCCACATTGCTTGTGATACTCAGAACATCTCAAAACGTCCAGGTGAAGATATCTACACGTGGGGCTGGGGAGGTGCGAACGGTACATTCTTCGAAGAGGGCCATTCTTCTGGCGGGCAATTAGTGAGTTACTTGCTGCCACTACAACAATATTTATCAGTACTTGATGCCTGATGTTCTGCATTTTATACCTGCTTGCACAATTTCCATCAACTCATGTTATATGAAACAATGATTCTACATATCATCATGGTAAAACTGCTCATTTCACCTGATTGTGCTGACCAGTGCCTGCTTTGCAGGGGCATGGAAACGATGTCGACTATTGTGAGCCGATGATGGTAGAACTTGACAAGAATGCAAGGGCCGTTCATGTATCATGTGGCTTCAATCACACCGGAGCGATACTCGAGTACGCGGAAAACTGACTGTGGTGCCATCTACAACACTGTTAAGTGTAACCTGGCATGTTTGGTACTACTCAGTCATATACCTGCACAAAGAAAAAGAATAAGCTGACCTCGAACGAGTGATGAACTCGTAAACCAGAATCACAGGTTAGTCTAGCTGTATAGTGTTCTTTCATATATTTTCATTGTCAGCTTGTATCCATGATATTTGATGGCCTGTAAAGAAGTGGTGTTTGGCGTCGCCCAGGCTGTGATGTGCGCGACCAGTTCAAAATGTAAACATGATTTGAACCAAAATAAATCATGTCTTGTACAGTTACAAACTTGAAATGTCATGGATCGTCCGTTGTCATTTTTATCGGTTTTGTGATTTTGACAATTGTTTTCGGTGGATCGACCATGGAAGCCATTTTCTTGGTACGACAACTTATGGAGAGATATAGGGAGCAAAAGAAGGACCTGCATATGGTGTTCATTGACTTGGAGAAGGCCTATGATAAGATTCCGCGGAATGTTATGTGGTGGGCCTTGGAGAAACACAAAGTCCCAACAAAGTACATTACCCTCATCAAGGACATGTATGATAATGTTGTGACAAGTGTTCGAACAAGTGAGGGCGACACTAACGACTTCCCAATTAAGATAGGACTGCATCAAGGGTCAGCTTTGAGCCCTTACCTTTTTGCCTTGGTGATGGATGAGGTCACAAGGGATATACAAGGAGATATCCCATGGTGTATGCTCTTTGCGGACGATGTGGTGCTAGTCGATGAGAGCCGGACGGGGGTTAACAGGAAGTTGGAGTTGTGGAGGCAAACCTTGAAATCGAAAGGTTTTAGACTTAGTAGGACTAAAACCGAGTACATGAGGTGCGCTTTCAGTACTACTAGGAACGAGGAGGGGGAGGATGTTAGCCTTGATGGGCAAGTGGTGCCTCAGAAGGACACCTTTCGATATTTGGGGTCAATGTTGCAGAAGGATGGGGATATCGATGAAGATGTGAACCATCGAATTAAAGCCGGATGGATGAAGTGGCGCCAAGCTTCTGGCATTCTTTGTGACAAGAGGGTGCCACAAAAGCTGAAAGGCAAGTTCTATAGGACGGCAGTTCGACCCGCAATGTTGTATGGCGCTGAGTGTTGGCCGACTAAAAGGCGACATGTGCAACAGTTAGGTGTGGCGGAGATGCGCATGTTGAGATGGATGTGTGGTCACACAAGGAAGGACCGCATCCGGAATGATGATATACGGGATAAAGTTGGGGTAGCGCCAATTGAAGAGACGCTTGTCCAACATCGTCTGAGATGGTTTGGGCATATTCAGCGCAGGCCTCCAGAAGCCCCAGTGCACAGCGGACGGCTTAAGCATGCTGATAATGTCAAAAGAGGCCGGGGTAGACCGAACTTGACATGGGAAGAGTCTGTAAAGAGAGATCTGAAGGACTGGAGCATCACCAAAGAACTAGCCATGGACAGGGGTGCGTGGAAGCTTGCTATCCATGTGCCAGAACCATGAGTTGGTCGCGGGATCTTATGGGTTTCACCTCTAGTCTACCCCAACTTGTTTGGGACTAAAGGCTTTGTTGTTGTTGTTGTTGGATGCCGTGGTTATTACGTGTCCGGATTTGAAGGGCTCGGGCACATCTTTCCACGGCATCAGAGGCTGAAAACCATATATGTCCCCTGCGCCTAAAGTTTATCTTTCCGCAGCGATGAACATAACACCAATTTTTGTTGTGTGAAACGCACGTCATTTTCTGTTAGTATAAGAACGTTGACAAGACGCTAAAACTCATAGGCAACATAAGGGCTTGGACCCTCAAAGCTCCCGTATATGTCCGGATCACTTTTGTCATTCAAGAACCCCTAAACATCCCCTTTGCACCACCAAAAAAACAAGAACTAATAATTTTGAGGGGCTATGCGGGAGTTCAGACCGTTTGGCCCACTGTCAGGAATGAAGGATACATTGAAATATGATAGGATTGTATATGCATAACAAGGATTGTGAACGCATGTAAATCTGATTAGGTGTTTGATTCACAACAATAGAAAATACCGGGGACTATTCTTTTTCTTTTTGCTGGCAACACACAAGAATTCTACAAGGCATTGGTGAAATTTAGGTTAAAAGATATGAAAAGTTGAGGTTGAGGGAATATGCTACTTATGATCGTTGCCTCGTTCTTGTGAATAGAAATGAGAAAAAGAAATTTGAGTGAATTATTAAATTCCATTGTTTTACCTATGACACACAATCAAAAGGAGAAAAAACATATATCTTCGTATGGACACTTTCTTTGAATCAAATGGGTGAATAGTGTCCATAGAGAAATTTCTTATTCCTATGTTTTTCATCCACTTTCTTATAAATCAAAGAGGCCCTTATTCTAGTTGACCAAACGATGTGCTCCGATGTCTGCTCCCTCTGCCTCCTCCGCAATCAGCTCCTCTCCTCTTGCGCCATTTAGTGGTGAGTGAGGGTACCCACTCGGAGAGGGGGACTTTGCGGGTGCGATTGGTTTATACCATTGACACGAATGGCTAGGGACTCTCGAGTTTGCGCTCTGCTACGTTCAACGAGACACTCATAAGAGATACAAACAAGTTGTACTATTTTGAGGATTTTACAGTTGCGGCAGATTTGTTTCTTGAAGCCATGGGATCACATGATCGTATCATGTACCTCAAAGATAGCTACCAAACTACCGGACCAGGACTATCTATCTATAAGAAGTGTAACTGTAACCTAACTCAGTTGAGCACGATTCATTTGTTACTCCATATTAGTCTATATGAAAAAGGATGTACGGTTGTTACCCATTGGGGGGGGGGGGAGGAGGGGGCTAGGTAAAACTAATGTGTCAGTATCATTGTCGATGAGATCCTTTCAGGAACCACCCATGTATGTACAATCTTCCATGATTTCTCATGTATCTTAGGATTGGCATCACCATGGGGTGTGAACTAGACTCACTTATAAAGATGGTGATGACTTCCCCAGCGTTGCCCACCCTCGTCATCCTAGATAGGTGTTTCTACTTCAACTTCGACCCTGCACAGGAGACTATGGACGAGCAACTAGTTCCCACTAGATCTAGGGAATGGTGCAAACCCTGAATCCCCAATCGAGTTTGTTTATGACACATACAAACCTTGTGCATGGATGCTCTATGCGGTTAAAAAGACCATAGTCGGTAGAAAAGAAAAAAAACATAAAGAAACATGTGCTTAAGGCGACCCATGTCGACTACCGTTGAGGCGTCTACCCACCATTATCCCCCAAAGAAGATTTAGAGTTGTTGGAAGACAAAAATGATGTCAAGAGATTTGGAGTTGTTGGATGACGAAACCAGACTATAGAAAGATTTGGAGTCGTTGGACGGCGAAAGTAGAATATGAAAAGATTTGGAGCCGTTGGACGACGAAACAAGACTATACCAAGAGTGTCGGGAGGCCGCTGGAGCTCGTTTAGATTTGGACGATCTCTGAATATCACGATCAACTATCAAGCCCCGGAGGGAGACTTTTCACGGAATTGTTCCTAGGTCGTTGACCGAAACTAATTGAGCAGGTCACCCCTCGCGTTTTTGTTCGTCACACTAGACAATTTTGAATAGAGAGGATACTCTTTGATGTGGCGGGCTTCATGCCGGCCTTCAACATTATCTTGGGGCGGCCTTAACCGTTGGCGCTTCACTTGGTTCCCCTGCCCCGTATTTGAGGCTTGCGGGGGTCAAATTATACGACCCACCGCCATCAACATTTTTATTAGAGCTCGGCTGCAAATAAGCCCAATCCCTATTTGACGTCTTGAGCATTGGTTACAAGCTTTTACGTACGGGACGCACACCGAGCACGCACGGTAGCTTAGTAACGGGCCGACCCATATACATTTGAATTGCTCCTAGATTTGGAAGCTTCTGCCAGATATTTCTTCGGTTCTTCCTTTTCATTTAAAATTTCATGTTTTATTTAAATACCCAAACTTTCTTCAAATTCATGAACATTTTTTAAATTCATAAACTTTTTAAAAATCATGATGGTTTTCCAAATTTAAGGTCAACGGTCTACCGGTCATCCATGAACCAACGGCCCACGTGAGGGGATGTGCGAGCTCTACTTCGCTGTGTGACACAACGGTCGCTGGGAAGGAGGTCTCTAAAACAATATTGTCGGTGTAGCCATTTGATGTCTTATTTTCTCGGTAAACCCCGCAACAACATAATTTGTTATAAAAACGTTTGATTTGCAATGCAAAAAATATCTTATGTTCCATTTATAGCAAAGTCCTATTTCCTTGGTCACTGACAGAGGTCGACTGTCCGCATCCCTGAACGGCCGAGATTATAAGGCTACTCATAAAGAAAAATATCATATAGTAATATCATGCATATGATACTATTGTATGATACTACCTTTATAGTGTACAGTATCATAAATTAGTATCATAGATGATCTCATTTATTGACATGCAAGACACATAGTAGTATAACATTTGACATGATACGATATCTATCTATGTTACTCTAACCCTCTCTCTTCTTTAATTATCTGCCAGATAAGCATGTTTGCTAGTCCCAAGTGTATGATACTCCCTCCTTTACGGTTTATAGGGCTCAAATCTGAAATCTCATCAACCAAGGTGGATTGTGAGTGGATGACACTAATTTTAACTAGCCAATCAAATATTTCCCACCTTTTTGATTCCCAAAGCAATAAATGTAGCATCTCTTCTCTCATTGGACTTGCATGGTGCATATAGAAAAAGATGCATGCATGGCCACTAATTTGCTTTTTTTTTGTCTCTATGAATTAAATGTGTCGCGAGACTCGAAGCACTTTAACTCACTTAGACCCAAATTGAGCCTAATATAACGGAAATTTGAAAATTTTAAGATAAATCCTATAAACGGAGGGAGTACTAGATATGATACCCCTGTTATGACCAGCCTAAAATCGTTATTAAACACGTGCTAGTACAGTGTCGTGCTATCTTCAGTCTGATAATTGTGGATTGTCTGACCTTGTGACCGAGCAACACTAGTCAGTAGTAGACGACACTGAATCGCTAACAACTGCGTCCATCATGTCTCCGGCGACTTCTCCCGCGGCCGCGGTGGGCACCATCTCCGGCGGCCTCCTCCCCGACGCCGCATATCGCCGGCGACCCTTCCCCGCCGCCCGCCTCCTCCCCCCGCGGTGGTCCAGCCTCCAGGTCAACGCGGCCCGTCATCGCCGCCCGGCCACGCCCGCGCGCGCCCTGAGCGCTCCCTCCCCAGGTCAGGAGCCCCTCCCCCCCTCGCTGAGACGCGATGTTCCTGTATCGAGCTCAGTTCTTTTTCATCCATCGCCTTTTCAGGGTACCTGCCGGACTCGGAGTTCTACAAGATCGAGGCCATCCTGAGGTCAGTGCGTCAGCATAACACTGAGCTTCGGGGCCTTCCTGGTTTGTTTGTAGATTTGGTGACTGACCCATGGTGAATCGTGCCGAATTGGTGCAGGCCGTGGAGGGTGTCGCACGTCTCGTCGGTGAGTGCGGGTTACCGTTGCCAGCCGTCTGTCCGGTTCTTGCACGCACGCGAGATGTTCGTTCAAATAGCTCCACGGAAATTCTGCAGGGTTTGCTGGAGATGGGGATCAGAGGCGTGACGGTGTCCGACGTGCGGGGTTATGGCGCGCAGGGCGGGTCGACGGAGCGGTATGAAGGTATTATCTGCTCGGCTGTGGTTGCAGTTAATGTGTTCCCTAGAGCCAACGTCGCATTGAATTGTGAAAGGAATGGGTCACTGATTGTCGTTACACTGGTTTTCACTAACAATTAACAAACCTTTTGGAAAAAAGTTCTGCAATTTGTCTTGCCTGATTTTGTTGGTATGTATTGTTCTGTGCTGGTAAACCTTTGTGATTTGTATGTTCTCCATTTAAAAGAAGACTCCAGACAACATAATCTGACCAGTCAAAGTCACCTCACCACAAACCTCCTTGATATGATTCCACAACTCCAGTGAATCACCATACAATGTTCTCCTGAAATGAACTTGTTCAAGCCCTTTACCAAGAACTTCATTAATAGAGTTTTAGAATCAGCGGAACTTATTAGTATGGTACTCTCTCCGTCCCATAATATAAGAGCGTTACTAGTGTCAAAAACGCTCTTATATTATGGGACGGAGGGAGTAGCTTTTATATGTTGTTGTTAGCACCTGTCCTTGGAGATCCGACTTGTGGAATTCCAGGCTTATGTTGTCTGGAATCTGGAGGTTTTTGTGGGCCATCGGCATTCGGCTGATATAGCCTTCTGTGGCTGGGTGGACAGATGAGCCTAGCTCATGCTGCTCCGGTAGATCATGCATCGTAGTGTCTGCTTTCTTTTTCTTGTTAGGTCCTAGTAGCCTGTAAGACATTGTGGTTTCTTCTAATAGAAATCGGAGAGGGAGCTCTCTTTATCCAAAAAAAAACTTCAGATAGGGGGTGAGCTTTCAGGAACCGGAAGCAACCCCTGATTATTACAAATGTTGCACTTAATATTACATTTTAGTTTCTTTTGATGCAGTATATTGGCTTGAAATATCTGTAACTCGGTTCCTACTCCATTTATAGCACTATTATCTATATTTCTTTATCAAACATTCCAGCATCTTGATGGTTGGTCATGAGTACAAGTCAATTGCAACAAAAAGAGTGAGGTCAAATCACACCCAAGTTGATAGCAGAAATAGAAAGAAGTCAAAGCTTCGAGAAGTTATATTGACGTTTCTCATTAGCACCTTCCTCTATTACCTGTCCATTCTTTCTTTAGGCCTTGATGAATGTTAACAGCCATAGCTTGAGCACAGTCAGCCAAAGATTGAGCACAGTTTGTGTATGCTCAAGTGTTGGTACATTGAGAAACTTATATGAAATCAGGTTCTATATACGCAGAAACATATATTTGACAGATCATTAGTTCAAGTCAACTATCTCAAAAGAGGTGGATTCAGTCTAGTGCTGTTTATCTCATGTTTGCTCGGGAAAGCGCATACCCATGAACAAATAGGACCTGAAAAGATAATGAGCAAACAGGAGAAAGTATTGGAACAACTTCAGGAGGAAAAGGCTGGGAATTAGAAAAATATCGGGATAAAGACATGTTTTTTGTTTTGTTTTTTTAGCATTCATTCATATCAGTATTGGCATGTTACTGTTAGATGTATTAGATGTGTGTGTGTATAGTCTCTCTTTTCGGTTTATCCCCATTGTACACATGTATATGTACTGGCCCTTGGCCCTCCTGGGAATACAGTTGCTCATTCCTAACATGGTATCAGATGCTTAGGTTTGCTCTCCCGCTCTCGCTCCCGCACGCTCGCAGCTCCGTGCCACCCTCGCCGGCCACCTCCTCCCCCGTCGTTGGCCCTCCTCCTCCCGCCGCCGGCCGCCGCCTGCAGCTGCCGCCGGCCGTCGCCTGCCGCGCCCGGCCCGAGCTGCTCTGCCGTCGCGCCCCGGCCGCGCCCAGCCCGAGCTCCGGCCGCGCCCCGGCCTCGCCCCCGCCCGTGCCCCGGCCGCGCCCTGGACGCGCCCCGGCCGCGCCCCGCCTGCCCCGCTCGGCGCTTGCACCGGCGCCCCGCCCTCCTCCTGCCTCCACCGGCAGCCGCCTGCCGCCGCCTGGCTGGCCCTCCTCCCGCCCCCTGTCGGCCACTGTTGCCCCCTGCCGGCTGCTGCCGGCCGCTGCTCGCCCCCTGCGGGCCGCTTTGCTCGTGCGAGCCCGATCCCGATCCAGATCGGGTCCACTGTAGCTCGGGCACTGTAGCAGTTGACAAAAAAAACAGAGAGTTCCTCATGTCTTCTTCGGGCTACGTTGCTGTTCCTCGGTGCTCGGTGATCTTCGATGGCACCAACTATGCTGAGTTTGCGGGCTTCATGCGTATCCACATGCGCGGGCTTCTCCTGTGGGGTGTTCTCTCTGGCGAGGTCCCCTGTCCGCCATGCCCTGTTGCGCCCGTGGCCCCAATACCCCCGGTGCCACCGGTCCTTGCTGTTGATGCTTCTCAGGCTGATCGGGATGCAGCCAAGGCTCTCGATGATATTGCGGTTGATGCTTATGACCAACAGGTATTCGCTTATTCACATGCTCTCTCTGTGTACCGTGATGATCTGTCTGCTTACACTCAGTGGTGCAATGATGATGCTCGTGCGGCTGCTGTTCTCACAGCGAGTGTCCTCCCTCGGTTTGCTTCGGAGTTCATGGGACTTGGCACGGTTGCAGCCACGTGGTCTTTACCTCTGTCAGCGCTATCAGCCCTCTGGTGATGCGCTCTACCTATCTGTGGTGCGTTAGGAGCACGATCTTCAGCAGGGTGACTTCTGTTGATGAGTTCTACACACAGAGTTCTGCCATCTGGCGCCAGCTTGACTCTCTTCGGACAGTTGTCTGTGGAACTTGCCGTTGTTGCCAGACTATGAGGTCCGACTTGGAGTTTCAGCGTGTCCATGAGTTCTTATCTCGCCTCCGTTCCGAGTTTGAGCCTCGACGCACTCACTTGCTTGCTCGTGGTCGTGTTTCTACCTCGGAGGTGCTTGCTGAGCTTCGTGCTGAGGAGACCCGCCTCCGTTCTGCTGGGTTGCTTGCGGTTCCCTCTGTGTTGGCTGCTCGAGCTCCTGTGTCGTCTGCTCGTCTCACCGCTCCACCGCTTCTGCCCACACCTTCAGGGGGTGGGTCGCCCTCCTTATGCTGAGAAGGGCCGGTCGCGCCGTGACACTTTCTGTGGCTACTGCTCTAGGCAAGGTCACCTAGAGTCTGATTGCCTCCAGAAACAGCGAGACCAGAGGCGCTCTTCTTCCAGTGGGACTCATACGTCTCCCTCGACGCCGTCACTCACAGACCAGGATATTATGCGACTCAAGCGCATGCTGGCTTCCTCTGGTTCTTCCTCGACGGGTTCTGTTGCTGCTGTGACTGCCACCACCACTCCGCCCCTGCCGGAGCCTACTCAGTCAGGTACATCCTCGTGGGTTTTGGATTCTGGAGCTTCTTTTCATATGTCCTCTGATTCTTCTGCTTTATCTTCCCTTCGACCTCTTGATTTTCCTCTTAATGTTCTCATTGCCGATGGCACACCTCTTCCTGTTGCTAGTCGTGGCATTCTTTCTACTCCATCTTTTTCTGTTCCTAGTGTTTCCCATGTTTCTCGTCTTACCATGAATCTTTTTTCCGCTGCTCAACTTACTGATTCTGGTTGTCGTGTCATTCTTGATACCGACTCTTGCTCCATTCAGGATCGTCGCACCAAGGCTTTGGTTGGTGCTGGCCCCCGGCGCCGTGAGTCAGAGGGCCTTCGGGAGATTGACTGGCTTTGTGTTCCTTCTGCTGCCATCACTTCTGCCAGCTCTCATGCTCTTGCTGCCTCTTCGTCTGCGTCCTTCCAGCAGTGGCATCATCGCCTTGGTCACATCTGTGGCTCTCGCTTGTCTTCTTTAGTTCGTCAGGGCCTCTTAGGTTCTGTATCTGGAGATGTCTCCTTACATTGTAATGGTTGCAGACTTGGCAAACAGACCCAGTTACCTTATCCTACTAGTGAGTCCGTATCTCAGCATCCTTTTGACTTAGTTCATTCTGATGTCCAGGGTCCTGCTCCCTTTGATTCGAAAGGTGGTCATCGCTACTATGTTTTGTTTATTGATGATTTCTCTCGCTACATTTGGCTCTACTTCATGAAATCTCGTAGCGAGGTTCTCTCTATATACAAACGATTTGCTGCCATGGTTCACACCCAGTTTTCCACGCCCATTCGTACTTTTCGTGCTGACTCCGCTGGAGAGTATATCTCCTAGCTGTTGCGTGGTTTTCTTGCGGAACAGGGTACTCTTGCCCAGTTCTCATGTCTTGGTGCTCATGCTCAGAATGGCGTTGCTGAACGCAAGCATCGTCATCTGCTTGAGACGGCTCGTGCGCTGATGATTGCCGCTTCTCTTTCACCCCACCTTTGGGCTGAGGCTGTTTCTGCATCCACCTATCTCATCAACATTCAGCCCTCGACTGCTCTGCAGGGTGGTATTCCTATGGAATGTCTCACTGGTCGATCTCCCGACTACTTAGCTCTTCGTATGTTTGGATGTGTGTGCTATGTCCTGCTTGCCCCGCGAGAACGCACCAAACTGACTGCTCAGTCGGTTGAGTGTGTTTTCCTTGGCTACAGTGATGAGCACAAGGGCTATCGTTGTTGGGACCCTGTTGGTCGTCGCTTGCGCATCTCGCGTGATGTGACCTTTGATGAGTCTCGCTCTTACTACCCCCGCTCTTCTTCCTCGAGTTTCTCTGTGGACGATATTTCTTTCCTTCTCCTTCCCGATACCTTCTTCTCTGTGCCTCAGGTCTCTCCCCTTCCTCCGACCCGTCTCACTCTTCCTCACATGACACCGACACCCCAATCCCCTCCATCCTCATCTCCACCATCCTCTCCGATCCGTCGGCCTCTCTCTCCTTTTCCTCTTCACTACACTCGCCGTCCTCGTGTTGAGGATGATTCTCCTGCCACACCTTCCACTTCCGATGTTCCTCCTTCCACGCCTCCCCCAGTTCATAGTCTCCGTGCTCGACCTCGACCCCCTCTTGAACGCTACTCTCCTGTCAAGTACGGTCTCTCTGTTGTTGCTGAGCCGACTTCCTATCAGGCTCCCCTGACTCAGCCTGAATGGCAGCTTGCGATGGCCCCGGAGCTTGCTGCCCTTGAGCGTTCTGGCACGTGGGATCTGGTTTCCCTTCCTTCTGGTATTCGTCCCATCACATGCAAGTGGGTCTATAAGATTAAGACTCGCTCTGATGGTTCTCTTGAGCGCTACAAAGCTCGTCTTGTGGCTCGTGGTTTTCAACAGGAGCAGGGACACGATTATGATGAGACATTCGCTCCTGTGGCCCACATGACCACTGTCCGCACTCTCCTTGCTGTAGCTTCTGTTCGTCATTGCTCTGTGTCTCAGCTTGACGTTCAGAACGCCTTTCTCAATGGTGAGTTGCGTGAGGAGGTTTATATGCAGCCACCCCCAGGGTACTTTGTTCCTGATGGTATGGTCTGCCGACTTCGCCGCTCTCTCTATGGTCTTAAACAGGCCCCTCGTGCCTGGTTCGAGCGGTTCGCCTCTGTCGTGACTGCCGCGGGTTTCTCGCCCAGTGATCATGACCCCACTTTGTTCGTCCACACGTCTCCTCGTGGTCGGACTCTTCTCCTTCTCTATGTTGATGACATGATCATCACTGGTGACGACTCTGACTACATTGCCTTTGTTAAGGCTCGCTTCGCGACCAGTTCCTCATGACTGATCTTGGTCCACTTCGCTATTTTCTTGGGATTGCGATCTCCTCGACCTCTGATGGCTTCTACATCTCCCAAGACAAATATATTCAGGATCTTCTTTCTCACGCTGCTCTCGGTGATGAGCGCATAGTTGTGACTCCTATGGAGCTCAACGTTCAGCTTCGTGCCTCTGATGGTGACCCTCTTCCTAATCCCACTCGCTATCGTCACCTCGTTGGCAGTCTTGTCTATCTTGCTGTTACGCGTCTTGACATCTCCTATCCTGTCCACATACTGTCCACATACTGAGTCAGTTTGTTTCAGCCCCCACCTCTGTCCACTACAGTCATCTCCTCCGTGTTCTACGATATCTTCGTGGCACGATCTCTCAGCGTCTTTTCTTTCCCCGCTCCAGCTCTCTTGAGCTCCAGGCCTACTCTGATGCTACCTGGGCTAGTGATCCCTCTGATCGACGCTCGTTGTCTGCTTACTGTGTCTTTCTTGGTGGCTCTCTTATTGCCTGGAAGACAAAGAAGCAGACTGCTGTTTCCCGCTCGAGTACAGAGGCTGAGCTACGAGCCATGGCTATGTTGACGGCTGAGGTGATCTGGTTACGGTGGTTACTTGAGGATTTTGGTGTGTCTGCTACCACCTCGACTCCCTTACTGTCAGACAGTACCGGTGCTATCAGTATTGCGCGTGCCCCGGTGAAGCATGAGCTCACCAAGCACATCGGTGTGGATGCCCACTTTGTACGTGCTGCTGTGCAGGATGAGGTTCTCGCCCTTCACTATGTGCCCTCTGAGTTACAGCTAGCAGACTTCTTCACGAAGGCACAGACTCGAGTGTAGCATGAGTTCTTTCTCTCCAAACTCAGTGTTGTTGACCCACCATGAGTTTGAGGGGGGGGGGGGGTGTTAGATGTATTAGATGTGTGTGTATAGTCTCTCTTTTCGGTTTATCCCCATTGTACACATGTATATGTACTGGCCCTTGGCCCTCCTGGGAATACAGTTGCTCATTCCTAACATTTGCATGCCTAATTTATCAAGTATATTAGTCCTTTAGGGCTATCTAGTAACTAGTTTAATTTATGCAGTTGTAAGTTCTTATGTTGATGCTTGCTCATTGTTGGTTTGCAGGGTCAGAATTTTCAGAAGATACATTTATTGCTAAAGTTAAAATGGAAGTAGTCGTGTGCAAGGAGCAGGTAATTACTTGTGTACTCGTTTATTAATCCTGAAAAGAAGAAAGTGCACATCTTTCATGCCCTCCGGTTGAGATAGCTGATCATAGTGTCAAAATAATACAATTTTCTCTGTGGTTCAAATAATCACCTTCTTTCTCTATGATACAATTTGCTTTGCTGTTCACTTGTACATAGTACTGTTAAAATAGTTGTACTGTCCATTCTGTGTGTCTCTCTGAAGGTTTTGTTTTGCATTATGTTAATGTGTTTTTATCCCACCCAGGTGGAGCCAGTAATTGACAAAATAATTGAAAAGGCCAGAACTGGAGAAATTGGCGATGGGAAGATATTCTGTAAGTGTAAAGTTTTCTCGGTGACTGTTATAAGTCTGCAATCACGCTGTTGAGCTTAATCTTATTTCCTTACAGTCACTGCAGTCGTTTAGTATTTGCCACTCTGAAATGCTTATCTCCAGGAAGCTAATCACAATGCCAAACTATTAGTGAACCCTAAAACAGAGTATCACAACAACATACACGCCCTTGAGAAGTTTGTGCTTTAGAGTTTAGACTTTAGTTCTGAAGTGCTGTTTCACATGCATATAGTATCTCAGTGATTTCCTACAGCTGATTTGTGTTTTTAGAAACCTAGGAATCATGATCTCTTCTACCTTTAGACGCACCTCATCGTGATCTCTATGCTTAGGCCTCATCTGTTTTTGTGCCCACTGTTTGTGCCCATTTCCCCAGTGATACCCGTTGCGGACGTTGTAAGGGTACGCACCGGCGAACGTGGAGTGCATGCGGAGAGGATGATCGGAGGTCTGTCAGACAAGCTGCCCCCGGTGATCACAATCTCATGAGTAGAATTTGACTGCTCTTGCTGCCTGTAACTGTAAGTGCATCCCTCGGTTGGTTGATTGGTGGCCGTGTGTGTGGGAATAATGTGTAACTTTGTATGTTGCACGAATAAATCGGCACGAGCGAGCATGTGGTGGGTCGTGTGCTGAATGTGGTGAGCTGATGTGGTTTGTATGCCTGATTTGGTTACTATAAACTCCCTGTTGGTGAGAAGATGAAAATCTGGACGCAATTTGTTCGATTTCAGTATAATTTTTTTGACTTATTCTTTTTCATTCCTTGATTCAGTTCAGGTTTGCGTCGGCTGTGGGGGTTCATGCGCCGCGTTCTTTGCAGCCCAGTTCGTCCTGGCCCCAGATGTTTAACGCAGCCCATATGGGAGCCGATAGGTAGCCTCTCCCATTTAGCATGGTTTTGGGAAGTCCTTACTCCGGTTTTGGCGGTTTGAGGAAGGTTATGGGTTGGATTATTTTCTTTTCTTCTTTGCGTTTCTTTTTGCCGGCTTTCTGTTTTTCCTTTTGGTTTTCTATTTTCTATTCTACTTTTTTATTTTTCCGCTACTCTGTCTTTTATTTCTTTCCTTTTTAAAAAAAATCCATTGATTTATATAATCCGCCTAGTGTTAGTGCACGGGCATTTTTTGAATACGCCTTATGACTTTGAATATTTTCAAATGCACAATAAACACTTTTCAGACACACATTGAATATTATTTTTAGTAGACGTTGAATCTTTTTTGAATACATGTTAATAAAGTTTTGGGATACATGTTGAGGATTTTTCAATCTTGAATATTTTTTTAATACACAATAGAAAAAATCAGGTACACATTATTAACTTTAATGTATGTTCAACATTTTTTAATGCATGTTGAACATTTTAAAAATATAGGGTGAGCATTTTATAAATACACCGTGAGCTTTTTTAACATAACATGGTGAATTTTTAAACACAATTGATGTAGTTACTCTCATGTCTCATATACTATCATGTGGTAGTATATATACTAATTTCTCATTTTGAGTATGTTTACATACTATATATAAGATACTCCAAGGTGTGTTACATGCAAAATAATATAGTTGACTGACAGTTTTTATCATATTATGAAATACGTACATACTTGTACGTAAAAATGAGTATGCTAAAAATATGGTACATACTATCTAAAAAATAGTAGATATACTATCTAAATATTCTTATATACTATATATTACGCGTACATACTCTTTGATATGCTAGATATTACCTACAACATACCAAACAAAAGTGGGAGTAACTACATCCGACGGTACGAAATATTTGTCCTGTATAAAAGAAAAAACCCCTCGCAAAACACGATGTGTGTTGTACAGGTGTGCTAGTGAGCGAGCGCTCCACCTGCGTTGGGGCTACCCATTTATGCAGTCGCTTGAGGTGACATTGCCGTTGCTCTCGCTATAGACGACTCCTTGGCAAATCTTATTCCGCACGTGTGGAATAGCGTGTAAACATGCACTCTTGCGTGAAACATGGGTCATCCCGGGCTCGACCCAGTTAGGGTGCGACGACGACGAGGCATGGTGGAAATATCGGAAAGGTTGGGGTGCAGGTGGATCGACATTGATGCGGCGACATGGGTGGAGATCAGGATGCTCGTGCCTGAGTTGGTGTTGTGGACTGACGAGGACGGACGATTGGCAAGGACAGGGTGGGCCGACGAGGCAGTATAAAATCGATGCCAACTGTGGGTAGCAAGAGACAACGGTCTAGGCGGGCCTAGGTGAGGTGCATGGCAACTATGACAAGAGAGCGAGCTGCACCTTTCATCGACTATTCCGCGTCCTACGAATACGACCATCAGGGCAACTTCAACGCCCTGCACCAGACAGACACACCAAATGTCTGCCGACACAAATGGAGGCGGAGATTATCCAACCACATGCATCAAATCCGAACCATGCCGTTTCGAAAAAAAATCAAAAAAAAAAAAATCCGAACCATGCGCTATGAACGACAGGGACTGAAGGAAAAAAAAAAGAAAAAGTTGGCCAACAGTTGTAGATGGATTGTGGACGGACGTGGTCCAATTGATAGTGGACCAGGCAGACAAACTGAACACTCCTAAACCTTCTCAAGTTCTGCTTTTGGTTTATGAGATTTCAAACTTTCAGATTAAACCTTGAATATTTGATGGATAAAATGTGTCTGCACCGGGTGGTCGAAATATTTGAGTGTTTTGGTGCATGGCTTGGAGTTGCCTGTTGAATCCTGGGAAGCGTGGGTGGATGAATCTAGACTTGTGCCGCAAAAGGGAGACGTGGCGTACGAGGGCATATGCCGGCCGACGGTCGAAGATAGGTCAGTAGGAGCACGCCGGACGCCCGGAGAAGGCCGCCACGTCGTCGTGCCATGGCCACCTTTGCATTTGGCACGGAGAGCACACGCGTTTGGCGCAAAGGTGGCCAAGCGAGGTTATCAGTATCAGTATCGTAGATGAAATAACCTTGCCTCGGAGCAGCGCAGAGTTGACGTACTACCTGACAGCACGAGGTCAATCAATCAATCAAGCATGGATGGATGATGGACGATGCAGACCCATGCATGAGTGGCTCCAGGCCGATCTACGCGGAGACTCCCCTGCACGTGTCAACCCTAAAAAAAGCTACCGGACATCGCATTGCAGTCAAGCAAGCAAGCAAGCAGTTCAGGAACAACAAACATGCAAGTAGTAACACGCTAATTAATCCTCAAGCGTGCAATCTTCGTTGAACAACGGATCTCCTTTTCACCGCGAGTCAACCCGAGCCCGGCCGTCCGATCGGTGGATCCGTCGCCATCTCGACGGAGCAGAGGCAGGCGGGTGAGATCCTATACGCGTCGACCCGATTCATCAGTGATTAGCAGCGGTTAAACTACTAAGCGGGATCTCATTCTCATGTAGAGTAAAGCAGCAGTGCGAGCCTAGGGTTGGCTCTCTACTAGCTAATCCTCGATGTAGGATCTTTGCTAATGACGGGAACACGGGTTGAGCGTCACATTTTGTTTTTTTTAAACTAAACTACAATAGTGTTGGTACCTTCTTTAACCTTTCTATCTGCTACTGTGGATTGACTTTTGATCAACAGTTGACGCTGGAGAGATGGGCAGATGGCCAAAGATATTTTCGGTTCAGAGTGATTAGATAAGTTCCACGTACGAAAATGGCTCTATTAGTACTTGCCAACGAGGTGTTGAGAAATATAACTGTTTTCGTTCGTAACCTTCAGGATTCAACTAATGCCAGCCAGTGCAAGAGGATGAGACAAATGTTGATTTTAATGGCTACCAAAAGTTGATTGAGAAATATAACTTTCTCTAAATCGAAATACATAAATGACAAAAGTTTGATGGTGGGAGTGAACTGGTACGCTTGGGAAATGGGGAAATGCATGTTAGGCAAACGTTTTCCAGATTTTTGAAAAAACATCACAAAGCTACGCATGCAGTGTAAAGATCTGTTAATAAACATCTTGTGCAAAAAGACAACAAACAAACACGTCTTCATTTTAACTTCTCCCGTTGTTGAGTTTTCACCTCAATCAAAATAGGAGGAAACTGTGGCTAGTGGGGCGTGAGAGAGATTGACGTGCCACTTCGCTTAGCTTCACCTTTTCGTTTTTTCACGTCTCCTTTGCCTTCCTTTTTGCAGCTCAACCAAAGTCGTACGCTTCTTCTTCTTCTTCTTGTTCTTCTTGCCAACTGAGCACAAATAATGATTAAGCTGGCTTTGCAACGGCATTTACACCACTAAAGAAGCAACCAGTTTCATATCTTGGGCTCAGTTCAAAAGTCTTTGAATTGACCGAGCTAACTTTTTTGAAAGTGCTCGTCGTTTTAACGAGCAAACGACTTTCTTTTAGTTTTTGGAAAAATTCTAAAACAAATATGGATTGTTAAGAGGATGATGTTTTATTGTCATGCAAAATTTCAAATTGAAAAACATTACGAGCTGCGAGCTATGAAAAAGACAAAATCAGCTTTGAATAGTGCCAAATAGTAATGTCACTATTTAGGGCTGAAATTTGTCTTTTTTGTAGCTCACATCTCGTAATGTGTTTCAACTTGAAATTTGGTGTGGCAATAAAATATCATCCCCTTAACATCCTATATATTTTTTAGATTTTTTGAAAAGTTTAAAAATATGGTTTCCATAAAATTTTCATTGAATATTGGTTTCCGTATGATATTCTCCCGTTAATCAGGTTGGCAAGAGTCTGGCATAAACACCAACCGAGATCGAACCGTGTTACCTACCCATTTACAACAGATCTTTATGTTTACACATCCTGTTACCAATACATTATACATGTGCATGTATATTTAAGCAAGTCCAATGAATCTGTGAGGCCAGGCATGGTTCGGTTGACTTTTGCTAGAACATCAGTTTGGAACGTCAGTTATTTTTTGGCCTATGCTTGAGCCGACTTTGGATCAACCCTGGCATCATGGTATGCATGCGGAGATGTCCCGAGAAAGGTTCTTTGACCTAGACATTCTTCTAGAAACAAGACAACCAAATGGCTGTCACCAATACAACATATATACCACTCTAAACTAATCTACCCCGTTTGTCTTACTCCGCGTCACCAAGTCAAAGCTTTGACCCATGCATGCGTGCATGTTGCATTAGCAGCAGCCTCCGCTTTGACGACAGATATCATTGTTGACATTGCAATGTTGAGAACATTTCAATGCTTGATGGCAACATTTGGGAGCTAGCCGCTACAGGGAAGTAAAATACACATCCACCCTGCTACAAAGTGGCGGCTACTCGTAAAGAAGCCATACTTGATTATTTCTTTCTGAAATACATGACACTGCAATTTATTTCTCAATTTTGTACACTGGTATCTACAAAACTATTCAATGGTGAGAAATATGGCCGCTGGATTGCTACTACAGGCTGTAGTACTATCAAAAGACATATTTACATTTATTAATGTTTTATTTCACAAATTGACGATCCAAATTGTACTGGAGATAGCATCCCTTGTAAAGGTTGTTTCTTAGAAGCGTATTTTCTCCTTCCTAGAAGCGTATGAGCCGTCAAAACTTGAACAATGACAAAACTCCAAAACTTGAACAGTGGCATTTGGCCAAGTGTGGCGCAAATGTTCGTCTATAGTGTGTGTCACCTAACGTGCCATTGTATATGAGAGAAGTGAAACCAAGATCATACTCCTCCTACAGCTAAGCCATGTCTTCATATTCTTAACACGAACACTTGGTTGACCAATTGACATTAGTGCATCTGTCTCATTAGATTAAGCGATTGATTTCCAAGTCAAACGGAGGCTGACTTAAACATTTGGTTGGAGACGTTAGTGGATCCTACCATCCGTCATTAGTAAACGACTTATGTTTCCCTGGCTTAAAAGGGGCCTAAACTCTAATAAGTAAATTAAGCAGCATGCAGACAGAGACTAGAGCTAAGGAGTGTTTCGCTGGTCAAAATTTGCAGTAAGAGAGAGAGAGAGAGAGAGAGAGAGAGAGTGCATCAGGACTTAAGTGGATGATTAAACAATTAAACAGAGGTCTTTTGGCCAAGTCAAAGAGGCTGCAGGTCACATGCTTAATCATTTGGAATAATGTAATACATCTCAATTGCTTAGGCAACCTTCACCCACGAGCTGTGCTGATCAACTAAGTTAAATATTGGCGTTTGAGGTTGGATCAAGTTGTCATAGAGACAGGACAAAAGTGGTTTGCCAACATTTGGTTTTTAGTTATGCAGTTTGGTTGCAGACACATGGGCCATCTGAAATACTTGGTTCTAATTTCCTTGTGGGGCTTCATGGCGCACTTCCAGTATCATGTAAAAAAAATCTAATTATAATGATTATTTGGATATTTACTGTTCCTGCATACATAAAAAGACAGCTCTTCTACGGTACCCACGGGTCACAAACATGGAGATTTGCTTAAAGTAAACATAGTATAAATTATATCAAAGAACAACCTTTTTCCTAATCGACATACAATTAATAAAATAGAAACAAAACAAAACGAATTTAGTACTTGTTTAGCATTTGTCCATGACCCCCCTTCGCGGTCGACACCCTAACAATCCTTCCCATAGACAACTTCGTACGTGTGGAAGCATTTTTTTCTGTGAAACCTCTCAGCTAGGACGACGGCGGTGATCTACCTCTATCGACAGTAGGGGGAGGGACCTACCTAGTGTGAACCGATGGTGGCCGGTGGTGGTAGGGTGAAATTTTTAGTTAGGTTTTGATCTCCAGACGTCATCGTTGAGGCAACGCCCCGTCGTCAACACGGAATAAATTATATAGGCCTTGTTTACGTTTCGACGATGCTTCCTAGCATCGTTGGGAAACGTGTGGATGATGTTGTGCCTCGGATCTTATTTCTGGTTTGGGATTTTATTCTGTAGGTTTGTCTCAATGGCGCTTTTCGACGGAGCAAATAGTAGGGTTGTGCATTTTGGTTCTCTCGCTCTAGTTCTGACTGGTGAAGATTGGCTAGTTTCAACCTCGTCAGAGAACGTTTAAGAGTTATGTTCCCTGACTCCGTCTGGTTGGATCTGGGCTTCACACAGGCTCTCTCCGGCATTTTCCGGTCTACATCGATGATTTTATCGACCACTGCTTTTGATAACCTTCTAGGCTTAAACAAATTTGTTTCGCTGAGATGGGACCCAGAGGTGGCAACAAGCTATGTGCACTGCACGTCACATGTGGATGTGGAAGGAAGAAGACTTCGACACCCCCAACGATTTAAATGTATTTTTAATTTTTTAAGGGTGTTCTTCTAAGATTTTCTGCTAGTTAATGTACGACCTTTGGTCTTTTCATTAAAAAAAAATCTTCTCACAAAATTGTACAAGGGAATTTGTACTGGTAACTAGTGAGTACTTCAAACGAGGTTAGCCTGAATAGAGTATGCACACAAGTTAGCACTCTTATCGCTTCAATCAAACTAGCAGGTTAATTCGGTCCAAGTCTCTTTTACCATGCTCTGTTTTCTTTGACTTGGAAATCTCGTCTGGTTTCCCGCACTAAACTATACGCCGACTGTGAGAAGACAAGTAGAGGTTAGGAGGACTCGAGTAGACAAGTAGAGAACCAACCTCTCTCCATCACAAACAAAATATCAATGAGTTTAAGCACACATGCACTATGTTAGCTAGTCAGGGTTGGCGCCGCCATGGATTATTGATCGAACTACGAAAAGAACCCTTCATATTGTCTGCATGTTTGAGAGGATCTGTGGACAGGGTTAAGATAGACAGAAGCGAATTTTCAAACCTGGTATTCAAATATAAACCTAATTTTTAGTAAAAATCACAACTTCCAGGTTCCGAAAATTCATAAGTAATTACAAGTGCAGAAAAGGATGTCGATTTTTTCTGTAGATTATGGCAAGAAATATGGTCATTCAGACCTATTAAAAAAAACACAAGTTACAATACAAAATGCTATGACACTCCCACTATATCACAAGCTAAATGATACTCCACGTGTTATTGTGGGAATTGGCTGCCATATATTATCTCAATGAAATTTTGTCATCAAGAACTTGAATATGAGAATAAAGACTACAAATACATACAATTTATTATATATAATTGCAAAATATTAATATAAGTAGTATTTTTCATACACACCGACATAAATAATAGTATAGGGGTTGATGAACTGAGAGGTGTGCATGAAGAAATAGCATGACTAACATTTGTCATGCATGTTGAGAGAAATAAAAATAGTGGGACTGATGATGTGCCATATGTGGTGAGGTGACATGTTTCCATGTTGAGATAAATAGAAGTTGCATGGACCAACTATTTAAATATATAAGATAAACACATTTTACACTTGTATCATCAGCCGACCTTATAAATTTTTGACTGCGAATATCATTTTAATTATTCATATGGGAAATTTGAAAATCATACGTGAATATTTGTGTCGAAAAGTACTTCTAGAGTCCTATATTTTTATTTATTGTATACTTGAATTTCAACACTCCTAGTCTCCCACCAATACAAAAGTGAAGAGGAGCACAAATTAGCAGTTACCAAAAAAAAAAATAGCGGTTACAATTATTTTTCTTTATTCGTACTGTGGTTATACCATATCTGAAATGACATTATTTATTATGGAACCCCACAAAATACAGTAAAGGTTACTCTCCCTAGCTTAACTTACTGGGTCAATTGGGGAAAAACATAGTTCTCTTGAATCAAATTAACTACTACAACTTGGCTTCCAAACAGGAGAAAGAAACAATTACCTTATGTGGGAAATTATTCCCAGAGCTTCAACTAGGATGCCCCCAGTATATTCGAATTTTAAATAATGGCCGAAGTTCCTTTTGTTGTTCAAAGATGCCCCCAGAGCTTCAACTAGGATCAGTTCGACCTTAGCTGCACAACCATCCTCTTTCGGTAGTATAATTGATCCCACTGATTAAATCAATCAGCTCCTGAAAGTAGTACTACTTTGCAGGAAGAATATCTGTGGTATACATGCTAGTGATATTATTCTCCCATTTCCGGCCAATGTGTATCGAGGGATTTACATGTCAGCTCGCAGTAATAAAAGTAGAACTAGACTTGGTATGACCGGTCACACTCTGTCTTTGTGAAGCAACCGCTCTTCCTCCTCCACGCTTGCATCTATCATCAGGCTGCTTTTGTTCCTCCTGTTCTATTGACCTTTTGCGTTTTTGTCTATGTTTTTGTATTAAGTGGAAACACCCAACGAACATTTCGAATCTGATATATGTCAAAGAAGCAATTATAAAAACAGCAAATTGTCCTCTCCTTTCCAAACCCTAGAGCGGCAATTTCAAGGTGCTTTAGAGCATCTACAGCCGGACCCCTCATACTCTCCTCAAACGTCCGGGCAGTCGCCCCGGTCACTGACCGGTCACGTAAAAACAATCCAGACGGACCCCTCATATCCATCTCAAATGCGTCACGTAGGAGGCGACCGCACCCAACCACATTTTCTCTTTCTTTATTCATTATTTTCTTTCTCTCTCTTCTTCTCTATCAATCACGTGCAAGTGACCGGATATATGAGAAAAAATATGAAAGATGTGGCTAAACGAACGAAAAAGTAGGAGTTCAAAACGGACACGCTCGGTCACTGACCGGGCGTGTCCGCGGGCGTTTTAGGGCCCGAATTTGCAAGTCGTGGCTGAAGATGGTCTTAGCGCCACCACACCTCCTAACCTCCTCTGTCGGTAGGTCGCTGCCCCATCCTCCTCCACCGACTCCATCGTTGTGGAAGTATGGGAATGCCCTAATCTACCCGATGGAGTTGTAGTATTATCCGCTTTGAAATTTTTAGTAGGGTTACGTGGTGGCGGGCCAATGATGGTGGAGATACTGCCGTTCTGGCAAATAAAGTTTCATCAAACCTCACCATCTCGATGGTGTTGGTTGCATCGGTCGTTGATGGAGAGAGAGAATGAAAAGAATGAATAAAGAAAGAGAAAAGGTGGTCCCGGGTGTGGTTGCGTCTTACGTGGCGGACTGACCGGGCACGCTTGGGCGCATCCGCCTCCCTATATTTGAGATGGATATGAGGGTTCGCGGACAGTCTGAATGTATAGGGATGATATGAGGGGTCTGGTTGGATCGCTTTTTTCCTTCTCTCTCCTATTTGGTCATCGGATGCGCGCGTCCGCGGACGTATGAGGGATCGTTTGAGACGTCTGGTTGCAGATGCTCTTAGTATCATTATATATTTTAAAATAGTAGTAGTTTCTAACAATTACAACAAATGGTATATAAATTAATATATATATATATATTAATAAATTGATTTATCATCAAAATTTTACCTTGACGAAAAGGGATGGAAGAAGAGCGGGTTAGGTTTTGGAACCAAGCCTTTTCCCCTCCCTCACCGAGCCGCTCCCGTGAACGACCTCGGGGGCAAATCCTAGCCACTGCAGCACGGGTTCCCCCTTCTGACCTCTCTTCCCCGCCGCCGCTACGAGGCGCCGTCGGGCAAAGCCCGGCCGGCGTAGGTGGCGGCGGGGCGCTCGTCCCTCTCGTCGTGTGCAGCGCAGGATGCGGGTCCGAATGGCACGCGGGGGCGTCGGGTTGCCGTGGGGCCCGGCGGCGCGGTGACGGGCTTCGAAGCGGCCTCTCCTCTATCTGGCGGCGGGGTGGCGGCTCTATGAGGTCCTGGCGGCACGCGGTGGCTGCGAGGCGGCGTCCTTCAAGTGGCGGCACGGGGGTGTTCCGCGGCGAGATCCAGCCGGGTCTGGCTCCGGCGGCCCATCGGCTGGCCGAGGTTGCGGACAGCAAGGCCCACGGCCGCCTCCTCCGGGCTACTGCCATGGGTGCTTGTTGGGGATCGTAGTAGTAAATCAAAATTTTCCTACGTATCACCAAGATCAATCTATGTGAAGCCAGCAACGAGTAAGGGGTTTGAGCATCTTCATACCTTTGAAGATCTCTAAGCGGAAGCATTACAAGAACGCGGTTGGTGGAGTCATACTCGCACCGATTCAGATCGCGGTCGATTCCGATCTAAGAGCCGAACAATGGGGCCTCCACGTTCAACACACGTGCAGCCCAATGACGTTTCCCGCGCCTTGATCGAGCAAGGAGGAGGGAGAGGGTTGGGGAAGACAACTTCAACAGCAGCACGTCGGCGTGGTGATGGTGGAGCAGCGCGGTACTCCAATAGGGCTTCGCCAAGCACTACGGAGGACGACGAGAAGGAGGGGTAGGGCTGCGCCAAGGGAGATTGGTGTGCCCCAACAACTCCAAGGGCTCCACTATTTATAGGAGGAGGAGGAGGGGGCGCACCCCCTAGGGTTCCCACCCTAGGGCGGCGGCCAGCCCTAGATTGTTGGAAATATGCCCTAGAGGCAATAATAAAATGGTTATTATTGTATTTCCTTGTTCATGATAATTGTCTGTTGTTCATGCTATAATTGTATTAACCGGAAACCGTAATGTATGTGTGAATACATAGACCACAATATGTCCCTAGTGAGCCTCTAGTTGGCTAGATCGTTGATCAATAGATGGTCACAGTTTCATGACCATGGACATTAGATGTCGTTGATAACGGGATCACATCATTAGGGGAATGATGTGATGGACAAGGCCCAATCCTAAGCATAGCACAAGATCGTGTAGTTCGTCTGCTAAAGCTTTTCTAATGTCAAGTATCGTTTCCTTAGACCATGAGATTGTGCAACTCCCGGATACCGTAGGAATACTTTGGGTGTGCCAAATGTCACAACGTAATTGGGTGGCCATAAAGGTACACTACGGGTATCTCCGAAAGTGTCTGTTGGGTTGGCACAAATCGAGACTGGGATTTGTCACTCCGTGTGACGGAGAGGTATCTCTGGGCCCACTCGGTAAGACATCATCATAATGAGCTCAATGTGAATAATGAGTTAGCCACGTGATGATGTGTTACGGAACGAGTAAAGAGACTTGCCGGTAACGAGATTGAACAAGCTATAGGGATACCGACGATCGAATCTCGGGCAAGTATCATATCGGTAGACAAAGGGAATTGCATACGGGATTGATTGAATCCCCGACATCGTGGTTCATCCGATGTGATCATCGTGGAGAATGTGGGAGCCAGCATGGGTATCCAGATCCCTCTATTGGTTATTGACCGGAGAGGTGTCTCGGTCATGTCTACGTGTCTTCCGAACCCGTAGGGTCTACACACTTAAGGTTCGATGACGCTAGGGTTATAGGGAAATAGTGTACGTGTTTACTGAAGGTAGTTCGGAGTCCCGGATGAGATCCTAGACGTCATGAGGAGTTCCGGATTGGTCCGGAGGTAAATATTCATATATAGGAAGTGAGGTTTTGGTCACCGGAAGTGTTTCGGGCATCACCGGTAATGTACCGGGACCACCGGAAGGGTTCCGAGGGTCCACGAATTGGGGACACGGGCACCATAGGGCTGCATGGGCCGAGAGTGGGAAGGGACCTGCCGCAGAGTGGGCTGGTGCATGCTCCACCCTGGCCCAAGGCGTAACAAAGGTGGGAAAAGGGGAACCCTAGGCCCAGATGGGCCTAAGGCCCACCTCGGGCGCCACCCTCCCCTCTCTCCCTCTGGTCGCCGCACCAGATGGGATCTAGGGCTGCCGCCGGCCCTTAGGGTGGGAATCCTAGGGCTATGCCATCCCTCCTCCTCCTCCTATAAATAGTGGGGTTTTTGGGGCTGCCAAGAACACAAGTTTCTTCCTCCCTCGGCGCAGCCCTACCCTTCCTCTTCCTCGTTCTCCGTAGCACTTGGAAAAGCCCCGCCGGAGTACCACGTAGCTCCACCGTCACTACACCATCGTGCTGCTGGAGCTCTCCCTCAACCTCTCCTTCCTCCTTGCTGGATCAAGGCATAGGAGACGTCACCGGGCTGCACGTGTGTTGAACGTGGAGGCGCCGTTGTTCGGCGCTTAGATCGGATTCCACCGCGGTCTGAATCGCTATGAGTACGACTCCACCAACCGCGTTCTAGTAACACTTCCGCTTAGCGATCTTCAAAGGTATGAAGATGCACTCTCCCCTTACTCGTTGCTGGTTTCTCCATAGATGGATCTTGGTGAGCGTAAGAATGTTTTTGATTTACTACTACGTCTCCCAACATAGATGGCCCTTGGGGCCGGCGGCAAAGAGAGGGGAGAGGGGGGAGGCGCCCTAGGGTGGGCCTAGGGCCCATCTATGCTAGGGTTTGCCCACCCCTTGCTCCTTTGTTGTGCCTTGGGCCTGGTGGGAGGCGCACCAGCCCACCCAGGGGCTGGTTCCCTCACACTTTCGGGCCATGCATGCCTCTGGTTCTGGTGGCCCCTCACGGTGGACCCCCGGAACCCTTACGGTGGTCCCGGTGATGTCCGGAACACTTCCGGTGACCAATTCCTCAATTCCTATATATGATTCTTTACCTCCGGACCATTCCGGAACTCCTCGTTACGTCCGGGATCTCATCCGGGACTCCGAACAACCTTCGATAACCACATACACTATTCCCATATAACCCTGGCGTCATCGAACCTTAAGTGTGTAGACCCTATGGGTTCGGGAAGCATGCAGACATGACCGAGACACCTCTCCGGCCAATAACCAATAGCGGGATCTGGATACCCATATTGGCTCCCACATGTTCCACGATGATCTCATTGGATGAACCACGATGTCGGGGATTCAATTAATTCCGTATACAATTCCCTTTGTCCATCGGTATGTTACTTGCCCGAGATTCGATCGTCGGTATCCCTATACCTTGTTCAATCTCGTTATCGGCAAGTCTCTTTACTCGTTTCGTAACACATCATATCGTGGCTAAATCCTTAGTCACATTGAGCTCATTATGATGATGTCTTACTGAGTGGGCCCAGAGATACCTCTCCGTCACACGGAGTGACAAATCCCAGTCTCGATTCTTGCCAACCCAACATATACTTTCGGGGATACCCGTAGTGTACCTTTATAGCGACCCAGTTATGTTGTGAAGTTTGGCACACCCAAAGTATTCCTACGACATTCGGGAGTTGCACAATCTCATGGTCTAAGGAAATTATACTTGACATTAGAAAAGCTTTAGCAAACGAACTACACGATCTTGTGCTCTGCTTAGGATTGGGTCTTGTCCATCACATCATTCTCCTAATTATGTGATCCCGTTATCAACGACATCCAATGTCCATGGTCATGAAACGGTGATCATCTATTGATCAACGAGCTAGCCAACTAGAGGCTCACTAGGGACATGTTGTGGTCTATGTATTCGCACATGTATTACGGTTTCCGGTTAATACAATTATAGCATGAACAATAGACAATTATCATGAACAAGGAAATATAATAATAATCACTTTATTATTGCCTCTAGGGCATATTTCCAATAGTCTCCCACTTGCACTAGAGTCAATAATATAGTTACATTGTGATATATCGAACACCCATAGAGTTCTGGTGTTGATCATGTTTTTCTCATGAGAGAGGTTTAGTCAACGGATCTGCGACATTCAAATTCGTATGTACTTTACAAATGTCTATATCTCCATCCTGGACATATCCACGAATGGAGTTGAAGCGTCGCTTGATGTGTGTTGTCTTCTTGTGAAACCTGGGCTCCTTGGCAAGGGCAATAGCTCCAGTGTTGTCACAAAATAGAGTCATTGGGCCCGACGCATTGGGAATCACTCCTAGGTCGGTGATGAACTCCTTCATCCAGACTCCTTCCTGTGCTGCTTCCGAAGCAGCTATGTACTTCGCTTCACATGTAGATGCCGCCATGATGCTTTGCTTGCTGCTGCACCAGCTGGCTGCCCCTCCGTTCAAAATATACACGTATCCGGTTTGTGACTTGGAGTCATCCGGATATGTGTCGAAGCTAGCACGACGTAACCCTTTACGACGAGCTCTTCGGCACCTCCATATACGAGAAACATGTCCTTGGTCCTTTTCAGGTACATCAGGATATTCTTGACCGCTGTCCAGTGTTCCGCTCCGGGATCACTTTGGTACCTCCCTACCAAACTTATGGCAAGGTTCACATCAGGTCTGGTACACAACATGGCATACATAATAGAGCCTATGGCTGAAGCATAAGGGATGACACTCATCTTTTCTCTATCCTCTGTCGTGGTCGGGCATTGAGTCGTACTCAATCTCACACCATGTAACACAGGCAAGAACCCCTTCTTGGACTAATCCATATTGAACTTCTTCAATATCTTGTCAAGGTACGTGCTTTGTGAAAGACCTATGAGGCGTCTCGATCTATCTCTATAGATCTTGATGCCTAATATGTAAGCAGCTTCTCCAAGGTCCTTCATTGAAAAACACTTATTCAAGTAGGCCTTTATGCTTTCCAAAAGTTCTATATCATTTCCCATCAACAATATGTCATCGACATAAAATATGAGAAATGCTACAGAGCTCCCGCTCACTTTCTTGTAAATACAGGGTTCTCCATAAACCTGTATAAATCCAAACGCTTTAATCACCTCATTATTGCAAATGTTCCAACTCCGAGATGCTTGCACCAGCCCATAGATGGAGCACTGAAGCTTGCATACTTTGTTAGCATCTTTAGGATTGACAAAACTTTCCGGTTGCATCATATACAATTCTTCCTTAAGGAAACCATTAAGGAATGCCGTTTTGACGTCCATTTGCCAGATCTCATAATCATAAAATGCGGCAATTGATAACATGATTCGGACGGACTTCAGCATCGCTACGGGTGAGAAAGTCTCATCGTAGTCAACTCCTTGAACTTGTCAATAACCCTTAGCGACAAGCCGAGCCTTATAGACGGTCACATTACCATCCGCGTTAGTCATCTTCTTAAAGATCCATTTATTTTCTATGGCTCGCCGATCATCAGGCAAGTCCACCAAAGTCCATACTTTGTTATCATACATGGATCCTATCTCAGATTTCATGGCTTCAAGCCATTTGTTGGAATCCAGGCCCTCCATCGCTTCTTCATAGTCCGAAGGTTCACTGTTGTCCAACAACATGATCTCCATGACAGGGTTGCCATACCACTCTGGTGTGGAACGTGTCCTTGTGGACCTTCGAGGTTCAATAGCAACTTGATCTGAAGTTTCATGATCATCATCATTAACTTCCTCTCCAGCCGGTGCAGGCTCCACAGAAACAACTTCCTGTGTTGCGCTACTCTCCGGTTTGAGTGGAGGTACAATTACCTCATCAAGTTCTATTTTCCTCCCACTTACTTCTTTCGAGAGAAACTCTTTCTCTAGAAATGATCCATTCTTGGCAACAAAGACTTTTCCTTCGGATCTGAGGTAGAAGGTATACCCAACAGCTTCTTTGGGGTATCCTATGAAGACACACTTTTCCGCTTTGGGTTCGAGCTTCTCAGGTTGAAGTTTCTTCACATAAGCATTGCATCCCCAAACTTTCAGAAACGATGGCTTAGGTTCCTTTCCAAACCATAATTCATATGGTGTCGTCTCAACGGACTTAGACGGTGCCCTATTTAAAGTGAATGCGACAATCTCTAATGCATATCCCCAAAATGATAGCGGTAAGTCGGTAAGAGACATCATAGATCACACCATATCCAATAGAGTGCGATTACGATGTTCAGACACATCATTTCGCTGAGGTGTGTCAGGCGGCGTGAGTTGTGAAACAATTGCACATTTCCTTAGGTGCGTGTCAAACTCGTGACTCAAATATTCTCCGCCACGATCAGATCGTAGGCACTTTATTTTCCTGTCACGTTGATTCTCTACCTCACTCTGAAATTCCTTAAACTTTTTAGAGGTTTCAGACTTGTGTTTCATTAAGTAGACATACCCATATCTGCTTAAGTCATCAGTGAGGGTGAGAACATAACGGTAGCCATCGCGAGCCTCAATGCTCATTGGACCGCATACATCGGCATGTATTATCTCCAACAAGTCAGTTGCTTGCTCCATTGTTCCGAAGAACTGAGTCTTGTCATCTTTCCCATGAGGCATGGTTCGCACGTGTCAAATGTTTCAAAATCAAGAGACTCCAAAAGTCCATCAGCATGGGGTTTCTTCATGCGTTTGACACCAATATGACCAAGGCGACAGTGCCACATGTAAGTGGGACTATCGTTATCAACCTTACATCTTTTGGTACTCACACTATGAACATGTGTAACATCATGTTCGAGATTCATCAGAAATAAATCATTGACCAGCGGGGCAGGACCATAAAATATTTCTCTCATATAAATAGAACAACCATTATTCTCAGATTTCAATGAGTAGCCATCTCGCATCAAGCGAGATCCAAATACAATGTTCGTGCTCAAAGCTGGTACTAAATAACAATTATTAAGGTTTAAAACTAATCCCGAAGGTAGATGTAGAGGTAGTGTGCCGACGGCGATCACATCGACCTTGGAACCATTCCCGACGCGCATCGTCACCTCATCCTTCGCCAGTCTCCGCTTATTCCGCAGCTCCTGCTTGGAGTTACAAATGTGAGCAACTGCACCGGTATCAAATACCCAGGAGCTATTACGAGCGCTGGTAAGGTACACATCAATAACATGTATATCATATATAACTTTGACATTGCCGGCCTTCTTATCCGCTAAGTACTTGGGGCAGTTCCGCTTCCAGTGACCGGTTCCCTTGCAATGAAAGCACTTAGTCTCAGGCTTGGGTCCATTCTTGGGTTTCTTCCCGGCAACTGATTTACCGGGCATGGCAACTGCTTTGCCGTCCTTCTTGAAGTTCTTCTTACCATTGCCTTTCTTGAAACTAGTGGTCTTGTTCACCATCAACACTTGATGTTCCTTTTTTATTTCCACCTCCGCTGATTTCAGCATCGAATATAACTCAGGAATGGACTTTTCCAACCCTTGCATATTGTAGTTCATCACAAAGCTCTTGTAGCTAGGTGGAAGCGACTGGAGGATTCTGTCAATAACCGAGTCATTCGGAAGATTAACTCCCAGCTGAGACAAGGGGTTGTGCAACCCAGACATTTTGAGTATGTGCTCACTGATAAAACTATTTTCCTCCATCTTACAACTGAAGAACTTGTTGGAGACTTCATATCTCTTGACCCGGGCATGAGCTTGGAAAACCATTCTCAGCTCTTGGAACATCTCATATGCTCCGTGTTGCTCAAAACGCTTCTGGAGCCCCGGTTCTAAGCAGTAAAGCATGCCGCACTGAACCAGGGAGTAATCATCACTACGCGACTACCAGGCGTTCATAACGTCTTGAGTTGCTGGGAAAACAGGTGCGTCACCTAGTGGTGCATCAAGGACATATAATTTCTTGGAAGCTATGAGGATGATCCTCAAGTTACGGACCCAGTCCGTATAGTTGCTTCCATCGTCTTTCAGCTTGCTTTTCTCTAGGAACGCGTTGAAGTTAAGGGCAACATTAGTGTGGGCCATTGGATCTACAAGCTAGATTGTAAAGACATTTTAAACTAAGTTCATGATAATTAAGTTCACATAATCAAATTATTTAATGAACTCCCACTTAGATAGACATCTCTCTAGTCATCCAAGTGACACATGATCCACGTCAACTAGCCCGTGTCCGATCATCACGTGAGACAGACTAGTCATCAATGGCGAACATCTCCATGTTGATCGTATCTTTTATACGACTCATGTTCGACCTTTCGGTCTCCCGTGTTCTGAGGCCATGTCTGTACATGCTAGGCTCGTCAAGTCAACCTAAGTGTATTGCGTGTGTAAATCTGGCTTACACCCGTTGTATGCAAACGTTAAAACCTATCACACCCGATCATCACGTGGTGCTTCGGAACAACAAACCTTAGCAACGGTGTACAGTTAGGGGGAACACATTTCTTGAAATTTTAGTGAGAGATCATCTTATTTAAGCTACCGTCGTTCTAAGCAAATAAGATGTAAAACATGTTAAACATCACATGCAATCATATAGTGACATGATATGGCCAATGTCATCTTGCTCCTTTGATCTCCATCTTCGAGGCACCATGATCATCATTGTCACCGGCACGACACCATGATCTCCATCATCATGATCTCCATCATCGTGTCTTCATGAAGTTGTCTCGCCAACTATTACTTCTACTACTATGGCTAACGGTTAGCAATAAAGTAAAGTAATTACATGGCGTTTTTGATTGACACGCAGGTCATACAATAAATTAAGACAAATCCTATGGCTCCTGCCAGTTGTCATACTCATCGACATGCAAGTCGTGATTCCTATTACAAGAACATGATCAATCTCATACATCATATATATGTCATCACATTCTTTTGGCCATATCACATCACATAGCATACCCTGCAAAAACAAGTTAGACATCCTCTAATTGTTGTTGCAATTTTTATGTGGATGCTATGGGTTTCTAGCAAGAACGTTTCTTACCTACATAAGAGCCACAACAGTGATATGCCAATTGCTATTTACCCTTCATAAGTACCTTCTTCATCGAATCCGATCCTATTAAAGTGGGAGAGACAGACACCCGCTAGCCATCTTATGCAACAAGTGCATGTCAGGCGGTGGAACCAGTCTCACGTAAGCGTACATGTAAAGTTGGTCCGGGCCGCTTCATCCCACAATGCCGCCGAATCAAGATAAGACTAGTAACGGCAAGCAAATTGACCAAATCATCGCCCACAACTACTTGTGTTCTACTCGTGCATAGAATCTACGCATAGACCTAGCTCATGATGCCACTGTTGGGGATCGTAGTAGTAATCAAAATTTTCCTACGTATCACCAAGATCAATCTATGTGAAGCCAGCAATGAGTAAGGGGTTTGAGCATCTTCATACCTTTGAAGATCGCTAAGTGGAAGCGTTACAAGAACGCGGTTGGTGGAGTCGTACTCGCAGCGATTCAGATCGCGGTCGATTCCGATCTAAGCGCCGAACAACGACGCCTCCACGTTCAACATACGTGCAACCCGATGACGTCTCCCGCACCTTGATCCAGCAAGGAGGAGGGATAGGTTGGGGAAGACAACTCCAACAACAGCATGACGATGTAGTGATGGTGGAGCAGCACGATACTCCGACACGGCTTCGCCGAGCACTACGAAGGACGAGGAGGAGGAGGGGTAGCGCTGCGCCGAGGGAGATTGGTGTGCCCCAACGACCCCAAGGGCTCCACTATTTATAGGAGGACGAGGAGGAGGGGGGCGCACCCCCTAGGGTTCCCACCCTTGGGCGGCAGCCAGCCCTAGATGGCCCTTGGGGCCGGCGGCCAAGAGAGGGGAGAGGGGGGAGGCGCCCTAGGGTGGGCCTATGGCCCATCTGCGCTAGGGTTTGCCCTCCCTTGCTCCTTTGCTACGCCTTGGGTCTTGTGGGAAGCGCACCAGCCCACCCAGGGGCTAGTTCCCTCCCACTTTCGGCCCATGCAAGCCTCTGGTGCCGGTGGCCCCTCACGGTGGACCCCCGGAACCCTTCCGGTGGTCCCGGTACGTTACCGGTGATGTCCGGAACACTTGCGGTGACCAATTCTTCAATTCCTATATATGATTCTTTACCTCCGGACCATTCTGGAACTCCTCGTTATGTCCGGAATCTCATCCAGGACTCCGAACAACCTTCGGTAACCACGTACACTATTCCCATATAACCCTAGCGTCATCAAACCTTAAGTGTGTAGACCCTATGGGTTTGGGAAGCATGCAAACATGACCGTGAAACCTCTCCGGCCAATAACCAATATCGGGATCTGGATACCCATATTGGCTCCCACATGTTCCACGATGATCTCATTGGATGAACCACGATGTTGGGGATTCAATTAATCCCGTATACAATTCCCTTTGTCCATCGGTATGTTACTTGCCCGAGATTCGATCGTCGGTATCCCTATACCTTGTTTAATCTCGTTACCGGCAAGTCTCTTTACTCTTTCCGTAACACATCATCCCGTGGCTAACTCCTTAGTCACATTGAGCTCATTATGATGATGTCTTATTGAGTGGGCCCAGAGATACCTCTCCGTCACACAGAGTGACAAATCCCAGTCTCGATTCTTGCCAACCCAACATATACTTTCGGGGATACCCGTAGTGTACCTTTATAGCGACCCAGTTACGTTGTGACGTTTGGCACACCCAAAGTATTCCTACGACATTCGGGAGTTGCACAATCTCATGGTCTAAGGAAATTATACTTGACATTAGAAAAGCTTTAGCAAACGAACTACACGATCTTGTGCTATGCTTAGGATTGGGTCTTATCCATCACATCATTCTCCTAATGATGTGATCCCGTTATCAACGGAATCCAATGTCCATGGTCATGAAACCGTGACCATCTATTGATCAAAGAGCTAGCCAACTAGAGGCTCACTAGGACATGTTGTGGTCTATGTATTCACACATGTATTACGGTTTCCGGTTAATACAATTATAGCATGAACAATAGATAATTATCATGAACAAGGAAATATAATAATAATCACTTTATTATTGCCTCTAGGGCATATTTCCAACAGTGCTGGAGTGGGTTGAGGTGGCGTGGGGGCGGCGGCAGTGGTGCGGTCCTAGGGCGGCGGCCGGTCGCATCTGATGGGGACTGCTGCACATGGATGCCGCGTGCTTCGGTTGGCTTGGGCTGTGGTCGGCTGGGGCCTCTGTACGTCTTGCCGAAGGTAACAGTGTCGTGGTGGTGGCGGTGGGGGTGGCGATGGGGCAGCACGGCTGCTCGGTTGGCGGCGGTGCGATCCGGGTCGTGGACGGCTTCGGCGTGCGGAGTTGATTTGGTTTGTGGTGGTCGACGACGCCAGGCGCGTAGGTACGAGGGTTGACGTGGTCCGCGTGGGGTATCCTTCGCGTTGTGCTCTTCGTTTCTGTGGCTTGCTCATGGCATCGGTCCGACTTGGGCTCTTTGGGTGTTGCCATGTCGTCGGACGGATCGGCTCCGGTGGCCATGGGTTTGGCGTCGTCGACAGTCACTAGGTTGCATCCCCACGGTCCATCGGGACTGTCAGGGGAGGCAGGTGTCGGCCCCTCCTACCGTGGAGGCGCTAACCCAGACCAGGTGACTGATGTCGGGCTAGGATTGAAAGGTGGTCCCTTTCAGTCCTACTACCATGGCGGGGGTCGTGATGTCGATGGCTGGTGGTGTTCGGGGCCATGGACGCCGGGGCGGCGGCCACGGTTGGTGGGCCTCACGGTTGGCTTTCCGGCAGGCTCCGTGGTGGCGGTGGTGACTCTACATCTTGGTCGTATGGTCGACAAGGGGTGGAGTGATGGGAGGCTCTGGTCTGCTTTGGCAGTGCCCAGATCTGGTGTGGATGAGCAGGCCTCGTGGAGTTGCTGATCGGAACTCCTCCTAGTGGCGTTGGCGAGTGTCCGAGCGAAAGCTTAGCGCTATGTGGCGCCGGTGTTGGTGGCGCCTATGGGTGCCACTTGCTTCTTGGAGTCGTCGTCGTGGGTCTCGTTATGCCAGGGCTTCGGGTGAAAACCTCTGTCTGTTTGGACTCGGCAACGACGACGCTTCGCGCCGTCATCTTCTTGGGTCGTTGTCGTGGAGCTGAGGTGTTCTTGGTCGGACCCCTGCGAGGTGGTAGCTTGTTGTTCTAGGTTCTTGTTTATCTTTTGATCTGTTTTGTAAGAAAGACTTTTCATCACATTGTATCGTTCGGTCGTGTACTCTGTTACGTTGTTTTATCTATAAAAGGGACGAAAGACTGTTTCGAATGAAAAGAAACGGAAGTAGTGTTTGGCATCGTACTAGTTGTGGCCGTTGGGAACGGCTGTGCCGAAGAATGATCTGGAAACAAGAAGAAGAAGAAGAAAGCAAAGCTCACTCTCTCCGGGGCAGAAGGATGGATTACTAACCCCAGCTGGCTCTCCGCCGTTGCGTGCGTGCGCCGGTCAGCGGTCAAAGGTGGACCGGCGGGGACGGAATCAGACACGCTGTTTTCTTAATCCGCTTGAGTTGTTTAGTCCGGCGACACGCACGCGCGCGCCCCCTCCTCCTCCACTTTAGGCTTTATTACCAGTCCAAATCCTTAAGCTCGCTCATTGCGGCCTCAACCACAGTCGCCATTAGTCGTCGTCGGCTCTCTCCACAATCCACATCCATCCATCGCTCCCTATATAAACCCATCGATCCATCTCTCTCCGTCTCACTCTCCTCAAGCTACAGCCCGCCGGTCAATCATCATCACTACTACTCATATTTCATATAGCTAGCCACCACTCGCGCACGTCTTCCTGAAGCTTGATCGATCGAGCTCGACCTCATGGACATGGACAAGGAGTACTACAAGGCCTGCATGGGCATGGAGGCGCTGCCGATGGGCCCGGCCGGGCTGTCGGCGGTGGCGGTGGCGACGGCAAGCGAGGACGAGGGCGACCTGAAGAGGGGCCCGTGGACGGCGGAGGAGGACATGCTCCTCGTCGACTACATCTCCAAGCACGGCGAGGGGCGCTGGAACTCGCTCGCTCGATGCGCAGGTACTTAATTATGTCATGTGTGCAACCCATAGCTAGCTAGTAGCAAGATCATGCATGTCACATCTGCTTTAATTTTACTTCTTTCTGATCGATCACGTCGCAAGAGATAAGATGAGCTATCTACCGCTTTCCGTCGCCGTACCTAGCGTTAGCGTGTAGCTAAGCTACGGGCACTGATCACTTGCGGCTCATTATCCGTTTAGGTCCCTTCTTGTGTTCTGTTTGGCTGATCTGGGCTTGGTTTTGACACGTGCAGGCCTGAGGCGCACTGGGAAGAGCTGCCGACTTCGGTGGCTGAACTACCTCCGCCCCGACGTCCGGCGCGGCAACATCACACCGGAGGAGCAGCTGCTGATCCTGGACCTGCACTCACGGTGGGGCAACCGCTGGTCCAAGATCGCGCAGCGCCTCCCGGGGAGGACGGACAACGAGGTCAAGAACTACTGGCGGACCAGGGTGCAGAAGCACGCCAAGCAGCTCCGCTGCGACGTCAACAGCGACCGCTTCCGCGACGTCGTCAGGCAGGTCTGGATGCCGCGCCTCCTCGAGCGTATCCAGGCCGAAGGCTCCTCCTCCGCCGCCGCTGCTGCCGGCGCGGGCGTTCCGGCGCTGACGAGGGCGATGAGCTCGCCGGCTGGCGCATCACAGTACCACCACTACGTCGACCACGCCAGCAGCGGCGAGCCGAGCCGGACGGTGGCGGTGACCATGAGCCCCGACACCTCGAGCACGCTCCGGTCTTCGCTGTCGCCGGCGGACGCGTCGCACGGAACCCATTTCCCGGCGTGGGGCGCTGCCACTGCCACGGCGAACATTGATGGCTCGACGACGCTGTGCGCCACCGGCGAGGGTGGCGCCATAGGCGGCGATCATTACGTCATCCACGGCGACAGCCTCAGCGGTAGCTGGTCGGAGCTCCTCGCCGCCACCAATATCCCGGGCTTCGAGTTCGGAAATTTCGACGAAAACTTGTGGAGCCTAGAGGACATTTACTGCTGATGGTGAACTTAGATCGCCAAACTGAGCTCAACAAAAATGAAATTTGACAAGAGAGGGTGCACAAAAGGAAATTTGACAAGAAGCTAATTCAGCGTTCGTAGAGTGACTAGTTTATTAGGGACCACATAGTATGCAAAAATGTGCATATTAAATATCTTCTTTAGTTCTTCTACATGGTTAGAAGATTTGGATGTTTTTGTCCTTGTATGTAAAGTTAAACCTTACATGAAAAAACAGTGGTTCTGCCAAGTTAGTAAGTATTAAATCAAACTTCAAAAGAAAAAGGAAGTATTAAATCAGTGACAATAATACACTGAAGCTTAATTAATGTGATTAAGTGTTTAAAAGTTGCTTTAAATTATTTTAAATCCGTCCCTACAAATATACTATATTACTAATCTTTCTAGGATTGGAGGCCTCATAATTAATTGAGGTCTCCAATTAAAACTTGGTCATCCGATTATGACCGAGTCAATAGTTTCTCAAACCCTCTTATTTTTTTGGTACAATACACCATGCTTTCTAATTTTTTAATTCTTCACAATTAATTAAGACTTCAATTTAGACTTTGGTCATCCGATTTTGATCGGGTCAATAATTTTTCAAGGAGCTCTCATATTTAATTATTTTAATTCTCTATGCTACTTAATTTTAATTTTTTTCCATTCGAGTGAGATATTCAATTTTAGATTTGGTTTACGATTTTGGATCGGGCCAACAATTTTTCAAACCAATCAACAACAACTGTCCTATAGAAACATATCAACCCCACGCAGACTCCTATCACCCATAAAAAAGTGTTATCCCATGATACTATAGCACGAATATAGTACATGCTACCAACAATGAAAAAATATCCCCACATAAATATGAGTTGAATAGCGGATAACATCGAATCACACCGCGAAAAACCAACCAAATAACCCCATTATAAATAAACCTAAAACACACTCCATCGTCTCCCCCACTTGTCAAACTAAATACTCCATAAGTTTCAAAATATAAGGGTTATTAGTTTTTTGAAAAGTCAAATTTCTTTAATTTTGACCAAGTTCAAAGACAAAAATATTGACATCCACAATATTAAACAAAAAATTATGAAAATTCATTTCATGATGAATCTAATAACACCAATTTGATCTTATGAATTCTGATATATTTCTCTATAAATGATGGATATGACCCCTGGGTATATCAAGGCGGAGGGGGAATCCCACTCCAAGACATTTCGGGGGGGGGGGGGGGGGGGGGAGGGGGGCTGGCCCCTTAGGCCGGCTAGCGGCAGGCGGCCCGTCCGGTCGCCTCGCTACCAGCCGGGTGGCGACAGCCGGCGGGTTAGCGCCTGTCCCATCCGCCCCTACCGGTGTACGACAACAAGAAAAGACCCTCACGAGAGGCACACGTGGCTACAAGACGCGTTGACAGAGCTCACGTGGCTACATGACTCCCCGACACAAGCTAGGCGTGGCTACAGAACCACGGTCACCGCCGGACTTGACCGGGCGAGGCGACCTTGTAGTAGGCATGCGCCTACCTACTCCATGATGGCGAAGCGTGCCGGCCATTGTGGCCGACCCAAAGGCTGGCAGCCGGGGCCCGCGCCCCCTTTCTCATCCCTTATTGTAATCCTCTGGCTGGACTATAAAGCCGACCCCCAGCCCCCTGCGAGAGGGGGCTGGCACACGTGTAATCCACACACACACACACACACACATAGAGAGAGAGAGGCAGCAAGGCCGGCAACGAGAGATCCGTCTTCTCCCTCACGAACAACTCGAGGAGCACCCTGTATTGTGACCACCTATAGTCACTCCGGTAGGATTAGGGGTCTTACCTCCATCGGAGGGCCTTGAACCTGGGTAGATCGATGTCATGTGTCTTGCGCCTCCACCCGTTCCCGGACGCCGCCGGCGCCCGTCGGCCCCAAACCACGATCTAAGCCACCCCCTGGTATCTGTCGCGGAAATACCACGACAATAAATTTGATCAAACTTAAAAAGGTTTGACTTTTCAAGGAAGTAATACAATATATATTTTGAAATAGAATTAGTAAAAAAAATTAAGAATCCTAACAAATTCAACGACGCAGCAAAACACGCATAACCCTTCTAGTAAATACTATTCTAAGTCCCAGTAACCATTCCGAACCTTTGGATTCCATCTAGCCATCGTTATACGTTTCCGTGAAGTTATACTGACCTCATTTAGTAGATAACACACACAATAGGAATGATAACACATACAATAGAAATTGTGGTTAGATTTTCAAATATGCATGATATTACAATTTTAGGTGGTTGGGATTTCAGAAAAAAATGTGACCTAGGGAATATAATTAAAATGGATACAATTATTATGGACATTGTATATATATTTTTTCAAGTGAATTCAAATAAAAATATCACATTTTAGTTGGTGATATTCCAAAGACTACTCCTCTCTCTCTCTCTCTCTCTCTCTCTCTCCCTCCCTCCCTCTAATAGTTTCTAAGAAAAATCAGGATTCATTGTTTTGAGATCCTTTAGGAGTCTTCTGCTCATGACCACTTAAGTTTGCATTTTTACCCATTCACATGTTTTTACCCATGTGATCCAACGTGGCTAGAATGAACCGTAATTAGTTAGTATTTACATTTTCAAGATCAGACTCAATTGCCCTCACAAGATGTGAAAATTATGTATGAGGCATGAGTAATATTTGCTCAAGGAATGTTCATCACTTGATCTAGACATACCCTCATCCTTTTCTTTCGAAAGGGAAACCCCGACATCTGCATCAGTGGATGAATGTGACCAATTTTATCGCATAGTTAATTTTGCACAAAACGTAAAGTGAATTCAAGTAGATCACCCACATAAGCTCACCCAGAGCAACATGAAAGAATGTTCACATGTAGAAATGGATCCTTAGGGCATCTCCAACGCTGACCCGTAAATTTCCTTCCGCGTCCATCCACGGATACGGATGCGGAGCAGGCCATCCAACGCTCCCCGCATACATTTCAGCAGAGTTTTAGCAAACCGAACTAAATTCATGAAAGTCCAAACAGAAAATAGCATAAATCATCCATGCATGGCATGTAAATAAGTCTAGTACAAAAAATGTTCAAATCCAACGAGATTAATGGGATGTTCAACAAGTCTTTCATGAACGGATCATGTCGTCACACACATACTGCACTTTAGCTTTATCCGACAATAGATGTAAATGACCATCCCTTTATCCTGTGATACATCACGACAACGTGTACGGGCTACACTATGTGTAGAGCAACATTGAGTGAATACACGATTCAATGAACAAGTTGAGCAAGAAGAAGCAAAACTTACGATCTCCCCCGCTGCCACATGGAATGGCCACCTTGCCTCCAGCCGAGCAACCGCGTCACAAAACTTGGTGGAGTGATCTGGATGGCTTACCATCGATACGATAATGACTTCACATTGCATTGTTGGATGTCGTGCATGTTGTAGGGCGCAATGTGATTTCATGCGTGAAATGAATCATGTACCCATTGCAGAACAGTCCCCCTTCTGTTCATGCGTACGAAATCCACAAATACGGCCAACCACACATCGCACAACAACTCATCCTCCATGGCCGCGTGCCCCGCCATTCTTCGTACTCTAAAAACCGTCATGGCGTTAAAAATAATCTTAATAACATTTGCCAGACATGGTGTCCGCCATTCATGTCGTCGATTGGGGGGAGGGGGAAAGTGTACTGACTACGACCGGTCCTAGGTGAACGGTGCCTTCGTAAAACGAGAGATGACGCGTCGGTGCTGATTACAGAGGTCCGACAATGCGAGTGTGGCGACCGGAGAGTTACAATAGTGGCGTCGTAGGAGGAGGGTGCGGATGCGTAGCAATGGGGAGAAGGGATGGATTGGAAGAAAATGGGACCGAAAGGGGGGATTTAGTGGGCCGGGTGTGTCGGAGTCCTATGTGGCTACTGTCCAGACTCCTGCAACCCCCCTCCCCAACATTGGTTCCAATTTACGGGAAAGAGTATGTCCTGACAAGTTGTCGGATCGATATGGTCCCACATTGGATGGCAAAGGAAGGTCCAGACGTATGCAAGTGATTTGATGGTCGGCGTTGGAGATGCCCGTAATACTTGGATAGTAAACATGGCCAGCTTATCCATAGCTAAATGATTCATGTGTATATTTCTTTGAAATGGAGGCAAAATATTTGCCTCATCTCATTAATTAAGCAGGAGAGAATACGGATAGTTGTCACATGGGCGCAAGGCCCAAAATTAAATTACATGTTTATTCTCCCGGAATAAGGCTCCCTAGGTGCTTAGCCCCTGCTTTCCCCCATAGTCGCGCCTCCGTCTTCATGGATGGGAACACGATAGAGGGCATGGAGGCTTTGTTTTTTTGGAAAATTCTCGCATTCCTCTCATTCCAGATTGCCCAACACATTAGCAACTTCAGGGTGTGGAAAGCTTTTGCGCTTGTGCCATAGAGTTGGCGTGGCTCGTCCCACCATCTTTCGACGGAAGGAAGGTCCGCCCAATCAGCGGGATTTAGTTGCAGACCCAGCCAAGTTTTGATCATGTTCCATATTATTATCATGTAGCGACATTTAAACATTAGATGCGCGGACGATTCCGGTTCCCTTTTGCAGAGCTGGCAAAGGCCGCAGTTGGGCCAGCCCCTGCGAGTGAGTCTATCTGCCGTCCAGACTCTGTCTTGTATAATTATCCAGGAGAAGAATTTAATTTTTGGCTGTTCCCAGACCTTCTAGACTACCCTGGGCATGTCAGACTTGATCATTCTGGCAAATTCCATCCTGTACCCCGTGGGCGAAGAGTATTGACCGTTGGCCGTGAATTCCCATCGAATGACATCTTCGTTCCCCTCCAGCAGTTGCACCTCTTGAAGTTTGCCCGAAAGGTGGACAAATTGTTGGAGGTGGGCAACAGAGAGACCTTCCTGCATATCGATGTGGCGGATCCAACCATTATTTAAGATGGCCTTGGCAACGCTAGCCTTCTTGTGTTTTGATAGGTCGAAAATCCTTGGGGCCAAATCTTTTGGTTTTTGTCCCTGCAGCTAAGGTGCATACCAAAAGCTCGCCAATTGCCCGTTGTCTATGGTAATCATCGTCGTAGCGTAGAAAAGGTCCATGTCTTCTACATCACAAGGGATGTCAAAGCCATTCCACGCTCTTTGCGGGTCCGTCTATTGGAACCAAAGCCACCGTAACCTGAACGATCTAGAGAATTTGACTATGTCGAGGATCCCCAGTCCTTCCAGGTTTAGTGGACGACAAACCAACTTCCAGTTAACCTTACATTGTCCACCTGATACCGTACTTGTTCTGGACCACAAGAAAGCTCTTTGGATCTTAGTTATGTCATCTTTGGTCCCCACTAGAATATTTAGCGCCGTGAGATAGTAAATGGATAGGGAGGATAGAACTCATTTCACCAAGGTGGATCGCCCAGCAATGTTGTTGTTTCTTCCCTGCCAAGGGTCAATTTCTGTGCCACTTTGTCCACCAAAAATTGGCAGTCTGCTTTGGTTAAGCTGTGTATGGAGAGCGGTAGGCCTAGGTAGCGCATCAGGAATCCAGAGCGGATGGTCGGGAAGCTTTGAAGGATATCTTCCAGATCTATGTTTGCGCAATGGATGGGCGCAAAGCTGCTTTTAAGTGGGTTGTCCACAAGCCCGGTAACCTCTCAAAAATTAGCTAGGATGGTGGCAAGATTCTAAATGTCCTCTTTAATAGGGTCGACGAAGATGGCAGCGTCATCAGCATAGAGTGAGGTGCGAACGAATGTAGCTCGGCCTCGCAGCCGATGAAGGAGGCCTTGGTCCGTAGCTTTGTCAAGCAATTGCTGTAGGGGTTCAATTGCGAGGACAAATAGCAGAGGTGAGAGCGGGGCGCCCTGTCGCAGTCCCTTCCCTAGTTGTATCGGTAATCCCAGGATGCCATTGAGTAGGACTCTTGAGGAAGATGTGGCCCATAGGGCAGTAATCTAGTTTCTGAATCTATCGGGGAAGCCATGCCTTTGCAACAAATCCAAAATGTAGTCCCATCGGACGAAGTCGAAAGCCTTCCTGTTATCCAACTTGAGAAGCAACGACGGAGTCCGAGACCGGTGCAACCATCTGGCGAATCCCCGGACGAACATAAAATTATCATGGATACTTCTAGATTTGATGAACACGCTTTGGGAGCGAGATACCAGTTGATTCATGAATGGGGCAAGATGAGTTGCCATGATTTTTGCCAGAATCTTCGCGAAGGCATGGATGAAACTTATGGGATGGAAATCTGATATGTCCTCAGCACCTTCCTTCTTGGGTAGTAACACGATGTTGGTCGAGTTCAACCAATGCAACTTGGCAGAATGCAGAGTGGAGAAGGAGTTCACCGCATTCATCATGTCCACCGTAATGATATCCCAACATGATTTGAAGAAGGCACATGTAAACCATCAGGGCCAGGTGCCTTATCCCCCGGAATGTGTGAGATTACAGTAAGGACCTCGGTCTCCGTGAAGTTGTCCCCAAGGTTGGATAAGTCACAAGCATTGAACTGAAGAGTTTCCCAGTAAAAATCTTTGTTGCGAGGTGCTCCTATTTCCAGGATCTTGGTGAAGTGATCATGAGCGATCTTTTCTTTTCCTTCGTGGGAGGTTACCCAGCCACCACCCGCCCATAGCCGATGTATGAATTTTTTACTCCTGCGTACATTGCACCTGAGGTGGACGTATTTGGTGTTCACGTCCCTCTCTTTCTGATTCTTGATCCTCGCGCATTGCTTCTTCCTAGTTTTCTCCAAAGCTGCCAGGCTTACGACTCTCCGCTTTAGTCTAGCCCTAAGGTCGGCTTCTTGCGGGGAGAGAGGGCGGGTATCTTGAGCCATGTCGAGATGTAGGATCACCTGCAAGGCCATGTGCAATTGAATTTTTTCGTTGGAGAATAATCGCTTGCTCCAGCATTTCAGCTTATATCCGTTGTGATGTAGCTTATGGAACAAAATGTGGCACGGCTCAGTATGGTCAGATGGGGCATCACAAGCCTCTTGGACGACCTGTTTGAAACCTGGCATCGTAATCCAGAAGTTTTCAAACCGAAAGCTTCTAGGTCTTTTTGGCCTGTGATCCTGAGAGAGCAACATGGGGCAGTGGTCTGAAAGTGAGGACGACAGTGCATGCAACAAATGACCTTGGAAGAAGGTGTCCCATTCTGCGTTATAGAAGAAGGAGTCCAACTTGCTGGGTGTGGGGTTTTGTCATTCGTTGCTCCAAGTGAATCACCGATTTTGCAGGTGAATTTCATTGAGCTCCTCGTTGGAAAGGGCCACTCGGAATTTTGCGATGCGCCTAGTGCTGAAGGTTGGCTTGTTTTTATCTCAGACGCGGTGAATTTGGTTAAAGTCCCCACAGACCAACCATCGACCACCCGGGAGCGGCTTATGACCCAACAACTTGTTGTAGAAGCCCTCTTTTCGGCTAGCAGCAGTCGGTCCGTAGACCGTCATGATCTTAAAATTCTCTTGGGACGCAAGGATGAGAACGTCCGCTGATAAACAAAAGTCGCCCATCTGGATGTTGTAGCAAAGAACCTTTTCATCGTCCCATAACAGAAGAATCCCACTACGGGTGCCGTCAGCAAGACAGATGGCAAATTTCTGGAGCCTATATCCCCCCCAAAAAAGAGGCCGTAAAAAGATCTAGCTCGGCTAACTTTGTTTCTTGTAGGCACACAATTTGGCATTGAGATGTAACGATGGTCTCATGGACGATGGCCTTCCTGTCCTGGTTATTTAGTCCACGGACGTTCCAACTAAGAATGTTGAAGTCTTGCGTCAACATTGGAACTAGATAGTCCCTGGTTAAGCTTGCTTGTGGAGCAGGAGGTGCAGTTGGTGCACCACGTTGTGAAACTGAATTTGTTCAAACTTGGGAAGATTTTATTGGGACACTGATAAGTCATTGAAATAGCTCACATATTGAACATTGACAAAGGAACTGAACTGGATACATGCTCTCTTGTACTGGGGTTGGAGCCTCCCCCATGACCTAAACCGGAAGGTAGCACTAACATGACAAAAGTAAAGACCCTAAACATGAAACTAAAATAGCAGCCTCATTAGTCAGACACTGAGACCGGCTGGGCATCCTCCTCCCCGGTGTGCTCCACCTCTCCCTCTCCACCATGTGACACCAAAGCCTCCTCAACTGCCGTGGCAAGGTCGCAGTCCAAACGGAAGAGGGCACGGAGCACGTCGATGGCGATGGTTGGAAGCCGACCCTGGAATAGCGCTGCAAACTTCCCAATGGCCTCCTCGGTGAGGTGATATCCATTCCTGATGATCCCCAAGAGGCGGCACAATAGCTTCTCTGCCATCTTCGCGATGGGCATGCCGCCGGCCTTGTTCTTGAGCCAAGCGCTGGAGCGCCTGAGGGAGAAGCCCCCTCCTCCCGCGACAATGTCCATGCCTGCAAGGGTCTTCCTGCGAGCAATGGCTGAACGGGTAGGACGTGACTGAAGGAGAGGTGCACTGGCAGGCAAGAACAATGGTGGTGGCGCCACAGCCGATGCATCACCAATAGCTTCAGGAACTGGATGTTCCTTAGGAGCGACATTTGTAGTCGCAACAGTTGCAACAGGAGAGTCTGTACCCTCATCAGGAGAAGCTGCAGCTTTTCGAGGGGTCATCAGGTGGTCTTGAGGAGAAGGTGAGGCCGCCACCGGCGTGTCAGCAGCAGCAGCGGTGGCGGAGTTGGGGGGCTTGGCGAAGTGGTAGAAGGGCGAGGCTGACAGAGTGTTGGGCAGCCATGGCCCACCGGCGACCCCCGACGGGGAGAAGCTGCAGGAGAGGACGCCGGGCGACGGCCTGAAGCGGGGATGACACTCCTGTCAGGGAGGCACTGAACCAGGCTCAGGTCGATGGAAAGACAGTCTGGCAGCTCCCTCCGCCAGTCCCGGCGCTCTTCTTCGTGGCGTCGATCAACACGGCGCCCCTCTGAGGATCTTCCTTCACGCCGATGGCCATCACCTGGCAGCGCAGCGCACGAATGGCTACAGAACAACCGGGCGGCCTAGCTACGCTCCAGCTCGTGGCCACGATGGTCGTCCTTGTCATCATCATCATCACGGCGCCTGTCGTGGTCGTTGTCACGGCGGTCGTGTCCGTCATCACGGCAGGGGGACCCGCCTCCTCCAGCCGCTCTGTCTTGCCATTCACCATGCCACAACAACAGTGGAAGGACTTGGTGGCCCATGGGCGCCTTGGCACTTTTCCGTAGGCATTTGGGCTAAAGTCCACGAGCCACTCCAGGTGGACAATGACTCTGCCCGAGAGCCCCGAGCGCTCCTTCTTTTCATGGGATGGATAGGAGGCAGAGCGCCGTTGCCTCTTGATGATGGAGAGCCAGTTGACCCGAGGGATGAGGGCGGGGTCGAAGCACCAAGCCTATAGCCAAACCGCCGGGGCGTCTTTCTTGTGAGTCATCATTGTGTCGAAGTAGTGCAGCACACAGTCATAGCCGATGAGGTCGAAGATGAGCTCCCCATCCCAAGCATGGAGAGGCACATAGTCGAGGGAGAGGTAGACATGGTAGGATAGCTTGGAGGAGTCGATGTGCGCACTGGCCCTCCACTTGTTGACGTGGATGTCAAGACGGCCCCGACCGAAGCGCCCTCGCGCCGTCGTCAAGCGGTCACAGTCGCATGTGTACACGAAGCGGACGAGGAAGTCTTTTGGGAAGTGTGGAGACACCTCGAACAACTCCTTGTCGACCTTGGTGTAGGCGAGTATCTCTTCCACGACGTCGTCAATGTGGACATGAGGGCGGGAGCCTCCCAGCCAGAGGACGGCGGCGTTGTTGGCGAGCAGGGAGGCTTGATATTCCATGGTCAGAGCAGCGACGAAGGTGGTGAAGCGCTCGCGCGGACGCATCTCCGGGTTGCCCAGGCTCCCCAAGGAGGGGGAAGCGACCGCAACAGCATCAGGGGAGCGGGACGCAAGCAGGGGCGTGACATCGCAGGGCTTGGAGGAGAAGCGCTGAGGCTTGGGTGGTGCGGCTTGGCGTCGGACTTGGGTTTGCACTCCCAGGATCGGTGTCCCAAGCAGGAGCAAGAGCTGCATTTTATAGGATCATGACATTCGGCAGAGTAGTGGCCCTTGGTCCTGCAACGATAACATGTAACTCCCCGCAATCTTTTCTTCAGTTGAATCCTCTGTGCAATGGTGAGTCGCGCCGGACTTGAATGCGTCCGCCTAGCCCCCATCTGCATTTGACTAGGAGAGAAGGAAGGAAGCCCACGCCACCAATGGGGTGGCCTGGCCACCTGCCAACCGGAGTTCAGCTGAGGGGAATTGAAGGCCGGAGCGGGCGCCAGTGTTCGAGGGGCAGACGATCTCCTAGCAGATTCGCTAGGACCGGGAGTAGGGCGAGCAGGCGCCGCGTGACTTAAAGGCTCTGTCGGAGTAGCGGGCGCAACACGGACGGGGCAAGCCGAGGACGCGGGCCTAGTGATGAGGTCTGGCGCCACACACATTGAAGACGGAGGAGGAGGGAACATTGCCTAGTCGATTGCCCATGGCCCGGCAGGCGAGAGCCCGCGGGGAGGCCGGTGGGCGCCATAACTGCCCGCCCCAGCTGCCCGAGGCGAGCAAACAGCAAAGCGGACGCGACACCCGCGATGGCACCCCGACCGACGCGCCGGGCACGTGACCGTGGCCTTGCGAGATGCCAAGACGACGCAGGAGCCGGATGCCGGAGGACCGCGCGGCAAGGGAACCACCGGATCTAGATCCGCCGCAGGCCCATTGACCAGGACAGGGGACACGGTGCGGGGCGGAGAGAAGCTTGGTGGGTACTTGGGTGAGCTGGGAGAGCAGCTGGAGGCGGCTGATCCTCATGATCGACCAAAGGAGGGACCGGGTGCGGCGGCGTCAGCGGTGTCGGTGGCTGCGGGCATGAGAGCAACACGTCGCAGGAGCGCAGGTGGGGTGACCGTTGGCACGTTGTCTCTTGCCCTTACTTTCCTGTGTATATTTCTATGCACCATCCAATGGAAAGGCATCTCATGCCAAATTATTTGTCTGTTGATCTTGTAGGAACCCACTGTGTTTTGACGACGTTTTCAATTCATGTAATTCAAAGAATCATGAATAATTAGGAATTAGTTAGTCTCTGTACTTTGTTGTGCAAGTGCACAATGTCTTTAGCTTCCTGTGCATCTTGTACTATGCCTATCCAATGGTTTCAATGCCTTGAGAAGGGAGAAAAGAAAAGAAAAATCCAGTCAATGGTGTGATAAGGGGGCGGTGAATTGGAGAGATTCCATCACGTACTTCATTGTACACTTTAATTTGCAAGTTTGGGCCAAGCCAAGGACTCGATCGAGATGACAAGACTGGTCTTCGTAATATATATACAAACATAACACAACTTGGCTTCCTTATCCATTGCTCAAGGACGCGTAGATAAGCTCATCTTGATACAACTGCCATCTTTCTCTAGGTAAGGAGACCTAAGCTAATGGTTTTAATGTGTAGTCTGCGGTCTCGTGTGTAGCATCCATGCATGATATTCGAAACCAAGAGTTCTTTACACTAGTGAATCAATTACTAAAAGAAGGGTGCCGCATGCACGGAACCACAGTTTACAAAGTTAAAACCGCATAATTGTGAAGTCTTTGAATTCAGAAATACTAGAGCACCTATAACCGGACCCTAAAACGTCTAATCAGATAGCCTCGTCATTGTCCGTACAGGAAAAAAGGACACCCAACCGGACCCCCATTTTGGGTGACCGGGCTGTCCGCAAATTCATCGTATCTACACCAAATATAAGGAGGATATGAGGATGCCCGGACATGTCCAGGCATCCCTTGAGTCGAATGAAGCTTATCCTGGACTACCATGAGGTCGGACGCCAGACGGACCGCACCGTCTTCGGTGAGGCAGTGACGTCAGGTCCAAATACCCTGCACAATGGATTCCCGACGTTGCGAATCTCAGCGCAACTAAAGGGCAGCCGCCTCCCGGGAGCGGCGGAGCGCAAGCCAGACGACCATCTCCTCCTCGGGGCCGCGTGGATGAGCTCGTGGTCGACGATTCTGGAGGTCAAGGATTCGGATCCGTCGCCTGCCATGACGAAGAAGGTCGAAGATCGTCGGATGGAGGCTTGGGTGGCAGATGAGAGTGAAGTGAAGTGGTTAGAGTTTTGGTCGGGCGAGCTAATGAAGAGGAATACATGTAGGGTCGATGCGGGTCAGACGAACGTTTGAGACGGATACGAGGAGTTCGGTTGTATGCTCTTAGACATGCAAAATAATGATTTTTTACTGTAGATACGACTCAACATTGCAAGTAAACCGTGCTTACTTGATAGTATTTTCGAATTCAAGTAAGGAGGGTTTTGTCCAGTGGGCTGCGTAATAAAAATAGAAAATCTCCTTATAAACGTGCAATGATAGCAGCCGTAGGCCCGCCGCCAGCGAGCGAGCCGGCCAAGCGCATGATGCGGCACGTGTAGCTTGGTCCTGGGAGCCAGCTGGGAGGTCAAAGCTGCGGTCTTCGGTCTCCGGAGACGGTCGTCCGGTCAACGTGGTGCGGCCCCACGTGGTGCAACGACGTCGGAGACCAGATAAGGCAGGCCAGGCCCACTCGTGCGGGTTTCCGCAATTAGTTTGGCTCCTCCAGGGCCCAAACGACCGGCGCTGATTAGTCGAGCTGGGAGACCAGGAGAGGATCCTCACCGTCCAAAATCGGTTGATCGGACTGGATGAGTTGCCTTTGGCTTTGCCTGCTGACTGCCTTTGGTGTCTAGTACCACAGCGAGAGACTTCAAACTAGTTTGAACACCGATCATGCTTCGCATCAGCAGTGACATGTTCCGCCACTAATACCTCCCCTTTTGGGTGCAACTTATGCATGATTGGTTTGCATTTTGTGTGACAGGCTGATGCGTCGATCGACAGTGCGGTGATCATAGGCGTGTAGCGCTCTGTTTCTGGCGCTCAACTGAGAGTTGTTTGGGTGTCTTCGTTACCTTATCATCATCTCCGGGTGGCGCTTTCATTTTCGAAAATCCGCGGCATATGCCAAGTCTTGCCCGACTGCTTGATTGCCCTGCAATTCACGAAGTAGTTCACTCTCATACGAAAAGCACAGTAAATTATAAACTTCAATCGCTGAAACTTACGATTTTTAACTGAAATGTTCGATTTTATCGCTCAATTTTATGAAGTTTCAGGGACAAAATTTTAAGGTATTTTCATGTCGGTCGTAGGCACAAAAATTGTAATTTTATTGGCCGTTCGTAATAAGTTTTGATATTTGAAACTTAAGATTTACTTTAAAGATGTAACAAAAATGAATTTTATTTGAAAGCGCTCATCACGAGAAACAAGAATATGAAAACAAAACTTAATTTAATTTTTTTTCAAAAGATATAAAAGTTTGAAAATCAAAAACCAAAAATAAAAGCACATGTGTGGGACTCAGTGCCCAGTGACACGTGTGACACAGATCCTCTCCCCTTTCATGTGTTTCTGTGTAGACTATGTGTAATCTGGGGATTTTTTGGTGGTTGGTTGGATTTCTTGTTAGCTGGTTTCACACCATGAATTTCCTGGCGGCACCCAACTTCACGGTGTCCACGTCATGATGGTGTTAGTGGTTTGTTGGCCTGGGTTTTTACTGGCCTCTTTTATTCGGTGAGGTTAGGATTTGCATGGTTTCTTGATATTATGGTGGCTACGACATCTTTGGTTTGACCCTCTAGCTACTCCCTGTCAAGTCGGTGCGACCTTGAGCCCCTATGTAAGGCTTGTGAATTTTCCTGTGGCGACGTCTTTGACGGTTCTATCTTCTGGGCATTGGTCTATCAGGATTGTGGCGTTGATAATTTCTTGTTTGCGTGCGAGGTAATGGAGAGGCACCAAGGCTAGCGCGCCACGAGATTTGTGTGTGTGGAGGGGGGGAGGGGGTATTTATGGACATATTTATGCTACATGCATGATTTTACATAAAATTCCCCAGTTTGAAAATATTGAATTAACATATGTACCCAACCCATGCCCTGAAAATATCCTAGGACATTTTCCCCAGAATTTAATCTCAGCGCAAACCAATCATAGTATTTTGTGCATTCCCTTATATAATGCCACTTCATATTTTTATGTCTAAATTTAACCATTAATTTTACTAACAAAAATTGAGTTATATGTCATAAAAAATATTTATTGGATGCACATTTAAAAAAACTTTATAATGATATATTTTTTGTGAGATATAATTAATATTTTATTGATGACAATTATAAGTCAGAGTTTGATGAAAAAAAGGAAATGACCTTGTATAAGAAAATGAAGGGAGTATGTTCTAAGGGTGGTGCGAGTTTTCATCTTGGTTGTTCTTTGTTTCCAAGCAAAAGTAAAACAATCCTTTCACGATGAGGAAGTGAATTACAAATTTGCACCCAACAAACGGGGTCACCAACCCTATCAGAAAATATGCATTTCGCCGTGCATGTACGCGCTCAGGCGGATCGTTTTCACATCGCGGCGGTAAGCACTGTGGCTCTACTGTTACTTGCGCGCAAGCTTTCGAGACCGGGGAGCGCGGTGGAGGCTGCTTTCGGTGTTGTCAACTCGTACACCCCAAAGACTTGAATGAAGTCAGCCCATGCGTCTTGTCTACAACAGAGCGTGGACACGCCATGTACGCCGCTGATGCAAGCTTCGCGTAACGCACGGAATTTCAATGTGCATGCATGCTCATGGAAATAGAACGAGCTTCGTGTTTTGGATTTCTGCTTGCAACCTGATTTTTGTGAAGAAAAGCTATTCAAAATCGGGTCTGGAATCAAAGCTGACCATTATATATTTTTGGAATGTTATTGTTATGGACTTTTACGGTATTTCCTAAATGGCGCATTTAGTGCCCGTTATAGGCTTATTCACGAATAGGCGCAAAACCCCCTCCATCATGGGTCAAGTCCCTTTTTGGGGCTCTTCTAACCTCCAAAAAAATACAAAAGCGCACAGGAATCGAACTAAGTACCTAAATGTTTAAGGAAAATGTTTGGGTACATAGTGCCGACTGAAGCTTTGGCCGGTCGCCTGTCATCACGCGCTTCTGCTTCTTCCTCGTTTCCATCACTGCAGCAGCGAGCGAGCGGCGACGACTCATGGCCCCGGCGAGGCCCCGTCTACCCCCGCATCGACGACGAGCGGTCCAGGCGAGCGGCAGCGGCAAGCGGCACTAGCGAGGCCATCGTTTCCTCGTCCCCGCTTGCACGGCCATCTCTTATCCGCAGCTTCGGTTATTTGACCACAACGTCTTCAGCTCTAGCATTTTTCCAGTTTCGACGGACGAGCTACATAACTGCGACGGCGAGGCACACTCACGACACAGGGATTTTTGCTACATGCTTCAACCCGCATCACAATTTGCTATACTTGGCATTGCATTCTGCTACCACCGGTGTCGCATTTTGCTACATCATACATGGCTTCACGATTTTTGCTAGAACTGGTAACGAAATAAGCTACCTCCGACAACATGATTTGTTGCAACGGCGATGAAGAAGTTTTGTGGTGGCAACGGCGGTGCTGTTATTTTTGTTGCAGCCGGAAGCGGCAAAAGCTACCACCGGCGGTCATTTTTGCTACAACCGGCAATAATTTTTTTTACCATCGACAATGTGTTTTTGTTGCAATGGCCACCACGAAGTTTGTGATGGCGACGGCGGCGCTACGATTTTTGCTGCAACCGGCAGCAGAAAAAGCTACCAGCAGCAGTCAATTTTGCTATGTCGGGTAGCTGAGCATCGAGTGCTGGAAAGGGGAGGGTGAGGGCAAACGATGACGACGAGCGAAGGTGGTGCCGCGTGGAATACTGCAACCATGGTGACCGCGAGCTGGAGGTGCGACGCTGCCGTCGACGGGGAGTGGGCAGCGGGAACCGATCTGTAATTTGGCCAATGGGCGTGAGATTCAGGAGGTAGGTGAAGAGTGCATGATGAGGTGGGCGAATCTTTTTTTGAGTGAAACCTGACACACGCGCAACTCGCATTGTACGGTCGGGATGCAACCGGCCCAAAGTTTGGGTCGACGCACCGGCGTCTATCATCTCCCAATGTTTAATTGGAGCGGACCTTACCAACCGGGAGAAGTGATAGCTCTGCCAACTTTCCTTCTTTTTTCTTCTTGTTTGGAAAATACAACCATAAAACAAAGCACCCATTCCCAGTCTGGTTTCCTTTTTGGTTTTTTTGTTGGCTCGGTTTTTCTTAGGGTTTTTAAAGTTCGTGAAGTTTTCTTAAATTTGTGAAGTTTTTTCAAATCCATGAATCTTTCTTCAGACTCGTGAACTTGTTTTAAATTTGACGAATGCTTTTTGTATAATAAATGAAGTGTTTTCAAATATGCAAACTTGTTTCCAAAATTGATGAAATGAGTGAAAAATTCAAAATCGATGATTTTCTTTTCAAATTTGTGAACAGTATTATAAAATTGATAGACTAATTTTCAAATTTGTGAACATTTTTTCCTCAAAAATGATGAATTGTTTTTCATAATCGTATTTTTTTCCAAAATTGATTTTTTTTAAAAGTGAACTGTTTGTCAAAGTCGATGAATTTATTTTCAAATCAATTAACTTATTTTAAGTTTTGTGAATTTTTTCTTCGAAAGTGGTGAGCTTCTTTCCAAAATCGATATTTTTTTCAAATCGATGAACTTTGTCAAATTGGATAATTGTTTTCCAGAAGTTGAAGTTGTTTCAACATCGTGGTTTTTTCCTATTTTTTGTGAACTATTTTTTCAGGCATATTGTTTTCATTTTGAAACAATTTACACGGTATATAATACCCGCTCTGCAGAGTAATATAAGTCGTTTAAGATCGTTATTTTAGTAATCTAAAACGTCTTATATTACTTTACAGAGATAGTATATGTTATTTGCAGTACAAAAAAGGTCAAATAGTATTGATTCCTGATAACATACAACAAGGGGAAGTTAGTACTTTTTTTTAAGAATCCCAAGGCAAAGTTATTCTAGTGGTTAATGCGCAGTACGTCGACAATGTTCTGCTGAGTTTTTGTTTTTTGAAACGAATGTTGTGCCGAGTTTGAGTTCTCGCTGTCGTAGCTTTTATCATTAACCCTTTTTCTTCTCGTTTTCTTTTCAGCATGTTGTTGGGCTGGACCACTAGGCAGCGCGTCCGAGCGCCAGCAGCGCTAACTGGCGCTTAGAGCGGCGAACAGGAGCACCCGATTTTTACAACCATTTCTCTTTCTTAGCACATTTTTCAAAGAGCAACTAGTTAACGATCAATTTTTTGAGAGCATCTCCACGATCATTTCCAAGCGTCGTCACTTAGCGCGTTCTCAGCTGTCATCATGTGTCGCGTTTTGAGTGTTTTTTTCGGATTTCGTTATTTATTTATTTTTTCGCACGCGTTTTCGGCCTTTTAGATTGGGGTTTTTTCGTGGTTTTTTGTGTTCCGGTTTTCACCGGCCTTTTTAAACTTTTGGACGATTTTTTCTCATTTTTTCTTTTTGCGAATAAACGCGTTTATTTTACGAAAGGCATGGTTTTGCCTTCGCGAGAGGTCACGGTTTAGCTTACGCGAGAGGCACGATTTTGCTTTCGCGAGAGGCGTGGCTGTGCCACTCAGAAAGGAAAAAAATGTGTTTTCTGGTTTTTTCTATCGCGAGAGGCACGGCTTTTTTGACCCTTTTTTTTAAAGAAAAAGTTCATCAAAACCTATCGACGCGATAAATCCAATGATAAAAACAATTTGAGATTTGGATGCACAGTTTAAAAGATAAAATGTTTTAAAAATACGGATCTACGAAAAAAGACAAAACTCTCAGGTTGCGATAAGTGGCACACATGCAGTGCGCCATTTGTCACAACCTAGAAGGTGGGAGTGATCTTTAAGAAATTTACTCGACAATTAGTGATTTCACACTTTACAGCCGCAAGAAAGACGTGGCCCACAAATAAGCCCATGCAACGGGGCCCACGTTTTGCGGAGATATGTTGTTAGAGCGGCTCAATTTGTCTACGAAATCACTAGTTAGGAGTACACCTTCTAACGATTACTCTTATCTCCGGTTGTGACAAGCGGCGCACTGCATGGGTGCCACTTGTCGCGACCTGAGAGTTTTTTCTTTTTTCGTAGATTCATATTTTCAAAACGTTTTATCTCCTAAACCATGCGTCCAAATCTCGAACCATTTTCACCGTTGACTTTCTCACGTCGAGATCTACAAAACTAGATTCATGTTGATAGGTTTTGACGAACTTTTTTTTTCATGAAAAAAACCGAACGAAAAAACCGTGCCTCACGCGATAGAAAAAAACAGAAAACATTTTTTTCCCATTCCGAGAGGCACCAGCTGTGTCTCTCGCAAAGGCAAAATCGTGCCTCTCACGGAAGCAAAACCGTGCCTCTCACGGTAAAAAAGAGAGCAGAAAACGCGTTTTTCCTTTTCTGGAGCCGTGCCTCTCGCGATAGCAAAATCATGCCTCTCGCGGAAGCAAAACCATGCCTCACGCGAAATAAAAACCGTGCCTCTCGCGGTAAAAGAAATGAGCAGAAAACGCGTTTTTTTCCTTTCGGGAGCTGTGACTCTCGCGATAGCAAAACCGTGCCTCTCGCGAAAGCAAAACCGTGCCTCTCACGGAATAAAAAGAGAGTAAAAAATGCGTTTTTTCCCTTTCGGGAGAGGCACGACCGTGCCTCTCGCGATAGCAAAACCGTGTCTTTCGCGGAAGCAAAACCGTGCCTCTCGCGAGAAAAAAGAGAGAGAGAGAGCAGAAAACACGTTTTTTTCCTTTTCGAGAGGCACGTGCCTCTCGCGAAGGAAAAACCGTGCCTTTCGTGAAAGCAAAACCGTGCCTCTCGCAAAAGAAAAACACGTTTTTTCGCGTAAAAAAATGAAACACGTCTTTTTGAAAAAAAATTCGTCCAAAAACTACGAAAGACCGGTGCAAAACCTTAACACCAAAAAAATCACTCCAAAAAGGCGAAAACACGTGCGGAAAAATAGAAAAAAAACAAAATCCGAAAAGAACGCTCAGAGCACGACACGTGGCGGCGACTGAGAACGCCCCAAATGGGGGCACGTGGAAGCGATCGCTAAAACGCTTGTGAGAGAGCGCTCGCTAACTAATTGCTCCCATGTGTCTAAAAACAATCGTTAGAGCAGCTTAGTACAAACTTTTACGCCATATATGTGTGGGAGCTTTCCTTAAAAAAACACATGTAAAGGCATCTTTTGAGTCTTTTCTCACGCGGGATGCTCCAACGCTGCCACGTGCCGCGTATTGGGCTCTTTTTTCATTGAAAGGATTTCTCTACGATACTTTGGGTTTTTTCAGTTTTTAGGCGTTCCTATTTTCTTTTGTTTTTATTTCTTTTTCTTTTTTCTTTTTTCTTTTTTCGTAATTTTTGGGTTTTTAACCTCCTTTTATCCGTGTGAAGCATGGTTTTGCTGTTCGCGTGACAAGCAAAATTGTGCATCCACAAAAATGTGAGGTATAAATGTGCTTTCGTTTTCTTAGGTTTTGTGGTTTTATGGTCTTTGTTTTTTTTCGTGTGGAGCACAGTCGTGTTCCTAGCGTGCAAGCCTAATTACGCTTCCAAAAAAAAGTAAAGCACGATTTTTCTTTTCCCCAAAAAAAGTAAAGCACGAATATGCTTCTACATGAAGCACAATGAAAGATGTCCATATTATGACCATAAACTACAATCAAAGTTTGATATAGAAACCCGAGCTGCAAAGCCGTCTACTTTACAACCTTAAACTTCGCAAGCCGGAAAAGAATCAACCCTATCTCTAGTCACAACCAACATCAACCCTATTTCGATCGGCTTTGGCTCGGTCAAGTGGTTTTGACCACATTGACCACTGATTGGACAATGTCAACTCAGAAGTCCATGCCAAGTAGGCCTAGGGCCTAGGGTGGGATGTGTAAAAAACGGTGGCTCATTCTCTCTCTGTTTCGTTCATTCATTCGCCCGACCCGGCTCTTCATGTCCTCGCCGGTTGTCGCCCCTGACTCTAGCAGTTGTCGGTGACCATTGATGCTTCATATCAACCGCCCTCACTCCTTTCCCCGCAACCAAGCACCGCCCTGCTCAAAGCCGCCACCAGAGCCTCAAGCGGCTTTGCCTTCTATTGCGCTCCGCGGGCCACTTTACCGGGACTCCATCACACAAATTAATGTTGTGATAACCATGGGCACAAATATATGGAAAACACCCGTTAAGATATGCTTGCAATGCGATGAAGTGGAGCATGTGTCCTAATTACTTCTTGACTGGCGTGTGACCTGCATCAAGAATTAGTTGTCCAACCTCAGGCCCGTACCGTCTCATGGGGTTACCTCGACTATTAAAAATAAAGTTTAGACAAAAGCATTGGGCGTCAATGACTCAACCCAACGAACCCCCAAGGATTGTATTTACTCAAAAGTAGTGTCCATGTCCTCCTCGCTCCTTACCTCCTCCTTGATCGAACTCTAAGATCATGGTACTCGAAGTGTCGAAGAACGAGGAAGAGATAAGAGACAACTTTGTATCAATCAGACACATACACAACGTTAATTATTCAAAGTCACTCCATTGTCCCCTCATACAAATAGATATGGTGTCAAGGTTATCCCTTACCGAGTTACTCACACATGACGATCAGATCACAAGAAGAAATCGTCGAACAAGACATAAAGATGAATAGTTTATTGATAATATGCCTTACAATGGTTGCGGGATGCAACACATAATTATAAGTATGGCTAACTTGGAGGGG